>OY986439.1:88781015-90113515 GCA_963920525.1 Dichetophora obliterata | reverse complement strand
TTTTTCAAGTGTAATTAACTCTGTTACGTTTCAAAATATGTTAATGATTTTTATGTCATTAAAAAAATTATTATGTAAATAATAGAACGAGGCGCAATAAGCTTCGCTTCAAAAAGAAATTGTTTGTCTTCCTGCAGGGATTCGATCCCACTATAAAAATATTTTTTACATTAATGCAAAGCCAGTGTTCTAAACATTAGGCTACGTCAGGAGTGCTGCGTGCAGCCGCTAGCTGCGTACTTAAGTGAATAGCAACAACAGTGAATATCAACAGTGGGTCAGCAAAGTGGATACACTAAAAACCCTGTTTTCTTTGTCTGTAGGACTGTCGTGCAAAAAATGAATACTGTAGTAGGAAAGACTGGCCATGAAGAATAAACATGACTGTAGAAAAAATTAACATCGTTCATGAACCTTTGATAAGCCGAGAAAAAAACCATCCTTCCACCACAACACTTTAAATTTGGGCTTATAAAACAGTTTGTAGAAGCTTTAGATACGAATTGGGGAAGCTTTAAATATATTTCTCAATCATTGCCTGGTCTTAGTACAGATAATTTAAAAGCAGGTGTTTTTTTGATGGGCCAAACATCCGTACTTTAATAAACGATGATGATTTCACAAATCACATGACTCAGGTGGAGCTCATGGATAAGCTTTGTATCAGTTCTCTAAATTTTTTTGGGGAATAACAAAGCAAATATGCCGAAATTGTAAGCAAAATGCTCCAATATTTCCAA
The DNA here is from genome assembly GCA_963920525.1 of Dichetophora obliterata. Lineage (NCBI taxonomy): Eukaryota > Metazoa > Arthropoda > Insecta > Diptera > Sciomyzidae > Dichetophora > Dichetophora obliterata. Next base: position 90,112,775 of record OY986439.1, on the reverse strand, counting down.
AAACTAGTAGCTAATATGAATGTTAAAGTGCATTATTTGCACAGTCACTTAGATAGATTTCCTGATAACCGTGGGAATTATACTGAAGAACAGGGGGAACGATTCCACCAGGACATCAAGAATATAGAGGATAGATATCAAGGCCGGTGGGATAACCATATGATAGCAGACTACTGCTGGAATATGCAAAGGACTGTCCCAACAAAAAATACAAAACGATTTTCTTAATTCGTATTTTTTATAATTTAGTAATTTTATTATTCTTTATGTTATTGATATTCATTAAAAAAATTATTATCAAATTAAGATACCATCACTAAATTACGAATCAAACCAAAACTTGTCAATCGATATTAATGAAATATTACTTGTTCTATTTTTAACATATCTGTGTTTCTAGCTAAAGACCAAAATACATAAATTTGACGTTTTTAAATTTTTATGAATTTCAAAACAACAAAAAACCGTAAATTTTTCATAAAAAAATTATTTTTCCGAAAAAATTGAGCTATTGAGCTAGTTAAAAAACAGCGTAGACGTAATTTGGAGGTAATGCAGCTTCGGATTTTTGGATTTCTTATCTAACCAAATTGAAAAAAATTGTTCTTCAGTTACGCTAAGATATCTGGCGAAACTTCCTTCATTTTTAAAATAGCGGTTTATTGCAAGAACCAGGTAAATGTGAATTGTAGGACTAGAACGCGTATCTCATGTTTCTAAATGAACTCCAAAAAGTTACGCCGCAGAAAACAATTTTCATTTTGTCACCCTGTGTAATTTTTTTGAAAGAGAGAAATGCAACCCTAAAATGGACCAAAATTAGCCCATTTCGTTGTCTTCGCATTTTAAAATAAAAGGTATGCTTAATGAAGAGACTGAGGTGCAGTTTCAATTTTGAGAAAAGAACTGTTAAAGTTGACTAAATTGAGTCAGTTGAACAAGAGTTTTTATATATTTTCAAAACCTTATATCTCAAGAACGACGTAAAATACGAAAACAAATATCAGTGGCACGTATTTCAGTGACATATTCACAATTAATTAATTTATTCCGTTACCCTTAATCTGTAGCTCAGCGTTATCTGTATTCATAAAAACTATCATTCAACCGACTCGATTTAGTCAACTTTTATCGTTCGTTTTTCAAAATTAAAACTGCACCTAAGCTTGAAACTTCTCTGGGAGTAGTTTATTATATTACACTTTAACATTCTTGCTTGTGATAATTTATCGATGATGAAAATGTATTACAGAACTGTAGCAGGATGTGACAAGATACTATTTGTGTTTTTTTTTTATAAGTATCGACTGTGAACTGCACCTTCCACACTACTTAACACTAGGCACACGGTACTCATTTTACCGGAATTAAGCTTTTAAAAATACAAACAGATGGATTTCGGTTCCATCAGCTACACCTATGATTTTTTGTATATCAAATGAATATTATTAAGATTCTATAACTATAATTTATAATAACAAATGCATAGTAGTAGCCAGAGGAAAAATTAAACCATATATCTAATACAAAAAGTGGTCCTGTAAGTTTAGTGTTAATGATGCAGTATGGATGTACCTTATTTTGCGGTCATCAAACAAATAAAAGACAATGAAGCTTCAGCAAAAAATACGCACTTGTAGTTTCAAAAGCAGCATATTATCATAAGTGTATCAGTGCTACTTTGCCCCGCTGGGTACTTTGAAAAGTGTAGGTGCTAAAAATTCTCGTATAATTACCCGTCTCCCTGAGTTTAAGTTTTTAACGAAGCTTGTCTTGGCACATGCCATTAATTGCTTTTACCTGCAGACTAATGTCTAAGAAAATTGCCTGCCATTTTTCACCATGAATTTATTACCTTATTTTTAGCGGTTGACCCAAGAATTTCTAAAGGTTTTTACGCTAATATCAAATAATAAATTATTCTATGATAAATTTCGGCAAAGCTTATTAAGATAAAAACTTATTTTCTTCTTTGTAACTTACTAACTGAAATACTATTTTTTGTAAATTCATTCAAAAAGTAACTCATTTATAATAAAACAAAATACACATCAAAAGTAATAAACGGCCTTTAAGTCTAGCTAACAGCAACTTAAGATTTTTATTGTCTAAAATTTTATTATTCTTTTTCTCAAACAACTTAACACAGAGTGGTCGGCTTGAACGAACGTATTTTCAATTACCAACAAAACAAAGACTATGTAGTATAGTATTAAAGACAGATCGACGAAGAAAGAGAAACAATATAAATATGCGTAGAACGTGTTGAGAGCTACTTTATTGTTGTAAGCATATTGCGAACAGCAGGAAAAAGCAAAAACGAAAATGAAATTAAAGCACCTAACTAGCAGGTGGAGATGGGCGGCCAACATCTTGGTGCTGATGGTGTTGGTGGTGATGATGGTGGCGTAGATGGTCGATGTTAGTCGTTTCTAAGGCTGGTAGAAAAGTGATGGTGGTGATAATGATGAGCAGCGGCAGCAAAGCTAACAGCAATGAAATTCAATTTATTTCCAAGAGTCAACAACACAATCGCAGCAACAACTAGGACGACAATAGCTGCTAACAACAAGTAGCAACAGAAGCTGCACCTAGAATATCGACAAGATGTTTTTACTCACTCCTCGCCAAACTACTTATTTTAGCGCTACTGAACGAAAAAACTTTTGAAAATTTTTCGAGTACATTTTACATAATATACCAGGGGTGGGCATAAGTTAGGCCAATAAGAACCACATACAGATTTTTCATGCCATCCAAAAAGTCCCCTTACAAAGGGTTTGGCTTAGAATATTACTTCAAACAATTGATTTTAACTCCGCAATCATTTAATGTATTTTAAAATATATATTTAATGTATATTTAAAATCTTAAAAGAAATCTTAAAAGAATTGTTTATGAAATACCTATATAATTCTAACGATTCTAGGAGACCCAAAATAAATTATTGTAAAAAATTCTTTTTTTTTTGACAATGTTTACCGATATTTTGCAACTGTTTTTTTACCACAAAGTTCCATTTTAAAGAAACTTTCATCAGCTTACGATATTTAATAGATGTTGCGTAGCATTACACTATTAATATTAAAAACAAATTAAATGTTAAGGAAAAGTTTTTATAAAGATGTGTGAATACCGCAAATAATAGTATCGTCACCAAATGCCAAAACCTTGAATGTGCTTTTTAATAGTTTTTAGGAAAACGAGTTTAAAGGTTTGAATGCTTCTGAAAATTAGGAAAGTCACATTTTTTAAATTTTCATTTACCGAATAGTAAGTATTTAGTGACACTAGTTTAAAATTTGGCTGACCTACCTCTCTCAAAAGGGATTTAAACACATTCATTGTTTTGGCATGCAGAAAATTTCCAATTTATAAAACATTAATGATTCAAGGAATCGAGTAATGTATGAATGTGAAGGATCTATTTTTTTCTGATACTTTCGCTTGCAGATATGTGGACATTAGATTAGGTCTCTTTGATTATAATTGAAATCTGGTTGGCCTACCTCACTCCTAAAGGATTTTAGCACACATTTATTACTTTGGCATTACAAAAATTCCAATTTATAAAAGTTAATTCTTCAAGGTATCGAGTTATGTATGAATGTGAAGAATCTGTATTTTCCTGATACTTTCGTTTGAAGATATATGTGCAGAAAATCCCTCGATTTATGATTTAAATTTGGTTGGCCTACCTCACTCCTAAAGGATTTAAGAATACATTCATTGCTTTGGCATGTGGAAAAATTCCAATTTGGTTTAAATTTTAGTGGCAAAACAATGAATGTGGCACATTCATTTTTTTGGCATGATAAAAAAATTAAAAAAAAACACTTTCGTTGATTTAGAACTGTAGTATTGTGGCAGATCTTATTCACATTCCTATTCCATATGTTGATACAATGTTCCTTATATAAAATTGTATCAGAAACAGCAATAAACGCAAAATCGAATTTTTTCACATTTATGGTTTCGGCATGCAGGGGACGATATGTGCTTAATTCTGCAGATTATCTGCATAGCTTTTGTTTTCACTTTCTTCATCAAAAAAATGTTTTGCTTCCATCAAAAAGGTTTCTGGTGATTTTTTGTTAAAAGCTTAAAAGTACTGGATCCGAATGGAGAAGAAGGGTATGAAAAAGATTTGTATTGCAATGAACTCTTGAAAATTTTCTCGTCTTGTGTAGTCTGAATTTATGTTTGGCCTCTTAAGCATCCTCGGATAATTAACACTATTGCTTTTTGAATTATAGCTGCACTTTGCATTTATATTTTATGCACAGAAACAGGCTTGTAGTTCCAATTATATAATTCTATGTTTAATTTTGCTGTGTCAATATTAATTATCAAAACAATTATCTTTTAATTTGAGATATTTATTTAAAGACCAGATGCTGTGACCTGAAATGCATATAAATTAATACGTATTAATCTAAACAATAAAATTAATACAAAAATATATTTCAATTAGTTAACCTGTAATATAACATAATATCTTTTAGTGAAATTTTCGTCTTCTCCAGTGATTTCTGGACTTATTTTGTTATTAGAAAATATCTGCAAGAAGTATTTTACCTTTTTTAAGGTGGCATTGCTCGTTTGAAAAAAATGTACTTAAATTAAAGCATTTATTGCTAAAAAACATTGATAATACATACTCTGAAAAATATTTGTGTGTAAATATTACTAATAACTGCATCCATTCTACAAATTTTATTCGGAGTTTTCAGCCACGAAAAGGACTCGTAGAATCGGCATATATTATTACATTTTACGAATATTTTATTCGTGTTCGTACAAAAACAAATGTAAATTGTACGAATACATGTGTTACATTTACGAATGATCATAGTATCTAATAACGAAAAAAAAAAACGTTCTGTCTGAGGTGGAGTTTGAAAATCGACTTTTTAACTTACGGGCACTCTATGAGTAGGCTACAGCCACTTTACAATTATACATTTCCTTATATTCTGTAGTTGTTCGACAAACCAGCCAAAAAAAAACCTGTTTAAACTGGGGTTTGAACATCGGCTCTTTAGCTTACGGGCCACACACTCTACCAGTGGGCTACAGTCACTTTACAATCATACAGTTCTGTATATTCTGTAGTTGTTCGACAAATCAGGCTGAACGATTTTGGTTTAAAATTTGTTATACTCAACTAATAATTCGTACATTCTACTAATAATTACTAATAATAAATTTTTTTCTAATATTATTTTTCATTCGTAAATAGTACGAAAGAATTAGTAAATACTACGAATTTAATGAAAGAAATTTCGAAGCTATTCGTACGAGAATTTTACGAATATTATTATTGATATGTATACAATCATTCGTACAATGCACAAATATGAATTACTTTATTTTTTCTTACGAATATCATTAGTATTTAAAACGAATATATTCGTAGATATTGCATTAGGTATTAGAAAAATTGTTTTTATTAAAAGAAAACAAAAGTACTTTCATACACATAAGAAAAAAATGTAATATAATAAAGTTTTATTTGAATATTGAAGTTTATAATAATTAATTGAAGTTTACTATAATAATAAACGAAATAATTTTTTATTTTATTTTTTATTAACACATATTTTATTAAAGCATTGCATACTTTATAAATTCAGTACAAACTCAAAATAGTATGCACCATGTACATTTTTATAGAACTACAAAACAAAATATTTTTTATTTTTTTTTTAATGGTTTAGTATTATAAAAATAGAAATATTTCGTTTTTTTTTCCTTTATTCTACACACACAGAATTTGTTCAGAAGTTTAACTATCATTTTCTTGCTTCAGTACCAATAAAACTTTAATATTAAATGCTATAGAGATGATAGAATCGAAAATGATAGTATCGAACGCATAAAATTAACAAAAATGTTTTACGTTAACACGAGAAAAAATCAAATTATAGACGAATTCAAAATTTTTGTTTCGTACAATGCGTTGTAAAAATTTTTATATTTGAATTATATGACTGAAGCAAAAAGTTTTTACCAAAAATTTCGGCTAGTTTCGGCTATTCGGCCTCAATATGGCAAAAAGGGCTGAAACTGGCCGTAACTGAAACCGAATATTCGGTCGGACACTAATTTTGAGTTAATGTGCAAGTTTTTTAATACTTCTTCTTCTGTACAGAAAGCTTATTGTAAGGAAAAAAGTTGTTATTAGCAACAAATTGTGTTTTATAAGATACACATTAAGTGTTGTGAACAGCAAAATGCTTAAAATGTATTTATGTATGTACCATTTTCGATTGGAAAGCTAACACAGAAACCGATTTTAGCTAAAATGTAAGTCGCACAAATGAGTTTATTGGAGGCATAGCAATACTTACGGGCTTACCGACGTTTTCCTATGCAATATCCGCAATTGCCCAATTCCTTGAGACGTCCCTGGGCATTCCTTTTCGGAGCTTGACAACCATCTATGATTTCGAAGGTGCCTAATTTGTATGCGAGCACACTTTGCAAACCACTTTCTGAAGTTGCCTCTCTAGACATTTTAATTTTGTACTCTCTCTATAACATGAGGCATTACGTGGGCAATGGCTGGCTCCAGCGTTTTTTTTTTTTGCGTCCTGGCATTGTTTTCATTTTTAGCATGGTAATAACAAAGGTTTCCAATGGGGTCGGGCATGGTTCTATTCACTTTCTTTGTTCTTTTCTACATTTAAAAATTTTGGAAAACTAAAAATTTACAACTAAATTGTGGAAAATATGAAATTAAAGGAGAGGAACACCTAAGGGCTGGAAATGCTTTGCCGAGGTTAAGGCATAACACTAGCCTCGGTTAAAAGCAATTCAAATTGTCTTTCGCGGTTCTTTTGCCTTATCAATAATTCACGTATGTTTCCAATCAATTCCTCTAAATAAATCTATCCCTTTCCTTTCAGGTCAAAGACCTAACCTTGTTGGTATAAGGCGCATGCCTTGGTTCTTTGATCTTAAGAAAAATAAAAAAAAAAAATTTATATATACAGTGACACATATTCGTATAAACGCACTCTTAATTTTAAATTTGCTACCTTCTCTCTCTTTTATTAATGCATTACTTAAAACAAATTCCAACTCATATTGTTTACTAAACTAACGGAAATTTGTACTGAGTGCTAAAACCTGTTTTCGTTGTTGTTGTTTTATATAAATCATTTCAGTTTAAATATTTTACTTAAAACAAGTACATATTCGTTTAAACGCATCAACTTAATTTTCAATAGGAATGGGTATTTATTTAATTTTCAATAATTAATTGGTCCACCATTTTTATTTATAACTTCAAATATACGATTCGGCATCGACTTCACTTAATTTTCCAGCAACTGACGATCTAAATCTTCCCAAGCTTCCTTAATGGCCAACTTGAGCATTAGCACGGTTTTGTAAAGGTGTCCTTGGGCTTTTTGTCCATAGATTTTGCGTGATATGCATCCCCAAAGATTCTCCACCGGATTCAAATCGGGACTGCATGCAGGCCATTTCATAAGTGGGATGTTGTGCTCTTCAAACCACTTTAATGCCTCTTTAGAAACGTGAATGGCAGCATTATCCTGTTGAAAAATACTGTCTTCATCCATTTTATCATCCAAAAATTAAATGAGAGCATCAGCCAACAATTCCGTGTATTTTTTAGAATTCATTTTGGGCGGCACAAAGCAGATATTTGCTTTACCTCTAGATGAAAATGCCGCCCACACCATAACGCTGCCACCACCAAAGTTTTTTTTTGACATACGTACGTCATTGTTTCGCAAATCATGCCAATAACAGCTGTAAGAGTCTGGGCCATCTAAGTTAAATTTTTTTTCGTCGGAAAACACAACATTGTCCCACTCAGTTGACCATTGCATGTGTTTTTGGGTGAAGTCTAAGCGCGCCTTTTTGTGATGCGGCTTCAACACAGGCTTGCTCACCGGTTTTTTCCATTTAACGTTATCTGAGTTACGTAAAATGTGTGCAATGTGCCTCGTTGTCACTGGAAGATCTAATTTTTCTTTTATTTGAGTTGAGTTCAAAAAACTTGTGGTGGCTTCCTTCCTAATTTGATTAACTTAGCGAATACTCAGTTTTCGATTGCCTTTCGTGGATTTTTTTACTCCATAATTAACACCGTTTTTTAAAAAAGAGCGGACGACTGCTTCTGATCTTCCTAGTCTCCGCCCAATTTCCCGATTTGAATAACCCTCTTTATGGTACAGGTTGATTTGGACTTTTTCTGTGTCATTGAGGTATTTTCCCTTTGGCATTTTGATAAAATCTTAAAAAAATATCATTAAGAAAATATTTTTACATTTAAATTAAACAAAACTTACCAATTGTTAATTAAATACAAGCAAATACTTATTTCTTTAAACCACTAATATTTTTTCGACCTCCTTATTCAGGTGCGTTTAAAGGAATGTGTACTTGTTTTTAGTAAAATATTTAAACTGAACTGATTTATATAAAACAACAACAACGAAAACAGCTTTTTGCACTCAGTACAAATTTCCGTTAGTTTAGTGAACAATATGAGTTTGAATTTGTTTTGAATAATGCATTAATAAAAGAGAGAGAAGGTAGCAAATTTAAAATTAAGAGTGCGTTTATACGAATATGTGTCACTGTATATAAAAAATTTCTAGTGGCCAGCGAAGAGTCTTTTTTTGTGGATTATACAGTCAACATTTTATCCATGGTGTAAACAGCACCTTTGTCCATAGCACCATAAATTTTTCAGGTTTGAAGCAAAATGAAAAAAAAGAACCACAAAATTGTTATTACCTGAAATTGATTTGTTATAATAAAGAGTTGAAAGTAGAACAACTGCTTTTACTGGTGTCCTTTTGGTGACATATGAACAAATGGTAATAGGCTCATTCTGTAGAATAGCTTATTTTCCTTCATGGTTCTAGAAACCTTCTTTGCAACTCATTCAAAAAAAAAAAACTGAGGAATTGAGTCAATAGAATCACGAACGAACTCAATTCCCCGGACTTAATGTATGAAAATGAATCGTAACCCATAAAAAATATGTGGCTGACTGGTTAGCCACTTGTCCGACGAAGGGGTAAAGTAACTCACGGCCGGCTTTTAAGTTTTTATAATTCACTAATAACTTTTACTTTGGCTATAAAGCTTAAAACATATATTTAGGAGATGTCACCGAGCCCCAACCCGGTATTGCAAAAATATGACTAAAAGGCCAAGTAAAACACATGATGGCTCACCGGTGAACCAAGCGTCAACACAAGGGTTAAATAGTAAAAAATAAATGCGACTTTTTAAAAAGTCTGTAGTTTTTAAGCCTTAAGATCCCCGTTGCGTGAGCACAGTAACAGTTCTCCATGTATTTTAAACGGCACTTTAACTTCACGGAATTCATGTTGGTGATAAAGACTCACAGTAATACTTTGTATCAAATATGAAAAATATTCGGTTCACAGCATTTATAAACCGAGCATATTGTGAATCTGGTATGAATAAAAATTCAAGTTATTTTGGGTATAGAAAATTAACTATCAGTTATAATGCACAAGTCAGCAAATCTCTTCTCAGTGATAAATACGTGCAGCACTTAACTTCGCAAAAAAATTAATTTGCCCACCGTTGTTAAAAACTGTAAATGAATTTATTTATATATAAAACATTGTAATTGTAATCCTAGCTGGAAATAGCTGCCCAGTAGTCCAAGTCTAAAAAAAATCTTGAATGAATCATGCACTATTTTTCTTCGTCTTTGACGAAACATGCTGATTTGTTTATACATTTCATTGACGAAAATCTCATACAAAAGTTCCAAATTCGTGCACTGTTTTAAAGCTTTCTGTTGCCGATGAACGAAAACAAGACAGATTTGTTAAAGAATTATCGATAAATGCAACTCACGCAATAAGTTTTTTTAAAAAATCATCATGACATATTCGTGCACGATGCCTTGGACTGCAGGGTGTATATTAAGCATACATAAACACAAACACATTTATGCATATACACTCAGCCCAGGGCCGTAGCCAAGATTTACCCATGGGGAGATATTTTTATGTACATGTCTTTATTTGAAATTAAAAAATTAAAATATACAAGTTTTTGTTTCATTTCATTTTCAATAAAGTTTTTATATATTATGTATGTAAGTAAATACATTAAGGTGCCTCGACTTCTATAAAAAAGTTATATATGTCTCCCTCCTAAAATTTAAAATTTGTTTATTTTAAAGCGATTCCTAAAATATTTTGACTCCTACGATAGCCACCAGTGACCTAAAACACTTTGCAAAAACCTCAAAAAATCATGTTTTTCGTAAATATATTAACTGGTAGATTAGTTCTAAAAAAAAATTAATTCTGGCCGTATATTAAATGCCGGAAAAGGCTCTTCCAATCTGTATCAAAAAACTTTAAAGTTTTGCAGTAGCATTCAAGATAAGGGTGTTTTTCGTGTCATTTTTGAATATTTTAAAATATATTTGCACTAAAATTAAAATAACTTTATTATTTCTTCTGCGATCCTCAATTTCAAGATATCGTTGGAAAGGTTTTGAGTGCTTCCAGCCATGACAAGAATTTCTAAAATTTGTGCAAGTTAAAGCTAAAATATTTATTATAAAATAAAAACTTACTGGTAAAATTTTGTAAGAAATTAAAAAAAAATAAATATTAAGTTATATGAATTTTGAAAATTTTTGTATGGAAATAAAATAAAAAAATATCAAAAACTTATGGCGTTTTCATTTTTTGAAAAAAATGTTGCATTTGTTCTTATATATTTGAGAATTCTGAATTTTTTTATACTTTTGAGGTAAATATTTTCGAGAAAAGAATACGATTAAATTTAAGAGGTCACTTTTTTTTATCTCAAGAGGGCAGACTTTCCAAAAAGGGCAGAAAATTTTTTTTAGAAACGACAACGCCATAATTCTTCTTTTTTTTTTTTTGCAAATTCTACAACACGTCCTGCTCTGTTACTGTGCGATTCATGTGTATGCAAACGGATATCGCCCATTGAATTATAGAGGTATGTTTTAAGAAATTATAGGGATGAGAACGATATCTCATTTATCTCAAATTAATAAATTTTTAGAGAAAGAAAAACTTTTACATAAACTTCATAAATCTTAAGACCTACGATTTAAAAGAATGAATTAAATTTACTAACAATATTTACAGTATTAAGAAGATTTACATATTTACAGAAATGAAAGCTATATGTTATGTTATTCTGACATGCAACATTTTAATAAAAAATCAAATACAAAAAAAGGCAAGGAATTTTATGTCACCATAACAATTACTGTTTAAAGAAGGTAATTAAAATGAAATAAAATATTTTTGAATATTAATACCATTCTTTCATTATTAAGAAAACACAATAAGTTTTATATTTTTGGATTTGAAAACACAACAAAACACTTAAGTTTTAAGGTTTCAAACTTTTAAATGTTATTTGTTTAAATGCTTTCACAAACATTCTGAGTTTGTTTAAAATGAAAAATTTTCTTAATACCTGCAACAATTGACCGAAATTTGTATATATATTTTTACATATACAAGGAAGTAAATACATCTCATATATGTGTACATACTATGTAGCTTAAAAATCCTTTAAATCAATTTATTATAATTTGAAAAGATGGAAATTGGTAAATTCATTTAATTTACCGAATTCAATGTAGCTAAAAAATTTAAATTGAAATCATTTAAATCAATTCATCATCATTTAAAGAGATGGAAATTGGTAAATTCATTAAATTCACCAAATGCAATGTAGCTAAAAAATTTTGCTTCAAAGTAAAAAAAATTTTAAATATATTGTACCTGCAAGAACTAAAAGAAATTAATAGGTGAAGGGCATATAACAGCTATCATAATTTAAAAAGCTGAATATTGGTAAATTCATTTAATTTACCAAATCTAATCTAGTTAAAAAATTTAGCTTCAAATTAAAAAAAAATTCTTACCTGCAATACATAACCTGCAAGAATTAAAATAAGTTTATAGGTAAAGGGCATAAAAATGTTCTGGTCATTTAAAAAGATTGAAATTGGTAAATTCATTCAATTTACAAAATCAAATCTAGCTAAAAAGTGTAAACTCAGATGAGTGCAAAATTCTTATAGGAAACAAAAAAGTCATAGCAAAGCGAAAAGAAACAATAGCAAACTATTTTCTTTTCGCTTCTTTGCTTTCATACATCACATACTTCACATACATCACATACTTCGCTTAGCGTCGCAACCACAAAGCAACGTCAGCTAAGCAGAGCTGATCAAAGTAAGGCGACAAATTTCAATTTTATCGCCTTCCTTCACATCCACTTTTGTCCAATCTTTACTTATTGAAAATGTCTGCATAAACGCAACTGTGCAGAACTGACAACTCTTTACTACTCTTTGCTTTTACACGTATATAATTCAGTTTATGAAATTTACAAATTCAGTATGTGATTTCTTAAGTCTTTTTAGAACATAATAAAGTGATTTAATGACATAATTTTTTAAATGCATTAAGTTTATTAAAATTTTCGAGCCTCTCTGTGGTTTGGGGTGTAAAACCCTCCCCAAATCCTCCCTTGGCTACGGCCCTGACTCAGCCATATTTGCAAAATTTAAAACGACAAAAACAGCAGCAGTCATGATACAAACAAAAATAAAAAAATTTTGCTGGCTTGACACAGCAGGACGCAATTCTCTTGAAAAAAAGTCAATTTGTTTGTGTAAGTGTTTACTCGTAACATTATTTAAGTTAATTTAACTAAACACACAATTAAACACAAAAAACCAAAAACAGGGAAACGAGAAAATTTTCCAATAGCATTTGATCAACATAACCATTGTTCTGGCAACATATTTAGAAAAAAATTCCTGTCAAATATTTTTAAAATTGTAGTTCGTGGTCAAGGAAAAAACTGAGCGTAAAACGCGCCTACTGACATGATAGCGCACTGTATAAGAAAGATACAATTTTTTAACTATATTTTCGCCTATATGATATGTATTCGTCAAATCAATGAAACTGCGAAGAATCTTCGCTTCTCTTGGGTTTCCAAATTGACGTGTTCTTTTTTGTCGTATATCATAAGCAGCGAAAATATTTATTTTATAATTAAATACTCAAAATACTCTGTTTCTTTGTTAATATGCCTCCCATCATTTCACTCACCTTCAAAGCATGCAAATGCATTATTAAAGCTTTAATTAACTTGAACTACATTTATTAATATTTCGCTGCCGCAATTTTGAAAACCAACTTCTCTGGGAACGTGATGAAGTTCAAAAATAGTTACCATTTTATGTTAATTAGCAACTTATCACTAAATTGGCTTATTTCTCACGAATTTCAATTTTCAAACTATGAAAATGGCAAAAACATCTGCAACGCGTACGATTACAAAATAAACTGATTTAATGAATTTCCCAAAATAAATTAATTAGAATTCTTTCGTTTTAATTAATTAATGTGTTTTTTCAGTTTTATCTACTTTTCATCATTTTGTTTATTTTAAGCTGTATACAGTGGCTAGACGACAAAAGAAGCGTTGCCTGTACATGAAATATGTGATCTAAAAAATGTACCAAATTTTATTTGTTTACAATTAGTTCAAAGTTAATCAAACATGTTGACACTATGTCGCAGTGGTAAACAAATTAGTAGGTACAGACGCGGACAACAGAAGAAATGATGACTTTTAAGAAAGCTAAGGAAAGATGCGTTATTTTTAAAATAAACCAGAGAAATTACAACAAAATTAATGATATTATATGCTTGATATAACGATATTATATGCAAATATGCTTGAAAATTGTAAAGCCTTTAATTCCTTTGAACACTTTTAGATATAGTGCCACCAAGGATGCGTCGTTTAAAGGGTTATGTTTAAGGTTTTTTAAAAAAACCAATTGTATCATATCTTCTTTTATAACGAAACTATAAAAGCAATACAAAAATTGTTTAAAATTTTTCATAATTTGTACAGTGGGTGGCCAAATTATTAGAGATACTTTTATTTAAAACACACTATTGCTGAAATTTTTTAAGAGAAACTTATCTGATTTTATTTTGTTATTTACTCTTTCGCATTTAACCTTCACATAATGCACAGTAATCAAAAGCATTTTTACTGTTATTTCCTCTTAATCAAGATAAAGTCGCAAATGCAATTGTTTCTGATTGCAAACACCACGTGAGCTCGTCGTAAAAAGTATGTTTTAAAGAAGTGAATTGTCTGGATTTATTTTTTTTTTTTAAGTGAAAACCAGTGATGTGCGGCGTAGAGAACATGATGTCGACAATACTATTGTCGACGGTGTCGAAAATGTCGTGTAGACAATTGCTTTTAACGACGTGTAGATAATTAATGTAAAAGGCTGCATGTTTATTGTAATATTTAATTAAATTGAGTCCAATTTCGAAGTATTCCTTATTTTTACGCCTTCTGGGCATGGCTTTTGTTTGTTTAATTGTAAAATTTGTTACTTTGTGTTAATTAAACGACTTTTCAAAAGGTTTTAAGAATCAGCATAATCTAAATGGAACTTGCATTTTCACAGTGTTGCATTTTGTTGACATTGTTTACACAATTCTCGACATTGTCTACATTGTCGACACATTCTGCATTGTCGACACCAAAATGTCGACAATTAAAGACGATGCGTCGAGGAACATCACTGGTGAAAACTTCTTTAGGCGCGTTGAACGATTTTGGTAGAGGGTAAATCATTCGTTTGCATCATCGTATTTTTCCAAGGATTTCGTCATTCGGCCGCAAGCTCACAAAGAAATCACTTGGCAACTCCTGAAATTAATGCATATAATCTGTTTGTTAGTATATAAATACTTAAGTTATGTTGCAATAAGATATTTGCAACCAAAACTTATTATTAATTCGGTTTATATTTATATATATATATATGCCTTTAAAGTTTGGCAATTTCTTCAGTTGTTGTATTTGTCAACATTTTTGAAAAATTTGCTTTTACTCAAACAGCTGCTATTCATGGTGAGATTTAAAAATGGATCCATCTTCTTCTTTTTCTTCTTTTTTCTGCTGGAACTTCGTTTGCAAACAAGAAAAATAATGTATGGATTGAGTGTTTTAACATTTTAATCTTTAAGTTGTGATAAAGGCATATGTTGAACATTCAAATAATTACATGCATGCTCTTACTTTATTACATATCGTCAAACAAAGTTTGACAATTTTCACACTTGTTGTATTTGTCAGTGGCTTTTTATTTTCACCACTGCGGCATTTTATATTCAGAGTTGTCAACTATGGCTGTGTGTCAATCGGAAAGTTTTCAGTCGTGGTAGGATAGAAAATATCAAGTTGAATAAAATTTGTGTGTGTTGAAATAAATTTGTCTTTTTTGCTGTGTCAAATAGACGATGAAATTTTGAAAATTACAAATTTTGACATTTCGGTCGTGCTTTAGCGCAAATATTTTATTTTATTTTCATTTTATCAATTTGCGACATATTTAATTCGAGAGCTTGTACTTGCAACATTTTTCGTAAACTTGTAATATTGTAAACTTAAAAAACTGTTAAAAAGTTAAAAAAATTAACGAAACAGCAGGCAAACAGAAAATATAGCATGCAAAGTGCTGTATATTTTACGCCGCCAATTCGGTTCATCCCCTCTAACGCTGCGCAACCGCTGGGATCTTGTAATTCTCTTTGCTTTGTTGTTGTAAATTTGCTAAGTAGTTATTGTTGTACAGTAAGCTTTAAGTTTTTGTGGATATTTATTTGTAGCTACAGTCAGCATATGACATCGAACTAATTTAGAAAACAGTTTATACATATGAATTAGAGTATATTTAATAATGGTAAATCTATTTGTTTTTAGTAAAAGTGTTACCGTATCGGAAATACATATATATGTATATGTATATATTTACATATTTACATATATATAGTTCATATATATGAACAATTTAGCTCATTGAGGAAATTTAAAGAATATTTATGTATACTTATATAATAACAGTTACGTATTAAACCTGCAAAATAATTAATATTTTCAGTAGTATTTGAATAACTAAGGTCTGCTTATCCTAAGCATTCTATTTCTTAAAACTGTTTAGCTTAATTTCTTATATGGATTATATATAATTTATAAGCTATAGATATTTCTTAATTTTAGAATATTATATTTTTTATACACAACGCAATATAGATATGGTGAACATGTATATTGTGTTAGTGTTATGATATAAATTGATATAAATAAGCTTCAATTTTTTATATTAATCAGTAATGAAATAATTTAAATAAAGTACTTTAATTATATGTATTTTTGATATGGTAACACTTTTGCTTAAAAGAAATAGTTTCAGTAATATATAAAAAATTTAATAAATTGTTATAAGCTCTTAACAAAAATAATTCTAATTTCATATGCCAAAAATTCCGGCTAACTGCGCCAACAACAATTACCAAGGAAATCTACAAACAAGGACGCACAGAGAAGAACAAGATCAGAGCGGAACTTTTAAAACTTTTTGATTTCATCCTACATGTAGGACGGGCTGCAGTATGAGCTTTTGCACATCCTACATGTCCATTCTACATGTAGCATAGTCCGAAACCCCTATTAGCATGAAAATTCTTATATAGCAGTAAGGCAGTCCGTGGCAGGACAACGTCTTCCATTTATATTTTATATATAGGTTTTCGCTTCGGTCGGCAGTCCTCTCACTGCTATACTTTTTTTTTTTAATTGACTTACAATTTAAAATAGATCTTCTCAGATCATTTGTGCGGTGAAGTACACAACTTTTATGAGTTACTAGCTGATATACCCGATGTTACTCGAGAGTCATTTATATAAACATTTTAACATACACTTCTCGATTAACCCAATCGCTGCGAAGGTATTTTTTATCGAATTTTTTCTTGAAAATTTCCACATATAGTAATTTTGACCTCCTAAATCCGAAAATGACAATAAAAATGTTGTACGATTTACCGTTTACCTGTTGTTAGGTGGTACCATATGGTACCGCCGCAGTGACATCTTATAAAATTATTAAAATCTATTTTACCTGTATTTTGTAAGGAAATTCTATTTATTTCAGGAGATTATGAAAGTAACATATTTAATTTACAGTTATTTAAGATGGAAAATGTATGAAATTAAGAAAAAAACAAAAAAAAATAATTGTACGAATGTACGATTCTCTAGAAATCAATCAATCACTTTTCTTGACTGAAAATGTGATATGTTTTGAAACATGGATAAATGCATAGAGCCACATCACATTTTTCACACTTCACACGCGATCTACGAGTGCAATTTAATCCTTGGCATCGCCTTTTGGTGCTTTCGCATGGATAGTGCTCTTCTCCATCGAAGCGATCAGACACTGGAATGTTTTGACGCGGGACAATTGTGTTTGACAAACGAATCGAAACAGAATTGCAATAATGCATAGCAATGTTTCGTCGAAACTGCAGTTGCGTGATAATATTACCTGCTTTTCTTTGCAGTAACCAAGCATTTTGCAGTGATGCATCCAACAACCATGTGAATATAGACCACCACCATTTATTTTTCCGTACGCCTGGAGAAATAAAAAAGATTTTATCATGCTCTGATTGAATTGGAGATTGCAGATAAATAATAACTTACCACATCTGTAATTTGCAATGTTTTGGTCCATTCGATCTGTACCGCCCATATGTTTATTATATTTTTCAACCGAATTTGGTCGATCTGGCTGCACGCGTTGTCTCACCTCTCGGTTGAATCTCGTAGCCTTACCAATAGGATCTTTACCATATAATGTCGAGGCAACACAAACACATTTATTTTCGCGCCACTTAGTGATAGAGATGTTGTGATCTTTTAGGACAATGCTTTCAATTTTTCCTCGTTGACCTTTATTTAATTCTTTATTGCTCGGTAGCGGGCAATTGTGAGGAATTCGCATTTCTCTAATAGTTCCTGTACAAAGTGACAAATTTTCTTCAAGTATTGAAGCACTGGAATACCAGTAAATAGGTTATCAAAGTAAAACGAATAGCTCAATTGGTTCATGTGACCGGGAAACTCCTGAATCATTTGCAATAAAGGCGCGACACATTTTCCGTAGTTTTTCTCCAATCCTGGATTGATACGAGGATTTCTACCTTGGTAAATTTCGAAATTTATCAAATACCCTTCAGGAGTATTTAAACACCACACTTTGTAACCGAAACGCAGCGGTTTTCCTTTGATGAATTGCTTGCAACTATGTCGACCAAAATATTTGATCATAGATTCATCGTACGACAGATTTTCTTCCGGGTGAAAGTTTTTCATAAAGTTTTGCATCAGTGTATCTGTGAGTGGTCGCAATTTCCACATTTTATCGTTTGAATCAAATCCATTTTTAGAAGCAAAATGAATGCATCGTTCAATTTGATGAAATCGATCTCGAGACATAGCCATGGAGATCATTTCATTATAAAGATTACTATCTCGACTCCAATAGGATTGTTTACATGGAACATGATTGTAGCCTGTAACAATCATTATGCCAATAAAAATTCTTAGTTCGTCTTTTGTAATATTTGGATTTTTTCATCGTCAAAGAATTGTTCGAATAAAACATGAGCTTTTTTGGCACAATCCAAGTAATTAGGTGCTGGAAAAATCGGCTTTGTAGCGTGAAATGCGGACTTAGACCATTTAAATTTGGCCTTCAAATGCAGCACAGACGACGGAATTTTCATTTCTGGACCAACATATCGCCATGAAACCGAAGGCATCGGTCGAACCCGTGAGTTATTCGAATTTTCGGCATCACGTACTTCTTCTTCGATTGATTGCTCTGTTCCCTCTTCGAATAAAACACCATCACAATTTGATCCGCCAACAAACTCAATTTCTGCCACCTGACACAACTGATTGTGATGTAAATCAATAATCGACCCACCTTCATTTTCATCTGCATCATCTTCAGCTGAATCATAAGCGGGATCTGGTGGCTGCAAATATACTGCAGCAATTTCTTCCTCTCCTGAATCATCTTGAAGCAAAGACTGTAAAAAGGCTTGTATTTCATGCAGTTTCATGCTTAAAATAAAACACGATAATTGAAAAAAGGCATAAAAACCTTGCATTCGTATACAAAATGAAGAAAAAAGTATATAAAAAACGAGTTTGTGAAGGCTAAAATGGCTACTGCATTTTAACCACACATTGGCAGCAACATCACATCAACAACAGAGACGACCATACCACGAAGCAGCATATCAGC
Organism: Dichetophora obliterata; assembly: GCA_963920525.1. Lineage (NCBI taxonomy): Eukaryota > Metazoa > Arthropoda > Insecta > Diptera > Sciomyzidae > Dichetophora > Dichetophora obliterata. Next base: position 90,093,535 of record OY986439.1, on the reverse strand, counting down.
ATTCATCGTGAGTCACCCTTGTTTTATTTTGGATTTTGTATTTTACTTCTAAATAACTTTGTTTAAATACTGTAATGAATTCAGTCAACAACATTTTTTATTTCATACAAAATATTTAAAATATGATAATATATAAATGTATATTATATAAAGTAAATGATAATATTTAAATTCATTATTATTTTAATATATTGAAATGTTTATCACCTTTTCATTTATTGTTACTACAAATGAAGTGTATTATTAATTAGTATGTAATTAACGATTGGAATATGTTTACAATAAGAATTGTATTGTATAAAGCTAGTTCGTATTAACTCTGCTGCCGCTTATAAAATTAGAAATTAAGTAGATGAAAGAAGAGACAACGCCATCTAACAGGAAACCAGCACACCAGTGGCTAGTGCAAGGCACCCATGGCACAAACCACGAAAGCACACGGTCAGCTGTGACAAACATAGAAACCACGAAAGCACACGGTCAGCTGTGACAAACATAGAACTAAAAGCACACGGTCAGCTGTTACAAACATAGTAAACGAAAAGCACCAGATCAGCTGTAGTGCCAGCCAATCAGAAAGCGAGAAGAGAGCTTGCATTTAGGCAAAGCTCTGCGACTGTCCTATATAAGGCGAGACATAGTTAGATTTAATTGAGTTCTGTTCGAGCCACGGCCTGGGTAAGTCATCTAGTAGGAATAGTAGTAGAAGTAGTGCACACGTAGACCGACCTGGAGTTTTACTACAGATCGGTAGTGCAAACTTAATAGGCTGAAGCGACGCAAGTGAGCCGACCCGAAGTTTTACTACAGGTCGGTGGCGTAACTCAGCAGTTAGACGAGGCCAGCGTAGTTAGGTGAGCGACGCAAGTGGGCCGACCCGAAGTTTTACTACAGGTCGGTGGCGTAACTCAGCAGTTAGACGAGGCCAGCGTAGTTAGGTGAGCGACGCAAGTGGGCCGACCCGAAGTTTTACTACAGGTCGGTGGCGTAACTCAGCCGTTAGACGAGGCCAGCGTAGTTAGGTGAGCGACGCAAGTGGGCCGACCCGAAGTCTTACTACAGGTCGGTGGCGTAACTCAGCCGTTAGACGAGGCCAGCGTAGTTAGGTGAGCGACGCAAGTGGGCCGACCCGAAGTCTTACTACAGGTCGGTGGCGTAACTCAGCCGTTAGACGAGGCCAGCGTAGTTAGGTGAGCGACGCAAGTGGGCCGACCCGAAGTCTTACTACAGGTCGGTGGCGTAACTCAGCCGTTAGACGAGGCCAGCGCAGTTAGGTGAGCGACGCAAGTGGGCCGACCCGAAGTTTTACTACAGGTCGGTGGCGTAACTCAGCCGTTAGACGGGGCCAGCGTAGTTAGGTGAGCGACGCAAGTGGGCCGACCCGAAGTTTTACTACAGGTCGGTGGCGTAACTCAGCCGTTAGACGAGGCCAGCGCAGTTAGGAGAGCGACGCAAGTGGGCCGACCCGAAGTTTTACTATAGGTCGGTGGCGTAACTCAGTAGACTAGCGAAGATCACAGAGCGTGTTGGAAGGCCAGTTCGTGCTAGACCGACGAGAGTGCTGAAGAGCGAGTGCCAAGCAACGAGGCGAAGGTGCATGAAAGTCACCTTCTGAGAATTGAGACAGCGGCAGTCGAGTCTTTAGTTACTTAATAAAAGAATTGAAACGAGTATAAGCTGGAGTTATAATTCATTTCTTTCAACGTGAATTCACCACAAAGTCCGAGAAAAATAAATTTTTGGCAACGAACCCTGGAGCCGGCGAGATATACCTCGGCTAAAGAAGAAAAGGTTCGTTACAATGGCGCCCGAGCAGGGACTAAGTGCGTGAATTAACGAGAGTCGAAAAAAAAAGCCGAGAGAAAAGACAGAACTCCAAAACGTAGTGCGTGAATTAACGAGAGTGGAAAAAAAAAGAGACAGAACTCCAAAACTAAGTGCGTGAATTAACGAAAGTCGAAAAAAAAGGGACATAGAACGCGAAAACTTAGTGCGAGAATTAATGAAAAAAAAAAAGAAACCGGAAAAGAGGCACAGATCTCAAAAACCGAGTGTGTGAATGAAAGAAAAAAATTCGAGTACAGCAAGAAAAGAATATGTACAAAGAATTTGTAATATATAACGAATAAACGCGAACAATAATCGACAGTGCAAACAAAAAAAAAAAAAAATAAACAGTGAACAAAATTAAAAAAACATTAATAAACAGTGCTTTTAATTGAAAAAAATAATAAATAAATAAAGAATAGAACGATATGATAACGAAATGTAAACATTCGGAAAATAAACATTCGGAATATATAGTGAAAAAAAAATGAAAAGCGAATAATAAGTTATACCAAAAATAGTGAACGATAAGGAATATTTTGATGGTTCCTAGACGATAAAAATAAAAGTTTTTTTTTAAGAAAAGAAAAAAAAGAACCTTGAATAGTGAACAGCCCAATTATAAAAAAAAAATGAGTAAGCCACTTAGTGTCACGTGGGCATACTCCCTTAAACGGGAAGAACTCGATAAGTACGCCGCGGAATTCGATCTTGACAAAGCCGGTACCGTTGAAGAAATGCGCAAACGATTCGCAGCATTTGTCGGCGACAAAACGCATGCGCAGGAGGTGACCCAGCGCCTAGTGGAGCTACAAAGCAAGCACCGTCGAGACGTATCGCCTACCCCACCACAACCGACCACGCTAGAGATCCCGCCACCGAGCGACTTTCAGAGCCACAGCGCAGAATGGACATTTCCATCAAGGCAGGTGACTACGCCACAGGTTGTTGTAATCGAGCAGGTAAGAAAATGGTCGATTAAGTATGACGGGGGTAAGGATCCGCTATCATTCGTCGAAAGACTAGAAGAATTGGCCGAAGTCTACAATGTCGACAGAAATCTCTTGCCTCGAACAATGCCAGAGCTACTAAAAGACCGGGCAATCATCTGGTATCGCAACAATAATCAGCACTGGGTTACGTGGGATTCATTTAAATTTGACTTTTTAAAATTTTTCTTGCCAGCTCGATATTTCGAAGAAGTCGACGACGAGATTCGACGTAGACACCAACAGCCCGAAGAGCAAAAATTGGATAGGATTTTTCGGAATCTACAGACGGACTACCAGTGGTATATCCGGCGCAAGGACTTCTCCTCTCTAGCGGATTTAATAGAGCTGGCCGAAGACCTTGAAAATATTAAAGTCCAAGAGACTACCCGGAACCCCGCAGTGCGACCACCTCCCGAACAGCATCGTATGGTGTCTGAAGATCAACCGACCCATGTTAACATTAAGACCGCGTGCAGCAACTGTGGAGAAGAAGGCCACATCGCTAGAACATGCCGCCGAGGATCAGCCACCTTTTGCCGAAGGTGTGGACGCCGTGGTGTGCGCGCCAGCACATGTTGTCCATTTCAGCCGGAAAACGGTCCCAGGTTCCGTCCGAGTCGAGGGGCGGCGGCACCTTCAGCAGAGGCCCCTCATCAACAGTAAATCACCTTAATATCAACAATCACCACTTGTTTGCTAACCTTGTAGTGGGCAACATAAAAACAACAGCGACTATCGACACGGGAGCCACTAAAAGCTTCATTAGTCAGGCATTCGCTCACCAATTAGGGCAGCAGTGTCACAAGTTAAATATAGATGCAGACGTCACTCTGGCCGACGGGTCGGTGAGACCTCTTAAGCATGCGGTGGAGACAAGGATACGCCTAGGTAACATAAATCGAAACTTTGACTTCCTTGTCATGCCAGATGCGACTGAAGATGTTCTTTTGGGATTGGATTTCTGCATTCAAACCGGAGTTAAATTTAGCTGTGGTGGAGAGACAATCCAGCTCGGACCAGAAGTAACCCCGCTTCATAGTAATGAAAATTTGAAGGGGTCAGTGAAGAAAATTGTAACAAAAGATTTCAGAAGGGAACGTGCCTGCGCAGCAGCATCTGCGTTACCAACTGCCGTAGCAGCAGCATCTGCGTTACCAACTGCCGTAGCAGCAGCATCTGCGTTACCAACTGTCGTAGCAGCAGCATCTGCGTTACCAACTGCCGTTGCAGCAGCATCTGCGTTACCAACTGCCGAAGCAGCAGCATCTGCGTTACCAACTGCCGTAGCAGCAGCATCTGCGTTACCAACTGCCGTAGCAGCAGCATCTGCATTACCAACTGCCGAAGCAGCAGCATCTGCGTTACCAACTGCCGTAGCAGCAGCATCTGCGTTACCAACTGCCGAAGCAGCAGCATCTGCGTTACCAACTGCCGTAGCAGCAGCATCTGCGTTACCAACTGTCGAAGCAGCAGCATCTGCCTTACCAACTGCCGAAGCAGCAGCATCTGCATTATCAACTGCCGCAATGAAGAAACGAACAAGAAGAAAACGAAAGCACCACCGCCGTCGAAAACCATATAACCGGTGCATGCATATCAAGAATTTGGTCGCAGCAGTAGAAGTCCCCACTGGGATCAGACCATCAGCAATTGAAAACGAGCAGAAGAGCGACGAGAACGAGCCGTTGGCTGACCGCTGTCATCCTATAGCTAAGAGTGAAGTAGACGCGGCGACTTTGAAACGACAAGCCGTCGAAGCAAGAATAATAAAAGATTTTTTAGATTACGAACTTAGGCAATTTGAAGGCATTCACGGAGTTACGAGCATCACGGAACATAAAATCGTGATGACCGATGATCGGCCTATTAAGCAGAGGTACTTCCCACGAAATCCAGCGATGCAGAGTATCATCGATGAAGAGGTCAACAAGCTATTGTCAAAAGGATGCATCGAGCCGTCGCACAGTCCATATAGCGCACCAATTGTGATTGTTCGCAAGAAGACTGGAGCCTGGCGACTCTGCATTGACTACCGGCAGCTTAACAGCAAATCAGTACCCGATGCATATCCACTTCCACGCATTACGCACATTCTGGACCGGTTGCGTAACGCCAAATACGTAAGCAGTCTGGACCTGAAGGATGGTTACTGGCAGATCCCGATGGCGGCTGAAAGTAAAAAGTACACCGCATTCACCGTACCTGGTCGTGGCCTGTATCAATGGCGCGTCATGCCATTTGGCCTTCACTCCGCACCAGCAACATTCCAGAGAGCCCTCGATAGAGTCATAGGTCCAGAGCTGGAACCCTTCGCGTTCGCCTACCTAGATGACATCGTGGTGACGGGAGCAACGTTGGACGAGCACCTGCAGAATCTGCGAGAAGTGTTCAGACGCCTACGAAAAGCCAACCTAAAAATTAATGCTGAGAAATGTGAGTTCATGAAAACAAAGATCAAATATTTGGGTCATGTGGTCAGCGGTGATGGTATCCATACTGACCCCGACAAGGTTGCAGCAATTAGAGACTTGGAACCCCCCCAGAACGTGCGAGGAGTGCGACGATATCTAGGAATCGCGTCGTGGTATCGGCGATTCATTCCAGACTTTGCGACCATAGCACAGCCTTTGACAGCTTTGCTCAAGAAGGGAAAGCACTGGAAGTGGGCAGAAGCCCAACAGAAAGCGTTCGAGGATTTGAAGACGAAGCTCACCGAGGCTCCGGTATTGGCATGCCCAGACTTCAGCCAAACGTTCACACTACAAACTGACGCCAGCGAGAGCGGTCTGGGTGCAGTATTGACGCAGGAAATCGACGGGTCAGAACGAGTAATAGCCTATGCTAGCAGGCACTTGAATAAAGCAGAGAAGAATTATTCGCCCACCGAAAAGGAGTGTTTGGCGATCATATGGGGTATTCGTAAGATGCGGCCATATCTGGAAGGATACAAGTTTATAGTTATCACCGACCACTTGTCTCTAAAGTGGTTAAACTCTATTGAGAGCCCCTCAGGTCGAATCGCCAGATGGGCACTCGAGTTGCAGCAGTTTAACTTTACGGTTCAGTATCGCAGAGGGAAGCAGAACATCGTGGCTGATGCCCTCTCTCGACAACCAGTTGAACTACAGCGGATAACCGTGAACGATGCCAAACAGCCAACATGCCCGTGGCTCAACAAGAAGCGTGCCGAAGTAATAAAATTCCCCAGTAAATATTCTGATTACGTTAATATAGAAGGTCAACTATACCGACATATCCCACGAGGTGCAAGTGATGACGATTGCGTGCCGTGGAAGCTGTGTGTTGCCACGTCACAACGAGAACGGGTTCTAAAAGAGAATCATGACAGTCCGTGTGCCGGCCACTTAGGCATCCGGAAGACGATCGCAAGAGTGGCAAACCGGTATTACTGGCCGGGTATGTTTCGGGACATAAGTCGCTATGTTCGAAGTTGCGACTCATGTCAACGTTATAAGGCTAGCCAGCAAGCTCCAGCTGGAGAGATGCTCATCAAGATACCTGACGAACCGTGGTCAACAGTGTGCGCAGATTTTGTAGGGCCATTGCCACGATCAAAACACGGCAACACGATGTTACTAGTTTTCTTCGATCGGTTTTCAAAGTGGACCGAATTGGTTCCGCTCCGGAAAGCAACAGCAGACGGTTTACTCAAGGCTTTTCGTGAACGAATCATTAGCAGATATGGAGTACCCAAGGTTCTTATTACGGATAATGGTACCCAGTTCACGAGCCGTATATTCAAACGCTACATAGAAGCCCTAGGGGTTCAGCAGCAGCTCACCGCGCCGTATACGCCGCAAGAAAACCCAACTGAACGTGTAAACCGAACAGTGAAGACCATGATCGCGCAACTCGCAGATAACCAACAGCGGGGCTGGGACGAGAGCCTACCAGAGATTTCACTTGCAATTAACACGAGCGTTTCCGAGACAACGGGTTACAGTCCAGCCTACCTGACTCAAGGAAGGGAACCACGTTTGCCGCACGCCCTGTACGACGAGGTTACACCAGGCACAGGAACCGAGAGCGTAGAACCCATTGAGCGAGCATCCCGACTGAAGGACATTTTTGCTATTGTACGACACAACCTCTCGCGAGCAGCTACGGATCAGGCAAGACATTATAATCTCCGCCGACGACCATGGAAGCCTACCGTTGGAGATGAAGTTCTTGTTAAGCAGCATTCTCTGTCGAAAGCGATAGACAGCTTTGCCGCCAAGTTAGGACCAAAGTATGCGGGTCCTTATGCCGTACTGGGATTCACGTCACCAGTCATCGTTCGACTAAAGAAAAAGGGTGACAACCGTATCCGAACAGCGCACCTGAGCGAGGTCAAACCTTATTATGACTCGCAACGCTTGGACGAATCGGCAGACGACCACCCAAGTCAACACTAATACCCGAAATACATGTCTGACGCCTACCGACAGCCTTTGAATTTATTGACGAAACATACGCTTATTTAAGAAAAATAAAAACAACTCCCTACTGTCTGAAATTTATATTCACTAACACTTTTTTGTCTTTTCAGTCATAAAATACTGACGAAGACAAACCCATCAAGCGACTCCAGGTTGTAATTCAAAGACGATAGAAAGATGAGCAGACGTGCGACCAACCAAAAGTTCGAAGCAACCAGAGCAAGGTTCCGACAGAATATGTTCAAGGCGGCCAGCCGCGGACGCCGCACGAAAGTCCTGGGAGAAGATTTCATGGAAATCCCAATTAAAGCCGACGGGAGCCGCATCCGGGTAGTCCCACGATCCGACCCATACAACTCATCAAGCCAAGACCAAACTCCATCACGCCGACCAAAATATTTCAATCGACGTGCCGTTTCGACTTCACCGGTAGGCATTGGCCGACGCCGAAGTCCAGCAGAGCCCACAACGTTATCCAGCACCGTCAGGCCCCAGAACACGGCCCATAGCGATGACACGCCCGGAACGTCACATCGAGACCACCTCGCGCCTGCGGAAGAATTCCGTGGGGTAAGCGAGCGTGATGCACCACCGATAGCAACGATAGTACTAACCGACACCGAGAGCGAAGAGACATCGCTATGTGATTCCACGACACCTGAAACCTCGCTAGATAATGATGAGCCTGAAGGCGAAGTAGCCCCTCCCGATAGTATTTCCGGTCGGGAAGCTACGAACGGAGTCGACGAGGAGCAGCTAGAAGACACCACGTCAGACACCCGCAGCGTGTTTGGGTACTTGTACTCTAGACGAAGCCCAACAAGTGAAGAAAATGAGCAGCAGCTCGAAGCTAGAGTGCCAACACCACCCTTCCCTTGGTCACCGCCTAGCTCTTCGATAGATTCGAGTGATGACGAGAATGTACGACCGCCAAAGAAGGAGAACATACTCGGATGGTGCCGCTACAGCAATGACATCGAGACGGTCCAAGGCGTGGGCCACACAAAAATTACACAAACCATTCGCATGGAATGTACGGTGTACCACCATCAGCGAGGAGCAAGCCAGATGTTGTGTTCCGAAGTCGCAGCAGCATCTGCGTCATCAACTGCCGAAGCCGCAGCAGCATCTGCGTCACCAACTGCCGACGTTGCAGCAGCATCTGCGTCATCAACTGCCTACGCCGCAGCAGCATCTGCGCCACCAACTGCCTACGCCGCAGCAGCATCTGCGTCACCAACTGCCTACGCCGCAGCAGCATCTGCGTCACCAACTGCCAACGCCGCAGCAGCATCTGCGTTATCAACTGCCGAAGCCGCAGCAGCATCTGCGTCATCAACTGCCGACGCCGCAGCAGCATCTGCGTCATCAACTGCCGAAGTCGCAGCAGCATCTGCGTCATCAACTGCCGAAGCCGCAGCAGCATCTGCGTCAACAACTGCCGACGCCGCAGCAGCATCTGCGTCATCAACTGCCGAAGTCGCAGCAGCATCTGCGTCATCAACTGCCGAAGCCGCAGCAGCATCTGCGTCACCAACTGCCAACGCCGCAGCAGCATCTGCGTCATCAACTGCCGAAGCCGCAGCAGCATCTGCGTCACCAACTGCCTACGCCGCAGCAGCATCTGCGCCATCAACTGCCAACGCCGCAGCAGCATCTGCGTCATCAACTGCCGAAGTCGCAGCAGCTGCCTTCATAGAGGCGCTGCAGCCACCACTCAGCTCAGATAGTTCGAGCGACAGCTCAAGCAATAGCTCAAGCGACAGCTCCAGCAGCAGCGAAAACGACAGCGACGAAACGGATTCAGACGAGTCCCCAAGTCGACCACGGAAAAATCCCAGACTCGATGTTCAACAACGGGTGTCGCCCCTAAGGCCCACGACACCACATCAGCCCCCTAGAATCCCTTCGCCTCCCCGATCGAGTTGTGCTGAAGAAGAGCGACTCGAAGATATATGGGCAAGGTACGATGAAGACGTCGTGCAGGAACTGCAGGTTAAGATCCATGCCGCGTTGACCAGGCGCAAGCAGGCGGCGCGGATGAAGTTCTGCACCATCGTCCGAGGGGTCACCTTCCAAGTCATGATCGCCCGTTCCGGTCGGGTAAGCGTAAGTCAACGACCTCCTCCCCCGAAGTAGGTGGGGTATGTGAAGGCTAAAATGGCTACTGCATTTTAACCACACATTGGCAGCAACATCACATCAACAACAGAGACGACCATACCACGAAGCAGCATATCAGCATTCATCGTGAGTCACCCTTGTTTTATTTTGGATTTTGTATTTTACTTCTAAATAACTTTGTTTAAATACTGTAATGAATTCAGTCAACAACATTTTTTATTTCATACAAAATATTTAAAATATGATAATATATAAATGTATATTATATAAAGTAAATGATAATATTTAAATTCATTATTATTTTAATATATTGAAATGTTTATCACCTTTTCATTTATTGTTACTACAAATGAAGTGTATTATTAATTAGTATGTAATTAACGATTGGAATATGTTTACAATAAGAATTGTATTGTATAAAGCTAGTTCGTATTAACTCTGCTGCCGCTTATAAAATTAGAAATTAAGTAGATGAAAGAAGAGACAACGCCATCTAACAGGAAACCAGCACACCAGTGGCTAGTGCAAGGCACCCATGGCACAAACCACGAAAGCACACGGTCAGCTGTGACAAACATAGAAACCACGAAAGCACACGGTCAGCTGTGACAAACATAGAACTAAAAGCACACGGTCAGCTGTTACAAACATAGTAAACGAAAAGCACCAGATCAGCTGTAGTGCCAGCCAATCAGAAAGCGAGAAGAGAGCTTGCATTTAGGCAAAGCTCTGCGACTGTCCTATATAAGGCGAGACATAGTTAGATTTAATTGAGTTCTGTTCGAGCCACGGCCTGGGTAAGTCATCTAGTAGGAATAGTAGTAGAAGTAGTGCACACGTAGACCGACCTGGAGTTTTACTACAGATCGGTAGTGCAAACTTAATAGGCTAAAGCGACGCAAGTGAGCCGACCCGAAGTTTTACTACAGGTCGGTGGCGTAACTCAGCAGTTAGACGAGGCCAGCGTAGTTAGGTGAGCGACGCAAGTGGGCCGACCCGAAGTTTTACTACAGGTCGGTGGCGTAACTCAGCAGTTAGACGAGGCCAGCGTAGTTAGGTGAGCGACGCAAGTGGGCCGACCCGAAGTTTTACTACAGGTCGGTGGCGTAACTCAGCCGTTAGACGAGGCCAGCGTAGTTAGGTGAGCGACGCAAGTGGGCCGACCCGAAGTCTTACTACAGGTCGGTGGCGTAACTCAGCCGTTAGACGAGGCCAGCGTAGTTAGGTGAGCGACGCAAGTGGGCCGACCCGAAGTCTTACTACAGGTCGGTGGCGTAACTCAGCCGTTAGACGAGGCCAGCGTAGTTAGGTGAGCGACGCAAGTGGGCCGACCCGAAGTCTTACTACAGGTCGGTGGCGTAACTCAGCCGTTAGACGAGGCCAGCGCAGTTAGGTGAGCGACGCAAGTGGGCCGACCCGAAGTTTTACTACAGGTCGGTGGCGTAACTCAGCCGTTAGACGGGGCCAGCGTAGTTAGGTGAGCGACGCAAGTGGGCCGACCCGAAGTTTTACTACAGGTCGGTGGCGTAACTCAGCCGTTAGACGAGGCCAGCGCAGTTAGGAGAGCGACGCAAGTGGGCCGACCCGAAGTTTTACTACAGGTCGGTGGCGTAACTCAGTAGACTAGCGAAGATCACAGAGCGTGTTGGAAGGCCAGTTCGTGCTAGACCGACGAGAGTGCTGAAGAGCGAGTGCCAAGCAACGAGGCGAAGGTGCATGAAAGTCACCTTCTGAGAATTGAGACAGCGGCAGTCGAGTCTTTAGTTACTTAATAAAAGAATTGAAACGAGTATAAGCTGGAGTTATAATTCATTTCTTTCAACGTGAATTCACCACAAAGTCCGAGAAAAATAAATTTTTGGCAACGAACCCTGGAGCCGGCGAGATATACCTCGGCTAAAGAAGAAAAGGTTCGTTACAAGTTTCATAAACATAATTGACGTAAAATAGAATAAATATTGTAGTGGTCATTTTGTAAGGAATCACTGCGGCGGTACCATATGGAACCGCTTCAATTCAACACACGTTTTTAAACACAACAACACTTTTTTTCATATCGAAATATTGTCCACTTTGTAGCTTATTTATTCTATTTTCATAATATATTGAGGTTTCACTGAAAATAAATTACGACATATATTTAATTTGTACTTACGTCTTGCGAGAACTCATTTTTTTAACTTTTGTGTAGAACTTTTTTTTAATCACTTTATGCGTGCTTTTAGAACGGCATATGTAACTCGAATGACCAAAACAAAAGACACACATGTTTTGTGGCATTCATTTACCGTTAGAAAAAATGGAATTAATATCAGAATGTTACAGTGTTGTATTTTAATCTCTTAAAGCGCAAAAGGCTAAAAGTGGTTCCATATGGAACCGTCGCAGCAAGTGGGTTAAATGTTTTTTAAATTCTGGAATAATGAAAAACATGTTGAATTCTATTTATAAATTACCGTTAGAAAGATAATTGAACGAACATTAATCAAAATTTTTGTTGTTGGTGGTTCCATCTCTTGCGGTGAGCTATTTGAATTCAAAGAAGGGATACGAAAAACACATTTTAAAAATTAAAAAGAATTTTTATACTTACTCAATCTTAAAGCAAGCACAATTATCTTTCCAACAAAATAAAAATTATGGTACGACACAATGCGTCCTTTAGATATGGACATTTTAACGTCTAAAAAATGATTTATATTAAAAAATATATAGAACTTTAAAAAAAAAATTTAAATGAAATATATTAAAAACAGCGAAGTTATTGACATTAAAAGTAAAAACATTGATTTTCATATAATTTTTTTCTCATTATTAGCTATCAATGTTTTATGAAAAATTCGTTGTACTAAAAATGCTTGTACCTACTAAAATTTCTATTAGCTGCGTTTTTTCCTTGGAGATCAGGATCATTGGAGATATAATCGCATTTGCAAGCAAACCAAAAACAACAAAAAATCCAGCAAGCGAGCTGGACATTTAAATTGTTCCAATTCTATCTTTTTAAGTGTTAATGATGCAAGATGCAGCTGCTACTGAAAAAACTGGCAGTACTGCATTATTTTACTTTTTAAAAGTTTGGTAGTAATAGTATTTTCGCAAAATATTTCGCAAACTTATCTGCTAACTGCATAAGAACATCAGATATTGTTATGTAAGCAGAAAATAGCGCCACCTGTCTGTAATCCCAAACGTGTGGGGTTAAATTTGAAGAAACTTTTGAAAACACATTATTCAGCTATTCACCGCAACGTGTATAGTTCCCACAGTTTTACAAATGTGGCGCCATCTATCTGTGAATTTAACGCACAGATCAAAACTAATGAAATAATTGTGCTGACCAGATACGCATATGTTTTATTATATCGCCATATAGCTGAAACTAATTACATGAAAATATTAACTTTTACAGCATCATTATTCACAGTCATCTTTTCGAAAAAATTGTGATATATATACAACATTTAAAGTACCATTGATAAAGAAGTAAGTGACAACAGTAACACAATAGTGAAAAAATAGAGTCATCACAACAAAACATATTTAACAGGAAAGGGAGCTGGGGAGGCAAAAAATAAGTACATTACTATAAGGAAGATTTTATGTAACCCAAAATGTTCGTAATTACACTAGACACACAGCTGCATTCTTAGAGATAAATGGGGACGTTCAAACTATATAGAGAATTTTAACACAAAACTAAGTTTTATTAATAGTGCGGTATGAAAAAATAGATTTTTTTAGGGATAACTTTTGATTGGAAAGAGATATTGGGGTAATTTTTTCACATTAATTATTTTTGAGACTTGAATTTTTTGTAAAAAATATAAAAACAACACTTTGGAAAAAATAAATTTCGTGAAAAAAATCAAAGGAAATAAAATTCGCGAAATCAAAATCAAATTGTTGTTTTGATGTCAAAAACAGTAAAATAATTTTTTCGCTTAGCTGGCAGAATTTTTGCAAATAAATTCTATGTCATATGAAAGGTAGCCAGATGTGCAATTTTTAATTGATTTCATTTTTACAACAACAACAATTTTTGAGTCATTTTTTGAGTAAAAAGTCAATATTTTGGACCTTTTTTGACATAATCATTAAGCATGTATTTACACACTTAATGGAACAGTTCAACCTGTTTTTGTGAAGTGTATTTATTGAACTTTTGAACAAAAAAAATTTGAATAAAATATATTAATGGACAGCGGGGATATTTGCATCAAAAGACCAAACTTTGATTTTCATGTCGTTTTTTTCTCATTCTTAGGTTACCGATGTTTTATGAAAAAATCGTTGTACTGAAAATTTCTCCAATTTTAAAGATATGTGAATGTTTTTGATGTCAAAATAATAAAAAATTTTTTAAAATTATATACACAAAAATCTCCGATGGTAAAAAGTTTTATAATAACAAAATTACCGTTAGTTGAAAAATTTCAGAGGGGGCGTGGCAAAAACTAAGTATTTAACATTTAAAGTTGGAATGCACTTAATATGTATACTTAGTTTGAGCAAAATACGTAGAGCCGTTTAGATTTGTATAAAGGCCAAACAAATAAACAAACAGAAAATTAATTTTATTACTATAGATTTTGTTTCAAACAGATAATATGCCTTAAGCCGACAACGCACCAAAAGTTGGCGTCAAAGTTGTGAGCTGTAGCTAGCTTATTAGCATATATGAGTCTCAAGGCACTCCTGAACAAAAAATACCGCATACGCTAAATCGTTTCACACGGTTAGAAATCTTGGACTAAATTTTAGTCCCACTAAAATATTACTGCATGTTTTTAAACCTTGCGGTTTCAAATTGAAACTTTACAAGAATTGAAACCAAAAGAAATATTACAGCATCAATTTTAGCATTTTGGTTTAAATTTTAGCTTTTTGGTTTCAATTTTAGTCTTTTTGGTTTGAATTTAAGTACAACTCTGTATTACTTTTTGTTTTTAATACAAATAATACTGAATTCTAGTACATGTGGATACTAAATTTGGATTAAGACCCGTAAAAAGTTGGCTTGGCAATGCTGCGACTCAATATTAGGCGACTCGGTTCATATGTTTGTTTATCGCGCTTTTTATGTATAAGCCTGTGGTTAGAGTAGTGAGTTTACAAACTCAATGTCGTGTGATCGAATACCGCGTTGTTTGTTACTTTTTTTTTTAAAATATTTGAATCCAAGCTTGTACTAAATTTGAAACCAAAGCTGTATTAAAACCATTTTTTAGTATTTTGTAAATACTAGATTTGAAACCAAAGCTGGAGTAGACTTATATGTAGTACAGAAAATTTCAATTTAAGTACAAGATTTCTAACCGTGCACTAATTGCTAATAGACTGCTAATGGGCAGGATATTTTTATGAGATAAGTCGCTTATCAGATGTCTGCTCCAATTAACCCCTACTGCTCATGAAGTCATATATGGCTTTTCATTTTTAAATTCTAATTTCCAACGGATATAAGAAGTTATTAAAATGCGTTAGTAGACGCTTACAAGAAAAATAACAGTTATTGAAATGCATTAGTAGAGGCTTGTTAATGTGTGGTGAATGTTGTTGTTACTTTTTTTACATAGCTGCTAAGAAAATCTCAGTTTAGTTTATAAGTGCTGTTTATCTGTTTGTCAGAAAAACAGTGAATTCAAAAAATAAACAATTGCTTTTTCTAAATTACGTGTGAGTAAGTTTACTTATAAAATTTTTGTACACAATTTAAAGCCTTCTGATTAAAGTTTATGTGATTGGTTTTCAATTGTACATGTATAACTAATGAAATCACTATTTTTTTCACGCAGTTATCTTCTAAATGATCATTAATCTTCTAAATGATCATAACTAAATGATCTTAATGATCTTTTCACTATCGTCGGTTATGTTGGTACTGTTTTCAGATTTGAAAAAGAAGAGAGCAAATTTTTCGGGATATAATGGGGTTTCAAGAGTCTCGTAGTGAATTTCTCGAGCCAAGATCTTTTAACAAAATCGATAATGTAACGTATTGAATCGAAAGAATTTTGAACTCGGTCACACTCACATTTACAGAGGCAATGGTTTTCTCGAGCGATCGTAAATTGGTTGAAGTGCTGCTCTATTAGTTGAAATTAAAATACATTTATTAAATAGCATGAAATATATTTTCGCAGTTTCTTTAAGATACGTGCGTGTAAGTCTTTCTGTGATAGTTTACATATACTGAATACAAATTTCAAACTCTTCCCTGTAGTTCGGCTGGTGGCAGCATATCCCTTTAGACATGCCATTTCTCAATCCTTTACAGGTACAGCCCAATGGGTCTAGAGAATTGTAAAACCCTCTGTAATGCACGTTGGGTCCGTTCGCCCCTGTCAATGACATCGATGTGTTAAAAAGACGTACAAAATAAGAGGCGTGGGGCATTCCCCTACCACTGGGGGTATATGAATTCTCATACCAAGTAGTAGATCCAAGTTTCAACTTGCCAATTATGTGTTTTTTCCAGGAATTTTGCTAATGCTGCACTATGAATTGCATGCAACGGTGAGAACGTTCACAATAATAGTCAATAACGTCACCAAATTTTTGAAATCTATTTCTTACATTTCCACTTGCATTTTTCCAACCTTAAATTCAGTAACGTCACAGACCATTTTCTGTAATCAGGTGTGTTTTTGATTCCTTGGATTTTCGATTGGAATTTTGATAGAAGAATTTAATTTATTTTGCCATATTTTTTTTGGATAACGCTACTGATCTGATCGAAAAATGTAATTTCTTAAGAGAGCAGAAATTTAAGTAGCCTTTTTATGATTTGTTACATTAACCAAATCGTTCATTTTAATACAATAAACACTGGTAGTCACAAAAACGCAGCACTGGAAATCCTGTAATTGTTTCAGTCAAATCGAAGAAGTTTGTTTCATTTCGCTTTCAAAAACCGTTTAGATTTTCCAGTTGACTTAAAAAGACTTGCATTATTTAATTGTAAAATACACAAATTTATCCAAACAAAATATGTTTATCGTAGCTTAATTGTAAAAAAACCCTATTTTAAATTTTTATTTTTGCACTGCAGAAACAAATAACTGTAAAAATTCTTTATACCTCCAGACCACTACTTTTCAGCCCTTTACGAGTAAGATAAATAATAGCTTGTTGGTGGCAAAATTAATTAATTGGTGGCTTTCAGTGTCTATGAGTATATTTTTAGTGATTTTATAGAAAAATGTTCAACAAATTAACGTCAAAGTTAATAAATTGAAATAAAAACTGGAACTTTCTTAACGTTTTCAGTTGTAACTTTTCCAATACTTTAGACACTTCTTGTGTCTGTGTTTTATATATATAGAGAAGGTCTTCCTTTTGTCTTTAAGAAAATGTTTTCGAATTCAAACACATCAGAATTATGTAATCCAATTCACACGTACCTTACTAAAATTGGTTTTATGGATATATATCAAAATTTGAGGGCGGATAAAAAAGATACAGTTATTTTATATTCTACCAGGTTTACAACCTTCACTTTGTCATATGCCAAATATTTCAAATTTTTATAATTTTATTACACAGTGTTACTTGTGATGTACTGGTGATAAAAATATTTATTTTTATAATTGAAGGGCTTATTTTAAGAGCATGATAAGCCACAAAAAAAATATTTTGAAATAATCGACGCTAAAATTTTGAAAAAATCTATTTTTGTATGAAGAAATGGTATTGAACACGAAAACTTTTACGAATAGGAAAAATCTCTTCAGT
The DNA here is from genome assembly GCA_963920525.1 of Dichetophora obliterata. Taxonomy (NCBI): domain Eukaryota; kingdom Metazoa; phylum Arthropoda; class Insecta; order Diptera; family Sciomyzidae; genus Dichetophora; species Dichetophora obliterata. The sequence continues at coordinate 90,076,413 of OY986439.1, read as the reverse complement.
AGTTGTTGGATATGAAGTGAGTAAGTAATACAGCCTAAAAAAATGATTTTCAAGATCATGTGGCTTATCATATTATTGCAATAAGCCCTTCAATTAAAAAAAAAATATAAATATAAAATACTATACATAATTTTTTTGGAATTAAAAATGAACTTAATGCCAAATAAGTTCATGAAGCAAAAATAAGAAGTTCCTTTCAGAACAAACGACCAAGCAGACCAGACAGACTGTTTTTGATAATCTCTACATCAACTCTTCAGTAGTTTTTTGTGGTTTCTGCAGTACACCCACTTTGATATTTGAGCTTAATATTTGGCATTAAGTTCAAATTTAATTCTAAAAAGGTAGCCTCGACAGTCTAGTGTTATCGCGCTTGACTGTCGCTCAGGGAAACCAGGTTAGAATCCTGGCCGGGCCACGGTCCTACACTGTTAGAAATCTTGTCCTTAAATTAAATTTTTTCTGTACTACATATTAATTAACTCCAGCCTTGGTTTCAATTCTAGTATTTGTAAAATATTAAAAAATGGTTTAATACAGTTTTGGTTTAAAATTTAGTACAAGCTTGAATTAAAATATTTAAAAAAAAATATCAAACACCTCGAGATTCGATCACACGGTTCCAAACCATACACGCTATAAACTATCTTGCCTTATTTCTAATCAAAGAAACCTTAAAGCATATCAATTTACGACGAAAAGTTGCTGTTAGAGGTGGTATGAAAAGTTTGTGGAGAGGAAAGACTGACTGAAACTCGATTTGACTGAGGTCAACGAATAACACTTGCTTCAGATTTAATATCACATGTTGCTACAGCTTCTGCCACATTAAGAAAATCCTACACAAAAGTTTCACTTGATTACTCCCTTCTTTCATTCTGTGGTATCACAACTGACCAATAGTATGGTAAAAGTGGGCTGGTCTAAGGACCTGCCGCCACCTTAGCCTAACCGTAACCTAACTTAGAATTATAAAAATAGTTTACTAATTAAAAAATGCCAGCATTAACTTTTCATGCAAACACTGGAGCGAAACCGACCTAAGAAAACAATTTGTTATTATGTTTACACATACAATATCAACTTCCTTCAAAAAAAACCTTCTACACGCCTTCTATGGTCTTATACCAGCAAACCGTTGGAACCTAGATTGATTCGTGATAAAGAAGTATACAAAGAGCACAACAAACAAATTTGCAGAATCAATACAGTCACCTTTTCGAACTTTTGCAAAATAGTAAAAAAGCATTCCTTTGAAATGCGGCAAACAGCACAAATAATTCTGTTTTGAATTAATAGAAGATGTGAAGAAGTTGTTCATTATATCTAAGGTTTTCAAGAAGTTGATTTGAAGTAATGAGCTCCAAAATAATAAAAACCAGAAGAAAGTAAAATGGTTTTCTGGTTTTTTATCTTTTGATTACTCAAAAGTAAACGAAAAATTTTTTACCGATTTTTTTATTGCGCAAATATTTTAAATTTGCTGAAAATCAATAAAAAGTACTAGCATTATATCAAATATTGCTTTTTTTTGTAATTAAAACTTAACTTTGCAAAAATTCTGCTATGTTTGGTTCCTGTGACCATGATTATGTTAAAATATATGAAACTTTACATGAATAAATTTAAAAATGCAGAAATTTGTATCTTAAGAACCTCTCGATAGAAAATTTTATTGGCTATTTAATAATCCAGAAGAAAAGTATAATGGCAATGATTGTTTTTTTTATTTATTAGCATAGTATAAACTACTTATGCAAAGATAGTTTTATTTTACATACTTATGGTATGAAGAAAAAAATCAAACATTTAAAATAAAAATCGGAAATATTTTGGCATAGGAATAGATTCTTCCAACGATTTCTTTACGTCTACAAAATTTAGGCCCAAGCAGAAACTACTTTCTAAATTATTCCTTAAAACAATAATCTTTTTATGATATTTTATATCCAAACTAATACAATGTCCAATTGGTTTCAAAGGATCATGATAAATTACTTAATTTCAACATTGGTAATAATAATTTTTTTTTTATTAAAAAAATATACAAGCTCAACTAGTTAAGTTTCAAAAGTGACAATGTGATGTAAATGAGTTTAAAAACTGGCGAAGTCCAAAATTTGTTGTTTTATAATAATTTCGTCATCTACTAAAACTTTTTTCTAAAAATTTTTATGCGATTTAACATATTAATAACAAATACCACTATGTTTTTTATTAAAATTACAATGCACCTATTTCAGTGCATGCATTTTCCTTGTTTTTTCAACACAGTTAAAAGATAACTTGGTTATTTTTTTAAACTAGACTGCTCATATATAAAAACAGCCGAAATTTATATTAAATCTGTTTTAAGCAAAATCACTATTTAAATACCGATATTTGGGTATATAACCACATTTGCTCTTTAAATTGTCAACAGTGGAAATATATTTTCTATATTGAATTTTTTTAGATATGCTTATTAGTGCGTAAACTCTTTTTTATAGCCGTACTCAATCACCCTTATATATTTGATTTTACCTTTAAATAAAGTCATTGGCGTCGGAAGCGGGGGTTAAGGGGGGCAGTTGCCCCCACTTTTTTAGCTAGATAAACAATTTAAAAGGAAAAATTCAAAAGTTATTCAAAATATCAGTTTTTTTTACAACGATAATATTTTTGTATTATATATTTTCCTCTTCTTTCTCTCTTCTTCATAAGCATGCTTGCGGATAACCATTTTCTTTCTCTGTGTTTGCAAAAAGATAGAACAAAATGTAGAGTTTCTACTGCAAACCCACCACTTCAGTTTAAAAGCACGCTTAAGTATGTAGTTTAATGCTTGTTAATTTTGCAACTGTGGTAAAAAAAAATTTGACATGTTCTTAGGGGCTTTCCATATTGGACGACATGTTGTACGATAAGTTAGATGGAAAACTAATGGGACTATTTGATTGAGCGATCGAACGATCCAACTTGTAAAGCAACATCATTAATTGCAAGCTCTCAAGTAGAACACATCCGGCTAATAGCTAAGCAACTTTTAGATGCCCTAACAATTGAGCAGTAATTTTACATAGTTGCATAGATTGTACAATATTGTACAATCGGCAGAAAAAAACCAAAAATTTCGACTATCGTTTTAGCTTACGCATGGTACTACATGTTGTACAATCTGCCATGTAGGTCCAATGTTTTTGGATCCAATCGAAAGCCCCTACTGTGAATTAGCTGATGAAAATCCACATCGACGCTTTAAACAAACATCAAATCCGGTTCATTCAGTACAGTTGCCATTAAATGATCGGCTACGAAAAGATTATTTCGAAATTTTTGATCTTCTCTCAAATGAGATAACGGCTAGATTCGATCAAACAGGTTGATATTTGACTTATTTTTTATTTTTGCATGTTTACACCAGCTTCACTCAACCGACTCACTTTGATTTAACATTCGGTGAGTAGGTTGAGTGAAGCTAGTGTAAACTGGAACTTTGTAAATCTTATTGTACATTTAAGCAGATCTTGACACTCTGGAATCGTTGGAAAATATTGTAATCGAAGCCTTCAACGGAAAAGTGCCTTCTGAACAAAATCTAAAAACAAAAGTTGATCTTTATGCAGATGACTTTTTTGCACACGAAATTGCTGAAGCAATTGCCTGACCAAACACCTTGAAATTGTAGTGGCATTGTATCCCAATTTGCGAAAAATTCGGTTACTGTAAAAAAACTATTAAATGAAGTTGAAAAACTTATTGCTTTGCTTTTGACTGTGCCTACATCAGCTGCTTCATCTGAGCGTTCTTTTAGTGCACTAAGATGACTTAAAATGTATCTTCGAACTATGACACAGAAACGACTCACTCATGCGGCACTTATACACATTCACAGAAATAAAACCGAAGAATTGAATTCGATGGAGGTGGTGAAAGAGTTTGTTTCTCGCAAGGACAGAAAGAACCATTTTGGAATAATTTAAATTGATATAACTTTTTGTACCTTATTGCATTTAAACCATGTAAATATATACCTAGTCTTGCTTTATAAAAGCAACCATTATTTCTTATATTTTCATATTACCATATCATATTACCATAAAGATCCTTTAAAGAATGATCTCTCATATTGAAATTGGAAGAACTTTTAAAAATAATGAAATTTTAATATTTTTTATATATTTTTATAATTTTTTTTATTTTAAACTAAAATAAAAAATTTGTTTATTCAAATTCATGTTTCTTTGAAGAAATTTTGGTGAATTTTTTTTGCACCACCATTTGTACTGCCCCCCCCCCATTTGTACTGCCACCCAGAGGAAATTAGCTTCCGACGCGCGTAAATAAAGTAGTCGAATAGTCTCTTGTTTTGTTAGGAGGTCGAACGACTTAAAAGCAGGAATAGTTTCTCCAACAAGCCACATCTCTTTATTTTTGACTGAAGCCACATTTCTGCTTTAAAAAATCTTTATGAGTATTTTCATGTTATGACTCATAAGATGCTTATTTAAATTTATCAGAATTTGAAATGATGTAAAACTATTCGATAGTTCAGTTAGCGGTATAATCAAAGATTAATTATTGTTTTTTCCTTAATTACTCAAGACTAAATGTTGCTTTAAACTGCATGCTAAGAGTTTACATTAAAGCTAAAACTTTTAGAAATTTAAGGTTAAAAAAACACAGCCAAATATAAAAAGAAATAACTCCCTTCTTTGACCCTCCTGTCCAGAAAAACCGTCGGAACCCCTCTTTCAAGCCCATGAGAATAAAATTTGAACATTTTACTTTCAAAATAAAATGATTGGAACATGAATTTTTCAGTTAGGCACTCACTCTGGGTAGAAAGCACAAGTATTATTTTGAAGAAATACTTCTTCTGAAAAATCGAGCTTGAGCGACCTCTAAATCTTTTTCAATAAATCTGAAAATATTCTCAAAAATTTTTTTCAATGCAAACTTTTGAACTTCGCTTCAGCCTCTAAAAATTTTGACAAAAAGAAAAAAGCTGACGCCCTAATGTATATGTACAAAAAACTTCCTGTTTTTTACCAGCGACAAAAACGAAAACTTAAAATCAAATGATAAATGCAAAACAGCAATATCAGTATTTACAAGAACTAAGATCAAATTAAAATTGCAAAAAATATACACATTTTATCGTTCTTCATACAATATGAACAAAAGTAGTTTGGGAGGTTTTTTACTCTGATTAATGACTCATATGGTTTAAGATGTTTGTATCATTTTAGTGCCAACTTTAACCTTTTTAACCAGTATGTAAATTTGCACAAATTCGTTAGCTTCGATAATGATATTTTCTCCCATAAATATACTTTCCTATGGGCAACTTTCAAATATTTTCTAAATTCATTATAGATGGCAGTCAGTAAATTTTGTTGAAAAAAAATCTCTTCAGTTGTGCACTGTCGCTAAGTGGGTTGATCTAGAGTGGACGTGAGAGGAAAGGCAAACTAATGTTGTGCTGACATTTATTGGACAAGTAATGAACAGATGCAATGAAAAATGTTCATTTAATACAAAAACTATATGGCTTGATGTCTTATTCGAACTCTACTCAAAAGGCCAAGAATTAATGAATATAAAGAATCAACCTGCACGACATGTTCAAAGAAGTGTATGAATGTAATTAAGTAGGTACATCGGAAAAGCGAAATGTTTGACAGCCGACATGCTACTGAAAACAACTCATTGCATAGAATTCGTAAAGTAAATTTATACCACAAAAAATAAAGTCACATATAAATCTCATACAAAATTAAGAAAAAGCACTTACATTTTGGTGACCTGTGACTCGAGATGAATTCAGGATAGGTTAACTGAGCGAAGGAATTGCATTCAACCCAAGCTAGATGTAGCATATTATGTCTGAGCAGACGACTCTCATCTAACTCGAGATAAATTCAGGGGGAGAGATTAGAAATATTTTTCGGCAGCGCTGTAGAAGTGGGAGCGTGAAAAATCATTTCTTTTATTATGAACTTAAAATAAATCTCTTTATATTTTGAATGTTTGATAATTTAATATATTGAACAATAATATAGGTGTGATAAAGTACTCGGATGGATACATAGTTCTCCTATGGTTGCTGCTCCTTACTGCATTGCTATTGTTCTGCCGCTGCCGACCATGACTGCGCTACTTCTGCGCCGCTGCCGGTCGTGACTGCGCTGCTGACTTTGCCGTTCTGTTTCTGCCGTGACCGTGAGCTTTTTACTTAACGGCTCTTTTGACTTTTCTCTGCGCACTGTTTTAAGTTACTTGGTTGACGATACTTCACGTCCTGGGCTCAACTGCTATCGTTGACGTCACTTCACTGAATAAAGTTTCTTCCTCAGAGCTCATTGGTTCGAAGCTTTCCTCACATCAACTCCATGTCTTTTCTCCTGTCTGGCTCTAGATTACGTGGCTTCTGCCACTCTTTCCCTTTCCTAGCGTTTTTTCCGTTCAAGGTGTTCAATTATTTGAGACATCATCTGATCATCCCGTTTTACATAAAAAGAAAGCAAAAACAAAAACCATTTAGAGCAATGTCGGCCAAAAACCACATACACTGTTTATTTTTTTTTTTGTAGTTACACAAGGAGAAAAGCGTTGAAAGCCGAATGGTGTGGGCTTCCATAAACTACAACCTAAACCGTTTTTCCTGATTTCCTGCATGGAACTGCTGGTGAGTATTTCTTCATGCAGGCGGAAAGGCAGCGAAGGCCCCTTCTAGGATGTCACCTAGAGTCAAAAGTTTTGCGCAGTCTTTCTACGCGACGTATTTCTTTGTTTATAGTTCATGCAATATTGCATACTGAAATCCAGCCCTCTTCTGAGCTAAGCATTATATCCAACAATGTTTCCAATGTTGGCAACATCCCCACCCTTTCACTCAACTCAAGTCTTTTTCTGGCGAATTTTGGACTGACGAAAATATATGTTCTGCGTCTTCGATAACATTCCGTGCACGAAAGATGCAAAACGGACTTTCGTCCAGTTAGTATTTGGGTAAGGCAGTAATTTACCTTCCATGTCTTTTGTCAGCCATCTTTCCAAATTTGGAATAAAGCGATGTGTCCATCGTCCGTTTTGTGATGCATCCCAGCCATCTGCCACACAGCAAAACTACGTTCTCTTAATATTTTACGTCTCGCGGGCTTTGATACGTCTTGTTGAAGCGAATCACAGAGCAAGCTCTCTTTTGCCAGAAGGTCTATTGGGGTGTATCCGCAAAAACTAGCGCTGCCACTGACACTGTTTGGAATGCACAGCAGATTCTGAGGGCACATAGGCGAAGTAAAATATAAGTCGATGCGTTTATTATTAATTAGTAGCAACGCGTGTCTGCATTCCTTGGTATCGTGCCACTTACAATATTTGATTGCATGCAAACTGTCAATTGAATTTCATCATATCCAGATTTCATGCTATAATATTTAGGTGGGCACTTCATCTCATGAAATTTCATTTTGGAATTATTTGTAAAAGTTTATTAACTTAATAATATCTTCCATTCGCCATTCCATTTTATGTTTTTTCACTCTTTTAATGATTTTGCAATATTTTTTGCTTGAAAAGTTCTTAAAAATGCACAGACTTATTACGTTTTACTGAAAAATTACAGCTCTTGAGAAATATTTCATGAGATAAATTTCATGACATGAACAATTTCATGATGTGAGTGGTCTACACTTGAGATATATCATGAAATTTAATTTGACAGTTTGCATGCAATCAAATATTGTAAGTGGAGACAGTGTGTAAGGTAATGCTTATGCTTCCCTATTATTAAGTAAATACCCTCGTTCGGTTTCATACCAGTATTTGTTATTTCAAGTAAAATTATGATAATATTACCTTAGAGGTAAATACAAAAAACAAGATGGCATGGCAGACGTTGTTCTGCGCCTTCCTATCTTCACTAATATGGGTGAAGTCTTACATGTCCCGTAGTGTACATATTAATTCGGTTCCTACAAACCCATGTTTAAAAATTATTTCGCTTAAATGTTGCCCACGACTAGCTCTTAAATGGTCCATTCTGTGGGTTCAACTTTCAAATTTCGACAAAGTTCGAGATAGGCGACGAATGATTGTTCACGGTTTTCACGAACAATCTCTGCAACTGCAGCAATATTCTCAAAATTACGGGCTCCATGCACTATGGTTGATTGGTGAATGTCCAATAGTGTAAAATTTTTTCAAATTTTGATGATGGCTTGATGGTTTGGACGCTCATAACGACCAAAATTATGTTGAAAAACTCTATAACGTTCTCCAACTGATGACTGAGTTTGGTAATAAGTTTCCACAATTAATAAAAGTTGTTCAGGAGTAAGTCTATTCATGATTGAGTCGTATTGAATACTGAAAACAAACGTCATATGCACAAGCCATTCGACACATAACAGCTTTCAAAACAACCCAGTTGAAAAAGATAACTCGTATTGGATCACCCTATATATTGTGCAAATATGACCTACATTGGTCAAGTCGTTCAGAAGTAATGCCACCACAAACAGGCGAACCAACGATTTTATATAGATTACAATTTCGTAAATATTTCGACCCCAACTTTTGACTTTTGTCCCGTAGGTTCAAATTTTTAAAATCCCTCTTTGACCCATTTAGAATGCCCCAATCGAGTGCAAATGTGTGACTGACCCCCACTAATTTTGGAGGGCCAATCCAACCAGGCAAGTGGCACAAGCCCAAGAATCCCCCTGAGGGGTTCCCCATACAAACATTTAAAAAATCACCATTTTTGGCACTTTACATGAAAAGATCAGCGAAATAGGGTCGCCACTGACATGGGTGGATCGACCCTCCAAAGTTAGTGGAGGTCGGTCATACATTTGGACTCGATTGGGGGACTCTTAATGGGTCAAAGAAGGATTTTTCAAAATTTGACCCTGCGGGACAAAAGTCAAAAGTTGGGGCATTAGAATTCATTTTAGACGTATAGTTGCTCGGGCAAAGTTTCTTATTTTGATCTCTAGAATACGATTTTCACTGAGCAGTGGGCGGTTTTTTGCCACCCCACAAATTGACCCGGCCTAATAAAGGGTGTTTTTTATAAAGTGATATTAGTTTAAGTCATAATAAAACATAGTATTGTATTTTAAACATCAATCAAACGAGCTTTTTTGGATAGAAAATTGTATGACATTATTGTTTAAATATGATTTCGGTCATGTGGCTACCACGGCTGGCGCGTACAAGGCGCAATCAGGAACACCAATTTTCACAAACTTTTCGCATCATTTGCGGCCGTATCTCGCCGATAACTCTTCGAATATTGATTTCCAGGTGTTAAATTGTTTGTGGTTTATCGACGTAGACAAGTGATTTTAGATAATCCCAAAGAAAATAATCCAATGGGGTTAAATCACACGATCTTGGGGCCAATTAATTGGGCCATTTCGTGAAATTATTTTTTCGTCAAAAGTTTCCTTGAGTAAATCAATTGTAGCGCCCGCTGTGTGGCATGTGGCTCCATCTTTTTGGAACCACATATCAGCAAGATTAATGCCAGCTAATTGAGGTACGAAAAAACTTCGAATCATACTCCTATACCGTTTACCATTGACAGTAGCATTCTGACCGTCATCGTTTTTGAAGACATATGGGCCAATGGCTCCGCCAGCCCATAAAGCGCACCAAACAGTAATTTTCTGTGGATGTAATGGTGTTTCGACAAAAGCTTGTGGATTCTCCTCACTCCAAATACGACAAAACTGTTTATTTGCGTACCCATTCAACCAAAAATGGGCTTAATCGGAAAATAAAATTTTCCATGGAAATTCTAAATCAATATCAATTTGTGCTTCAGCACAATCGCCGAATTGGCGGCGCATACGATGGTCGTTTGGCTTTTATTCCTGCACAAGTTGAATCTTGAAAGGTTTTAAGCCAAGATCTCTTCGTAAAATCTTCCATAAAGTGGAAGGACACAACCCCAGTTGCTGAGAACGGCGACGAATTGATTGATTAGGATCATCTTCAATGCTTTCCTGTACAGCGGCTACAGGTTCTTCAGTGCGCACTGTTCGGCTTCTCACGGGATGTAACAGTAAATGTGGTCCGAAAACGATCTATTGTTGTTCGAATAAGCAGCTCTGAAGGACGATTATGTACGCCATAAAATGGACGAAGTGCCCGATAAGTTTGACGAACAGAACCATTATTTTGATTAAAAATTTCCACAATTTGCACGCGAGTTACATTACCACCAACGACGGTAATAACATTGGCACCACCTAAGCCATTGAGACAACAACAACTAAGACAACAACAACAACAATAACAACAACAGCAACATTAACTAGTATTACTGAAGTTACAACAACAACAAACTACTAAAACTCGACGCAGAACCTATCCCATTGATTTCCACTTCAACCACTTAAGCCACAACAACAACAATAATGAAAACTCACAATAAGCAATAATCACATTTCTGTAATAAATTAGTTCAGTTGTTTATTTAGGTTACATTACATTTCTTTTGTATGTCACAAAAGAAAAGACATACAATTATTTTAAGTTATTCTCAGTATCTCTTTGATAATCCGCAACGTTTAACCATGTGTTTTAAAATATTGTTGCACCCATTAAAACTAGGTGACACTTAAAATTATCAACATGCAATTTTGGAATGTATGTCATAAGCAAACATATGGAGTATTAAAATATATAAAAATTATTCATAGATAGCATTTTTGAAACCTATGTCATAAACACATATGTATTCATATTTAGAATTTCTTTAGAATGTATACATACATTACAGTAAAAATTGGTGAAAGTTGTAAAGTAAGAGAAAAATTTTAATAAAACCAGATCAGTTTTGGCATTCAAAAAGAAAAGTTGTGTTGTCTGTTTTTCCTCAACTATAACTGGCGCAGTCGAAAGTTCTCGCGAACGGTTCTGTGTAAAGTGTTATAAAATAAGACCGGCGGTTTCCCGAGTTTTAAAAAATAACAATAAGATCATCGAAGGATCATCGATCATCTAGCACCAAGGGTACATTGGAGCAGCACAAACTGGAGGATTTCAGTCCTTAATCGAGAGAGAATCTACACTCAAGAAGAAAAACAGGCATGACAGTAAAACTGATACTCGTAGGATTAATGTAAGTCAAGTATTGCAATTGTTTCATTGTTATAAATGCATAGGAAAATAAATCAGTTTTTCCCGTATACTAAACCAAGAAGAACAGCAAGCTTAGGATCAATTCCTGAAAATTTAGAAGTAGTAGATTTTGATCAAATTAAATTAAGAGAAAGTGTGTCAAGTGTTTTCGAAAACTCAAATCAAAGTTTTAGTGTTCAAATGGCAAATCCATCTGCAGGTGATATTCTTAACTCATTGCGAATTCCTGATGTAATCAAAGATCTGCCTCGTTATGACGGCAATCCAAGATTGCTTCACGAGTTCATAATTAATGTAGAAGAGATCCTCACACATATTTTGCATCTAGACGGGTCTCCCCAATCAACAATCTTGTTGAGAGCCATTCGCAACAAAATTGAAGGCCCGGCCAACGAGGTACTAAATATGTATGGCACGGCCTTGAATTGGGACGAAATAAAAAATAATTTAATTCTACACTATTCCGATAAAAGGACGGAAACAACCTTGATAAGAGACTTACACTCGCTAAGACAAAAAAACCAAAATGTAGAAGAATTTTATAGCAGTATTATTGAAATACAAGCAACACTTATTAATAACATTCTTATTCACGAAGTTAATAATAACGTCATAACTGCAAAGAAATTACTTTATGGGGAAATGTGCCTAAACACCTACCTTACAGGTTTGAGAGAACCATTGGGGTCGGTTATAAGAGCCATGAGGCCAGAGTCACTCCCAATAGCATTAGCATATAGCATTAAAGAACAAAATATATACTATAACAAATCTACCTTTTATACTAATTATAAGCCAAATTTCAATTATAATCAGAACAAGTCTTTTAAAAACGACAATTTTGCACGACCAAACTACAATACGCAAAACCAACTTAGAAATACGCTACAACCAAGTACTCAAAATCACTTTAATAATAGGAATTTTGGTCAGCCCCAAAACCAAAATAGGAATTTTCCAAATCAAAATCCTTTTAATAGTAGACACCTTGGTCAACACCAAATCCAAAATAGAAATTTCACACAAAATTTCAACACTGGCAACCAACACGTACAGAGACAACCTCCTCCAGAGCCTATGGACATTAGTTCTGGAAACTCACGTTTTACTCAAAGGACGAACAGAACTAATTTTACAAATACTAGAGAAATGCACAATATAAACTCAGCAACGGAGAACGAACGACAACCCACAATTCAATTGAACACAACCTATCAACAACATATGAACCAACAGTACGAAGGATATGGATTTTATAAAGATCCAAAAGAAAACTGTAATGATGATGAAAATTTTCAATATTGCGCCTCGAACGAGCAACTGGATACCTAGATATCAACAAACACGGATTTACCCTTCCGTACATTAACATTTCGTCACCTTTCGGACGTCCTCTAAAATTTCTGATTGACACTGGAGCGTCTTCTTCATTTATAAATCCCGAATTTATAAATAATGCTAACACAAATATTTGCAAACCAGTCACAATAACAACTATTTTAAATAAACATGAGATAAACAAGAAAACTACATTGCCCACTTTTATTGAATTTAACGAGACAGGGCAGCTAACATTTTTACTATTTAAATTCCACGGATACTTTGACGGACTGTTAGGACTAGACATTTTAACAAAATTAGGAGCCAAGATTGACTTTAACACAAATAAGCTAATTACAAACAATTCTGTTATTAATTTAAAATTCAAACCAAATTTCTCCTCAGGAAAATACCTTATTCCACCCAATTCGAAACAGGTTATAAAAATTCCTACAGACATAAAAGACGGCGACGTATATATCAAAACAATACAAATCGAACCACAACTATTCATCTCCGAAGGCATTTATAAGACTAAAAACTGGTTTAGTGTTGTTGAAATTGTCAACAACAGCAGTTCACATAAAACTCTCTTGTTAGAACAGCCACTCAAAGTAGAACACTACAATACTGAACATTTTGTTGAAGTAAATAACTTTAGCATCGAATGTAACACGCATAGTATTGAAGGTGACATAACTGAACTTATCCGATCTTCCCATCTCAACACAGAAGAAAAGAAATTACTGTTTAAATTTTGTAGAGCGTACGATGACGTATTCTTTAAAGAAGGACAAGACCTCAGTTTTTCTAACACAATTAAACACACAATCGACACTACAGACGACGTACCAATCTACACCAAATCGTATAGGTACCCATACATCCACAAAGAAGAGGTAAAAAATCAAATTTCAAGTCTATTAGAACAAAAGATCATACGCCCTAGCTATTCACCCTGGAGTTCACCGGTGTGGGTAGTACCAAAAAAATTAGATGCAGACGGAAAACAAAAATGGCGTCTAGTTATCGATTTTAGGAAACTTAACGAAAAAACAGTTTCCGATCGCTATCCAATCCCAAACATTAATGAAATTCTTGACAAGTTAGGCAAATGCTTATATTTTTCTACACTAGATTTAGCAAGCGGATTTCATCAAATAGAAATGAATCCAAGGGATGTACAAAAAACGGCCCTTTCAGTTGAAGAAGGCCACTACGAATTTTTAAGGATGCCATTCGGGCTAAAGAATGCTCCTTCAACCTTCCAAAGAGTAATGGATAACGTACTCAGAGATCTCCAAGGAAAGATATGTTTAGTCTATCTAGATGACATTATAGTATTCTCTACTTCACTCCAAGAACATTTGGAAAACCTAAGAAAAGTTTTTGACAGACTCCGCGAATCCAACCTCAAAGTTCAACTTACCAAGTCAGAATTTCTACATAAAGAAATTGCGTTTTTAGGGCACATCGTTACAACAGATGGAGTGAAACCGAACCCAGACAAAATTTCGGCAATAAAAAAGTTCCCTCTACCACGCACACAGAAACAGATAAAATCATTTTTAGGACTACTAGGGTACTACCGAAAATTCATAAAGGATTTTGCAAGGGTAGTAAAACCACTAACAGAGTGTTTAAAAAAAGGTAGAACCATCGTTGCAAACGAAAAATATGTTAACACTTTCGAAAATTGCAAAAACCTACTAATAAATGACCCTATACTCCAATACCCTGATTTCGCAAAGACATTCACATTAACAACAGACGCTAGCAATTTTGCACTAGGAGCCGTCTTATCGCAAGGACACTTAGGTAGCGACAAACCCATATGCTACGCTAGCAGAACACTAACGGACACGGAAATAAATTACTCGACAATCGAAAAAGAATTACTGGCCATAGTATGGGCCACAAAATACTTCAGACCATACTTGTTTGGACGAAAATTTAGAATTGTTACTGATCATAGACCATTAACTTGGATCATGAACCTAAAAGAACCAAACTCAAAGCTAATTAGGTGGAAGCTTAAATTAGAAGAGTTCGACTATGAGATAGTTTATAAAAAAGGGTCCCTCAACTCAAACGCTGATGCCTTGAGTAGGGTTAAAATTGATAATCCAGATATAAGACAACTCGACATAAATATCAACGATGCAACTACTTCTATTCAAGCTACTTCAGGTTCAACAGTACACTCAGCACAGGAAGACTCAAACGACGGAATACCAATCTCGGAAAAACCTTTGAATGAATTTAGCCTTCAAGTTATTCTAGATAAATCCGACCAAAAACCATTCTTAACAGTAGAAGTCCCTTTCAAGAATAAACTAAGGAAAACCATAAGAACACTAGATTTTACAGAAGAAAAATTAATAGACACATTCAAAAAATTTTTAGCACCCAATAAGATAACAGCAGTCTACACAGATGACATAACTTTTACCTTAGTACAATCCGTTTACTCCAAATACTTTTCAGCAAACAAAACCTTCAAAATTATAAGATGCAAGGAAATTCTAATAGACATAACACAAAACGACGAACAAGACAGAATAATAAACATATACCACGAAAATAGTAACCATAGAGGAATTAATGAAACTTTGGCACATTTGAAAAGAGAATACTATTTCCCCTATATGAAATCAAAAATAACACAAACCATAAACAATTGTAACATATGTCAGGAACAGAAATACGACAGACAGCCTCAAAAAATCAAATATAGTAAACCGGAAACCCCCGAAAAACCCCTAGATATTCTGCACATAGACATTTATAGTATAAATCATCAATACATACTGACTATGATAGACAAATTCTCAAAATTTGCTTCAGGATACACCCTCCCTAATAGGAATAGTATTTCCATCGTAAAAGCAGTAAAACAATTTTTCAGCACTTATGGTATACCAAAGAAAATAGTTTGTGACCAAGGATCCGAATTTACAGCAAACATCTTCAAAGACTTCTGTAAACAATTCAAAATAGAATTGCACTTTACTTCCTTTCAACAAACTTCCAGTAATTCCCCAGTTGAACGGTTACATTCGACATTGACAGAAATTTACAGAATCATAATTGCAACAAGAAAAGAAAACAAACAAGACATAGACCATCACGAAACTCTCACGGAAACTTTAATTACATATAACAACGCGATTCACTCATCCACGAAACACACACCCTTTGAACTTTTTCATGGTAGAACTTTTAAATTTAATAACGAAATATGTTTCAATAACGAGCATGAATATTTGAAAAAGTTAAATGAATTTCAAGCAGTTTTATACCCAAAGATAAAAAGTAAACTAGACAGCATCACTAATGAAAATATCAAAAAATTAAACAAGGTAAGGGAAGATCCTAAAAGTAACGAAACCAACGAAACCGTTTTTAGAAAAGAGTGTCGCAGGAATAAAATGACACCAAGATTCTCGAAACTTAAAGTAAAGAAAAACAATAAAGTAACGATAGTATCCGACAGAAATCAAAAAATACATAAATCTAGAATAAGAAGGAAAAAGAAAACTAATTAGCAAAACTATCAATAAACCTTTAAAAATTTTAGTTAGGACAATAAGTTATAAAATATATGTACTTACAGGCTTATGACAGCATCCGGGCAGAAAATGGAAATTCAAAAACTTAATGAACAACAATCATTACTTACTATACAAAAAGGCATTGCAAGAACAATAAGAAATTACAATAACCTTATACATATAGTAAACTTAGACCTGTACAAGGACAACGTCGACAAAATAAATAGATCTATTACTACTTTAGGAAAATTATATAGTGATAAAGACGCGACATTAATAACAAAACTTAAACTTAAAGAAGTCCAAAATAAATTAGATTCACTCACTCCACATGCAAGAAATCGGAGAGGAATAATTAATGGACTAGGCACAGTAGTTAAGTTTATCACTGGCAACATGGACGCAAATGATGCAAAAATATTAAACGAACAAATTAAGGACTTAAAATCCGAACAAACAAATCTTCAACAAGATATAAACAGCCAAATAAAATTAAACTCAATTATGATACAAAGATTTACAAATATTACTAATCATATAAACAATCAACAACAAAAAATAGAAAATTTCGTCAACAAAATTCAAGACCAGAACACAAACAGAATTCAAGTCAATGAAGAAATTCTTCTTCAGACACAACATCTCGCACAAATCAATTACAACATTGACTTGTTAAACAATCATTTAGCTAACATTGCAGAAGCAGTAGTACTGGCAAGACTTAATATAATATCAAAATTTTTTCTTAACCATGAAGAATTAGATGAAATATACGACACACTTTCAGCCCAATCAATAAAGATAAAATCTACTAACAATATCTATGAATTGTTGGGGCTACAAGCTTATTACAACGATACCAATATAATATTTAATGTCCGAATTCCTATCCTATCAAATAGTAATTATTCCCTAATTCACATTATTCCACTCCCCATTAATAAAACAAAAGAAATAGAAATATCACCTTATGCATTATATAACTCTGAGAATGTTCAATACTTGTCTGAAATTTGTCCAAAAGTAGAAGGAATTTACTATTGTCAAGAAGCAAAACAACAAGAAGACATCACAAAATCAACCTGCCTAGGACGAATTATTCAGCCGCAAGAAGGAATACCAGCTCATTGCGTCACCAACGATATCGGTCAAATATCAAACATCTTACAACCTGAACATAACTACATATTAATGCTGAACATCCCAACAACATTAGTTAACTCAACTTGCAACTTCGCTTCACACTCAGTATCCGGAAATATTCTGCTACACTTCGAAAACTGTAAAGTAGAGATAAACAATATAACATATCAGAGTAATCCAAATATATACTGGGACGAAATACATCTAATACCAACTGCACACATACCATTTCACACCAACTACACCGTCGAAAGATTAAACCTCCACAAAATCAACAACCTCAACATCGAAAATAGAATCGCCATAAACAACTTGAAATCAACCACAAAACGAGAACTCAACATAACTATCGGAGGAATACTATTCATGGGAACGATAATAATATTCTTCATTCTATATAGCTCCAGAAAGTTTAAACGAAACATTACCCTGGATCATCCCGCTTCAACCACAAACCAAAGGTTATGGCCGTCGCTTCACACCGGGGGGGGAGGAGTTACATTACCACCAACGACGGTAATAACATTGGCACCACCTAAGCCATTGAGACAACAACAACTAAGACAACAACAACAACAATAACAACAACAGCAACATTAACTAGTATTACTGAAGTTACAACAACAACAAACTACTAAAACTCGACGCAGAACCTATCCCATTGATTTCCACTTCAACCACTTAAGCCACAACAACAACAATAATGAAAACTCACAATAAGCAATAATCACATTTCTGTAATAAATTAGTTCAGTTGTTTATTTAGGTTACATTACATTTCTTTTGTATGTCACAAAAGAAAAGACATACAATTATTTTAAGTTATTCTCAGTATCTCTTTGATAATCCGCAACGTTTAACCATGTGTTTTAAAATATTGTTGCACCCATTAAAACTAGGTGACACTTAAAATTATCAACATGCAATTTTGGAATGTATGTCATAAGCAAACATATGGAGTATTAAAATATATAAAAATTATTCATAGATAGCATTTTTGAAACCTATGTCATAAACACATATGTATTCATATTTAGAATTTCTTTAGAATGTATACATACATTACAGTAAAAATTGGTGAAAGTTGTAAAGTAAGAGAAAAATTTTAATAAAACCAGATCAGTTTTGGCATTCAAAAAGAAAAGTTGTGTTGTCTGTTTTTCCTCAACTATAACTCGCGTTGCTCTGGTGTAAGTCGATCCATAATAAAATGTCAAAGCAAATTAAATAAAAAACAACTATTAGCTGTTAAATGGGTGGTCAAATAAAGCAGTGATGCCAACTCAAAGTTGTATTACTCTATAAAAAACACCCGGCTGTTTTAACACTTTACATTACACTTTTATGCACAAAAAAAAATACCCCTTCCATGGGCGTCCACAGGGAGAAAAGGGGGCACTTGGCCGCCTAGACAGTGAACATTTTTTATATATCTTCACATTTAATAAAAAATGCCGTAAGTTTATGTTAAAAAATTTTAAGGGAGAAGCAAAAAACTTTCTGAATTGGAAGTTGCGCTTAAGCTTAGGGCTTTGAGAATTTTGTTAATAAAAACGTCGTTTTTAGTTGTAGAAGTGTAAAATTTAGCGAAACATGTATTTTGATAAGGTGCATCATAATTAATCTAAAAGTCGATTTTGAATTTTTTGTAACCTAGGTTTTTTTTTTATTTCATATGACGATATGTTCATCGTGTATTTATTATATTCTGGAGAGAATACAAAAAAAATTTTTTAGGATAATTTAAAAAGAAAGCTAAGCTAAGCGATTCATTTTTACATAGTCTGCTGTATCCATTGCTGTCAGACCGTGTTCATGTTACGCGTTTTTGTCACGATTGCGTCACCGCTGAAAAATACTGAATTTTGAATGCATTAAAATACATTTATTTATTTAATCTTCAGTATTTTTCAGCCGCGTTTGTGAAAAAAATTGAGGGTGGTGTCGTAATCGCGACAAAAACGCGTAATACGAACACGGCTTAATAAGTTACGGTACCATTTCATTTACCCTTGTTCCACAAACACTTTTCAATACGTATTCTTAAATTAAAAAAATTTTCTACGAATTTTATTCGTAATTTTCAGCCACAAATATATTTCGTGGAATGGACATAGTTTGGAGCACATTTCGAATATTTTATTCGTATTCATACAAAAACAAATGCATATTGTACGAATACGATCCATATTGTACGAATATTGTACGAGGTACGAATGATCCTAATACCTAGTTACAAAAAGAAAACCTTCCAGTAGGCTACGGCCGCCTTGCAATCATAATTCCTTATATTCGGTAATTGTTCGACAAACCAGTCTGAATGATTTCAGTTTTAACTTTTTAGACTCAACTAAAACATCGCACCTTTTACGAATAAGGAGAATGGTCAGCCTAGGAATGAATTTTTAAGTACATACTACAAATGTAATGAAAGAAAATACAAAGTTATTTCTACGAATGTTAAGGAATGATATCCATTATTAGTTACAGATTATTCTTCGTAGCAACACAGCAAGGGGCATTTTATTGAATAACGAATATAAACTTTGACGATAACCAAATTTATGTTTTAAAGTCATTTTAAACAAGCAGAAGACAAAGTAAATAAATTTAATAAAAAATTAATGTCTTCCAAAAAGTCGGCTTGTTTTCTATCATAAGAATAATCCAATAAAGATTTTGTTTAAATTTTTCCTAAACTTAATAAAATGACAAACAATCCTGCAGCATTTAAATTTAAGAAAGTTGCAAAGATCTAGGTGAGAGCAAAGCTTCTAATTCAAAAGCGAAAGAAAAAATTAGGAAATTTAATAAAGTAGGCCAATTTGGGATCAAGGACTAGCTTTTGCGAAAAACTAATATCATTTAAAGATTTTACATTAGAATTTCTTTTAGTCAAAAGTTTTTTAAACATAAACGTAAATAGGAAACTTGATTTGAAACAACCATTTTATACTTCTTAAAATTCACGTTTCTGGACTTATTTTCGTGTCACGTGCTTATAATAAACCAGGATTACGAATCGAGCCCTGCAGGGAGGTTCTGGAATATGTTAAGAAAATGTATGAAACCCAAAAAAAATCTAATATACATGTACCTCTTTATTTTTTTATTCATACGTTTTGAATTAAAAATAAATAATTTTTTAAATCATTCAGATAATAGGTATGTTTTAGTATTCATTTGTGGGAACTTGCAAGCTGCTAGAACTGATTCATGTTGGAAAAAAAATAAGCAGATTGGTGTCAATGCGGTGTGAGATCCGGTTAAAAATATCTTTCTTAGTATGCGTTGAACATTTCAAGAAAAGCGACAACTAAAATTTTTAATTTTTGCGAATGATATGGATTTCGATCTCCTAAATCCAAATCTGAATAATTTCAGTCCGCTCGAAATTGGTTTAGGAGTTAAAGTTTTCCAAAGTTAGAAAATGGCCTAAAAATTTAGTTTGTTTCTTCAGTTTTCCAATAAAAAAATATTTTTTAATATTAAGAAAATTTTTGTATTCATATTTGAAAAGTTGTAAACTTGGGGATTCAATGGTAATTAATGCGATTTCATTTAAGGATATAGGCCTCACATTATTTAATTTATTAAACTATTAAGAATATTTTCTTTAGAAAAAAATTATTTAATTGTACTAAACGACAAAAAAATTAAATGAAATTTGAAAATATTTCGAACATGAAAGATTTTTACATCATATTTAAAATATATTGGATTCTTTTATGTGTACAAGCGTGTGTCAACTAACAAGGGTTAGTGTGCGTATCATGTTTAAAAAATTAGTACCTAAAATCGTAGTAAATAGCATTTTATAGGTTGCATTTTGTTTATGTTCATTCTAGATTTCTTTATGCCCTTGGCTCCCTCCTAGAAATAATCCTGCCGACGCCCTTCACCCCTTCCCATGCCATGCCCTTGCATCCTTACTGCCTACCGGGATGCTCTTTTAGAAGAGTCCCAGTCCAACCCAAATAAGAGCTCTTGCAAAGCTCTATTTAATTATTCGTTTAAGTACGTATGTGTTAAAAATAAGCTCAATAAATATATAAATTTTGATAAGTGTTTGTGAAAGTTAGAATGACAAATAAATTAATGAAATAATAAAGTGATTCTGATATAATAGAATAAAAACATCTTCGTGTATTCGTTACACGCTGCAAATTTCGGTGCGCTTTTGAATTTATCGGAAACGTGAACGTAGTACTTTGAAAAACTACAAGTAAACGTTAACTTTTTGTGAGTTAAGCTTTAATTAAGGTTTAATTTGACTAGACTTTAAACTCGTACTGAAAAACTGACCCTTACAGTATGCTAAGATTATTCTGGAACAAAACAGTATGAACTCTTTCAAAGTACAATAGTTATATGTATAAAGTCAGATCATACCCAAAAATATATTTTTGTTTATGGAAGATTACAACTTTTGTAAAAAATCTTTTTCATATTTAATCAGTAGACAGATTTAAAAAACAAAAGTTACAGTTTCGTTTCTCTAAGCTTTTGTTTCGTAACTAAATTTCTTTGGCATCGTTTTGAGCAAAAAAATATTTAAGTTCAATGTTATAAATATTAGAGTGCAGCAGATTTCCTAAGCGACTCTTTAATGTGTCATCATGCAGCTCCTGTCATTTCTAACTGTGTATAAATACTCATCTCCACTGACGTACAATTTTGTGGTGGCAAATTGCATTGAGTTTTTTTATTTGTCGTTTTTTTTTTCTTCCTAACGTTACTTCATGGCCAGCACTGGCTGGTTGTATGACAAAGATGGCGTCGACTGCGACTGCAACGACCAGGATGATGATGACTGGCATGTCAGTTAAGGGCAAACATGAGTAAGTGTTGCATGGAAAATCTGCATTACTCATACGCAGCTTGGCTCTGTGTGCTTGTGTGTGACGTGATTGTGTGCGTGAGTTTGAAAAAAATTGTGTTGTGTTCTACATGGCATGCATACATGAAGTGAGCTGTGTGTATGTGTTTGTGTGTGTGTGGGATTGGTGGGAGTTGGCCTTGGCTAAGCCGTATGTCGCCAACAGCTTATGCAAACGATAAGATATCATAAAAAATCCAACATTTATGTATAAACTCATATATGACAAAGTCAACGATGAAGCTGTAGAAGATCTGATGCGCAGGCAGACAAACTTTTCGATCACTTTTCTTGCTGCACAGGTAAAACAGGCACAGTAAAAACGACAAAAATAGCAAAAAAAAAAAGAACTTTATAATAATGCACAAGCTTTAGATTGAAAGTTTCTTATATCGTAGTGGTACATGCAGCACATAACCTCAAACTGGCGTACAACTAAGTTAGTTATTTTTATGATGTAAAATATATTTTGACTTTTATTCGCTTATATAGCTCAAGCAATGTTTTTCAGCATCGTTGATTTATGCAGTTGTCGCGTATCTTTTGAGTGTTGTTTTCCTTTTTGGCTTAATTTATGTGTTTGCCTTAAGCGGCATCTACTGTCATCCACTTAAACCGAAATTATACATTCCATTTTGCCCCCACAAGCAAGAATAAACTAGCTGAAAGTTTGAAAGTATCAAAACCTTTAAAGTTTTATTTATTATTGCAAGAAATATATAAATTCCGTAGAATTTTCTAATTAAGGGTTATAGCCGATTTTTCCTTTTCTGATACGTTAAAAAATTTTGTTTGCGTTCTTTTTTATAAAAAAAAATGCTATCGTTATGTGACTGGAGCAGTCAACCACTTAATTCTTGATTATAAATATAGCATGTATTCCATTTTACCCCAAATATGATCATAATATAGCAGAAGACTCTAAAGTAACTAAACCCTGATGAAATTCCTAGCTGTATTTTAAAGCAATGTGCTACAAACATGTGTACTCCTCTAGCAAACATTTTTAATATTTCCTTGCGTAGTAGTTATTTTCCTATTATATGGAAGGATTCTTATATTATACCCCTTCATAAATCTGGCACCAAGATAGATGTTTCTAACTATCGAGGAATTGCAAAATTAAGTGCAATCCCTAAGTTATTTGAGAAAATCATAACTGATCAATTAACCCACTCCGTGTCCTTCCACCATTTCTGTCTTTGAACATGGTTTTCTGAAGGGTAAGTCCACTAAAACAAACTTCGAGTTTACTACGCGTGTTATAAATGGTTTTACTTTGGGACTGCAGACTGATGTTATTTATACGGACTTTAGCAAAGCTTTCGACAGTGTTAATCATAAACTTCTTTTGAAAAAACTCCACCTTATTGGATTTCCTGTCACATTATTAAATTGAATAAATTTGTATTTATCTAGACGTACTCAAAAGGTTTTATATAAGAATTCTCTTTCAAAAGTCGGTCACTTCTGGCGTTCTTCAGGGCAGTCATCTTGGACCGGTTTTGTTTTTACTATTCATTAATGATCTTCCGTCGGTAATAAAACTCTGTAACGACTTAATGTATGCTGACGACGTGAAACTTTTTCTTTGTTACAAATCACCCGAAGAACGACATCTTTTACAATCTGATCTAAATAGACTAGTGTAGCTTAAATATATTTACAGCCCTATTCTGGTTGTTAACTTAACAAGAAATAGTTAAGGAGCTCTTGTTAAGCTGCTTGTTATGTTATGTAAATTTTGGTATTCTTAAAAATCATTAACAACATAAAAGCTTAAAATGCTTTTAAAGTTCACCATGCATGGTGAAAATCGATATGCCTATTGAAAGAAGAGATGCGTATAAACAGATGCTTCGAGTGCAGCTTGTGACTTTGCAAGCGCTTGAAAAATTTGCCACGGCTACTGAAAGATTTCATTATCAACACTTAAAATAAGTAAAAAATTCCTCCATTTTTCAGTTTAATGTATTTAAACTCAATATTATATTTTAATTTGTATTTTTTTGTTATTTTCACAACAATTTTCTATCTAAGCACATACATTTCATTCGTTGTTAAGACTCTTTCTGTTATTAACAAAATTGTAAGGAAAAGAGCTTTTAAATTTGCAGCAGAATACGAAACCTTAACAAATTGTTAATATTAACTAAATATTTTGTTAATGTGGTGAGCTTAGTTAAGCTGCCAGAATAGGGCTGTAAATCTTAACTTAAAAAAAATGTAAGCAAATGACATTCTCGCGTTGATCGCTAACAACATAAATTACACTATAAATAACACTAACTTAGAAATAGTTTCCAGTTTTCTCGATCTTGGTGTTTCTATTATGGTGATATTACGTTAATATGGTGATAATTAAGGAGTCCTTGGTTTCATTAAAAGATGGGCTAAAGAATTCAGTGATCCCTTTATTACTAAATTATTATATACCTCTCTCGTAAGGCCAATTCTTGAATATCGGTCATTCCATGTCAAATTAGACGCTTTTCGAAACTCACATTTCTGTAAAAATTTGGTACTTTGCACGTGGATAGAACTTTAAAAAAGAATAATATTTGCGTATTTTTTTATAATTTTCAATTTTTTTTTTGCAGTTATACACAGTGAAAAAATATAGAGAAAAACAAAAATTATCATTTAGACATGAACTCAAATAACTATATCTTTTAAACCGTTAGTCTTACAAGAAAAAAATTTAGGACATATTTTAAAGATCTTGAATTTTTCTTTATTGTGGTGTCCTTTTTTACAAACATTTTCAAGAAAAATTTTAAATTTTTTGACCGCAAAAAATTTCATTCCCATTTTTCAAGGTCAGCATCACTATTTTTTTGGCACTTTAAAAATATAATCGTATTGAGGCATTCATTCTTAATGCATTCTCAAAATTTGATGTTGGAGAATCAATGTTTACTATTTTTTCGAAATTTGCAAAAACTGACTGCACAATTTTTAAGTACAAAATACTTGAATTTTTAATTAAAAATGGAATTTTTAGTATTTTTTTACTAAACTAGGTACATATCGTCGCTGCGCCAACAAAAACAGTTATATGTTTTTCAGTAACTTTTCAGGAGAGCAAAATTTTTTTTTTTATAATTTTATCACACATTTTTGCAATGGTAGGTATGTTTTAAAAGAAAAATTCTGTCATTCAGAATGCTT
This sequence comes from Dichetophora obliterata, assembly GCA_963920525.1. NCBI lineage: Eukaryota > Metazoa > Arthropoda > Insecta > Diptera > Sciomyzidae > Dichetophora > Dichetophora obliterata. The sequence goes on along the minus strand of OY986439.1, from coordinate 90,051,207 downwards.
AAACTGAATTAAAAAAGACAGTTTCGATAGTATCGTAAGTATCGAAGTAGAATTCCTTTTAATAGAGTAAGAGAGAAAATGTCTGGTTTTTTTGTTTATATTTTTCAAAACTATTTTAAAGCATTTAATTTTCTAAATAAAAATTTTTCAAAAACAAATTTGTTGCTGTTTTTGCTTTCTTCAAACTTATGTGCTCGAAAAGTTCACAATTAAATTCATGTACAAATTTGTTTTGTTTTGTAAAAAGTTTTCGTTTGATATTTTTAGTGATGCATTTGTTGTTCTTGTTCATTTTTTATGTTGGTTAAAACTAAATGCAATTCGAAGCATATCTTCATATTATTAATAATGAATTATTTATTTTTCCTGTAGTAGAGAGTATATACATACATATACTAGTTGAAACTTGGCGAGTTGATGCAACGACCCCTTGTCCAGCACCCATAAAATGTTATCAGTGAAACGGCACGTGTAAATTGTGGTCGAATACCGAATTCCAAACTTCAAAGCTATTCGATATCGCAAATGTCGGTTGTATGGGAGGTGACAGGCGCTGTTGTTCAAAGCCCATAAAATGTTATCAGTGAAACAGCACGTGTAAATTGTGTTCGAATACCGAAATCCGTATTTCAAAAATAAATAGATTTTCAAGGAACAACGCATTCTTAGTAACGCATGCGCAAACCTGCGTAGTAACAATACATATTGGCTCTGTAGCTACACGCATCTGTATTCTTTATTGTGTTTATCTTTCTGAAAATAAACAAAACTAATAACGAACTACAAAAACGAAAGCATCTTATGTGCATATATATATGTACATTTTACATATAAATTAACTAAAAAGGAGTTTAATATTTAAAAAAAAATATTTTTTACGTTTTTCACTTCTTTACTGTATGGATTCAACTTATAAAGATAACTTAACAATTTTTATATCTTAACTAGTTCCCAGGTTTCCTATATTTTTTGTTGTTTTTGATTCTATTGCTGATATTCTGGTATTGTTGTTGTTGTTTATAATATTGTTGTTGTTTTACTCGTACGATAACGGCACCTTGCATTTGTAGACGTTAAGTCAGCCTTTTTCGTGGGAATGCAATTTTGTGGTTCGCGAATATGATACTCGCGTCCGGCGAGAAGTGAATTTTGAAATTTAAACATTGTTGGCGTTAGCTCCTCCCTGCTTAAAATTCCTTATGTTAAAACAAAGGAATTTGGCTTACCCTTGAAATTTTTATTTTTTTTTTTGTTCTTCTGTTTTTGGGCTGGGTACTTCTTTTGTAGGTCTTGATGGCATTGGTAATTCACTTGGTTTGTTTTCTACGGTGGTAATAATCTTCACTGATTGTTTTTTGAAAATACAAAGTTAAGTTATGAAGTAAAATAAAATTGATATCCCTGCTATTGCTGAGAGGCCAATAGTAGTTACTTGGTTTACATGGTTTTTTGATTGCAATAGTTTAATATCCTGAGTATTTGTTAGATGTAATTCCTTGAGCCTTTCGAGCGAAAGCATTTCTTCGTATCTGTTTGGGAACTACTGACCTTAGAAAAAATAACTTGTATTTTTGTTGCTTTATAGCTTTGTTACATACATATGTTTTCCTTTAATTAATACTGTTTCTTTATATGTACAATTCATACCTTTTGTTATTACGTTAACTAAACCAGTTGTGCTCTCGCTTAACATTTAATATGTATGTAGATAATATTACTTTTCTATTCTTAAAGCTAACTGTTAATCTTCTTGTTTCTATTCTTATTTGATATAACTTATTTGTTGTTATTTTTCTCTCACGCTTTAAATCTCACTCACTTCTTGCATTTATGATGCAAGTCAAGTTGCAGTGTAGAGAAAGCTAAGCAGAGCAGTTTGACACTTTGAAGAGCACAGATCGTCTTTATTTTTTTCGTACAAAATTAATTGCACTATTTTTCAATAAACAAAGCTTATAAAATCCATCTTAAATTTTATTGTTTAAATTTTGGAAACATACAGTCCGTTTATAACCATAAGAAATTTGGTCCTTCGAGCCGGATCGGTACCCGGATTCTAATTGATAGTGCAAAATAATAATAACATTTTTGATAGAGTTTTTGCGTGCTTTAACTGAACATTTATTTGTGCTGTTCTTGACAAAAGAAAAAAAAAAGGCTGCTCACGCGACAACTTTATTTGAGTTTAACGATAAGCATAATTGGAATCTGAAAAATCTTAAACAGACGTGGATTTTTTCAGATTTGTCTGGACACGTGACGAAACTTTAGTACTCAATATATAATTGCTAGCGGAAAAGTGTTCAACACGTGTTGAACTTCAGAATGGCTTCCATAAGTGCTTTAAACCGAAAACGTGGGTGGGCAAAATCTTACATAAGTCGCACGCTTCTAACCTCAAGAAATTCTGCTGAATCATTTTCAATCGAATTTTTAGAAAATCGATTAGCTAAATTAGATGAAATTTATGCCGATTTCAACGAAGTTAGTCAGCAATTATATGCTTACGAGGGAGAGGACGGGTTTGAGGATCCAGCAGAAGACGCATCGGAATATGATGCAAAGTATTTTGAAGCTCATGCGATTTTCACAAGGGCACTTAAAGAAAAACGTGGCGCGGAAAATATTCAAGACAACGAAACGCCTATGGCTAGATTCTTAGAAAGGTTAAATCCTACCAACAATTCAGGTGTGCATCTCGCGAACATAACCTTGCCAAAGTTTTCCGGAAATTATCAAGATTGGCCATCGTTTCGAGTCTTATTTAAAAGTGCAGTTGATAGAAAACTTGGCTTATCTGACACACAAAAGTTTCAGTATCTAAAATTGTACCTCGACGGTGATGCGCTTAATTTAATAAAACATATCGCGATTACAGACAATAATTACAAGGAAGCATGGGATCGCCTAACCGAAAGGTATGATCGTAAAGTGCTAATCGTTCGATCGTTTGTGAACACTTTTTTGTCGATGGTGCGCGTAAACAATTCAGACGTCGCTTCGCTGCGCAAAATCTCAGATTGCGCAGACGAGGTTTTACGTGGACTAAATGCCCTCCAGGCTACTAATCGTGATCCGTGGCTTATCCAAATTTTATTAAATAAGCTCGACGATGAAACGAAAAAGGCTTGGGCAGAAGCTAGTGATAACTGCGAAGAAAAAACAATTGATGAATTTCTAAAATTTTTGTCACGCCGCTGTGACGCATTAGAATCGTGTCAGTCTACGTCATCACGCGTTTCTCGCGCTCGTGGTTCTCTTGTGGCTAATATAGCAACAACAGCGAAAAGAAAGGAAAACAGTAACTCGCTCAAATGTGTGCAGTGTCAAGAGTCACACAATCTCTATCAGTGCTCAAAATTCAAAACACTTGACGTCGCCGCACGGCGTTCTTTTGTTAAAGCAAAGAATTTATGTTTTAATTGCCTTCGGCCGTCCCATAACGCAAATCAATGTCGGTCGCACTCGCGCTGCCGCGAGTGCAATGCAAGCCATCATTCATTTTTGCATATATACGCAAATACTATAACAAACTCAAATCAAAGTCCATCGCCCAGCGTACCGCACAACAGTGCTCCTCTGGCGTCGCTGGACGCGAATACTCATATTAATTCGGTTAATCACGCGATCACTAACCACTCAATAAATTTTTCGACGGCACGTTCTGCCACAATACTTCCTACAGTACTGGTGTATGTCGCTAATTCAGCTGGCAGCATGGTCAGTTGCCGCATTTTGCTCGACACTGGTTCAACCGCAACCTTTGTCACAGAATCGTTGGTCCAAGCTCTTGGAATACCACGACGAAACGCTCGCATTTCTGTGAGTGGTCTCTCTTCATGCAACGCTGGCGTCACACGCGGGTGTGTACGCCTTAATCTCTCATCACGAACCTCTGACGATTCACTTCAAATTGAAGCTTTAGTTTTGCCAACGCTTACTTCATCGGTTCCCACACAATCGGTCGATTTTTCGTGCCCTAACTGGAGCAAACTTCTAAGTTTGCCATTGGCTGACCCCTCATTCGGCGTAGCAGGCCCTATCGATGTCATTATTGGATCAGATCAACTATGGAACATCTACACTGGTGAGCGTATATTTTTCGAAGCCTCATTGCCTATTGCAATGCACAGCATTTTTGGTTGGGTCATAGCGGGTGCGTTTACTCCCCCCTATGACGATGCACGCCCTTTGGTAGCACATCACGCGCTCTTAAACATCGATTCTTTAGTTCGCACTTTCATGGAACTGGAGAATGTTACTACAACAAAAAAGATCGTTGATCAAGCAGATCCGTGCGAAGCACATTTCGCCGCCACTCACACGCGCGACGCAGATGGCTCGTATGTCGTTGAATATCCATTCAAGGAGGATATTCCACCAATCGATGATACTAGATCAAGAACAATTATGAGGCTACGCAGCATGGAAGCCAAATTTCACCACAATCCGAAACTTAAAGAGCAATATGTAAGTTTTTTGAATGAATATTACTCCATGGGCCACATGGAGCTTATACCCCTAAGCGAGCATGCAACCGACACGAATAAGGTCTTTTATCTTGCTCATCATGCCGTGCTCAAGCCAGACAGCACTACAACAAAGTGTCGTGTAGTGTTCGACGGATCTTGTAAGGATGCCTCGGGTCATTCCTTAAATGATCGGCTCTACATTGGCCCTCCAATACAACGCGACTTATTTGGAGTCTGCGTACGTTTTCGACAGCATCGCTACGTGTTCTCTGCAGACATTGAGAAGATGTTTAGAGGCATAAAGGTCAAACCGCAACACGCTGATTTTCAACGCATTATGTGGCGAGAGAACTCACTTTCGCCAATACAGCATTATCGGCTACTCACAGTCACCTATGGGCTAGCACCATCTCCATTTATTGCAGTACGTGTACTCAAACAGCTCGCTGAAGATTACCAGGACGAATACCCTGATGCCGCTCGTGTCTTGCAGTACGACGCTTACGTGGACGACATTCTCACTGGGTGCGATAATATTGAAGATCTACTCAAACTACAAGCAGAGTTGGTTCAACTGTTGCAAAAGGCAAATTTTAGCTTACGTAAGTGGAGCTCTAATTGTTTTCCATTATTACAACAATTACCAGATGATATGAAAGAGTTTGGAGCGATCGAACTGGACAGTAGCATTGAGACCGCTATCAAAATTCTTGGCTTGAACTGGAGCCCATGTAATGATGAATTATTTTTGAAGATAAAGCAAACTGAATACGATAAAGAACCAACAAAGCGAATCGTGCTTTCTGAGACTTCTAAAATATTTGATCCCCTGGGCATTGTTTCTCCCACAGTTGTTTTGTTTAAAATACTTTTTCAGGAGTCCTGGGTACATGGTTTGGAGTGGGACGACCAGCTACCAGAGAATCTTTGTGATCGCTGGCATCTCTATATAGATGAGTTGCCACAATTAGCTACTGTCAGAGTGCCAAGGTACATTGCGTCACCAAGACAAGACATCGAACTGCATGGCTTCGCCGATGCTTCTTCAACGGCTTATGCTGCAGTTGTCTACAGCCGTGTATTCAGCGCTGGTGCCTACACCACACGCTTTATTGTGTCAAAAACACGCGTGGCCCCCTTGAAGCCTATCTCTATACCACGCCTCGAATTAAACGCAGCGCACCTGCTCACAAAATTAATATCTTCTTTACAATCATCTTTAACTATAAATATATCAAAAATATATTGTTGGTCGGACGCGGAGATTGTGCTTCATTGGTTGTCATCACCCCCGCGCAGATGGGACACCTTCGTGTGCAATCGTACAGCGGCGATTCTCGACGTTTGTCCTCGCAAACACTGGCGACATGTTCAGTCAGCAGACAATCCAGCCGATTGCGCTTCGCGAGGTCTCTTACCTTCAAAGCTTCTCCAGCACACGTTGTGGTGGTCGGGTCCAGCATGGCTCTCTCAGCCTGAGATCGAATGGCCTCAGCCTAAACATGTGTACGTCGAACCAACAAACCCTGATGTACTCGCAGAGGAAAAGAAGACAAAAAATGACTTGGTGCTATGCTCAGCCATCAATAACAACGCCTTGGAAATTTTAATTAACAAATGTTCGTCTTGGACACGACTACAACGTGTAGTTGCACAGTGTCTACGATTTCGTCAATGCTGCACTCGTGGTAAAACATCAAATACACTTGAACCTTATTTAACATCATATGCTCTGAAGGTCGCAAGAGAACGCATCATACGATACGAGCAAACCACCGCTTTTCAACGAGAAATTACGCTGCTGCTGAAATCGATGCCGCTGCCTGCTAAATCACCTTTACTTCGTTATACACCATTCATAGATGAAAGGGGACTGTTACGTGTCGGCGGACGCATAAAACACGCAAATATAAATTATTACATGAAACATCCAATTTTATTACCAAAAAATTGTAATATTTCTCTTCTTATTGCCAGATATACACACGAAGCCAACCTGCATACTGGTGTAGAAGCTACTTTCGTTATAATACGACAACAATTTTGGATTTTAGGAGGTCGCAATTTGGTACGCAGTGTAGTTTTTCGCTGTAAGAAATGTTTTATGCAGCGACGAGCGACCAGCATGCAACTCATGGGAGACCTACCATCACCACGCGTAAATCCTAGTCGCTGTTTTTTACATTGCGGCCTTGACTACGCAGGCCCAGTGTCAATCAAGCTATCTAAAGGTAGGACGCCAAAAATTGGAAAAGCGTGGTTTGCTATTTTTGTGTGCCTTTCAACAAAAGCGCTGCACATAGAAACAGTAAGCGATCTTACCTCTGAGGCATTTCTTGCCGCTTTCCGCCGTTTTATCGCACGAAGAGGAAAGCCATCAGATATGTATTCAGACAATGGCACAACGTTTCACGGTAGCAAACGAATACTTGACGAGCTTCAAAAGAGTGCAGTATCTCAACAACGCCTAAAAGAAGTCGCAGAGTCGTTAGCTAACGATGGCATACACTGGCATTTTATTCCCCCCTCCAGCCCACATTTCGGAGGTTTGTGGGAATCCAATGTCAAATCCATTAAACTACATTTGCGGCGTGTTATCAGCAGCAACGCGCTTACATTTGAAGAGTATTGTACTATTCTCGCACAAATTGAAGCAGTCCTCAATTCGCGCCCGTTGTGCGCCATTTCGGATACCGACAGTGACCCACTAACGCCAGCGCACTTTTTGATAGGCGAACCATATACCAGCGTTCCTGAACCTACACTTCAAGATATTAACATCAACCGCCTTAAACAATGGCGAAATTTACAAGCACGCGTTCATGGGTTCTGGAACAGATGGAATATGGAGTATCTCACATCGTTGCAGCAGAGATCTAAATGGCAGCAGCTTCAGCCCAATGTGCAACCTGGCGCGGTAGTGGTAATCAAGGAGCCTAATCTCCCTCCAGCTAAATGGGTTACTGGCCGCGTAGTAAATTGTACAACTGGATCGGATGGGACAGTTCGAGTCGTTACCATCAAAACCGCACAAGGACAATACCAACGGCCTGTTACAAAAATAGCCGTTCTTCCAAATTGCTGAACTATCGTCCAGGGGGGGCGGTATGTTTGGGAACTACTGACCTTAGAAAAAATAACTTGTATTTTTGTTGCTTTATAGCTTTGTTACATACATATGTTTTCCTTTAATTAATACTGTTTCTTTATATGTACAATTCATACCTTTTGTTATTACGTTAACTAAACCAGTTGTGCTCTCGCTTAACATTTAATATGTATGTAGATAATATTACTTTTCTATTCTTAAAGCTAACTGTTAATCTTCTTGTTTCTATTCTTATTTGATATAACTTATTTGTTGTTATTTTTCTCTCACGCTTTAAATCTCACTCACTTCTTGCATTTATGATGCAAGTCAAGTTGCAGTGTAGAGAAAGCTAAGCAGAGCAGTTTGACACTTTGAAGAGCACAGATCGTCTTTATTTTTTTCGTACAAAATTAATTGCACTATTTTTCAATAAACAAAGCTTATAAAATCCATCTTAAATTTTATTGTTTAAATTTTGGAAACATACAGTCCGTTTATAACCAGTATCCATTTAGTTTAGAATGTGGTTGTAAAATAGCGGTTAATGGCTTTGCATGTGATATTTCTTCGGATTTGTATGCTTTACTACCAATAGTTACAGATGTGTTGTGGTATTTGATAATGAATGTTCCCGTCAGGTTAATAGTTTGTTCATTAATGAGTATTGAGCCGTTGTATTGGTTTAACAACATTATTCCTGGAAGAATTTCTTCGATGGTGGTTACGTGTTGATTGCTAATAGTGGTGTAGCTTGAGGGATGGCTTTTCAACAGGTTGGAAATACATGATGAATTTGTTAAATCTAAAATATTTCTATCACTACAAATTGAAAATGAATCAAATGACTTGCATCTAGATTTTATTCCAAAGATTTTTTTATTACATTGCAATATGTTTTCAAATGCTATTCTCTTTATAAAATTGTTTGTTTTAATTGTTTTAGCATTAATATAAGACAATAATCCTTAGTAGTGGTTGGTAGGCTTATGATCAGAATGTTATTAATTAATTTTATTTTGAATGATTTTGAAATCGGCATGGTCCGGGGTGCCTGCTACCCATTTCCACGCACTTCCAATAAAATTTAGTGCTCTTTTTGATTTAGAAGAATGTTTTAGCCTGGTGAGTAAGTTTTGTTTATGAATTATTTCATGATATAAGAAATTGTAAGCGCTATCATTCTCGTTAAGTTTGTATTTGATCTTTCGTTGTATTTCTTCTATAATTTGTTGGTATGGTTCCAGTTCTATTACATGAATTAGGTTGAAACGTCTTGTTTGAATTTTTACCAGTCCAACGTCAAGTGTTATAAGTTTTTAATTAGAATAATCTAATATTTGTGTTTCACAATAACACAAAGAAAGGATGGGTAATAATGTAAATAAATGGATCTGCATTTTCGGCTGCGTGTTGATGAACTGCTTGCTGTGATCCTGGAAATTATAAGTTGGTGTAACGCGAGTTTTTAACTAGTTGCACTGGATAAGACAATTTTTTGTTGATGTAACACAAGTTTTCAGCTGGTTACACTGAATGCCTTTTTAATGTGTTTAAGTGTTCGATATTAGTCCTTTTTATTGTGACACGAGTTACTAGCTGGTCACAGTTACTTGGGTACCGTTCACTATTAATGCACTAAGTAATAAATTGTAACACTCGAATTACTAACTGGAGTTACCTTTACTTAACGTTTTCACTTTTTTATGAGGTCCCTGCTCGGGCGCCAATTAATTAAACAGGAGTTCGATATTTTAACAAAATATTTTTTTACGTTTTTCACGTCTTTATTGTATGGATTCAACTTATAAACTAAAATTGGAAAGTAGCCACCTTTCAGTTAGAACACTAGCTTCTGGCGAAGCAAAAACTCGTTTCATTTCTATGGTGCATTTCGACAAACAATCGAACACCAATGAATATTGAAATAAATGAAGAAGCAACTAGAACAGATGGCAACCCTTGATAAAGTTGATGGCGGTGATCTAAAATGGCCTCCTGCTTTGAAGTGTCATATGATTAGCAGCCATACAATTCATGAGAATGAATTAAGAGGATCTGCCCATTCATATGCTAGTTTAAACAGTGAGTTGATCACAGCTTAATCACTCAAAGAGTACTGATGAGGAATATGTAGCGATTTCCGAAACACACTGTCTAGTCAGCTAAGTGATTGACTCTATACAGAGTTGTTGTTGTTGTTGTTGCTGTTGCCTTCTTGAAAACTCACTTGATCTAAAGCTCACAATCTTAATTCATGTAATTATTCAATAGATCATAAAAATTAATTAACTATATTTATATCTTAACTAGTTCCCAGGTCTCCTATGGTTTTTGTTGTCTTTGATTCTATTGCTTATATTCTGGTGTTGTTGTTGTTATTTTACTTGTTGTTAGAATTTTCCGTGGGAATGCAATTTTGTGGTTGGCGAATTTGATACTCGCGTCCGGTGAGAAGTGAATTTGGGAATTTAAACATTGTTGGCGTTAACTTATACATTAATAACAGCAACCACAACAAAAGCAGCAAAACAACAAACGACACGATTGCGAACCAAACGAGCAACAACAACAGCATAAGCAGCTACTCAAGCAGATTGTGTTTTTCTCATACGAATATATGAATTTTTTATTTTCTTCTTAGATTTTGCTGCTTTGTGACTTTATTAAATAAATGACAAAATCCAAAGTTAAATATTCGTTTTATTCGTACTCTAACTGATATTTTGGCATATATTTGTTCTAGGTACGATGAATATTAAAGGCTGTAGGTGTATCCCCAAGTGTCAACTAAACTTCTTAAATGTGTTTGAAAAAATTTGTGAAAATGACCCCCAACAAACTGCTCTGTAAGACGTAATTCTACTCCAAAATCGGGTGAAATTAAAGAGAGATCACAGTTAATTGACCAAATCACAATAAAGAGATCGCAATAAAGACCAAATAAGAAAAACTTAAATTGATGTTAAAATAATCTAATCTTAATTTTCTTATCTAATCTTCAAAAAATAATATAATCTTAGCTTTCTAGCGGAAGCAAAAACTCTCTTCACAATTCTTTGGTGAATACTGGCACTCGATGTTTGGAGTTTGCTAAACAAAAAAAAAATTTTTAAATTTCCACTCATCTCCCATACACAGTGACTTCATTATAATGTACTTCAACATGATAAACTTAAAAAAATTAATGTTAAGACTTGACACATGAGTTTCAATCATAAAATGTACTTTGAGTTTGAAATTTGAAAGATTTAGATAAAACCACGCTCTATAGAAGTGACGTATTTAAACTTCGGTTCAGTTGAATAATAGTTTTTATAATCGATGTAAGACAAAACCTGTAGACCAAATAGAAATTTAAACCAACAGTTCAAACATTTGACAGTGCGATTAAATAGCACTAATGTGCTAATTAAGAATTAATATAACTGCAAACTGTTTAAAAAGAGTCGCTGTACAAACAAACTGGCATAAATCTTATTTTATTATGCTAAAAAAACAAATTTTGTGGTAACAAGAAAATCAGTCAATAATTTTTAAATGAATTTTTATCTTTTTTTTTACAAAAACTCTCTTAATTATTTTTTATAAATTAATTAATTTTACTATCGAAATGCCTGTCATTTACAGTTCAATCTATTGCGAGTGTCTGTCTGTTCAACTGAACTTTGATGAGTTTGAGATTTTGTAATTTATTTACGAGTCCCAAACACAAAATTATCTCCAGTCAAACATACACTACATCATGCCATATTTTATGAACTCACAAGCATGCCAACAGTTTATAAATAAATACGAGCAAAAATAAACAACAAAAACAAGAGCAGCAACAACAAAACATAGTACCGCACATTCAACCGTGAACCAAAACGCAAAGGCAAAAAATCCTTGCAAATCCAATTGCAGAATTTAAATATTATCCTGCCAAGGCTGAACCAGAAAATCTAAATTGAATTCCGGTGCCCAATTAAACGACCGTCCGGTTGGGTATGGCATGGAACGAGTTTGGTTTGTTTTGGTTTGGCTGGGTTCAACGTTGCTTTACCATTTTTTGTATTGCTATAGTTCATGCTGTTGATGTACGTTACTAGGAACAAAGTAACAAACACACACACATAGCTACACTCACGGAGACACACACCCTCAAACAACGTCCGGCAATGTCCTTGCACACGCTGACAAAATGCAAATATTAACTGTAAAATTTTTGGGTTTTGTACGTTGGCATTCGTAGCTGCAAATCAGAACTTCAGCTAAGCTGTAGAGCTACGTACTAAATCAGTCAATATTACAGGGTCATAACCCCAGTTAGCATACATAAATGAATAAATGAGAGAACTATGGATGAGCCCACGCATTAGCGGTAGTTGTGTGTGACTGTGAGTGCATGTGTGTGTGTGTGCTTAAATATAAGCACTCATGTTTATTTCTGATGACTTTTTTGGAATTTTAAAAATTCTTTTCAAAATGCACACAATAACATAATTAAAAAGTTTAAATTTTCCAAAACATTAACACAAAATATTGATTATAACGTTTTGGGATAAGCTCTGGCTTAAGTGTTTAGTTAAATGATAATTTAATAGCAGTTAAACAAAATTTTAAGGACTATGATTTTTTGAGTGTGTTTTAAAATTGGCAATACTACTAAAAAGTCACCAGCACTAAATAATATAAAATATATATCATAGTCTTAGTTTGTGGATCAAATCGTTTCCTTTCATTAAAGCTTCCAATAATCGAAATAGGCTCAAAAATTAAGCATTTTTAAAACGAAAATCTAGACAAATAACCACATTTCATGAAAATTTTATGTTAACTTTGTTAACGAATGACACTATACAATTCCCATGTAAAATCGGTCACTGATTCCGAAATTTTCTTAAATTCTGTCATGTTTTCTTTTAACTTTTGAAATTATATAATATCTTGTACAAGTGCAAAAAATTTATTTAACCTTGCTGTTAGGTTTGGACCATTTTGGTCAAATTTTTTTTTTTCTTTCCTTTCTATCTTTTCAACGGTAAAACATATCGACTTGAAACGTCAGCTCACGTGGTTTTTTTCTAAATCAATGTTTTTATTCAAATAATTAAGTGTCTCACATAAATTGGAAGGGAGAAAAATGAACAGTTACAAATTTTATGTTAAGGACCATTTTGGTCCATTGTAATTTTTTATTTATTCGCTTCTATGCAGGATGTACAAACAATTTTTCGGCTTAGTTTGCAAATAAATTTGCTGCAGATAACACATTTACTATCGCATTTTGATTTGCAGCAACCACAAATTCCACGTTTTCTAGCAGGTGGGTTTCTTGTATCACTTGTAGAAGCTACGGGGTCTGTGGTAGATGCTCTTACCTCAGCCAATAACTTTGCTGAGAAATTTTGTTTGGGTATGTTGGTTCGTTTCATCATATGTTCTTTGGCCAAAGAAAGTGCTAATAGTCGTAAAAATTCTGGTCGCTTACGATTTTGATCACTGGGTGCCCACGAATCATCGATTTCAGAAAACAATATAAGCGCATTCAATGCTGATATATATATCATATTTGCAAAAACAACATTCGGCCATCGATTTGTTTTGCGTTTAGTACTGTAGTAGCCAATCTTTTGGTCGACAGTATCTACGCCTCCTAAAAGAAAACAAAATTAAATTTTGTTTACTAAAAATCTATGAACACTGGCAAAAAGTTACACACCTTTTGTTGAATTATAATAAGACACAATCTCAGGCTTCTTTTTTGGTCCATTGGCATCAACTTCTGCCGTTTTGTGCATCGTACTCATCAAAGGTACTGTACCTTTGTTTTTATGGCTGTTGTATGAAACTAATGTTGCGACTTCATTGAAAGCAAATGTTGAAGTATATAAAGGAACTTTTTTGAATATTTTTTCGAACTGTACCCACGTATGTCAGTTTCCTTTCCAAAAGCTTTTGCGCCAAATCAAACGACGAAAAGAAATTATCAGCCGTGATATTTTGACCTTTCAAACCTTCAGTCAAGTCCAATACGATGCGCTGTCCTTGGTTTTTCTCAGGCTGATCATTTCTTTGTTTTCCTAAATATGGCTGTATATTCCACACATAACTTGTTTTAGAGTCAACAGACAACCAAAATTTTAAGCCATATTTGGCAGGTTTTGAAGGCATATATTGTCTGAAAGAGCATCGTCCTCTGAAAGACACCAGTTGTTCATCAATAGTAACATTTTCATGGCAGTTGAAACTCATTGAAAGAATGCCTTCCCTACGGTTCCACAAATCACGTAGAGCAGCAAACTTATCGGTGCTTTGCATTTGTCTTCGGCTCATAACATCATCGAACCGGAGCGCTCTTGTAATCATTTGAAAAGTATCCTCAGACATAATTGCACGGAATATAGGACGACCAAAACGTCTATCAAACAAACCATGTATGTCTTCCTTTTTGCCGCTGCCATATAACAAATAAATTTGCCTACTCTTTTACTGAACCAAAATAAAAAATCTGTATAAATATACATACCGACACACACCAGCAAGAATAAGTACTGCAATATAAGCACGCAAAGTGGCTTCATCAATGTCTTTCCATTTACCCTCGAATTTTACTCTGCCATACATATTGGTATTTTCAATAATTATTTTTTCTAATGGTGGTGGAAAAAACAGTAAAAAAGATGAAAGAATATCTTGGCACCTGGATACAGCAAATCGAGTTGGTCCTGGCTGTATTGAAATAATATTTTCAGAACGAGTTCCAATAGAACAGGGTAAGGGAACAGCACTCCATTGCATTTTATTTTTTGCAATAAACAATGGATCTACAGTGCTAGCAGCAGCCACATCTTCTTCACTATCTGTTTCAGAATCACTTGATTCGGTATTTTCAAATTCAGTATTTTCTTCTAAAATACTTGAATTTGAAATATCCGAGGCACTGTCATTTAGGATTTCAGCAATAGCATCGGTGTCCAAAAAACGTCGGTTTTCCATTCTAACAAGAAATAAACACAACACAAACAAGACACAAACTGAACTGCAACTAATGCAAACAATTTACACGACTGCATCACAAAATAAAATCAGGGGAATCACAAAAACACAAAAAAAAACACACACACACATGTCTGCATGATAAAATGCAAAAAGGGGACTCACACAAAAAACACAACTTATTGAATGTCAACAGTAACTTGAATAGCTGATTTGATGGCATAACAAAACAAAATTAGGGGAATCCCACTATTGGCTTTCAAATTTAATTTGTATGAAATATAATAACAAACATTCAAAACAAAATGAATAGCCCAAACGATTTGTTAAGCATACAAATATAACTTTTAGTGAAAATATTTGTTGCCAAATACTTAATTGAAATAAATAAGTATAAAAAATAGACTTACGCCCCTTGTTTTCAAAAAAAATTGGTATAGACCAAAATGGTCCGTTAACCTCGAATTCGTAAGTTTTTTTTAACCTAACAGCAGGGTTAATTTTTCTCCTCCGACGCACAGTGATGTGATTGATACAAGTTAGACGGAAAATATTATTTTGTGGATTTTTTTGGTAGTTTTTGATGTTTATGGTATTGGAAAGTAAAAAAAAAAGTATTTCAGAAAGTTTGGACAAGTGGGTGTGGAACCTGTCATACAACTTAAGCACATTTTGGGCTATATCGTAAACGTACGTTAAAAGCAGCACTTATAGAATTATCGGTGGATAACAAATATGTGATCTTTAAAATTGTTTCGAAATATCGGTGGGATTAAACAAATAGGCGTAGTACTTCCCATTTGTCTGAAATATATTTTGGCCTATACAAAATGAGCAGTAAAAAGTCTTTACATTCCTTAAAAATTAATTTAAATAATTAGCTTAAATCTTAATTATGCACTTTGAGTTTTAAAGTGAGTCCAATAATATGAAAAGCATGCCTACCTCCCATACAAAGTGACTTTATAAAAACAGTAAAATCTTTTAGACTCCACAAAAATTGAGTTAATCACTTTAAATTAAAAGAGCTAAAATCTTAATTACATACTTTGAGCTTAAAAAAGAGCAAAATGACTTTATAAAACGGTAAAATTCCACAAAAAATATTTGAATCACTAAAATCACGGGTAAAATTATTACCCGTATTAGAGCTCATTGACCTCAAATTATCTCAATGTCAATTTCTCAATATCACAACTATAAAAAACAGTCGAAACCTTTGCTGAAACTTGTTGAAGCCTCGAAACTTGTTTTGAAATTTAAGCAAATACAATTTTTAGGATCATCAAACAGGTTACAAGACAAGGCAACCTTAAGTTTGCTCACCGTAGCACTCTTAGAGCTTTTTTATAGTGAACATTATAGTGAATAAATAAAACAAATATGATTAAAATTTGAGGTGGCCCTTCTTTTATCTTCCAAATGTTTTACAAAATTTTCCGTTCTTACGCATATATATCATTAAATGCCATTTTATAGCGTCAACATTTAAAAAGATATGTTATTGTATTTATTTTATTTAAAAAGACCATATCTTAGTCACAAAGTATGTTTATTTTTAACTTTTTTGGATATTAGGAAATATTTTAAAATTATAATTTAGTATAATTATAAAATTCGTAAACAAAAATTTAAAATACACCATTTTTGGGCAAACTTTCAAGAATTTTTTAATTTTTTTGTAGAAAGTGGAGGTTAATAAAAATTATTCCTGAGAAAAGTGGATATTTTCTAAGAGTTCCTATCTTCCTCCAAAGAGTTCTTATCTTCCAAATGTTTTACAAAATTTTCCGTTCTTACGCATATATATCATTAAATGCCATTTTATAGCGTCAACATTTAAAAAGATATGTTATTGTATTTATTTTATTTAAAAAGACCATATCTTAGTCACAAAGTATGTTTATTTTTAACTTTTTTGGATATTAGGAAATATTTTAAAATTATAATTTAGTATAATTATAAAATTCGTAAACAAAAATTTAAAATACACCATTTTTGGGCAAACTTTCAAGAATTTTTTAATTTTTTTGTAGAAAGTGGAGGTTAATAAAAATTATTCCTGAGAAAAGTGGATATTTTCTAAGAGTTCCTATCTTCCTCCAAAGAGTTCTTATCTTCCAAATGTTTTACAAAATTTTCCGTTCTTACGCATATATATCATTAAATGCCGTTTTATAGCGTCAACATTTAAAAAGATATGTTATTGTATTTATTTTATTTAAAAAGACCATATCTTAGTCACAAAGTATGTTTATTTTTAACTTTTTTGGATATTAGGAAATATTTTAAAATTATTATTTAGTATAATTATAAAATTCGTTAACAAAAATTTAAAATACACCATTTTTGGGTTAACTTTCAAGAATTTTTTAATTTTTTTGTAGAAAGTGGAGGTTAATAAAAATTATTCCTGAGAAAAGTGGATATTTTCTAAGAGTTAAACATGCTCAGAATTCAAAAATGCGACTTAAAATTAATTCCGTATAGCATGCCCTTGCGCATCACTGTGCGACGTTTCGCTGGTTATTTTTTAGCTTCTTTAGGGAATTTTATTTATCTTAAAACGAATACAAAAAGTGAACATTTGGTCAGAATATAGAAACAATAAATATAAATAATTTTTTAGATGAACAAAATTATAGAACGGAAAAACTAACTAATGTGTTTGTTGATTTTTCACAAAAAATAACATTTAGCAATCAAACATTTAATAATCAAACATTTAACAATCAAACATTAAACAATTAAAATTTCACTATGTATTAAGCAATATTTGTTAAATTATCTTAAACTAATATTGCACTGCTTTTGAATTTTAAATTAAGACAGAGTATGCTAGATTTATGTTATCCTTGTCTTCTTTCGTGTTCATAGTTATTCGTAGTTTTTGCTGTATTCGTAAGCTTTCTAATGTAAGTCTCTTATTTGCTATTTTCTCTTTGTCAAGAATTTTAATTTTGTCGGAGGAGAAAAATTAAATAAATTTTTTATTTGTATAAAAAAAGACTTGTTTGCATAAGCACTTGTGCAAGAAATTATAAAAATCCATTTGGTTTAATTGTTCTGAAGCGGCTTAAAACAAAAAAGAAAATTTGAGGGGAGAAGCCCGATCAAAAATAAATGAAAGGAGGAAACAGATGTAACAAATATGTTCGCATCTTTACGAGTAGAAGTGGTCGCAGTTTTATCTTATAATAAACTGAATTTTAATTTTGAGCTATTTAGATCAAGTAAGTTTTGAAGAAGGCAACAACAATAAAAATAAGCACAATTCAAAATATAGATCACAATTAATCATCAAATACAAACCGAATGTTTCTGCAACAAGTGTTGCAGAGTAACCGGAGACAGCGGAAACCGGAGGCGAACCTTTACAAGATGTCTATGTCTGACTGTCTCAACCTGGCGAGGCCAGCATAGTCCTTGTGAAATCGCCTCAAGTCGGCTCAAACCTCCACGTGGTGTTTCCTGGGCAACGTCAAAACTGACAACCGTCAGTTTAGCGGCTAATCTGAGCGGCGGGCCCCCTAGGCTTAAAACAGGGTGTGCGTCGGGTTTGAAGCCCACCCATAAGAACCCATTTCAATCATTCTGATGATGACTTCCGCAAACGAAAAACTGATAATGATTTACGGATATGCACCTGGAATGTCTGAACCCTTAATTGGGAAGGTGCCTCTATCCAACTGACTGATGCCTTGGAAAGATACAAAGCTGATATCACTGCTATCCAAGAAATGCAATGCAAGGGACAGGGTTGCATTCGGCAAGCACCCTGTGATATCTACTACAGCGGCCATGCGGAGAAGCACGAGTTTGGATGCGAATTTGTAGTTGGTCAGAGACTACGGCCCCACGTCCTGCAATTCACACCTGTGAACGAATGACTTGCCATAATCCGCATCAAGGGTAAATTTTTTAATATAAGCCTAATATGTGCTCACGCTCCGACAGAAGACAAAGACGATGAGATCAAGAAAATTTTCTACGAGCGCCTTGAAAATGCTTACTAGCGCTACCCCCGTCACGACGTAAAAATCGTGCTTGGTGACTTCAACGCTAAGGTGGGCAAGGAAAGTATATTTGGTCCAACAGTTGGAAAGTTCAGCCACCATGACAACACCTCCGATAACGGAATGAGGCTGATTGACTTCGCCGCAGCACGAAGCATGGACGTACGTAGCACTAGATTCAAATATCTCAATATTCATAAAGCCACCTGGATGTTCCCTGATCAAAAAACCAGAAATCAAATTGATCATGTTTTAATCGACGGAAGGCTCTCTCCCAGTGCATTGGCTGTACGCACGATCCGTGGTGCAAACATTGACTCTGATCACTTTCTTATCGCAACCAAGATCCGTACACGTCTGTGCGCAGCTAAGAATGCACAGAACCCTACACAGGGAAAGCTAGACGTCGACAAGCTGCAATCAAAACAGACAGCCGAAGCTTTCGCCACTCGACTCCCATTCCTGCTTCAAAGCACTTCTCCAATCGATAATATACGCGCGCAATGGACACACATTTCCATCTCCATGCGTGCGGCTTCTGAAGAGGTGGTTGGCTACCACCGTCCTCGCCGAAACCAGTGGTATGACCAGGAGTGTCGCGATGCCACTGCAGAGAAAGACGCCGCCAACAAAGCAACCCTGCAGTCGGTTGTAACGTACGCTGCTAAGGAGAGTTACAAAGAGAAGAGGAGGGAAGAGAGACTTTTTCAGGCAGAAAAAAAGAGAGGCAGAAAAGCTCGAGCAGGACAAGATTAAGATGTATGGTGACAGAAATGAGGCTCGAAAAATTTTCCAAAAAATTAGACGCCTTGCCGATGGTTTTAAAACCGGGGCCTCTTCCTGCAAGGATGATAACGGGAATCTAGTGACAGATGTCCAGAGTACACTGACGTTATGGAGGGAACACTTCTCTAAGCTTCGAAATGGCGACGCTGACAAAAATCCCGCCAATAGAGATGATATTCCGGAAACCCCAATTTCGGATGACAGCGTCGAGGTTCCGCTGCCCGACTATGATGTAGTTCTAACAGCTATAGCTTGGCTTAAAAATAACAAAGCCACGGGAGCTGATGGCTTACCTGCTGAGCTGTTTAAGAACGGAGGCGAAGTTCTACTTAAATGCATTTACGATCTTCTATGCAGAATATGGTCGGAAGAATTCATTCCGAACGATTGGAATCTCAGTGTGCTCTGCCCAACCCACAAAAATGGCGATCCCACTATCTGTGCCAATTACCGTGAGATAAGCCTTCTTAATATCGCATATAAGGTCCTGTCGAGCGTTTTAGTTGAAAGATTGAAGCCCATTGTAAACGACCTGATTGGACCTTATCAGTGTGGCTTCAGTCCTGGAGAGTTCAGCATCGACCTGATTTTCACGCTACGACAGATCTTGGAGAAGACTCAAGAAAAACAAGTCGACACCCACCATCTTTTTGTCGACTACAAAGCCGCCTTCGACAGCCCAATAAGGAAGCACCTGTACTCCACCATGTCTGAATTTGGTATTCCTGCAAAACTAATACGACTTTGCAGGATGACACTGAGCAACACCAGCAGCGCAGTTAAAATCGGGAAGGACCTCTCCCCACCATTTGTTACCAAACGAGTTTTGTAGTGGCACAATATTCTGCAAAAGTGTTATGCTGCTTGCGTATGCTGATGACATCGATATCATTGGCCATAATAAGCGCGAAGTCAAAGCAGCATTCTCTAGATTAGAAAAAGAGTGAAGTCAAATGGGTATTACAGTGATAAATTCAACGAACGACATCAGCATTGAGATCAAACGAAGAATAACTCTTGCCAAGAAGTATTACTTTGGGCTCAGTATGCAATTTAGAAGCACAGACCTCTCTCGACGAACTAAAATCACGCTCAATAAATCTCTCATCATTCCCGTCCTACTTTATGCATCACAAACCTGGACGCTGAGCAGTTCAGTTGAAAAGATATACGGTTGTAGAGTCAACTAAATAAGTAAGTAAGTAAGTTGCAGAGTAACCCAAAAAATCTATTCACAATTGATAGCAAATCTTTGTAATTGCATAGTTTTGCAATCTATTGTGAATTACATTATGAACTGCCCCAATAATTTTTTTTGTAATTCTCGAAACTATTGACCTTTATTTACTTATTTCAGAATTGCACAAAAATTAATTTTTCGATTGAGATTGTTCGAGGAACGGATAATTGAAATTTAATATCTTTTATTTTATGTATCGCTTGTTTTATCAGATAAGGTATTTGGAAATATTAGGAGAATCACAAACATCTAGGTTAGGTTGGGTTAGGTAAAGATGGCAGCTAGTCTCTAGATTGGCCCACCTACACCAGATTATTGTTCTGTGTAATATCATAAAAGGAAACAAGGGAGTAATCAAGTGAAACTTTCGTGTGGGATGTTCTTTTTGTAGTATAAAGCTGTAGAAAAATGTAATACTGAATCTGAATCTGAATCGGAGATATGCCGTTTACTCAGTCCAAGTTACTGAACGATTCTCTCCACACACTCCCACACCTCCAACAATTAAAACTTTTTCTGTCAAACTGCTGTGTTTTGAAGATCTTTCGATAAGATATAAGGGGCCCTCAAACGATACTACATGTCCATCCGACCTGGTAAGTCATCACACATGTAGTATCGTTCGTGTGCAAGAAATCAAGGCGGATGGACATGTCCGATGGAAGTCAAAAATTTTTGACTTTTTGCTAAGTACGTCCGACATGCAGTTCCATTTGCGTGCGCGGCCTTCCAACTTAGTACATTTTGCCATTTGTTGAAAATATTCAGAGAGAGCACATCTCGCGGCAAAACTGCCGAACGTAAGAAATGTTATATTTTGACGCGAATTTTTTATCTTTACCTAAAATTGTGATGGCTTAGAATATTTAAAGCAAAAAAAATAAATATAAATGTTCAAAACAATTAATATTAATATTTTTAATTGATGTTAACTCTTCGGCAGCTAAAAAATAATGAAGTCTATCCAAAGTCTATCCGTCATGTGCGATGTGTGTAAGTGCAACGAAAAAAGTCCCGTTACTTTATCAAACTACATGTACGTCCGTCATGTAGTATCGTTTGAGGGCCCTAATAAGGAAAGAGAGGTTAGAAAGTGGGACCTTGACCAGTCCGGGATTTGAACCTGGGACCCATGGGTGACATTCAACCACGCTAGCATTCAACTATCGAGGTCATCTCAACAATAAAGAAAAAACTAAAAGATAGAATTCCTAATAGTGCTCTTCGGTTTTAAGCTGGAAATTGACAACTCAGGCCTATTGGAATCGCTTCATGTTTCTAATTTTATATCAGACATTTTCGGATATCAAAATATTATAAAAGTGAACGTCTGGCTTTTGGGAGTGGTTGCGTTTAAGCGGGAGAAGGCTCGAAACTTGTGAAAAATGGTGAAAATGGAACCCATTTCTAAACGAATATTTGTTCTTATGTTATTTTTTATTTCTTACTATGGAGTATGAATTCATAAATTCCAGACGTTTTGTGGTTGCTAGATACCTCCCAAACGTCTTTGAAGATGCAATTATTTCTTTTTTATACTTTTTTAAAAAGTTTTATAGAGAAAAACTTTAATATAATAGTAAAAAAAAATTAGATAGCAGAATGGTGTTTCGATAATAATATGCTAACTGCCAACACTGGCAAATTTTCGTAATATTGGCAACACTGTTGTTTTTAAAATAAATAAATATGTTTACAATATCGAAATAAATAACTTTTTACTTCAGTTCAGTTTTGTCTTATTGAAAGAAAATATTTGTTGAAAAAAAAAATAATATTTTCAATGACATTTGTTATTAAAACGAATAGTTTTATGAACATTTGAAGTTACAAAGTATGTTTGTAGCAGGTTGGATACATAACTTATTGCGGTTTTAGTAAAAATACTCAAAACTACCTGTACTAAAGTCGAATAGGTGAGATCGTACAAAAAAGTTCTTAAAACTGTAAAAACTAAATAATCACAAATTAACTAAAAGTATTACTTAAAAACAATATAATTGTACATTTTAACATGAATTTAATTTTAAGCTAAATTTTAAAAATCCCTCAATCACTGAATCAAGTTTTAATATGATTTGCAATACTGTAAACTCTTTGCAATGAGTAAAATAACGGAAATATTGTAATTTAAGATATGTCAAAAATAAATAAAAACAAAAAAGGAAAACTGCACACTGGTATAAATAACAAGCTGAAACCAGGCGCGTTGCTGCCACGTTTCCGTTGCCAAATGCCCATAAAATGTTATCCCAAGTGAAGCGGCACGTATAAATTGTGGTCGAATGCTGAATTCCGTGGCTGTGCAACCTATGACTCAAAAGATATTAAATTTTTCAAATTTAGGTTGTATGGAGGTACCATACTCAATTGTCAAACGCCATACAATCTTATCAGTGAAACTGCATGTGCAAATTGAGTTCGAATACTGAATTCCGTGGCTGTGCGACCGATAAATCAAAAGCTATTCGATATCTTAAATTTGGATAGTGTCGGAGGTGCCACGCCCCATAGTACACCACCCATAAAATGTTATCAGTGAAATGGCATGTGTGAAACCTATAATTCTAAAGCTATTCGAGGTAATTTTGTCTATTTTCACTAAAACCACTTTAAGTAAAGTTCATAGCCTGCTACAAACATAATTTGTACCTCAAAATTTTTGTATAAATATTTTTTTTTACAAAAAGAAGAAACAAAACTAATAAATACATCAAAGTTACATTTTTATAGACTTAAAAATGGAGAAATTTAAAAAAAAAATGGTTTTTTTAACTTTTTCACCTATGAAGTATTTGGAAAATTTCCAAAAAAATCGTTAGATCAGTACAGTAGCGTATTTTTATTTTGTGCGCCCGCCCGCAGGTTTCTAAAAGTGCCCTGCTTTTTACTTTTAGAGTTAAACTGTGTTATTTCTAGGTTACTAGAAGCGAAGGAGAAAACAAGAGAACTCTTGACAAACAAAAAGAGACTTTTTAATTCAATGGTCATATGATGATCATCATTTATTACAACAGTTATATTTTAAAAACATCTTATTTTTTATATTTTATTTTAATAGAATTTATTTAAAAAAAGCAATTACGTAAGAAATAATTTTTATAATATCAAATATAATAAAATTTATAAGATTTTATCACAAAGCAGGTAAAAAAGCAACACATATTAATGATTTAAAAAAGTAAACAAACTTAATGATTGAAGAAACGGGATCAATAATTTTTTTATCGGTGGAATGATAAGTTTCAGATGTTTAGTTTTAATGTTTTGTACTTGACGTTACCTGTTAACTAAAGAATTTGCTAACGTCACAAAATATGACCAACTGACTGATTTAAATAACATCAGTAGCTGACTTGCTGAAAATACGAAAGTAAACGGGTACATCGACTCCGACCATAATCGAATTTTGCCAAACAAAGACGAATTTTGCTCAAAATATTTGGCCAAAAAAAGAAAGAGTGATCGTAGAGCTATGAAAATTGGTACGAATATCTTTAAAGACAAAATTAAGAAATCTTGAAAAAGTACCACACAAATCGGACCTCTGCCCAACCCACTTCCCATTTAAACGAAACCCATTTTTGCCTGAAACTTCATTAGGTCTTGTCTCAAAACAACGAAAGTTGCTACATAAATTTCTTAGATGATTAATTATATTTTAGTATCTCAACTTTGGAAAATACTACCTACTCAAATTAACAACTTTTTTGTTCATATTTGTAAGCTTTTTTGATTACAGCAAGGACATTTTAAAAATTGTGTTGATTTGTGTTTTTAAATAAGTATAATTTTGAAAAAAAATCAGCTGCCATACATCAAATATATCTTACATATATTACAAATATATCTTATATCTTACCTTAAAAAAATTTATATCTATTATATTATTTTATTATATTTTATATTTTTATATATATATATTATATTTTTATATTATCATTTTATTAATTATATTATATTATATTATATTATATTAGTATTATCAAGAATTTTTTTTGATTTGGTGTAACGCAGGTCTAATGAAGTTTTTGTGAAGTCAATACTTCTCAAATTATTTTTTAAGCTTTTTAAAAATTGAATATTTAAAAATTTGTATCCCGCTTTTAGTGTTTGCTTTTATGATACACTTAAAACCATATTTTAAAATATAAACAAAAACAGCAAGGTTTCCAGACATAAGAAATTTTAAACTTTATTTTGATATAAAAAAAAATATATATATAATTTTGATAACAAGAAAAATTGTATTTTTAAAAAATGCAACTTGGAAATGTATTAGATGTTTGGCAGCTTATTTTATACTGTGCGTCATTCTCCACTTTATTTATAATTTTCATCACGGAACTTGACGGCGCCCCTGGCTTAGTTGCGCCCGCCCGCAATACGGGCTCTGCGGGCCCACTTTGTACGCCACTGGATTAGTACAAGTTATATCTTAAATAAAAGATATGTCTTATGTTTTATTTGTAAATGTGTATAAAATTTATAATTTAAATAAATACTTTTGGAGTTATAGGATCATAACTGGGGACATATTTTTCAAAACGTAAAAAATCGAGTTTTTCAAAACCGTCTTAAAAAAACCCGCTCCCTCTTGGAAAAAAGTCTTAGTGTTTTTTATCATCTAGAAAAACTAGTGATGTCAGTCATTACTCGTAAGACAAGAGAACACAGGTTCAATTCTCACCATCTGCACAGAATGTTCTTTTATATTGATATAAATATTCTGTGGGTCGTCACCTCTCTGTTTATATTGGCAAGCCACAGATAGTAAAAAATACTGATACAGCTTCTTGGTACAGCTTCTTGGTACAGCTACTGGTACAGCTTCTTGAGAACATAAGCCGTTCGGATTCGGCATTAAACTCGCAGGTCCAGTTCTCTGTTATTTGTTTACAAACATTTAATAACACGCACATCACGATTGATA
Source organism: Dichetophora obliterata (assembly GCA_963920525.1). Classification (NCBI taxonomy): domain Eukaryota; kingdom Metazoa; phylum Arthropoda; class Insecta; order Diptera; family Sciomyzidae; genus Dichetophora; species Dichetophora obliterata. The sequence continues at coordinate 90,025,691 of OY986439.1, read as the reverse complement.
AGAACCTGTCTCAAAGTCCTTTTAAGGACTGAAATGACCAATTCGTTTATTTTATTCTGACATATGTTCCCCTTCTTTTGTAAGAGTTTTTCGATATGGTTTTGTTTTCATATTTGTATGTTTTTATGATTTTTTAGCTTTTTAACTAATATTTGAACATTGCAGGCAATTTTTTTTTAAACTCTTTGTGTTTATATCTAAACCCTGGTTAACTATGTATTTCTACTACTTAAGCTAAACTAAAAGTTATTAAGTACCTTTTTTATGTTACTGCCTTACTGACTGCTTCGAGTCTCGCTGGTCCTTCGGCTTATCCGAACGAAGGTGATGCTGGTCGTCGACTTCTTATTGGCATAGTCATCGAAGCAGCTCCATTTTTTATTTCTCCAAATTATATTACAAAATTCTGAAAAAGTAAGAAATTGTTAATATTAAAAGCTGAATATATATTGACATAAATCAACATCTTGTGATTTCTTTTACTTACTAACATTCTTGTTTTCCATTCCTGCGTATAAAATTCTGTGAGAACATATTGCGCCAGAATTTTATATACCTAGGCTTACCTTTTGTGTCCGTCCACAGAGGCACTCCAGCAACTTATTTGCACCGGCATCTATAAATTCCAACAGCGAATTGTACACTTTGTGTGAATATAGTGTATATAGTGAATATACACTATGTATATCTATATATACAAAACCATTTATCATGGATTGAGATAAAACTTACATTATCTTTTATAATTTAAATTTAAAATTATAGTTATAATTTTTATGAAAAAATAAAAGTTAAGCTCCAACATAATTCCTTATTTTTCAATTATCCTAACCGTATGAAACAATTATATAACTATTTCCCTATAACTATAAGAAACAATATCCTAGATTGTATGGTAATAACCAAACTGTTTTATATTTCTGACTTTCTGCATGTATTGTCAATAAATTATGGTTTTCAATTTTAAGTGTTTCCTTACTAAAAATAAAACATAGTGGGTTTTACAAGACTTAGTGTTTACTAGTGTTTACTTTTATGATACACTTAAAACCATATTTTAAAATGTAAACAAAAACAGCAAGGTTTCCAGACATAAGAAATTTTAAACTTTATTTTGATATAAAAAAAAATATATATATAATTTTGATAACAAGAAAAATTGTATTTTTAAAAAATGAAACTTGGAAATGTATTAGATGTTTGGCAGCATATTTTATACTGTGCGTCATTCTCCACTTTATTTATCATTTTCATCAAGGAACTTGACGGCGCCCCTGGCTTAGTTGCGCCCGCCCGCAATGCGGGCTCTGCGGGCCCACTTCTTACGCCACTGGATTAGTACAAGTTATATCTTAAATAAAAGACATGTCTTATGTTTTATTTGTAAATGTGTATAAAATTTATAATTTAAATAAATACTTTTGGAGTTATAGGATCATAACTGGGGACATATTTTTCAAAACGTAAAAAAATCGAGTTTTTCAAAACCGTCTTAAAAAAACCTGCTCCCTCTTGGAAAAAAGTCTTAGTGTTTTTTATCATATAGAAAAACTAGTGATGTCAGTCATTACTCGTAAGACACGAGAACACAGGTGCAATTCTCACCATCTGCACAGAATGTTCTTTTAAATTGATATAAATATTCTGTGGGTCGTCACCTCTCTGTTTATATTGGCAAGCCACAGATAGTAAAAAATACTGATACAGCTTCTTGGTACAGCTACTGGTACAGCTTCTTGAGAACATAAGCCGTTCGGATTCGGCATTAAACTCGCAGGTCCAGTTCTCGGTTATTTGTTTACAAACATTTAATAACACGCACATCACGATTGATAAGAACCTGTCTCAAAGTCCTTTTAAGGACTGAAATGACCAATTCGTTTATTTTATTCTGACATATGTTCCCCTTCTTTTGTAATAGTTTTTCGATATGGTTTTGTTTTCATATTTGTATGTTTTTATGATTTTTTAGCTTTTTAACTAATATTTGAACATTGCAGGCAATTTTTTTTTAAATTCTTTGTGTGAATATAGATATACATAACCATTTATAATGGATTTAGATAAAACTTACATTATCTTTTATAATTTAAATTTAAAATTATAGCTATAATTTTTATGAAAAAACAGAAGTTAAGCTCCAACATAATTCCTTATTTTTCAATTATTCCAATAGTATGAAACAATTATAACACTATTTCCCTATAACTATAAGAAACAATTTTCTATATTGTATGGCAATCACCAAACTGTTATATATTTCTGGCTTTCTGCATGTATTGTTATTTAGTCATGGTTTTCAATTTTAAGTATATCCTTACTAAAAATACAACATAGTGGGTCTTACAAGACTTAAGCTTGTTTTCGATTTTTGATTATTGATTTCCGATTTTTGAAACGATGTCAATGCCAATGCCGATGTTGACTGCATCAAAAAATCTATACCGATGCCGATTCTTGATTTTCAACTTATGCCGATTCTATTATATCGAACCGATATTCCTGCCGATACCAGCGGAAGCCAATGCTGATTAATCGGTCGAACACAAATTAAAATTTAATTTCAATCAATGAAAAAAATTATATACCTAAGATCAAAGTATTTTATTTATTCAATATATAGATAGAGTATAACTTTTCCAACATAAAAAGTAATATAATAACATAATCAATATGTGTTTAAATTATAGAATGGTATAAAGAACATTTAAAAACTTAACAATTTTTATTAATCAAAATTAAGCAATTGAATATTATTGTAATGTAAAAAAATAATTTTACCTATTTAACTAAAACTATTGCTATCGCATGTAAATAGCTTTTGAGTGTTTAAACGTTTAGTGCTTTGTCCTTGGTTGAGTAACTATGTTTGTATTATTATTATTTTTCATTCCAAGTAGTTTTCATTAAATTTTCAGAGCTTTGTCCTGACCGTTTTAAATGGTTCTGCCAAATTTTCACAAGTCCATAAACTTACTTTAAGATCAAATAAATAATAGAAATACAAAGAAGAAAAAAATTGGTAAAACGAAGATACGAGTGCAGAGGAAAAGTACAGAAAGCGTTTTTCAATCAAATGTCAAGCAAACAATCAGCAGCTTTCACAAAACACACATACAAGATCTCGTGTTGGATGAACTCCTAGACTTGTAGACACAAAACACTGGCATGTATCTAAGCAACTGTCTGTGTTATATTTGTGTCTGCAGGATCAGCTACCTTTCTGAGCTTCATGCTGTTCGATATCGTAAAGCGCACAACGACAACCAAAGACGTTATCATAACGAAGTGGCATTGAGTGGGCGAGCATTGCTTAAATTTCGCATCAAGTGTGAAAACGTGTACCTACAGCATGCACACACACAACCAACGAAAAGAAAAATACACAGACAAAGATTCAACACATAATCTTTGGGTGTGTGTGTGTGTTTGTGTATTTTTGCAGGGTTTTCTAGGAATTTTCTGATTGCTATTCTATTGAATTGGCAATTACCAGAAATCCGGTGATTGGAAAAGATGATGAAGGTAGATATTTGTATATACATATCTATGTGCGTTTTAGTACATACATTGTAGTATGCTGAGTCGCTAAAAAATCTCAAAAATATCTGTCTATGGCAAAATGTCACTTCGTTGTGAGTTTCTTAAATTGAATTAAAGCAAAAGTTAACGTTCAGTCATCGGCTATTACAATGTTACAATAAGTGTGCGTGTGTGTGTACATGGGTGTGTACTTTTTGTGAACAATTTTAAGACTTAAACCTTAAAATCAGACGATATTAAAGGTTAGCATAAGATATAAATTCAACCGTGGAAATGGCATTAGAATTTTTACTTTTAACCCATTTCTGGTCATCGATTTCCTTATCTTCACTTCACATTTCAATAACATTTTAAAGCTCACTTTGTCGTAGGAAACAAAGGGCAGTGAATAACTTACACACTAAGTTCGAAAAGGTTAGAAAATTTTAATATTCATTAGTTGAAACTTTGCCTGGGCTTTAAAGGATTTTAATAAATCTTATGCAACTAGATATTGTGTATGACAACTCAACTTAAGTTAATTCATTCAAGAGAACTCAATTGAATTTTATGCTAATATAACATATAAAAAAATATAACATATACCATACATTTTAAGATGAGTCATGATGTACAATGCTTTCATTGTAAGGACATGCGTACGCCAAAATTCTGAAACTTAACACAAGTAAACAATTTTTATGTAATTTAAAATAAAAATAAATAAAAAAGTTTTGATTTAAGCTTTAATGATGCAATCGAAGCAAATGTGTTGTTACACATTATAAATAATCCTTAAATGACCAGGGTCGTCAATTTCAGTCTAAAAATATATATGGTATTAAATGATTCCCTGTTTTTATTGTTATCGAAAAAAATTCAATTGATGAGTTATTAAAGAAAAACAGGATTGCATTCAAAGAGCTACACTGCTCATTCCGATGTTTACCATTATTGTAGTTTATTTTAGTGTGAAAATAATTCAAACACATTTTTTTAAAAAAGATTTAGTACACAAATTAATATATATAAAAACTAGCTGAAACCCGGCGCGTTGCTGCCACTCTCCCTATTCAAACGCCCATAAAATGTTATAAGTTAAACAGCATGTCTAAATTGAGGTCAAATACTGAATTCTGAGACTGTGCGGTGCCACTCCCTCTTCATCACCGCTAATAGAATGTAATCAATTAAACTGGATGTCTACATGGCGGTCGAATACCGAATTCCAAAACTGTGCGACATATAACTCCAAAACTATTCGATAGCACAAATTTTGATTGTATGGGAGGTGCCACTCTCCTTTTCCCTACGCCCATAAAATTTTAGCAATGAAACTGCATGAGTACATTGAGGTCGAATACTAAATTTTGAGGCTGAGTTACCTATAACTCCAAATCTATTCGATATCGCAAATTTGGGTTAAATTGGAGGTGTCACGCCTCCCCCCGACAAACTCTAAAAAATTTTATCAGTAAATCTGCAAGCGTAAATTTTGGTCGAATACTGAGTTCCGACGCTGTGCGACCTTGAACTCCAAAGCTATTCGATATCACAAATTTTCGTTGTATGGGAGGTGCCACTCCCCCTTGATCAACGCTCAAAAAATGTAATCAATTAAACTGCATGTGTACATTGAGGTCCAATACTTAATTCCAAAGCTGTGAGACCTATAACCCCAATGCCATTTGATATCTCTAATTTGGGTTAAATAGGAGGTTTCACGCCCCCTTGTCGTACGCCCATAAAATGTAATTAATGAAACTGCATGTATAAATTGGGGCCGAATATTGAATTCTGACGCTGATATTCAATATCGCAAATTTACGTTAAATGAGAGGTGCCACGCCCCTCTTACCAATGAACATACATTGAATCAATGAAACTGCATGTGTATATTGAGGTCGAATACTGAATTTCGGCGTTATACGACTTATAACTCTAAAACTATTTGATAGCACAAAGTTGGGTTGTATGGGAAGTGCCACTCCCTCTTCATCACCGCTAATAGAATGTAATCAATTAAACTGGATGTCTACATGGCGGTCGAATACCGAATTCCAAAACTGTGCGACATATAACTCCAAAACTATTCGATAGCACAAATTTTGATTGTATGGGAGGTGCCACTCTCCTTTTCCCTACGCCCATAAAATTTTAGCAATGAAACTGCATGAGTACATTGAGGTCGAATACTAAATTTTGAGGCTGAGTTACCTATAACTCCAAATCTATTCGATATCGCAAATTTGGGTTAAATTGGAGGTGTCACGCCCCCCCCGACAAACTCTAAAAAATTTTATCAGTAAATCTGCAAGCGTAAATTTTGGTCGAATACTGAGTTCCGACGCTGTGCGACCTTGAACTCCAAAGCTATTCGATATCACAAATTTTCGTTGTATGGGAGGTGCCACTCCCCCTTGATCAACGCTCAAAAAATGTAATCAATGAAACTGCATGTGTACATTGAGGTCCAATACTTAATTCCAAAGCTGTGAGACCTATAACCCCAATGCCATTTGATATCTCTAATTTGGGTTAAATAGGAGGTTTCACGCCCCCTTGTCGTACGCCCATAAAATGTAATTAATGAAACTGCATGTATAAATTGGGGCCGAATATTGAATTCTGACGCTGATATTCAATATCGCAAATTTACGTTAAATGAGAGGTGCCACGCCCCTCTTACCAATGAACATACATTGAATCAATGAAACTGCATGTGTATATTGAGGTCGAATACTGAATTTCGGCGTTATACGACTTATAACTCTGAAACTATTTGATAGCACAAAGTTAGGTTGTATGGGAAGTGCCACTCCCCTTTGCCCTACGACGACAAAATGTAAGTATTGAAAATGCATGTATAAATTTAGGTCGAATACCGAATTCTTACGCTGTCAACCTATAACTTCAAAGCAATACGATATCGCAAATTTGGTCGAATACCGAATTTCTAAGCTGTGCGACCCATAACTCTAAAGCTATTCGATAACAACAATTTTTTATTTATATATGGGAGGCAAAAGGGGGTGTGGCATTGCCCTTAAACCATCTCGTACTCAAAGCAAAGCGTACTTACAAAATTTGAGCTCAATCGGACCAATGGTTTCGAAGTATTTGATATTTTCTTAAAAGTAGGCGTAGATGAAGTGTGACCACGCCCATTTTTTTCAAAGTTAATTATAGTTATCATACGAACTTATTTACCAAATTTTAATTTAATACGACCAAAACCGTCTTAAATACAGCATTTTTATTGATTTGTGGGCGACAAAAGGGGGTGTGGCACAAAACGTGCAAAGATACACACATGCAATTTCTTATGTGCACCCTCCACACAGACCCCAATCACCCGTAAAAATTTCATTGAAATCGGGCAAGCCGTCTAGGAGGAGTATGCGAACAGGAAGTTTTGCCACTTAATTTTATATATATAGATATCAAAACAGTGGGCGCAAAAGTGGGCGTGGTCAATTTTTCTTTCAGTAAACATTTAAATTGGATTACTACGAACATTTGAAAAAAAAATTATCCAAATCGGTTCAGCCGTTTTCCGATTTTATATAAATCGAAAAAAGTGGGCGCAAAAGTAGGCGTGGTCAATTTTTATTTCCGACAAAACTTAAATTGGATTACTACGAACATTTGAAAAAAAAATTATCCAAATCGGTCCAGCCTTTTTATGATTTTAGATAAATCAAAAAAAGTGGGCGCAAAAGTGGGCGTGGTCAATTTTTCTTTCCTTAAAAACCTAACTTGGACTTAAACGAACATTTAAAAAAAAAATTATCCAAATCGGTTCGGCCGATCTCGAGTTATGGGATTACATCGCATTCGGACACTTTTATAGATTATATTCATAAATATTTAATATTTATTTAATAAGAAAGATCAAGTTAAGTCTAATTTCAATGTTTCGTGAAATCATGATGTTAAGTTTTCAATCGCCATATAAGTAATATGGAAGGCTTTTTGGTTTTTGTGCCAAAATTTTGTGCAAAAGAAGCTCCAGATTTTGTTTCGATTGTTTGTTTTTGACGCTATATGCTGAATTCAACTGTATTAGTAACTCAGTTCTGTCTTCAGTCGTCTACGAAGTTTTTATGCAAAGCAATTACAAGATTCTGGAAAACGCACTTGAATTATTTATTTGAATTTCCGGGCACATTATTATCGATTTATGGATCTAACTTTAATTATAAAAGCATAGCTTTTAATAGTTTATTGCTTGAAAGCGTTATTTTGCAATTTTTTTAAGCTCGAGAGCGAAGAATACCATTCAAAATGTTACTCTCTATTCTATTGCAAATACTTGACGTTAGTACGGAAACAGAAATACTGTTACACTTTCTCAATAGTACACACGGGAAAAAAATCAAGCATTCTATGCTTCAATCAAGTATTATATGCTTGAATCAAGCAAAAGTTTACACTCAAGCGTAAATTTTTCAATTCAAGCATTATTTTGCTAGAAATAAGCAAATTTAAAACACATGAAATTAAGAAAAAAAAAATACTTAAATTAAGAAACATTTGCTTAAAACTCCAGAATATTTTTTCCGGTTTCTATTCTAATATTTACTTGAAGTGAGAAAAATTTGTAAGCAATCTTCTGAACACTAGAATATTTTGATTGATCGGAAAATTTTTACCCTACTTATTTCCCAGCGAAATGCACAATAATAAACACTTTTGCGAAATATTGTGATTTGTATTATTAACGTAAAAATGTAATTTCTGTCTGTATTATAGGCCTTTTACAACACGGATAGAAAAATATACTCATATTCAGTAGGGATTAAGAAAATCGTGGCCACAGATACTGCTCAGCGAATATAAGCTTAAATCAAGTAAATTATTTTCTGAAGTATCAAAATAAATATTCCAGTCAAAATTTACTTAAATCAAAAGGATATTTGCTGAGCTATCAAAATTCCACTCCAGAAAATATCGCTTCAAATCTAGACAGTACTTTCTGCGATATTAAAATAAATATTCCAGTCGAAATTTTCTTAATTTCAAGCTTATATTTCCTGCAATATCAAATTTAATATTTCATTAAAAAATTACTTAAATCAATCCGATTTACGCTTGGTATTCAGGATCAATTTTTCAGCTGAAATATACCGTAATTTTGAAGTGGCTGAGAAATAAGCTCAAGTCATGATTAATTACATATACAAATTTAGCTAATAGATGTCTACGTGTATTATTAACATTAAATTTATTTATTTATTTATTTAATTAATTATTTATTTATTCATTTATTTATTTATTTATTTATTTATTTATTTATTTATTTATTTATTTATTTATTTATTTATTTATTTATTTATTTATTTATTTATTTATTTATTTATTTATTTATTTATTTATTTATTTATTTATTTATTTATTTATTTATTTATTTATTTATTTATTTATTTATTTATTTATTTATTTATTTATTTATTTATTTATTTATTTATTTATTTATTTATTTATTTACTTTCTATCAACAAAAATGTTTAACAGTCATTGATTTACATGCATTTGTATAATATATAAATTAAGCAAATAGTATCAAAACTATCCTACACAATATTCATTATATTTTGTTTGAACGTTATTCTATTTTGTGTGAAATCTATTCGAGCAAATATAGAATTAAACGCTGAGCTAATATTATAGATTGGATCAATTCGGCCATAGTTAGTTCTATGGTGTGGAATATGAAAGAAATTCCTTTGTCTAAAATGCCTTTCGGGGGCATATATTCCAAAAAGTGCAAGAAGAGGAGCACAATCAATGTGGTTCATCAAAATATTGCGAGCAAACATTATTAGAAAATACTTTCGCCTAGAGGCCAACGTGCTGAGACCAAGAAGGGCACATCTAGATGAATAATTTGGCACAAAATCCCAGTTTAGTTTACCAATTACAAAACGAGTAAAACGTCTCTGTACTTTCTCAAGTCTTGCACTGTGGTATCAGTCTGTGAAAATGACGTCAATTTGGTTTCCTGATTCTAATTCATTTTTTATGAAATGAGAAAATAAAGTAAGATTTGTCGAGGTGGATTTTCCAGATACAAAACCATGCTGTTTTTCCGATATTGAGTTTTTTATGCAGGTATAAATTTGTTTTTTTACAACTGCTTCAAACAGTTTTGGAATTAACGGTAGTTTAGATATAGGACGATAATTGGCTATATTCTGTTGGGAACCAGATTTATGTATATGAATTATAATAGACTCCTTCCAGACTTCTAAAAACTGAACCTTGTTGAGGGACAAATTAAATATAAGTGCAAGTGGCGTTACTAAAACACTTGCACACTTCTTAAGAAATATTGGAGGGATATTATCCGGACCAATACCTTTATTAATGTCAAGAGCTAACATTTCGTTTAAAACATCCTCTTCAGAGAGAGATAAAGATCCCAAATCAGTGATAGGGTCACCGTAATAGAGCGGATAGTTGCCAACCCGGCCATCTCTATCAAAGACAAAATTTGATTGAAAAAAATCGGCAAACAGGTTACAAGCATCTTTCGAGTTGTTCGATATTTTTTCTTTGAAAAACATATTTTTAGGGAAACCCTTGGTATTCCTTTTTTTTATTCAAGAAATTCCAGAATGCTTTAGGGTTGCACTTTATATCAGATTCAAGACCACGTATATGCCTTCTGTAAAGGTGCTTCTTGAGTGATTCGTATTCTTTTCGCGCTTGATGGCAACTTTGACGAAAAGCTATATCATCCTTACTTTTTTTGAATAGCTTATTCATTCTATTTTTTAATCTGGAAAGATTTTTACTAAACATTCCGGCTTAGAATTCTTCTTTACTTTTTTTATACGAACAAAATTAATAAATGTTTCATTTATGATATTAATAAATAACTGGTAATTTTGTAACAAATTGTCACCTAAATCTGCATGCCAGTCTACACTTGATAAGTAGTTAATTATTGCTACGTAATCAGCTTTTCGAAAATCAAAAACAAAAGTATCTTCTTCTAGAGCAGATAACTCTATTGTTAGAATATCAAATTTAATTAATAACGCTTTATGATGGAAACTATTGTTAGACAAAAGGAAATCTGCTTCATCGCAAACCGCATTAAGATCAGGATCGGAAAAAACTCAATTGAAATGAAAAATTACTATTATCCGGAGACTTGAACCTAGGCCGCGTGAGTGTAAGTGCATGGGCTTATCCGTTCGACAATCGCAGTTTTTAAATTTTCATCACTTAATTTGCTTCATTAGGAATAAACTTATTTAAGAGCACAGAGTAAGAAAATTAACGCGTTTGTTCGCTTTGATATTATAAGAAATAAATGCAAAAAAATAGAACTAAAAAAACATAAACTACAAAAGACCAAAACAAAACTAAAAGAAATTAAGAAAAAATAAATTATATCTCTGATGGGATTTGAACCTACTACTCAAGATACCAAAATGAATTGAAGTAAATGCTAAAGCCTCAGCCAAGTGAGCCATTCGCACTTATGATGGTGTTGAAATAATATACATAACAAAATTAAGAAAATAATTTTTCAAGATAAGCATATAAATACTGGAACATTTTTTTGATAACTGAGTAAATTATTTTCTTGTTGCAAGAAACTAAAATTTCTGATTTCTACTAAAGTTAAGTGATATTCTACTTGTTGCTAGTATAATTAAGTTGACCTTTTTTTCTTCTTAATAAAAGTAAATTATTTCTTTCCGTGAATAAATGTGTTAAGTTGAGTTTTATTTTATTTTTCCCAACGTCACCAGCAAAATATCACCTTAATTTAATAATATTTTTAATAACTAACCCAGCATTTGGTTAAATTAAGAAAATATTTTCTTGATTCAAGTCTTGTTCCAGGTTCTAGAATCAAGTATTTTATTCTTGTTTCAAGAAATCATTTATTTTACTAAATTTTAGCAATATTTGCTAACAGGGATGGCCATGATTACAAATCACGATTACTGATTATGATTACATGTATTCAGATTGCACAGATAACTTGATTTTTCTAAATATTCAGAAAAATAACATTGAAAACCAAATATAAATACTTTCAATTAAGTAATCATGGTAAGGTAATTACATGAGATTATAATAAATAAAGTAATCATGCAAGGTGATTACATGATTTTTAAAAAAATTAAGTAATTGTAACATGGAATTACATGATTTTTTAATAAATCAAGTAGTCAGTAATCAGAACCAGCTTTCGGTGTTTGCAGATTACTTCTAGTCAAACAAAAAATTTAAAATTTGTATGTAATGTTATTATTCCAGTAATTGCTATTTACCATAAATACAATATTTTGTTCAGCAGCTATTAGTGAAGCAGATATAAGTGATGTTAATGTTTGTTAGATTGGTTTTGTTAAAGAAGTGGTAACAATAGTGCTCAGAAACCTTTTCTATATTTTACTTTCTCAGTTTTACAGTTGAACGACATATATAAAACATATATAAAACAATATATTAGTTAAAGAAATCTGTAATCAACGAATGGTTAAGCCTTATTACTGATAAATTTCTTAATCAGAATAATTCATTTATTACAGGAAAGTGATTGATTACTTAAATTCAGCACTGATTACTTTTACATGATTACTGATTTCTAAAAAAATCACTGAATGCTTTAAAGTTATTAAAGATTTATTTTAAGTAATCAATTAATAAATTTGTGTATGATTAATTGTAATCAGTAATTTTTGTGTAATCATTACACGAAAGTAATCATTACTGGCAAACCCTGTTTACTAACAATACATTTTTTCTAAATTTTAGATTTTAATGCTTGATTTGAGCAAATGAGTCTTGACTGTAAATTTTCTTAAATCAAACAAAGTATTTGTTTAATTTAGGAATATAATTGCTCTCCGTGTATAATGTTTGTATAGAAATGGAATAGTTTTAGGATGTTTTTAACCACCTGTTAAAGCGCAGAAATTTCATAAAAACCTAATAAATGTAAATTCTAAGTATAACTTTGCAATCACATAAAAATATGAATTATTAAATATACATCGAAAAACCGTAAGAATTCCCAAGCGAACTTAACAGCAATAGTAACAAAAACTTTAAACTTGGCGAAAAACTCAATTTCTAATCAAACTTAAACATTTTAACAAATCAAACATGACCAGTAAAAAAGTATATTCTTAAATATACGAAAAAAAAAAACCAATGAAGTCATTAAAATCTCAAGAGAAATCTATTTGCACATCTCTTATTCATTTGTTGCCAAATACAGAAAAAAAGCACACACTCTCACAACCCCACGTACACAGCCTTAGACGCCAATTCATACGCATGTAAATGAAATATACAGATGCTATAAAAAAGAAGAGATGCAGCGCTGCTTGTAAAATGGAAAAATTGTTAAATTTTTTGTCCTTTTGCTGTTACCACAAAGACGCACTAACACACAGGCATACACAAACACTCACACTCATATATGTATATTCATACATAAAATGAGCAAACTCCCAAATGTATACGTTAGTTAGTGTTAAAAGAAGGAGCATAGAATTATTTTTTATGTTGTTCTTTGGTGTTTGCTAAGATACTCAACAAAGAAAAAAACAAGAAGAAGAACAATCATAAGCCCTTGGACATGCTCGGCAACACAAAGTAGCAAAGTTAATGTTTAAAGATACATATGTCAAAAAACCATATTTTATAAATCAAAACCCAAAAACACCAAAAGCGAAATTGTTTGATTCAAATTCGAAACGAATACGAGATTTCAAATTCGATATAGCGAACTCGAAACGAATTTGGAACGAATACGCCATGGCTAATCTGAGAAATATTTGCTAAGACTTTTTTCTTGAAAAAACTAAGCGCAAATATGTTTCATATAAAAATCAACATAAACTAAAACAATAGATGAAAAATATTTCAACCACAAATTTATTCATATAAAAATATATGAAAAAATAGTAGTATTTTTCTATAAAAAAAAATATATGAAACGAGTACATGTTCATGAAAAGAATAATATGTAGAACATCTATGATGTTTTAGCTTTAATTCGCAACAACAACATGAAACATGTATGCACAATATACACAAATTTTTTTTTGCAAAGTGAAGCATAAAAATACACTTAATTTTTGGAATTTCATGGTTTTAAAATATTTTCTCGTTGTGTTCCTTTTCGCCTGTTCCACTTTTGAGCTCTGCTGCTTTCAACTCCTCTTTGTAACAGCTTACTTATATTTTTTTCTTATGTTATGCTTGTACATTTCCATATTATCCTCAACAGTTCTGGGTTGAGGTTGTGCAGCACTGTGTGTGTCTCTGTCTGTGTCGGTATGTTTAATAAGGCGATAACCACTGTATTTATGCGCATATCAGATGAGCATGTTTATTTATGACCGTAGTTCTTTCTGTTAAAGAGAATGTGGGTATGTTCATGTGTGTAGCTTTTACATAACTAAACATCTGTCGACATTGGCAGTCTTCATCTATTATCCTTTATTCTTGCCATGCTTTTTAAATCATAATTGAATTTCCTAAAACTTTACAGAAAATTATTTCTGTAAAAGTTCTGTTTAAACTTTTGATTAATTATGTTATTTTGCAATAACAAAACACAACTATGAGCAAAGTTTTCTGTGCATAAATTAAAGGGTTTGCTTAGCCATACTCATGTTTTTCAAAAACTCCAAGGTTGTGCCTTTCGAGGAAATATTTTTTATGTCCATATTAATTATTGAGTTTTTGTTTACAAAGAGATAACGATAAAACACAGCTCTAATAAGAACTAGTCTATATATATTGTAATCCTAGAAGTAAATGTATAAGCATGAGCTCTTATTAGGGTGGGGCAATTAGTATGGAAGGAAAAATGATAATGGGCGCTTCGCATTTCTGATTCTTGAGATTGTACTGAGCAAAAAAGTTCACTAGACCATACGTCTACGGTAAAAATCGAGCTTACAGATCTTGACTTGCAGTATTTTCTCAGACTTTTGTCACATTTTGGCCTTTAAAAGCCAAACCATTGAGATTTTCGATCCAATACTAAGACAAAAATTGTAGCCAAGACAATAGTTAAGAACTCTCTAATACATTGCAAAAGCATTGGAACGCTCCTGGAGGCAGTTTTGGCCTTGTGAATGTGCAAATTTTTCGTGAAAATATTAATAAATTACCATTTTCAGTTGTTCATAGCGCAATATCATAAAAATGTTCTATTTCTTATTTTTTCCACTTTTTTTATACAAAAATATAATTTTTTTTTTGTTTTGTTCAGCATTGAAAATTATGATAAATTCATTTAAAGTACAAAGTTATTGTATTGAGTACAAGGTATGAACCAAGAAGAAAGCAATTGTTGTTCTAAACGATTTCACATCAATTCAGTGTATATTTCATTCAAAGATTGCCTTCTAAATCTTTTCGAGATTCCATACGAGACGCTTTCTTTCGGCCTTCAGATACAGATGACATTATACATTCACGGTTTTTGGTGATTGAGCGCTTAGCAACACTAGCTAGTAGCTAGACATGACGCTCCGTACCTTGAATATGACAAGGTATTAGTGGTTCTGGAAATGGTGGATCTTCATTATCTACACATTCGAGGTATTGTTGTAAACGCTCATACGGAATTTTCCTGGTAAATGGCGGTTCAAATAACAATGCTTTGTCCTCTAAATCGATCATGTGAACGTAATCCGTACAATCGAAATTGATGTTTGGTTTTACATATTCGCGAAGCTCAGTTAAATCGCATACGTTGTCGAGAATATACAATATTTTTTGAGTGCCAATTTACGAATTTCTTTACAATCATCGAATAACATGCTCAACAAAACATTTTCACTGTGTGCGAAATAGGAATTATTCTGTATTACGGGATTTACGATGTTACGTAAGTTGTCTGATAAATATTGCGTCCACTAGATGAATTTTCCAAGCAGAGCACTACCGTATACAGCCGAATTGTAGTATTTGACGTTGAAATACATGGGAACATACACTTTCATGATGTACCTTGTCAAAATTTGTAAATTTTGTGATGGGTTTTCTGTCGCAATATACACACGGAGCAATCTACTAGCTTTTGTTATCCACCTCGAATGTCCTACCGGTCCAGGTTTGATGTTTGCAAGATTAATTGAGCAACTACCATTTGAAACGGCTTGGGCAATTTGGTATAGATATTTAACGTCCGTGGAAAGTTGATTTTCAGCATCTGTACTCATTGGAGGAATGTGTTCAAGTGGAATAAGTTGAAAATTTTCTATAACCTGAAAAATGTTTAGATTATTTAAATAAAAAAATTACAAAACTACATCGTATAGAGAAAGAAGTACATAAAGTTATGATATTTACTTGTAATGTATTGCAAATATCTATCCTTTGAGCTAACGATCCAGTGCTTTTTATCGGTCCAGTAGTGACCGATTTTTCGACAGCGTTGTACAGATGTCGGAACGGCAATTCGTTGAAATGAAGAAAACAGATAAACCAATATAGTGGTCTATATAGAAAGCGTTCGATTAGACGCAATACACCTCCAGATGTGCCAGTGCTTGCCACCTCACCGTCACTACAGACGGCAATTAAATTTTCAAGTGAAAGATTTTTAGATTTGAAAAATGCAATCAATTCGGCTTGTTTCGCTTTGGAGGTTTCGCTTTTGCCTTCTAAATTCACATAGCCAATTAGTGACGAATATGGTTCACGTATTACTACTAGGTGTGGTTCTTTTCGCATTGTAGTGTGATATCTTTCTACCTTAGAAGTTTATAGCAAACATTTGGCTTCTATTAGTAAAGTTTGCTCAAAACTGCAATCTCATGATCATATTTTAATAACTGGAGATTTTAACCTGCCAAACGTTTTTTGGAACTGCTGTTCTGAAATTTCTGAAATATTTTTACCTTCGTCTGAATGTTCATTTGATAATTATTTTTTAAACGAGCTCTCAATCCAAGGCCTGTTCCAACTTAACTGCATCTTTAACAAAAATAATCGTTTGCTTGATCTGGTGTTTTCATCATCCAACATTAGAAATAATTTTAAATTTTCCAAAACCATCAATACAATGATTCTCAACCGCCTATTGAGTTTAACTTTAAAAAAACAAACTACGTGATTTTGAAGAATAACTTGTCTAATTTAAACTGGAATTCTATTGTAAATATTAATACAAAAAGTTTATCTTCTCAGAGTCTTGATGATGCGGTATATGCGTTTAATAGAACGCTAAATGATTGTTTTCTTAAGGCTGTTCCGCAAAGGAAACCCTCTTTGACATCGGGTCTGGTATGGTACACAAATGATTTAAGGAAAATGAGAAACTTGAAATCTAAATACTATAAAAAATATCAAAAAACACATAACATATGCGATTTAAAATTAAACATCAAATCTGATGCTAAATCCTTCTGGAACTTTGTTAACACAAAACGTAAGATTGATTCCTATCCTTCTTTTATGAAGTATAATTCTGTTGAGTCTGATAATGATAATAGTATTTGCAATCTTTTTGCTGACTTTTTCAAGGCGACTTATTCATCATCGTCCTATCATTATTAAAGTTATCCTTTTAATATTCAATCTGGGTATATTTATTTCCCAATAATTGACACAAACACAGTCTTATCATTTTTAAAAAATATTAAAACATCCTATATAAGTGATCCTGATAACATACCTTCATGTATATTAAAATACTTCTGTGAAGAATTAGTAACTCCAATCTCTTTACTATTTACTTCATCATTAAAATTCTGCTATTTTCCTGCAGCCTGGAAGCATTCATTTATCATTCCGCTGCATAAATCCGGAAATAGGTCTTTAATTGATAACTACCGTGGCATCGCAAAATTAAGCGCTTTGCCTAAACTTTTAGAGGCAATTGTTACATCACGACTATCGCATAGCGTTAAATCTTTAATGTATCCTTTCCAACGGGGATTCCTTTCTGGAAAATCTACTGTTACTAACCTTCTCGAATTTACATCAAAAGCTATAGAAAACTTTGGAAAAGGCATGCAGACTGATGTTATTTACACGGATTTTAGCAAAGCTTTTAAAGTTGTAAATCACAAACTATTGATCTTAAAATTACATCTTGTTGGTTTTCCTATACCGTTGGTAAAGTGGATTGAATCTTACTTAAGCAATAGAACACAATCTGTTATTTTTAAGCTCAATAAATCACATGAGTTTCCTGTTACTTCAGGAGTCATCTTGGGCCCCTTCTGTTTCTACTTTTTATAAACGATTTGCCATCTGTCATAATGCATTCTAGCATCTTAATGTTTGCTGACGACGTCAAACTCTTCCTTTCTTTTAAAAACGATAATGACGGTGTATTTTTGCAGCCGACATTGATCATCTTCATAACTGGTGCAAAACGAACCGTATGAACCTCAACATGAAGAAATGCAAGTATATGTCTTTCTCGCGCAAACCACCAATTAAATGTACCTTCAAAATTTGTGATTATCCATTGGAGTCCTTAGATATTTTCAATGATCTTGGAGTTACAATGGATCCTAAACTACGCTTTAATATTCATGTAAATAAAATAAAAAAATAAAGCAAATAGTACTTTAGGATTTATTAAACGTTGGGCAAAAGAATTTAATGATCCATTCATAACGAAAACCTTATTTACTTCCCTAGTGCGGCCTATCTTAGAATACGCTTCAATTGTTTGGTGCCCACGATACGGTTGTTACATAGACGACATTGAATCAGTGCAGAAACAATTTCTTTTGTTTTGCTTAAGCTATCTTTATTATAATACTGATTTTCACTTACCACCTTATGAATATCGGTTACAACTCTTAAATCTTTCTTCTTTAAAAAATCGGAGAATTATGATAAATGCTTGTTGGATTATAAAACTTTTACATGGCTATGTAAACAGTCCATATTTATTGAGTAAAATAAATTTTAATATTCCCCTTCGTCCTAGAAGATCTTTTGAGTTACTCCACATGAACTATTGTAGAACTAATTATTTGCAAAATGAACCTCTTAGAAGCGCTTGCGGTGATTTTAATTTTGTATCTGATGTTATATCCTTAAGTGAATCCATGCACTCAATCAAACATAAAATTATAGACTACCAGCAGTACCGACGTTGATTATGTAAAGTTCTTTCAAACATATATCTGATGCATCTGGTGATTAGTAAACACATTATCATTAATATAACAATCTAAATGGATAAATGGACCTAAGCGTAAAATGGAAAATTTTGGTGTATAAACTTCTAAATAATCTGAATGGACCTAAACCTGGGATCTTCAATTCCCTCTTATCTTCATGATGATTGTGACTACATTTGTCGACGGTACCGTGGTGTCTTGGTGTCTTTTTACCTCTTGAAACACTACGTTAGATCGATTTGTAATATATTAATATGAGTGGCCGATAAGACCTAGTTTGTCTTGGTGCCTGCGTTAGCAACTGGTTTTCTTTATTTTATGAAAATTGGTTTGG
This sequence comes from Dichetophora obliterata, assembly GCA_963920525.1. Lineage (NCBI taxonomy): Eukaryota > Metazoa > Arthropoda > Insecta > Diptera > Sciomyzidae > Dichetophora > Dichetophora obliterata. The sequence goes on along the minus strand of OY986439.1, from coordinate 90,006,695 downwards.
TGAAGTTGACCTAGTTTGTCGAGTAACCACCCTGTCAAGCCCGGATCTCACCGGCTTCAGGAAGACAGAACGATATATATTATATGTATACCTATTGGAGTGGTGTTTTATTGGGTATGAGACCTTGTTTGTCACACAACTCCGCCGTATACAAAAATTGTTGCTAACTTGACCTTGTTTGTCTTGAAAACGCAACCCTGCTTTGCTGTCTGATATCATTCGATTTGACTTAATTTTTTTCTTTGTTATTTTTTATACTTTAATAAAATTATATACTTTAAGCAATTTATTAAAACTTTTTAGTTTGTTAATAATACATGATTTCAATCAAAATCCTACTTTATATTTTTGAATTGTATTAAATATCTTATTTTATAATTTTAAATTTGCTATAAAACCTGTTAAGGTTTAGCAATCAAGTAAATAATTAAATCTAATATATAAAATTCTTCTGTCACGGGGTACGTAATCGAACTCCTCCGAAACGGCTCGACCGATTTTCATGAAATTTTGTATGTATATTTTGTAGGTATGAGAATAGGTCGTAAAGTATATTTCAACCTCCTACTAACAGTGGGCGTGGCACCTCCCATACAACCCAAATTTGCGATATCGAATATCTTTGGAGTTATAAGCCGCTTAGCCTCGGAATTCGGTATTCGACAATTTACACGTGCCGCTTCGCAGATAAAATTTTGTGAGAGTTGGACAAGGGGGCGTGGCACCTCCCATACAACCCAAATTTGCGATATCGAATAGCTTTGGAGTTATAGGCCGCACATCCTTGGAATTCGAAATTCGACCACAATTTACACGTGGCGTTTTACTGATAAAATTTTATGGGAGTTGGACAAAGGGGCGTGGCACCTCTTATACAACCCAAATTTGCGATATCGAATAGCTTTTGAGTCAATCAAACAAAGCAAACAAAGCCTCGGAATTCAGCATTCGAACTCAATTTACACATGCAGTTTTACTGATAACTTTGTATGGCGTTGGACAAGGGGGCGTGTCACCTCCCATGCAACCAAAATTTGAGAAATTCTACAGCTTTTGAGTTATAGGTCGCACAGCCATGGAATTGAGTATTCGACCACAATTTACACATACAATTTCACTGGTAACATTTTATTCGCGTTTGGCAACGGGGCCGCGGCAGCAACGCGCCGGGTTTAAGCTATCTATATATATAAAATGGAATGTGTGTTTCTTTATTTGTTTGTTTGTACCTTATAGGAGACCAAACCTCTTGACCGATCTTCCTGAAAATTTCACAGCATTTAACTGGGACTCTGGCATGATTAAAAGGGGACTTTTCCGACCACGCCCACTTTTACGCCCACTTTTTTAAAATTATGTAATGGCTCCCTTATAGTTTTTAACAGATTTACTTCAAATTGTATACACATTATACTCCAGGCGAGGTAGAAATAAACATTTCTTACGCCACGCCCCCTTTTACGCCCCTTTTCACGCCAAATTTAAGTTTTAAACTTTTTGTTCTCTGTACAAATTTGTTCCTTCCAACGGATTATTTTTTATTTGGTAGTATATTGCTCTTAATACTGTTAACGTCGCCATATTACTATGAACCACGCCCACTTCACCACCCCCTTTTTTAATTCAGATACTTACTTATACCACTAACAATGTTTGCTATACAAAATACTTTTTTTGTAATATGTATTTACCTAAAGTTTTATATAGTTTTTATCTACAGGTAAGGTAGCCATAGATTTTTTATTACCAAATCCCCCTTTTTCGCCCCATTTTACTTTAATTATAATTAATCTGCTTTCAATCTATATATATAAAAATTAATGTCTGTCTGTCTGTCTGTTTGTATGTTTGTGCTTTATAGGAGGCCAAACCCTTGGACCGATCTTCCTGAAACTTTCACAGCATTTTACTATGAATCTGGAAAGAATAAAAGGCTATATGAAGTTTTTGTTTGACAAAGGGGCGTGGCACTGCCCATATAACCTAAAAATTTAAATCGCCATATTTTGGGCATTTTTTGACCTACGTTGATGCTATTTGGTACATATGGTATTGGCATAGTTAGGAATACGTACCAGGAGAAAAGTGGGTGGGACCACGCCCCTTTTTAGGAAAATTAAAAATCGCAATATAGTATTAACTACTGGACCGATCATCATTAAATTTTCACAATAGGATATTCTTACGAAATAATAAATTCTTGACTATATAAAGTTGTGAGTGGACGAAGGGGCGTGGCCTCGCCCATATAACCCAAATTTTAAAATCGTCATATCTTGGGCATTTTTTGACCAACGGTGGCAGTATTTGCTATATATGGTACTAGCATGAATAGAAATACGTACCAAAAGAAAAGTGGGCGGAGCACGCCCCTTTGTTTGCGATATATTGGAGGCTGGACCTGATAACCGATCTTAAATTTTCACAGCGTTCAGCTTTGACTCAGGAATACTTATTACATGATAATATTTTTCGACCATGCACACTTCTGCACCTACTTTTTTACTACGTTTATTAACGGCTATACCACAAATCATGTCATTAAAATCATTAAAATACATATTAATTAAAATAGTGGGGTAGCTCAATTCTCTTTCTTCTACCACTGTCTTCAAAACAGCTGATTTTATAATACGTGTTAATTAAAATAGAGAGTGGGGTAACCCCATTCTCATTCTCCCACAACAGACTGCGAAACAGCTGATTGTGTAATTGCTGCTTTTTGATTGGTCTAAAAATAAAAAGGGGAGCATGAAGCAAATTACATGCGATTCAGCGCTGAATTCTAATTGGTTTACAACAAAAAAAGAGGCGAAGCATTGCAATAATTAAATTAAATAAATAAATTTTTGTAAATATATAAATACTTTTAATTTTATTTTCAACGAGGGGGTAGCGAAGCACACCGGGTTCAGCTAGTAAATAAATAAATATCTATCTAAACTATCTAAAAACTATCAAATATTTAGAATTTGTATTTAAATCATATAAAAGTCAACATAATAAATAAATATACTTCATTAATTTTCTCCCGAGTTAATGAATCATTTTTGCGACCGTCAAACGAAAAAGCGATCAACGATTCACCTTCATTATTTGCTGGTAAAATATCGTGTCTCGATTTTTCACGCTCTCGGCTCACTTTTCTTTTATCCATAATAATGGTTCCACCTTGCTCATCCTTAAACTGTATGTCAGCGAATAAAGCTGAAGCTAAAACAGATGCTAATCGATTGGATACCCCAAAGCGATCGCACATCATTGCAAAACGTGGTGTGCTATATCGTGGAGTATTATATATATATAAAATATTTATAAAATATAAAATATATAAAATATTTTCGTTGTGCTGTCAACAAATTCTCTGAATTAAGCATAATTTTTTGTTTGTCTCTTACAAGCTTCTCAGTAATTTTTCAATAATCGGCCCAATTTCTTAATAATATTTTTTTTTCAATAACCTCAATATTTAATTTGTTCCAAATTTGTATCGATTTGACGCAAACGTGTGAAGTGAATGTATGGTATGAAAACATTTTATTTGCGTTTTTGCAACGAGAGGCCAAGAAAAAATAATGTTTCAAATTGTCGCTCGTAGTTGGAAGCGAAATATCGTTTAATTCAGCCTCTAAACCGAATGCCAATACGTTTTGCGAAGGCATATGTTCTAGATTTGATGATGACGCTGATGATTCTGGCTGCGTCTCCATCTCCACATGCTCTGTATTATCAGAATCTACTGGATTATCCATATTTTTTATATATTAAATACAAAAAATATTTTTTATTAGCACTGCACAGTTTATACACGAAACAATTATTTCTAAAACTTACATTTGCGGCAGATATTTTAAAATGCGTATTTAATTTTATGTGTATTTGATTCTGTGATCGTTTACAATAAACTAACAAAAATGCGTCAAATGAACTGAAAACAATAGAAGAATAAAAAATAAGAAATAAAATAAATAGAATAAAATATAATAAAATAAAAAAATAGAAAAAAAAAATAAGAAATAGAACATTTTTATGATTTTGCGCTATGAACAACTGAAAATGCTAATTTATTAATATTTTCACGAAAAATTTGCACTTTCACAAAGCCAAAACTGCCTTTGCTTTTGCGATGTACTAAAGAGTTCTTAACTATTGTCTTGGCTACAATTTTTGTCTTAGTATTGGATCGAAAATCTCAATGGTTTGGCTGTTATTGGCCAAAATATCCAAAAAACGTGACAAAAGTTTGAGAAAAAACTGCAAGTCAAAATGTGAAAGCGATTTTCACCGTAGACGTATGGTCTAGTGGACTTTTTTGCTCAGTACAATCCCAAGAATCAGAAACGCGAAGCGCCCATTAAGATGTTCAAATCGCCCTACCCTACTATATGTACATATATATCATTTTCATCGATACACTATGTCGAAGCCACTCATTTGCATTTGACAAATCCTTCCTCGCCCACTTATTTAACAAATGGCAGAATTTAAAATTTTACTTTTATTCATTTAACAAACCTTAACTGGTGTTTTTACAGCAATCAACACTTTGCAGAAACACAAAATCACTAAAAGTCTAATCACGCACACGATCCAAGCATCACTGAAAAATTTTCATGACAACCGCATTCCGTTGGGAGCCACTTTATTTAATTGCGAGAACGAAATGATGTAAAGAAAAATGTGAAAAACTGCCACTGACGAAGCCTCCTTTGTGTCGAAGACTCCCCTTTTTACCCTGATAATAATAATTTACCTTCTTTTTAAAGTTTGTCCACAAAAAAATTTATTTGAACTCGCACCTGTAAGTGAACTTTATATTGGAAAATGAATTTCCAATATTCGTAAAATGCATTTACAACTTTTTTGAACGAGTTCACAATGAATGATATGAATTGTTTTGAATGAAGATGCAGTTTTTTTAAATATTTTACCAATTTTAAAGTAATAACAACAATTAAAATGGATGAATAATAAATTAAATGAACTAAGTCTCACAGAGGACACGAGTTCAGTTTTCAGTAACTGAATGTGTTTTTAAATTTAATGTTTCTTACAGCATATCGGTGTCGGATAATCAAACAAATTTTTTATTTGCCTCAGGGCTCTCAAATTTTGGAAATAAAAGATAATTGTCAAACATAATCAGGATATAAAATTCAAGATATATTAAAAGCAATTTATGTTTTCAATACAATTTAATACCAAAATATGAAAGTTAATATATAAATATTTATTAAAGATAGATACTGAAATTTAAGTTTTCTTTACAAGAAAGATCACAAAGTACAAAATTTCGATTGTATGAAAAAATATCGCAACAAATTTTACTTGAGACTGATGGGGTCATGTAAGACCCCATTTTTTGTGAATTTTGTAAAAGCAACTGGAAATATTTGCTAAACTCGATATTTTTTTAATAAAACACATCAAAATTCAGAACTTTCATTTGCGTTTGAAACGATGTTATTTAATTTAATCGAGGTATTAGCAAAATACTTGAGCAGTATAAACAACATAGTTTGCACGTAGAAACTGTTAGCCTGTCGGTGTTGCCAGCTTGTATAAAGCGTCTACAATCAAATTCAAGGTAGAAATTATCGGACTAATTATAATTAAAGTAACGATAACTAAGAAACGTATGTGGTTATATAGTATCTCTCTGCAACAGCTCAGCGAAGATCCGCTGTTTTCTCGCTGAATTTTGTTCAGTGACGTGGCACATTTCTTGCTCAGTTGATACGTCAATGAGCAAAATTGCCACATTTGGGCTGATGAACCACCCAAAGAGATTCTCGAACTACCGTTACATGCAAAAACTGGACTGTTAATTTGGTTTTTGGGCTGGTGAAAGTATTGGTTCATATTTCTTAAAAAAGGAGGCCGGACAAAACATAACCTTCAATGGCGAGCGGTACCTTACCTTTATGATAGCGGACTTTTTGTTGCCTGAAGTGATGTCGACAAAATTTGGTTTCAGCATACACAGCGCGCGAAACAATGGCTTTATTGAGAACTCGTTTCGGTGGGAACCTAATTTTGCGATTCGAACCTGTCAACTGGCCACCTGGCCACCAATATCATGTTATATCATATCTAGATTTTTTTTTCTTTGAACTGAAACTGTTCTTCCTGGCCATAATAAACATTTCAATATGAAATTCTATTTTTAGTGTTTAATTTAGCCTTAAAAAGAAAACAAGTTTTGAATGAATCAACCTTTTCAACTGTACAGCAAAGTCCTAACAGCTATTCGTTTTCACCGTAGCAATTTGAAAAATGCATCCTAGTAACTTGAAACTTCTTAATGAGATCAGATTGTAATAACATTCTCCAAAAATTTTGCAACTTTGCAACTGCATATTTGCAACCTTGACTTGAGAGCATTTCGGTTACTAGAAACCAGCAGTGAATAAACCGTACCAACGGCTGTACCAACATTGGAACGAGTTGATGATGTTTCACAGTCACACACTTAATTTCAAAAAGATTTTCACTTAACAATTTGCTAAATCTGAAGTATTAAGGCGTGGTGCATCCATCGTTGATGACTAAAGGAAGTTGCTATTTTGCTGAGTTTGGTATGGTCTGGTCAGGCTGCATTAAGAGCATCATCATCAGCAGCAGCTACATTTACAAGCCGCACTTCATACAAAATCCTTAAATTTTTCAGACTTTTACGATTCTTGCTACTGTTTTTAAAACTTAGAAGGGAATACTTGCAACATTCAAATGATTTTGCCAAATCGTTTTGTTGCTGTGGTAAGGACATTCAAAGCTCCTGCCTAGTGTTTGGCATGGCAACACCAATAACATCGAGTACGTAACGGTTGTTAAAACCAAACTTAAAGCTAAAAAGAAGAATATGAGAATACAACAAAAACACGAAACAGAGACCATTGCTTGTTGCTGTTAGTGAGTGTGCTAAAACAATAGTTTGTGTTGTAATTGTTGTTGTTGTGAATAGTGCTGTTGTTACTGCGGTAGTGGCTTTCCTAGGATGCTGCTGATGCTGCAAGGAGTTGTGCTGCTTACTTTGTGGCATGCAGTGAATTTTCGCATTGAAATACACTAATTGCAGCCGATGGCCAAGTGCGGACGTATGACAAGAATGAACGAACAAACGATTGAACGAACAACGAGCGAACGCAAGTACGAATCAACGAGCATAGCAAAGACTTCCGTTTCCGTTTTTGCACATATGCGTTGCTGTAACTTTTTGTGACTGGGTCTGAAGTATTTTATCTATAGTAATATTAAGACTGTGTGTGTGTGTGTGTGCGCGTATACGTATCTTTGTGACATTTGGAGACTGTATATCGGTGTGTAGTTGCAGTTGTTATGGCATCTAATTGAATTGAGTGTGAGTGAGTGTTTGTACGAGTGTATGTGCGCATTAGTGCCGCAGTTGTTATGCTTCAATTCGCATCTCTTTCGGAAATTTTGAATGTTCAAAAAATAATTAGTCATTTCCCTGAAGGGAACGCGCACATATTTTTAATACTAAAAACTCGAGTAGATATGTTGTGTTGGATTAACGTTTTAAAGCTATATGCTTAAAATATCTTAAAAAAATTTAAGTCGAAATACGTATACATATTTATTAATTTTAAAATTTTGCTTTTCAAAAGACAAACTTTACCATTTCTTTTCGTGGCAGAGAAATTTTTACAATCTTCAGAAATGAGGAAATAAATACCTGATTGTGTTCGGGTACGGAACGATCGAGTGGATAATGGCGGAAAACAAACGTGATTGGGGTTAAGTTGAGTGGGAGTAGAGCGTCGTCGTTTTGTTTCCTTTCCGTGTTTGTTTGGTTAATTTGGGTTTGGGTTGTAAAACTTGCTTGCCATATGTCCATCTTCAGAAAAGTGAATAATGTTCATGTCCTCGTAGGCCTTTGATCTTCGAGAGCGTTAATCGTTTCAGCGGCGAGCCAGCCACCTTAACGACTTTAGCGCCCTGTTGGCCACAACGGCGGGTAGACGAGAGGAAGAGTTCAGTGACCACAGGGTTACTTATAATACTTATAATATTAAACTGATTACGTTTTTGGTATGTATCTTCTAAAATGAATCCGTTTTTTCAAATAAAAACCATTATTTTTTATTGATTTTAAAAACCTAAGGTTTTCAATTAAGATTTAAAGTCAATCGGGTTAAAAACGTTTGAGTTGCACTCAAAAATATTTGTATAATAACTGCATCCTTTCTACGAATTTTATTCGTAGTTTTCAGCTACAAATAGGATTCGTAGAATCGACGTATAAAAGTACATTTTACGAACATTTTATTCGTGTTCGTACAAAAACAAATGTATATTGTTCATACATTTATTACGTTTACGAATAATCGTAATATCTTATAACAAAAAGAAACTTCCTGAGCTGGAGTTTGAACCTGAGCTTTTTAGCTTTCGAGCCACACACTCTACTAGTACACTACAGCCACTTTGCAATCATACAATTATATTCTGTAGTTGGTCGACAAACCAGCAAAAAAAAAATTCTGTCTGAGCTGGGATTTGAACCTCGGCTCCTAAGCATACGTGCCAAGCACTTTGCCAAAACTTTACAATCTTACAATTCCTTATATTCTTTAGTTGTTCGACAAGCCAGACTGAACGATTTCGGTTTTACATTTTAAAACTCAAATAAAAATTTGTTCATTCTACGAATAATTCGTAAGGTCAGCCTACGAAAGAATTTTTTCTACCAATATGATTTTTCATTCGAACGAGATTTTTACAGATATTATTATTGATATTTACACAATCATTCGTATAATGCACTAATACGAATTATTTTATTTTTGTTTGCGAATATCATTAGTATATAAAACGAAAATATTCGTAGATACTACATTAGGTATTAGAAACATTTTACGAATGAATCCGTGAAGATATCACAATAAAAATATTTTGTATATTGTACGAATATTTGTAGAATGTAATAATATTTTGTTTACGAATATTTTTTGTAGTTATTTTACTAATAAATGTTTTAAGTGTACTAGTTCCGCAGTTTAAATAAAATATTTTTAAAGACTTGTTCATAGGTTCCTATATCCAAGAACTTCAAAGCAATTTAAAAAGGACCTTTAAATTAGTTGTAGTACACGCAGAGAAAAAACATAGTTGCAACAACCATATTTCAAGAGGATCATAGTATGATTCGGACTATGATTGTTGCTAACATGTTCTTAAACATATAATATATTCTTTGATCATGATAAAATGATTACAACAATCATATTAAGAAAAGGAACTTTTTTGTAGCAACCAAAATATTATTGAAACAATCACTATTCTCTTATTGGGTCAAAAATAGAATGATTGCAACAACTATATTATGAACTTATTTTTAGAATCCAAAATATTATTGAATATTATTTATTTTCATGGACTCCGATTTCCACAACTATTAATTAAGATATCTTCAAAGGTTTGCCATTGAATAGGCTGAACAGAAATATTAATTCAATTGAAAAATTCACGCACACTACCAGCCACGCACACTACCAGTAAGCCACAGCCGCTACTACCGCTAATTAGTCAGGCGAGCCTTACTGTTTATGAATGGTCAGTATTATAATACCTTCATAATACATTCATGGTACATTAAGTGCATTGTCAAAAAAAAAAAAACCATATTTGTGACAAACAAAATATGGTCAGAATTGCGAAATATGTTTACGGTAAATAGAAACATGTTTGCTACAATTAAAGTCGAAAATGTCACTTTTCTGTGAGCTGTTTTTAGGATAAGACGATTTCAAACAAAATACAATAATTGAACAGTTGACAAACGAAACGGCATATAGCTAGGGATCGATAAAACTTATTGTGTCTGAATGAAGTGAAAGTTTTTCCTGCAAACTGTTCAGACACAATAAATTCTTTCGATTTTTGGTTATGTTCTGCTTCATTTGCTAACAAGCAAGGAATAGTTCAGACAAACATTCAAAATTCTAATATGTTTGTCTCCATAATAATACTCACATTTATCATGATTGACAGAACTACAATATTTTTGTAGCAACTAATAGTTGAGGCAATCATAGTATGTTGACGATTTCAATGATGTTACGATTTCGACTACAATGTTATTTTTGGTACCATTATTAGTAAATAATGACTTTATTAAGGCAAAAATTTGTGTTTGCAGAAATAATACAATAATTTTAGTAAAAAAATTATTATTGCAGTAATCATGTCTCAACCATGTCTTTTCTCTGCGTGTACCTTCTGTTAAAAATTAATCCGGACTGTGCAAATAAACAAAAACGGTTAATTATTCTTTGGTATTTATTCACCTTCAAAATAATCACCTCTCAATCGTGAGCCTGCCTGGTTTTATTGGACCATCCAAACAAATGTATTCCGTTTCGTTTTGACAGCTTCGGCAGCCGCGCTCTTTCTCGTGAGCCTACCTGGATTAATTGTAGCATGCTTGTTCGTATTTTTTGTTTTTCTTTTGCAAAACACCTGATGTGACAACTTATGCCTTATGAACAATAAAAGTCAAAAAAATTATTTTGCAACAACCTTTACACTTGTTTTTGATTTATATGACAATAAAATAAGACGAAATGCATAAAAAGACAATCACTCAATTTGGATGCTTTCGTTCAATTCAACACAACTTTTCCTTTTCTCAATAGATTTTCTTCAAAAATAGCTATTTTTTTTTTTGGAAAAGTACAAGCTTTTTCAACATTTTCAACTATAGTGCACAATATCTCGAAAACGGTGTGACATAAAAAATTATCACATTTTTGGAATCACCGACAAATTTTGCAACATAAATGGATAGTGGCATTCATTGTAGAAACGTCTTATCAAAATTTGTAAACCTCTGTTGTTAGTTAAAGAGATACAGCATCAAGAATTCGCTAGCTTTCAATATTTATTAAAAATTTCATTTTAAAAATCGCTAGCAACAAGTTGAAGATTTTAAAAAAATTTATAGGAAATATTTTTGACAAAACAACCTATCTCCTATAAACGTTACTTTATATAAGGGGTTCAACACAGTAAGAAATGTAAAAATATCGATTTATTTAAGTACACACACAAAAAATTGTATGTCAATCCGCTTAATATTCTCGAAGTTATACGCACATTTTTAATAACGTGTCCAAGTGTTAAAAACGCGACCACTTCTAAGCCGCTGTATGAAAATCTATAAAACTTTATACAGGTTTAAAAAACTTTATTGTTATCTGTTCAAGTGTCGATTTTCGACCACTACACTATGGTCCAGATAGCAATTTTTTTGGCATAAAGTCGTAGAAGTAAGATATTCGTTTGAAACTTTGCACATATACTTTTGGAACTATAGATATGATAAAATACCAAAAAAAATGAAGTAAAGTAAGAGCCACGCCCACAAGCCATATATGTAAGAAGTGTAGATAAATAAAAGATGAAACAAGCCGGCGTAGGTTATACGGCATTAAAAAGCAATTGTTTAAGTTTTATGTTGGGTTGGAGTTCCAACTTTTATTTAAAAAGATTTCAAAACAACGCTCAGTAGAAATAGAACGCGGTCAGTATTTTAGATTTCTTTTAAGGCTTGCAAATGACCAAATTTATTTCGGTCGCGGTGCTCACACTTCGAGAGCAGGAGCTGACGGAATTTGTATCAATTTCTGATCGCCTTTTATACATTTTTAAAATATGTGAAAATGACAAAATTATTCAAATATCTCAGTTAACACGGGGGTTTAACGAGACAGTATTGTTAAGACAGTAAAAAAAACGTATCAGATGTCAAAATTTGTGTCTGTGACCAAACAAGACATTAGACAATATAGTAAAAAAAAGACACAGTTTCGATAGTATCGTAAGTATAGACGTAGAATTCCTTTTTATACAGTAATAGAGAAAAATTCTGGTTTTTTTTATTCATATTTTTCAAGACTATTTTCATATTCTAAATAAAAATTATTCAAAAACAAACATATTGTTGTTATCCTTCTACAAACTTACCTGATCAAAAAAGCTTACAATTAAATTTATTAAATTCACAAATTTGTTTTGTTTTATAAAAAGTTTTCTATTGATATTTTTGGTGATGAGTTTGTTGTTCTTGTTCATTTGTTTTGTTGGATAAAACGTTATGTTTAATTAATGGAAAAAAATGTGTGTAAATTTGAATTATTTATTTTTTCTGTAATAAAAAGTATATTTTAAAAGTAATTTAAGATTAAAATTTAAGTTAACAAAATAAATTTGTAATATGGAAAAAATTTAATGCATAATATAAATAATTTGAATTTATTATGGTATTTAAAAAAAAATTGGGGTTTTTAAAGCACAACGCATGCTTAGTAACGCATGCACAAATTTGCGCAGTAGTATACATATATATTGCCTCTGTAGCTACACGCATCTGTATTCGCTATTGTATTTATCTTACTGAAGATAAACATTCGTTTTATTCGTACTCCAACTCATGGCAGAATAACCAGGTAGGGCCGACTCGGAGAGGAATGAAGTAGAAAGCAGAGAAAAGCGAGCTTGTTGTCAAAATCAGCTGTTCATGTCGAGTAAAAATTAATAATATCCAAAAGAATTTCTGCTAACAGAACCAACAACAATTACCAACCAAATCTAAAACAACGACGCACAGAGAAGAGCAAGATCAGAGCGGTTGAGCAGGGGTTAAACCGAATCGTCCACAGAAAATAAACAGAACTTTGCTTACTTTGTCCACACGAAAATTCTCGAGCTTGCGGCGAAAGCAAATATTTCTCCTAGAGCAATAATTCTCTTGCTCTGGTAGCAACATCTCTTTGTCCCTCTTTTCACTCTGCAGTAACTGCCTTTGCCGCAAGCAGTTTCTCGATTATTCGCCCACATTAGGGGGTTTACGAAAGTCCCCTTTAAACCCGAGTAGTCAACAAACTATTTGTGGCGAAAGCAAATATTGCTCATAAAATTGCCGAGTGAAGAACGGCCCTTTCCAGCGCATGCAGAACAAATGTTGGAAAAATCCCATTCGTGGTAATTTTTAATTACCTTAGGAATTTTTGTTTTTGGGAAAACCTATTAAATTTTTTAATTCAGCGTGGTTTTTCTTAATTGGCGTGGGAATTCAGTAGGGTAATTTTTGAATTTCCGTGGGAGTTTGGTAATATTCTTCTTAAATTTTTTTTTCTTTTTTAGTAAGCAAAATTTCTTTGTGGTTTTTTTAAATGTTTTTTGTGCATATGGGACTTATTGCGGAATATTTTAATGGGAATGAGATTTTTGAGGCAATTTTAAATGCCTATGGAATTAGTGGTGGTATTTTTAAAACGCGTGATATTTTTGTGGTAATTTTTAATGATCGTGGGATTTTTTTTTGATACTATTTTATTGCGGTAGAAACTTTTTTGTTTTATCTTTACCATGGTAATTTTTTGTTGTATTTAATTACGTTACTGTCAAAAAGGATACTTTTTGTCGGAATTGTTTTAAATTTTAACTGACCACCTTGGCTCTCTAGCTACATGCATCTATATTCTCTATTGTATTAAAACCCAACAAGAAATGAATGTCACTGTTCCAGCTAAATGGTACTTAAAACGGCAGCGTCTGATTTGCTAGTATGAAAACGCCATGTTTTTGTACCTTTAAACCGTTCTCTATATAATTGAAAAGTCTTTTTTTATATATATCAAGAATCGAATTGAAATGAATCGAATGAAATTAATATTCGCTTCATGCGTCGTTTGTTCTTGTCTTTTTTCCCTCTCTTATTCACCCGTTCGCCAAAAAAACTCTGAAATATGCATTGAATCTTGTATTGAAATCTGAACTCAATAATGCAGTTGAGTAGCCGTTTATTGTTGGAACTTAATAAAAACCATTTTAAGAAAAGGTTATTTATTATGATTATTTTCTATGATTTAAATACAAATTCTAATTGTTTGATAGTTTAAAATCGTTTATTGAGCTTTAGGTCAGGTTAGAACAATTAATTGTTCTAGTTAACAACTAGTTAATCTAGTGATGTTTTCTTTTTCATATTGAAAATTTTGTTGTTGTTTCTTTGGAAAAAAATTCGTTAGAGCAATTTATTGTTCTAACCTGACCTTAAGCTCAATAAACGATTTTAAACTATCAAACAACTAGAATTTTTATTTAAAATCAAATTTAAGCTATCAAACATTTTGAATTTGTATTTAAATCATTGGCGGCCGTAGCCTAGTGGGTAGAGTGCGTGGCCCCTAAGCTAAAGAACCGCGGTAGCCCGGGTTCAATTCCACCTTAGACAGAAAGTTTTTCAATTGAAATAAGTTTTCTGTTCGGTCGTCACCTCTCTGCAGACAATGGCAAGCCTCAGAGAGTAAAAAAATTGCCATGTAAAGCTTCTTGAGAACATAAGCCGTTCGGAGTCGGCATAAAACACGTAAGTCCAGTTTTCGGTCATTTGTGATCAACCATTTAATAACACGCACAACACAATTGATCAATAGAAGCTAGGTCAAAGTCCTTCCAAGTTTATTTATTTTTTATTTAAATCATAGAAAGTCAACATAAATATACATCTTAATAAATGGTTTGCTTATATGAAACGCACAATGCATAGTTTGCTGACAACGAAACGGTCCACTTCAGTGCTTTTAAAAGTGCACACCGTTTTTAACCGAACCGATTGGTTATCTGGGAAACGAAATAAAATTTAAGCAACTGATGTGGATTTATACATATTAATAAAAACAACAACAACAAGAACAAAAACAGCACAACAAGGAACGACATGATGACGAACCAAACGAACACACACAACAACAACAACAACAACCATAAAAACAACATAAGCAACTACTGAAGCAGCTTGTGCATTTCTTATACGAATAAACAATGAATTTTTTTCTTAGATTTTGCTATGTTATTATTATTCGTTTTATTCCCACTAAAACTGATATTTTTGCATTTTTTTTCTTTGTACGATGAATATTAAAGGCTGTAGGTATACCCCAAAGTGTCAAACATCACTTTGAAAAAATTCGTGAAAATGACCCCCATACAAACCGCGCTGTAAGACGTAATTCTACGTCAAAATTTTAACTTTATGAAGAAAATTTTTGTTTAAACTATGAGTACGCTAAAGTATTGAAAATTTCCAATAACTTCTATTGACTTTTCTCATCTTCTATCATTTCTATTAAATACACAAATGTATTAACAAAAGTTTTTAATAAGCATATAAATTCAAACCGAGATTCATATTTTAAATAAACTGATGTTATCATGTTTCTTTGAATTAACTCAACTTTATTTTACCAGTGTTATTATTATATTTCACATTATTACGTTATCCTACAGTATCATTATTTAGTAACGGTATGGTATTTGCATATAATCTTTCAAGTTATTCAAAATCATCTACATCTAAGACAAACGAGTATATTTCCAAGTGTGCTTGCGACTCCTCAGAGTCTGTACTATCTGATTCAGTATCAGATAGAACATAATTTGGTTTTAAGTGTATCTGGCTACGAGCATATACCTCTTTCGGTGCTACTTAAAGCGCTATAACAGCATGCTGTAGTTTATCTTTTTTTTAAATTTTTTCTAGTAGAGAAACAGAAGGTGGAAAGTAGTTGGTCTGAAGAATCCATTGCTCTATTGAAAACACTGCTCATAGTATTTCGGACTTCAAAAGAACCAAACGGAAGTAAAAAATTTGGCATTACCATAGTTTGTGAACCATGTACCAAAACATTATGAACTATTGCTGACATTCAGAAAAGCTCTCAAATTTTATATTTTCAAAAAATTTAAATCAATATAATATGAAATTCATGCAAAATTTCCATATATATTTGCGTTATTGATTAAAATAGTTTGAAATTTTCAAATGCTCTCGTTTAGGTTTGTCAACATGAAGACCCATTTCTTTAAAAAATCGTCTTTGTAGCTGAAATTTATGAAGCTTCAACGCTTCCTTTCTCTCGTGCTTATCTCATTTGCCACTTATTTAAACCAATTCTATATGAAATGTATAACACTTATTCAAGAAAGCGAGTCCATGCTTTTGCCTTACCCCAGTGGACCTGACATTGGTTTAAAAATATCAGATTTTATATTTTTAGTTGATTCAAATTGTTTTGGTGTTATACGACAGATCGGACAGGTTTCAGTGGAATTCGTATTCCTCAAAGTATTTAAAGCTTTTCTTTCTATGATGTGCACAGAATTTAATAAAAATATTAAAACGCAAAAGCATGTTCTTGATCAAAATCAAAAAAGTCTGCAAAATATGATCGGGCCAAATCTTTATTTTAAATAAGTCCAAACATAATATTTTTATAATTTATTGATTGAACTACTGTGTTTTTTTTTTTATAAGATTTATAAATTATGTATGTATGCAATACAAACTATGTGTACCTGTGAGTTATTTTGATTTATGTTTTTTTATAAACGGCAACTTATAATATTAAAATTGCGTATTTGTGTTTTTGTGGAATATAAAAAAAAAATGTTGTCCCGGTCAAGTCCTACTTCATTGGGAAAGGCAGTACCAGAAGAGACAATGCATGCATCGGCTGTTGCTGCAAGTCCCATTTTCGATTTGATGATATGCTGCCGATGTCGCTCACCAATTTTTTATATTTTCTTTTGTTACGAATACGATTTAAGGCAAACATGAAATTCGGCCAAGCAATTTTTTCTTGCTATTTCACGCTTTGTTGGTGGGAGTGAAAGAGTGAGACAAATCGGCGCAAAATCGCGGCCGATTTTTTTGACGATTTTTATTTATCCCTTTCCCTCAGCTCCCGCTCCCAAGAATAGCAAAACTGAGAATATAGGTGAGAGAAATCGGTAGCATATCGCTTTGTCTAAAATAGGACTATTCGGTGTTGTTGTTGCCGTTGATATTGTTGAAGTGAAACTGCTCAAATTCAGAGTGACCGCATTTGAAAAGACGAAGACACTTGAAACATTAGTAAAGGTGCAAATAAATATTCCCAGCAAACCAAAGCTTCCGAATTCGTAACGAAATTTTTCGAAATAATTCCGAGTTCGGCATCCGAATTCGTTCCGAATTCGTAACGAAAATCGTATTTTGGGGTTGACACGAATTCGTAACAAATTGTCGTAACGAATTCGGAAGGAATTTTAGTAATGAATTCATAACAAATTCGAAAAGAATTGGAGTATCGTATTCGTAACGAATTCGTAACAAATTCGTAAAGAATTGAAGTATCGAATTCGTAGCAAATTCGTAAACAATTGAATTATCGTTTTCGTAAAGAATTCGTAACAAATTCATAACAATTTCTTAACAAATTGTAGCACCGAACTCGTAACGAAATGAAACATCAAATTCGCAAAGATCTCTTTATTATTTTTGTACCGCATGCGATAAAAAATTATATAACAATTTCGAATAAAAGTTTTTTTAATCAATCCGCTTAAGATGCCCCAGTCTATATGTTTCGTACAAATGACATGCCTAAAATTACAGATCCTTTGCAACTACTATTACGGAACATATATAAAAGTGAATTTGACAGGTCGTTTGTATTTGCATCCGTAAAAATTTAAATTAGAACCACCCCTAGTATCATCTGTTTTAAAGAAAAAATTGTTTAAAACTAAATTATTTACAAATGGCAAATTATTTAAAATGCCGCTAGGCACATGGCCTTCCAATTTTTTCCAACTCAAAATATTTAAAATAGCTCACAATTTATATTTGAAAATTTGATTTCAGAACTCTTTCGAATTATTCGCAAATGTTCCAAAATTACTGTTGCGAAGCATATACGAGTTTGTTAAGAATGCTCGAAATAGTAACGAACTAATCGGAATTCAGACAATTTCGGAAACTTTGGTTTGCTGGCATTGGTTGTGAACCTTCTGTGTGTGCTATCGAGTAATGACATCCACTCCCCCTTTTTGTAAAAAGAAGAGGACTGCCGAACGCGTACATTAGCAGGCCTTAACGCTGAATTAAATACTTTATCAGTCTTTTAACCGGGTTGACGGTATAACTAAGACAGTTTTCGTCCTATCGATTTCATTCAAATTGGATTTTTAGAGAAAATGTGCCTTTTGAGAAAATAGCCTGCCTTGTCGTTATTTTTTTTTAATTTTTTTTATTTTTTACGAATTTTTTTTTTGAATACACGCAAAAATTTTGATTTTTTTTCAAATGGTCGCTATTTTATCTCTAAACAGTGCTTTGAAAATCCTCTACGTCCGACTATAGCCCATAAAATATGTATTTTAAGAACCTTTTTAATTTTTGTTCTCAGAAGATACATATTAAATAATTGCTGTCAACGCCACTGAGGCCAGATTCAATAGGTGCCATTTTAAATGCAAAAATATGCTATTAAAAAAGTTTTTATATTAGTTACATATGCATATGTATGTATTAGGGCTGGTCAAATTGTATGGATCGAAGAAAGCTTGGCAACGTTTTGTGTTGGTAAACGTCATTATTATGTAACGTCATTATTCAGTGTTACAAAGTTGTTCAATTGAACGATGCTGTCATTGACGACTTATTCTACAGGTATCAATACAGATTCTGAAAGGTGATAAAAACACCTTTCAAACAAGCCCAGATTGAGAAATCTACTATAATTATATCCGATTTTATGACGAATTTAAGTAAATTATTCTATGTATATATGGAAAAATATCTATTTTGAAATTTTGGGGGGCTCCAAATCCGACTTAGAGCTATGGTCTCTTGAGCAAAATTTCTCAGAATCACCTATAGATTACATTTTTGCTATACGTTTCATCAAAAAAAAAATTAACCCGCCCCAATATGTATACTTTTAATTGTTATATAACAGATACTTCGACTTCTATTAAACTTCGAAAAGTTTTTTGAAAAGAAAATAACTTTTTTTTCGGGGATCATTCAGATTGGAATAAAGGAGCCAGTTTTTTATTTTTATATAAAACAAAAAACATTTGAAACATTAAGCATCATTTTGAGCAATAAAAAAATAAATTTGGAACGTGTAAGACGGAACTTTTTTGCATTGAGGAATTTTATTTTTACTGTTTTAGAAATGCTTGGAAATTTTGCAGTAGATTTACTATGTATACTTACATGTATTACAATAGCAACTAAGTATATTTTAGCATAAGAAAAAACTGAAGACAATCTTCTTCATAAAGACTTAGAGAAAAATTTTACAAGAAACAGTTACATATAACAATTTTAATTCTGTAGAACTGCCTAAATGAGTAACTTTTTAACATTTTTACGAAAAGGTAAACAACAAATTAAATATTACTCAAGCGTTAATTTAGACGAAACTGTACCTAGACTCTTAACGTTTTGTACGCTTTGTAAGTTTTTGAAGTTTCTCCACTGCTAAATATATTAGCTAAAAAAGCATGCATTAGGATATTAGACTTAAAAATTTTATAAAAAAATTATGAAATAAGAAAAAAGAAACTACAGTGTGAATTAAAATAATTGTCGCACTTGTTTTATGCCATACATTAAAAGCACTGTGTAAACTTTATTAAAAAAAAAATTATTTTTATTTTAAGCACTCTTTATAATTCATCATTAAATTCGAATATTTCACCATTAATTTTTTTAAAAATTTACAACAATTTGTAAAAGACGAGCATACGGCACGCATCTGGTTTTCAGGTATATCATCTGATATTTTCATTGATCATTGCTTAAGTTTTTCTATCGTCATGTGTTTATGTTCGTTAATTGGCTCAGCATTATACACCAAATAGATAAGTCCAGGGGCTTAGGTCAGGGGATGACAGAGGGCATTCCTTCAACAGAAATAAAACATGGCAAATTTGCTCTGCACCACCTTTGAACGATTTATGCCTTTTGTCCTGGAAAAAAATCTTAAATAAAAAAGACACTCTCTGTAAATTGGCTTGGCATGCCGCATAAGATAATTCTTTAAAACATGTTCGCAGTAATATTCTGAATTATTTTAACGCCTTTTTCGATAAGAAGAAGGGGTAATTTTCCTTTTTTGGAAAAAGCGCCCCAAACCATGTTGACGAAACATTTTGAAATTTTTCAATGTTTTTTTTTTCCTTACAAATTTCTGCCATGCAAGCTGCGTACACTCTATGATTTTGCGAGTTGTGGCTTGCTTGTAAATTTAAGAGTTTTTCGTGGGAAAATATGAAACTGCAACCTGCGTGCTAGCGAAGGACCTCTGCACTTATTTCCTTTCGCAATATTATTATTATTATTGACAAATCTTTTGAAACGGTTCATAAAATAAATGTACAATTAATTAATTAATTAATTAATCCTAAAAATACTACTTATGTTTTCCAATGTTGCTTCTTTTTGTGTAATATGTATTAATATAGTTGCGACAGTTACTGTATTAACACATATTTAAAATATATAAATAAATTCATTAAAACCAAGACAAAGAACTGTTTTCTTCATTGCAAATTAATTTTACTTCAAGTCCAGTTTGTTTGTTCTGTAGTGAACTTCTTTAAGCAACGCTTGCGTGCTTGTTCAACGAGCTACGAAATGATTTAAAACTTTTGAGCTGTTTACATACTCGAAAGCAAGTCTGTTGAGTCCTTTTTTGGCAACAGATTACTAGCGCCAAAAGTAAGCAGAATAGCAACAAAAAAAACTACAACAACAACTGCAGTGCAAAGCACACAAAGTAGCTATTTTATTGGAAATATCAAATCCATTAATACACAGAGAAAATAATGTTCAAAACAGAAAAAACTTCAGCTGGTATATTATTAAAAGAGTTGCTAAACGTACAGTACTTTTAAAGATTTAAAAAATTGTCTTTCCTTTTGATCTGTAGAATTTCAGATTTAAAAAAAAAATCCTAGAAGTATGCATATCTCATAACTTAATATATTACATTAAAGTTTTAACCCTTCATTACATGACTTTTTCTCGCTGTGTATAAAAAAATGTTTGTGTTATTATATGTGATCGGAATGGTTTCGAGCAGAAGTGGGCAAATGATGGATCGCGAACAGTTTAGCAGTCGATCGCAGACATTTTAAATAATTTACTAGGTTAATTTCAAATGTTTTTATTTAAATATGTACTTTAAAGATAGCTGATGATGAATTAAAAATCTATTGTACAACTGACGTAACTAATTCCCAAGCAGTGCATCTACTCCCTTCTATTTATTTTACTGCATGCGCACGAACTTTTTATTTTTACTCCCCGCTATACACTTTCTCTTAATACTGCGCTTACGGTGAGATCAAAGACAACAAGATAAGAAACTTAGAAAACAACCTCAAAAAAAGTTTGTATATTTATGCATCAAAAAAATATGCCATTTGCTGAAAAAACAAATTTGCCTTTGCATATATTAGTTGCTATGTCTACTGACGGAGCACCTTCAATGATTGGTGGAAATAATGGATTTTTAGCCTTTTGCAAGCAAAATGAACAGTTTCCTGATTTTATATCATTTCATTGCATAATTCATAATAATGCGTTATGTGCAAAAATATTGGATGTTGATGATATTATGGACGTGGCAGTGAAAATTGCTAATTCGATAAGAGCACGAAGTTAAAGGAGGCGTCTCTTCCGTAGTCAATTTGAAGACAATAACTCTGAATATGAAGATTTACTCCTTTTTTGTCATGTTAGGTGGCTCAGTCGAGGAAGCTTTTTGGAAAGATTTCTAAATCTTTTGCCTGAAATTATTACATTTATGGACACATTCGGAGAAAAACATGAACAATTGGAAGATCAAGTATGGGTAAAAAATAGCATTTCTTACGGATTTTATGGGCCTTTACAACTCTCTCAATTTACAATAACAAGGAAAAGGAAAAAATTTTATTGAGTTTTTTTGTTCAGTAAGTGCTTTTAAGGCCAAATTAAAACTTTTTGCTTCACAATTAAAAAGACAAAATTTAAAATATTTTATACTTATATTTATAAAAACATATTAAACTTACTGGTGAATGTAATATTGAAATATTTTGTTCTAAATTGGAAAATTTTTATCAAGAATTTGAGAGACGGTTTGCAAATCTCAATAATTTTCAACCGATATTTGAATTTATTTCATTTCCTTATGGAGAATTCGATAACGAGGATGTTTCATAAAATTTTGATCATATATTTCAATTGTAAAATTTTAACAATACAATCAGATATAATTCTGAAAGAAGGTGCAAATGAAAAAATTTTTTGGAATTTATTACCAGAAGAAAAATACCCATTATTGAGATCGGTGTCAATGAGGATATTTGCTTTTTTTGGTTCCACTTATCTATATGAAGCAGCATTTTCTCAAATGAAAAACATCAAATCGCAATTTAGGAGCTCTCTGACTGATGACCACTTAATGGCGTCTATTTGATTGTGTATCAGTGATAACAAACCTCTCTTTGAAAGATTTGTCGATGAAATGGAATGTCACGCATCTAGATCAAAAAAGTAATCAAAAATATTTAACAATTAAGAACATTGCACAAAATATATATACAATGAATTTAATATATTGTTATTAGTAAAGACCTTAACAAATTTTTTTTGTTTTTAATTAAACCCACTTTTCGAAATCGATCGCGCATTTATATGAAAAATTAATGTCGATCATACCAGAATTAAGTTTGCCCACCCCTGGTTTAGAGAATGTATAAACGAAATTCGGATGCTCTGCAATGTATACGAACGAAGTTACGCAACATTGCATTTATGCAATTTCATGCAGGAAAGCAATAAAAATTACTGTATTATGGTTTAAATATTACTTTTTATTTTACATGTTTAATATAAAATTATAAGCTTTTTATAACTTAAACTAAGAGATAATTTCAAATATTCTATATATTCAATAAAAATAAAGAATTAAAATGCACCTTCATCTATAACTAAGACAATTTTAAACACAGAATAGTAAGAAAATATATAAAATATCACACAGATCTGCAAGGATTTTAGTTTCTAAATTTAAAGCTCATTGCAATTTATTGGTAGATAAAGCATAATCTATTCTAACATTTTGGGCAGCTAACATGAGTATATCCATTGCACCCTGAAAATTGGCATGTAAAAATCTTGTTGTCCCATTTTGGGCAGTGATTAAAATGGTCTAACCGAACTTCTGTTTGAGACTGGCTAATGGAATTGAGGAAAATTGGCCAATGGTATGTTTCCATGATTACCGCTTTGTTGTTCGGCACGCTTGTACAATAGTCATGCATTCACTAATGTGCAGAACAGCGGAATTATATGCAAAATTTATTTTACGTCTGATTGAAGTCAAGTTTTGGATTTGTATTGATTTTGAGTTTATTAATGCACTTATAACTCCATATCTATGATATGCAAATTTAATGCAAAAAATATGCATCATATTTCTTGCATATGCTTTTGTATATTTTTTTGTATGGATGCAAAAAATATACAAAAGCATATGCAAGAAATATGCTGCATATTTTTTGCATATGCAATATATATGCTGCATATTTTTTGCTTATTTACTTTTACTTTTTACTTTATGCTTATTTATTTATGCTTATGCAGTAATAAAAATGGTCTAAATTCATAATATTTCCAAACTAATTTAAATATCTATAATATTTATTGAAAAAAAGTGTTAAAAACGTAAAAATTATTTTTTACCTTAAGCAGATAATTATGTTAACTAGAAATCGCCAGTGGTCGAAATTCGAACTTTTCTCTGTGACATACGACCTACACTGTGATCGCTTCTAAAATCGCTTTCGTTCTCAGATGAGCGTAGAAAAAAATAATCTATTTCTATTTTTAGTTTGCCGTCATTTCATACAAAAATACGTTGTACTAAGGAAACCTACAGTTTTCGAGATATCGCAATAATTTTGATGTCATAACAACGGGAAATTTTTCAATATCGTATCTGTGAAAATATTAAAAAAAGCTTTCGTATACCGTATAAAAGTCAACCAATGACTTTTTATACAAAAATACGTTGTACTGAGAAAAGCTACAGTTTTCGAGATATCGCCATAATTTTAATGTCAAAATAACGGAATTTTTTCAAAGTTTACTATTTGTAAGAAATTTATCAATTCCAATATATATTCGCATATGTTACATAATAAAATGCTTATTCTAGGGCATCTGTAAGAGATAGCGAGAAATATCTTTTCTCTTTTTTGTTTCTCGTCTTACACCGTTTTCTTCCATCTCTTATATCTTAGCTTCTATTAAAGAAATTCTCTTTTGAAACCTCGTATTTCAAGTCAAAGGTCACAGAAAGTATTCCGGGTACTCCTTCTCCTTACTCATATTCATTTCAAAGAAAAATTATCTAAATCGGTTGAGAAACACGGGAGAAAATAGTACCAAACTGTTTTTCCTACGCCTATTTATATATTAATTATCAGTTCAAAATTATGCTCGATAATTAATATTACAATATATTATTAAAACTTCTTCTAAGTTATCAATGGTGAAATTTTGATGCTTTTCAGAAAATATAATTTTGTTTGCGGAGAAGCTTCTTTCCGCATCACATGAAGTCAAGAGTGCATACTTAAATTTAGGAACATGGTCGCTAGCTATATTCATAATTTAAAATTTTTTTATATAATTTTTTTCCTTTCTCTAATAAAAAACATAAAACTAAATATTCTCTAAATATTCTCTTGATTAAAAATTCTCTATTCTTAAAGTTTCAGCTAAGTAGCCATAAAACCCTGCATCGTTTTGATGTTCAAATTTCTCGGGCAGTTCTTTCATCATTTAAAACATATTCTATATAACCAGTAAATTAAAAAAAAGAGTGCTTTCAGCGGGTGACTATGACAAAAAAACTTTATTAAAAATTAAGACAGGCTGATTTTTTCGCTCTCAGAAAATCAAAAATATTTTCAACATGTAAAATTTCAAATTTATACAAAAAAAAAGTAGAAAAAAAAACAGTATTTGTGCGGATTGTCTTGTGTGCATGTCAAAAAACTGTACATTTTCCATAAAACCGTACTGTACTCAGACCCGTAGACAAGGGGGTTTTTAGGGGTTAAACCCTCCCCTCCCCTTAGGGTCTAAAAATTTTGTGCAAATGATACACTGAACCAAAAAGATACATTATATTAATGAAAAGGTGCATTAATTTCAATGAATTATTCATTGATTTTGGTCCAATGAACTGTGGTCATTGATATCAATGAATTTTCTTCATACTTTAATGAATAGTTCATTAAAATTAGTGATTTTCAATGAATGGTTCCTTGAATATCAATGTACACTTCATTGAATTCAATGAACACGTTCATTAAAAAAATGCCAAAATTAATGATTTTTTCATTGCATTTCATGAAAAGTTCATTGAATTCAATGTAAAAATCATTGAATTCAATGTAAGGTTCATTGAATTTAATGTATAGTTCATTGAATTTAATGTATAGATCATTAAATTCAATGTATAGTTCAATGAATTTAATGTATAGTTCATTGATTTTAATGTTTATTTCATTGAATTTAATGTATTAAGATCATTGAATTTAATGTATTTAGTTTATTGGATTCAATGTAGAGTTCATTAAATTTAATGTATTCAGTTCATAGAATTCAATGTATATTCCATTAAAATTAATGTACTTAGTTCATTGTAATGAATGATCTATACATTAAATTCAACGAATTATTTGTTAATCCCTTTCTAAACATTTTTAAAATAAGAAAATAATTACAATATAAACAATATTTTTTTATTTTAAAGAGTCAATTAATATACAAATTTTCGAAAATTTTGAATAGTTTTCAAATTTATAAAAATATACGGCAATAAAGTCCCACACGAGAGTGCATACCGCAGGATATTTTGATTAAAATAATTGAAAAACTTTAAAGCACACATCTACGGCTCTAATAAAACTAGCAAATTCAAATTTTACACCATCCATGAACACATA
The DNA here is from genome assembly GCA_963920525.1 of Dichetophora obliterata. NCBI lineage: Eukaryota > Metazoa > Arthropoda > Insecta > Diptera > Sciomyzidae > Dichetophora > Dichetophora obliterata. The sequence continues at coordinate 89,980,823 of OY986439.1, read as the reverse complement.
AAATTGTTGGAATGAGGAGAAGTTCTTCTCTCCAACAGCAAGGATTAATGGTTGAGTATTTTCGCCTTTAATTTTTAAAAACGCAATATGCTCCTCGACTTAATGGATGCTGCTTCCAACAAAAACGAATGCCTCTTGGGAATTGGTAATTGTATGCTTTAGGAAAGTTTTTATCCAAAGTTGTCCTTACTGCATACTTTTTGAGTGGGCATCAAATACCCATGAAGGCTCCAAAGAAGTTTCATAGCAGTACTGTCTGGAAGGATATTAATTGAAAAAATAACTATTTATTTATTTAGCCTCGAGAAAAATTAAGCTTACCACTGTAATTAGTGAAATCTTCAATTTCTGCCAACTTTGCCCGTACAGCTTTATCTTTTATGTGGTTTTCATCCTTTAAAAATGTAAACATTTTTTGAAAATGATGGCAGCAGTCACTTAAAATGCCAGGTATATTTCCGAAAGCGACGGAGAAATCTTTGTCAATCTAGAAGATATTATAAAGGAATATAATATATTTATTTTCTAATTTAATGAGATCTTTTTTCGTTCAATTATATCACAGCTGTTAAATTGCGATTACGATTAGTAATTAGCAATTTTTTTTTTGTTTTTGTATCAAGACTATGCACAACACGTAAATGTTTTTTAAAGGCTGAAAAATTACAAAATACTAGATTGAAAATTTTATTGAAACAGCGGTAAACACTATTAGCAGATATGATATGTTTTTTTTTATATGAACTAATAGTAATTCAATAGATTTAAATTTTCTTTAACATTCAAAGCACAACATTTTCTTTACTTTTAATTTAATTTATTATCACCTTTTATCTAAAATTTACACACACAATTGCCACACGTCCTCACAACTTCGCGTTTCACTTCAAACAAAATTGGGAAGGGAATAAATTAATAAACATTGAATTTAATGAACTGAATACATTGAATTTAATGAACTATGCATTGAATTTAATGAACTATACATTGAATTCAGTGAACTATACATTGAATTTAATGAGCTATACATTGAAATCAATGAACAATACATTGAATTCAATGAAATATACATTAAATTCAATGAACTATACATTAAATTTAATGAACTGTACATTGAATTTAATGAACTATATATTGCATTTAATGACCTAAACATTGAATTCAATGAACTGTTCATTAAAAATCAATGTATGGTTCGTTAAAATTTGATTTACAACTGGAATCAATGTACTATTCATTGATATCAATGAAAAGTCCATTAAAATAATGAAAACAAATCATTGATATTTATTTAGACATTTTTAATGAATATAACTTCATTGAAATCAATGAACAGTACGTTAAAAACTATGAGCAATTCATTAAAATTCAATGATTTTTTCATTAAAATCAATGAATTAATTTTAACGTACGCTGTTCATTAAATTTGTTTTTTCTGTGTAAGATTAAATATTTTCAGGCTAAACCATAGTAAAAACTGGTTTTTTTGAAAATGTTAAATAGGAACTTTTGAACAAACACTCCTCATTTTCATTAAGTATTGTTTCAGAAAATATTTCAACAACATTTCGTTGCAATTTCTCAAATTTGGATATTTACAATTTCTTTGTTATTGAAACAAGAAATAAAATAACATTTTTCGAAAAGTAAAATATCACAACTATGGTTTTTTAATCCTATTTTTATGTTTGTTTACTCATTTTAAAGAACAATTACATTAAAAACGAAATGTATTCCTATTTTTAATAAATATTTACTCCAAGAGATGTTCTGGACTCTTGTAAGAGGCTTCTCTATTTATTGGTTTCTTGAACTAGTTTTAAAAGTCTATCAATCGCACAAAACTTTATAGATTTTATTTTTATATCAAATTGACTATTTTCGTCTATGGCGTCAAAAATTTGGGCCTGACTGTCTGCTTAAAAAAAGCGCATCTGGCATCCCTATCCTGTAGTCTCTGCAAATGTTCATGTCTATGATAGAAGTTACGAACATACATTTGCGATTAAATGGACTTGCATAAATTTTGCATATGCATATAATATGCAAATATGCAACTTTTTAATTTGCATATGCACTTAATATATGCATATGCATTTTGTATTCAATATGCAAATATGCAAAAATTATGTTATGTTTTCAGAGATAGAATTTCTCGAGACGCATATCTGTGTCATCGAAATTGTTTTGTGACCATTCAATACAAATATGCAATTTCCTATTTTCCGCTGTCTACTAATGTGGTATCTATCAAATGATAAAAAATCTCATACACCACCTTAGCGTCCAATAAATGAGTCTAACAAATCAACTCCCCCATTAATTTGTCGCATGGATATGTTACAAAATTTGTTGTCAAGTCTTTCAGCTATTATCTTAGGACTTTTACCACAATATGTTCCTTGACATTTTTTATATTAGAACACTCGGTAGTTTTGAGTTTTAGCAAGTTAGAAATTTGGTGAACGTAGGTTTTGATGTTATTTTTTGTGCGTGTTGTTGTTTTTACAAATGTGCAAACACAAAGTTGATAAAATAAAACAAATTTGTAGCTGAGCTAACTGAACTGTAAGCTCAAGTCTGGTCTACTGTATAAAGTGCTTCCTGCAATTTATTTTTTTTTATTTATTTATTCTATTTATTTATTTAAGTTCAGAGGTATATAACGTCTAATAACTATTATTATAATAATAATAATTAATCTAATTATTGGATATTTGAATAACTGACATTAGAATGCATTGCCAACAAATTTTCTTAAATCTGACTTATCAGTATTAAATGGATAGTCTGGCTTTTTTATACGTGGAATAAAATGTTGTTATTTCCAAACAGTGAGTACATACATATTTCTCTTTCAATGTTAGGTTATTTTAAAGGGTCTTCTTCAACTTCGGGATGTTCGAGAACTTTTTGTACGTTTTATACTGACGTCTACGTTATCATCTTTATGATCACTATCATCATCTTCACTTAATTCATCCTCGCTATTTTCCCATTAATCAAAACATTTTCTAATTTCATGGCCAGTAACCACCCTTCAAAAGCTTACTAAAAATCTTCAGCTTTAAATAAAGTTTAATACATGGAATTGCACATCTGCAATATAACCTCATATCTGCAATAAAATTTCAAAATATCTTAAATGCATGATATTGCATATTTGCAACTAAGCCATTTATTTTACGTAATTCAAGTTATATTCCTCTAAAAAATTATTATGCTTCAAGAAAATGAACTTGTATTCCAGACAATTACTTATATTTGAGAGTTTTATGATATTTATTGAATAATTATTAAATATATTAACTTATTTTGTCTACGTATAAGAAAGACCTTGTTCAACTCAATATTTCGGACAAACTAAATCACCAATTTGACAAAAGAAAATTATCTACAACTAATAAAAAATTTCTAAATTTATATGCTTTGAAAATTCCATCACGAATATTAACAGGGTGTGTACGCTACATCTCTTAGAAGTCAACATTACATGTGTGCAATCCTATGCAACGAAGGGTTAACATGAAAAGAAAAACTTCCTCTCTTTGAGAAACATTTTTGCTTATTGTTGATAAGCCAATTGCTTTGGTAAAAGCTTTTCTACAGTTTTCTTATTGTGTGGTGAAAAATTATATTGATTGATTCAAGAATATGGCAAATAAATCAAAATTTATTCAAATCAAGCCAGGCTTTACTATTAACTGGGATTATTAGACTTTTTTTAAATGTTCACAACTATTAACGACAGTTTGAATTCAGAAAAAATTGCTTTATTCAATTACACTTCGAACAGAGTTCCTGTTTAGCAACCAAGAAACCAAACAAGCAAGCGAAAACTTCCAAGAATTATGTCGAATTTCTGACCAAAACTCAACAAATCGAACACCCAATGTATTCACCTGATTCAACGTATTCACCGGCCAACTTTTTTTTCTTTTTAGTACTCAAATTACAATATCAAGCTACCCGTTTTTAGTTCATAGAAAACATAAAAGAGAATTCGCGGCAAGAACTGAAGTTGATTTCAGAAAATATATTTCAAAAATTTTTTGATGAATGGACTATTTGTTAGATTACTGCACAAGTGTATTATTTCAAAAAAGGCCTTCTTTAAAGGTAATACAATAAATTCCTGGTAGATTTTTGACAGAATGATGTATAATTATGATAATAAAAAGTTAAGTTATTATGGAGTTGGTGTTATTTAATATTTCCTTTTTTATCAGTGTACACTGGCTGGCGTGCTCTGTCTGCACGACAGAACAACAAAAACTAGGGTGCCCTTGTAAACACCTACTGAGCGGCTTGTTAAGTAACTGTGTGAACGCCCGCAATATCAGTGCAACATAAATAAAAATACCAACAACAATAAAAAGAATGATGATGAATAAAAAATATTCGCTCTTGGTAAAATGCTGTGCATGGGCGAAAAATTACTCGCTCAATAAATTGTTTTGGCAGAGAGCGTTGTTCTTAAATTCTACTAGCTCACACTTTCTCACTTAGGCACATACAAGCAAGCACACACTCTGAAATGCACATTAAAACACATATACTAACTTATCAGAGTCTGTGTGGATCATTATAAATCGCACTTTGGCAAAGGCGCCAGAAAGTGTGCTAAAATACGTATATTTTTAGTTTTAACAAAGTTTTAAGTGCTTGTGGGTTAAATTTGTGAAGGCTAACTTAACGTATGGCGTTGATACTTGCTTGATTAAAGATGAGTCAAGAATAGTTTTTCTGGGTTTTCCAGGATTTTTTAGTTTGGGTAGTAAAACCTGACAGCTTTTTCAACTAGTTTATTTTTTAAACGATTTAAAAGGCAACAAAATTGATAAAAGACCTAAAAAATGTTAATAAAGCCGCCGTTGTTAAACTGGTTAAATTTTTCTTACAAAACTACTTAACTTTTGGATATAGCATTTGTGTCGTTCTATATTAACCCCTTGCTGCACACATAACTGGATCCTTTATTGCCCAGCAACCCAAAACAAAAAATAACAAAATTTGCTGCCTTTGAAATCGTCAAAAACCAAAACCATTTTGTGGACAATATTTTTTACCTAAAACTGACAATAAAATAACACAATCACTGTCTAAATCCAAACGTACAAACACATACACACACACGTATATATATGCAAGGAACCAAACGTGCAAGTAAACATCACACACAGTCTACACATAGCTGATTTTTACCTTTACACACACACACACATACACACACACACACACACACACCAAACAAACAACAAATCCATACACTCACATTCTGAGTTGCATAAAAGATTGCGTACAAAATGAAACACTGTTTTTCTATTGACCCATAAAGCTTACAACGACAAAAAAATGATAAAAAAAAATAAAAAGAACAAAAAAAACAGTCCAAAGGCAAACGACAAGAATGAAATGAAAGAATGAAAGGGTTTTATGCGAAATTGTCAATATTTTACCTTTTATGCTAGTCGCTCGGTACATGTCCGTCGGCTTGGTGCCCAGCTACCTGGAGGTTGTGTGGCAACTGAGATTTTGCATAAATTCTTGTTTGTTATCGTTGCTTGCATCCATCCATTTCCGCCCTGCATTTAGTTTTTTTACGTTTCTTTGCCTGTCTTTCGCTCTCCTTAGTATTGCTTCCTGATACTGATTTTGATTTTTCTTTTTACTACAGCGTCCACTCTTTCAATGTTCGTTTGTTTGGTTGTTTGTTAGTTTGTTTGTTGGCGTTGCCTTTTTCATGTCGACAATGTGTAACTTATCTTGATTAACATATTCGTTTTTAGTTTGATACAGAATTGCTTACATTTATTTTAAAATTTAAAATTTTTTCTTTCTAGGTGGTACTCATAGAAGAGGTCAATATCAGGTTTTCCTTTACCAACAGTGAAGAAAACTTTAAATTCTTTAGTAAGAACTTGGTGGACTCATTCCTTTACACAATTAAATAAAAGAATACGCACTTACACATTTAAATGTGTAGGTATAAAATTATTCAATAAATCAATGTAAATATGACAAATTTAGATTCAATAACTATTTCCAATTAAAACTTCTAAAAGTCTCGAATCTAATAGAAAATTTCAATGGTATGTGAAATTATATGTAGGTATGAATCAATATCGCACAATTTTAAATTAATGAAAGTTGAATTAAATTTTTATGAAATTGATTTTTTTATATATTTCAAAAGTATAGTCTTTCGACAATATACTGTTAAATTTTTGTAAGAATAATGATGTTATTTCCGCTTCTACAGCCGTTTTTGCAGGTATCAAGCCATAGTGTTTCAGCTAACTACATTCATTTTCTTTTTACTCATTTATCTCGAAACTTTTTTTGTCGGCATGGTGTTGCAGAAAAAACAAAATCTATTTAGCCAAATAATCAGAAATTTGAATATGCTATTTACAAATTCAGTGGCTATCGCTGGAACTAGAATCAAAGTTTTATTTTAAAAACATCGCATATATTACACTTTATGCGGCATGTTTTCATGATTTTTTTTTTTGAGACATGAATAATGTTGGTGTATTTATTTCAAATATATATTAAGGGTATTCACAAAGTGTGCTATCATGTCATAATATCATATTGTCCTAAGATTTGACACTAGTTTATACATTTTATTGCTGCCCTCAGTTTAAACATTTTATTGTTGCCTTCAATATAAAAAAGTACAACTCTGAAAGCTATGTTTATTTAAGTGTCGTAATCAAACAGCTGTTTCTTATTTGCATTTATTTGCATTAATTTAACTTGAACAATTTTAAAACAATATGACTATATAACATGGTAGCACACATTGTGAATAACCTAATCACAATTTGACTTCTTAAGTATATTTGGAAAAAAAAATTAAAAATTACTCTGCGCGGCAAAAAAAAAATCTGTATTTAACAATTTTGACGTGGTTACATCCGTTTTGCCACTTTACCGAAGACTTTAGTGCAATTTTTTTTTTAATTAGACCAAATATGCACTCATTTGCAGAACTCTTGAACCGTAAGGATTTTTATTTTGGTTCCTTCAGCAAAGTTCTTTCTATTATTCTTGCCAATAACTTTGTTAAGCAAATATATAACGAAAAATTATTTGAAATTGTCTTTACACCTTTAATAAGCGACATATGTCTTGCCCGCTTTCAATGCTTCAAAGCAAAAAATGTTACTCATACGCAATGTTGTTCGCATTTTTTTCGTTTGATTTTTTGTAAGAATCGCTTGATAAGACCCACTGGAAGCGATTTTTTCATATTCATTTAGTCAGAAAAGTTGTTGGCCATGAAGAAAACCAAAATGAAATCCTAATGGTTCAATATTAATCAACATGAAAATGAGTGCATATCTTGAGTAATTTTTGATACAAATATCTTAAAAAAGAAAACTTTGTTCTAAAATGTTCGGTAAAGTGGTACAACAAATGTCACCACGAGATTCCTTATACCAAAATTCAGTGAAAAACGTTTAAATTATCAAATACAGAGAAAAAAGATACAAAAAAGCGCACAGTGTTATTGATAAATAAAAACGTGGCAGCGATTCTCCGGAGGCGCCTCCGGATTAGAGCTTAGCGGATCATCTGAAAAAAAAATTCAAATGTTTTTAATGTTTTTTTTTTGTTTGATTTATGTGTAGAAATTGTGTACAAAATTTTAAAACGATCGGTCAAGTAGATTTTGCGGCATCGTGTTCATCGACTTAAAAAATGTTGTTTTCCAGAAAATCGATTTAAAGTTTTTTTTTGCCTTACAGTAAAACGCTGTCATTCAGGATGTCCAATGCATTTTTTGCTCTTGTTTGCGTTGCAATCTACCCTCTTTACTTGTACTTGCAGCTTGTTCGTCCGCTATGGTTATTCGTAATTCGTCAAATGCGTGCGACCATTGGTGAGCACTTGTGCTCGTAGAGATGCCCATTTCATTCCAAAAAAACAATAAAGCAAAAGATCCTCCATTGAAAGGGCATGCTGCAACATTTGCTGCAATTTTATTTTAAAAACAATGATTGCAGTCTTTATAATAATTCAACGTTGTCAGGCATGTATAAATCTTCGTTAGTTTAAGCACGATTTATTTGAAATTTTTACAAAATACTCTTGAAATATTGTACATTCAGAAAAAACTATATATATAAAAAAATGTCCCAAAATTTTTTTAAAACAGTAGCATCCCCTTATTAACTGATCAGAAACAGGCTGCTTTTAGAACTTAAATTTCAGCGTCATTCTGTCAATTTTTAATATTTGTTTTTATGTAGTTCCAGTCTTTTCTCATAATGATTAATAATATTTTTGGTTTTTATTTTTCAGATACATAGAAGATTCTTAATCTACAAAACCACCCAGGCCCCCTGATTGAGCGCCATTTTGAACATGATCAACAATTTTGTAGATTAAAAAATTATTTTTTTTTAAAGATGAATGAGTGTTACAATTTGGCTTAAAAGTTTAAAGTTAGTTCATTTCATGATCTATTAAATTATTACACGAATTGAATTGCAAGCTTCAGATCAAGTAAGTTTTTATGAAGGCAACAACAACAACAACAACTCCGAATGGAGTCAAACACTTAGCTGACTAGGCAGTATGTTTTGGAAATTGCTACATTTCTTCTTCAGTAGTCTTTGAGTGCTTAAGCTGTGATCAAATCACTGTTTGAAGTCGCATATGATTTCACACATTTGGAATTCACTCATTTGAATTATATAGAACAAAGTGAACGTTCAAATTGGCTACTTAATCTGAGATAGAAAAAACTGTTTGCTCCTGTTTGGTACAAACATGTTTCTTAATCCCTTGAAAGTTTTTCAGTCCTGTAGATCTTTGTTTTTTAAACTGCTTTAATATTATTAGCATTTAAGCCATAAAAAAGATAAAAAACATAAATTTGATTTTTGTCCGAATGTGTTATTCTTATCAAATAGGCCAAAGATATTTTTTTTTTTGCTTTTCTTCGGCACAATATCAAAAATTCAATTGACTTTAATGTCAAATATCTCTCTAAGTTTATTTTAACCATGTTGGTTCATCTTTTTTTCATAGAACCAAATAATTTGATTTAAAAAAAGCAGTGCAAAATAAAAATAAAAACTGCTTTCTGACGTACCCAATAAGTAGGGCAAATCCTTTGAAAGGGTTAAACACTAAGGCGGAGCCATTATATATAAGGGAAAAGAGGTGCCCTTTTTTTAAACTGGCTTAGGGGGAATTTATAGATATGTTATCATACTTCTGAAATTTGCTCTGGTCTAATATATATATAACAAGTACTTTAAATACACACTTCTCGCTTTAGTGATTTCGAATTCCCGAGTAATAAGAAACATATTGCACACGAGTTACCAAATTTTAGCGTTTAAGTTACAAAGCCCTGATTTGCTTGAGATAAAATAAAATTTTATCTGTTTACGACTGCTACAATTTTTTTTATTCTGTTTACGACTGCTACAAGTTGTGAAAAAAATTAATTTATTATTGAACGGAGTATAATACAATTTTAATGGAAATTAATTTAATGTATTAAAACTGCTACTATCTTATTTGTTTGTGGCGTTATTTACCTTAGCTGTAAATAGAAAAATTGAAAAACGATACAAAACATTTTTAAAGGATTTAGTCATTTTGTGTAACAGAGCTGCGTACAGAGTTAGTTAGTGTAGACCATCTTATAATTAAATATTAATTATTTTGAAAGTTTTCCATACTTATTTAAAGCCGTGCAACAATTTCTATTGGATAACAATTTTCTGGATACAGCCCCAAAAGGAAAACCTATATGTAATATGTCCCTGGGTGATACGATGGCACCAATATTTCGAAAAAGCTAAATTCTAAAACAGCTCAGTTGAAAAATAACAAATGAATGAAATTGTATTAGAATAATATATGTATATTCTTGAATGTACATAAGCATTTTTTAATTTGGAAATTTATGCAACTTTAAATTGCGATTAATTTTTCATTTAATTTTTTGGTTGCAGTTGCACATGATAACATATAAATTATCATACTACAAAGATTAACAGAAATTATTAATTTAGTTTTTCGTGTTTATTGACATGTATTTATTGACACGTTATTTTGACTAATCAGCTATTTGAGCTGCACAATAATACCCCAGCAGCGGATTTGCCAGTGGCTACCATAGAACTAATACAGAATAAATTACCAAGTAAGGAAGCATTACTTTTTTCAAAAAGTAATGCGTCTGCATATAGCAGAAGTAATTAACTCATACCTCATTACCTGTAATGTAGCATACAAGGAAAAGTAATGCAGTGATTTTTATAACTTAATACAAGTAGTATGTTACTCCATAACTTCTAGGTAATGCTGAAGGGAGGCGATCACTTACCTCCTGTCTCATTCAATGTTAAATATAAGGCCTTTTATGCATAGTAAGGTAATATAGTCGGAAGTAGTGGTCATTACAAGGTAATTGATGCTTCATATATTCGGAATATATTCCATCCGCTACTGGGACAAGTGGCGCGTGGGCTAAACAGATATATATTGCAGGAAAAGGATAAAAACATGCATTGCGCCAGTTTTTGACATCTCCGCAATGTTACTATCTTATCTCTATATTCTTATTGGCTGCGGAAGAGCTCAAGCTAGTTTCTGACATTTAATGTTTGATCGAAACCTAACGAGTGTCGAATTCGGAGAAATGTCAAGAAAAATGTATTAAAAATGCTGTTCGTTCCTCATTTTTTTTTTCTTCAATTCGTACTATATGCGTATACACTCACACTACTTGCATTTTAGCTTTAGCACTATTTCAATTGCTCTAGTGTCATTGTCAATGAATAAAAATTGGACAAAAAAAATTAAGTGTCATACAGGCTTAAGCGACAAACGATTCAAACATGTTCTTTTTTTCTTAATACCGTTAAAATGCTCTGACGTTTACACCAATAAAGAGGAAACCGAAATCAAATGGTGCTTAGTGCGCCATTAAAAACGTTTTTTAAATTCCGGAAAATTTACAGTTTTGTCGCTGACAACGTTATTCACGGCGACGTTTCATTTGTTTAATGTTGCACACAACCCTGTAAAAAGGTAAGTTTTTGCCAACTTAGAAACGAACGCAAAACCTTGCCCTGCTAAATCAATCAGTTGATTTATAAGTGCCAAGAATAAATAAATACGTGCCTTATAGTAAAAAAATATAAAAAATTAAACCAGAAAGCCCAAGTTGCAGCAAAATAAATTTTGTTATTAATTTACTAAAAATGCATTCATCAAAACAAAGTGTCAAATTTTCACGTAATAAAAGTTTAGGTAAAAAGGGTTGTGCATCATTACCGGCGCTTCCGTGGGGGCCTATAGGTCCATTGCGAATCCGAAATAAAAGTGTATATATATTTATCCTTTTTTAACACACGCATTTCATATTGTCTTTTAAACCCGCCAGAGGACCTTCGGGGAATCTGCCTGTCCCAAGCCAGGAATAGAAGTGGTGAGGGTTTGTTATTGGATGGGCAGTTCAATGAGTTCATTCTTGAGGCGCGGCTCTTGAATGTTCATCTGATAATCTGTAAAAGAAAAAGGTTTACCTTGAGCCTTGGTTGTTGCTGCCAAATTCTTGGAGAAAGCATGGTTTTGATATTAAGTTATCATAACACCGTCATCTGTAATATGCTTTCGATGGACGATCAATCCAACATAACTTGAAAAGCGGGGACAGTCATCCATCAATGATGAGGAGACCTGATCTATCATTGTTCTGCAGACCTATCTTAGAACAAAGGTTATTATGTAGGAAACATTTAATCTTCGGACCGTTGTATAAGCCAATTGGTATACAACGGCTCATGCTTCCTAGTTTTCTGAAAAATGCTTTTTATTAAGTCTTAATTAAGATAACGACGTTGCATAAGTAGGATTGTGGTTTGCCCGGTTTTACTGAGAAACCAATGGTTATTTTTTAACCTAGTCATGTACAATTCTAGTGGCTGAAGGTGTCACAGTCAAATATAAATGTTCTAAGAACTTTTGGTCTGTAAGACGGGATGTTGAAGAGCCGTCAGGTGGAGCCTTGAGCCCAGGTATTGACTGTCGTTTGGGTTAGGCCCACGTGGGGTATTCATAACGCTCTGGCTGTGGTTAGGCCAGAAAGGCCGGTGTGAGTTACACTTAAGTTGAACTCGGGCTGGTGATTCCCTTAAATTACTAAGAGAATGATGGTATATTGAATCATTGAATAATTTCAAACAGTAAATGTTAGGAAGGTAAGCAACTACCGGATCAATATACTATGACCTTTGGAATTTGAGTACAAGCGACGGGGAAACCTAAATAGTCTGAGTTGTGTCCACTGAGATTGAGGATCCTGATGATATGATGGTTTCAGGCCTAGAAAGTTTCTGCCTTAATCTATCATGTCAGAGAGTGATGACCTCTGATATGATGTAGATGATTATTGCGGAATAAAAAAATAATGGGTTAATTACTGGTATTGACTACTGAGATAGCCCAAGGTTATTAAAATAACCAAGCCAAGTATAAATTCAAGTAGCTGAAAGTGTTACGGTCATGAATTGCGTCAATCTGATGTCAAAGGTTCTGTTGCATGTTATTAGGGAAATCTTTCAAAAGTGGTCTTTCTTTCCGAAGTGGTCCGAAGGGGCGTTGGCCGACGCTTCATATTTGTCCCAAGCTTTGGAGCACCGTTGAATTAAGCCTTCGCGGCAGGGGTCAACGTTAAAAACATAGTGGTTTTCTGTCTTTAAAGCAAGCAGAAGGTTTTCAGGCCTTATTTGAGTGTGACATTTTAAGAAACGAGCATAGAGTTTTCTCACCGACTTCCACTTATTTTAGAATCGAAGAGAAAAACAGAAAAGAGTAATGAAAAGGCAACATTTTTTGATAGAAACGAAAGCACCATAAGACTTTTCCAAATTGGTGCGGATTTTTTTTAGATGGATTTTGCGACTATTTTAAGTTATGAAAAATATGTTCTCACTTATGATCCTATAACTCCAAAAGCATATATTTAAATTACAAAGTTAATACATATTTAGAAATAAAATATTTATGCCTTGGATTGAAATTATCATTGGTACTGATCTAACGGTTTTAGTAGAAATTTTCTAAATACTACATTTTTGCAAGAGGCAAAAATTCATTGTTTTTAATTTCCCAAATTTGAAGAACATAAAAGTAAAACTTTTAAGTATATTTTTACAAAAATTTAAAAGTACAAAGTATGTTTGTAGCAGGTTAGATACTTTACTTATTGCGATTTAAGTGAAAATACTCAAAATTACCTCCCATACATTCCAAATTTGCGATATCGACTTGCTTTGGAATTATAGGTCGCACAGCCTCGGTATTCGATCACAATTTACAGGTGCTGTTTCACTGTTAACATTTTATGGGAATTGTACAAGGGGGCGTGGAACCTCCCAAACCACCCAAATTTGCGATATTGAATAGCTTTGGAGTTATAGGCCGCACAGCCTCGGTATTCGATCACAATTTACAAGAGCCGTTTCCCTGATTACATTTTATGGGCGTTATACAAAGGGCGTGGTCACTCCCAAAAAATCAAACTTTTCGGTATCGAATATTTTTGGAGTTATAGGTCGCACAGCCACGGAATTCAGTTTTCTATCACAATTTAAGCATGCCGTTTCCCTGATAACATATCAAAAAGCTTTTGAGTTATAGGTTGCATAGCCTCGGAATTAAGTATTCAAACTCCATTTACACATACAGTTTCACTTAAAAGATTGTTTGGTGTTGGACAAGGGGCGTGACACCTACCATACAACCCAAATTTGAGGAATTGAATAGCTTTTGAATAACAGGTCGCACAGTCGCGGAATTCAGTATTCGAACTCAGTTTACACATGCGGTTTCACTGATAACGTTTTATGGGCGTTTGGCAACTGGGTAGAGGTAGTAACGCGCTGGGTTTCAGCTAGTTATTTATACCAGAGCGGAGATTTCGTTGTTTTGTTTTGAGTTTTTATTTGACTTTTCGTAGTTTAGGTTATTTCTTTTAGTTTACTCATTGCAAAGAGTTTACAGTGTTGTTAATCTTATTAAAATTTAAAATTACGATTAATGGCTTTTTAAAATTTATCTGAAAACAAACAAGAACAGTGTTTGTAAGTACTTCCTCTAGTTAAATTTATGATAATTGGGTTTTTAAAGTTTGAAAATTTTTTTAGTACAAACTCACCACGTAGACTTTGGTGCAGGTAGTTTTGAGTTTTTTCACTAAAACCGCAATAAATAAGGTATGCAAAAACTTATTTTAAAAACAGAGAAAAAACAAAACAAAAATATACATCTAAGTTATATTTTTGTGTACTTTAAGATGGGAAAATGTAAAAAACGGCATTTTTTAAAATCTTGCACAAATGTAGTATTGAAAAAATTTCTACAAAAATCGTTAAGTCAGTACAAGTGATAATATGTATAAATAAAAGGTATATATATTTCATTTGTAAATATGTATGAAATTTGTAATATAAATAAATACTTTTCGAGTTATAGGATTACAACTGGGGGGATATATTTTTAAAACTCAAAAAAATCTAAAAGTTTTTCTAAAAAAAATCCGAACCAACCTGGAGAAGTCTTAATCATCATATTATTTAGAAACAATACTGCATCGAACTAGCACTGTCGTTTTCGCCGCACAAAAACTTTTTCCAAATTGTTCACTAGTGTTACACATGCCGTTAACTTGGCAGTTTTTTATACTTGTTGTAAGTATTTTATATGTTAAATTGTTCGATAAATAAAGAAGCCGACTACGATTAAGAGTTAGTTGTTGTAAGGATCGAAGTTAATACTTCTTGGTTCATAAACTAACGCATTGCTTTCAATCTTACAATCCAAAAGTACATTCGGCTAAGACTTTAATGGGAACATATTATAATATATAAATAGACATAATAAATATATATATATAATATAGACATAGAAATCTTTCTTAATTATAAAAAACAACACCTTTACCATAAATTTTTTATAAAAAAAAATAATAAAAATTTATCTTCGCCTATTGCAGGGATCGAACTCAATACTTTTTGGTTCAAAAACTAACTTGGCTATCGACGCAATTGCTTACTCTCGATATAAGTGCAAACATAAAAACAACAGTGCATATTTTGACTTATACACTGATATTATACACGAATATTTTAGTAGAAAACTGTTCAGACTTTTAAACTTACGTTTGGCACATGGATCTGGCCAGAAATTTTTTGATTTTAATTTTTATTTAAGTATACATATTAGGGCGGGTCAATTTGTATGGACGAATTTTTTGGAGGTCTGGCTCAGCGAAATTCGTAAAATACATGTAATTTCAAGACTTTTTCTCCACTACAGCATACACAAATTCTGAAAAAAAGCTGTGCGGACTTTCGTAAATAGATTTTGTTCTCAATTATAAAATATGAATGTATGAATGTATGTGTATGAATCTTTTTACGAAAGTCCGCACAGCTTTTTTTCAGAATTTGTATATGCTGTAGTGGAGAAAAAGTCTTGAAATTACATGTATTTTACGAATTTCGCTGAGCCAGAATTTGACCCGCCCTAATACATATATTTAATTAAGCTAGCGACTTGAAACTTTATGTAGCTTCCCAAAATTTCATTGGTTGTCGTTCTATCTAACAATCAGTATGAAAAAGCTTATGAAAGGATAATTTTAAGGATTTTATGGTGAACACATCGTATTCGTACCACATGGGTCTGGGTAGACCCGCATATATATTTTATGAAAAATAATGTAATTTGAATAAGTTGCTTTGCTTTTGATCTTTCTTTTGGAAATTTTTCACTGCCATTTATTCTCTTTGAATTTGTATATTTATGTGTATTCTTGCTATAATTATAATTATAAAAGTACTCATTTCAAGTAACTTGAAGTTATTTGAACGCGTTTCTCTACATATTTTTCAAGCTCGAGAGACTAGAAGAGTAAACAAAATGTCACTCTCTATTCTATTAAAATAACAAGAAAAATCCTTTTTTCTATTCGTTGACAAGCTAGTTTACAAGTAAGCGTTGAACTGGAAACATGTTGTTAGTTTTATACCTTATGAAAATGAAACCCGAAGCAATATTGTTTTACAATGCAAATAAAGCAGGTGTCGATTGCATGGATCAAATAGTTACACGTTTTACTTCAAAACGATCAACAAAACGATGGACTTTTGCTTTTTTCTGCAATATGCTAGATGTAATGGCATTTACTGCATTTTCCATTTGCAAAGAAGTCGATAGCACCAAAGGATATGCTGCAAGGCAAAATTTCCTATGCAAGCTATGAAACACATTAGGTCGGTTCCCGTACTAACTTCAAGTAAAGTTCGAGTAAAGTTCAATCTGTGAGAGTAACTCAATTATCTGTCAAAATGTGAGAATATGCAAAAAAGTACGGAAACGACTTCAAGCAAGTTTCGAGCAGAACAGTTGCGGTTGACAGCTGAATGACAATAAATTTAAGCAATTGGAAGAAGAAGGTTCATGCTCGAAGAAATTTTTCAAGTAAAGCTTAAGCTAGTTTTGGTTAATTGTAATAGCATAGAGAGTGACATTTAGCTTGTTCTTCTTCTCTCGTGAGCTTGAAAAACGTGTAAAGAAACGCTTTCAAGCATCTTCAAGTTACTTGAATCGAGTACGGAAACAGACCTATCGGCTCACAGACATTTTGAACAGCGAATGTACAACCCTTACAGCAACAACCAATTCAGTGCTCGTTTAGCCTTTGAATCCTTTTTCGGAAGACAAATAAATGGTAAGTATTCAAGTTTACAAAAATTACATTTACCGTTAGTTGTCGTTTTGACTTGCCTTCATCTCATTTTACTCGTTTTTTTTTTTTTTTTTTTGTTTTACTTGATAAAATACGCCGAAAACTCGTTTCTTTTGTTTAAAATGTTCAAACACAGTATGTCTGCAACACTCAAAGGTTCATTATATTGGTTTTTCTTGCCATAAAGATCATTAGTAAAAATGTATGTAGTATATTTCCTCAGAAGAATTCGCTGAATGAAAGTTTACAATAGCATTCTTAAAAATTAAACATACATTATAAAAAAATATTTTTTTTACATTTCAAAAGTTTTTCTTCGATATTTTTGCCTGTGCAGGTAGTTCCACATATGCAGAAACTATCGAGAACAAAAAAAAATGTAAAATATTTACCTACATTATTTATAAATAAGTCTCAATTCATTACCAAAAACTCAGTATTTACATGTAAATGCTTGAAAATATATGTGGGTCTGGTCAGACCCATGAGGTAAGAATGTGTCTCGCCAAACATGTGCCAAACATTTCTTCACAATGTTTCTAATTAACGAAAGCTTTTTCAATGAATTAAACATATAAGCATAAATCTTTGTGATGCCGGCGGGAATAGATCCCAGGCCGTGCTTGCGTCGTGCAAGCGCATCTTAGTGCAATACACCAAAAGAGGCGATAAGATTTCAGTGACAATCAGTTTTTCTCCCTTCTCTTGTTGTTGTTTTTATTCTGCTTTACTTTAGTTTATGCTTATGTTATTATAAGGAGTCCAACAGTTTCAACTAATTCACCACTAACTATCAAACATTTAGAATTTGTATTTAAATCATAGAACATCAACATAATAAATAACAAGGTCATATAGAAAAACTTTAATTTAATGTCATTTGACCAAAAGTGAAGTAATGTTTCTGTTCGTCGTTACAAAAATTTAAGAGACTTTTTTAATTTCCGTAACGAGATGTTTCTAACTTTAGTAATTTATGTAAATATGAATTTTTTATATCAAAAAAAACTGGGCCTGGTTAAATTAAATACAGTATTTTAAAATTTTACGAACCATAACGTTCGTAATTTTTACTTGATTTTGAGTTCACAGAGAAAAAAGGTACAGCATATGTTATTTAAAAATCATATATGGGAGGTACCACACCCTAATGGAATCATGACCAAATGGACCTTGGTATTTTCAATTTATAATCTTAACTTCAACATAAATTTCTTTATTATTTTCAAAGTACTTATTGCGATATGTTTTGCGATAAGATTTTGTTGAAGATGTATAAATAATTGTGGTTTTGGCAAATGCACAAATACAATTGGATTCAGTGTGCGACACGATAAAGCGTACACTCGCCCCTCGATTGTTATATCATAATTACTAGGAAACTCATTTGTCTTTCTCTAGCTATATTTATATGCTTGTATATTATTTTTATTTTAATGTACAAAACATTAAAGAGAGTTTACAAACGTCTTTTGAAACACTTTTTTGAATTCAGAAACTTTAAATTCAATTCAATTCGGTTTTTGGGTCTTATTTCATTTTTTAATCGAGCGATATATCCTATCTCAAGTGCTTTGTAATTTGTTATTTTTTATTTGAAATTTTTAACTTTTACTTTGTAGTTATTAATTTGTTAATTACTTAATAGCTAAATAATTTTTATCATAAAATCTTACCAAACATTTTTCTTTTTAAAAAAAGGAATATGAACTTTGAGTCAAGATTTGATATTAAAATTTCTTAGTTTTAATTCGATCTTTTCCAAGTTCAAACTTATTTCTCTATCTTATCAAATTCAATTATTTCAAGTGAACCATATCATTATTTTAAATGATTTCTCTTTTTATCGCTGATACCGTTTTTCTATAAAGTAACAATGAATTCGTACATTTGTGCATGCTCACTACACATACACATACACACACACACACGCATACCAATGCGTTATTTAATTTTATTTTTCGATTTCAATGCGAGAAATCAGAAAAGTGAAGCAAACAAAATTCAATCACAATAAAACGAATTTATGTGCACACACACACACACACACACACACACACACACTCAAAACAAACGCACGCTTACGGGCACAAACATATGTTTGCCTATCACTCGTACAATTCCTGCATGCTCACATTCCAACAAAAATATGTTTGTATTGTATGTATTTCCGTCTGTAAGAGTGTGAATGCGTTAAAATGAGGAGTAGATATTGCCAAATAAAAAATAAAAGAAAACACTTTCTACAGGAAAGTTAACAACACTGACAATTTCCAATGCATACGTTATAACTAGGCACATGTATGCGCATGTTTGCGTGTTTTAGGTATTCGATTGTATAGCAAATAAGTTAGACTAAAATTTAAAATAAGTGTCAAACTTTTATGTAAATAGCAACGGAATATTCTGACACAACACTGAGACGACTGAATAAATATTTGATAAAATATAAATGGAAAAATATGAGAATTGTTCTTAATTAAATTGAATTTTATTATTTCTAACAACAGCTCATAATTTGTGACATTCATATAAAGATAAAAAAAAGTATAGCAGTGAAGGGACTGCCGACCGAAGCGAAAACCTATATATAAAATATGAGTATTCCCTGGAAGACTTTGTCCTGCCACGGACCGCTTTACTGCTTTATAAAAATGTTCATGCTAATTGGAAAAACTTTTTATATATTTTCACTCCCTTAGACTTTGTAATTATATCTTTCAAAATATTTTTTATTCAGATAGCATTTTAATTTTATAATTACACCAAACTATATTATTACATTTAAATTTAATATTGTTGATATAAAAATAAAATACAGGGAGCACTATTGAATGAAAAATAATCCTCATAAAATAAAATAAATTTTCTATTTTTTATGTGTGATATTTTGTTTGATTCGTCTTGAAGTCTCTTTTAATGCCTGCATTTGAGATCTTGCTACAAGGAAAACAGAAAAAATAGCAAGCAAAGTGCACTTTATTTTCTGCCCCCGATTCGGTTCATCTGTACATCCGGTTCATCATTAATGCACATTTTTTTCGCATTTTATCATTTCATTATATTTTAAATTATGGGTAAAATACAAAAAACAGAGTAACACATAAACAAAAATATAAATTAAACTTATTTAAATACTTAATATGCACATAAAATACGTATACATTAAGCCGTATCGAAAAAAAAAGTTTTTAATGTTACCGCCTTATATGAACTGTTATATCGAGAAAATTACGGGAGTGCAAAAAATTTTTTTTTTGGGGCGTGGCAAAAACCGCCGAATCGGTTTTTTTGTCTATAACTCTTTTATTTGTGGTCCGATTATTAAGTTTTATATATCGTTGAAAAAGTCATGACAAGCACTATGTTTGCAATATAATATCTTTGCACGGCGTTGCCACCTTCTCTTAATTCAAGACATCGTTTTCTTAAAAACCCCCTATACATAGAATTTGTATTTATATAAATTTCATTGAATTTTATTTACATTATTTTCTAAAAAAGATACTATAGGCGTATGGTAGCTGAAATAAGAAACAAAAATTTTTGGACGATGCAGTCCCAGTCATGATAAAACTATTAATAGGTAGCCTTGACAACTACTTATTTTCTCATGAGCTGCGACCATCGAATTTCACACAAAAAAAAAACAATATAAAGTGCGTGTGACACACACATTGGCAGCTTTCAGCAACTGTTTTTTTTTAATTTGAGTGATAAACCTTTGCAATTAAATGATCCATTCATATTCAGGTGACTCCTCTGAATGCGGCCAATGTGTGTGACACACGTTCTCTATTTTGTTTTCTTTTGTTTGACATTCGATGGTTGAAACACGAAATGTCACCCTAACCTATTACTTATTATACCATGGTCCCAGTCAGAGAATATTCTGGCAACATTTAAAAAACTACAAATGTTTTTATGTTGGTCATGAAACTCAAACACACGCTCTTGGATATGGACCAGGCTCTCAGCTTTTTTCGTTTGATATGATTTTGACAGAATTGTAGGTATTGTCGAAAAGGAATCAAAACAAACACAGAATATAAGGGGTACTTTTTAAAGTCTCTCCTTATTGAGCCTACCTAGTTTATATGCCTTGCTGAGCACCTGGTAGTAAAGATCCAAAAGCGTCATTTAAAAACCTACTCGCTGTCATGGCAGAATAACCTTGTAGGGCCGGTTTGCGCAAACAATACTTTTTTCTAGTGATAAGTAGCAACGACCATACACTACACAGACTTGATTTTTTAGTTCAAATTCTATTAAATGTTTCTTTTCTGCTTCCATTTTATATATTTTCCTTCAAGCACGTCTTCACTCTATAAAAATTTCGGGATAATGGCATGTCGGTGTGATTTTCACTACACACTATACAGACGGTTTGCGCAAACACAACCAAAAATTAAAATATTTTTATTTATGCGCAGACATCTTCACCAACCTAAAACAGCCAAATACACTGTCGAACAGTCTGCGCAAACACGTGTTTGCGCAAACAGTCTGTGTGGTCTGTTTGGCCCTTTAGCGAAGAGTGGAAAATGAAAAGGTTGAAATAAGAATATTATGTTCTCAAAATGTAAATAGTGCGGACACGTCTGTTAAGTATGTGTTAATTTAAATGAAAATATTATAAAAACAGTGTAAATAAAACTATAAAATGCCGAGAAAGTGTTCATTTTGTAAAAAAGCAAAAAAACAAGTTAAACCAAAAATCAACTGCAAAACATGAACATAAAGAAACTCGAGATGAACAGCTGATTTTGACAACTAGCTCGTTTTTCTCTGCTTTCTACTTCATTCCTCTGCGAGTCGGCCCTACCTGGTTATTCTGCCATGATTCTGCCATGCTCGCTATCTGTATTGATGACGAGAGTTTCTCGGAAAATCACGATGACGCAAACCAAAGATTTACCCTCTACCAAAATCGTTCAACGCGGCTAAAAAAGTTTTCACTTCAAAAAACATGCAGATCTTGCTGAAGGTGGTCAGTGAATTCGCCCTAAATGCTAAGGGAACAAATAGCACAAATCAAATTTAAAAAACTCATTTACTTCTCAATGTGCTCTACTGCGCTCTGCTTTATATCAGTGGCAAAATGACCCAAGTGATTTGAGTGTTTCACTCATCAATAACCAAGACAACAACCTTAAGTATATATTTATGAACCGAAGAAACCCTATCTTTACCCGATCCGACTCATGATTTGAAGTGAGTATGAGTCGGGTTGCGTGCGCTTTGGGTTAAGTAGGTTTTTGTACTTATTTTTCAGAGTCGGCTGTTAGGTAACGGTGGTTGAGCCGATAGACGACTCGTACACTTAGGCCAATGCAGGCCCGTTGTGATATTTTCGTTGTGATAGAGTCGGCTGTACTTTGTACCTCTTTTTCGGATATACTCAGAGTCGCCAAAAAGCTATCCCTTGCATATCACTTCTACATAGCTTACCGTGCCATTCACAAACCGTAAAAATATGTGTTAAAGTTGTAACCGAAGCTTTAAAGCACGTTTCTGGCGAGTTACAGCAAGAGGGATACATTATCGCAAAACTTCGACATCATAATTCATGAACAAAAATTAGTGTATAAAACTTCAATAACGTGTCTGAAATGAGGTTTCCACTAAACATGCGAAAATTGAAACAATTTCAGAATTTTATTTTTCTCTGATTTTTTCTTGGTAACCTGGTCTCAGACAATCAAACAATACATTAAAATATATGTATTAAAATAATTTATAACTTTTGTATTCATTGAAATTACGTCACTTACAATTACAGATGTTACGAAGCAAAAAAGCCGAAATAACAATTTTTTGCCATCAAATATTGGGGTGGGGGCGGACACCCTCACATTTTTTTTTTCAATGGCAAATTCATTTTTAAATTTTTTAATAGGATTTTAAACAACAACGTATTTTTTTATCATAAAAAGTAAGCAAAAATATTTTGTTTACATATTAAATACGATTAATGCATGGAATTAGCATTTTGGGCATGCAAGTTCGAGGGCAAGAACGAATTTAAGAATTAAATTGTTTTTAAGACGATTTAAGCCAAGTACGCATTTTTTTAATCATAAAAAGTAAGCAAAACATATAAGAATTAAATTGTATTAAACTATTTTTTAATAAAATATTTTCATACTCATTGTACATAGTATGGCCATGATTTGCTCCATACAAATTATTATTCCTTAAAAATTACTACAAATTCTTTGCAAAGATATTTTTCTTCAGAAGAATAACAGCCACGCATATAAAAATACGTAAGGGTTATATTAACTTTGTCACTCCTTTTGTAATGCACAGAAGGAGGCATGGCAGGTAGAGAAGAGTATATATATTTTTGATCTGCATCACCTGAATCGATTTAGCCATGCCCGTCTGTCCGTCTTTGATCACGATAACAACAGTAACATTAGAGCTATCGTAACGAAATTCAATATATAAGCTTTATATTTAAAAACACAGATCAAGTTCGAAAATCCGAAAATCCTTCCTCCCATAAAAAGTGACTTCACAAAAACGGTTAAATCTAGTTAAATTTCACACAAATGAATCTAATGACTTTAAATTTTACAAAAAAGGTTTTACCATTATGCACTTTTAGTATGAAATTTGTAAAAGTTGAATGAAAACCACGGCTACCTCCCATACAAAGTGACTTCATAAAATTAGTAAAATCTCTTTAAATTCAACAAAAATTAGAACAATGGCTTCAAGTTTTACAAATTTAGTTAGTTCAAATCTTAACTATGCACTCAGTGTTTGGAAGTTTGTTAAAAAAGTCTGAAAATTCCGCCCTACTCCCATACAAAGTGAAGTAATCATAATAGTAGAACCTTTATAGATTCCAGAACAATTAATGTTTAAACTTGATATTGTACACATAAGCTTTAATAAACAAAAAGCACTCTGAGTTTCAAGTGGATAAAAATCACACTCTATAAAAGTGACGTCACCAAAATAATACAACATTCAAGACTTCGAATAAACTAAAATACGAACGTGGGGCCGACTTCGACTTCGACCGTCAAAGATAATTTCTTACAAATTTTTCGTTGAGCTACATTGATTTCTAATATACATTGCATTTTTAGAAAAATTTTACACTTATTTTGAAATTTTTAAATATTTTGGTAGTTGTTTTTTGTTTGGTAGTACCAAAGGATTAAAAACTTTTAAATCATAGTTTATACTATCAAAACTTGCAAATTTGTTACAACTAATACACTTTTAATACAATAAAATGCTAAAAAGGCTACGATACAAATTGTAATTATTGCGCTAAATTTGGTGAAACCTTAATGACCCCCTTCCATGCAGTCTGAAATTGTTTCTTTATATATAAGGCCTCATCAATTTCCAACTAAACGCAAAAAAAACCAACGAAAATATCTTCATCCTTTCAAAATTTGCAGTATTTTGATCACCCAGGGAGTGAAATCTTACACAGTGCATCGTTTGGAGAAAAAACATAATAATGTGGCATAGGCTGTGGCTGTATCTTGGTCTGAGTTTTAGATTTATTCCATCCACAAGGTTTCCTTCCTGTCAGAATTTTTACTATTTTTTTAAGATTTTGATTTTAATTTTTTGTTTACGATAAATAGGGACCAAAATATCTTGACACCGGCTGAAAAGGTCTGCCACCTTTTTTTATGCCAACTAGCGAGGAGAAGATGCGATTAAAAACAAACAAAAAATGTACTTTGTCAATTTCTATTTATTTTATTTAAGTAAAAAATTTTGAAGTCTCTGTGTATTGTAGTCTTTTCACAATAAATATCAACGCTTGTTGAATTCGTTAAAAAAGTTTATACGCCATAACTTCTGAACCCTCAAAGAACACATTTTCATTTGATATCTTTGGAAAGGTAATGGAACGTAAAAATAATAAAAATAATGAAAATGAAAAAAATTATAGCGCCTGTTGCTGGCAACTTTGAAATTAATAATGGGTTATATAACTGCAATTTTTTCAAAAGTTTAGTATTTACCCCTCAAAATAAAATTTCCAATGATACCCTATTTACGAAAATTGCATTTAAATTGACTGAGCAACGTTGTCTCAAAATAGACCCTATTTTGGCATTCGCATGGCTATGGGTCCGCCATAAAATCACAAAACTTCAAACTCCGGATTTGGTTTTCTAAACAATAAACTAATCCAAGCACAAAATTCAAGCCAAATCGGAGATGGTCAGTGCAACTGATATAACACTTCAATGTGAAATGGGCGACATAATGAAAACAATTTGTTCCTACTTTGACGAAATATGTTAAATGAAAATTTTTGTTATAACATATTGTGGTTAAAAAATTGCTTGAAAATATTTTTCAAATTTTGTATGTAAAATCATGCATTGATATTAAAGGCATTGTGTTGAATTTAAAAACGTGATGATTTTTTCAGTTTATATATTGTTTTTGACAAATATTTTTACCCCATATTTGTAGGCACTGCTTGAATCTGACAAATCGGCCTTTAATGTTTATATATCCATACGTTATATATCCATCAATAAGCCGATTCCTGAAGATTGCTGCAACGTTGCCGGTTTCAGTCCTTTTAAGTCTCATTTCCGTCGCTTCGAAGACTCAAAACATGCATGAGAAGTAAAACTGGAGAAGAAAGGCTCAATAGTTTAGCTCTTTTAAATGTTCACAGGGATGTGGAAGTGACCACAGAAGAAATTTTAAATGCACTAGCCCGAAAACAAAATATTTATTTTAATTATATAGTATAAAAAAAATTCGAATAAGTCTAAAAAAAAAAAATTAAAATCCCCCGAAATTTTTTCCTGGGTACACACTTGTTCAATACCAATACTTTATACTTAAATATACTTATTTTATATTTATTTATACTTCTATCCATATCTATCTATACTACAATATAAAATTTATGTTTAAATTCAATGCTACCACTTCACCCCAAAAGTACTGGGCTGATTTTTATGAAAAAGTTTTTAAATATCATATTTATGCCCCAGTTTTATTTAGGGGGATTTTTCTTTCGAATTAAAGTGTTAAGTTTTTAAGAAATCATCCCAGCTGCACGCATTGCTTCGTCGATTTCTTTTCTCACGGTAGTGTTGCTAGTTATCATCTATACTATTATATAAAAGTCTTTGTGACATGCACAGATGTTCCGCAATCACACGAGAACAACTAAACCTAATTAGACAATGAAGGTACAAAACGATTTGTTATTTTCACTGAATTCTTGTAGGTTAATAGGCTAAGATTTTCCACTCCTACTTTTCACGACCACTATATGCAAAAAATGCTATATTTCAGACGGTAATTTGGTAATTTAGTTTGAATGGTTACTTTTTGTAACTGTACTAAATAAAGGCATGGCCGCAATATATTTTTGGCCCTTTTTTAGGGGATAACTGTGGAGTGAAGCAAAGTTTGCAAGGTGTAAACTAAACCAAGCTGAAATTTGGCAGTCAATTTCGGCACACTCCTTTTTTACCGACCACAAACCAATGAAAATGCTTCATTCCAAACAGTTTTGGTCCTATAAGACTAAAATTTGGTAATTTAGTTTGTATGTTTAATTTTGCCGATAGTACTAAAAAATGGTCGTACTATAGCCACACCTTCTATGTAAATTGACAATTGAGAGACCATGTTAATTGACTACTGGGCTGATTGAGTTAAAATTTTGCTTATTTTGTATACCTACTGTCCGCAATTGCACTAAAAATTGTTTATCACGCCCCATTTTACCGCCCAGTTCCAAGTATTGAAAGTGCTATTTCAGACCGTTTGGGTGGTATTAGTTTAAAATTTGATAATCTAGTTCATATGCTTAATTTCGGCAACTATACTACAAATGATGAATATATTTGCCATTTCTTGGTGTTCAATACGGAGCGTTTTCCGCACTGGCATTCACCATAAATGACATGATCGCTAAAGCTGGTTCATTTATGGAATGCTTCGCTTAACTTTTTATATAATTAACTTATGAAACTTTTGTAATAATTAAAAAACTCCAAAAGACTACCGACCACGGAACGAGAATTGAATAAAAAGATGATGACACTTCGATTTCCAATGTAGCAAGAGAGGCAGAATATGTATTTAAAAATGCTTTTATACAATTTTGTGAGAGCTTTTTCTACAGTTTTTCAAGTAAAAGATTTAGTATATGCTAGCTTGGACGGTGGTAGTTTTAAGGTACTTAAACAATTAAAATACACAAATTCATATAAATTCAAGATAATAATAATTCTTTCGACGTTGACCTAACACTTGGCATTTTCGTATATGACAGGAAAAAAATGTTAAGTCAAAAGTAAAGAAAAGTTTGTACCTTGAACAGGCCCATGGTACAAGCACGAGTGTAGGAGCAAGGTACAAAGACACCACTTGTGTGACAAAATACAAACAAATTTAGTTATTATACTATAATGGTATAGCTCACTGGCGGATATCGCAAAAGCCAAAATATTTTGGAAATCGGCATAAAATTGTGCAAGGAGTTTATTTTTAGGAGGGTTTAAATTAAGGATTTTTTTTCAAGGCACCTTAATGTGTGTATGTTCAAACATTGAACTATTCAGTTTGGATATATTAGAGATCAAATATTGAATTGTATACAACTGAGATAGTAATTCTATGGATAAAATTTCAGCTTTCAGCTAGTGCTGCTAATTCAAATTGACCTTCCTTTTTTTAAAAGCCGACATATTTCTCTTAGTCAAAGAATTATCTGACCATAATGTACTCAGTTCAGAGAAATTGGAGATTTTTTTGATTTGGCCGCTAATGAAACACTGTTTAACGTAAATACGCTCTCTTGCAAGCCATACGTTCTTATAACAGACAACTAAATTTAGAAGCTGCTTCAAAACAGCTGCTCCCAAGTGTTGAACTGTTGTTACTGTTGTTAAACAATGACTTTGCAAAGATTTATGATTTTGGTTGTTCGACACTCAGATGCAACTCCAAAGTCCTTAATAAAAAGGGCTACTTAAACAAACTACTGCAGAAAAGGCAACATGCACAAAACATTTTTTTCGAATTATTTTTAATTTATTTCCACTTTTCTTTTTTCGTTTTCGTTGTTGCTGCACTGCCCACGAGCATTTCCGCATAGCATCTAAATTAAAATATAAAAAAAAAATAGCACAAAAAGAAACCGAATTAAATTTGCAAGAATTTTCATTTATCTGTGAGCCTTGCAGCATTTTTCAGTACAACAAAAAAATAACAAAAAAGTGTCGCCTTGACTAGGTTTTAAGCACAGCGGCGCATTTTTATCATCAAGCAAAGCTAGGATAAAAGAATACAAAGCAAATAAAAAACAAACACCAAATCCTGCCCGTAGATTAGCAAGGACGACGTGTTAATTAAATTAACAAATCCCTAAACGTGAATCTAGCCGGCACTTAAAAAGCATTTTAGGCGGCGAATAACTTATTTAAAAAAAAAAACAAATCGGCGCTTAATGGCTGCATTAAGCATCATTTGGCTATAATAAATTCTTCAAGAGATTTAAGCACATAAAAAGCTTTGACTCTTAACTTCTACCAACGTTTGGATAAAAACACCCATTGAAATAATCTTGCGTCTAGACGTTATTGTTTGTGAAACTCGTTTGAGATTTACACTCAATCAATTGCAGGCCTCTAGTTCATTCATAAAGATGCATCACAAAAAATTTGTTATAGAAAACATTTTGCAAAGAAGTTCTGAACGCAGCTTGTGCTATATATTTGTTGTATGTCTATCATCTGGTTTTTATAGTATTTACTGTCTTCTTACCGTATCAAAAACATGCAATTATTTTTGGGTATTTATTTAAATATACAGTGTTGCGCAAAACAATAGCAACAAAATCAGTCCGCTGCTACAAAAGCGTGTATCTTTTTATATATTAGGTACACACAAAAATGATTATAGGAACCAAAGCATATATTCATACATCATATTAAAAACAAATCATATTCCAATTTGGTTTTGTTTTCTTTATTAAATTTAAAATTAATATGACTGCATTCAGTTTATCTGAGAGCAAAACAAAAGCAACATAATTAATATTTGGTGTAAGATTCATTATTCTTGATAACCGCTGCACATCTGAGCGACATCGACTCTATTAAATTAGATATGTTGGTATTAGGTATATGTTTCCAATTAACTTCCAGGGCTTGATACAGTGCAGTCTTATTGGAAAACCTTTGACCAGAAACTTTTACCTTCAAAATCCCAAAAATATTTTTAATGGGATTCAAGTCATTGTGACTGTGCCGGCCAATCAAGGACTTGAATCCCATTGCCTCTAATGTAATCTTTGATGAGCTTTGAAGTGTGCTTCGGGTCGTTGTCGGGCTGAAACGGTCACTGAAGCGACATATTCCACTCTGAATGTGGTTGCATCTTGCTTTCTAAAATGTCATTATATACAAATCGATCCATAATTTCATCGATTTTTTGAAATGGTTCAACTTCATTATAGAAAAAGAAGTGCAGACCATAATGCCATCGCCTCCGTGCTTTAAATTTATTTTGCAGTTTCGGGCTTCAAGTCGTGTACCTGGGTGGCGCCGTACCGTGCACATCCCATCTGAATTAATCAAGTTGAACTTTGATTCATCGCTAAAAAACGGTTTTCGATTTTTGAACGGTCCAATTTAGGTGCTCTTTTGCAAGACTGAGTCTAAAAAACAATAAATTGCAACTTTTTGTCACAATTACAGACAGAATTATTTAAATTGTAGCATCTCACCTTGTTTTTTATGCTTAGCTGTAAGCAAAGGTTTCTCTGCCGGTCTGTAACTTCTTTAATCGTTCTCAATGGCTCTTCATCAAACAGTGCTGTGATGGATATCTAAATCAAGTGTCCGAACAACCTCTTTGGATGTGGCAAATGCATTTCGTTTGAACACGCCACAAATGTTCCTGTCATCACGATGCGATGTCTTCCGCGGCCGCCCTCTTTAATGTACCGTTGTTACGTCTTTTGTGATGGTATATTTCTTTATTAATCTGCAAAATTTTGACTGATTAATATCAAACTGTTTCACGTTAGATATTTGTGAATTTCCGTTTTTGTATTAGGAAATAATTTGCAATTTAAGAGCTTCACAGTATTTAAAACGTGCCATTATAAATGGAACAGTCAATGTCACAACTAGCACAAAAAAAACTAAACTTTAATGTTTATGACTTACACACCACACGTGCTTTACAATAACAGAACTTTTACCGGTAATTCTTGGAACTTCTGTTCTCTTTTTACATTTTTCAAGTTTTGTTGCTTTTCTTTTGCTCTCAGAAAAATTGAATGTAGCCACATTAATTTGAAATTTAATTAAAAAAACAAAACCAAATTTGAATTTGATTTGTTTTATATATGATGTATGAATATTTGCTTTGATTCCTATAATCATTTTTGTGTGTCCTTAATATTAAAAAAGATACACGATTTTGTTGCAGCGCACTTATAATGTTGCTATTGTTTTGCGCAACACTGTAGATACAAACATTTTGTGTTGCTCCTTGATATGCTGAATTTATTTCAGAGGGTTTTCCAATACGAAAGTTGATTAAAAGCTGAAAAAAAGCTGAGTTGATCTGACCCGTCAGAAAATTGAGTGAAGCTAATTATTTTAACAGAGTTGTGATTTTTTGATTTTCGAAAAAAATCGAATTTTTCTCCTCGTTGTATTAAAAAAATCGCAAAAATCCAAATTTAAAAAAATTTCAAAAACATTAAAAAACAAAAAAACTTGGGAAAAGCTATTGAAACTTGGGAAACTATGGGCAAAAACCATATAAATCAGATTTTCAACTTAAGGTCGCAAGCGAAACGATTAAATATCAATATTTTTTTCTGAAAATTGCACTGCTTACTTCTGTTTAGTAAAGGAAAAAAACTTCTGCCCGCAATTTGTTACTTTCCAAAAAAAATAATTGCCACTCTAATGCACATACTACAAAATTTTTTTTTTTAATTTTTCATGCATTTATGCAAAGGTAGATATGTTTTTAAAGAAAAATTCTGTCATTCAAAATGCTTAAACTGAATTAAAAAAGACTCAGTTTCGATAGTATCGTAAGTATAGACGTAGATTTCCTTTTTATACAGTAAGAGAGAAAAAGTCTGGTTTTTTCGTTAATATTTTTCAAAACTATTTTAAAGCATTTCATTTTCTAAATAAAAATTATTCAAAAACAAATTTGTTGTTGTTTTTGCCTTTTTCAGACTTACGTGATCTAAAAAGTTCACAATGAAATTCATGAAAAAAATTGCTTTGTTTTGTAAAAAGTTTTCGTTTGATATTTTAAGTAATGAATTTGTTGTTTTTGTTCATATATTATGTTGGTTTAAACTAAATAAAATTCAAAGTTATGGTTAATTATTATTTATAGTGAATTATTTATTTTTCCTGTAGTAAAGAGTATATACATATACTAGTTGAAACTCGGCGAGTTGATGCCACGACCCCTTGTAAAGCACCCATAAAATGTTATCAGTGAAACGACACGTGTAAATTGTGGTCGAATACCGAATTACAAACTCCAAAGCTATTCGATACCGCAAATTTCGGTTGTATGGGAGGACACGCCCTGTTGTCCAAAGCCCATAAAATGTTATCAGTGACACGGCACGTGTATATTGTATTCGAATACCGAATTCCGAAGCAGTGCGACCTTCATTTCCAAAGTCATTCGATATCAAAAATTTTGGCTGTATGGGATGTGCCACGCCACCTCTTCAATGCAAAAACATTCCTTGGTGTATATTCAATAACTTCCTGAAGTGTTATATTATTGCAATTTGGTAATTTCATACCTTTGTGGTATGTAACATTCTTGACTTAGATGTCTTTGCTTAAAATTTCCAAGAAGTCGACACCACAGAAACTTCCGTACCTGAAACACAAAAAATGTTTTAAATACTTTTTTTATTTTTTTTGGTGAAAAAGAAAACAAAATCAGTCAAAAATGAAAGTGCTGACTTTGAAAGTTAATAACTCGGTCATGTTACAAGGGTTTGCATTAATATTTTTCTTAAATTTTGATTAATTGTCCGTCCAATCGTGTTTCAATCTTTTTATAATTTTCAAAAAACGTCCTTTACGAATTTCTTTATTTCGCAAAAAACTTTGGTAAAAATATTTGTTGTGTAAAAAATATTAAAAACCAAAAATGGCTTTTTCAATGTTCCTTCATATGATACGCATAATTGTAGGGTCGATTTAATGTTAAAATCGTGACAATTTCTCAATTCGTTTCTGAGTTATATTCTCAAATACCCATTTAAACAATGTCACAGCAACAACAGCGCCACCTACCGGGTCAAACTTTAAACATAAACCATCTACAGGCGCCCAGCCGCACACACACACAGACCAAATTTCATCAAATTTGGTTATGCGGTTTAGGAGGAGTTCATTGACAAAGCCAGGTACAGAAGAAGTTTTATATATATAAAGATGTATATTTTAAAAGTAATTTAAAAATTACAATTTTAGTTAGCAAAATATATTTTCAATATAGAAAAATATAATGCATAACAGAAATATCTCGAATTTATTATGGCATTTCAAAAATAAATAGATTTTCAAAGAACAACGCATTCTTAGTAACGCATGCGCAAACCTGCGTAGTAATAATACATATTAGCTCTGTAGCTACACGCATCTGTATTCTTCATTGTATTTATCTTTCTAAAATTAAACAAAACCATTAACGAACTACAAAAACGAAAGCATCTAATGTATATATATATATATATATATATATATATATATATACGTACATTTTATATATATAATAATTAAACAGGAGCTTAATATATTAAAAAAAATATTTTTTTTACGTTTTTCACGTCAATACAATAAGGATTCAACTTATAAACTAAACTTAACAATTTTTATATCTTAACTAGTTCCCAGGTTTCCTATTGTTTTTGTTGTCTTTGCTTCTATTGCCGATATTCTGGTATTGTTGTTGTTACTTATAATATTGTTGTTGTTTTATTTGTACGATAAAGGCACGTTGCATTTGTAGACGTTAAGTCAGCCTTTTCCGTGGGAATGCAATTTTATGGTTCGAGGAAATTAATACTCGCGTCTGGTGAGAAATGAATTTGGGAGTTTAAATATTGTTGGCGTTACCTTATATATAACAGCAACCACAACAAAAGCAGCAAAACAACAAATGACACGATTGCTAACCACTCGAACAACAACAACAACAGCATAAGCAGCTACTGAAGCAGCTACTCAAGCAGCCTGTGTTTTTCTCATACGAATATATGAATTTTTTTCTTCTTAGATTTTGCTGTTTTGTAAATTTATTAAATAAATGACAAAACCAAAGTTAGATATTCGTTTTATTCGTACTCTTACTGATATTTTGGCATATATTTGTTCTTTGTACGATGAATAGTAAAAGCTGTAGGTATACCCCCAAGTGTCAACTAAACTTCTTAAATGTGTTTGAAAAAATTTGTGAAAATGACCCCATACAAACCGCGCTGTAAGACGTATTTCTACGTCAAAAATTTAGAAAAATTTATCTTTGTGTTGAATTGCCGTATGGATACTATCATATTCATATCAGCACGATTAGCGGAGGTCGATCTCTTTGTTGACCGATTTTTAAAAAATGTCTCATACGAAATTGCTAAAAAAATATACATGCAACAACAACATTTAGCATACCAATACCTACATACCTACACATTTGTGTAGCAAAAATACAGTTTTTCATATGTATAAGAATATGTTAAATTTTATAAACTAACTAAATGAATGAATGGAGCGTAAGAGATTAGAAGATACGCTTAATCAAATTTACGCTACAGTACATACTTCAAAATATTCTACGTAAGTATTTATAGTCATTCACTGCTTTAGAGTAAATCAGTCAAATGTTTACCGCAGGCAATACTAGTTTAAAATTAATTGACGAATAATTTTAGACATCCTTTTAAAAAAACATGCATTGCATAAAAAATGTCAAAGTTTTTTAAAGGACATTTTTACACCTTTCTCTAGTATAGCAATAAGCGTTGGAGATATAAATATAACAAAAAATACAATCATAGTTTAAAAACACAAAAATGAAACCAAAAGCCATCGGAACAAATAACCCAACTGCATGTCAATGCATATGAACAGAATTAATAATACAATTTTTATGGCACGTCAAATTACTGTATATTTGTAATCGACAGACATGGCTGCTTATTCCATTCGATCCATTCGGTTCATTCCAATCTTAACAGCCAACCTCATTGCCCACACTTAACTGCCTATAGAACTGCTGCATGAAAAACTGTCTCAATTTGCGGTTATGAAGCTGCGTGCAGATTTTTTTATGGTTACATTGAAAAAAAAAAATAATATTATGAGCGTCATAAAATCGACTACAAATCAATTCCAGTTGTGGATATGTAAAAATGTGATGGGTGAGTTTGGTTATATCGCCGTTGCTTTGACGATATTGCAACAAAAATAAGTTTATTTTTAATTGATGTTCAGTGTGACTTGATTAAAAATTGATGCGAGCCATAATCATAGCGAAGAACAAACTTGACAATATTTGCCATAAAATAATATAACATGATAATAGCAATTTTAATTAACATTTAATTGCGACAACTTTTTTGAATGCGTTGCCATCAATGCCGTTCATCTGCAAATTGCTCATTTGTAATTATATATTTGTGACTTGGTAATTTTTATTTAAATCAATAACTTTTTCTTTAACTCGGATATACTGAAAAAATTTAAATGTTTAGAAATTGAACTTAAAATTTTAATTTTCAAAGCGTTTATTTCATACCTACAAATTTTTCAAATACTTAGACATTTTTAATACATTTAATTTGACTTTGACGTAATTACTTCTCAACTTGAAATTTTATGTTTTTAAGTATAAAAAAATCATTATAAAACATAAAAATATTGCACAACTTACAGAGATTTGGTTTAATACCGTACAAAAATAAAAGCTTATGGTGGTTTAAAAAAAATATTTTGTTTTCTGACACATCCGTTAAAGGCAAAAAATCTACTACAAAAAAGCCTTAAATATAAATAAAATAATAATGAAAATTTGTGAAATCAAATGACAAATGTATAAAATTCTAATGTTTTCAAAGAACTAAATTATACAATTCAATATTTTATTTATCAAAATACAGACTAGAAATGAAATTATTATCTATATATATCAAAAAAAATACAAAACGTTCTGCAATTTTTATAATGCGATTATAAATATAACCAACACAGATCTACTTGAAAGCCTACATTGGCTTTGTAATCTATACAGATTTTTCAAAAGCTTTTGTAAAATTTCTCATACTTTACTTATAAAAAAATTAAAAAAAATAGATTCTCATTCAACTTTTTTGTGCTGGATTCAATCTGCATTCAATCTGGACTCAATCTTATCTCTCTAATAGACAGTGTATAGTAGCTTTTGATGATTTTAGTCATATTTTTTTTTTGTAGCAACCTCTGGTATTCCACAAGAAAGTATTTTGGGACCTTTGTTGTTAATTTTGTTTATCAATGATATATCAACTCTATTTATTCAAGCACACTGTCTTCTATATGCAGATGATCTTAAAATATTTCTTAAAATTAGGAATCTATTTGATATTTCCTGTCTTAAAAGTGAAATAGATAAACTTTACATATGGTCGCTGGAAAATGCTCTATTCTTAAACTTAAAAAAATGTGCCTTTATATCCCTTTTGTAAGAACCAATGTCAACTTCCGTCCGCATGTAATATTAATAATTCTCCTTTATCCCACCTCAACCATTTTAAAGATCTAGGTGTTGTCTTTGATACAAAATTTTCTTTTACTGCTCATCTTGATTTTATAATTCCTAAAGCGTATGCTTTATTACCTTTTATCCGTCGTTAATCAACATCATTTTCCGACCCGTACACCTTCAAAGCCCTGTATATAAATTAGAATACGCAAACGATTAGAACACGTATCAGTCGTTTGGTACCCGTTTGGTACACACAAGTTGCGCATTGAACAGGTACAGAAAGCTTTTACTCGTTTTGTTTTACGTACGTTAAATCCTCAAATCTCTCTTCCCTCCTATAGCGAGCGATGTATATAAATTATTTTGAAATCCTTAGAAAGTAGAAGGAATTCATTTTCTTTGCTTTTTATAAATGATATTGTTTCTGGATATGTTGATTGTCCTGAACTTTTGGAGAAAATCAATTTTAGTGTCCCTGCTTGAGTTCTTAGAAGCAATGATATATTTTATATTCCAATATGTTATACAAACTTTGCTGCAAATGCTCCTATTAATGGGGCCTTATTAAATTTTAATAATATAAACACTTTTTACAGTTCAGATTTTTCTATCTCTAAAGATGCAATGAGGCTTTTACTAAATAGAATTCTATAAATGAATACATCTTTAAATACATGCTAAATTTAAGTAAATTTTTGTTATTTGATAAAGTTATATTCTTTTATTCTTTAAGAAAATATGTATGATCCAAAGATTAAATAAAATAAAAACGAAACATTACATGAATTTACATAACATATTTTATGTAGATGTTTCGTGAAATAATGCCAAGGGAGATTTAAAACCATTTTTAATAGTTTGTTTTGACATATTTTAATTTTTTTGATGTGGCTTGTTGCTCAGACAATTTTTTGGCAAATTGATTTAACAATAATTAGTTTGTTATCATTACTTTTTGTCAAGGTAAATAACTAAATACTTAACACAGCTATTCCATGAAATTTCGAAACTTCCCATTTTAATTTTAGAACGCGATAAAAAGCAATTTTGTCTTTTTCTGGTGAAAAAGATAGCTTACGATTTATCTACGTTTAGCTTTATCTTCCAATTTATAAAATAATCTTACAGAGTATTTAAGGCACATTGTAAGTTTTTCACAGAAATGTGACCAAATTCAAGCGTTGTAAATACTCCTATATCATCTGTATTTGCTGCGTACTCACAATCTCTTAATCGAGGTATACCAGAGATAAAAATTATGTATAAAAGGACTGATCCTTGGGTGGACCAAGGACTGATCCTTGTGGTACACCTGCAGGAATCTGTAGAAAATCAGAATGTTCATTGTTTATGCATACTGAGAATTATCTTTCTGAGAGAAAACTTTTTAAGATTTTAATAATAAATAATGGAAAGTTAAGATTAATAAGCTTAAATATCAAACCTTTATGCCAAACAGTGGATTTTTTTGAATGGTAGTTATGTTCTACATAATTGTGAAAACTTTTCACTTGATGTGTTTGGTGTTCCATGAAATTTTCTAAATCCAAATTGTTCTTTTGGAATGATTTTATTAAGATTAATAAACCCCCAAAGTTTATCTTTTAACACCCAAAATTTACTTAGACTACTGAGTAGACTTATCGGTCTGTAACTATCTAGCTTATTATTGGGTTTCCCCGATATAGCAATTGCAACTACTTTGGCGGTTTTCCAAGATGCAGGAAAATATTGCAGCTTAAGGCAAGAATTTATAATAAAGGTGAAATATATAAAATCAATTTTTAAGCATGAAGTTTTTTATGTCATCAAAGCCACTAGCTTTTCTAGACTTCAGATCAGCTATAATCATCTTCACGAGTTAACTCATTTCATAAGTTCATTTTCTGCCGTATTAACAAATAAATTTTGAAAATTATTAACCACATTATTTATGGACCTTTCTTGTGAAAACGAACACAGGTTTTGAGGAACGTTGTGATAGTCAGCAAAATTTTTTGCCAAGAAATTAGCTTTTTCAACTGTAAGGTAAATAACCTCATTGCCCTTCAATAAAGGAGGTAAGAAACTATTTTTTTTTTCTAAGAACTGTGGTAGTTTTTCAAAAGGGTTTGAATCGCTTTTCGAGCAGGTTCAATTTAGAGTTCCAGGCTTTGTTTTTATTTTTAAATTTCAGTGCGAGTTTCTATGCGGTAATTGTTCATTAACTCGTTATCACACTTATTTCGAAAGCTTCCTTGAAGCACAGATAATATAATAGAAAGATGTGCTACCGCCATACAAGCAAGTGGCACAGTAAAATTTGAATGTGGATTTATCATAAATTCACACAAAGGCTTTATGAGAGTCAGCGAGTGAACGATTTAAAGCTTTTAAGAGCGAGAGAATAACTAAGCGACAATGTGAGCAAATGTGAGCATCATATTGAAAAGCAATAGAAATGATATATAAAGATTTGACGCACGAATCATCTGAGTAAACGATGTAGCTGCCAACAAAATGTAGCAAAATTTCATTAGGTTTTACTTAAAAAATGTAGGCAATTTTTTTACTAAACTACCCTACGAACATTATACATTTTAAAATTATTATATTTTTTGCATTATCTCTTATCTTTTTGTTACATAATTTCAAGAATATAATATCATAAAGATTACATAATCTAGGTATATTTTGTTTGTTGACTTGATTTTTTTTTTGCCGTTTTGCCACATGATATTTTTAGTGTTATATTATTGTAAGGGTGATTTCATCAGTTGAAGCTTAGCCGCGAATAATGTTGTAAGCAATATTTTTTAAGTTGTATTTTTGCGGAAAAATTTTTTATCTAACCACTTTTATATATTTTTGTTATATTATTGCAAACACATGCTTTACTATGAAAAGTACTCAGAAATGCAATTTTCAATTAATCGTATTTATACAACAAAAAAAAATTTAAATAATATTTTGAGTAAAAATTCAAATTTTGGACCGTTTTTGAAAAAAAAAAAATTTAAAAATATATTCACTGACCTAATGCTACAGTTGAAAATATTTTTGTAAAGTGCTTTTATTAAAACTTTGATCAAAAAATTTGAATTAAATATATTTAAAAATAGCGGATATATTTGCATCGAAATTCAAAGTTTTGATTGTCATGTCGTTTATTCGCATTCTTGGGGAACGATGTTTTATGAAAAAGTCGTTTAACCAAAAATTTCGGAAATTCTAAAGACATGTGAACGTTTTTGGTATTAAAATTACTGAAATTTTTAAATATAGTCTGAGAAAAAAATTTTTCTAGAAAAATTTTCAATATCAAAATTTACGTAAGTGAAAATGGGTGGAATGAGCGTGATCAAAACTAAGTATGTTACAATCTAATCTAGGATGCATACAATATGTGTACTCAAATTGAGCGAAGTCCGTTATGCCATTTAGATTTGTATAAATGTCAATAACACAAACAAACCAGAAAATAAGTTTATTAATATAGACTTTGTGTTAAATTGTATGAGTATTATAGAACGAATGCAATTCGAAAAGAATTGAACAATTTTCAAGCAGAGATCACAATTGCTTGGTTCCAACAACAACAACGGAAAAAACAATTACAACATTAAATTTCACAACTCTCGCTAGCTATGAGAAACCATGCAGTGGTGATCTATGCTGTGAAGCATTGTGGAGTGAAGAGTGAAAGAGCATTGCAGAGAGAATGTGCATGCAAGGATTGGAAATTTTTCTTTCAAGTAAGCTTTTTCATCGCGCTCACAAAAGCTTACGTATTGATCTGAAAAATATTTGCTACTTTTTAATGTTCAACGTGGCACATCTTTATACTATATTATCTTTGCTTGAAGTCTTCTATAAAAATTTTTTATTTTAATTAAATTTAATATATGAAAAGGCAGACGAGAGCTTGGCTTTCTAAAATTAACTCTAGGAACAGTCGCCTCTTTTGCATTAGTTATATTAGTAGTAAATAAGTCTATATTTTCATCGATCTGATCTGTACTTTGTATGCAATTTAACTGTACTTTTATTAATAAGGTTCCTTTTAAGGTGATGTTTATAAGTTTTCCAGTTAGTATTTTCAGTCTCTAAGATCATTATAACTGAATTTTACCGGCAAATGATCTGAACTTAAGGCATTAATGGCAATCAGTTGTGAAACAAACTCAGATATATTTGACACAATTGAATCCAAAACTACTGGTCTAAAACGTTCACCTGAAGGAATATATTTCGGAGTGTTAGAATAGGAAATTGTTAATGGGTAGTGTATAGCGAATTCTTGAAGGATATTGCCCCAAGCATTGGATCGTGGGCAGCCAAAGTCTTTATGCTTACTATTAAAATCACTGCAAAATACACAGCTTTCAGTTGAACAAAATAGTTTTCTAAGGTCATTTTTAAATATTAACCGATTTTCTACAGTGTTTGTGCAACCAGAAAAATAAACACTAAATATATTTTATTTAAAATTATCTTTGTTATGTAAAGAAATACCAAAATTTTATATAAGTTTTGTTTTTAAATGAAGAAACTCACAAAAAATAAATGTTTTTTTAATAAATATGGCAACACCACCACCATTGCAGCTTATACAATCCTGCCGAAAACATTGATAGTCTGGATGAAAGAGCTTAACTTTATTGCTAAGCCAAGTTTCAGCATTGTTGGCAATTAAAAAGTTAAAAAATTTAATGATTTTATTTCGGATGCAAATTCAAAAAAAAATATTTTTAAATTATTATAAGAATTCATTTAGTATTGTTATGAAGAAACTTAATAGCTAGTTGTGATAGCTGCTATTTATTGATATTTATTCACATTACTTGCTGCATACTGTGAATCATGCTGTGCATTTTTTTTAAATGTTAAAAGTTAAAAGTTACATATTAAAAGTTAAATGTAACATTTGAAATGTTAAATTATAAAAGTTAACTTTATGTTAAGTGGTAATGTTAAGTGTTAAAGTTAAGTGTTAATGTTAAGTGTTAGTGTTAACGTTAATGTTAAGTCTTAATGTTAATGTTAAGTGTTAAGTGTTAATATTAATGTTAAGTGTTAATGTTAAGTGTTAAAT
The DNA here is from genome assembly GCA_963920525.1 of Dichetophora obliterata. Classification (NCBI taxonomy): domain Eukaryota; kingdom Metazoa; phylum Arthropoda; class Insecta; order Diptera; family Sciomyzidae; genus Dichetophora; species Dichetophora obliterata. Next base: position 89,940,192 of record OY986439.1, on the reverse strand, counting down.
TTTAAATTTTTATAATGAAATTCCACTCAAATCTCCATGCAAAATATATCAGCTGCGACTAAAGCGTAAACATTTTCGTCAAGACAGTACTTTGTTCCGCTGCGTGAAATTATCGCAACAGGTTTCTGAGCAACATTTTTCACGACCATTTAATTGTACTGTATTAATTTTGAAACGCAAAGAGAGAGATCGTATGAAATTTCCAAACTCACTCTCTGAGTCTCTCTGAAAAACGTTGCAACGGAACTCTTCGCAACAAGATATGTGTTTGAAATTTCACGCAACAAATAAATAAATGTTGTCAGTGAAATAACACGCAAACAAACATAGTGCTATGATTTAACCTTTATCTATGGAAGTGGGGTCTCAGAAGCCTTTACATATTCGCGATTTCCGAGAATAACATGGTTTTCCCTTACCTACTTTGATAAGTAGTACAGAATACAGTACTTCTAGTTGCTAAACGATTGTGAAGAGATCTATTCCACAAGTTTACGTGGTCAATAGATTGGTAACTAAATAATAAATAAATAATCACAATAAATAATCAATATAATAAATAATAATAAATTAATAAAACTTCACGTCCCTACTTAAAGTTTAAATGTTAGATATTAAATGTTAAATATTAAGTTCTAAACTCTTATTATTAACTGTTAATTGCTAAGAATTCTGTTTCTGCAATGATTTTTAGTTTTTCTGCCTGTTTTTTTGCCTGTTTTTTTCGTTTTTTAGTCTACCTTTTATCTGCCTTGCCACCATATTCAGTGCTACTGACTCTTGATTTCCAACATTGAGGTTATTTTGTGAAAGCTTATTTTCCATTCTTGTAGTTGAAATGAAATTTAATTTGAATGTGTTTCGTTCGTGCTGATATGATTTTTAATTTCAAAATTTCAGTCTTTTCTTCAGTCATCATCATAAACCTCTTCTGCACATACGAAGCTTGTATACTCGTATTTGTTTGCAATTCAATGAAAGCAAATAAAGTGGAAATAAATAATATGTATAAAATATTTCACAGTTGTTGAAAAACATGTGATTTTATTTTTGCTACCACTCAAATTGCTAACAAAAAGAAGTATTTAAATCGATCAATATAAAATAGCAGATTCGGTATTTATGGAGCATAATAGCTGCAGTTTGCGTCGTCATTCGATGCTGATGCTATTCAAAGCCATTGAATTGTGTATCTCGTTATCTATGGCATTCAGCATGAGAATCCATCCAATGTCATGCCGATGTATTCGCTCATCTATTGAAATTCGGTTAGCCACTTGCAGCTAACACGAGCGCACTCTGTGGCGGAAACATGAACTTCTCATACACCTGCTGCGTTGCGTGAGCTGATGGAAACGCTTTGTGATAGACTTGGTTGGCATTGGTTTTCTGCTACACACTGATTGGCATAAGTTGGATTTTATACTCACGTTCATCTGTTACACGTGTCTGGATTTAAAGTGAAATGTTTGAATTTTGCAATTTGATCATAAGGATTTATTCGCTGCTTACTTACGCACTGAGTTACCAGAGTTGCTAAATATGTTTCCCGAGTTACAACTGCCATTTGTAACAGAAGTTATTTGCAAAATAATCGAATCATAACTCGACGTGCTAAACAACCTACACTACAAAAACGCCTTTTAAAATTTTTAAAATGGGCTACGACTTTTAAAGTTTAAAATAACAAGAAAATAAACCTATATCTAGTGATTGCAAAGTTTTTGATACACGATTTGAATACACTCGCTCTCAAGAACCATGGAACAGCTACATAATTTTTCTACCTCCCACGGAGAAAATTTGTTGCAAATATTATTATCTATGCTCACAGCTTATAAGCTTATAGCATACATTTATCGACTATGAGCAACTGATCATAAAGAAAGCATTTGTGCTCAAAAGCAAATACGGAGCAAGAAACAAGTCATTATATATGAGCAACTTGCGCAACAAATGAATTGAATTCAATATAATTGCTCATAAATTACACATTGCGACAGCCATTTTGCACTTTTAAATGACCATGTGCAGGCTGTATGTCTGGTCGAGTGCAACACAAAATAGCGCATAAAGTTGTCTATCACCCTCAAAATTTTGACTTACCGTTAAAAAACCAGTTTGCACGTACTTTCAACCCATTAACTCAATCAGTTATCAACTGATTTAAGACTTTATGCCAGTTAGGGAAAGACAATATACATAATTTTTAAAAGATATCTAAAGCTTTGTGAAAGGATTTAAATTTTTTTATTGAAATTTATTCAACTTCACAATTTATTGAAAATAAATAAATTCAAAAAGTTATATGAAAATTTAAGATATTTAATAATTACGCTTTTTGATAAAGTTCCATAAGTTGTCAACTGCTGGCCGGTTTTAAATAACAAACACTCAATATACTCGTAAAAGAACGAAATGTTAATATTTATACGATTGCTGTGAAGCTTTTTGAAGAATCTGTGTCGAAAAAACATCGGAAAATGTAAATAAGTTGAAAAAAATATCAAAACCTAAACATTTACTTAATAATTACACATAGGAACTAAACAAATTCTACAAAGTATTATACAGTGGCTCGCAACGAAAGTCGGGCAGGCATTCCTTAGCACTTTCGCATTGGTTTCAGAAATGAGAATGTAAGAAGAAACTTGAAGCAATAATTTTTTTCAAAACGTTTTGACGTAGAATTACGTCTTACAGCGCGGTTTGTATGGGGGTCATTTTCACGAATTTTTTCAAAGTGATATTTGACACTTTGGGGTATACCTACAGCCTTTAATCGTACAAAGGAAAAAAAAATGCCAAAATGCCTCATCGTACAAAGGAAAAAAAAAATGCCAAAATTTCAGTTTTAGTGGGAATAAAATGAATATCTAATAAAATAGCAAAATCTAAGAAGATTAAAAATTCATATATTCGTATGAGAAATGCACAAGCTGCTTAGCTGCAGTAGCTGCTTATGCTGTTTTTAAGGTTGTTGTTGTTGTTGTTGTTGTTGTTGTGTGTGTTTATTTGGTTAATAATCAAGTCGTTCCTATCTGTGGACTTTTGACAAAACAACTTAAGTCGATCTGAATTTCATAGACAAAACAGCTTAAGACTATATGAATTTCATACCAACTTAAAGGGTTTTGTCTATGAATTTCAGATAGACTGAAGTTGTTTTGTCAAAAGTCCACAGATATATAAATCCACATCAGTTGCTTAAATTTTATTTCGTTTCCCAGATAAGCAATCGGTTCGGTTGAAAACGGTGTGCACTTCTGAAAGCACTGAAGCGGACCGTTTCGTTGTCAGCAAACTATGCATTGTGTGTTTCATATAAGCGTACCATTTATTAAATTGTATATTAATGTTGATTTTCTATGATTTAAATACAAATTCTAAATGTTTGATAGTTAAAATTTGATTTTGAAATTTGAATTTACAAAAGTTGAAATTTGAATCTTTTATTGAGCTTAAGGTCCGGTTAGAACAATAAATTGCTCTAACGAATTTTTTCCAAAGAAACAACAACAAAATTTTCAATATGAAAAGGAAAACATCACTAGCTGATTAATTAGTTAGCTGATTGATTAACTAGTTAGAGCAATTAACTGTTCTAACCTGACCTAAGGCTTACCATAGGCTTAATAAACGATTTTAAGCTATCAAACAATTCAAATTTGTATTTAAATCATAGAAAATAAACATAATAAATAATAAGGTCATATAGGTAACTTTAAATTGTATATTAATTTATTTGTTGTTAAACAATTGTAACCTTTTCTTAAAATAGTTTTTATTAAGTTGCAACTGCATATTTGATAGTTTTTTGGCGAACGGGTGAAAAAGAGAGGGAAAAAGACAAAAACAAACGACGCATAAAGCGAATATGACATAAATTTCAATTGGATTCCTGATAAATATAAAAAAGGACTTTACATTTATATAGATAACGGTTTTAAAGTACAAACACATGGCGTTTTCCTACCAGTAAATCAGACGCTGCCGTTTTAGGTACCGTTTAGCTGGAACAGTGACATTCATGGCTTGTTGGGTTGTAATACAATAGAGAATACAGATGCATGTAGCAAGAGAGCCAGTATGTGGCTACAAAAAATGTACTACTACTAGCCAAGGTGGCCAGTTAAAAATTAAAACAATTCCGACAAAAAGTTCCCTTTTTGACAGTAACATAAATTAAATACAACAAAAATTACCATGGTAGAGATAAAACAAAAAGTTTCTACCGCAAGAAAACAGTGTAAAAATTATCCCTCGATCATTAATCATCGATTAAAACTTCGATCATCGATAAAAATACCACCACAAATTCCATATGCATTTAAAATTGCCACAAAAATCTCATTCGCATTAAAATATTCCACAATAAGTCCCATATACACAAATAATTTAAAAAACATTTAGAAATACCACAAGAAATTTTGTTTACTAAAAAATAAAAAAAAAAATTAAGAAGAATATTACCAAAGTGCCACGGAATTTCAAACAATACCCCTCTGAATTCCCACGCCAATTAAAAAATACCACGCTGAATTGAAAAATTTAATAGGAATTCCCAAAAACAAAAATTCCTAAGGGCAATTAAAAATTACCACGAATGGGATTTTTTCAACATTCTGGCTGCTGATATTGTTGTTTTGTTTCTGCATGCGCTGCAAAAGGCCGTTCTTCACTCGGCAATTCTATGAGCAATAATTGCTTTCGCCACAAGTAGTTTGTTGACTACTCGGGCTTAAAGGGGAGTTTCGTAAATTATTGCTCTCGGAGCAATAATTGCTTTCGCCGCAAGCTCGAGAATTTTCGTGTGTGACGAGTGAAAAGCGGGACATAGTAAACAAAGTTATGTTTTTTTTCTGTGGACGGTTCGATTCATCCCCTCTAACGCTGCTCAACCGCAGTGATCTTGCTCTTCTCTGTGCGTCGTTGTTTAAGATTTGCTTGGAAATTGTTGTTGGTTCAGTTAGCTGATATTTTTTAAGATGTTCATAATTTTTACTCGACATGAACAGCTGATTTTGACAACGAACTCGCTTTTATCTACTTTCTACTTCATTCCTCTCCAAGTCGGCCCTACCTGGTTATTCTGCCATGAGTTGGAGTACGAATAAAGCGAATGTTTATTTTCAGCAAGATAAATACAATAGAGAATACAGATGCGTGTAGCTACAGAGGCAGTATGTATGTATACTACGCAGGTTAGCGCATGCGTTACTAAGCATTTAAAAACTCCATTTATATTTTAAATACCATAATAAACTCAAATTATTTATATTATGCAATCTATTTTTTCCATACTAAAAATTTATTTTGTTTACTTAAATTTTAATTTTAAATTACTTTTAAAATATACATATGTGTATATGCTCTTTACTATAGGAAAAATAAATAATTCAAATTTACCCATATTTATTTCCATTAATTAAACATAACTTTGAATTACATTTAGTTTTAACCAACAAAATAAATGAACAAGAACAACAAATTCATCACCAAAAATATGAAACGAAAACTTTTTATAAAACAAAACAAATTTTTACATGAATTTAATAGTGAGCTTTTCAGATCAGGTAAGTTTGAAGAAGGGCAACAACAAGTTTGTTTTTGAGTTATTTTTATTTAGAAGATGAAACGCTTTAAAATAGTTTTGAAAAATATAAATAAAAAAAGCCAGAATTTTTCTCTATTACTGTATAAAAAGGAATTCTACGTCTATACTTACGATACTATCGAAACTGTGTCTTTTTTATTGGTGAGCAAAATATAACAGAAACATAGTTACAAAATTATAACATAACGGTAAAACAAAATTTAATCAAACCAAAACTTTAAAAACGAGCTCACATTGAAAGTCGGACAGATAAGGAATTCAATACTAAAACTAAGAATTTAATATTTTGTTGCCAATCCTTTTTCTTATATGAGTGCCTGCAGCTTTTTTGAAATGGGTGCAACCAAATTTTTAAAAACTTCAGCTCCAATCTGATTCCACTCTTCACATAGGATACTTTTTTTTAGGATTGGATCTTTAGTTGCCCATCTCTAATACTGCTCTTAGGATTTAAGTTCATCTCATAGATGTTTTATAACATTTTAATCTGGGCCTTGTGAGGTTGTTTTTATGATATTTGGACAAATATTAAGTACACAATTCTTTACCAAGAGCGTCGTATGTTTCAGGTCATTCTTGGTAAAACTAAAAATTGTCTACAATTCCTTATTAACCCGCACTTTCATTTACTTGCGCCATGAGAATGCCAAGGAACATATTTTTGTCCATTATACCTTCAATAACATAAATGCTTCCAACATCAGACGCAGACTTTTAACTTTATACTGTTTAATTTTATTCCAACTTCAAAGTTTTTAATCTATCTTAAGACTCACTTAATATCAAATTTTACATTGGTATTTATTATAGTTAATTGTTATATTTTCTGGATGTCTCAAGCTAACTTTCTGCTCTTCTATTAGGGCCCGTTTGATAGGAAAGAAAGTGACGCAGAATTTGTATAACACTTTCTTTCCGTTTTCATTGGTTTCAAAAATTTAGTTTCGTTCTTTTTATTGTGTGAGTTGCTAATTGGCCAGCACAAATTTGCCTGCAGTTCTTTCTTAAGAAACGAACTAGGTCAGTAAGTGAGTTTGACTCGCTTGTGCAATTCTGCCTGCGCTTCTGTCTTTAGGTCGATAACTGAACGATTGGTTAATTGTGTAAGCGTGTGTATCGCTTGCGCAATTATGTGTATGCTCACTTTTCTGTCCACAGAATTTTGTTAGGTCGGCAGAATACACTTGTGTCAACTGGCTTAGTATTTGGGTTGCTCAAGTGGATTCCTTCGCTTGAGCAATCTTTTAAGCGCTTGGTGTATTGAATTTTGTTTAATCTATATTTATAATTTACTGTGTCACAAAGTAGTGATATAAACTAGTTTACTCAAGTGGATTCGGAGGAATTCGCTTGAGCAATCTTTAGCTAGGTTGGTCAATTGAAAAAGAATTCTGTTTAATTTTGTTTATAATTTGCTATTGCCACACAAGTTGTGACATAAAATAATGTGACATGTTTGCGACACAAGTGGGAATGCAAACATGCGTTTTCTGAGGAGTGTACTTGGAATTACTAAAAGTACGTTTTATTGTTAGGTATGGGTAGGGTTACAGGCTGTATTGTAACTCCCCCACCGTTAGTTTGAGGCACCGACGAAACATTAAGTATACATTTTCTTTGTTTCTTTAAATAAAATGTGCTTATTGCTAGTATAACTATAATTATTATGCTTATGTCTATACTTAAATTAGCCAAATCTTGGTTTTTATTTTTCTGGATTACATAATTAAAATTATCCTCTAAGTTTATCTGTTTTGAATAGAGTTCTTCTAATTTGATATCTTGAATTGTTTCGTTTGGTTTTACATATGTTATTAAGTTGGGTAGTATAAACTTGTCTTGTGTTTTTAAGTTTGTGTTAAAATAGGTTTGGTTAAATGTATTGATTTGACAATTTTGGAATTTTATAATAAAGTTGCCTCTTGGGTTTAATTCTAATTTAGTGCAATTTTGAATAATTTTTTCGTTATAATTTTTAAATATTAGAATGCCAGGTAGAATTTCTTTTACATCCTGGTTTTTATTTATCTTAACTTTACAATGAGCTATCTCTAAATTAACTATACTTTTTATGCATGTGTCATGAATTTCGATTAGGTTTTTCTTCATATTGTCTTTTATAAAAGGTTGATAGACTCTGTGTTTACTGTCTATTAGGACTTCGTAGTAGTCGGATAGTAGGGATGTATAATTTGTGGTAGGGATCGGTTCTAATGTTACTTTTGAGATTGGTTCTTTTTGATATTGCGGTATTTGTAACACGATTATTATACTGTCTTCATGGAATATGACTGATATTTTCGTATTTGTGTAGCTGTCCAGGCTGTCCATTCTGTCTAGTTCTATATCTGTTAGTATGTCCTTTGGTATAATACCTAACTTGCTTGAAAATATAATTTGACCTATTTCTTCTATGTGGTTTCTTAGTAAGGTTATGTCATTATCTATATGGTATATCTGTTGGAGGAATGTGATCTCGTCTTCCAGTGTTGCTATTTTATTCATGATCGTATCTTTGAATTTGTTTAGGTAAGTCTGAACTACGTGTTGTTGGTTGTTAATGTGGTTGGTAATGTTGTAAACTTGAGTTGATAAAATGTTATTAGTGAGAATTACGTTGTTAAGTTTGTTTGTTAGTTGCTCATAGTTTTGTGTGTTTCTGTCGAGTATGTTTTTTATTTGAATTTCGTCTTCGTTGTCCATAGTCCCGGCAATGTATTTTAATCCTTGCCCGATCGCGTTAACAAGGCCTCTCTTGCGTACAAAGTGTGGTGTTAGGTTGTTTATTTTAGCCTGAAGTAAAGCAAAATTTTTCTTTATTGTATCTAGTGTTGATCTTGATTCCATGTTAGCAAGTTTTAAGATGGCAATGTTGTTTTTAATGATCAATAAGGTATTTTGGTAGTTTGTTAAGTTTATTTTGTGAAGAATCTTATCATTGTGGTCTATGACTTTTATTTCTCCCGTTTTGATGGGTATGTAGCCATTGTTGTCAGTAAGGTTTTGGATGTCCAATATTTGTGCACTCATGCTTGTAACAAATAGAATAATCGTAAAGGGGTATGCAAGCCAAGTCATTGTGTATAGTTGATTTTACCTGTAAGTATAAAGTTTATGCTTTAGACTTGATGGTTGGATTGTCTTTATTTTGTAGTCTTTTGTTTTTTCGTATGTGTGTTTTGTAGTATTTATGTCTAGTTTTAGAGTTTATTAAATGTTCGTTGTCAATTTGTTCCGTGTTTATTTTCCTATATTTAGCGTGGTTTTTTCCCCCTCTTATTTCTTTTATATAATTGGTTCCTGGTTCTAGTGATACTTCTACTCGATTTTGATTCAATTTGTCGATGGTTTTTTGTTTTTTAATACGAATTAATTCTTGGATCCTTGGGAATTCGGCTTCTTTTATTTTTCCGTTCGTGAAATCGATTGGCTTTTTATTTGTTGTACTATGAATGGTGTTGTTGTAGAATCCGATAATTCTTAATATTTTTTCCTCCACTGTTTCGGTAGTGTTGTCATCGTCGTGTCTTAAGAGTCTGATGTGTTCGTTTATGGTATTGTGCAATCTTTCTATGTCTGCATTTGACGTGTGATTGCTGTTTGAAGTATAGTGTATTTGGATATTCTCGTTTTTGAGGAATTCGCAGATAGGTATTGCTTTGAATCCTAACTCGTTGTCTACTATAATCTTTTTCATTTTTCCGTGTGCACTTATGTATTGCAAGATTTTTGTCTTAAATTCCGTCCAAGTTCTTCCAATAATTTTATATGCTACTGCGAATTTTGAGAATTTATCTATCATGGTCAAAAATAATTCATTCTTTAGGGAATAGAATACGTCTAAATGGAGTATTTCATTGGGTTGGTTGGGTGTTTCGGTAATTTTGAACTGAATTTTGGGGGGATTGCGTTCATATTTTTCTAGGTTGCAAATTTCGCAGTTGTTTATGAATTGAGTGATTCGGTTCCTTAAATTGGGGTGATAAATGATATCACGAAGTTCTTTATAACCTTCGTCAATACCTCTGTGGTTTTTGCTTTTATGCTCTTTTTCTAGAATTTCTACCAGTTTTTCTTCATCCGTTATATCTTCTGCTATCTTGTAACAACGAATAATTTTCATATTTGGAAATAGCTCTTTGGCTGTGTCGCTTAATGTAGGAAGTAATTCTTCACAAATGAGGATAGCGTTTAATTGAGTTGGGTGAAAGTGATTTCTAAGCAAAATTTTGGCAGTGTCTTTGTCTAAATTTTTAATGTGTATTGTTTTTCTGTTGTTTTTGAATATTTTAGTGTTTTTAATTTTCAGGGACCCTGTAGCTGTTTTTTTGAAAATAATTTGATTTTTAAAAATGTTTATTGGTGATTCACTTTCTCTAACGTAGTATTCAATTTCTTCAATTGCATTTATTTGTACTTCGTCTGGTATGATCCTGGATAATGCATCCGCATTATTGTTTTTAGTGCCCTTTTTATACCTTATCTCGTAATCGAATTCAGATAGTTTTAGTCTCCAGCGGACTAATTTTGAGTTAGGTTCTTTAATTGAGAAGAGCCAAGTTAAAGGTTTATGGTCAGTTTCGATTAGGAATTTTCGTCCAAACAGGTAGGGCCGAAAATATTTAGTGGCCCAAACGATTGCGAGTAATTCTTTCTCAATAGTGCTGTAGTTAATTTCGTGCTCGTTAAGAGTGCGACTTGCAAAGCAAATTGGGTGGTTGTCTTGTGAAAGAATTGCTCCAAGAGCATAATTACTAGCATCTGTCGTGAGGGTAAATTTTTTATTGAGGTCTGGGTACTGGAGTATAGGGTCGTTTGTAAGCAAATTTTTCAATGTGTTAAAACTGTTTTGGTACGCTGGGTCAGATACATTTATTTTGGCGTCCTTTTTTAAATATTTCGTCATTGGCTTAGCTATTGCAGAATAATCTTTTATGAACTTGCGGTAGTATCCAGTAAGTCCAAGGAATTGTTTTATCTGCTTCGGAGTTCTGGGGATAGGAAATTTGAGGACGCACTCAATCTTTACAGGATTTGGTTTAATACCATTTGGAGTGACGATATGTCCGAGGAACTCTGTTTCTCTTTTGAAAAATTCTGATTTATCTAATTGGATTTTTAAATTGGCTTCGCTTAATCGTTGGAAAACTTTTTGTATAGAATCAATATGCTCTTGTAGTGATGTTGAGAATATGATTATATCGTCTAGATAAACCAAACAAATTTTATTAATATAGTCACGTAGTAGGTTATTCATAAGTCTTTGAAACGTAGCTGGGGCTGTCTTCAACCCAAATGGCATACGCAAAAACTCATAGTGTCCATTCTCGACGCTGAACGCTGTCTTGTGTCTATCTTCTTCCTCAATTTCAATTTGATGAAATCCCTTCGCTAAATCGAGGGTGGTAAAATATTGGCATCTACCCAATTTTTCTAGTATTTCATCAATGTTGGGGATAGGATATTTGTCGTCGATCGTAACAGCATTGAGTTTACGATAATCGATAACAAGTCTCCATTTACTTTTCCCGCTGGCGTCTACCTTCTTAGGCACAATCCAGATAGGGGCGGAATATGGAGAGTTACTGTGTCGTATGATCTGATTGTCAAGAAGTTCTTGAATTTGTATTTGCACTTCCTCCTTATGGACATAAGGATATCTATACGTCTTGGTGTGTAATGGTATGTTGTCAGTGGTCCGTATTCTATGTTTAATAACATTCGTAAAAGTCAGGTCTGCATTGTCTTGATAAAATATATCTGAATATTTATTTATAGTTTTTAGTAGCAGATTCCTTTCTTCTGCATTAAGGTGTTCTGTTCGAATTTTCTCGGATATTTCCATTCCTTGTTCATTTTTTTCTATAACGCTATAAATAAATTTTTTTCTATAAATTTTTTTCTATTGTTAACTTCTTCAGAGATTATCGATCCATCGTTTGGGAATATGCTTAGACAATCCGTTGTCTCAACATTACATTCAATGTTAAAATTTTGGACGTTATAAATTCCCTCCTTTATAGTTAGATCTCCTTTTAAAGACTTCTGCTCTTTAATGTAGGCAAGACCTTCCTTTTGCTTTATTGGTATCGATACTTTTAATATATTTTTGTTTCCAAAAATGAGGGGTAACCGATTCTTATTGATGGTTAAAATATTTTCTTCGTAATTAATAATTGCTTTAAAACGTTTTAAGATGTCATTTCCTATTAGTCCGTCATATTCGTCATGAAATTGAAGTACAATAAATTCTACCATATTAGAGGAATTTCCTAATTCATTGAATAATGGTATTCTTACTTTTTCTCTAGCTGTAATGTTGTTTTGTAGGGTTTTAAGGGTGAACGTATGAGTAGGTATTTTCCATTTTGGGTGGCAAATTTCTGGGTTTATAACAGAATCTGTTGCTCCGGTATCTATGACAAACTTTAATATTCCTAATTTAGTTTGAATAACTATATGTGGAAGTTTTCCGCTGAGGCTGGAGGCCGAAAATTTTCTCTTACCTCTAACTTCCCAATTTCCATCGGTTCGATGATTGGCAACGGTTGGTTATTGAAACTGCTTTGATTTGGGGAGTTGTATTGTGGTGTAAAATTAGTTTGACTAATCTGAGGTCTAAAATGATTATTAAAGTTAGGATTTGTTTGCCTATTCTGAGGTATAAAGCGGCTTGGATTGTTGTTTGTTTGCCTATTCTGAGGTATTGAACGACTGGTTTGTTTGTTCTGTGGTGTGGGATAATTATTTGTTTGCCTACTTCGAGGTGCAAACTGGTTATTTCTGATTCTATCATTATGTTGACCGTCATACCTATTGTTTTGGTTTGTTGTATTTTGATTTTGCCTAAAGGGATTGAAATATGTATACTTTGCGTCATGGAGTATACTGATTGCTTCCTCTAATGTTCCCGGGTCCCTACAATATAGTATAGATTTCATCGGTTCGGGTATTTTAGATTTGAACAGCTGTAGGGCTGTTTTTATATTTAAATTCAGTGAGTGTTTTAATTCGTCGTCGCTAACTGCGTCTGTTAAGTCCTGTTTTGTTCTCATGTTAAGACGTCTTAACGAGCTTTTTATGTCATTATAGAGGTCCATGCTATTTGTACGGAATGAAACTCCTCGTAATTCGTTGTACAATTCGTCAACTGATTTTCTATCACTAAAGTTGTTGTAAAGTATAGCTTTTAAGTCAGTCCATGAGTCGACATGTCCGTTAATTTCTACTGCTTCCTTTGCTTTCCCTTTAAATTTTGACTTAATTACGTCGGAAAAAATTTGTTGACCTAACTGGTCATAGGTTCTCAGTATTGGGTGGATTCTATCTACTAGATCTACGAACGTTTGTAGACTACTGACGTCACCAGAAAATTCAGGTGACTTATTAAGGTAGCAAAGGGGGTCAATTGTTAAGGTTGCCATTCCGTTTGTGTTTTCTAGAAGATTCCTTACTCTTTCTGAAAGTAACAGTCTATTTTGTCTTGCTAAGTCCTGTTGCAGTGCTTCTAGGTTTTGTCCTAATAACCCTAAACTTTCGTCCATATATATTTAATCAAATTCTAGTTTACACGAATAAGATAAGGTCACTTTTAAATTTTACACCAGAAATTTGCACTTTTTCAACAATTAATTAGCAAAAAAAAATTTTATTTAATTTTGGGTAAAATTAGGTACTTAATTGTTTTTTTTTTTCTCTAATTTATAAATTACAAATAATTCTTACTCTTCTCGTACGTAGGGCTTTATTATAGCTATAGCTGTGGGTTTCGGCCTTGGTAGTTTTGGTAGTTGATTTTTCCTTGGTATCTGATGTTGTTCTCCTTTGTATGGTGTTTGATGATAGAGGTCGGGATATGGAAACACGATGGTGTCTTCGTCGTCCGTGAAGTATGAGTTTTCAGTTGCCCTTCTCGAAACTATCTCACTGTAGATGTCCACGGTTTCCTCGTCGTCGTTAAAATAGGAAGATGTAGACATAGATGGCCAAAGTTTGGTTTGGTGGTCCTTCACAATTTTTGCGGTAGTTTTGATTGTTGCGGTAACTTTGATCTTCCAAAGTTCTTTGTAAAGAAGTAATCTTTCACGTATCAATTTGTTGAAGTAACTTTGATCTTCCAAAGTTGTTTGTAGACAAGTAATCTTTTACTTAATCAATTTGTTGAAGTAACTTTGATCTTCCAAAGTTGTTTGTAGAGAAGTAATCTTTCACTTTTTCCACAAGTAAACCACAGTACGCCGTTCAAGCATTAAAATGCAAGTAAATATGTATATTTTTTCTTAAAAACTTTTATATTCACTTGGCGTATCCTACCGACTGCGCCACTTTTAACTTTATACTGGAGGAATTTATTACTTTTGAAATAAACACATAATTATTTTTATAAAAAGATTTAATTTTATTCCAACTTCAAAGTTTTTAATCTATCTTAAGACTCACTTAATATCAAATTTTACATTGGTATTTATTATAGTTAATTGTTATATTTTCTGGATGTCTCAAGCTAACTTTCTGCTCTTCTATTAGGGCCCGTTTGATAGGAAAGAAAGTGACGCAGAATTTGTATAACACTTTCTTTCCGTTTTCATTGGTTTCAAAAATTTAGTTTCGTTCTTTTTATTGTGTGAGTTGCTAATTGGCCAGCACAAATTTGCCTGCAGTTCTTTCTTAAGAAACGAACTAGGTCAGTAAGTGAGTTTGACTCGCTTGTGCAATTCTGCCTGCGCTTCTGTCTTTAGGTCGATAACTGAACGATTGGTTAATTGTGTAAGCGTGTGTATCGCTTGCGCAATTATGTGTATGCTCACTTTTCTGTCCACAGAATTTTGTTAGGTCGGCAGAATACACTTGTGTCAACTGGCTTAGTATTTGGGTTGCTCAAGTGGATTCCTTCGCTTGAGCAATCTTTTAAGCGCTTGGTGTATTGAATTTTGTTTAATCTATATTTATAATTTACTGTGTCACAAAGTAGTGATATAAACTAGTTTACTCAAGTGGATTCGGAGGAATTCGCTTGAGCAATCTTTAGCTAGGTTGGTCAATTGAAAAAGAATTCTGTTTAATTTTGTTTATAATTTGCTATTGCCACACAAGATGTGACATAAAATAATGTGACATGTTTGCGACACAAGTGGGAATGCAAACATGCGTTTTCTGAGGAGTGTACTTGGAATTACTAAAAGTACGTTTTATTGTTAGGTATGGGTAGGGTTACAGGCTGTATTGTAACTCCCCCACCGTTAGTTTGAGGCACCGACGAAACATTAAGTATACATTTTCTTTGTTTCTTTAAATAAAATGTGCTTATTGCTAGTATAACTATAATTATTATGCTTATGTCTATACTTAAATTAGCCAAATCTTGGTTTTTATTTTTCTGGATTACATAATTAAAATTATCCTCTAAGTTTATCTGTTTTGAATAGAGTTCTTCTAATTTGATATCTTGAATTGTTTCGTTTGGTTTTACATATGTTATTAAGTTGGGTAGTATAAACTTGTCTTGTGTTTTTAAGTTTGTGTTAAAATAGGTTTGGTTAAATGTATTGATTTGACAATTTTGGAATTTTATAATAAAGTTGCCTCTTGGGTTTAATTCTAATTTAGTGCAATTTTGAATAATTTTTTCGTTATAATTTTTAAATATTAGAATGCCAGGTAGAATTTCTTTTACATCCTGGTTTTTATTTATCTTAACTTTACAATGAGCTATCTCTAAATTAACTATACTTTTTATGCATGTGTCATGAATTTCGATTAGGTTTTTCTTCATATTGTCTTTTATAAAAGGTTGATAGACTCTGTGTTTACTGTCTATTAGGACTTCGTAGTAGTCGGATAGTAGGGATGTATAATTTGTGGTAGGGATCGGTTCTAATGTTACTTTTGAGATTGGTTCTTTTTGATATTGCGGTATTTGTAACACGATTATTATACTGTCTTCATGGAATATGACTGATATTTTCGTATTTGTGTAGCTGTCCAGGCTGTCCATTCTGTCTAGTTCTATATCTGTTAGTATGTCCTTTGGTATAATACCTAACTTGCTTGAAAATATAATTTGACCTATTTCTTCTATGTGGTTTCTTAGTAAGGTTATGTCATTATCTATATGGTATATCTGTTGGAGGAATGTGATCTCGTCTTCCAGTGTTGCTATTTTATTCATGATCGTATCTTTGAATTTGTTTAGGTAAGTCTGAACTACGTGTTGTTGGTTGTTAATGTGGTTGGTAATGTTGTAAACTTGAGTTGATAAAATGTTATTAGTGAGAATTACGTTGTTAAGTTTGTTTGTTAGTTGCTCATAGTTTTGTGTGTTTCTGTCGAGTATGTTTTTTATTTGAATTTCGTCTTCGTTGTCCATAGTCCCGGCAATGTATTTTAATCCTTGCCCGATCGCGTTAACAAGGCCTCTCTTGCGTACAAAGTGTGGTGTTAGGTTGTTTATTTTAGCCTGAAGTAAAGCAAAATTTTTCTTTATTGTATCTAGTGTTGATCTTGATTCCATGTTAGCAAGTTTTAAGATGGCAATGTTGTTTTTAATGATCAATAAGGTATTTTGGTAGTTTGTTAAGTTTATTTTGTGAAGAATCTTATCATTGTGGTCTATGACTTTTATTTCTCCCGTTTTGATGGGTATGTAGCCATTGTTGTCAGTAAGGTTTTGGATGTCCAATATTTGTGCACTCATGCTTGTAACAAATAGAATAATCGTAAAGGGGTATGCAAGCCAAGTCATTGTGTATAGTTGATTTTACCTGTAAGTATAAAGTTTATGCTTTAGACTTGATGGTTGGATTGTCTTTATTTTGTAGTCTTTTGTTTTTTCGTATGTGTGTTTTGTAGTATTTATGTCTAGTTTTAGAGTTTATTAAATGTTCGTTGTCAATTTGTTCCGTGTTTATTTTCCTATATTTAGCGTGGTTTTTTCCCCCTCTTATTTCTTTTATATAATTGGTTCCTGGTTCTAGTGATACTTCTACTCGATTTTGATTCAATTTGTCGATGGTTTTTTGTTTTTTAATACGAATTAATTCTTGGATCCTTGGGAATTCGGCTTCTTTTATTTTTCCGTTCGTGAAATCGATTGGCTTTTTATTTGTTGTACTATGAATGGTGTTGTTGTAGAATCCGATAATTCTTAATATTTTTTCCTCCACTGTTTCGGTAGTGTTGTCATCGTCGTGTCTTAAGAGTCTGATGTGTTCGTTTATGGTATTGTGCAATCTTTCTATGTCTGCATTTGACGTGTGATTGCTGTTTGAAGTATAGTGTATTTGGATATTCTCGTTTTTGAGGAATTCGCAGATAGGTATTGCTTTGAATCCTAACTCGTTGTCTACTATAATCTTTTTCATTTTTCCGTGTGCACTTATGTATTGCAAGATTTTTGTCTTAAATTCCGTCCAAGTTCTTCCAATAATTTTATATGCTACTGCGAATTTTGAGAATTTATCTATCATGGTCAAAAATAATTCATTCTTTAGGGAATAGAATACGTCTAAATGGAGTATTTCATTGGGTTGGTTGGGTGTTTCGGTAATTTTGAACTGAATTTTGGGGGGATTGCGTTCATATTTTTCTAGGTTGCAAATTTCGCAGTTGTTTATGAATTGAGTGATTCGGTTCCTTAAATTGGGGTGATAAATGATATCACGAAGTTCTTTATAACCTTCGTCAATACCTCTGTGGTTTTTGCTTTTATGCTCTTTTTCTAGAATTTCTACCAGTTTTTCTTCATCCGTTATATCTTCTGCTATCTTGTAACAACGAATAATTTTCATATTTGGAAATAGCTCTTTGGCTGTGTCGCTTAATGTAGGAAGTAATTCTTCACAAATGAGGATAGCGTTTAATTGAGTTGGGTGAAAGTGATTTCTAAGCAAAATTTTGGCAGTGTCTTTGTCTAAATTTTTAATGTGTATTGTTTTTCTGTTGTTTTTGAATATTTTAGTGTTTTTAATTTTCAGGGACCCTGTAGCTGTTTTTTTGAAAATAATTTGATTTTTAAAAATGTTTATTGGTGATTCACTTTCTCTAACGTAGTATTCAATTTCTTCAATTGCATTTATTTGTACTTCGTCTGGTATGATCCTGGATAATGCATCCGCATTATTGTTTTTAGTGCCCTTTTTATACCTTATCTCGTAATCGAATTCAGATAGTTTTAGTCTCCAGCGGACTAATTTTGAGTTAGGTTCTTTAATTGAGAAGAGCCAAGTTAAAGGTTTATGGTCAGTTTCGATTAGGAATTTTCGTCCAAACAGGTAGGGCCGAAAATATTTAGTGGCCCAAACGATTGCGAGTAATTCTTTCTCAATAGTGCTGTAGTTAATTTCGTGCTCGTTAAGAGTGCGACTTGCAAAGCAAATTGGGTGGTTGTCTTGTGAAAGAATTGCTCCAAGAGCATAATTACTAGCATCTGTCGTGAGGGTAAATTTTTTATTGAGGTCTGGGTACTGGAGTATAGGGTCGTTTGTAAGCAAATTTTTCAATGTGTTAAAACTGTTTTGGTACGCTGGGTCAGATACATTTATTTTGGCGTCCTTTTTTAAATATTTCGTCATTGGCTTAGCTATTGCAGAATAATCTTTTATGAACTTGCGGTAGTATCCAGTAAGTCCAAGGAATTGTTTTATCTGCTTCGGAGTTCTGGGGATAGGAAATTTGAGGACGCACTCAATCTTTACAGGATTTGGTTTAATACCATTTGGAGTGACGATATGTCCGAGGAACTCTGTTTCTCTTTTGAAAAATTCTGATTTATCTAATTGGATTTTTAAATTGGCTTCGCTTAATCGTTGGAAAACTTTTTGTATAGAATCAATATGCTCTTGTAGTGATGTTGAGAATATGATTATATCGTCTAGATAAACCAAACAAATTTTATTAATATAGTCACGTAGTAGGTTATTCATAAGTCTTTGAAACGTAGCTGGGGCTGTCTTCAACCCAAATGGCATACGCAAAAACTCATAGTGTCCATTCTCGACGCTGAACGCTGTCTTGTGTCTATCTTCTTCCTCAATTTCAATTTGATGAAATCCCTTCGCTAAATCGAGGGTGGTAAAATATTGGCATCTACCCAATTTTTCTAGTATTTCATCAATGTTGGGGATAGGATATTTGTCGTCGATCGTAACAGCATTGAGTTTACGATAATCGATAACAAGTCTCCATTTACTTTTCCCGCTGGCGTCTACCTTCTTAGGCACAATCCAGATAGGGGCGGAATATGGAGAGTTACTGTGTCGTATGATCTGATTGTCAAGAAGTTCTTGAATTTGTATTTGCACTTCCTCCTTATGGACATAAGGATATCTATACGTCTTGGTGTGTAATGGTATGTTGTCAGTGGTCCGTATTCTATGTTTAATAACATTCGTAAAAGTCAGGTCTGCATTGTCTTGATAAAATATATCTGAATATTTATTTATAGTTTTTAGTAGCAGATTCCTTTCTTCTGCATTAAGGTGTTCTGTTCGAATTTTCTCGGATATTTCCATTCCTTGTTCATTTTTTTCTATAACGCTATAAATAAATTTTTTTCTATAAATTTTTTTCTATTGTTAACTTCTTCAGAGATTATCGATCCATCGTTTGGGAATATGCTTAGACAATCCGTTGTCTCAACATTACATTCAATGTTAAAATTTTGGACGTTATAAATTCCCTCCTTTATAGTTAGATCTCCTTTTAAAGACTTCTGCTCTTTAATGTAGGCAAGACCTTCCTTTTGCTTTATTGGTATCGATACTTTTAATATATTTTTGTTTCCAAAAATGAGGGGTAACCGATTCTTATTGATGGTTAAAATATTTTCTTCGTAATTAATAATTGCTTTAAAACGTTTTAAGATGTCATTTCCTATTAGTCCGTCATATTCGTCATGAAATTGAAGTACAATAAATTCTACCATATTAGAGGAATTTCCTAATTCATTGAATAATGGTATTCTTACTTTTTCTCTAGCTGTAATGTTGTTTTGTAGGGTTTTAAGGGTGAACGTATGAGTAGGTATTTTCCATTTTGGGTGGCAAATTTCTGGGTTTATAACAGAATCTGTTGCTCCGGTATCTATGACAAACTTTAATATTCCTAATTTAGTTTGAATAACTATATGTGGAAGTTTTCCGCTGAGGCTGGAGGCCGAAAATTTTCTCTTACCTCTAACTTCCCAATTTCCATCGGTTCGATGATTGGCAACGGTTGGTTATTGAAACTGCTTTGATTTGGGGAGTTGTATTGTGGTGTAAAATTAGTTTGACTAATCTGAGGTCTAAAATGATTATTAAAGTTAGGATTTGTTTGCCTATTCTGAGGTATAAAGCGGCTTGGATTGTTGTTTGTTTGCCTATTCTGAGGTATTGAACGACTGGTTTGTTTGTTCTGTGGTGTGGGATAATTATTTGTTTGCCTACTTCGAGGTGCAAACTGGTTATTTCTGATTCTATCATTATGTTGACCGTCATACCTATTGTTTTGGTTTGTTGTATTTTGATTTTGCCTAAAGGGATTGAAATATGTATACTTTGCGTCATGGAGTATACTGATTGCTTCCTCTAATGTTCCCGGGTCCCTACAATATAGTATAGATTTCATCGGTTCGGGTATTTTAGATTTGAACAGCTGTAGGGCTGTTTTTATATTTAAATTCAGTGAGTGTTTTAATTCGTCGTCGCTAACTGCGTCTGTTAAGTCCTGTTTTGTTCTCATGTTAAGACGTCTTAACGAGCTTTTTATGTCATTATAGAGGTCCATGCTATTTGTACGGAATGAAACTCCTCGTAATTCGTTGTACAATTCGTCAACTGATTTTCTATCACTAAAGTTGTTGTAAAGTATAGCTTTTAAGTCAGTCCATGAGTCGACATGTCCGTTAATTTCTACTGCTTCCTTTGCTTTCCCTTTAAATTTTGACTTAATTACGTCGGAAAAAATTTGTTGACCTAACTGGTCATAGGTTCTCAGTATTGGGTGGATTCTATCTACTAGATCTACGAACGTTTGTAGACTACTGACGTCACCAGAAAATTCAGGTGACTTATTAAGGTAGCAAAGGGGGTCAATTGTTAAGGTTGCCATTCCGTTTGTGTTTTCTAGAAGATTCCTTACTCTTTCTGAAAGTAACAGTCTATTTTGTCTTGCTAAGTCCTGTTGCAGTGCTTCTAGGTTTTGTCCTAATAACCCTAAACTTTCGTCCATATATATTTAATCAAATTCTAGTTTACACGAATAAGATAAGGTCACTTTTAAATTTTACACCAGAAATTTGCACTTTTTCAACAATTAATTAGCAAAAAAAAATTTTATTTAATTTTGGGTAAAATTAGGTACTTAATTGTTTTTTTTTTTCTCTAATTTATAAATTACAAATAATTCTTACTCTTCTCGTACGTAGGGCTTTATTATAGCTATAGCTGTGGGTTTCGGCCTTGGTAGTTTTGGTAGTTGATTTTTCCTTGGTATCTGATGTTGTTCTCCTTTGTATGGTGTTTGATGATAGAGGTCGGGATATGGAAACACGATGGTGTCTTCGTCGTCCGTGAAGTATGAGTTTTCAGTTGCCCTTCTCGAAACTATCTCACTGTAGATGTCCACGGTTTCCTCGTCGTCGTTAAAATAGGAAGATGTAGACATAGATGGCCAAAGTTTGGTTTGGTGGTCCTTCACAATTTTTGCGGTAGTTTTGATTGTTGCGGTAACTTTGATCTTCCAAAGTTCTTTGTAAAGAAGTAATCTTTCACGTATCAATTTGTTGAAGTAACTTTGATCTTCCAAAGTTGTTTGTAGACAAGTAATCTTTTACTTAATCAATTTGTTGAAGTAACTTTGATCTTCCAAAGTTGTTTGTAGAGAAGTAATCTTTCACTTTTTCCACAAGTAAACCACAGTACGCCGATCAAGCATTAAAATGCAAGTAAATATGTATATTTTTTCTTAAAAACTTTTATATTCACTTGGCGTATCCTACCGACTGCGCCACTTTTAACTTTATACTGGAGGAATTTATTACTTTTGAAATAAACACATAATTATTTTTATAAAAAGATTTAATTTTATTCCAACTTCAAAGTTTTTAATCTATCTTAAGACTCACTTAATATCAAATTTTACATTGGTATTTATTATAGTTAATTGTTATATTTTCTGGATGTCTCAAGCTAACTTTCTGCTCTTTTTTTATTATTAGGGCCCGTTTGATAGGAAAGAAAGTGACGCAGAATTTGTATAACACTTTCTTTCCGTTTTCATTGGTTTCAAAAATTTATTTTCGTTCTTTTTATTGTGTGAGTTGCTAATTGGCCAGCACAAATTTGCCTGCAGTTCTTTCTTAAGAAACGAACTAGGTCAGTAAGTGAGTTTGACTCGCTTGTGCAATTCTGCCTGCGCTTCTGTCTTTAGGTCGATAACTGAACGATTGGTTAATTGTGTAAGCGTGTGTATCGCTTGCGCAATTATGTGTATGCTCACTTTTCTGTCCACAGAATTTTGTTAGGTCGGCAGAATACACTTGTGTCAACTGGCTTAGTATTTGGGTTGCTCAAGTGGATTCCTTCGCTTGAGCAATCTTTTAAGCGCTTGGTGTATTGAATTTTGTTTAATCTATATTTATAATTTACTGTGTCACAAAGTAGTGATATAAACTAGTTTACTCAAGTGGATTCGGAGGAATTCGCTTGAGCAATCTTTAGCTAGGTTGGTCAATTGAAAAAGAATTCTGTTTAATTTTGTTTATAATTTGCTATTGCCACACAAGTTGTGACATAAAATAATGTGACATGTTTGCGACACAAGTGGGAATGCAAACATGCGTTTTCTGAGGAGTGTACTTGGAATTACTAAAAGTACGTTTTATTGTTAGGTATGGGTAGGGTTACAGGCTGTATTGTAACTACGCAGCCCCAAACCATGACTGATCCGCTACCATGCTTAATCGTATGTTCAGAATTTTTATTGCAAAATTCTTCATTCGGTTTTCGCTTTCCATTTGAACCATATAAATTAAATAAACTCTCACCGGTAAGCAAATCCTATACTAAAAGTTTATTGTTTAGAAGTGCTACAGCTCCTAATGTTTTCTGTTTTATTAACCTTGCTCCAGAATAGAAAGTCTTTGGTCATCTGCTCATGCACGAAATTGGGGCGTTCTATTACATTTTTCTTTATAATAGAGTGCTTTTTTCGTGCTACTCCTCAATTTAAACATTTTTTTCTTAAAACTCTTCAAATTGTTTCTGAGTGTACACTCTTTTTCAAATTGAGTTTTAACATGACCTCTAGTTTTAGTGCAAATAAAAATGGGTCTTTTATTATTTCTCTTAAAAAATACCCTTCATCTTTAGAGCTAAGATTATTTTTAGCTACTGTACGTTCCTAATTGCATATTCTCTTATCTTGAATATAATGCTTGATTATATCGTGCACTGCTGATTTACATTTTAAGGCGACTTGTGAAATTTGTCGCTCGGATTTCCCTTTCAAATAATAATCTATCAGGATCTGCCTTTCTGCCAGTGTTGATTGATTCACTTTCCGAGAAATGTTTATTTTTTTAAGTTTTGCGTTTGACTGAAGTTATTCCAACAGCAGTAAAAAGTAGTAAACAAGAATAACGGTTTCAGGACCTCAATTTGTATTTTTTTCTTTACTTGCCCGACTTTCAATGTGAGCTCGTTTTTATAGGTTTGTTTCGATTTAAATTTCTTTCACCGTTATGTTCTAATTTTTTAATTACGTTTCTGTTTAATTTTGTTCACCAAAAAATAACGTTTTGAAAAAAAATATATATTGCAATATTTTTCATACATTTTCATTTCTGAAATCAATTCGAAAGTGCTAAGAAATGCCTGCACGACTTTCGTTGTGAGCCACTGTATATCGTTTGAAAGATCCTTATTTAACCAAACTAAAACTTTCAAAAAATCTCAAATTGTCTTATAACTGATTGAGTAACTGGGTAATAAGTGCTTGATGTAGCGCAAAACTGATTTTTTGCCGGTAAGTCAAATTTTGAGTGTGTTAGACAACTTTTATGCGCTGCTTTGTGTAATACTCGACCAAACAACCAACACTAGGTCATTTAAAAATTGTATGCAGTTCAGTTAGTTTCGTCTGCAATAATAAGAAATAATAAAAAACTTGATACAAACAAATTATATATGTTAAAAAATAACAGTTTTATAGCTATAACTATGTTCTTAAATACGTTTCATGAAGCACATTATACTATATATATTATACTATATTATATATTTTATAAAAAAAAAAATAAAAAACTGGCCATTTCAGCCCTTGGAAGGACTTTGACCTAGCTTCTATTGATCAATTGTGTTGTGCGTGTTATTAAATGTTTGATCACAAATGACCGAGAACTGGACCTACGTGTTTTATGTCGACTCCGAACGGCTTATGTTCTCAAGAAGCTTTACATGGCAATTTTTACTCTCTGAGGTTTGCCATTGTCTGCAGAGAGGTGACGACCGAACAGAAAAATTAATTCAATTGAAAAAACTTTCTGTCTGAGCTGAAATTGAACCCGGGCTACCGCGGTACTTTAGCTTAGGGGCCACGCACGCTACCCACTAGGCTACGGCCGCCACTTTTATATATTATATACTATATTATAATATAGTATGTATTTCACTTAATATACACTCAGAAAATTTATTTATTGGCGTAAGGTTGCGGGAAATCAATATTACTTGCGATAATCGGGAAAAATTGCTACAACTGAAATTTGCTCAATGTAACTGAAATGATAAAAGCACAATGGATTTTTAGTACACGCAAATTACCGTTCTTTTGCAGTCCCCTCATTTCCAAATTTTTGTTCAGTTGAAATAAAAATATGGCATGTTAGTTTCTTGAACCACGCAATTTTAATTATTTCGACTCCTTTTGCCGTTATAAGAAACATAATATGTCTGAAGTAACTATCTGAAGCCATTGCAGACAATATAACAAAATAAGTGCTTGTACCAAACACATTGTAAGTTATAGCAATAGCATTATTTTTACGCTGCATTCGAGTTTCGGAGTTTAATAAATAAATCGGAACCATTTATTTGCATCAATCTTAACATTCAATATTGGAACTGGAAGTTTGTCAAACCATCCGACTTGTCGAGTAAAACAGACATGCGTTCACGAACAAGAAGTGAAGTAAGCCGACCTTTATTGCAAGAGGCTTGTATTTAATTTCTCACAGCTATTCAACGTGCTTGGCTTAAAAGTTTTATGAAAGTTTTCTTGTTTAAGTGTGGTGTTAAAAAAAAATATTTTTTGTTGCACGAAATAATAGTCTAAACTTAATCTTCACCTACGAACGAATTCTGGAATAATCAGGTAAGTTTTCTACTAGACTGAGAGCAACAGCTGGACACCTGTCTCAGGTGTTCCTTATACATCACCAATGCGTTTTTCAGTGAGTGAAAGTAAGGGAAATTTTCCGGATCATAAAATTATGATAAAATTACTATCTATTGCTATATAAACATAAAGGAACTCTTAAGATGGAATATTGAACCAACCAACTGACCCAACCATCCTCAAAAATGTGATTATACTATCGACCTTAGTTTCGGTTACCATACAGCAGACAAGCATCTATTTAAGTGCTGAATCGTTTGTAGGTAGTAACGATCAATGGATCCGTTCATTGAACCGCATTTAAGTCAAAAGGATTGACAAGCCCATTCGTACCGATTGGATAAAAAAAAGATAACAGGTCCATTCTTTCAATCAATAGTAGGTTAAAATTACTAACTTCTCCATCAACACCAGTGAATACAACGGAATGTTACAGTCTAGGCTATTGGAAACCAAATAGTAGTGGTGATTACTCTTTAAAAAGTTGTCAGCAATCGACTAAGTTGGCTGGGCACCAATTCGGTTGCGACAGTGGATTTAATTCTCTGTGTATATTCATTATTATTCACTTTATTGAAGTGTAAGTATGGCGACAGGAATGAGGCACGAAAATTTTACGAAAAGATAAGACACCTTGCTGATGGTTTTAAAACAGGGGCCTGGATGAAAATGGGAACCTAGTGACAGATTACCAGAATACACTGACGTTATGAAGCTTCTCTAAGCTTCTTAATGGCGATGCTGACAATAATCCTGCTAATAGAGATGATATTCCGGAAACCCCAATTGCGGATGACAGAGTAGCGTTAGTAGACAAAATTCTCTATTGTTGTGGATACCTTAGCTGTCCAAATCAGTTGTTTACAAAAAAAGCAATGCAAATAATAAAATTTGTCAATAACTTGTTAATAAATAGAATTATGCTGTGAATTTTGTGTTTTAAATTGATTTATATTAATTGATTTAAGCAACTTTATTATTGACAACTTAAGAAGCTCTTGCTAATAAGTGCGTCCTTTTTGGCCAAAAGCATAATGCAATCATCGGATTCACCTATATGTCTGATTTTGCCGCAGATGGCATAGGTCTTGGAACCAACGGTCATGCGACCGGTATCTGCATCAACATCAACGGTGCTCAATTGCACAGAGGCGTGGTCCTTGGCATGTATGATTCCGTTGGATGTAGAGAAATTTCTGGTGCAGTATAAATCAAAAGACTCTCCGGCGTCGTTTTCCATGTTTATAGATTTTTTGTGGAAACTTACAAAATTTATGACACTTTGCACTGGAGTCGAAAGAAATCCATTAAAATACTGCGAACTTGGCAATTATAAACAGTTTTAAATATTTCATAACAGCTATTTAATGATAGCTTCACAAAAAATACTAAAATAAACATTCAGCTCGCCAAAAATTAAAATTATAGTTGCTATTAAAATGTGTATTACTAAG
Organism: Dichetophora obliterata; assembly: GCA_963920525.1. Taxonomy (NCBI): domain Eukaryota; kingdom Metazoa; phylum Arthropoda; class Insecta; order Diptera; family Sciomyzidae; genus Dichetophora; species Dichetophora obliterata. The sequence goes on along the minus strand of OY986439.1, from coordinate 89,913,747 downwards.
GCCCATTGTCTTTTCCGCTCTTCTTATGTTTGACAGCTACGAAACCCAGCTCTCTGTGATGACTGTACCATGTTGAATATACCTTGATTTTGAGCATCACTTGTGTACATTGTAAAATTGAAGTTTTTAAGTAATTCAGTTTGAGGCTTTATAGTGATGAAGGAGATGTTATTAAGCTTTTAGTTATCTTAAGTCGAAAAAATTAATAAAATTGTGTCAGTTTCTAGTTTATTTTGTAGTTTAGTTTTTGTAAAATTTTTTTTTTAAAAAATTCTTTTAAATATCCGTAACAACAATATTCAGCAGCTACTGAAGCTTTACAGAAGCGGATTACAGAATTCCATCCAGCCCTATTTTTCTAATGAGTTTCAGAATATTCTTAGGTTCAAGAGATGAAACCTGCTCTAGACTCAACTGATAGTTCCCCAGTGCTAGCTTACGTCTGCGAGCCACGGCGTCGCAGTTTGTGAGTAGGTGTATTGGAGTCTCCTCTGCTTCTTCACAGAAACGGAAGTTACTATCGGTCTCCATGCCCAATTTCATCAGGTGGTATTTGAGTTTACAGTGTCCTGTAAGGAACCCCGTTAGAATCCTTAGATTCGGTTTGCCTAAGCTTATGCACAATTTTGCTTTCCGAGTGTTACAATCTTTGAGGAGCAATTTGGATTGTCTTAGCTTTGAGAGGCTTTTCTAGAGGTTTGAACGTTTATGCCTCTCCTCCCTTCTTAGTTCTTCTTTTAAAGAATGTGCGCCCTATCCGCAGAATGGTTCTGGTCCTATAAATTTTGTGGCTGCACCATGTCGCGCTATACCATCGGCTTCTTCGTTACCCTGTATACCTTTGTGTCCTGGGACCCAAAGTATAGTAACAGTGTTATTCTTGCCTAGTTCGTTGAGTTTTGTTAGGCATTCCCATGTTATTTTCGATGATATCTCACAGGAGACTAATGCTTTGATTGCTGCTTGGCTGTCTGACATCACAACTATATTCTGACCTTTGTATTTCCGGTCCAGATTGAATTGTGCACACAGCTGTATTGCTATGATTTCTGCTTGGAAGATACTGGGTGTTGTCCCCATAGGTTCAGAGTGCTTGGTTCTTGGCCCCTACACCCCTGCGCCTATACCTTCCAATGTCTTGGACCCGTCTGTATACCATGCTATAGTGTGTGGTTTCTTGACTTGCGATTTCATCTCGCTGTCCCACTCTTTCTTGGTACTAAGCCTAATTCCGAAGTGTTTTTCGAAGTTATACCTTTTTATTATATCGTCTCTTGGTAGATCGATGTAGGGAGTGTGCTTTGCAATATCCTCCTTCTCTCTACTGCTGATAGTTTTACCTAAACCTGTCCCCTCTTTTGCAATGCACAACAGAGTTCGCTTGGCTACTCCCTCTATGACAAGGTGTAAGGGTGCTAGGTCCAGAATTACTTCTAGTGCTGCTGTAGGGCATGTGATGCATACACAGGCCAGTCTCTGCACCTTTGTTAGCATATTCCTCATTGTGATTAGTTTGGTTCTCTCCGCCCATGCTATTGCAACATAGGTGAGGATGGGTCTCACCATCATGGTATACATCCAGCGGAAAATTGTTGGGTTACAACCCCAGCTTTTCCCCGCCAGGCTCCTACATACCATGAGTGCGCGCGTTGCTTTGTTTATAGTTACCTCTGCATGTCTTCTCCAGAGAAGCTTTGAATCTAGTGTAAGTCCCAGATACTTTACTTCTCCTTTAAAAGGAATTTCAGTGCAATCCATTCTCATTGTTCGGAGGTTTGGCAGGCTTCTTTTGTTAGTAAAAGGTACTATGGTGGTTTTCGCTGGGTAGATATTTAATCCCACTGTGTTGCACCACTCCTTTGTTACTGACAGTCCTCTCTGTGTCAGGTTACAGAGTGAATCCTCGAATTTCCCTCTCGCTATTAAGGCGATGTCGTCTGCGTAACCCTGACATTTTATGCCATTCTCGGTTAGCCTCGTTAATAATTCGTCCACAACAAGACTCTACAGCAGTGGAGAAAGGACTCCGTTTTGTGGGCAGCTTTTTGTTGTTTTGATTCTTATAGTGGTGTTACCTACTTTTGTTTCTGCAGTTCTAGTGCTAAGCATTTGGCATATCCATCTGCTGAGCATATCATTTACTCTTTTTTTATGTAAAGACTTCTTCACAGCCTCGTGAGAAGTATTATCAAAGGCTCCTTCTATGTCTAGAAAGGCACATAGTACGATTTCTTTGTTTTTGAGAGCCGACTGGATGTTACTAGCCAGCTGGTATAGGGCAGATTCTGTAGACCTACCCGCCCTATACGCATGTTGGCATGGGTGCATTGGCACCTTCTCCAGAATCTCAGTTCTTATATAGTTATCTATTACCTTTTCCATTTTTTTAAGTACAAATGAGGTAAGGATAATGGGTCTAAACGACTTTGGTAGCGTGTAGTCTGTTTTCCCTACTTTTGGTATGAAGGTGACTATGGCTCTACTCCATTTCCTTGGGATATAGCCCAGCGCAAGGCTGCTTCTAGTTATTTTGACTATGTAAGACGTAATTCTGCTTCAAAAAAAATTCCTCGGCCCAAAAAATCGTACCATGCTCATTAATAGCGCAATCGATTCATCGAAAACAAAGTTTAAGAAAACAAAAACAATTCATCAACTAATTGTATGCCTTTGGGATCTATAATGACATCTATAGTGGTCACAGATCTATAGTGACATTTTTTGAGAAATATTTTTGTAGAATATTTCTAACCGCGCACTTTTGTAAGGGTCTTTTTTCAACCTGTGTAGTGTATTATTCATAAATATCAGTTAAAAAAGACCAAGAAAGGATCTAGTACAATTTTTTGGAAAAAATACCTAAAAGTCAAAATGGAACATTTTATTTCACAAAGAAATAAAAATAACCGAGAATTATTTTTTGTTCTCTAATAAAAAAAAACCATGTAAAGACTCAATTTCAACATACTGACTTCTCCCTTAAGATCCAGAACATGCGATATATTGTTTTTTCTAGTGTAAAAATGAACTTTTTACCACAGAACTAAAAAAAGTGCACTCGAAATTCGCAAAATACGAAAAATAACCTCGAAAATGTTCTATTGACTATTACGCTTTGAAAGAAAATAGTTCTCTATTTCGATTATTTGACAGGAAATTATAGATACAAAGCTTAAATTGACCATTTCAGTCCTTGAAAGGACTTTGAGTAAGATTTTATTGATCAACTTTGTTGTGCGGATTATTGAATGTTTGAACATAAGTGATCGAGAACTGGACCTACAAGTTTTTTGTCGACTCTCAACGACTTATATTCCTAAGAAGCTTAAACATAGTATTTGCTAAACTCTGAGGCTTGCAATTTTCTGCAGAGAGGTGGCGGCCTAAAATAAATATTAATTCAATTCAAAAAACATTCTGTCTTAGCTGCGAATTGATCCCTGCCTACGCGCTGTATTCAGTAGGCCGCCCCAAAAGTATTAAGTCTTTTTCAAAATTTGTTCGAAAAAAAAATGTGCTGATATTTAAAAACAAAACATTAAATCCACATTCAAGAATAATAATAACGTAATTTAATTTTCCATATCCTTCCTTTAAAAAGCATATTAGTGTAATTACCTTTTTGTAATCTCATCCACTCCCCCATTAAATATCCTTGCTATGGGTCTGCTTTCAGTGAGGTTTTTCTCTAAGCAGAAATATGAATGAAGTGGATTTAGCTTGTAACGACATATGTTTATATTAAAATCGCGTACATTCATAAATGTTGAGTTCATTTGTCATGATCAACAATGAAAATTACGCTTCAAATTCATTGTCATTTGGTAAGTGATGCTTTCAACCTCTCTCTGTAGATTCATTCGTTTCACTGCTTAAGAATATATACTCTTTATATGCTAAAAATATGGTTACCATGGTACTCTTCCACGCTCAAATCGCAGTTACGGATGAAATGCAATTTCATCGCAATTTATGCGCTACTAAAGGCACCACCATTTGTAGTTTGTATGGCAACCTAGTAGCAAACAAATTTCCTTATGATTTTAAAGTGCTCTCTTAAAAGCTATATTTTTATTATTCCAATTTAAGGAACACATACCTATATGTATATTTATAAATCCAAGTATGAGTGGAATTCGGATTTCCTTTAATAATTCCTTAGTTATTAATTTTATTGAGTTTTATATACTACTTATTACTGTAAAACTACACGGAAAAAAAAATTCTTAAAATCAAAGAATTACAATTGTTTGAAGTTGTTTTAACCAAAACTTTATTTAATTAATAGAAACAGTGTTTGAATTCGCATAAGTGAATTCTTTGTTTAATCTAATCTATATTATTTGAATATACGAAATCTCAATTCTAAAATATAAAGAAAAAATTTGCAATTTCGTTGAAAATCTTATATTACAGGTCTATTCTTAGTGAATATTTTCATTATAAAATAAAAATAGATATCAAAGAAAACTTTGTTCGATTATGCAATTTCAAATAAAATGTTCAAATTTACCGAACTTTTTAGATGTTAAAAAATTAAGTAAATACTGACAGTTGCATTCTATGCATAAACTAAATGTTTCACATTTTAACTAATTTTTCAGTGACTTCCAAATAATTATCTGATTTTGCATAAGTCTTCATCGTATCTTTCGTCGTTTCAGCTTCATCGTTCTTGTAATTCTGAATTTTATAATTTTTTTCTGCAAATCAAAGAATTATTTAGTGGACTCCCGTTATTTCCCAAATAATTATCTGATTGTTCATATGTCTACAATGAAGACATCCAAAGTTTCTGCGTTTTAGCTACATTGTTTTTTGTAGTTCTCAATTTTATCAATTATTTGCTATATATCAAAGAATTATTTAGTGGATTCCTGTTAGTTGAAGTACATCTGGCGTCTTATTGTGTTGAGTGTTTTGCTACTTTCATTTAGTTTTGGAAAACAGAGACATCAAGGAGTCTTTTTAAGTTGAAAAAGATTTAATAATATTAAAAAATTGTGCATATAAATAAAGTTGAAAAGTACCTAAAAGTAAAATTAAGTAAAGTTAAAAACAAGTAAGTGATAAACATTATAGAGAATTCAGTGATAAGCAAAAGCTCAAAAATTAATCAAGAAAATATTCGGTTTGAAAATTTGCCCAAAGAACAACAGTTACTTGTCGAGTGGGGCTGTGAGGACTTATTGGCAGATTTTAAGGCCAAAAATATTGACATGGAAGCAATGACATTTGCGATACTCGATGACGTAAATAACCTTATTCCCAACGAAAAACTGGGTCTTAGAATAAAGTTCAGACAAAGGTTATTACAATGGCATGCTGAAAAATTAAGTAACACAAAGTGTGTTCATATATGCAGCAAATACCCAAGGCCTTATAATAAGTCTAATCTTCTAAAAATCTTCTAGAAAGAAAATGTGTTTTGTATGTTTAGTTTTTTTTTTTTTTTTCTAACAGATACGCAACACCATTGGCAGAAACGCTATCGATGAACTCCGGTATTCAAACATGGATAGCAGAGCAACGACCATTGGCATATACTTCGTCACCATTGTCACCACCAACATCTGAGGTACAATCATCGTCCTTACCATCGTCAAGTAAAACAATTGCAAGTGAATTTAAGATCGTAGGTAGTTATTTCCAAATACTTGCTACATTTCCTATCTTACAAGTATTATGTTTCGACAGAATCTTTTGGATATATTGAAAAATTCACTTGTTGGGAAAAGTATTTTAGATTTGCACATAAATAATCAGCCACTGACACATAGCAGCCGAAATGATTTGTGTACAATTATTTGCGCAGTTTGGATAGAGAATAAAGTTGAGCCGGTTGTTTACAAACGCTATCGGGGCGCTGTTACGAAAATTATAAAAATATTCCCTAACGAATTTGAGGTAACAATTTAATTATGTGCATTTTCTATACAATTTTATTACTTCAATTTAATTGTCTTACATGTTGACTTTAATTAATTTATTTATTTATTTATTTATTCATCTGTCGAACAAGTCTTTCAGATAGATCCCATTTAGGTTACAAAATAATATATATATGTATATATATATGCATCTATACCTTAGTTCTTAAAGAATATATAACAATGAACGTTTTAAAGACTCTCTATCAATACTTAAGTCTATTTCGTTGCATACCGAGTTAAACGTAGCACTGGAATTGGTAATAGCGTCATTGCCGCCATAATTTGTTCTGTGAAACTCGATAATAAATAGATTTTGCTTATATCTTTCAGGTGCATATAACTTAATAAGATTTAAAAGAGGTATACAGTCTGTGTGCTTCATTAGAATATCCCTTACAAATAAAATTAGGAAATACTTTCTACGCGTCTGCAATGTTTTCAACCTAAGTAGAGCGCAACGGCTGTCCTACGAGATTGTTATTTCCCAATAATGCTTTTTTTATCGCGCAGCGTGAGAATCTTTTTTGAATATTTTCAATTCTAGTGATATGACGCTTATAAAAAGGTTCCCATATAACAGATCCATATTCTAAAATATGCCTCACTAACGACATAAAAATAGACTTAAGAGTGTACGGGTCTGAAAATTCCTTTGAATTCCGCATTAGAAATCCAAGCATAGCATTTCCTTTTGAAATAATTATATCAAATTGTGCCGAAAAATTAAGCTTTTGGTCTAATAAAAGCCCTAAATCAGATTTCATGTTTACTCTAGGTAGAATATTACCATCCATTGAGTAGCTAAATTCATCTATATTAGTGAGTATACCAAAACAAAGAACCTCACATTTGGAGACATTAAAAAATAATCTATTTAATTCGCACCAACTGGAGAGGTTATTAAGATCATCCTTAAAAACGCAAAAATCTGAAGCATTTTTCACAGATTTATAAACTTTCACGTACATCAAGCGTACATCAAGCAGGCAGAATTCTTAAGATAACTCGGCAAATCATTAATAAATAGCAGAAATAGAATTGGACCTAGATGACTCCCTTGCGGAACACCTGAGTAATTAAAAACTATTCTTGATTTGGTTTGACCTTTTTGAACGAACTGTTTACGGCCATTCAATTTATTTTTGAACCACTTTAGCAGTGAGGAATGGAAACCCATTTGCTCTAATTTCATTAATAGAACACTGTTCTGTACTCTGTCAAAAGCCTTTGCGAAGTCTGTAAAAATAACATCGACATGATTACCGGTTTCCATTTCATTTCTGACGAAGTGCTTGAATAAGGCTAGATTTGAAGTAGTTGATCTTCCACTCATGAGTCCATGTTGGCAAACTGATATATAATTCTTAACATAAACTATAAATACTCTTTAACCAGCGATTCGAAGACCTTGGGGATCCAGGACAGTTTCGAAATCGGTCTATAATTTACGATTTCTGTTAGTTGTTTAAACATTGTTACAGCATAAATATTTAAGCGCCAATCCTAAGGTAAAAGGTAGATTACCACAAAGATATTACAGATTGAGCCGAAAATATAAAGGCCCAATAAAGACCCAGAAATTTTGGTGGTTGAAAAATGGAGAGCTGATGAATGAGAGAGATCTGAAGATAAAAATATAATTGAAGAATGCCCAATATTGAAACATTAGATCAGAGCCTTATTAGTGGGTGTGAATTAGAACTATATATTTTCTTTTACAGCAAATTAGTAACAAGTTATTATATAAAAGCTTAGAAAAGCTTAGATCTAGATAATTGAGTGGAGGTAAGCGATACAAATTAAATTGTGTTTCTATTTGTTATTGTTTCTTTTTTATACTTATTTTGGAAACCGTCGATAGTAGAAGGTCAAAACTTTACTGTCATGCACATTGAGGTAAGACTTGAAAATTACATTATGCAGATAAAAGCCTAGCAGTTGTTCTTTCTTTTTAGATAGAGAATGATATTCATATTTGTGTGGAAAATCACAGAAATAATATATATGAGCGAGGTTTTTATTCCCAAATATCACTTTATTTTACATCACCCAAATGCAGTACGCAAGTTAGGACCAATAAAAAGATTGTGGACAATGAGGTTTGAGGCAAAACATAAAGAATCTAAGGCATGTGCACACATAATTAGTTCCCAAAAAAATATCTTATTTAGTTTGGCTACCAAATGAAATTACCACTTTGCAAGTTGCAATAATAATTTTAAAAATAAGTCTAGTACTGTACAAATAACTTGTGGTAATGGTGAATACATAAGGGGTATTCACACTGACTTGGGTAATTAGGTATGGGTAGATTGAGTACTTTTAGTTATTGCAAGCCACACTAAATTGCAATTGAATAGTTTGTAGAATAATTTTAGGCAGTGCTTCAATTTTGTTTGATCTCCTCAATTTATGTAGCTGATAAGAGATGCGTGACAGCTGCAAGAGGGTTGCCACCAAATCATTTTTTGTCGTTTTATGAGCGAAAAATTTAGGCCATTTATTGGGCGTAAGAAAGTTATTTTATATACGAGGCGTTTTAACGTGAACTTCGCAGCGTCTTATCATTTATTAGTAATCCCGGGGAAAAATTTGTCCTGTCACAGACTGGCTTACTGCCATATAAGAATTTTCATGCCAATTGGAAAAAAAAATTAATTTTTTTGTATCTGAACTGGCATATCAGTTGCCGAAAATAGCTATATGCACTAATTTACCAAATTTTAGTCCAATATGACCAAAACCGTCTGAAATATAGCATTTTTATTGATTTGTGGGCGGTGGATTTTTGTGTGAATTTTTTATTAACCGAGATATTAAGTTTATTAACCGAGATTGTAACGAACCCTTTTGCTCGTTACCGATTTTTGCTGAGGTAGGCTCAGTGAGTAAACCAGGGGTTCTTACAAAATAATTTATTTACCAATGATTCCGTTGTTTTAAATAAGAAAGCCAGCGTTTAAGTTTTAAACTGTAGAGTAAGTCTTTCATTATTTTCATTTGGTTTATTTATTACTTAACGAGTACGTTACTTAATTATTATTAATTATTAAGCATTATATAAATTAAAGGGATTATTATTATTCATATTTATTCCGTTATTTGCTATGGTCCCTCTCGCTGTGAGTGACTATGATAGAACTCAGATTAAAACTATGTTCGAAGGGTGGAGGTACCTTCGCTTAAGATAACTACGTTTTGATCTTAGAGTAAACAACGTTCGAAGGGTGAGTACACCTTCGCTTAAGATAACTACGCCTGAGCTTAGAGTAAAACTATGTTCGAAGTGTGAGTACACCTTCGCTTAAGATAACTACGTTTTGAACTTAGAAAAAACAAAGTTCGAAGGGTGAGTACACCTTCGCTTACGATAACTACGTTTGAACTTATAGCAAACAAAGTTCGAAGCGTGAGTACACCTTCGCTTACGATAACTATGCCTGACTTAGAGTAAACAACGTTCGAAGGGTGAGGATACCTTCGCTTAAGACAACTACGGCTGAGCTTAGAGTAAAACTATGTTCGAAGGGTGAGTACACCTTCGCTTAAGATAACTACGTTTTGAACTTAGAGTAAACAAAATTCGAAGGTTGAGTACACCTTCGCTTAAGATAACTACGCCTGAGCTTAAAGTAAAACTATGTTCGAAGATTGAGTACACCTTCGCTTAAGATAACTACGTTTTGAACTTAGAGTAAACAACGTTCGAAGGGTGAGTACACCTTCGCTTAAGATAACTACGCCTGAGCTTAGAGTAAAACTATGTTCGAAGTGTGAGTACACCTTCGCTTAAGATAACTACGTTTTGAACTTAGAGTAAACAAAATTCGAAGGGTGAGTACACCTTCGCTTACGATAACTACGCCTGAGCTTAGAGTAAAACTATGTTCGAAGGGTGAGTACACATTCGCTTAAGATAACTACGTTTTGAACTTAGAGTAAGCAACGTTCGAAGGGTGAGTACACCTTTGCTTAAGATAACTACGCCTGACTTAGAGTTAACAACGTTCGAGGGTGAGTACACCTTCGCTTACGATAACTACGCCTGACTTAGAGTAAACAACGTTCGAAGGGTGAGGACACCTTCGCTTAAGATAACTACGATTGAACTAACTACTCAGTCTCAAAGCTTGTGCATGCTACTGCGCCTGCGACAAGACTGCCTGTCCTAAGCAAACGCGACTGCTTTATATTCTCCCGTTGCCTTTCTATTCCGTGTTCACTTGTTTTGTTTTCCCTGCCTGTGTCTATGTGACTGTGTACATGGCTTTGCATGTTCGTATGAGTGTATTTATTATTTGTTTACTAATTTGTTATTCAATACATTATTATTTCTTCAATAGAATATTTATAACTTAATATTATATATTTTACCTAATAAGATATAATATAATATAATAATTTCCATACATTTTATTCATAATATGTAATAAATCTTTACATTTCATTAAGATAGTTAAATTTACATTTCATGTTTTGGTTGTTTACATTTTCCATATTTTAAATTCACTTAAAAATTCATTTATATACTTTGTGAGACTCAAATTGTGTAAAAATTTGAGTCCTCACAAGATATTAACAGATATTGTACATTTGGTGGTGTCTTAAGAGACACCTGAGATCTTAAAAGACACCACACGAATGATTTTATTTATATAGAAGGGCGGTAAAAGTAGGCGTAGAAAAATTTATAAATCTAGTGACCACCACTTGGTATCATACCATATTTAAACCAAGTTTCATTATAAAATAATGCACAACTCAGGAATTATAACTTCTGAAAAGTTGGCGTAGTTGTAGTTCGACCACGCCCATGCCCATTTTTGCTTGAGCTGTTCATACGAACTAAATTACAAAATTTTAGTCCAATACAACCGAATTCGTCTGAAATATAGCACTTTTATTAACTTGTGAGCGGAAGTAGGGGATGTGGTAATTTTTTTCTTTTTTTTTTATTATTCGAGATATAAGCCTTGACCACAAATTATCGCCTATTTTTGCAAAAGGTGGACACACATGGACAAAGTACACAATTTGGAAAGAAAACAATCTACCCACAGAAGTCAGGGGGTCAGCTAGAGTAGATTGGTAGATAGGTACTTGGGTAGAATGGCTCTTTACGGCAAGTAAGTTTTTAAGAAGGCAACAACAACAAAAACAACTCTGTATAGAGTCAATCACTTAGCTGACTAGACCGAAAATCGATCAATTATTAGATTATTTAATTAATTTGACATTAATTTAACTTATTTGGCCGTGCTCCGCCATAGCAAAGTTAATTAGATTTTATGATCTATTATATAATTACATGAATTAAAATTGTGAGCTTTAGATCAAGTAAGTTTTTAAGAAGGCAACAACAACAACAACAACTCTGTATAGAAGAATTGTTGTATATAATCTATAAAGAATTTAGTATGGCATAGTTACAAAAGAAATAGTTATTTAATAAATAAGAAAGGAAATAGTTCTCTGCTTTCACAATTTACAATGGTGAAAACATATATTTTTTTTTTTTTGCTTTGTTCACACATAGAGCAAAAACTCGGTCTTAATAGGAGTAATAAATATTCAAAATCAAAGAATCTAAAATCGTGAAATCAAAGAAAAATATTCTATGACTGGATATCGAAGAAAACATTAGTAAAGAACCAAACAATGTTTTCTATGATATCAACATATCTATTTTTTGAGTGTACTTTATGATGGGGTGGATGGGTTTGCTTTTGTTTGTATTGGACTAGACAAAAAAAAAATTCCTAGCTAGTCCAAAAAAACTCCTGTTCATTATTTATTTATTTTTTTTTTTGTTTTGTTACTAAAGCATCTCTAGTTAGTTGGAAATAATTTCAGCAAAATAAATGCTAAGCAGTTTGCTACCATGGCAATATTTTCGACTCATCCGAAGTACAGCAGAATCGCGGAAATGTTAACTCGCGAATATGTTAATCGTTCAATTAAGTTAACCGAGATTCAGCTTCCACGTACTGCTCTAAAAAGTTAACTTTTGTGCTAACTTTTCTGAGCGTATTAATTTTTCAAACAGTTGAAATAATCAATCAATACCTTGATAAAATGGTATGAAAATAATAATGATGTAAATCATGTGCAGACTTTGTCAAATGCGCACGAAAATTGCCAAGAGTTTTTATTCAAAAGAAAAATAAAAAACAAAACGTCTCGACTGCTTCTTTAAACAAATTAATACATATTAAGTTCCTGCGCATGAAATTGGTCAGGAGTTACTGTGAACTTTAAATCATCCGGTATGAATTAAATCTAAGATTCCTTTTTTAATGATGAAAACTAATTCATTGAAATAAATTTAGCGTGTTACTTTCGAAAAATATATGTCTATTAATGCATTTTTGTTAATTTAGAAAACGGCTTAGAAAAGTAAATAGTTCGACAAAGTCTATTACATTTGGAACATTCCGGTTAACTTTTACGCGATTCTACTGTCGTAGCAAATGTCGTTGCTAAGCTAACATTTTGTCTCTTAAGCCCTATAAATTAATAGAAAATGTTAGTGTTCAGCTACCTGTATTCAGTTTTGGCAAAATCTACTAAACGAAGGTGTTTTAAACGCAATGCAGTCAATGATAAAATTTTTTAACTTGCAGCAGTAAATTTGTTTTAATGGCGACATGCACACACTCACACAAACACGCATATTCTCACCAACACACACTGTTATGCTCTTACACCAATAAATTCAGAGACAGTGGCTGGTGGGATTTCTACCCTTAGGTCTGACCTTGCTGTATAAAATTCGCCATTTCCGCTACCAACGTCAACGACGTCTTCGATTCTCGCTTCTTATTCACTTTCACGTTCAGATCGTCATCGTAAACATTGCAGGCGATGGTGTCGTTTTTATGGTTCATACATGACACTCAGTATGGCAGTCAGAATGTCACCTTTTCACTTTGTTGAATTGCTTCGTTGGTAAAAACAGTGAAAAATCGAAGCAAATTCAACAAAATGCAAGAAAGTATCATGGATAGATTTGCAACAGCTGGTGCGAACGATGACAGCGTTGCAAAGTGTTCCACGTGTAATGTATGCATTCGCAGTGCTATAAACAACAACAACAAAAATTCCATCTATGGCATAAAAACAACCATCAGCTTGAACAGCCGACAGTTAAGGATATATTATACAAAAAAGTAGCAGAAAAAGTGAAAAAGAAAAGATAATAAAAAATACTAGATATGAAAAAAAAAGAGTAAGAAACGGAAACGGATGTCATCACTTTGATGAGTTCATCATGAAGGAAGGAAATCGCCAGAAATTAATTTTACATTTTTCCGGTGAACACGAAGTGAATTGAGCGTACGAACGAATGAAAGAAAGAACGAACGAGCGAGTGAGCAACCAAAGAAAAACGTACGAACGAATGAGCGTACAAAAGTGCATGAAGCGTAAACTGGGTCAAAAAGTTGTTGCCGTTGCTGTTGCTGTTGATGGTCGTTGTCGTTGCAGTTGTTGTTGTTGCTGCTTTAAAATTATATGCTGCATGCATATATAATGCAATGAATGACGAACGAATCCAATTGCGGCTTCATCCAAGTTGAAGCCAGCCTTGAAAGCTCTCAAACATGATAAACTTTATAAACTTTGTTAACTTTTTCGATTTTATTCAACGCCTTCTGCCACTTCAGGGCTATAATGTTACGTTGTGTTTTTCTTTTATTTTTTTTTTCATCTTCTTCACTGGGTGTTTTATACAAGTCTTGTTATTCGCAGACGAAATTACTGAAACATGTTTTCCTCAGACGTAACGATAAAATTACCAATTCAGAAAAAATTTGAGTTTTTTTGTTCTTTTAGGCGACACACAGTACTACATTCAGTGGAAATAAACCAGACTTTTTGTTAACAAAACTAATATTGTAAGCTAAATAATATTTTCATTAAGCAGAAGATAAAGTTTTATTGCAAAAGAATTATTTTTGTGGAAACGAGTACGACATCTTGTGAAAGTAAACCTTTTTTATACATTTTAACAGTGGTCAAATGTTTAATTTTGCTCTTTATGCAAGAAAAATTATGTGATGTTAGCAAAATGTTAGCACTTTTAAACTAATTTCATTTTAATTAAATATCTTTAAATTTAAATTGGCTTTATCTCTATCACATAAAGCGCTTGTTAGAAATCTTTTACTAAAATGTAAACTTTTCATCCTTAATTTTGCGGGCTCAAGGTCCAAATTATTAAAAATGAAAAACTGCAATAGTTTTAATTTTTAATTTTTATTAGAAAATATTTCGACTACCGTCGGCAATCATCATCAGGATAAACAAACTGAAAACATATATGTACATTAATTTTCAACAATTATTTTCACTTGAACAATTGAACTCACAATTTTAAATAATTAAAACATTTTAGCGATTGAGAAACATATAACATCAAAGAACGACATTAAGCATTAATATCACAGTTTTTTTAATTTTTGACAAGAACTTGAATACATAAACAAATTGACAAAATTAACAAAAAGACATCCACTTGTTGTGCCGTCAGGTTCTAAACTATTATTTTTAACATACTTCCTATATATGTGTCCGCATCTGTCTGTTTCTGTTTTGAAGTTCAGTCTCCTTTCTTCTGGTAAGCTTATGATGTGGAGCATTTCTAATGCGTATCGTCTCAAGTAATTGTTCTCTTGTTGTAAAATTTCTACAGCGTCAAAATCAGGTGTGTGTGCATGTTGCGCACAGTGGGCTGCAAGTGCTGTTTTCTGGTCCAAAGGTCTGCGAGATTTGTGGTCTGATCGATGCGAGGAAATTCTTGTCCGTAGCTTGTTCTTTGTTGTCCCAACATATGCCTGGTCACATACATTGGACCCGTCACCGTTGCATGTAATTTTGTAAATTACATTAGATTTGTCAAGTTTTTCAATTTTTGTTTTTGTGTTGCTATATAATTTTTGTTATATATTGTTTGTTTTTAAAGCTAATTTTATTTTTTCTTTGTTATACATATATGACTTTATAAATCTCTCTCAAAGACCTGGAATGTACGTCACAGACTTGAATATTTTCGTGTGTTATCCTCTTTATTTTTCTTGTTTGTTTTATAATAATTGTCGATTAAGTTTTCGATTGTCATTTTTGGGAATTTATTTTTCCGCAATTTAGTACTGATTTTGTTGATGTTGTCATGATGAAATTGCTTATTGCTTATGTCCAAAACTTTGCTAATAAAATTGTTTGCTGTATTTATAATTGCTCGTTTAGGATGTTTTGAGTAAAAACTAATGAGACATCCGGAAGCCATAGGTTTTTAAACCAGTCAATAATTAGTTTGTTGTCTTTTCTTATTATTACCGTGTCCAGATAGGTTTATTTTCCATTATTTTCTTCTTCCTTGGTGAATTTAATATTTTTGTGAAATTTGTTTAGTGCGTCTAGAGTTTCTTGTATTTTGTCTGTTTTTACTATTGCGACTTTAGTCATCGACATATTTAGTCACCAGCCTAGGTTTCGTCTCAAGTGTTTCAAGAGTCTTGTCTAATAGCTCCTCCATAATTATATCTGCAATCACTAGCAATGCTGGCGATCCCATTGGCATTCCTCTTAATTGTTTGTAGATCTTGTCCTTTAATTTAAAATAGCTGCTGTCATTTATACAGAATTTAATAATTTCCATAAACTTTCCTTTCGTTATTTTTGTGTGTTTGCTGATTTCTGTCCATTTTTTATCTATTATTTTTATCGCCAAATCTGTTGGGATGCTGGGAAATAGTGATACAACATCAAATGATATTATTGTTTCATCGTCATATATATATATTTATTTATTATTTTATTAATGTTACTAAAGAATACTCTTATTATAATTACAATTTGTTTAAAATTCATTTTTACATACATTAATTAATAACAATAATGCCACATTCTGTAGTTCCAAAGGAACTAGAGGCGAATGCGGGTTTACATATGATGGAAAAGAAAACAAATTATGTTTATGTTTACAATTATGTATACAAATAAGTAGACAAGGGGTCGTTAGAGCAAAGCTTGAACATTAGTTTTAAATTTGATTTTGAGAAACATGGAAAAAACAAGAAATGAGAAAAAATGAGAAAAATGTTTATTTAATATTAATAATAATAATTGCTAACTTAGTTTAATTTATGGAGTTAATTAGTTAATTAATTTACTACATCAATAAGCGTATTAACATTTACATAGGATAAATTTAAGAGCCACGATTTCACTTCTCTTAAAAAAACATACTTATTACGAATACATCTAACATAACTAGGAAGACAATTGAACAATCTAGGACCAACCGAGGTATAAAAGTAAAAGAAATGTTGTAAGTTATGCGGTGGAACTAACGCTAAGCATTGATTATTAATCTTTAAGTTATAATTCATATAATTCCTATTGACAAGATAACCAGATCTTACAAAAAACATTTTTAAGACTTTAAAATAATAAAGGTGTTTAAGAGGTAGGATGTTTAAGTTTTTATACAGAGGAAGACTACTTTCATTAATACTTTTTTTGCATATAATTCTTATTGCGTGCTTCTGGACCGTTAGTAAAGGTTTAATTTTATTCATATGTGTACCGCCCCAGCAGGTCAGACCATATTCCAGCTTAGAATGAAATATTCCAAAATATATACATTTAAGTAAATTGTTTGAACAATAAGACTTTAAAAGAAAAAGTTGTCTTATAGCTGCCATTAAGTATTTTTTTAAAGCAATAGAGTGATCTAACCAATTTAATTTCCAATCCACTATTACACCAAGATATTTAAACGTTTTAACACAATCAATCGGAAAACAACTTGTGGAACAGGTCTCAAGGGAGTCATATGTATATGTATAGTTCGACGAATTACAGATTTCATGGCAGATGGAATATTTTTTGCAATTTGCAGAGTGAAAATTAAATACAGGAAGTTTGCTTTCTATACCAGCCACATTAAAAAACATAATTTTTGTTTTGTCACTTAGAACAAGTTTGTGTGATGTAAACCAGTGTCTCAAGATTTCCAAATCATGATTTAATTCAAGAACAGCTTCAAAAGTTGAATTGCAGGAAAAAGTGCAAGCCATATCATCAGCAAATGCTATTGTTTTACTAGAAAAGTTTTGAGAAAACAGTGAATTTATGAAGATCAAGAAAAGGACTGGGCCTAATACTGACCCTTGAGGTACTCCAATGGTTATATTTGCAAAATTACTATAAAAAGTATCAATTTTGACTCTTTGTACTCTGTGCGACAAATATGACGAGAACCAATTTAAGACCATGCCACGAAAACCACATTTAAACAATTTATTTAAAAGAATTTGATGATCAACTGTATCAAATGCCTTAGTTATATCCACGAATACGGCCGCGGAGACTTGTTTGCAATTCAAACTATTGTAAATGTTAGTACAAAAACTCATAAGGGCATCTTCAGTGGACAGACTTTGTCTAAAGCCATATTGGCAATCACTAAAAAATTTTGTTTTATTTAAAAAGTCAATCATTCGTGATTTGACAGCTTTTTCAAAAATTTTCGAAAAAGTAGAAAGAATCGAAATCGGTCTATAATTATTGAGCATCGATCTATTTCCTTTTTTGAAAAGTGGAATAACCTCAGCTTTTTTTAGTTCATCAGGAAAAATTCCAGAATTAATGCTTTTGTTAAACAAATGACAAAGAATATCTGCAACATTGAATACTATTTTCTTTACAAAATTGCTAGAAAAACCATTTTCAGTGTCGGAATTTGAATTCTTAAGAGACATGATAATTTTATAAACTTCCAAAGAAGATATTTCTTCAAAAAAGAAACTCTTAAGGCTTGTATTTTCATTTTCTACGCAATTACAAGAATAATTTACAAGGCCATTATCCAGAACGACATCACTACCAATAGTAGAAAAAAACTTATTAAATAAATTTGCTTTGTCACATGGACTAGAATAAACCTTACCATCATCTTCAATCTCATGAATAATATTATTTGTGTTAGATTTATTTAAAATGTTGTTTACTAATTGCCATTCCTTTTTAGCATCACCACTGATCTTATTGAATTCATTTTTGAAATATTCACTTTTTACATTGGAGGTTTCGGTTATAATTTCTCTACAGAGTCTATTATATCGGGCTTTTAGATTAGCATTCGAAGGAAATTTTTTAATTTTCTTATAAAGTTTATTTTTAATCTTTATTCTATTAAGCAACTCAGATGTCATCCACTTTTTGAGTCTTTTAGTTTTATTAGACAACGCTACTGTAACGCTTTTTGAACATCGAGCAGTGTAATGAGATAATGTGTCAATAAAAGTATTAAAAGCAATAGACGGATTTGGTTCAGTATACACATTTACCCAAGACTCATGAAGAAGATAATTATTTAGCTGAATGAAATCGGTTATTAGTTTAAATGAATCAATAGGCGAGTTTGTATTTTTACACAAGACAACATTTTCAAACACTAAACATGTCAGGCAATGGTCGGATAAAGAGAGATTACAGACTGAACTACAGATTGAAATATTTTTTGATTGAGATAACCGCACAAAAATATGGTCAATACAAGTACAAGATTGATTGGTAATACGAGTTGGTTCATTTATACACGATTCAAGACCGTACGAAGCAAGCATAAATAAATAGTTGTCAACAAATACAGAGTCTTGCAAAATATTAAGGTTTATATCACCAAGTAAAATGACATTATTGGATTTTTCCGAATACAATAAATCATTTAAGTCATCTAAAAAAATGTCCAAAGAAGTGTTAAAAACGAATCTATAAATACAAATAAATACAAAAGTCTGGTTATCAATTAAACATTTAACTTTAACAACATCCGAACTCATAAGATTATAACTTAAAAACTAACAATTTATGGTATTCGTAACAAAGACGGCCACACCACCGGATGCATACTGGTCATTGCAATTTGCATAAAACTTGTACCCCGGAATAGCAAAAAGTGACTTTTCAGTATCGTAAATCCATGTTTCGGTTAAGAAAATGAAATCAGGCTTATATATGAAGGATTCAAGATGTATTAAAAAATTATCAAAATTCTTGCGCATACTTCTAATGTTTTGAGAAATAATATAAAAGCTGTTATTATTGTTTGGGTTAGTTGAAATACTTTGAAAATCTACACTTCTACAATTTGTCAAAGGAAGATCATATAAATTATCACCATGATCTAAGTTAACCATACTATTGAGATTATTCATTATATTTAATTTTTAATTTATAAAACAAGAAAACAAGAGCAATTACAAATTAATTGACTCTGTTTAGATCATCAATCGAATTAATAACGATAATAATATCACCTTCCTTTTTACGCATCAAAATTTTACCATTTTTAACCCAAACAAATTTAAAACTTTTTTCTTTTTTTAATTTCTTAGCAGCTTTTAAAAGATTTCTGGTCAACGCGGGCAAGTTATCATTTATATAAATTTTATTGTGACTATTTCCACCAAATAGTTTTGCATTTAGCTTTTTTACGTTAGAAAACTTGTTCATTATTTCTTTCTTCCTATAAAGAGATAAAAACTTTACACATAAAATATTAGGAGAAGAGTTTGATGTTGACGTTTCACTTGTCTTTTTAATAGATTTAACATAACAATCATCGATTTCTAAATCAGTAATGTTTGAATTTAGGCCCTCACAGAAAATTGTCATTGCTGCGTTTAGTGCGTTGCTGTTGTTTATATTTGGGACACCAACAATTTCTACGCATTTTTCTCTATTTTTATTCTGGAGATAGACAACTTCTTGCTGTAGCTCATTTACCTTGCACTCCAATAACTGTTTTTCCTCTTGCAAAATAGAGATTTGAGCAAGCGCGTCAGCATTCATTTTTTTAAGAGCTAGAATTTCGTTGAATACGAGCTCCAATGTGATGGACGGCTCATTGGCATGTATGATGTTGTTGTTGTGAAGTTGCGACTGAGCTTGAGTGAGAGTCTCAGCATTAATGTTGTTTCTTGGCTGCTGAGGCTCCGCACGCTGTAGGTCCGGTTGATAGTGTTGATGAGTTGGCGCAGTTTCTGCATGTTGATTTTTATTGCATTGTTGTTGTTGCTGTAATTTAGCAGTCTCAGTTGACGAAGAAGCAAGAAGTGGAGAATGAACGGAAAATTGTTTTTGTAGCTGCTGCAGTTTTTGCTTTGGAACAGCCGGCACTGGAGGAGAAGGAGAGAGATTCCCTTTATGAGTTTTTGCGGAGGAATCTGCTACTCTAGTTGCTGAAGTTAAAGATGACGTTGAAGCCAGAGGTGGAGAGCGAAGTGAAGTACGACGCGCAGCCGAACAAGTATTGCAAATAAAGCCTTTGTTGTTAATTTGCATAAATTCGACATCACTCTGATTTATATTCATGCAGCTCCAATGGAAATATTCATTGCAATTAGTACACTTTATTTTTTGCTGATTTCGCTCAACTTTTTGTTTGCATACTACACAAGGCATTGTTAAAATATTTAATAAATTAGAAATTAACGAAAAAAACAAAGAAAATCACACTAAAAGTGCGTAGAATTATAAGTACGTGTTGACCCCACGACGAACAAATACTGCACTATATGCACTATGCATATATGTGTTACTTATTCTGTTTTTGAACTCTATTGCATTCGTTACGTTATACTGGGAATTTTGCGTTGTATTTTTTAAAATGTGTGTTAAGTATTGTATTTACTAAGTCCGTATGACGGTGATGCAATAAACGAGCAAATAGGTCGTAGTGGTGTGTAATTCTTATGAATTTTCGGAAGTCCATATAATCTCGGCACTGTAACTGTACTCGTGCAAATGATTTTTTTTTTTGTTAATTGTAATGACATTAATTTTTAAAAGGAATTCACCAAAATCATTGTTTTTTTGTTGCAGTGTAAGCGTTGGGTCTCTATTTAAAATTTTGTATGTTCCAATGTCTCTCACCAGTAATCGCATCTTTCTGTCATATTCCTCTTTGTTCATTGCAACCGTCACATTTCCCTTGTCAGAATTCAGGATTAATAAATTTTCATGTTTCTTTAAAAATTTTTTGGTCGCCTTTGTTGTGTCTAATAGTGTATTATCTCTTGCATCGTGTCTTATGCCCATATTACACGATGCTCGTTTGCTCGGCGTGCACATGGCTGTGCAATGTGCTTGTTGTTGTATTCTCCAAAATTTTTGACAGTTTCGCATTGGAAGCAACAACAAAATTATCTGTAATATGGGCATTAGTGTGTTCATGTGTCCATCTATTAGGGCCGTTTTCTCAATGTCCGGTTAAGCACTAATAGGAACTTTTACTGGCGGTTAGCAAAAAAGCATTTTTTCAATGTTCGGTTAGGTCTTAAGTGCCGGCTAAGTTAACGGCAAGTTGAGGTTCCGGTTAGTTGCTAATCGGAAGAACAGCTGTGTAGCGTAAGAAATAATTAAATATTTTATAAATAAAAATGAATAGAATTTCGAGGATTTCGTTTTTTTCTTACTTGAATTCGATCCAAAATATAAAAAGGACATATGCGCATAGGCCTGATTACGTGGAAGAGTAATGCACTTTCTTCATATGCACTGAAGTTTGGCACTCTGTTGCGTTTTTAAATTATTCATTAATTAATCCTTGTTAGATATTTACAACTTTTATATCAAAAATAAAATAACAAACCAGCGTAAACAGCTGATATGCAGTTTAGCGTATTCACAATTGAAAAAGTTCACAATAAATGACTTAACCGACACTTGGTGAAAACGAAATTGTTTTTTTAGTTATCGTACGGTTAGCTTATTCCCGGTTAAGAGCTTTGCTAACCGGACATTGAGAAAACGGCCTTAGTGTTGTAAATCTTGATCTCGCTGTTTCTTGCTCTTCTTTTTTTATTATTGATTGTATGCAATCTTCCTCCTCAGCTATACATTTGTATAGCCATATATAACCATATGTTCGTTGGTATTGTGTACACTGATGTAACACGTACAATAATTACTGTATTTTACAGTAATTTTGACCCCCGTACAGGCAAACAGTAATTAGTGAATAAAATACAGTAATTATGAATTTGTACCCTAAAATTAACATTTTGTATAATAATTTTATTAAAATACACAATTTTTTTATTTTTTTATTAAAACACAAAAATACACAAAATTGCGAAAAAACTTTTTTAACATCTGCCTACCTTAACTTTTTATAGTAATATTCCTTTAAAATAGTAAAATTGTGAAATTTCCTTAAAAAGCAACACTTCATCAAAATTTCTTAATGAACTTTGATTGTTTTTGTGCCAACTTAAAAAATTTTTGAATTAAAATTGTGAGCTTTAGATCAAGTAAGTTTTCAAGAAGGCAACAACAGAGTTGATGGCGGTGATCTATAAATAGCCTACTGCTTTGAAATGTCATATGATTAGCAGCCATACAATTCATAAGAATGAATTCCAGAATCTGCACATTCATATGCTAGTTTAAACAGTGAGTTGATCACAGCTTTAATCAATCAAAGACTACTGATGAGGAGAATGTAGCGATTTCCGAAACAGATTGTCTATGAAATGAAACTACATGTGCTTAAAATAATAAGACTATGTTAAAGACTTTAAGACTTATGTATGTTACAAACCCATTGTGTAAGAAAACAAGGTAACACCGAATTTTAATTTTTGTTGTAAAAATCCAACACTTAAGTTGTCAAACCATACAAAATCAATTTTCTGTCTCTTTCACTCATTCACAAGTCTGACAGCTTTAGCAAACGACGTGTCACCATTCTTGCACCATGTTACAAACCTTATATGTAACTTTTTAAAATATAATTTTTTTTAATAAGTTAATTAATTTTTTGTTATTGTTTTTGCTAGTTAAATTTTTAACTTTATTGAAATATTTTTGTTTTTGTAAGTACAAATAAAGCTTTTTTATGAGTACTTGCGTTTTTGTTTTTTTTATTTAAAGTACAGTATTCAAACAAATTTGATGTAACAACACTGATTCTGTAGTCCGATTTTTTCACAAACCAATCAGTGTTTATTTGTAGGTTGATCTCTTGCTTTTGCTTCTCTTTGAGTTGTGTGTATTTGTTGATTTGTTTCGCTCTTATGCGGTTAGTCAAAGTTTCATTTAATTTATTTTCGCTCTTAAAAACACTTGTGCATGTTCTTTAGTTAGATTTTTTTTAATGTATTTGGTGATTGTGTTGATTTCTTTTTGATTATATTTCAGTAATTTGTGTTTGTGTTGTATAAGCAGATTTAATATTTTTATTTGATAAATGTGTATATGTTTTGAGAGTAATTTCTCAGTATTTGTTGCTGTCTTTTTGTTGTCTTCAAAAATATTTGTTATATTTTTTGCTGTTTGTTAAAAAATTCGGTGTTAATCCTGATTTTCTGCATTTAGCTTAGAACGTAATGGATGTCTTTAAGTTGGCTTTAGAATTGTTTCTGCTTGAGTAGTTATGAATAAATTTGTTAATTTGGACCTTGAGCCCGCAAAAATAAGGATAAAAATTACTTCAAAAAGGTCGTTAAACAAATAAAATATGTTAACTTTTCTTTACTACATATACAATAAACCAAAAAAAAAAACTTGTACAGTGTACAGTACAGTAGTACAGTATAAATACTAAACTTATTATAAAATTTTTGAAAATATCATGTTCTGAAAACAAATGAACAAAAATCAACAAAGGTACATTTCATGAAGCAAAAAAAAAAAAAACTTTTACACTGCAGAAATATTTAAAACACAATGGTCTTACGTCATTATATTTTTAAACTATTGTTTTGTGTGATTGCCCTTAGCAGTTATAACGGCTTGCACCTTTTTTGACATTGATAGAGACAAAGTTTGTGTGATGTAAGGAGTAATGCAACTTTGAGCTCTTATATATTTTTAACGGTTTTTCTCCTAGTTTTTTTTTTTCATATGAGCCTACAAGTGTTCGATTGGGCTTAAATCTGGACTTTGGGTGGGTGGAGAAGGCATTGGTTTACAGCAGCTATTCTTCAACCACAAGTCAGGAATGCTTTGGATCATTGTCGTTTGCGAAGCTTTAACTGTCGACGTTTCCTCATTTTGCAGCTGTTTGTCGCAAATTGTTCTTTCAATTGTTTAAATAATCAAATCTTTTATCGTACCTTCCTCAAACTGAAACCTCATTAGCTCCCATTGCACCCTAAATCACAACACTGCCACTGCCGTGTTTGACCGTTTTATTGACGTCTTTAGGGTTTAATCCTTTAACCTTCTTTCTCCACTCAAAACATCGTTTATTCGATGCAATTATGTTGAATTTTGTCTAATTTACAAATTTCACTGAGTTCCATAACTCTACTGTCTTCTTGGCATACTCTTTTCATACTACAACCGCTTCTTTATATTATTTGGTTACAACAGTGGCTTGTTTCGGGGTGTTGTACTCTCTTAAACCTACCGAATGCAAAAAATTTCGTACTGATTGTTATTTTACCGTATTCGCACAAGTTTTGCGGTAATTCCCCTTCGGATATTTTGGAATTTTCGTTAATTATTCGACCCGTTTTCCTTTGTGTCTGTAGAAATAACATTTTGTTTGGTTTTGCACTTCTATTTGGTCTACTTGAAAACCCATTTTTCTGTTACATATCAATAATATATTTGACCGTAGAGTTCGGCTTCTTTATCCTTTCAGCTAATTTCCTTAAACACTTATTCTCTTCCCAAAGTTTTATTATCAGTTTCTTCATTTGTATTGAAGTTTGCTTTGAGACCATTTTATTATTTATTTCGCTTAAACTGTCATTAAATTACATTACATTACATTTAAAATATAAATAGCAAACTGCATGTAGTGTCGACAAATGAAAAAACAAAATGGATTTATTAACGATATTTTTCGATACTGCGTAATATGAAAAGTTTTTTTTTTTTTTGGCCTTCATGAAATGTGCCTGTTTGGTTTTTTGTCAATTTGTTTTAAGAAGATGATATTTTCACAATTTTTGTGAACAGGTAAAGGATATTTTAACATCTTATTTTACATGGTTAGTGTATAAATAGGTTGCTCTTCCTCATCAAATTCGCAACATGCACATTCATTTGATTGTGTTTCGCTATGTTCTTCTTCGACTCTTCTGTCAACAAAAATTCACTCTTCATCAAATTATGTTTCTCTTTCTTCAACTTCTTCGACTCTGCCCGTGTCTACACTTGCGCTCTCTTCTCTATCATCGCCCACAACAGCTGTTCTGCAACCTGACGCTACCTATATCGACGATTCTGCAACTGTAGCAGCACAAAGTCAACGTAATCAAATTTCTTACTCTATTTACTATCAAAATGCTGGTGGAATTCGCACGAAGACATCTGAAATCTATTTGGCCATGTCTCTCCATGAGTACGATATAATTACATTAACTGAGACTTGGCTTCACGAAGGAATTTCGACAGCTGAATTATTCGACAGTTTCTACTGTGTTTATCGTTTCGATCGTAGTCCGCTTGCTTCGGGACTTGGAAGAGGAGGCGGCGTCTTGATTGCAGTGAGATCGAATCTTTCCAGCAGAATTATTCATTTACCTGAACATGATGGCTGTGTTGAACAACTTTGTGTTCAAGTAAATTTTTCTATAAATTATTAAATTTTTATTTTTGTATCATATATTCCACCGAACAGTGTTATAGATTTATTTGATAAGCATTTGCAAAATATTAATTCTATTACTAATTTATTAGATGCAAAGTGCCATTGCTTTGTTTTAGGCGACTTTAATTTAGGAAATGTTACATGGGCGTTTGATGAAAATAATTTACTGCCATTCAATATAAAAACCGATGTTGAGTCAATGACAATGGATTATTTTCTTTCGAATGATTTCCAACAATTAAATTTCATAAAAAATGACCTAAATCGAATTTTGGACTTAATTTATGTTACAACTGATTTAATAGCAACTTGTGATAAAAATTTAGTACCAATTTTAAATAACAGCATGCATCATAATGCACTAACAATTAAATTTGAATTTTATGAATACGATATTACAAGTAATGATTTTTCTGATGAGTTTGACTTTTCAAACGGTAATTTTATTGAAATTAATAATGCTCTAATAAATGTTGATTGGTCTTCAATGAATAATTTATTGGAACCTGATGACGCATACAATTTTATATGTGCGGAGTTTTCGAATGTTATAAGACAGTTTGTACCCAAAAAAAGAAAATATGCAAATTTAAGAGACAAGCTTCCGTGGTTTACCTCTAGTTTAGCACATTTTAAAAACCTTAAAAATAAAGCGTTTAAGAAATTTAAAAAAACGAATTCACAATCAGATCACTTGCGGTTCATACAGGCTCGAGATGAATTTGATAATTTGCATAAATCTCTCTACAACAGATATGTTTCAAAAATTGAATCCAATTTGAAAGCAAATCCATCATATTTTTGGCAATATCTAAATTCAAAGCGGAAAACTAATGGCTTCCCTTCTAGTATGGAATTGGATGGGGTTAAGTCCAACAATTCACTAGAGTCCTGCAATCTTTTTGCTGATTTCTTTCAGAAAGTGTACGAAACATACGATAATTCGACCAATTATGAGAATACTCTAAATTTTATCCCCCCAAATCTGTCTAACCTTAGCAGCTTTGAAGTCTCATCTGAAGATGTTTCCATAGCTATTTCCAGCCTTAAATCAAGTTTTAAGTTTGAACGCGGTGATTTTCCACCCAAGTTCTTTAAACTATGTATAAAAAGAAAGTATTACTGAGCCCATTTCTATCCTATATAATATCTGTTTGAAAACTGGTATTTTCTTAAACTCATGGAAAATATGTTTCATTGTTCCAATTTTTAAATCTGGGGATCGCAGAAACATAAATAATTACAGAGCCATTGTAAAACAAAACACCTTTGCAAAACTTTTTGATCACATTCTGAAAAACAAATTATTATACCACGTGAAAAATTCAATAAGTGATTGCCAACATGGTTTTATGCCCGGTAGATCGACGTGTTCAAATTTGGCACTTATCTCAAGAAAAATAGTTGACGCTTTAGAGTGTCGAAATCAATTAGATGTAGTTTATACCGATTTTGCAAAAGCTTTCGATAAAGTTGACCACAACATCTTACTGTATAAGTTAAGGAAATTTGGTTTATATGACGGATTAATAAAATTTTTTAGCAGTTTCTTAAAAGATAGAAAACTCCTTATTAAAATTGGCAAAGTTTATTCTGAAACCCAAATAACAGCTTCTTCCGGTATTCCGCAAGGGACCCACTGTGGTCCTCTATTGTTTTTAATTTTTATCAATGATTTACCTCAGTATTTCGAGTTTTCTAAATGCTTAATGTTTGCAGATGACGTTAAACTTTTTCTAAAGATTTCGCACCATTCTGATAGTCAAAAGCTTCAAAATGATTTAATGCGCTTCCACAATTGGTGTGCTACAAACAATTTAAATTTAAATGTAAATAAGTGTTGTGTGGTTACTTATACCAAAGCTTTGAACACAATTTCATATAATTATTCAATAAATAGTATCATTTTAACACGTAAACAACAGATAAAAGATTTGGGTGTTATATTCGATTCGAACTTCTGTTTTAATTCTCATTACGACTATATTGTTGCAAAATCTAACAAAATGGTTGGGTTCATTAAGCGGAATTCCCAAAATTTTAGGGATCCGCACACAATAAAAGCACTTTATGTGTCACTTGTACGTAGTACAATTGAGTACTGTTCAATTATTTGGAATCCTTTTTATGTCCAACATTCAAATCGTATAGAACGAGTGCAAAGGATTATTACAAGATATGCTCTCAAAAAATTACAATGGCCCGATGGTCTTCCGTCTTATGATATTCGACGTAAACTTCTTGGTTTACAATCTTTAAAAGATAGAAGACTATCCTCTTCACTTTTATTTGATTACCATATTTTAGTCGGCAAAATTACATCTGCTGAATTATCAAATTGTTTTATTTTGTATGAACCTCAAAGGAATCTGAGAAATACTAGATTATTAGAAGTGAGAATTCATAGAACAAATTATGCATTGAACGAACCTGTTAACAGGTGTATTAATTTATGTAACAGCTATGCTTATGCTTTAGATTTCAATTTAACAGAAAATAACTTTAAACTTAATTTATTTATGTTATTTAACTAGTACTCTATCTGTTATAATTAAGATGAATTGTATAGTCTGTAAGATTTAAAAAAAAAATATCAGTAGACTGAATAAATAAATAAACATTTTAATCAATAAACATTTTATATAGTTTCAAAGAAAATGCATGATAAACATAAGTAAATATACTGTACAAGTTTTTTTTTTGTTCACTGTAAGTCACAGGTGGGCATTTTCCATTAGCATTAAATTTCCAATACCACTAACCACCTAGTGGTAATGCAAAATAAATTTGCATTACCTTTAATATGTAATTGTAATGGAAAAAAAATTACATTACTATTAGCATGTAATGGTAATGGAAAAAAATTGCATTATCACTAAAATTTAGTGGTATAGAAAAATTTGAATGGTAATAGAAAAAATATGCATTCTCACAAAATTATAAATGGTAATGGAAAATTTTAATGTTAATGCAATAAATTTGCATTACCACAAAATTTTTAGTGGTAATGAAAAATATTAATATTACCACTTAAATTGCAAAAACCTTACCAGCACAAATTTTTTCAAGTGTGAAATTCTGCGATTGTATACCACTAAATTTTAAATACTATTGAAAAGAAGTGTTTCATAACTTTATTAATAAAGCCTAGTACTCTGTTCGTTTATTTATCTACAACAAATAACAACATCTATTTCTTTGTTGCGTGAAAATTCTGACTTAAATTTTGTTGCGAGGAATTCCTATGGCAACGTTTCTCAGAGAGACTCAGAAAATAAGTTGGGATATTTCATATGATATCTCTCTTTTCACTTCAAAATAAATAGGCAGTACAATTAAATTGTCGTGAAAAAATGTTGCTCAGAAAAATGTTGCGATAATTTCACGCAGCGGAACAAAGTACTGCTCTGACGAACATGTTGTGAAAATTTACATGCTTGTTTCGCAGCTGTCACTTTTTGTATGGAGATGTTAGTGGAATTTCACATGAAACTGAACAGAGTACAATGCTTAAGAACAAAAATATAGTAATTTTTTAATAATAAAAATCACAATCCAATATAAATGTTGGTTTATGATTTTTATTTTAAAAATGTAAAAATAATATCATTGTAATCTATGCAGTAATAGCATTGCATCAATGCAGCTTTTAAAAAATGTTGATGTGCATATTTTCCTATACATATATGTATGTACATTAGGGCGGGTGGATTAGTAGGGAGTGAAAAAATTCACCAATTTCCCTATAATTTCCGTATTCTATGGGTTATTCCATGAAAATTTGCCAAAGAAACCATACCTCTATCGTTAAAATCGAGTCCCCTACTTTTTGTTGGTAGATTTTTTCCCAAATTGACGTTCGTATGAAATATTACCTACACGTTCACATCCATAACTCAAAAACTATCGGGTTTAATCGCCAGTAGGCGCGTTGGAAAGGTGAGCTCATTTTAATTAGTTTACAAAAAAAAATCTCCAACATTGGTCCAACGGTTCAAAAGTTACGGGCATTTTTGTCCAAATTTTGGAGCATTTTTCTATTTTTTTCATGATTTTGTCCAAGAATATTACTTTCATGGCCATCTTTTTTTGGCTCAATCCATTATTTAATTCAATTCACAATTCAAAACGAAGAGTTTAAGCCCAAATGTATCGAATTCGGTTGATTAACTCATGCGATATTGCTAAAACAAAATAACACATAAAACCAACTTTTTGATTTGTTTTCCCTTTTTATTTTTTTTTTCTACAAAAATTCAAATTAAGAGATAATAAAGTATCTATCAACCTATTACCAAAAAAAATATTCAATTTAAGTGTAGTAATAATATGAAAGTAATATTCTTGGACAAAATCATGAAAAAAATGGAAAAATGCTCCAAAATTTGGACAAAAATGCCCTTAATTTTTGAACCGTTGGATCAATGTTGGAGATTTTTTTTTTGTAAATTGATCAAAATGAGCTCACCTTTCCAACGCGCCTACTGGCGATTAAACCCGATCGATAGTTTTTGAGTTATGGATGTGAATGTGTAGGTCATATTTCATACGAACGTCAATTTGGGAAAAAATCTACCAACAAAAAGTAGGGGACTCGATTTTAACGATAGAGGCATGGTTCCTTTGGCAAATTTTCATGGAATAACCCATAGAATACGGAAATCATAAGGAAATTGTCGAAAAATAAATCGACCCGCCCTAATGTACATATATATATATATAGTTTTCACAGCCGCTTTATCCTTCAGGCAAGTGAGGCACGTGCCTCTAGGCTCATGCTCCAAGGGGATCCTGTATGTCACGTGGCACG
This sequence comes from Dichetophora obliterata, assembly GCA_963920525.1. Taxonomy (NCBI): domain Eukaryota; kingdom Metazoa; phylum Arthropoda; class Insecta; order Diptera; family Sciomyzidae; genus Dichetophora; species Dichetophora obliterata. The sequence goes on along the minus strand of OY986439.1, from coordinate 89,883,389 downwards.
CAGGAGATGTTATTCGCATTTGTTAGACATATTTTTGTTTTCAATTAAATAAATATAATTTATTAAAATAATAATAATAATGAGGGACAAAAAAAATTAATTCACCCAATAACGACTATTTCGTAGGTAGGTAGGATCTTTGAGGTAGAAAAAACTGATGAGTTAGAATGTGAATACGATGAATCTGTTTCACAACAAAATGACCTTCAACTGACGAAAATGAACAAAATTTTATTTTGCGGTGAGTTCTTTAAAACTATTGGGAAGGTAAATGAAAATTCCTTGCATTTATTAAAAGCTTTAGTTTACGTAACAAAAAAAATATTTTTACCAGATAAACTAGACCGCGTACCTAAAAAATTGGCGGCATCCTTGCTTCGTGCCGGGTGTGCAAAAGAAGAATTAAAGGATCGCTTGGCATAAGCTCAAGCACCATAAACAATCAAATGAGCTATTTAAGGTTAAGAAAGTAGCAAAAAAGATTGAAGGAGCTGTAAATTACTATTTTAGTCGCAAATTGTTAAATTTCTTCTGCAAAACTACCTTTTCGCTGTTAATCGTAGATAGCAAGATCTTCAAGAAATTATTTCCAGGGAAAAAATCTCAAGCAGACGATAATTAACGCTGCTATTGATATAAAGCTATAAAGAGCAAACAAATAAGTTTTCAAATGATTTGGACAAGGTAATATTCGCTTGCGCTACTGCTGATATGTGGTCAGGTGGGAAGAAATCGTTTTTTGGTATACTTGCCACTGGTTGAACTCCAGAACTTTTCAAAGAAAACCAGCAGCCCTGGCTTGCTGTCGCATTAAAGGCAATCACTCCTTCGATTTGCAATATCTAATTACATACCATTACCAATGCAAATTTAAATTCGGTGAGCAATATTTAAGTAAGGATATATATTAGAGTGTATCGACTTTTATAAGAAAAATCTGACTTCCGATTCCGGTACCAAAATTAAATAATATAAAAAAAAATACATTCGATTGGTATATTTTTTGGTCTTTTTTGGTTGCATATTTAAGCAACTTTTATACTGGAAAGAAAATCAAGCTTATCAATCAATTTCCTACATATTGTTGCTATAAAACCTGTTAAGGTTTAGCAATCAAGTAAATCAAGTAAATATAAAATCATAGATCTGCATATTATCATCCCATTTGACATATGCTCTAACGAGGTTTTACGCCTTTTTTAAAAAACATTTACGTGTTATTTAATATAATTATAATTGCTTGTTTTTATTTAATGAAAGTTTCTTAACGCTTTTGGATTAATATTAGTTTAATGCAAAAGTTTAGTAGATTTTGAAACTATTTCTGTTAACAAAACAAGAACAATTATATTTCTTAGATCCTCATAATGAGTTTAACGTCAAAGTAAATTCCCAAATCTTTAATGACCTCAACTCCGGAAAATACATTGTTACCGAAACAGTAATCATTAGAAATTGGTAATTTTTTCGAAAATACATCAATAGATTGCATTTATTAAAATTTAGCCTAAATCTGTTTTTGATGCACCAATGAATTAAGGCATCAATTTTTGATTGAAACATAGCACAGTCAGATAGATTTTTAAGTGGCATAAATAAATAAAGTCATCTGCATATAATAAAATATTAAAAAGTTTGAAATTAAGTGATATATCATTTATATAAATAATAAATATTAAATAACCTAAATGGCTATCTTGTGGGACTCCTGATAGCCTTCGGAAAATAATCATCCACTCTAATAAAAAGTTTCAGATTTGGCAAATAGGAAGCTATCCATTTATAGAAGTAAGAGTGAGTTCCTAACCTTTCGAGTTTCATTAATAAAACATTGTGAAATCGATATTAAAGACATCCACTTTTAAGCCTTTGTCTAAAACTTCAATGCAAAAATTTAAAAATGTTCTAAATTCGTGCAAGCCAACTTACCAGCAAAAAAGCCGTGTTGTTGAGTTAGTATGGAATTTTTTATCTTAAAAAATAAATGCATGCTAACAGTTTTGTCTATTTTTTGGTATAACGAAGAGTTAAACGATTTTTCTATAATTTTCAATGCAGTTCTTTAGACCTAATTTATTAGCAGCAGTTTTGGAAGTTACGGAGATTGAAGTCACGTTCCGAGATTTAAGTACACGATTCCCAATACATCCAATTTTTCAGAACAGCTGGATAATAGTTGCGATGCCTTCCTCTCTGGTTCCGGTCTTCACAACTATAACAATATGTACATTCAAATGTATACACTCTGTCCCAATATTATAACCGCACCTGTAATTTGCTAATATCTCTCGTTGAATGAAAGAAAAAAAGTTCTTACTTTTACTGTTAGTTATGTCTATTAGAAAGTAAATAAATGCAGTGCACAACAATAACAACAACAACTCTGAAATGAGAAAGAGCACAATAATTTCAAAAAATGCTGTCTCATAATTAAAACCGCGTTAATAAATATTTTGGTGTCTTTGCAAAATAGTATTTATTTTAAATTTTTAGTAATGTGTTATGCTTTCTCGTTTTTCAATAAGTTCAAAAAGCCTCTTTCCCATCGAGTCGTACAAATTTAAGATTTGCTGTTGGCTTAAAACGTGCCAATTGCGTAAAATTGATTGCCGCAACTAATTTATGTTGGATTATTGTGTGTTGCCGCCATAAACTGCACGAACCAATGCTGCCCAGATATTTTCCATAATGTTGGATAATGGTGACCATTCCAAAATCATGACGTTTTTTGTGCAAACCACTCGCGAGTTCGTCGAGACGCATGACATGCAGCGTTATCTTGTGGAAAAATAAGATTTTCACTACTCCTTTCTTCCAAAAATGGCAAGAGTTTATTTTGCAGAATACCAGTGTACATACTCTTCTGAAAATACGGGTGAAAGGGAAGTGCAGGTTAAGTTTCTCTTGTGGACTAACTGCTCCCCATACCATTAGTGACCCACCGCCAAAATTCCGTTTAAAGAAATAACTTAGTTCGAGTCGCAAATCTCTCCAATATCCCTTGAATCCATCTGGACCATCCAGGTTAAATTTCTTTTCGTCAGTAAAGATGACCTTGAAAGGACAAAATTTAAAAAAAAGATACAGTTTCGATAGTATCGTAAGTATAGACGTAGAATTCCTTTTTATACAGTAATAGAGAAAAATTCTGGTTTTTTTCATGTATATTCTTCAAAACTTTTTTAAAGTATTTCATCTTCTAAATAAAAGTTATTCAAAAACAAACATATTGTTGTTATCCTTCTACAAACTTACCTGATCAAAAAAGCTTAAAATTAAATTTATTAAATACACAAATTTGTTTTGTTTTATAAGAAGTTTTCTATTGATATTTTTGGTGATGAGTTTGTTGTTCTTGTTCATTTCTTTTGTTGGATAAAACTTTATGTTTAATTAATGAAAAAAATGTGTGTAAATTTGAATTATTTATTTTTTCTGTAGTAAAAAGTATATTTTAAAAGTAATTTAAGATTAAAATTTAAGTTAACAAAATAAATTTGTAATATGCAAAAAATATAATGCATAATATAAATAATTTGAATTTATTATGGTATTTAAAAAAAAAAATTGGGGTTTTTAAAGCACAACGCATGCTTAGTAACGCATGCACAAATTTGCGCAGTAGTATACATATATATTGCCTCTGTAGCTACACGCATCTGTATTCGCTATTGTATTTATCTTACTGAAGATAAACATTTGTTTTATTCGTACTCCAACTCATGGCAGAATAACCAGGTAGGGCCGACTCGGAGAGGAATGAAGTAGAAAGCAGAGAAAAGCGAGCTAGTTGTCAAATACAGCTGTTCATGTCAAGTAAAAATTAAGATCATCTAAAAACATTTCAGCTAACTGAACCAACAATAATTAAACCAACAAATCTAAAACAACGACGCACAGAAAAGAGCAAGATATTAGCGGTTGAGCAGCGTTAGAGGGTATGAACCGAATCGTCCACAGGAAATAAACAGAAATTTGCTTACTATGTCCTGCTTTTCACTCGTCATTCAAGAAAATTCTCGAGCTTGCGGCGAAAGCAATTATAGCTCCGAGAGCAATACTTCTCTTGCTCTGGTAGAAAGATCTCCTTGTCTCGCTTTTCACTCGGCAATAATTGTCTTTGCCGCAAGCAGTTTGTGGATTATTCGCCCGCATGAGGGGGCTTACGAAAGTCCCCATTAAACCCGAGTAGTCAACAAACTACTTGCGGCGAAAGCAATTATTGCTCATAGAATTTCGTGGTAATTTTTAATTGCCCTTAGGAATTTTTGTCTCTGGGAATTCCTATTGAATTTTTTAATTTAGCGTGGTTTTTTTAATTGGCGTGGAAATTCAGCGGGATATTATTTAAATTTCCGTGGGAGTTTGGTAATATTCTTCTTACATTTTTTTTTTTTCTTTTTTAGTAAGCAAAGTTTCTCTTTGGTATTTCAAAATGTTTTTTTAAATTGTTTGTGCATATGGGACTTGTGGTATTTTTTAATGCGAATGAGATTTTTGTGGCAACTTTAAATGCATATGGAATTTGTGGTGGTATTTTTAAAACGCGTGGTATTTTTGTGGTAATTTTAAATGATCGTGAGATTTTGTTGTGTTTAATTTTTATTATTGTGAAAAAAGTAACTTTTTGTCGGAATTGTTTTAAATTTTAACTGGCAACCTTGGCTAGCGTCTGATTTGCTGGTATGAAAACGACATGTTTTTGCACCTTTAAACCGTTCTCTATATTATTGTAAAGTCCTTTTTTATATTTATCAAGAATCGAATTGAAATTAATGTCATATTCGCTTGATGCGTCGTTTGTTCTATTATTATTATTAGTTTATTTAAGCATTCAAAATTCATTACAAAACGTATAGTTATTACACAATGTACAGAGATATATATACAATACATTACATCTAGAACATTATATTACAAAATAAATAAGTTAGATATTGGGCTTAGTAATCAATCGATTTGTTTAAAGGAAAACTGCTAGCAAAAACCTTCATAAATATGCAACTATAAATAAATAGTAAATAAATAAATATAAAAAAAAAATTAAAAATTGACTAGAAAACGAGGAGCATAAAGAGCATGCAGCTCAAAGAAATATGAAACAAACATCATATCAACCACTGATTAAGGTTTAACCTGGCAAATTTGTTATTAGGTCATTATTCGATATGCTACATCTTGATTCGAAATTGCTTGTAATATCTTCAATTCTATCAAAAATTAAGTCCACTTTCGCTTTTCTATGAAGCTCTATCGTGGAATAATACCAAGGCAAATCAAGAGCCATTTTAAGCAGCTTATTTTGGCAGATTTGTAGCTTTTTGTAATATGTTTGGGCACAAGCTCCCCAAGCCGGACATGCGTACAAGATTATTGCTTGAAAAATTACCTTAACAAGTACTATTTTACTACTATGACAAAGCTTGGATTTTCTGTTAATTAGTGCGTATAGCATTTTTATGGCAATATTAAATTTGTTAATTATATTACCAATATGATCTTTGAAGAGAACCTTCGGATCCAAAATTACTCCCAGGTACTTAACGTTATTTGCCCAGGGTACATTGTAGCCAGTAATTTGTATATTCAGGCTAGGATAATAGCAAGATTTTCTTTTTCTTGTGAAAAAGATGGCTTGCGTTTTACTGGCATTTAGTTTTATTTTCCATTTATGAAAATATGAAATAAGCTCATTTAATGCGCATTGTAGTTCGATCAGAGCAAATTGACCGAACTCATGCGAGGAATATATTGCAGTGTCGTCAGCATAGAATGCATACTCACAGCTTGAGCGTTTAGGTATATCTGAACAAAACAAAATATACAATTATGCGTCGTTTGTTCTTGTCTTTTTTCCCTCTCTTTTTCACCCGTTCGCCAAAAAACTCTAAAATATGCATTGAATCCTGCATTGAAATCAAGTTTAAAATCATTTATTGAGCTTTAGGTCAGGTTAGAACAATTAATTGCTCTAACTAGTTAATCAATCAGCTAACTAATTAATCAGCTAGTGATGTTTTTTTTCTTTTCATATTGAAAATGTTGATGCTGTTGTTTCTTTGAAAAAAATTCGTTAGAGCAATAAATTGTTCTAACCTGACCTAAAGTGATGTGTATTTATATACGTATGTTTTACATACATATTAATAAAAAACAACAACAACAACAAAAGCAGCACAACAACGAACGACGTGATTACGAACCAAACAAGCAAACACAACAACAACAACAACCTTAAAAACATCACAAGCAGTTACTGCAGCTACGCAACTAAGCAGCTTGTGCATTTCTCATACGAATTTATGAATTTTTTATCTTCTTAGATTTTGCTATTTTATTAGATATTCGTTTTATTACCACTAAAACTGATAATTTGGCATTTTTTTTTTCTTTGTACGATGAATATTAAAGGCTGTAGGTATACCCCAAAGTGTCAAATATCGCTTTGAAAAAATTCGTGAAACTGACCCCCATACAAACTGCGCTGTAAGACGTAATTCTACGTCAAAACATTTTATGAATAAAATAAGAATCTTTGACCTGGTTCCAATTACGGCCCAAATTATTTCGAGCCAATTTAATCCTCTTATTTTTGTGTATTTGGTTGAGACGTGGTTCTGGTTTCATCTTGGAAACTTTGCCGATCTCTTTAAAACGCTGTGAATTGTGTTACGCGACACCTCAAGGTTTAGCTCTGTTTTAATATGGCGCAAGCTTTTAACGGCGTTTTGTGCTGACCTTAGAATTCGCCGCTCCTGATGCATTTTGCGACAAAATAAAAAATAATAAACCTGTTCAATCGCTTAACCGAAAAACTCTGATTACTTAAACTGCGGTTATAATTATGAGAAATTTTTTTAAATTATTGTTGCTCTTTCTTATTTCAGAGTTGTTGCTGTTGTTGTCATTGTAATGCACTGCATTTATTTACTTTCTAATAGACATGACTAACGGTAGTAGTAAGAACTTTTTTCTTTTATTCAACGAGAGATATAAGCAAATTACAGGTGCGGTTATAATACTGGGACAGAGTGTATTTTGCGTCAACATCATTTTCTGTCGACCATAACCTTGCATTGAAGGAACTCTGCAGCCAGGTTATCAATAGCTTATTTTGCTTAGGTTGTTTTGAGTGATCAGAACTCCTCCGCTCTAAATTGAAAAATAAAAGCTTTCATAATGTCTTAAATTGCATGCTATGAAGTATACAATACGAAATTCCCTGCAAACGTTGTTCTGCATCTTTATGTCTTCCACAAATATTGGTAAAGGTTCTTATGTTATATTGTGTCAATATTAAATAACTTGACAACAGCACCACCTGGCGCATCGTACATAGCTATGAAAAAATGTATTAGGTCTATTTTCGTAGTTGATTGAAGTTGATTGAATGCGTTTCTTTCGTTTACATTTTCATTTATTCTTTTCAAGCTCGAACAATTCATTACAATTACTCGAACTTTACTTGAAGTTAGTACGGAAACAGGTACACACATGACCTCAATCGGTCAAATATTTTAAATTTATATTTAAAGTATGCATTTTCCGGCATGACCGCTTTACTGCCATATACAAACTTGAAATTATACTCATGAAGAAATATTTAACCAGATACATCTTAATTAAAAAAAAATGTTAATAATATTTGTGCGAAAAATGTATACGAATGTACGTCCGAGCTCTAGGATTTACCCATATATAGAAAAAATTGCATACATAAGATGCAGACAAATACATTACCTTTCAATTGATGCAATAATTAACAAAAAAGTCGACTTAAATCGATTATAAGCCCTGATTAATCGATTTTTCAATCACGCTGAAAAAAATTGAGAACAAAATCGATTATTGACTTGTGATTTTGACTACTAGTCGAACCAAAATATTAATTACCCACACACTCTACCAGTAGGCTACTGCCATTGCAATTGCAATCGCAAAGTTCCCTGGTTAACGCCTGTTTCGGGAGATAATAAAAACAATTTTACTTAACAACTCAACTAAAAGGAGTAAGAAATCGCTTAAATACATTTCATAAATAATATTCAATTATACGCGTCAATAAAAGTTACTGTCTAAATTATAAATATGTGAGACTGAGTAAGCTAAAATGCGTAAGTGTGTGGACCTTAGGCCCCATGTGTGCAATTCACTCAAGCTAAAAATACTTAAGTTGCGAATCACAAAATGCTTTGAAGGTTGTTCCAAATAAATTTATATTTAAGTTCACAAAAATAAAAAATAAACACACAGGCACACACACACATTCAGCATTGTACTAGAGGGAGTGAGTGATCAGCCGCATACATATCAAAAAGAATCGCAGCACTTGAATCAACAAACTCTTTACAGACATTCGAGGCTGTCTCGAGGTGCGCGTCTGGAAAGCTGTGGTACTTACTTGAATTTGGGTACGTAAAAGAAAAAACATTTTTGCACTCAAAATGAGTTGATATACCAACGTGCGCCACTTTAACGAACCAAATCCCAGCAGTGTGGCAGCATTTTGAGTTTTTCGCGTTGTGGGGCATACAGAAATAAAAATTGAAGCAAGGGAGCAAAAAAATAATATATTTTCAATGACATAATTTACGAAAAGCAAAAGCTCTATGGCCACTTTAAGTGATATGTGGAAAATATAGTAGTATAAACATTACAAATTTTAGACCAACCTACAATTTTACTAAATAAAATATGTAGTTGAGAACTGGTTCATGTCATTAAGTTTAAGCAAATGATGGTTCTATTTCAAATGAACATATGTTTTCATTGGAACCATCACAATGTTGTTTTTTGGTACCTTTTTAAATTTGCTCTCATAAATGCATGAAAATTGCTAGCTTTAAATTTGTAAACCTAAACATTTTTGAAACTACCCACAGCTTCAATGCAGAACACATTTTATAAAACATTAATTTCTTTTTTTCTGTTCGTGTCACTTGTTATTTTCAATAACATCTCCAGACGCACTGTTACCGGTATAGAAACCAACACTTACTATCACACTTACACCTAAACGTATAGTATAGAGCTCATCACATACTTAGAGTAACCAGCAACGGAAACGGAAATGGAAAATGCAAAGTTACATCCGCTGAGTTGTGGAACTCTGCATGTGATATAATCTTGGCACCATCTTCTACAACTTTTGCCTTTCTATGAGTAACTATGTGACTTTGTGTTCGTGTGTATGTGTATTCTAATGTGTATTTGTGTATAAGTTACCGTATGTGTAGGAGATTTTAAATCATTCTGCAACTATACATATGTGTGAGTGCTTACATCAGTGCTGATTGTAAAGGCGGAACTTTTTTGCCGTTTTTTTCGCCCTTTTTTGTGCTCCTTACCAGCGGGAATTGAGGTTAAATAGTTATGCAAACTCTAGTTGAAACGTAACGAAGCTAACTGCTTGTATACAAACATTCGTACCTGGATCATCAGCGGCATAAAAAAACATGCTTTAGCATGGTAACCATCAAATACACAAACACACTCATCATATCAACGAACGAAAATGCCATTCAGTGCATTTCGTTGCTAGCATTTATTTACTTTGACCTTTTTAAGGTTGCACAAATTTGCATAAGCGCAACCTAACAATCAAAGTTCTTGAAAACTAAGTTTTGACTTTCAAAACTACTGAAGTTTTCAAATAATTATACAAGATTCTTAACCGGAAAAATAAGAATTTCTTTCAATCCATCTCTTAAGAAGCAATTTGAAGCTAAAACATTCTTCATATTTATAATAAACTTAAATTAATTTAGAGTTGAACTTTATTTAGAGTTCGCTTCAGTATGAAAACTAAAAAAATAAGTTCAAAAAACTAAAACCCGACTACTAAAAAGCACACTCTAAAAATTATGAAACAAGAAAATATTCTCACCTGAAATTGTTTTGTACAAACTATTCAATATTTTGTGTGTATTAAACAAACAAATTACACATAATATATTTTATTGTATATAGCTAATACTATTTTATAGTGATGTTCAGAAGGTATACGATGTAGTATGCCTCCTCATATATATTGTCATATGTTGCCCTCTAAATGTATAATTTTTGATTGCCCTAAAGCTTTTGATTGCTTACTATTGTTGGAATGTATGGTTTTGTTAGGGTAGGAGGCATACGACCACGGATATCTTCCCAGCATCATTAGAAATTAGTATTATATACAATAAAATAAATTATGTGTAAGTTGTTTATTTAATGGACAATAATATTGAATAGTTTGTAAAAAACAATTTCAGGTGAGCATATTTTTTTGTTTCACACTTTTTAGAGCGTACTTTTTAGTGGTCCTTATATTAAATTTTATGTGACGTCACATAACATATAACTCGCGGACACTCAAAACGCTTCCAACGATACCTCCGTTGTTAAATTATGATAAGTAATGTAGAAATAAGGGGTTTAGTAACATTGCTGTCTTCTAGAGGACGCCTTATTAAATTTTATGTAACGTGACATAGCCTATAGCAAGCGGACGATCAAAACGCTTCCAACGATACCTCATTTTTCAAATTATGATAATTAGTTTAGAAATGAGAGTGGAACAGATGAACATACATACATACAAACATACATACCGGTCAAACACATATACCTCTCCTTTTGCTTCGCCTTTTGCTAATAAAAATATGCAGGCTTTAAAATGCTTATTAAAATTCTCGATGAAAATCGTAATTTAAGATATTGTTTTCTGTCCAATAGAACAGTCTAATCGATAGACGTCTGATGTCTGCATTAGCTCAAAAATTGTAAGCGGTTGTTATGTAGTTTTGTCAAAAAACTTTTAGATGGCCTCGATAGTCTAGTGGTGGAGCGCTTGACGGGCGATCAGGGGTCCCGGGTTCGAATCCTGGCCGGGCCGTGGTTCAACGCTTTAACCTTTCTTTCCTTATTTCTTATCGAAGGAAATTTCAAACGCATCAATTTACGAAGCATCAAAAGTTGTAGTTGGTGGTGGGTATAAAAAGTTTGTGGAGAGGAACGCTTAATAAATTGATTTGACTAAGGTCAAGGCATAACACTTGCTTCAGACTTAATATTACATGTTTCTACAGCTTCTGCCACATTAATAACATCCTACACAAGAGTTTCACTTGATTACTCCCTTTTTCCATTTTGTGGTATCACAACGGACCAATAATATGGTCTAAATGGGCTGCCACCTTAACCTTACTTTACCTAAGATATATAGGCTTATTACGGTTTACAGCAATAAACTGTTGTGTCTTCTTACGAGTAGACACAACAGTCAAGAAGACACAACAGTTTCGAAATATTATGGTTCACAAAATACGTTGTTGTCACGTTTGATTGTGGAACGTATGTAGAATTCGTTGCTTGACTAGTCCAGGGTTGCTTCGGAAAAAAGTAAAAACGTACTCTTTAAAAAGTATTTTTTAAATAGCAAAAAGTACTTTCTTGATAAGAATTTTTTTGCGATATAAAAAAGAAATATTGTGAGCCCATATTTAAACCCGTTAATTTCAACTGGCGTTAAAAAATAGGATTAAATCTAGTATAATGAAATAGCTGGATTTTAAAATGTTTTTAAGTGCAAGGAAGCATTTTTTTACTAAGATTATAATGGTGTACAGATAATATAATGGATTCAGATTCAACGACCCATTTTTGGTGTACCATTCTTTTTTGCCAGCCCCGAATTCATAAAAATACAAAAAATTAAGGTGGCAACCGTATCCACCACCTTGAATTTTAAAATTTTGACTTTAGAGTCGAAATCAGCGAATCCTTAACACTTATAAATGACGTTTAAAACTCTTAAAAAGACAAACTATTAGGTGGCAACCCTATTATTTCAAAATTTTATAATTTTGAAATTCTGTCTACGGATTCCGATTCAGCAACCCATTTTTGGTGTACCATTTTTTTTCCAGCCCCGAATTCATAAAACTACAAAAAATTAAGGTGGCAACACTATTCACCATCTTGAATTTTAACATTCTGACTTTAGATTCGAAATCAGTGACCCCTTAACACTGATAAATCATGTTTAAAACTCTTCAAAATACATTTTATTAGGTGGCAATACTGTGGTAAAAACTTAGGTGTCAACCCTAACCTCCATCTTAAATTTTAAAACTGTGACATTATATTCAAAATCAAATCAGTTGTCAGAATTTCAAAATTACAAGAATTCGCAAAAATAAAAAAAAAATCTAGGTTGCTCTATCCGCCATCTTAAATTTTAAAGTTTGACATCATTTTCGAAATTATTTACCCCTAAAACTTCCAACCACGTAGTTCATAGAATCCTTAAAAGTCCTATTACGCTTAAGCTCTCTCTAAACAAGCTCAATGAATTTTTTGGATACTTGCTTCAATTGGATACTTGCCTTCAATTTCAAGCTTTTCAAGCTTTTTGCCGAAGGCATCAAGCTTTTCTTTACTTCAATTTACAGTTTTTAGTTTATTCAATTACAAGCTATACTTGATTCAAAATTATCAAGCTCAAGCAAGCTAGAACTTGTATTTCAAGCAAGTACTTGAAATAAACTTCAAGTAGTCTTGTGCAGTACTCTGATGCTAATAGCATAACTATAATTTAAGAATTATGGCAAATTTAAAATACATCTTGTTTTTACCTTAAAACCCCTCTCCCGGCATTTCTTAACTAGTAAAATAAAATAGCACTTCTTTCTATCATAAATATTCCAAAATAATAAAAAGGTAGCATCGCAGAAATTTTCTTACTCTCAAAATAAAAACGTAATCTAATTAGTACGTTTCGATGCAACTGTGAGCTGGTCACTGTTAAAATAAAAAAGTAAACAAACAAACAATTTCGAATTCAATTGCTAAATTCAATATAATTCTGTTCACAAGGAGACGTATTATCAATTTTCTGGGAAATTTTCATAATTAATAAAGAAAAACGCAATTTTAAATAAAATTTTCATTTTTAATCTATTTCGTTTCTTCAACACAACACCAAATTAGCTGTCTTCAAAATTTGGCAGATAACAAGACAATAAAGCACAACTGCTGTGTTGCGTAGTAAGTGTATTGAAGACACAGCATTGTTGACAAACAACAGTGGAATGTATTCAGTTGCTTTGTTGTCTACCGTAATAGAAATTTACACATTGAAGACAGCAATTAGTGTTGTGTTGTGAACCGTAATAGGGCTAATAGTCTATCCTGAATCAAAGAAAGGATATACTTATCCACAATAAATAATGCAAGTAAGACGCAGTTTTTCCTACGTTATCTTATGTTTATTTTACAGCTTAGTAAAATAATTATACCTTTATTAGACTAGCCCCGAGCGCAAAGTAGTACTGCAGTTTTAAGCAGTTGTTATAAGCTAGACACAGTCCTATCGCTAAGGCAGAGTGAAGGAGGAGTTCGAATCCCCCCAAAGGGTTGGAAAATATTAAACAAATTTTTTCAAATATCTGGAGATGCATAAAAATATTTCGAAAAAATCTTTCTATCGTTAAAAAATATCATTACATGAGCAATGCAATTTTTTTCCCTAACAATTATAAATGTTAATGTAATTTACAAACAATTTTCTTCGGTTTCGAAGAATTTAAATATTTTTACAACAAATATGACATCGGCGACCTCAGAATTATATTTAAAAACTTTTTAGACTTTTGGACAGAAAAAGTGATAATTATGACCAGATTGCATTGGGAACATATATATTTTTTTTTTTTTTTTTGAGAATTTATACTTTTATTTTAAATAATGACTCATATATTAAACAAAAACAAAAATATTTTGGTTCCTGTTAAAATACAGAGTATAAATTTTTCTCAAAGAACAATAATGAAGAGTAAAGCTTTGAAAGATTTTCCACGTGTTCCTTTTATTAATATGATCTTAAAAGAAATTTTTAATCCTGATTTGCTTCAAGTAACTCGTTAATGTTTAGATATTAACTTTAAAAAAAAAACTAATCTGGAACAAAATATGTATACATATTTTAAAGACCATCTTTTGAAAGTAATTTTTAAAAAAATGGAAAAATAAAACACATTTTATTATGGGAGTTGGACAAGGGGGCGTGTTTCCTATCATACAAATCTAATTTGCGATATTGAATAGCTTTGGAATTATAAGTCGCACAGACTCGGAATTCAGTACTCGACCTAAAACTATACGTGCAGTCTTACTAGTAGCATTTTATGGGCGAATACCCAGCGTAGTTCAAAACAAAAAAAAAATTTAAATAAACTCAAAAATTAACTTAACTATATGCTGCAAACCATTGGCGTAGCTAGGGTTGTTGGCGCCCGGGGCGGAAAACAAATTTTGCAACCTCAAAGGACGGTTATCCTTATCCATATTTAAAATCTCTATAAAAAACTAAAAATTTGCAAATATACGGTTTTGTTTAAAATTTTTTATTTGTATCTTTTAATAATTTTGTTAAGATGCATCGAATTAATTTAACTTTTTTGTTTTAAACATCAATTGGGTGTCTGAAAAATATAAAAACATTATTTAATATTTAAAAACAATGAATGAAATCAAACTTTAAGGTACCATCACGATTTAAAATGCCTTCTTTCTTGCTTTCAGAGAAGCAAACTTTTCGATAACTTCATCGAAATCGATGTTCTCAGTCTCTTCGGCTTCAATAAATAATATTGAGAGGTCTGTAAGTCTTGACTGCCCCATTGTTGACCATAAATAATTTTTTATTAATTTAAGTTTTGAAAAGCTTCTTTCGCATGAAGCAACTGAAACGCAAATCGTTAAAAATAATTTTAAACTAAGTGCTTGATTCGGCAACGTCTCTTCGAATCCCCATTCATATATAAAGTTTAAAAAATCTATTGAGGCCTAGTTTTTATGAGTTTCTAAAGCAATGTCTGCAGCTTTATGTTATAAACACAATTGGGGCTGCAGGCGGGTGGCGTGTAGCCTGTCAATATAGAACAATGTATTTCTTATGTTATAAATACAATCCACATCACACGCCGAGCTTTTCGTGCGGCTATAGAGCACGCTGTAGCCGGACAATTTTTATTTTTTAATTTGACAAGCCTGTATTGAAAAACAAACAAAAAAGGCTGTATTCAGACGAGAATCAAATGACTGAATTAATCCAAATTTGTGGTTTTTTTCAGCTAAAAAAATTAACTATGCGAGAGCGAAAATTAACTTCGAACATAATCAAAATTTTGGTAACGCTCAAGACCTGAATCAATTAAACAAATAGATTAAAAAAGAACAAAAGAAGGGATTACCTTAATCATTTGATTGTCGTCTGAACATATCCAGAGATTGTATTCCACATGTCAACAATAATTCTACAAGCCAGTGGAACCAGACGTGTAGTCTGGTAGCCACAATTGTGTTCATAACATTAAGGTGCCTTCTTAGCCTTGGTATTTCAATTGCTAACTCTTCTTCATTGACCTCATCATGAACAGCGACCAATCTTTATATTAAGATCTGTGCTTCATTTTCAGAAGTGGATAGCAAGCTTGGTGGTAGAATTGCTTCAAATACATTTTCAATTTCTTGTATCGATTTTGTTGTACTATGAAGTTCCGAATGAAACCTATCCAGGTACTCGAACATCGCCCTCTTATTTTCTTCTTGCAGACTTTATTCACAGTCTCTGGTATGTTCTCCTGGCATCCTTTTTCTGTATCGGATTCGTCTCTCAACTATGATCCCACAGGTTTTCGATTCGACAAGTGCCGTTTGAATTGCTTGTTACTACTAAATTATTACGTTCCTCGAAAACAAAACTGTTCAATGCCTTGAGCTTTATCAAAACCTTGTCAAGCGATAAGCCCTTAGTTTGCAAGTACTGTTGCGTTATTTGAACTTCCCGGAGGACATCATGCCAAAAGTATATGTAGCACAAAAATGTAAAGTCAAGGACTGCTGACAGTAGGACCTGTACTGTTCCTCTTGTGTCAATGTTTTCGTCAGGTTCACAGAGAGTTTCAAGCGCTTCAACCAACTTTTGATTTTGTTCTGCAAGAGGCTTTACAGAAGAATAGTGTGCACTCCATCGCGTTGTTGACAACCACTTTGCTGATACATTTGTATGACAGATTAAAACATCCCATCTATGAGTGGATGTCGCAAAAAAAGAATATAACCGTTCTATAGTACCAAAAAATGTGACACATGATGCATTTTGAGCGAAGGCATGTTGACCGCACAAATTTAAAGAATGGTCTAAACATCCAGTGTGCGTCTCTTAATTTTATATATAAGTAAATTAAAAAAATAATATGATGCATTCTTAACTTTAAAATATAATAGGTAAAATAAGGAATAAAAAGCGAGTTTCGAAAATATAAGTTGTCAAAATGATGTCTGATGTACTACCACGTTAGTAGAATTGTCAAAATTAAGGCACGTCAGTCACATAGGACTAAAAAAAATTTATGTTTATACAAACAAATTACACAATCTAGTACAGATTTATGTTAAAAATGTTTTTTGTTAATTTTGCACCCCTTCTGTCGGTGCACCCGGTGCGAACCGCCCCCCCTTGCTACGCTACTGCTGCAAACAGATCTTTCGTATGCGTTTTTTCTGTCTTAAAACTAAAACCGGTTAATTTCTCTTATTTTTTGTCACTAAATCTAATGAAATAAAGCTTTACTGACAAAAAGTTTTATTATTACACAAAATTTTTTGCTTGACATTTCGTATATAGTATTTTTTTTTATTGTGTAACTGTAGCTTCAATAACGACCAACTCGGACCCTCCCACCCAGCTCCCCTAAACTAACCCTCCTCTTCTACCTTATAAATTTTAAATACTTTTGGCTCTGCTGAGCCGACGCTATTTTTGCCAACCAAAATCATTTGCAGCCTTGATATTCACTCTATTCTAATAATAATATAAGTTGCAGCCTCGTACTAATAATTATCATACACTTCGTAGAATCGTGTGTCCTTAAAAAGTCGCGTAAAAAAATAAAAAAACCCAGAAGTACAAATGGTTACTCTAGCATCTCATTTAAATTTCCAGTCATGTTCAAGTCTTAGCATCTAAAGCTGTCAAGAAAAAAAATGAAAATTTGACAAATGTCGCGGTTGTGCTGTTTAATGGGGTAAATAAAGTGAACCTATAAAATTTTTTAGTAATCAGAAGACCATAACGAAGATGACGACGATGGCGAAGATCCTAAAGATGCGTGAAAAGCCGCACCAACATCAAGTATGAATATTTTATTTTATTGCTTTTATTGCGATTTCCAACTCAATATTTATTCTACTGTTGCTGGCTGTGGAATGGTTTTGTTTGCAACAACTTAATCAATGTCAACATTAAGAAAAAAATAAAAAAACGGGAAGTTAAATGAAAAAAAATAAACAAGGAATCCAGCTTCTTCACTTAGCCATCAACCAACGCGCTATTTACGAGCGATAAATTCAAGAAATGAGTTACTTTGGCAACGACCGAACGCATTTTATGGGACCAAGAATTAGTTCAGTCGTCGAAAAGTGGTGCCAGCTAAACGCGGTGGCAAGTGCATTAAGAAATGGTCAACGCCGCGGCATTTCAACCATTGGCGTAGCCTTGATGGTGGCGGTCATAAATGTCGCATTTCCAATGAGGTCTGGTTTATGTGCGAGTTTGTTAACCATTAACCCAAAGGGAACTTTTTATAGCAGCAACAACAATAGCAATCAAAACGAAAACACTAACAACACCACCCATTATGCATTAAGGGTTAATGTAAAGCAGTATAGCTACGTCTAAAAAAAAAATTAACCGAAAATGTGCCTCAAAACTGAGGCAGCAGCAGAAGAAGCAACAGCAAAATAACGCAGTCGCAATAAAGCACATGCCACAGGACGTTCACAGTTTGTGTAGCAAAGTCGTGAATAACAAATGAATGGTTACAAATTTTTATGGCTACGTTTGGCATCACCAGATTTTATGCTGATTTATTTGCAAGTGTTTGCTTAGAATTTGCAGTCTATCACAGGACATTCGTGTAGGATAGGAAAGTGTTTGCATAAATATTTTGTGTATTCTTATTTTTGCTATGCAGGCTAACAGCTTTTATTGCTAAATGCTAAACGAAACGTAACTATTCGGAAATTATTGAAAAGAGTTTTGTTATCCAAAGCTTGCTAATTTTTTCCCATTAAAGACTGTGGCATATATTAAAGCAATGTTTAGTGGCGCTTAAATGGCATAATGATGACAAGATACGAGAATGAGAGAATAAAAATGAAATATTTAGAAATTAGGAGGAGTTACCAAGTATGTTAAAAACAAGAATAAACTTAACGTGGCTTAAAAACTATCTGCACTGAAAACATTTGCTTTGAAAAATAACCTTAGAGATTGATTTAGTTTAAAAACAAACCATCGAATTTCCTTACATATTGCCTTAAAGCAAGCTGTGCTTCGAAAAAAGCAATCTTTAAGTTATGCGGAACTAGCGTTAGTGAGACACAAAGTTTAGTTAACATCAGTATTGAGGAATTTAGAAACAATTAATTGTTTCAAAAAAGCATAACGAAAAGTTGTATAGCTTAAGTTAAAGTCAGTAAGATAAAAGATATTGTTTCGATATTGAGATAAGCAATATAAAATATTAATGTACTATTATTATTATCACAGCCATACTTAATTCACTTTAATTTTAGTATAGTTTTTAAAAAATTTTTTGTCTTAATAAAACCAACATTTTAAAATTAATTGTAGTTAGATAGGGAGTTTTATATGAAATTTGCAAATTTCGTAAAAAATGCGTGGGAAATATATTCTGAATGTGGCCCTTGTATTTGTGTGTGCTTAAAATTTTTTGGATGATACCAGTCAATAAACTTACAATTGCTTTTGTTGCCTGTTTAAGTTATTCTCTTTTTTAACCTTAAAGTTAAACTTAAACAGCTAGCACATACTAAAGCAATAAAATTTAAAAAAAGGCAATAATACAAAAAAAAGTAGCAAGAACAAATTTTAAATATTTATTTTTTTGTACAAGCTTGTGAAGAAAAAATATAATTGACAACTTCTTCTAATGTAGGTACTCGTTTTTGGGTCAATAAACTTAAAATAAACTTGAATTGCTTATCTACTTAGGAAAAAGTGAGTGGTTAAAGTAAACTCTTGATTCATAGTATTAAATGCTCTAGATCAGAGATATGCAACGAATAGCTTTTTTGCGACTCTGGGTAAATCCCATGATATAATTACCAGGTATTATTATTCGCTGAAAATCAGCTGGGGATAAACTGTCATTTTGGGCATATAGTGTCAAAATGTAGCGAGAAGGTGGAAACAGTGTTGCTTCTTGTATTATTTCAAATCAGAAATCTGCACACGATACGGGTATTCACAATGTGGTGTATTTTTAAATAGTTTTTATAAAATATCCAATATTTAAAAGTTATTGTGAACGAACCTTTAATAAAGTGTTGTATTTTTAAAATCAGCTAATTTTTGTGTGTATTTTTGTTTGTAAATATAAATGGAAATCATCATTTTACTGTAGGAAATCATGAAACAATTTAAAGCCTTGTTTTCACTAAGTCAATTTCAATGACAACAATCACTGATGTCAGTATTCATCTTGACCATATGACGTCAAATGCGTTTTCATTGAAACCCAAAAACTGACATAAAATCGAATGTCAAAGACTGACGTTGAATTTATGTGTCAATTGATTGCCATACTGTTTTCACTTTCGATGCTATTTGCGAAATGCCATCGGTTTGTTCAGTTGTGCTTTTTTCATCAACAGCTGATGTTTTATATTTCAGATTGTTAGAAAATGTTTCTTTTTGGTGAAATTTATAAAATACTGTTAATTTTATTAGATTAAGGGCCGCTTTCTCAATGTCCGGTTAAGCACTTATCAGAACTTTAACCAGCAGTTAGCAAAAAAGCCCTTTCTCAATCTTCGGTTAAGGTTGAACTGTCAGTTAAGTGCTGATTAAGTTAACGGCAAGTTGTAGTTTCGGTTAGCGCCATTTTAGGGTAAATGATTTCGAAGATGCTGTCAAACTTTAAAATTTAAGATGACGGATAGAGTTGCCACCTAGATTTTTTTTATTTTTGCGAATTCTTGTCATTTTGAAATTCTGACAACGGATTTGATTTCGAATATAATGTCACAGTTTTAAAATTTAAGATGGAGGTTAGGGTTGTCACATAAATTTTTACCACAGTATTGCCACCAAATAATATGTATTTTTTAGAGTTTTAAACATCATGTATCAGTGTTAAGGAGTCGCTGATTTTGAATCTAAAGTCCGAATTTTAAAAATCAAGATGGTGGATAGGGTTGCCACCTTAATTTTTTTTGTTTTATGAATTCGGGGCTGGCAAAAAAATGGTACACCCAAAATAGGTTGCTGAATTCGAATCCGTTGTCAGAATTTCAAAATTATAAAATTTTGTAATAATAGGGTTGCCACCTAATAATATATATTTTCACGAGTTTTAAACGACATTTATTAGTTTATTAGTGTCATTTATAAAGTCAGAATTTTAAACTTTGCCAGCCCCGAATTAATAAAACTAAAAAAATTAAGGTGGCAACCCAATCCACCATCTTGAAGTTTTAAATTCTGACCTTAAATTCGGAATCAGCAACCCCTTAACACTGATAAATAACGTTTAAAACTACTGAAAAGACATATAATTAGGTGGCAACCCTATTATTTCAAAATTTTATAATTTTGAAATTCTGACAACGGATTCGGATTCAGCGACCCATTTTTTGTGTATCATTTTTTTTCCGGCCCCGAATTTATAAAACTAAAAAAAATTAAGGTGGCAACCCTATCCACCATCTTGAATTTTAAAATTCGGACTTTAGATTCAAAATCAGCAACCCCTTAACACTGATACATGATGTTTTAAACTCTTAAAAATACATATTATTAGGTGGCAATACTGTGGTAAAAATTTAGGTGGCAGCCCTAACCTCCATCTTAAATTTTAAAACTGTGACATTATATTCGAAATCAAATCCGTTGTCAGAATTTCAAAATTACAAGAATTCGCAAAAACAAAAAAAATCTAGGTGGCAACTCTATCCGTCATCTTAAATTTTAAAGTTTGACAGCATCTTCGAAATCATTTACCCTAAAATGGCGCTTACCGAAACCACAACTTGCCGTTAACTTAATCAGCACTTAACTGACAGTTCAACCTTAACCGAACATTGAGAAAGGGCTTTTTTTCTAAGTGCTGGTTAAAGTTCTGATAAGTGCTTAACCGGACATTGAGAAAGCGGCCCTTAAAAAACTTTACCAGCAGTGAAAAAAAAAATGAAAAAAAAAAAATTTTTTTGTAGGCAACAACTGACACAAAATGCCAACATGTTGGCATTTCAATTTTTCTTGTCATACAACGATATTTTGATTGACTAGCAAAATCCTATCTGTTTTCACTTGTTTGTGATTTTATATGACAATCAGTGGTCATATATGACAACAAATGTAAATGACAATACGTTTCCATTAGATTGACAACATTTGTCATTGAAAACTGACCTAGTGAAAACCAGGCTTAAACAAAACACTACAATATAATAATTTTTATTAAATAAACTAACAATGCAGCCAGTAGATGCTTTCGTGTTGAGTAAAAATGCTTTTGGGAATAAACATTATGCATTTTGTTTTTGTAATTTTACAAAACTTAATACAAATATCAAATTTAAATATTTATCTTGTCCTTGCACTTGATATAAGTGGCGTGATAAACAACAATTTTATTAGTTCATTACATCAAAATTTAAGTAAGCATGAGAGAAACAATATGATTCAAGATTCTAATGTTTGACTTTAAAAAAATGCAAATACTATAGAGCCTTGGTATCGCTTAGCGTAATACAATCAGACCTATCATGAATAATTTTTCACGCGGAATCAGAAAAGGGAGTTTTAATTTTTAAGACAAAGCTCAAGAACATTTTGGAAAATTTAAATGCAAATTCGTTCACCAATGGTTTATCAACAAATTTGAATTATAATTTTCCAAAATGGTTTTGAGCTTTATCATAAAAATTAAAACTCCCTTTTCTGATTTCGCGTGAAAAAATATTTATGATAGGGCTGAATATATAGTTGTTGAAATATAAACCAAATCAATGACTTTATAAATGAAATTGCAAAAGTTTTTTATTGCCAAAATTTTTTGTTTCATTTTTTAATCTTTTATTTAAATAATTTTTAGTCTGAAAATGCATTCTGCATTTTATGAAGAGCTCTTTCACAGCTTCGAGAAGTTCGTTTGCTGTACACAATTCAACGAGTTTTTTTCTGTATTCTTTGCACACTTAAATGTTCCTACCTTTGGCTTGATTAAAAATCGCCTCCAAATCTTTTATTTTTTCCATAAATGCAGCTGATGGCTTTTTCAGCCCTCCCTGCGAGACTTCATCTACCCATGTAAAGGAGCAGTCTTTACTTTGAAAACTTTCAAAATGTAGCCTTTTTATAATGTAGCCTGCAACGTACTCCAAGGCGTCCTCGTGCAGTTTGTCAATTTCGTCACCTGTTCATGTTCATATGTAGACATCTGGACAAAAGTAAAAGCAAAAATCCCCTTTTACTTCTTGGTGTGTTTGCATTACTTTTATTTGACACCAATCTGACACTATATGCCCAAAGTAACGAGTAAAAGTAGCGATTAATAGTACCT
Source organism: Dichetophora obliterata (assembly GCA_963920525.1). Lineage (NCBI taxonomy): Eukaryota > Metazoa > Arthropoda > Insecta > Diptera > Sciomyzidae > Dichetophora > Dichetophora obliterata. The sequence continues at coordinate 89,860,752 of OY986439.1, read as the reverse complement.
GGTAATTCTATCATGGGTAAATCCGAAAAAAATAAGTACAAAAATCTGCTCACCCTTAGCGCACGCAACTCGACTCATATTCTCTTCTACAAAGCTAGAATCCGGCGGCTCAAATAAATATGAGTATTCTAAGAGCCCGAACAGAACCAAAGCGGATGTCGGATGGCGGGCCTCTCTCGGCGAAATACGCTGAGAACACGTCCAGAATAGGAGCGATTGTCTGTTGTCGGATCACGGTTGCATTTCACATTGGGAATGATACAAATTATTTTATACTATGCTTTGAATTCACATGAATGCAACACAGGCACAAAAACAGAATGTCAGATCATAGTAAAAACTAAGGAAATAACAATGAACGTCCCCAATATTTAGCAAAATATGGCAACATTTGAGTCACTCAGAGAAAAATTAGAATAGATTCTATTCTGGTGTTTTCCCGTCGCGCATTTCTATGGCGGTTTCAATTTTGGCGGCTGCATTTATTTTCATGTATTTTCTTGCACGGCGAATCCGACAACCGACATCCGCTTTGGTTTTGTTCGGGCTCGATGTCGGTTGTCGGATTCGCCGTGCTACAAAATACATTTAAATATATGTGACGGGAAAACGCCACAATAGAATCTATTCTAATTTTTCTCTGACGGCTGGCGAATCTCTCTCTGAGTTACTTAAATGTTTCCATATGTTTGCTAAAGATTGGGTACGTTCCGTGTTATTTTCTTAGTTCTTATATGATCTGACATTCTATTTTTGTGCCTGCGTTGCATTCATGTGAATTCAAAGCGGATCCCGTGATCCGACAACCGACAACCGCTCCTATTCTGGACGTGTCCTCAGTAGATTTCGCCGAAAGAGGCCCGCCATCCGACATCCGCTTTGTTTCTGTTTCGGGCTCTAAGTCATGAGTCGGATCGGGAAAGATCGGGTTTCTTCGGTACATAAATACTTACGGTTGTTGTCATAGAAGAACTAGACTAGTCTTCTTCTGCCACGGTTGTTTTCGTCTTGCTGATACTTATCCTACTTGCCGAAATACTCATAATCGACACAAGCAGCCGAATCACTCGGCTCATCTGCCACAGATATGAAAAAGAGCGAGAAGTAAAAAGTGAGCGAGTTTTTTGTATTTGTTTTGTACTATTTTTTCCTGAGCATTTAGATACCTACAGATGTGTTCTTCTTTTGCGGCTTTTTGTTGCTGTGTATGAGGTAAAGTTGTTGAGGCCTAAAAAAATACGAACTTTTCTGCTCTCAGCAATTATTTTTAAAATTTGTAAAGTATTTTTTTTTTGTATTGTTATGTCTCCTTAATTTTGCCAAATCACATGCGCATAATTTAAATAAAACTTATATTGTAATTGTTTATGCACAAGAAGCAAACAGACACTGGCGCCGGCCTTTGTTTTCTTTTTGCTTATGCCTGAAAAACCAAAATCATAAGCGTTGTTGTTGTAGTTTTTTTTCTTCCTAGAGTGCAACAATAAAATAGCAAGAACGAGTTTTCGAAAAAAAACAAACAAAAAATGGGAGCTGACATTGCCTGCAGACAAGTGCTTACAAAAAGTGCATACGCAAAATAAAAACATGCAAACAAATAACAAGCAGCGCGATCTATTGTGCGTTAAAAACAATTACAAAACATTGAAATTTAAAACAAATTTAAAAAAAAAAATTGAAATAAGGCCATCCAAAAATTAGTTTGCATTTTTATATCATTTTATTTCAATAAAAGCCTTTCCTTTTACTAATTAACGCTAAGAGACGTTGGCAGAGAAGAAACAGTACTTAGAGTACACTCAAAATACATTCGGATCGACCGCCTTTGTAATAAACTTGCTCAACGCATTCATTGAAAACGGCTCAAAGTAATTCGGGTCACACCGCTCTCGGATATGAGAATATACTTATATCCAAAAAAATGCTAATGAGCCGAATGCCTTTAAGTATTTTACACATTTAATTGAGTATGGATAGAGTTAAGAACAGCGGGACACTCGGGTAGGATTTCAGTATCCGAATTCTCTCGGATACTCATTGCAGTTCTCTGGTCCAGATAGTAACCAACGAGTATATATCTATAAGAGATTTCACTCGTCGCTCGTTATTTTTTACTCGCCGATATTAGCCATCCATCGACAGGATAGGGTATTTTGATGGGACATTTATTTTATTCCCCTTCAAAAGTGCGAGTTTGTTTACATTTTGTTTTCTATATTTTGATCATTTTGGCTGCGTGCACAAGGGAGCAAAAAGATCGGTATTTTTTAATGTGCTTGCTTGTTTCTTCTTATTTGAATATCTGAAGATATATTGCAAATTTTATTAATGAAAATAAAATTTTACAGCTTCTTATTTGCATGTGCATGGTTGCCGAATTTATTTTGTTTACAGTTGGACATTTTTGTTGTTATTTTGTTGTAGCTATATTTTGGTTGCTGCTGCAGACAAGGATTTTTAGATATTTCATAAGTTGAATAGAAAGACAGAATTCTAGTTCGGCTAATGAATAATTCTAGGATAATAAAAAACTGTAGCAATAAAATAGAATTGATCTAGCAGTATTTAATAACTGTAAAATAAAACAAAGAAATATTGTAGATTTAATAAATGAGAATAGAAGTTATATTTGATACAAATTTCACAGGTTTTTATATATATGTATATGTGTTTTTTCTTCCATCTTCTTTAGTTTGATTCTAGCTGGACATTTTCCTTGTAGCAATATTTTGCTTGCTACTTTGGATACACAACCATAATTTTTAGATACTTTATTAAATCAATAAAAAGGTGAAATTCTGATGATTCGGCTAATGAAATAATTATTAGTCAGGACTTGAAAAATTTTTTTTTAACAAAAATACTTTTGATAAATAAAATTAACTTGAATTAACAAAATACAAAATACTTGAATTAACCAAATTTCTTCAAAATCAAAGAAGAATTTATTGTATAAAGATATTCTCCGACAGACGTTGTCCTGCCACCGCCTTACTGCCATATATGAATTTTCATGCTAATCGGAAAAAAACATTTTGTTTTCACCATTTTCAGTATAGTTGCCGAACGTATCTATATAAGCTATATTACAAAATTTTAGTCTAATACAACCAAAACCGTCCAAAATATGACATTTTTGTTGATTTGTAGGCGGTAAAAGAGGGTGTGGTAAAATATTTTTCCCTTAAACCATCTAGAACTCAAAACAAATCGAGTGCCAAAATTTGAGCTTAATTTACTTTATACCTATCGTTTTAATATTTTAAGTGTATTAAAATGTAGAACTAATTTTAATAAAAAAATTTACAAATTTCGTAATCAATTTATACTAACACTTTTTACAAATTTAACAAAATTTAATACTTTTGAATGCTTGCATTAAAATTTATTCCAAGATTTCTAACCATGAAGGTAGTGTATTATTTTAAAAAATTAAGAAAAATAAAAATAAATAGAATATATGTATATTAGACTGTCTCACTTTTTCAACGTTTCTCAAAAGGTCCCCGGGTCACGTTGATTTCTGATTCTACTCTTGAAAACATGAATTTTGGTATATAACACTTTAATATCAACTAACGGTAATATATTTTCGAAAAAACAAGAAATTTTTTCTTTAGTATTTTTCATATCACATATTTTTCATATCACTAATGAAACACTTTTTATCAATTTATACTTATTTAAGAGCTAATAAAATTTTTCATCTTATGCTCTAAGAAACATTGCATTTTGTTCTGTACATTTTTTTAAAAAACTCTGCAAAGTGATTTTGATTAAATTTTTTTCGAAAATTTGATAACTTCAACTCACATTACCCCGCTTTACAAGAGCATAAGGAAGAAAGTTTTAATTATGTAAATTTCGTATTTTGAAAAATTTTACAACAAAAATTTTGATGTATAATTTGAAGATATATGATAAAGTATTTTTATTAAAAAAAACACATCTGCACAGTGAGTTTTTTCGAAAAAAATTCAATTTTATTTTTATTAAACGTAGCTACATAAGTATTTCTGTAAATAGCCATAAGAAACAAAATTATACGACATTAGTTTAAGTTGCAAAGTATTGTAAGTTTTCCATTGGATCCATTGTCCACGTATTATTTACCATATTTAGAAGTCATATCATTCTTTCTGCTGGATCATTTAAAATTGCTACATTTTTAAAAAATTTTTATTTCCAAAAATCTTTCATTCGTACTCCACAAGGAAGGATGCATCTTAATAAGTTCCTTACAAGAAAAAATATTGAAAAACTGTATATTATAGTTAAGCCAGCGAAGGTGTCAAAGGCCAATTCATAGCAGAAAAGCTGTATAACAACAAAAAAATAACATTAGCATGCAAAACAGTGCATCGTAATACTGAGAACATACTAGGGCTATTCATAATCCAGTGCAAATGGTCTTGCACCATATCATTTGCAAAATGGTAAAATATATATTTACTCTACACTAAGAAAATAAAAAGGAATGCATTTACTACGCTATTGCATACATACAACACTAAAATCCATAGCTAAAATTTACTATACATTGCAATACTAAATTGCAAACTAACTGCTGATTATAAAAAAAAGTAAAGGCGAAAAAAACTGATATGGAAGATAAGCGAATAAAAAACCAAATAATTGTGCTTAAAGAATTTTTTCTACATGAAATTGAGTTAAGCGAAATTTCCAAAGGAAAATAATGTTGCTTTTCATCAATAGGCTGTGAATTTCACGTTTTGCAACAACTGTAGCAAATTATATCAAAAGGCCATTCACAATTGATAGGAAATTTATAAAATTATTTACAAAAGCACAAATATCCAAAATACACGAAATTGTGAATTGCCCTACTAAAAATACAAGCGCATTAAGATCCACACTTTTGTTAGATTATTGTTGTTTCGAAGAATGGTCAATATCTGATCAATAGCATAAAATTCGTGGTGACAAGGAAGAATGACTAAACTCAAGCTATCGTAAAAAAGCGATACGCCATTTTCTTTATTGCCATTCTTTGGAAGGATGAAGGTAAAAGCTTTTTAACCATAATAGAGTATCACTTATGTCTGCACATATTTTGTTTGTAACGGTTCATACATTTTAATTCAAATATTCATTAAATTCGTAATATTAATTTTATATATTAATTAAAAATATTGTTTTTTCCGATACTATGAGTTTAGTCATTATTCCTTGTGACCACAGAAATAGTTATTTAAATAATTGCATATTACAAAAATTAAGTTGAATGTCTTGCAATTAAAGCTAATACCATATACATATAACTTTTACATACCTACTTATGTAGCTACGTTTAATAAAAAGAAAATTGAATTTTTTTAGAAAAAATTTACTGTGCAGTTGTTATGCTTTTTTAAAAAAAAAATCCATATCATATAACTTTGAATAATACATCAAAATTTTTGCCGTAAAATTCCTCAAAATACGAAATTTTCATAATCAAAAACTTCTTCTTCATGCTTCTGTAACGTGCGGTATTGTGAGTTCAAATGCAAAATTTAAAAACCGACTTTATGGATCGCTATTTCATAATCTTAAGCTATTTCGGAAAAAAACCCAACCAAAGTCAAAATTCGAATAATTTTTTTATTCGAATTTTGGCTTTTGTAGTTTTTAGTTGTAGTTGAAGGATAATTGAACAATAATCAATCTGAAAAATGTAAATTTTCAAAAAATTGTTGTTTAAATAGTGATTTAAAATATTTTTGTGTAGGCAGTAACTGCTAAACTAAATATATGTATTTGTACATGTATTTTTGAAAAACAAACTACCTTGTTTTTAAGAACAACTAATTAAAAAACTTATTTAAAATAATGTAGTTTATGAACTACTTTGAATTATATTATGGCGGCATCCACTTCTATTTTGAATAGTTTTTATTGCATTATATATGAAGTAATTGAAAAACTACTTCAAAACAAGTGGCTTAAAACTACTTTGAATTATATTAAGGCGGCGACTACTCTGATTTTGGAACAACGAAATAAAAACTGACTAAATTTCGGGACGATCTCGGGATCTCGGGATTGTATTTTCAGATCCTGAAAATCCCGGGATCGACAAATCTCCAAAAATTGACATCCCTACACCGCCCTAAGTTTTATTAAAAAAAATAACCTAGTCTAAATATATACTGTTATTCAATTATATTAATTATTTTTATATTTAATTGTTTTCATATGTAATATTTTACAAAACAAGTAAAATCATCATCTATAAAAAAATGATTTTCTCAAAACAAAGTTTTCCTGATCGGCCAGGGTGTTTAAAAATCTATTAAGCCGATTGGTCTGAAATTTCAATACGTTATTCTACAGCCAATGGCTCTAGCAGATAGTAGAATTGGTAATTTTTAATACTTTTTTCCTATTTTGTTTGCTTAGAAGTTCGAAATTTTTTCATTTTTGTACAAGTAAATGTATTTTTTTACATGATTTTTGCATTTGTAGATTTTTGGGATTTTTTCGAAAAACTGCATATATTTTAATTTTATTTCAAATCGAATATTTTTTAGCCTATGGCGTAAGAAAAACTTTTAAAAGTAAGGCAACCGTAATGTACATTTACACAAAAAACAGTATATACATATATTGTATTTATTTTTATTTTCCTTAATTTCTTAGACCAATTTTGAAGAAATTTGGTGTTTGTATTTTGTTAATTCAAGTTAATTTTATTTATCAAAAGTATTTTTGTTAAAAAAAAATTTTTCAAGTCCTGACTAATAATTATTTCATTAGCCGAATCATCAGAATTTCACCTTTTTATTGATTTAATAAAGTATCTAAAAATTATGGTTGTGTATCCAAAGTAGCAAGCAAAATATTGCTACAAGGAAAATGTCCAGCTAGAATCAAACTAAAGAAGATGGAAGAAAAAACACATATACATATATATAAAAACCTGTGAAATTTGTATCAAATATAACTTCTATTCTCATTTATTAAATCTACAATATTTCTTTGTTTTATTTTACAGTTATTAAATACTGCTAGATCAATTCTATTTTATTGCTACAGTTTTTTATTATCCAATAATTATTCATTAGCCGAACTAGAATTCTGTCTTTCTATTCAACTTATGAAATATCTAAAAATCCTTGTCTGCAGCAGCAACCAAAATATAGCTACAACAAAATAACAACAAAAATGTCCAACTGTAAACAAAATAAATTCGGCAACCATGCACATGCAAATAAGAAGCTGTAAAATTTTATTTTCATTAATAAAATTTGCAATATATCTTCAGATATTCAAATAAGAAGAAACAAGCAAGCACATTAAAAAATACCGATCTTTTTGCTCCCTTGTGCACGCAGCCAAAATGATCAAAATATAGAAAACAAAATGTAAACAAACTCGCACTTTTGAAGGGGAATAAAATAAATGTCCCATCAAAATACCCTATCCTGTCGATGGATGGCTAATATCGGCGAGTAAAAAATAACGAGCGACGAGTGAAATCTCTTATAGATATATACTCGTTGTAGTAACCAACCATAATGAGTTTCTTGGAAAAGTAGTCCATTCTGATTTTTCTGTTGGCCTTCCTTCAAGATGTGACCATAAACATCAGCGCCTAATATAGTATCGATTTGACGTGATTTAAAAAATTTAGGATCAGCAAGAGTTATGCATTGATTTGGTAAATGTGTTGATAAATTTGGCAAACAAAAGCTTCGATAGCAACAGCGAAATGCTGTAATGTGAATGAAGTCGCATGTAAGTGGGCTTTCTTGCATAATTAATTTGATCAGGCTTAACCCATGAATTTTGAGGTGAGTAAAATGAAAAAGCTCGTATGTTTGCACAAATTGTTCAGTAATAAAAGATCCTTGAGAACCCTGGTCAAGAAGGTCTCTTGCAGACACTCTACCGTTTGGAATTTCTATTTTAAGAAAAAGTGTTAGTAAAATAATATTTTAATATTGTGGCGGACGCGCATCGAGAGTTGGAACGTGATGGTTTTGCAAACGACTTGTATTTGGTTTGGCTATGATATTTGTTGTGCTATCACTTAGAAAATTTTTTTTATAAAAGTTTGTGATGCTTCTGATGACACACTTGGCAAGTATAATTTTATTTGCAATCACAAGCCTTATGTCCGCTACTTAAGCAGTTCATGCAAATGGATTCGCTTTTCACGAACTTAATCTTATCTTCCAATGAATAAGATTTAAATGACCAAAACGAATGTAGTGAATAAGATTTTTTGTAGCAATGGCCAAATGATGACCTCCTAGTATGTCCAGAGTAGCATGCTTACACGAAACATGCATGCTGTACAACGCCGTAGATAGGTCTTTCATAAGGGGGGAGGGGGGAGGGGGGGAGGGGGGAGGGGGGTTATGGTGAGGTTAAAGTGGCTGTCACTTTTCAGAGACACACTTAAGCCAATGAGGCCCATTGTGATACCATGGGGTTAATTTCCCTACTATATTTCTATTTGAACAAATGTGAGCTGCTTACAAAGCTGTGGATTCTGATGGGAGATGGGAGGACGAGGGAGGGGGGATTTCTGAAGCAAAAAATATAAAAAATCGCTTCATTTGGAGCATGACGACAAGTATTTATTTAAGTAAAATAACGAAAAAAGACATTTTAAAAAGAAAAACATGTATATACATTAAGGCGCCTCAGGAAAAAAAGTTGTTCGGGGCAGTTCCTCAAAATAATCCTTGGCTTATGTTATGATGATTCTCCAAATATTTCTACTCTTACGATAGCCATTCTTGAGCTGCAATGGTTTGAAATAACCTCTAAAAATCGAGTTTTTTGTAAAAATATTGGCTAGTATAAAAAACTAACACAGTTAGAAAAAGTGAAATGATCTGAAACAACATTTTTGAAAAAGTTCTCCCAATCTGCATCAAAAAATTTTAAATTTTTGCATTCAAATTAAAAATAATAATGTTTTTCGTTCACTTTTATGATTTTATTTAAGTTAAAAAAACTTAAGTAAAAAAAACAATTTCTAATGATTCCTACTGGTCAGAATTGCTGGGCAGAATTTGTTTAACTGAAACAAATCAAAACTAAAATATTAATTATAAAATAAACACCTACTGAAAAGATATTGTAAGATATTAATAAAAAAGCTATGAAGCTATTTAAATTTTTAAAGTTTTTGTATGGAAATAAAATAAAAAATATCAAAAAATTTTTGATGCAGATTTTAAGAGATTTTTCCGGCCTATAACTTCTGATAGTTTGTTTTTTTGAAACTATTACGCCAGCCAATATTTGTACGCAAAAATCTATTTTTAGAGGTTATTTAAAACCATTCCAGCGCACTGATGGATTATCTGTAGACTCAAAATATTTGGGGAATCATCATAACATAAGCCCAGGTTTATTTTGAAAGAAAGACTCGATCAACTTTTTTCTTTTCTATGGAGCATTAGGCGCCTTAATATACATAGTTGTAGATACTTACATAGATAGTTCATTAATTTTTTTGGAACCCCGAATCGAATTTATCGATGACAGTTTCTTCGTTTATAGAAATATTCTTATGAATATTTAATATTGCTAAGCCATAACATCATTCTATTAGATCTTTATCGATTTTTTACAACAGTATAGTCAAAGTTGATGTAAATTAATATATTTTATGTAATAAATAAATTGCAACGAAAAATTCTGGACTCGTAACTGCATACAATAATTGGTGTGCTTGAGACGAAGTGTCACCGCTAGAATTTAAGGATAGCATTTTGTTTAAAACCACTTTGCGATAGTCACACACAGCTTAAAAAAATCGTGAAACTGACAAATGTACAAATGAAATTCACTTTTACGTTCATTTAATAACACTGTAGGGACGTCAAGAAGACTCACGAAGATGCCGAGAACGTAAACTTTTTTTTTTTTGGTTCTAGAATTTAGTGGCATGCTCAGTTTTTCTCAATCAGATCAAAATCTCGCGATATTGGCGATTGAAATTTAGTCACTTTTAGACCCATTTTTAGTTATATTTTCCTTATTTTTGGAGAACAAAAATTTTGACCACCTCCGATTTTGCTTAAACTTTCCTAATTTAATCTACTTATAAAAATACAAATTTGAGTAAAAAAATTGTAAGGTTTTTTTGCAGATTTTACGTTTAATATTCAAATTTGATCAAAATGGAGAGAAATACAAAATTGCTTAACCTTTAAAAAATCATAGATTACACAAGGCTTACTTGATTTTCACGTTGGAGGTATTTTCGAAAATACAATAAAAATTGATTGTTAAAATACAATAAAAAAATTTTTAAATGAAGGTCAAATGATGGTCAAATAACAAAAATTTGAATATCTCAAGAATTTTATCTGATTTTGAAAAACTGATTAAGCCACTAAATTTTACGACCGAAAATTAAGTTTACGTGTCTCAGCGTTTTTTGTGTCTTTTCAAAAGTTGAAAATTTACCTACAGTGTAATTTAACGAACAATGAAGCATTGCTTATCATCATTTGAATTTCACAAACTGGTTTAGAATAATTTTGTTAAATTTATATTATATATTATAGTATATATTTATATATATACTAGCAATACGTTCTACAAACGCTAGTACGTAAGCAACAATGCATAGGAAAACAATTAAGAAAACCATTTAACTTAATGTCTGCTAAGCAAAAAACTAAGCATGTACATTGAACAATTTTCAATTAATCTTTATGTTATGGTAATTATATAATTTGTAATATCTGCGATTTTATTTAATATATAAAAATATGTTTAATTTCTAAGGGGGATTTGAACGCTCTGAACACCCTATATCTACGGCGTTGATGCTGTATGCAAGCAGAGGTATGGACAAGGCATGCATTGTCATAAAAAAAACCAAAAATTATCCAAAATTACTGAAATGCTTGTTTTGCCGTTATTTTGTGTATACACAGTAGCGTGCATACTAAAATATGCATGCTGCATGGGTACTAAGGCATGAACCCTGCATGCATAATAGTCTTGCCTAAAAAAATATGATCTCCCATTGTTCGCTAAAACTTTAAGCAGTGTAGTTGTACTTACTTTATTAACAATATATAAATTAGTATAACAACAAAATACAATTAATTACAAAAATAAATAAGATGATTAATTAATGACAACAGCTATTTTTTTATTACAATACTAATGACAATGTATGCATACAGTATTAATGGCAATGTATGCATGTTATATTAATGACAATGTATGCATAGAGTACTACTAATCGCCCATGCATACAGCATTAGTAATTATGCGGGTACACAGTACACATGCTCTTGTATGACATCGCCATGTAAAATGGAAATAAGTTTGCTGGCATGCATACAAAACATCAATGATGTATGAGTACATCATCAATGCTGTATGCATGAATATACTTACTGGGTTGCTAAGAGTGAATGTCTCAAGCAGAGACCGCGGTGGCCGATTCATAAATTTCGGTTCAGAGGCAACTGTGATGTGCCTAAAGCTTCCTACGTTCGGAAGGTACTTTCCAAGAACTGAAAAAGAATTTCAAGTTATGTTAGTTAATTTTAAGCTATAAACGTGTGCTCCCAATCTTTTCTAGTTTCAGAGTCAAACTTATGCAACGTCAGGTGGATTGGTTCCCATTTATCAGTAGAGATATTGGCCCATTATCATAGTCAAAATAAAAGTCGACTCTAAATTTAGTATAAGCATTTTTGACAGTTTTTCATTATAATATGTTGTCAAAAAGCTTGCACTAAATTTAAAGTCAACTTTTTTTTGACTATGATAATGGGCCATTCAAATAAGCAAGTGAAGTTAGAAATTTCTTGGTAGTATCTAATAAAGTTTTGATCGCTAAGTGCGAAGAGTTACTACATGGAGGGAAATAATATTCTTATACTAAGCAAATATTTTGCTTGATATAAGAAAATTTAAAATGAAGTCTCATTTGCTCGAATCAAGCATTAAAAATTAAAATTAAGAAAAAAAACAATTATAATGATCATTTATTGCCAAAATTGAGCAAAATAAACAATAGATTGAAACAAGCATAAAATGCTTGATTCTTTCGGTTTTCGCCACATATAGCACATACCATCTGAACCGAATAAATTCATCTTCGATTTATCTCCAAAAATAACTGAATTCCAGTACTCTGGAGCCTTGGACATATGTTCTTTGTCGTAGTTGAGTCTGCATAATCTGTTTTTGAGGCTAACAAACGGCTTGTTTCGTGTTACTCGGCCATGAAAGTTGTTTTTGCGCAAGACACGTCGAATAGTTTCAGCACTACACTGTTTGCTTGGGTCAGTTTGAACTTCAAAAGCCATTTTCGGAGCTGATAGTCTCGGGTTAGCCTTTATCTTCCGTACAATATGCCGCTCGTCGGTTGCATTAAACATTTTCTTTGGTGCTTCTTTGCTCTTATTGTGCAATCGATTCTTATGGACGAAGCGCTCGATGATCTTTTGCACTGTAGAGGAATTGATATTAACCATTTCAGCCATTTTTCGCTGCGAGCTGCTGTTATTAAAATAGTATATAACCAATTCTCGTTGTGCGCGCTCCTATTTTAAATAATCATAAAAGCAGACACTTGAAGCAAAAAAATTAGACTAAAACGCTAACACAAAGCAATTATAGAAACAGAACGAAGGCATAGCTAACGAAAGTACCGTTAGACAACGCAGCATTAGAGTACCGTAACAGAGAGAAGACTGCATAAAATAAGCTGCGAGATGAAATTAAGCAGTATTTTCTGTTCTCTTATTTTTTAAACAACTAAATACATGTATTCTCAATTAATGAAAAACCTTTACTTAACTAGACTTTTTTCTCTTTTAAATGACACCATATTATCTTTTGTATTCCTGTTAGTTTTGTTTTTATAAAGCTCTAAAGTTTAAAGTATGCACTGCATAAAATAAGCTGTGAGCCACTGTGTGTCGTACCATGCAATGCATATAAACTGACAAATTGGCAAAAGTTCTGTCCTGTGTTCTAGTTTGAGTATAAAAGTTAAAAGTGCCAGAATGGCTCTGGAAATCCAGCGGGCATTACTGAGTGCTGGTAATACACGGAATTTGATGAAAGGAAATAAGTTATTTTTCTCATAATATTTGAATGCTTGTCCTAGTTCAAATACTGCATGTCATCACGCCACTTGATACTGTGTTTTTCCAATACGATATCGCTTTGCTTGAAGTTTTGTTTAAGATTTTCGTATTCGGTAATCAATTCTGTAAAAATATCGTACGAATTATTTGGTGATGTTGATTTTGCAACAAGCATTTCATTCATCACATGCTTCAGAATCAAATCTAAGACATGATGTTGACAACCAACATATTGCGGTGGTGAAAAAGATTTTTTCTGAAACGATGTCTGCAGTAAAGAACAATTCCATTTTTTTTTCCTGTATTGACATTTTTTGTATCACAAATAATCATTTTAATGGAATTCCATAGTTTAAATGTATCTAAAATTTTTTTTGATGCCTGCAATATGACATCATAGTTAGTTATCTATTTAAAAACTTTTTATTTAATTAGCACCTTCAAATGTTGTCCAACTTTTGCCATTATGAAGCCCCATTACCGCCAACCTGACTTCTTTAAGCTCATTTGTCAACACCACTACTTGGACTTCTTTTTTACCATATTTCTTCCCATCAAAATGCAAACACCAATTTTCTTCTTTTAATGTAGCCATATACTTATCTTTCATACGTTCCGCTACTTTTATTGAGGCATTATAGACACCAGATTGTGAGGGTGTTGGAATATCAATACCCGATTTCACCAACTCTTTACATATTTTTGCTGCATTTCTCGCGCTTACGTTGGAAGTCTGAACCGTTTTCACTGCAGCCTTAGTTGAACAGGTCACTTTTTTAACTCTTGGTTCATAGCTATCATCGTCTGATGCATAGAATTCTGTGTCTTCTTCAAGGGATGATTTTGTTGTGTCAGATACATTTATGTCTTGGACCAAGGCGGTCGTGACTTTTCTTTCTATTAAGCAGCTATTGATGGATGAATAATTACTTCCTTGACTGTTGCGTATCCAACATCTCCTTTCGTACTTGTTTGAAGTGCGTATAACTTTTTATCTTCCATGCTTAGCCAAATGCCTTCTGGATTCGTTACATCAAATAATTCTTTAACCCTTTCACTACCGAATTAAAATGGATGTGGCTAAAATTTGTTTGTTGGTTTTTTTAATTAATATGGTAAAGACAAACATCCCGAAAAAGTTTTCTTTTTCCTACCTATGTGGGTGTGGCTGCTTTGTGATGTCCACCTGAGTGGACATGGGTAGTAATGGTAGTAAAATTGACTAAGAGTATGCACTGATTTACAATATCAAAAATATAACTTTGACTACGAAATAGGTACGATATCTCGTTTTTTTGTTTTATTATTTTATTATTGAATCAAAATAAATACTGTACATGAAAATTACTAATTAATATTTTAGATGGTAGTTGTAGAAACAGTCCGATTTTCGGCGAATACTAAGGCGTGCCTTACATTTTTCGCAATAAATGAATGTCTTCTGGTTGCATCCTTCAAATTTGCATCGCATTGCGTTTTGTGATTGGTCAAACTTCGGCAAATGTCCAATTCCATCTAATCTAACATCGGTAGGTTGCTAAGCAAAATATTTAAACCTCTTTGTTGTTTTGGCGAACTGCACACAATCTACATTCTCGTGAGGAGTGGAGTCTGGAAGAGGAGACTCAGGCCCACGTGAAAACGACCACGCTTGTTCCTATTTATGGCACTTGGTGAAATTGTCAGTAGTGTGTTGCCGATGATTTTTTTGAAGGCTAGCAGGTCTAGCTAATTTTTGAGTGGTACTCCATTTTTTTCATTATCAGCTCGGTACTCGAGCCAGCTAGCCACTACCGCCATATCAAAAAAATGCATTACCACGCGGAGTGTCCACTTCTTTGATTTGATGAATATGCGATAATACTGAATCATTTTATCTAAAAGATCGACGCCTCCCATTCCTTTGTTATATAGTCTGACGACTTCTGGCCTCTCAACTTCAACAAACTGTTTGTCCTTTTTGTCATAGCGTTGAACCGTATCAGATATGCCTATGCCAACAAAGTTTGAGGCTAAATATACCGATTTGTTGTCGAACCATTTGGTCACTATTATTTTTTCGTCTCGGCTTATGACTTGTTCGGCATATCCACGGCCTTTTTTGCGAATGTCGGAATCTGCCGATAGTGGTGGATTTTTAAAACGGCTTACACGAATTGTGCCTGCCGCTAATATTTTCCGTGATTGAAGAACTTCCAATAAAGAATATGTAGTAAAAAAATTGTCCGTAAACAATTTGTGACTAATTGCGTCACGTGGAACACGTTTCATCAGTTCTAGAACAACAGCAGCACTAAAGCCAAATTTTTCCATTAGATTTGCCTCTATTTCAGTGTTTGATCCTTGGTAAGCGATGAAATCATAAGGCATACCACTTTTACCGCATAGAACTATACCTTTATGCCCTATGGGCATGGTTTTCCAAGAATGTATTGCTTGATCGTAAGACGCCCCTTAAATGGATTAATTTGTTCATCCACACACAACGATTCTTCTAACTTATGTTGCAATAAACGCTGTCTTACTGCATTCATTATAGGTCGTACTCGATAAAATTTATCGTTATTATCTGAGGTCATCTGCGTATCTATCAAATGTAGATGAGATCGAATAGCGTAAAACCGATTACGTGTCATGGTATCTGCAAACATTGGTAGAGCAAGACCTTTTTCCCAGAACATTGATATACGTGGAAATTTTAAAATACCCATCATACACTGCAAACCAAAAAACGCACGGATTTCTGCAGCATTAGTTGGCTGGAACTTTGACTGTTGTTCCGTACTATAAAGGTTAGTAAAATGAGCGATGTCTTGAAAAAATTGTGCCGGAAAATATGTTTCCAAGTACTGAAACGGAGTTCTGACCTCCTCAATCGAATCTTCAGATCTCTCAAATGGTGGGTTGGATATTCTGTCATTATTACGAGCTCGTCGCCACTTGATGGAGTTCTTGTCAGTTATATTATATTCTTCACGGGACTCATCCATTTCTTCATGTGTTTCGGATGACGTCTTTGCTGCGCCGGACGATCTTAGGACTCGCACCGAAAATAAGGTACTTAAATGGACATCGTGTTCGTCCAATCCGAATAATGTTTCACTTTCACCATCCTTTCGAGTTGAATGTGGGCTAAATATTCTGCTGGAAATGCTATTATTTTGACCTAACGGTTCTCCGGAATCATCCTCAATGACATCGGATTCTCCGTCATCAGAATCTCTCCCAACTCGTTTAGATATAGAATTTTCAAATAATTCAACTTCATCGTCGTCAAACTCATCTTCAATTTCAGATAAGTTATCCAAAAAGTCGCACAACTCTTGGTTAGTAAGTGTTTTACGCTTTGCCATTGTAACCTGTACAAGCAAAAATTATCAACAATTTTACAACGTATGGCTACTGATGTCCATTACACGGGACATGCACTTTTCATATGCTGCTGCACTTACCTTTAGCTAAATCACTCTTATTTTTATTTTAATATATTAAAGAACTCTCGATTATGTTGGAAAAAAATCACCGATATAGTACTATGAACAGATCTTAAAAATTAAGCACTGTCAATTATATTAGAACGAAATTGTGTGATAGAAGCGTACCTTCCTCACAGAAATAAGCAAACAACTGCCTAGTTTCACACTATTGAGTACGAATTATGCGTGGCAGCGATGCAAAAGTACCGTTTAATATATTTCAACAAAAAAAAAAAAATTTTTGTTGTTAGTAACAATGTTTAGTGGAGTCGCGAAGTTACGTCCACTACAGTGGACATCAGTAGTGAAAGGGTTAAACACTATTGTTGGGTTTCCATTAGGTCGCTATAAAAATTTACAGTAACGATCTAAAAGCTTTTCTACTTTTATTTTTATCGAAGATTCAAGTACACATGGAAAATTTAATTTCGACCATAAATCAAGCAATTCCTTGGCAATAATCTGACACCTTATTTTTCTATTTCTTTCGGTTCTTGCCAATGTGCTGTACCGTTCTATAATAACCATCTGCTTTGGTATTCTGCACATTTCATTCAAATTTTTATCTATGTTAATTATTTCTCGTCTTTTAGTAGTTCTTCTTTCAAAATGAGTCAAATTATTTTCCCATACTACCGAATTTTTCAAAACAGCACTTGCACTATTTCTAGAACTCACTACTTTAATTTAATATACAAATATTTCTGTATAAATGCAACCACACAGTCAGAAAGCACGCACCAAGTGATGAGCTCATGAACAATAGTAGACAGCAGCAGTTTGTTTACAGACGATTTCTGGAATTTACTATTTCTTTGCAGTCACACAGCAAAGCAAAAATCAAAACAAATCAGAGAATGTAAGCGAGAAACCAGTGGTTATGCTTTTCTTTGAAAATTTACATGTAAACTTTAATCTTGGTCGGTGCGGGATTTTTTCTAATAAAATGAAAAACTAAAAACGCAGTTATTATTTTTTTGCCATTTCTCATCATGTACGGCAATGCAATTTTTTTTTTCAAAAAATGCAAAAAGTCATATACCTACTGTCCAGTCTAAAAGAATTTAACTTAATCACGACGATTAGTACTTAACTTAATTATTAAAATTTTAGGGTTCTCCTCGAACAAATACTGTCGATATAATATCGATTATATTTCGAGTTAATAAGTAAGCTTTAGTTTTTCCTTTTATCTACAGCTGTAAATAACATCTTTTGTTACAACACAAACATAGCAAACCTTGGCAAGCAACTTTTTTATGAAAGAATAACATATCAACTACACACAAAATCTTGATATCAATAAAATAAAAAAAAATAAAAAAATAGATTAATTGTCCACTTTAGTCGTTGCACTGCACCTGCAAAACTCGTAAAAATTTTGGAAAGCATAAAAAGAAGTAACATAATCTGCAGAGTGAAAAAATAAATAACAACTTTTTTAACTCTAGCAAATAATGTAAGCAAACCGTGGTGCTGCTAAAATATTACACCGCAATCGTTTGGTGAATCTCCAAAATATTGGTAAAACAATCAACATCATCTTTCTGTCAATTACCGCTATTGTACACAGAATTGTACCGAACTGCTGCTACAATAACAACGTTGTTTGGCGTACAAATACCACGATTATGTTGGCCAATGCAGGGAGAAAAACAAAAGAATAGCAAAACAAAGAAACAACAAATGAAAAATGGACAAGCCAAAATGGAGAAGGAGAAGAAGGATATAAAAAGAAAATTCTGCAAACCTGTGTGCTATTTCAGCTCATTGTCACGGCAGCAACCAACAGCAGCAATAAACTCACATTTTAGCTTCAAAATAAACTACAAAAATCATAGAACAATAAAGATAATACATTTTTTTCTTATCGATATTGGTTTTTATGACATGTTGCGGAAATTGCAACCAAGTCATATAAAAATTGCTGCTGTTGTTATGGTTGCAATGTTGATTGGGGCGCATTATTGTTGCTTACTTTTGTTGCTCAATAAATTGTGTCAATAAAATGCAAACAAAATATAAACGCAAATAAAAAAATAGTAAACAGCAGCATAGTATTATATCTCTATATGCATCATCTATATGACTTGAAAGCTAAGCAGCTAAAGCAGTTGCTCGGTGCTGCCATACTTTTTGAAACGCTCCACCATTCAACAGCAGTGCAGTGGCAACACTTTGTCATTGCTTACATGACGTTCTAGAAACACGCATAGTTTGCAAAACGTCAAAGCGCGTCAAAGACAGCAAAATACCAACAAGACCGAGACGCAACAAAGACTCTGCGCAAAAAAAAATTCGAACTCTAACAACACTATGATTTATGAATGTTTGTTATTTGTCTGTTTCCTCAATTTTCAATGGTGGTAGTCTGCTTGTTGGCCTGGACTGGTGGACGACGGCAACTCATTGCCTCGCTCGCGTTTTAGCTGACTTGGGTTGCAGTGTTGCAGCGAATCAACTGCATCCATCCAACACTGGCTGGAATACTTTTAGTCTTTTGTTCGATCTTGATGCTTGTCACTGCAGTTTGTCTACTGCTAGTAAGAGCGCTAGCAGCAGTAATTTCAACTACATGGCTTAAACACACACACCATGCCAAACACACGGAAAAAACACAAGAATATTTGTGGTTTGGTGCTTGCTAGTTGTTGTGGTGGCGCTGGTTAATGGTTACGGTCTCGCATGTCTCTGGCAGGATTTGCATACAACAACTTACAATGCGACGAAACAAATGCAGTTTTGATAGTCGCGACCAACTTCACGCACACACTCACACCACCAAACAGTAACCGAACATAATAGATTGAAGATAAAATGGCAGCAAAAGTGGTTCTAATTTAGTGTATGTGTGAGTGTTACTACAAATGTGGCTGTGTACTGTTATTGCTGTTATTTTAGTTGCTCCGAGAGGCCTGCTGGTTGTGGCATTAGTAGTAAAAGTAGTGGAAATAGTATTAGTCAAAAGTGCTGTAACTGTTATTTGGGTGTTGCTATTGTTGTTAAAAATGTTGCTATTCTTGCTTAAAACACATTCAAGCATTTTACCATGTTCCACAGAGCAATCGTTTGCGTCTAACAGCTTTGCATCTCTTTTACGTAGTGTGAATATGTATGTATGTTGCTGGAGTCCACAGAAATGTAAGCTGAAATTTAAAAGTTTTTAACATTCTTCTGAGAAAAGGTTTCAGGTTACTGAAAATTTGTCAATAAAACAATAGTTCTTAACCAGCGGAGCTTTCGTAATAAAATGACACATTCTGAATCATTCAAACTTTATCATTTTTGGCTCAACCGGTTATTTCAGTTACCACCCAATGTTTAAGTCCTGGGTTCATGGAATTCGTGTTGGGCTCGTATTTATGCTGATTGTGGTACTACCCAGCAGAAACGTGGATCATCCTATGAGCGATCTGTGAGTGCTCCCTGAGGAGCAGTGGAGTGCTCCTTATTGATCCAAGCTAGGTGTATTTTGTGTTCTCTTTTAACATTGCATGTCCTAGGAAGGGTAGCGCTCCCTTTAACATCCCAGAGAAGCTCAAAAGGAGCAATCAATAAATGATCCAAATGGATCAGCAAAAGAACATTGAAAATATTTTTTTTGTTTTTTTTTTAAAGATCAAAGAACCAACGCGCCTCATACAAACAAGGTTTGGTCTTTGACGTGAAAGGAAAGGGATAGATTAGCTAGAGGAATTGATTGTAACCATACGTGAATTATTGATTAGACGAAACAGACGTGAAAGACAATGCTTTCAATTGCTTTTAACCGAGGCACGGTGTGTTATGCCTTAACCTCGGTAAGCATTTTCAGCACTTAGTTGTTCCTCTCCTTTAATTCCACATTTTAGTTGTGGATTTTTTGTTTTCCGTAATTCTTAAATGTAGGAAAGAACAAAGAAAGTGAAAAGAACCATGCCCGAACCCGGAGTCAGGGAACCAGGGACCTCTGGATTGTTAGTCTAGCGCACTCTCCACTAGACTACAATGGCCGATTTTTCAGAGCAAATAATGATCGAGTTTCTTACAAAGCACATGCCTCACTTTATGTGCTTTTTTTCATTGATTGCTCGCCAATTGATTTTCTAAAACAGTAAAGGAGCACAAGAGCACAAGTGCTCACTTTTTGAATGAATAAAACAGCAAAAGAGCGCTCTGTTGTTGCTCCTCATAGTAGCGATCGCATGTTTTTTTGCTGGGTAATTTTGTAAACATGATACGCACACTACACAAGTTGACACACGCTTTTACACATAAGAAAATCTGATATACTTTAAAGATGGAGTTAAAAATTCTTTCTCGTATCATGTACGAAATATTGAATAATTTTATTATGGTTTTTTGTCATGTAATACATTTCAGTAATTTTTTGCTAAAGCAAAAACTCTTAATAGTTTAATAAATTAAATAATGTGAGGCATATATCCTCAAATTAAATCGCATTTCTTACTATTGAGCCCCCAAGTTTTCAACTTTTAAAACAAGAATACAAAAATTTTTTAATATTAAACAATAACTTTTTTGTTGGAAGACTGAAAAAAACTTAATTTTAGAACATTTTTTAACTTTGGAAGCCTTTAACTCCTAATCCAATTTCGAGTGGACTGAAATTTTTCAGATTTGGATTTAGAAGGTCAAAATCCATATCATTCGCAAAAATTAAAAAATTTTAGTTGTCACTATTCTTGAAATGTTTCCCGCAAGCGAACAAATGGAGATATTTTTCACCGTATCTCACACTGCATTGACACCAATCTACTTATTTCGTTTTCTACAATAATTGCGTTTTCTACGAAAGCTTGCATTACAATAATCGAGTATGGAAACAAACATATTAATTGAATGATTCAAAAAAAAATTTTTTGAAGCGAATCGTTTTACTTCTAGTTTTGTGATTTGCTTGAGTGAAATCTCAAAAACGAAACTTTTTTTCCATACACATTTTTCTAAGAATTATTGTTGTTTTTTACTTGCGTCTATTACAACAAGAGCATATGAAATTAAAAATATTTCTTTGTAAGCGTGTAATCAGTGAGAATTGAACTCGCACCATTTCGATCGAGAGTTTTGCGCACTAACCACTACTCCAAAACAACCATTTGTATCATGATGTGATTCATTCAATATTAAGTATTAACTAAAGCTATGTTGCAGTAGATGACAGGGATTTATTAAAAAGATTGTGCATTAGCTAGCCTACATGTGAATGCGTGAAGGTATGATGCTACAGATTATAAGAATGCAAGGTTGCCAGTCAAAATTCGGAATTATGTCAGTAACATAAATTAAATAATACCAATATTTCCATGGTAAAGATAAACAAAAAAATTTCCACCGCAATTAAAGAATACCAAATAAAATCCCACAATCATTAAAAATTACTACGAAAATACAATTCGTTTTAAAAATACCGCCAAAAATACCATAAGCATTAAAAAATACCACAGTAAATCCCATATGCATAAAAACTTAAAAAAAAATAGAAATACCACAAAGAAATAATAATGGTATTCAATGTACGGCGTATTTGTGATGTTAAAGTGTAAGAGCGATATATTAACTGCAGTGTATTTTGCAACAACAAAAATGAAGGGATTTTACATACGCAGCTTACGAAAATGCGGTGCAAGTAGAGCATGGCAACTATGATTTCATTTTCATTTTAAAAGATAATTGAAAACCAATGAATTCGATAAAGCCCGTATGAAACTTCATTGTTTTGTCCAATTTCAAAATCTGAAAACAAGTGGCTAAACAACGTGACTATTTTATCTCTCTGTTCTTCTTGGCTGCGGAAGAAAGAGCTCAAACTTGTTTTTGACACTTGATATTTGATCGAAACTTAACGACGAACGAATTGAGAGAAACGTCAAAAACAATGCACTGAAAAAACTGTCCGTCGCACATACACTCACACGTCTTGAATATTAGCTTTAGCTCTATTTCAATTGCTCTAGTTTCATTGTCAATGAATAAAAATTGGACTACACAATGGAGTATCATACGGACTTAAGTAGATTTGCAAATATTTTTTAATATTATTGTGGTTGTAATTATATTTTTCTTATTTTTGGCATGTTAATATCATTTTTGTAAGCTTTACGCTTGCAAAAAATTCAAAAATTCAGGATAGTATTGCCATATGTCAAAAAATGTCTACTTACTTTTCATGATGGCAACTATTTCTTAAAACAAATATGTAATTTAATGGTTTTTTTAAAGGGTTAGTTTAAGAAAATGTACAGCGTAAACATATAGCATTACGCTTGTGTAGATATAAGTCGTTCATCAAATACCATTATAAAGTTTTTTCTTAATAAAAGAGAAAAACAATTTTAAAAAGAAAATTCCTGAATTTCCATGCAATTAAAAAATATCGCGCTGAATTCCCTCGATAATTAAAACATACCATGGGAGTTCCCAAAAAAAAGGTTCCCAAGATCAATTAAAAATTACCACGAATGGGATTTTTCTCACATTACTGGCAACCTTGTAAGTATGTATTAAAACGATTGTGCATTACCTATCCTACATATTCTATTGTGAATGCGTGAGGCTATGATGCAGCAGATTACAATAATCGATCAAAAGCATTGTGCATTAGCTATCCAAACAACAAAAGTATCAAGATTCCATTGAACGTTTTGAAAATTATCATAAGATGCCAATTGTTTAAGTTGTAGATTTTAATTGCGAATTCAGACATGAATGTTCGAGACAAGGCCGGTGGTCTAGCGCTCGAAAATTCAATATATTTTTAGGATTTTTTAAAAAAGTTTAGGTATATTGTAACACCCATTCATCATATAAAAAAGAATTTTTTAATTTATAAAATTGTTGATCTTGTACAAAATGACGCTAAATAAGACGCTCTCAAGGAAAAGGGGCGTGGGCAGTGTTGTAGATTTTGACTTTTCTATTTTTCTGAAAAATAAGAACCAAGAATATTATTAATCACTTTGAGTGCAGCTTTGGCTGGCACCGAAAAAAATTTTTTTTGAAAATTGACAGAATGACGCGCTTTTGAAAATTAAGTGCTTAAAACAGCTTGTTTACTACCGATTATTAAGTGTAAAATATACGATGTTTTTGAAATCAAACTTTAATTCTAGTTCCAGCTATAGCCACCAATGTTATGAATAGCATATTTAAATTTCAGATGATTCGGCTGAATAGTTTTAGTTTTTTCTACAACACCATGCCAAAAAAAGTAGTTTCGATATAAATGATTATAAAGAGAATAAATGAAGACGCAAGACTGTGGCTCCACACCTACTAAACGGCTGTAGAAGTGAAAATAACTTCAGAAAGACTATACTTCTGAAATTTAAAAAAAAAATCAATTTCAATAAAATTCTAGGCCTTTATCAATGCCGTTTTGATAAATATAATTTGCGAATTATAAGCGATCCAAATATTTGCACAACACGATTAGGACAAGTATTGATGCAATATTTGCTAGAAATATCGATGAAATTACATCTACAATATGTAATATACGTTTTATAATTTAGATATTAAAAACTAATAATTTCATTAACATTTACAAAAATAATTAAAAATGAATGTAAAATAATAATGTAAGGCAATAAAATTTACTGGTGGGAATATTATTGTTTTTAGTTAAATATTTTTTTATTAAAAAACCACTAATATATCAAACTTATGAAACTGTGAAAAAGCTTCGCTTCTCTCGGGTGTCTAGCGACGAATCTGTTTTTTTTTTTAAATTCAAAACATATGAATAAAAAACTAAAGACTTGATTTGTTTTGTGTTTCAAACATATAACAAAACCTCCAAGAGAGGCTTGACTCTGAATCATGGTGAAGTATAAGCACGTGACACGAACAATAGTCCAAAAAATTCGCAAACTGAGTGGGCGCTGCTAAGTAACGTGAATTTGAAGAAGTATAAAATGGTTGTTTCAAATCCAGTTTCCTATCTACGTTTATGTCAAAAAAACTTTTGACTTTAACAAATTCTAATGGAAAATCGTTTGCTTAATATGATATTTTATTTTTTCAAAACTTATTCCTTGATTCAAAATTGACCTACTTTATTAAATTTCCTAATTTTTTCTTTCGCTTTTGAATTAAAAGCTTTGCTCTCTCCTAAATCGCTGCAAATTTCTTAAATTTAAATGCTGTAGAATTGTTTGTCATTTTATTAAGTTTTGGAAAAATTAAAAAAAAAATCCATATTGTATAATCTTTACGATAGGAAAAAAGTCGACTTTTTGGAAGCATTAATTTTTTTATTATATTTATTTACTTTGTCTTCTGCTAGTTTACAATGACTTAAAAACATAAATTTGCTGATCGTCAAAATTTGTACCCGTCATTGAATTAAATGCCCCTTGATATCTGTTGCTACGAAGAATAATCTTCGGCTACTAATATCGATATCATTTCTTAGCATTCGTTAATTTCTCGAAGGAATAACTTCGTAATTTCTTATTAACATTCGTAGTATTTATTTAAAAATTCATTCGTAGTTTGACCGTATTTATTATTCGTAAAAGGTATTAAATTTTATTTGAGTTAAAAAAATTTACAAATGAAATCGTTCTGACTGGTTTGTCGAACAATTACCGAATTTAAGGAAATGTGTGATTGCAAGGTGGCCGTAGCCTACTTGAAGAGTACGTGGCCCTTAAGCTAAAGAACCGCGGTTCAAACCCTAACTGAACAGAAAGTTTTTTAGGTATTAGGATCATTCGTAAATGTATTCGTACAATATACATTTGTTTTTGTACAAATACGAATAAAATATTCGAAATGTGTACCAAACTACGTCCATTCTAAGAATTCTATTCGTGGCTGAAAATTACGAAGAAAATTCTTAAATTTTTTTTTTTATGTAAGAATACGTATTGAAAAGTGTCTGTGAAACAAGGGTAAATTAAATGGTATCGTAACTTATTAGGCCGTTTTCATATTAAGCGTTTTTTAGCGATTGCGAAACCGCTTTAAATTTTTTTTAAAGGACTGAAAGATCCTGATTATTAATAAATAAATTTATTTAAATACATACAAAATTCAGAACTTTTCAGACGCTTCTGCAAAAAAAAAAAAAAAGTGAGAGCGGTGTCGTAATCGTGAAAAAAGCGGTACAATATACTATTTTAAAATAAATGGCATAGCTCAGCATTAATTAAAAATTATGCTAAAAAAAGTATGTTTGTATTTTCTTCAAAATATATAAAATACATCCCAGCGGTCAGAAATTTCAATGCCTGATGAAATCTGGTGTGAAATAAGATCTATCTTGCTTTGTAAATTTAGGAATGATATCATTACTGATTTAAGAATAAGCATTTCCATTCAAGCTTTCTTGAAATTTCCCTGAAATTGTCCAATCTGTACAAATTTTTTTCAATATCAGACTGGAAGATGCCCCTGAGTTTAGAAGCGAAGGTGTAATGCTGTCAAACGTTTATGAGTGCTTTTAGTTAGCCCGAGACTGAATTTGCTTCGTATTTGCACCTGAACTACGGTAGAAATTAGAAGCGAAGTCGTAATGCCAAAAAATAGTTTTGGGAAATTTAAACAATAATCTAACAATGCAAAGTAGTAGATGCGTAATTTTTCATTCTGAAAAATAAAAAAAAGGAGAACGTTGGAAAAATGATATACAATATTTTAATGAAAAATATTTAAATGCAAAAATATTGTGTATACATATATTATATTAAATTATATTATATGTATACAATAAAATGTTATATTATATTATGTTATATTATGCATACTAGCTGATATACTCGGTGTTACTCGAGAGTCACTTATATAAACATTTTAACATAAACTTCTCGATTAAATGTTTTTTAAAATCGGGAATATTGAAAAACATGTTGAATTTTATTTGAATTTTATTTTATTTAATTTTATTTATCTACCGTTAGAAAGGTAATTGAACAAACATTAATCCAAAAAAGTTTAGGAAAATTTTTGTTGTTGGTGATTCCATCTCTTGTGGTGAGCTAATTGAATTCAAAGGGGTACGAAAAACATATTTTAAAAATTAAAAAATTTTTATATTTACTTAAGCTTAAAGCAAGCACAATTACCTTTTCAACAAAAAAAAAATTATGGTGGGACTCAATGCGTCCTTGAGATATGGACATTTTAACGTTTAAACAAAGATTAATATTAAAAAACATATTGAACTCTTTAACAAAAAAAATTTTAATGAAACATATTAAAAACAGCGGAGTTATTGGCATTAAAAGTAAAAACTTTGATTTTCATATAATTTTTGTCTCATTATTAGCTATCAATATTTTATGAAAATTCGTTGTGCTAAAAATGATTGTACCTACTAAAATTTTTATTAGCTGCGTTTTTTCATTGGAGATCAGGATCATATAATCGCATTTGCAAGCAAAGCAAAAACAACAAAAAGTCCAGCAAGTGAGCTAGACATTTAAATTGATCCAATTCTATGTTTTTAAGTGTTAATGACGCTAGATGAAGCTGCGACTGAAAAAACTGGCATTACTGCATTATTTTACTTTTTAAAAGTTTGGTAGCAATAGCATTTTCGCAAAATATTTCGCAAAACTTATCTGCTAGCTGTATAAGAACATCAGATATTCTTCTGTAAGCAGAAAATACCGCCACCTGTCTGTAATCCCAAACGTGTGGGGTTAAATTTGAAGAAACTTTTGAAAAAACAGTATTCAGCTTTTCACCGCAAGGTGTAAGTATAGTCTGTACCCACACATCTTACAAATGTGGCGCCATCTATCTGTGAATTTAACGCACAGATCAAAACTAATGAAATAATTGTGCTGACCAGATGCGCATATGTTTTATTTTATCGCCATATAGCTAAAACTGATTACATGAAAATATTTACTTTAACAGCATTCTTATTCACAGTCATTTTTTCGATAAAATTGTGATATATATACAACATTTAAAGTACCATTGATAAAGAGCTAAGTGACAACGGTGACACAATAGTGAGAAAAAATAGAGCCATCAGAACAAAACAAATTTAACAGGAGTGGGGCGGGGGGTGGGGAGGCAAAAATATAAAGAAGATTTTATAAAATCCAAAATAATCGTAATTACTTTAGACACACAACTGCATTCTTAGAGATAAATGGGGACGTTCAAACTACATAGAGAATCCAAAATAATCGTAATTACTTTAGACACACAACTGCATTCGTAGAGATAAATGGGGACGTTCAAACTACATAGAGAATTCTAACACAAAACTAAGTTTTCTTAATAGTCTGGTATGAAAAAAATAGATTTTTAGCCAACTTTTGATTGGAAAGAGATATTGGGGTTATTTTTTCACAGAAATTATTTTTGAGACTTGACTTTTTTGTAAAAAATATTAAAACAACATTTAAGAAAAAATAAATTTCGCGAAAAAAATCAAAGGGGCTACCCTTGTTGTTTTGATGACAAAAACAGTAAAATAATTTTTGCGCTTAGCTGGAAGAATTTTTGCAAATAAATGCTATGTCATATGAAAGGTAGTCATATTTGCTGTTTTTATTTGATTTCATTTTTACAACAACAACATTTTTTGAGTAATTTTTTGAGTAAAAAGTCAATATTTTGGACCTTTTTTGGCATACTCATAAAACATATATACACTGACTTAACGGTGCAGTTCGACCTATTTTTGTAAAGTGATTTTATTGAACTTTTGAACAAAAAAAATTTGAATGAAATATATTAATGGACAGCGGAGATATTTGCATCGAAAGACCAAACTTTGATTTTCATGTCGTTTTTTTCTCATTCTTAGGTAACGATGTTTTATGAAAAAGTCGTTGTACTGAAAATTTCTCCAATTTTGAAGTATGTGAGTGTTTTTGATGTCAAAATAACAAAACATTTTTAAAATTATATATACAAAAATCTCCGATACTAAAAAGTTTTATAATAACAAAATTACCGTTAGTTGAAAAATTTCAGAGGGGGCGTGGCGAAAACAAAGTATGTAACATTTTAAGTTGGGATAAGCTTAATATGTGTACCTAGTTTGAGTAAAATCCGTTGAGCCGTTTAGATTTGTATAAAGGCCAAACAAACAAACAAACAAACAAACAGAAAATGAGTTTTATTACTTTAGATTACCTGCTTTTTTATTTTAATATTAACTCCGGAGTATTCAATACCTAATAGAAGGCCTGATTTTTTAGCGTTCCCTGAGTCCTGAAATTTTGGAGGAATATTTTTAGGAATATTCGGGCCTAAGTGTACGCTATTCGATAGCAGGTGTTACGAAAGTATGTCATCTTAATAAAAAAAAGAAATCAAGTGGTGTGTTGAATACTCAGGCCTTACCATTACCCCTCAGGCCTGAGAGAATTTATTATTTCAGGCCTATTTTAACCGCTGGGATAATGTCATATAAATCTTATAAATTATAAATCATATAAAATCAAAAAAGCCGTAGGTTACAAAAAATTCAAAATTGAATTTTTTTTTTATTATGATTCAAAATAAATACCAAACCTTATCAAAATAAATATTTCGCAAAATTTTACAAGCAAAGTTTTATTTTTTTTATTAACAAAGTTTTCAAAGCCCTAAGTTAAAGCGCAATTTACAATATAGAAAGTTTTTTGCTTCTCTCTTACAATTTTTTAATTTAAACTTACAGCTTTTTTGATTTAATATGAAGATATATAAAAAATTTTCACTGCTTAGGGGAGGCAAGTGCCCATGGCTTCGTTATATTACAATTTCAAAGCATTTTTGTAAAGGCCTAAAATTAGAGTTTTTTTTTAGTCGACCTAATATAATAGTTAAAATTGTCGACTTAATAAAATAAAAATTGTTTTCATCTATTTTATGGCTGTCATGAGAACCTCCAGTGAGCTAAAACATTTTTTTCACTACTTCCAAAAATCATGTTTTTCGTAAATATCTTATCTGGTGTAATAATTGTAAAAAAAAAACTGTCAGAAATTATAAGCCGGAAAAATCTCTTCCATTCTGCATCAAAAATTTTAAATTTTGCAATCGGATTAAGAATAATGCTGTTTTTCATGCATATTTTTGATAATTTTGTATCTTATTTTCATATAAAAACTTTTAAAATTCGAATAACGTCATTACTTAGAAGTAGAACTATCTTATTTTTTAATATATTTCAATACTTTTGCAGTTGCTGTTTATTTTATAATTAATATTTAAGTTTTATGTATGTCAATTTAATCAATTCAGACAAAAAATCAATGCAAATTCTCAAAACATTTCCAACGATATCTTTAAGTCATTTATATTTTAGTGAAAATAATTTAAAAATGTTTAAAAAATGCACAAAAATCGCAAATTTAAACTAATTTGCAAAATTTGAAGCCATTGTATTATTTTTGTTGAATTTATGGACATTTTACTGATTTCATAAAGTCACTTTGTATGGGAGGTAGCCGTGATTTTCATTTGATTTTTTCATACTCAACGTGCATGTTAAGGATAGAAGCTTATTTGCAAAATTTGAAGCCATTAGAATAATTTTTGTACAATTTAAAGATTTTATCGTTTTGGTAAATGCAATTTGTATGGGAGATAGGCGTGGTTTTTATCCAATTTGTCTAATTTTTTAACATGACCTCTATTTTGAATAAAAAACTTATATATCGAATTAAGTTACGATAGCTCTTAAATTGAGGCTGTTATTGTTATCATAGATGAATATACGGACTGACAGACAGAAAATAATTAATTTTCTATACCAACTGTTTGCAAACGAGTATAGTTTTAAGGGCTCTATGTTTTAGTCTTAATAAGTGGTAGTTTCCAATAAGTTTCCCTCAATTCAGAGGACAGGATTACTTTTAATTGAATAACTAGATAATTAGGGTTAACTTTTTGTAAAATTAATATATTTTTCCATTTTAACATACTATTTCTAATTGTTGTATTTGAATTTTGACAATCACAATGTACGAAAAAAACGGTCTTGTTTGCTGATTTTACGCGTTGTTTTTTTTTTTTTTTGTCATCTTATAATCAATCAATAAAACGAATATTTTATCTATTTCACCAAATAATAGGGATGTCAAAATGACAAAAACTTAATTTCTCTGTTGCAATATTTTGTAGAGCAGATAAACCATAACTTCAAAATAAATATTCAGTAAATAAATGTTGCAAAAAAGTGCACTGTCAGCAGTTGTGAATAAAAAATGACGGAGCGTTAAATTCACACTAAATCATCGCGCGTAAAATGTGATGAAGAGTAAATTTGAATAGGAGTATTTTCACTTTGTCGCAGCAAAAACTCTAAATAAAATTTTAACAAAAGATTTGTCAAATTCACAAAAACTTTGCAATATTATTTTGGCTAAAAACATTTTCACAAAGCGATCAATCAGCCGAACCTGGCTTAACTTAAATCCACTAAATATTTTATAGCGGTGTGCAAATATTTTGATGATTTGTTTAGTCATAAGTGCTGCATTCAAGCTCGTAAATAAAAGCGTTAAATTGTATCGCTTCGATGGTCAACACGTGTAGAGTTGCATGGCGTTGACTACGAGTACACTTTGAAAAATAAATTTTCATAGCTGAAAAATTATAAACCATTCCACAGTTTGGAAAAGAGTATCAAGAATTTCTTAATGAAGAACATTTTTTGAAAGCTTAGCGACATATCGCTCACTTGCTCGAATAACGTCATAACTCAAAAAACAAGATTTTCGGGTTAATGATGCAGAATTGTTAATTTTATATCATGCTTCAGATAGTGTAAAAATTTCATGTCATTATTTTGAATATTCTCTGCGTGAGAAGAGAAAATGCCTCTATCTCTTCATACAAGGTGTAAGTCAATTGAAAACTTTAAATGCGTTTTATACAAAATGACTTTTTTTGAGGTTTGACGTTATTCTAGTAAATGAGCGATATATACTTTCAATAACTATTTGAAATAATAATTTTCATTCCATTTTTTGAGTGCATTTATTTAATGCACAAATACAACTGGTAGCAAATACAAAATATAGCTGGTACGATATATGTAAGGTTGCATATATATACATAAACGTACATATAACTATTACGATAGTCTGCAACGTATTCGACCATATAAATATTTAATGTTTTTTCCAGCCTTTAATCCTCCGATTTTAGCAACATTCTCCAATATTTTTTGTAGTGCATAAGCCAAAAATTAGTAAAAAAACATACCATTTTAAGGCGAATAGATGAATTTATATTCAATGAAATAATTTAGCATCTTCTGGTTCAGCTCTGAGCAACGCTAACTAAACATAGTAATCTCTATATTCATTGCCTAACAAAATCTTAAGTTACCTTTATTCATTCGTCTATATGTATACAAAATACACCAAAGTGTCACAGTTCCATAACATGTGGTTCTTACTCAGGGTATCTTGAAAATAAAGTCCGAAGAATAACAATTTTATACAGCTCTAAACTATTTCTCCAGATCAACAAACAAAGATCTTAAGCCACCAATCTCAACAAGAACACACTTAAGAGACTTTGAGAAATGCCCTCCAGCTCGGCATAAGATGAAGATGGGTTGGTTAAAGCTACCAACCAACCAGATAGACAAGGCGAAAAACACTTTGCATTTTTGCACTACCCGTAAGTGTCTATGACTGTGTGTGTGAGCTTGGATATGTGGTTCGCCATTTAATGATGTGTGTTGGTGTGCATACAAATGTTTTGCATTTCTGCATATTTTAGGAGTTTATAATATGCAATTCTTTTTATCTGCATGTTTTGCGGTAACTGCTAAGTTACGAGTACATATAGCAAAACCAACGATATTCATACCAGGCTTTTGAATACTCTGCCAAAATCTGATATATAACGCTTTGCTTATTACAGTATTTTCTAAATAACTATCCACAAACGAGTTTTATGAAAAGAGTAGTACATACAAATTCTTTGCCGCTAGCGAACTCACATCTCGATAAGTAAGCTCCAGCACTGCATCACTGTTGCACATTTATAACAAAATATAGACATTCGCGATTCAGTGCACTTGCCAGTGTAGTTGAGGACTTGTAGTTGTGCAGTTAGGTTCTCGTGAATACACCACACTTTTGATTCAGAAATTTATTGAAGTATGTCTTATTTGTCAGAATCCGGTGTTGGCTTGCAATAGAAAATATTTCATAAACTTGATATTAATTAATTAAATAAACTTGAGTAAAAAATTTGGAGTCTTTGTGAAGAAAAATTTTTCGAGTCGCATTCGTCAGATTTTTGTGATAAAAATAATTACAATTTAATAAATACTGTGTGAGGACGTAAGTCCTCAAATTTAAGTTATTTTCTTTTTGAGATATAAAATTATTTGTGTATGTTCACGAAGAGTATGTATAAGAACATTGAAAACAGCAACCATACACAGGTCCACAGAAACACCGATAGTATATTATTGAGGATAGTTTAGGCTAGGGAGAAGTACAAATTGCCTAGTTGACAGTCAGCGTGTAAACGATCGCTAAGCGAGAGAATTCTCATCGGCTACCAACACTACACTAAGTTGAGTACCACCGCCATAATGTATAGCGAAATGTATATACACCAAGCCCACCACACTCACGCGGTGAATGAAAACTTAGCTGGCTACATGTTCGACCAGCACAAGAAAAATGATTCTTGCTGCGGCCGCCACTTAGGTAATGGTCCAGTTAGCCTCGCATGGCATAGCAGTGCATGGCTTAACAAGCGTCACATCGAAATCTGTTTAATAGGATTTGTGTGTATCTGATTATGCACAACATGGCAACGCATGGCAATGCTCAGATAAAAACAGAAATGCATCTCTGACTACATAGATAAACATGGAAGATCTATTTCATTTTAATATCTGTGTATTCTTCTATGTATTTGACGTTTTGGCAAAACAGATGTGAAGTTGTAAAATTTTTTGATCAAGTGCGGTTAATTTATTAAAATAAAATCGTTGTATTCTTCTTTTTTATTGTTTTATTTTGACCATGTGACTATGCTTTGCATAATCACCATTTATTTAGCTGTGTGCTAGCTGCTTATCTGCGTTGCATGCGCTGCTGTGCCATGCGAGGCTAACTGGACCATAACTCTTACCTCGTTCGCTAAGGCCGTTGCCTAGTACGCCAGGAACATTTTTTTTCTCGAAAATTTTTCTAAGTCTTTTAGACACGAAAATTTTCTAAGTCTTTTTTTTTAATAAATTTTTCTAAGTCTTTTAGCCAAGAAAAATTTCGAAGTCTTTCCGCTAAGGCCGTTGCCTAGTACGTCAGGAATTTTCTAAGTCTTTTTTTTTAAGAGAAAATTTTTCTAAGTCTTTTAGACACGAAAATTTTCTAAGTTTTTTTTTAAGAAAATTTTTCTAAGTCTTTTAGTCAAGAAAATTTTCTAAGTCTTTCGCTAAGGCCGTTGCCTAGTACGCCAGGAACATTTTTTTTCTCGAAAATTTTTCTAAGTCTTTTAGACACGAAAATTTTCTAAGTCTTTTTTTTTAATAAATTTTTCTAAGTCTTTTAGCCAAGAAAAATTTCGAAGTCTTTCCGCTAAGGCCGTTGCCTAGTACGTCAGGAATTTTCTAAGTCTTTTTTTTTAAGAGAAAATTTTTCTAAGTCTTTTAGACACGAAAATTTTCTAAGTTTTTTTTTAAGAAAATTTTTCTAAGTCTTTTAGTCAAGAAAATTTTCTAAGTCTTTCGCTAAGGCCGTTGCCTAGTACGCCAGGAACATTTTTTTTCTCGAAAATTTTTCTAAGTCTTTTAGACACGAAAATTTTCTAAGTCTTTTTTTTTTAATAAATTTTTCTAAGTCTTTTAGCCAAGAAAAATTTCTAAGTCTTTCCGCTAAGGCCGTTGCCTAGTACGTCAGGAATTTTCTAAGTCTTTTTTTTTAAAAGAAAATTTTTCTAAGTCTTTTAGACACGAAAATTTTCCAAGTCTTTTCGCTATGGTCGTTGCCTAGTGCATCGTGATTTCTCTTTTCCCCTTTGAGCCTTTCGTGTACCGTTACGTCGCGTGGTCGGCACGCTAGAACATAGGTTGCACTTGTCAGATTACGCCACTCGACCGGCACAACGGGACTCTAGTAAATAAACGCTGCACCGCCTGGCACGTGACTATTTTTTTTTGTTTAAAGAAGAACAACAAGACAAACAAACCCGTCGACGCGTTCCCGCAACACAGTTGTCCACCTACTGATGAATGCGTTTCCGAGATGTCTTTGGGTAATTTTTTTATATCTCGGCTGCGACGCGCGCGGTAACTTGCTACATTTTGATTTAGGTTATTTCAGTTCCCGATAGTTTTAGTTAGCCTCGTGCTGCGAGATGTCTTAAGGTGAATTTTTTTAACCCTCGCAGCCATAGTTTTAAGATAAATTTGGTTTTGCTAAGCATCAATGATTTTTTTGAAGTATCTTGTTTTGATTATTTTGGCATCTACAATAAACCATAAAGTAATTTTAAGACACATTAATTTTAAGATATAACAAAAATCTCGTTAATAGTAATAAACGAAACATTGTATGTTTGAATGAAAACTTAAGCGTTAGTTTTTTTTGTTTGATTCCTACAGCGGGTCTTTGTTTTGTGAGACACGAACCCTGGACTCCGGCGAGTGATACCTCGGCCGGAAAGGTTCGTCACAACTGTGTGCGGAGTAGCATCCCTCCAGTAAATGTGAGCATTACCGGATGTAACCAGGAAACATTGCATGGAATGTAGGAAGCATTCCTCATCGTTGCACACTCCATTGCTTTTTTTACATAGCATGTCATTAGAGGGAAACAGTCCTCTCCACTGTCTTTAAAAGTTAATTGGAAGCAGTTCTATCCCCTGTTCTGAAAGTTAATGTGGAAACATTCCTCTCCCTGGTTATGATAATACCCGGCCAGGATTCGAACCCGGAATCCCTGAGCGACAGTCAAGCGC
This sequence comes from Dichetophora obliterata, assembly GCA_963920525.1. NCBI lineage: Eukaryota > Metazoa > Arthropoda > Insecta > Diptera > Sciomyzidae > Dichetophora > Dichetophora obliterata. The sequence continues at coordinate 89,825,294 of OY986439.1, read as the reverse complement.
GCTACCACCAGACTATCGAGGTCGCCCAGTAAAACATATTTTTTTTTTGTAAACAGTCAACATGAATTCTTTAAGAAGCGGCTAGGAAACATTGATATTAATTTTTTCTGTTGTCATTGCTTGACAATAGTAAAAGATTCCACACGCATTCTTAAAGAAGCTGTTTGGACACAATATAAATTCAAAACTACCAATATAATTCCAAAACATATGATGGGGAATGTTTATTCATCTCTGCCATATGTAAGTTTTTCAATTTTTACAAGAGGAAAGCAGTTTGGAAACAACATAAATACAAAACTACCCTTAAGCTTCCAAAAGATACGGTGGGGAATATTTATTTATCACTTTTAGATGAAAGCCTTCCAATTTTTCCTGGAGGGTTTTTTGTTTTTTATGTATTAAGATGTGCATACTTTCAGGCTGTACAGTTTGAGAGATATTGGACACAGAGCAGCAAGCTTGCCTTTTATATATAAGGATGCAATTGATTGAATGCGGCAGCGCTTGCTTTTAAATGTGCCATCTATCTTCGATTCAATATAAGTAAGAATTGACAATTAGTAATGTACAGTATATTTTGTACAAAACCTAGACCTAGTAAGCCGGATCGATTTGTATGGAGAAAAAAAGTCAGCCAGGCACCAGCTCAAAAGTTAGAGGAACTCTTGAAAACTATTTCGGCATCATTTTTTTCGGATCGGAGAAGTCCCCATGGAGCGGTTTTGGTTCTCCTGAACCTCTTTTTTGGCAAAAAAAAATCATGTTTTTGCATGCAAATTTTTTCTTCTTCAGAATGCATACCCGAGATAAGCTAAATAAAGATTTTTGTTGTATACAAATTTTGGCTAAAAAAATTTGTAATTTTTATTCGTTACATACTCTTTTGAGACCCCAAAAAATCGATATTTCGTCATTTTCGGAAAGATGTTTTTTTTAAAACGCCTATAAAGTATACATTTTTAATGGTATTCACATGGTTTTTCGCTTATTGGAACGGTCTTGAGCTCTTTTTTCTATTGATATATCGTCGAGGGTGATTTTTAAAAAACTTTGTCGATGCTATTTTTGACGCAATATTGTGTGTTTCTCATGCCTAAGAACAAGAGTTTTTGTAAATACTGAATTTCATACTGGAGCACCCTCTGTTGGACACTTTACTGAAAAACGGGTGCCAGAATATGATTTTGAGTACCCAATACTTCATATTTAAAAAGATTTGTCAAAATCATACAGTAATTGTATCAAATAACTTATAATTTAGATGAAAAAAGCTCTTTGAATATCGATTTCTCATGTTTTATATAAGTGTGAAACTCTGTTTTGTAACACTATACGAAATATCAATGGAAGAAAGAAGAGCTTAATACCTTTTCAATAAGTAACAATTAGTTCAAATACCATGAAATATACATATTTAATAGGCGTTAAAAAAAAATCTTTTCAAAAATGACGAAATATCTATTTTTTAGTCAATAAATTGTTTTTACCAAAATTTTGTGTACAAGCAATATCTTCATTTTTTCCTCCTATTTTGGGTGTGCATGCTAGTCTGGGTCGATTGAAAGCCTATGTTGCCTGGGCGATTTTCTGATAGGGCATGAAAAGTTATTAAAAAAATAAAAAGGGCAATAGGGGTGTACTTTATTTACCCTATCACATCTTCAATTTTTTTAATTTTTTCTTGAGCGCAATCAACAGTTGGCAACTGTTGTGTAAAAATTCGCTGAATGGTAGAATTTTGAGAGTGCTCACTAAAACTCATCAGGTAGAACACCCCATTTAATCGAGCGATAAAATTCTATGCTACAAGAACACAACAGTTGAGTTAGCTGTCAGATGCTGCTATTGACACTGTTGAATTAAAAAAACCATAGAAAAAACGAAGCAAATTTAAGTGAGAAACCTTTGCAATTAAATTAAATTAAAATAAAAATTGAATATAATTGAATTAAATTTAATTTCTAAGGTAGCACTACAGTAACAACTACAGTACTACAACAACTACTACTACTACAACTACTACAGTAAATTGTCTGCGCTGAATACGGCCATTATATAATTTAAAGCAACAAGTGTAATAATTAAGATTGCCGATTATTTTTTGTCATGCCAAAGAAAATAACAAAACGACACCCAAGAAGTCGAGAAGTAAAGAACGTCCCGAAGCTAAGAAAAGTGGTGAAAACAGGAGCAGAGCCAGTTCGTGGACATAGACAGCAAATTAGAGCTCTTAAGAATGCAGCCACAGTTAGATCTGCACTAATTGTTAGAGTAGGCGATTGGAACATCATCTCAACAAAATTTTGAAGCCAACCAAGTTAATATGCGTAACAATCAACGTTCGCTACTTTACGAGGGCCCTCACTCAACACAGCAGCTACGATGATCAGGAAGCAGGAGACAAAATTCAAACAGAGTGGCTTTCGCTCTCGGAGGCTCCGTTAACCAGTACTGTGCAAATGCAATATAATATTCAAAAAGTGACCAAGTTGAGGAGGCATTTAAATACTGATTAATAACCCGCTAAACATTTTCGAGCTAATAAAGAACTGAGTGAAGACAATCATGGACAATTTGTTGCTCAAGTTAGTGCGCATTATTGCGTGGCAATTGAAACAGCATCTCGAGAAAATATGGACACCCAAATTGATAAGCGTAAAAATAAACATTCGCGGCTTTACGAGGCCCTCATTTAACACAGCAGCTATGATGATCAGGAAGCAGGAGGCAATAATCTACAAGATTTGCCTCTGCTTTCCGAGGCTCCATCAACGAGTACTATGCAAATGCAATCTAGCATTCAAAAAGTGACAAAGTTGATGAGACATTCTAAAACTACTAAAACACCAGCTGAACGTTCTCACGATTAGAGAAAATGGAATTTATTCCATTTTGTATTGCATTTCTTTTCAGATACCTCCTCTCTTTATCTTACACTAAAATCTCACTTATTCTCCTTTTCTTTTTTTTAATAACTTTTGAGGCCGGATCCGAAAATCGCCCAGGTAACATCAATTTTTTACCTCCATTCAAATCGACCCAGCCTATTGCATACTGAAGAAAAACAAAGTTACAAGCAAAAAACATAATTTGTTGGTAAAAAATGGGTTCAGGAGAACCTTAACCACTCCATGGGGATTTCTCCATTACAAAAAAATTATGCCGAAATAGTTTTTAAGAGTCCCTCTTACTTTTGAATCGGTGTCCGGCAAATCTATATTTCGATCCGGCTTACTACCTAGTATCCAATTATATATTCAATTCAGGTTGCTCATGCTAATTTCTAAGCATAAAAAAGGATTTTTTTTATGCTTTAAACAACATATTTATATATTTTTTTTATGAGTTCAAATAAATAGTCGAGTATTTAAAGATAAAGTATTTATTCGTATAAGTATTTATAAATAGATAGTCAAGTCGTAAATAATAGTTATCTTAATATATTAGAAAAGTACTCGGTTTGCGAAATCTCAAATATTAATCACTATATAAGAGCTGTAAAATTTTTAAATGTGCACTGCTCAAGTCCTCAAATGCATTGGCTTCACTTAATCGTGAATGCCTCTAATGTTATAATATACTAATAAAAGCATATTCCGGGTATTAAAAACCAGAAACCTTATTAAAAATCACAATATAAAGAATAACGTGCTTTTATTTTAAAGCCTGTACTTCTCGTTTTCACATATAAAATGTGAATTTCATTCATTATTTCACATATTATACTAAACATACACAAAGATACGTATTTATTTTTCATTGATTTGGTAATATTAAATATTTTTTCGCAAATATTTAATAACTTTTTGAGGGCTTTAATTCCGCATCATCAAATTTTGTAATTGGGGGGGTTTTTAAGAAAACGATGTCTTGTATTAAGAGAAGGTGGCAACGCCGTGCAAAGATCTTATATTGCAAACATAGTGCTTGTCATGACTTTTTCAACGATATATAAAACTTAATAATCGGACCACAAATAAAAGAGTTATAGACAAAAAACCGATTCGGCGGTTTTTGCCACGCCCAAAAAAAAAAAATTTTTGCACTCCCGTAATTTTCTCGATATAACAGTTCATATAAGGTGGTAACATTAAAAACTTTTTTTTTCGATACGGCTTATTAAACATACACTAAAATACATCATTATTTTTTAAAGTAGGTCGTTTTATCTCTAAAATATGAATTTTATGAATTATACTATAGATATATATATTCTCGTCCTTTAAATTTTTAAATTAAAATTTATAAATTTTTATAAAAAATTAAAGTGACTGTGCTTATTTTAATTCCTTTAGACAAATTTTTATTAAAAAAATATCCTAACTTTCATATCTTGCTCACGAATTCTTTTTTTTTTTTTTTTGTTAAAAAAGTACTTATCTGTTTTTCAAGTCCCGGCATCCCGGGATTCTTAATCATATGTTTTATCTCATTGATTTATTTATATTAAATCCGCATCCATAAAAATTACATAATTTGTAAAATACATATGCTTTGTGGGATTTTTTTTCTGCTCTTATTAGCATCACCAAAATGACAGAGGCACGATCTGTCAACGCAACATTAATTCTTGCAAAGTTTGAGATCGTCCTTTTTGACACTGGTAGTAAAGTTTTTACAACGCAGACCAAAGTAAGATCAACGGCAGACTGACCCAATGCTCATTGAGTTTTGGGCAACCAAATATTTTCAAATTTCTCAAAATTCAAAATAAATCCTCAATTTTTAAGTAAAATAACCAAAATTAATAATCAATTTTAGACTTGTAACACGGTTTAAAAAAAATATGAACACATATTTGCAAATTTTTAATACTATCAAATATGCAGTATAAATTCGTTTAATGGTATAGAGATTTTTTGATAAGATTTTTATTTAAAAAATTTTTTTTATAAAAAATTAATAAATATTTTAAGTATTCCATTTTAATAGATACATTTGCTCTTTTGGTTCAAATAATTTTAACAAATAATAACGATGTCATTTTCAGTTGTCAATCAAAAAAAAAAAAAAAAATTCGTTAGCAAGATATGAAAGTTAGGATATTTTTTTAATAAAAATTTGTCTAAGGAATTAAAATAAGCACAGTTACTTTAATTTTTTATAAAACTTTCTTTTATTTTTTTTATACATATAAAGGACGAGAATATATATATATCTATAGTATAATTCATTAAATTCATATTTTCTGACATAATAATACTAACGAAAGGTAAGTTTTTTGAGATCACTGAAGTCTTTGAACTGTTAGTTAGGCTGATTGACTTTGAAAATATGCTCTTAAAATTAATAAGGGCCTAACGTGTCATCTCCCAGGCTCGATCAAATTTTGGTGGCAAAACTTCCAGCCAAAGAGAAACATCTTTCGTACTCAACACTAGTAAGTGGAATTGTTATCAAATAATCATATGCCTTTTGAAGTAGATTACATTAATTGCCATAATTTAAATACAGTGGTACATTTTCGTTTAAACGCAACATTTTTGAACAAATTTTAACGTTCTTTTTATCAATTATAAACTTTATAAGCTTCAACTACAATGCTTGTACACTCACACAGAAAATTTGACAATTCTCATAGAAAGACTTGTGCGTATCTACGGTGGATAAAGAAACTAGTTTTTAGCTAAGCGATGTGTAGCTCAGAATCGCAATTTAGCAGAATCGCTAAAATTTTGGATAACAAAAGATTTTAAGCATTTTAGCGATTTTAAGAGTTTTAGCTATAGCAAATCCTGGAATCCGCCTATAAATGAGGTCAAATTTTAACTCAAGAAACTATCTTTGATTAATTATTAAAAACTAATAAGGAAGTATTTTAATTATTTATAAACTCGCAGATCTAGAGCCAAAACAAAATATATATGTATATAAAACAACAAAACAAAAAATTTTAAAGCAACATTGGAAAATATAATTTAATAATTTTCAAAAATTGTAATGTATTTTTGTGGGTTTAATTTTAATCCGATTTCTATCTAGTAAAGTTTTTGCAATGTAGGCAAAAATATGCGTACCGGTTCTTTTTTTGTTAATTGTAACACATCTTTTCAAAGCATCGGTTAATTTCAATCGCCTTTTAAGGGCTTGAAGAAGTAGTATTAGACGCAACCATTTAAGTTTACTTAAATTCATTATCTTTTGTAGTTTTGTGTAATATTGGCCTTAAAAAATTTCACCTTTTTACCGATTTTCACCCTTGTTACTTTTTTTAATATTTGCATACAATTCCAAAAACTTATTTTTTATCGGATGAACAATCTTTGAAATTTTAGTAAACATTTTGCTTTTCACCAATCCCATTAAGAGTCATTTCATAATTTCCAATGCGTTAAAAAGATATCGTCCGACTAACAGAAAAATAAGCGTTTTTTACATTTTTACCATTATCTTTAAAAGTTGACCTGAAACGGACTGCGGACATTAATCTTCTTTGGTCCAAAAGTTGACCCTTATTTATAAATCTGTGTTATTTTATATTTTAATATGAGCTTCGTTTTTTTTTTTAAATTAACTGGCCATTTCATTGGAAGGACTTTGACCTAGCTTCTGTTGATCAATTGTGTTGTGCGTGTAGAACTGGACCTACGTGTTTTATGCCGACTCCGAACGGCTTATGTTCTCAAGAAGCTTTACATGGCAATTTTTACTCTCTGAGGTTTGCCATTGTCTGCAGAGAGGTGACGACCGAACAGAAAAATTAATTCTTGAAAAACTTTCTGTCTGAGCTGGAATTGAACCCGGGCTACCGCGGGGCCACGCACTCTACCCACTAGGCTACGGTCACCACTTCGTTTAAAGTACTTTAAACTGGAATATTGCTCTAAATACATTTTGTCGGTGTTTTTATAAAACTGGCGGTATTTTTACATCCAAAATGGTATCAGCATTGGTTCCACATGCAATATGTGTTGCTGTCTCTTTTTTGCGGAACTTGTTGACTTCTTTTTATCTTGCTCAAAAAGGGCTTGAAAAGAGAGCAGCGAAAAAGAAATAATACATTTTTTAACACATCAAATTTTTCTGTCCTGTTAGCTTTGCTTTGTATGTTGCGCAAATAGAACTTAACTCTTTGAAGTACAGATATTTCATCATAAAAAATAGAATTAAGGCCCAAGAAAAAAGGTTTCAAAAATATTTTTCTATTTTTATTTTTATTCATTTTTATTATATTAATCATATTTATTTTTATATTATTTTATTATAAGTATCAAATCTGAGTGTGTTTAATTTTATACCAACATGCCACAAAGGTTTATTTTTCAGAGGTTCAAATTTTGTCCCATGGTTCTTCAAAGAGTTAAAAAGGCAAAGCTTTTTCTCGCTTAGAATATATATATAAAAATATGATTTCAATTAATTGCTTTTATAACGATTAGCATATTTAAAAAGCTTAACTTTTAAATGCGTACCATAGCTACCCAATAGGAAAATAATTATTGAAGTAGCGTCTGCCGTTCATAAGCTCTGAGCTGACGAACATACGTGAGTCTCCTTTTATATAAGAGTATAAAGTATACGTAAAATATTTTTGTCTTATTTAGATTTGAAGAAACGTAGATCAAATTGCTATTAATTTGCCGGTCATGCCATTAGAGCAAGTATCGAACGATAAAAAAAGATATCAAAAGTCACCCATATGCCCCAGTGGTGATTATGGCACGAGGGTCAAAATACCCATGATACAGAAAGGATTGTTTCTGATACAAAATATCACATTTGGGTTTGTTATCCGATTCACATTCACAGAGTTTATACTGGATGTGAAGCAGCTCTATTATGAAACGTATATGGGCAATTCCCAAAAACTTTTAACATTTGGGTCTAGAGAAAAATTGAAAAAAAATTTGATGGCACATTAATGGGCTTTTGCATACTCAACAAGTAACCCATCAAATTAATAAATCTGAAAGCGAACACAACATTTAGCGAGACGCGCGGAAATGGGGCGCGGTTTAGTGGTTTTTTTGTAGTTTTTAACCTCTAGCATTAGAACTTGTGCACCGATTTTGATGTAATAGGTATCAAATGATTTATATGAGTGTAAGAGAATAGAATTTCATTATATTTTGACAAATTTTTCACTGAAATACCAGACATTTTGTTAGTTTATTTTACAAAAACTTTACAAGTCAGTACTTTGTACATATTCATTTCAAAATTTTAACAATTTTTACAGAAACCCAGAATATCAGTTATGAACTGCGTACTTAACGAGAAAATGCCAATGAATATGCAAAAAAAATTATTCACCAACTATTTAAAATATGCGCTTTTTTATTTTAATATCTTTGTAGAATATATTATATTTTCGTAGAATTATGTAATACAAAAAGTAAATAAAGTGCTTAATTATTTTTGCCAATTGCAAAAAAACACGTGCGACAGCAACCAAGAAAAAACAGATTATAGAGGTTAATATTTTCGATAAAAGCTCAATATTTTTATTTAGCTTTTATTTTTTTTGAGCTTTTATTTGAGCTTTTATTGAGATTTTTACATTAAGTTCAAAAGACGAATTTTCTCAAGAGAACTGTACTTGTGCTCTACTTTGCAGAGGTGTTAGTATCAAAAGTAGGCTTAAAATCAAGCCAATATCAATTATTTTTGGAAGGATTGTGGGCATATATAACATAAAGCACCATGCCAATTTTTATCATTGTAACTTTAAAAAGGTGACATTAGTTTCACATTGACCATTTACGGTATATGAGCGGTATATGAGAACCAATTTAGCCCATTTTGGTTTTAGTATCATGTCTTGTTATCATTATACTTATTACTAAGTTCCATGGTTCTTGGGCAAATATACTCCTTCAAATTTTATATTACTGAGCTTATCAAAAAGTTATCAAAAAAACGGATTTAGATCATCTTGGCACATCCAAAATATTCAAAATTTTTAAGCGCGCCTTTTGGCAAACATTCTAAAATATCGATAGCATGCATGTGCAAGGACGAGCGTTCTCATCAGGACCTTCGATGTGCCAGCGAAAAAAGTTATATTTTTTGATGGTGTTCGTTTTTAATTACCATTTTCGAGGAGTTGCTGTGTTGGTAATATGAATGGCACACTAATATCACCCACCTCAAAATTTTATAAATCTCATGGAATTTATTAAAATAAGTTGAAAATAGTACCTTTCTTATGGCGCGCGTTTTCTATGTCTCCAAAAACTACGAACAATTAATAAATGCCACAAAAGTGATATCACGCCTTGAATGCGCCTTGGTGGCGCGCGATTTTTATATAGCTCAGAAGGTAAAAATCTGTGTGTAAATCAACTCAGTTTTTAGTGTTTTTTTGACTTTCGATCCCAGTAGCAACTTAATGTAGCAACTTATGAAACTGAAATTAGTGGGGAAATTTTGTTCCATGTATTTTAAGTAGATGCTCAGTTAAAACTTAAACATAACTTAAGAAATATGAAAGTTATTAACACGGCTATATCAAAATCATAGATTTAAGAGATTTTGGGAATTGCCCATATACAATTTATTATGTACAAGTAGTGTATATAGAGCTGTAGCGATCTCATATTAATAAAATCCATATATATTTTTCATTAATTAATATTTAATTAATTTTCACATATAATTTTATATCTTAGTTAAGATTTACTTTTTATGTACATTTACATTACTGTATCATTTTGAATTGTAGTTCACTACTTTGTAAACATAGTTACTACTTTCGAACTTGAAAGCAACCCTGATGCTTTCAAGTTATAAAATGAAATTAATATAAACGATTCATTCGTTCTAGTGTTCTGCTGCATCAACTCTTGTTCTGCTCATTGCGTTTTGGTTAGATTAATAGAAATTAAATAATCACCAAAGAGCCTTACATATGTTTTCGAATATTTTCTTTTTTGAACACAATCAGATTTTTAACTTTCAAAATAATTTTTATAAGTAACTTTTTCCCAGCAGCGGATTTGCCAGTGGCTACCATAGAACTAATACAGAATAAATTACCAGGTAAGGAAGCATTACTTTTTTCAAAAAGTAATGCGTCTGCATATAGCAGAAGTAATTAACTCATACCTCATTACCTGTAATGTAGCATACAAGGAAAAGTAATGCAGTGATTTTTATAACTTAATACAAGAAGTATGTTACTCCATAACTTCTAGGTAATGCTGAAGGGAGGCGATCACTTACCTCCTGTCTCATTCAATGTTAAATGTAAGGCCTTTTATGCATATTAAGGTAATATAGTCGGAAGTAGTGGTCATTACAAGGTAATTGATGCTTCATATATTCGGAATATATTCCATCCGCTACTGGGTTTGTTTAACGTATTTCTGTTTTATATAAAAGGAAGCCAATTTTAATATTTCATTGATTCGTGTTGTGATTTTCAAAAATAGAACATCTTCGTCCGGACTTTCGGACAGCATATTTATTTTCTGAAAAAGTTTAGATTAAATATAATTTTCATACAAATAAAATCGAATAAAATTCTGCTGTCTGAAAAGAAACTCACGTGTGTTTATTTAAATGATATACAATCTGAGACGAAAGAAGAATGACATTTTAGATGTAAATTCATTGTTCTCTATTTTGGTAAATTTTTGTGAAAATCCAGTTTTCTTGTATGGGGACCCCGTTAAGGGTTAAGGACGGATTATGTTCGGACGGATTATGTTCTAGAAAAATCAGAATAAAAAAAAATGGGGGTTGCTCATATATTTAACCTCCTTAAGGGTGAATCCTGAGGAGCTGCGAACATTATTCATTTCATTTGGTCCCAATTTCGTTCTCTTAAGCTTCAATGTGTGTGCGCCCGGCTATTTTCAACCGATCGAGCTCATATTTTTGTCAAATTTTTTTCATCCTAACCTAACACAAATTTGGAAACAGATGAGTTTTAAATTTTCCCATACATTAAGGGTCCACCTTAATTGAGCCTCAATGGGTCTACCTTGTGGCTTTAACAACCAGTTCTTGCAAAATAAATATTATCTCCTTTGAACTGATACTTTTTCGCTGGTGTTGACAGTCAGCTCTAAACAATGCCAGCAACTTTGAATCTCAATTAGAATGCAATTTAAAAGAAAAACTTTTGCAATAAGTGTTCAAAACGAATGCTAAACGTTGCGAATGTGAAACCAGTTGAACCGGACTCAAAGAATTAGAAGAAAGAAAACAAACAAAAAAAATCAGTTGAGCATAAGAAAAAGAGTAACCAAGAAAGTAAGCAAACCGCAGCACATGCCAAACAAATTGCAAAGCTCAGCGCATTTAAGGATAAAACAAAAAAGAATCTTTAAAATAGAATAAAGTAGTAAAGAAACTTAGTGCGAAAATAGGAATGAATCACTACTGCATAAAGCGTCTACTTGTGTTTGTCTTTAGTTGCATGGGTGGAGCGTGCATTAGGTGGGAGCTAAGCAAATAGATAAAAAAGAACAGGATCTGCTGTAGCACCAGCAGTATCGAAGAAAACTGATTGATATTCCCGCAAGGACATTGCAAACTTAAACTCTCTAAGCACACAGATACACATACTCAAGGTTGCCAGCCAAAATTCGGAACAATTCCCACGAAAATTACCTTTTTCCCAAAGCCACATAAATTAAATACCACCAAAATTCCCATGATAAAGGTAAACAAAAAAAAATTCCACAGCAATTAAAAAATACCAAAAAAAAAATCCCACGATCATTTAAAATTACCACAAAAATACCACGCGATTTAAAAATGCCACCCAAAATCCCATATGCATTTAAAAATCCCACAAAAAATCTCATACGTATTAAAAAATACCACGAAAAATCCCATATGTATAAGAAATTTTAAAAAGTTTAGAAATACCAGAAATTTTTGCATTTAAATAACCAGAAAAAAAAGACACGTCGATAGTTAAAAATTTTGCATTTATTGTCTTTGTTTCAAAACTATAACAAATAAATAACCCAAGTAGAATTTTGCGACCATAGGTTACTTAATACAAATTTTTTACATGACGACGTTGCAGAGATACTGATTTAGATAATATTTTATGAGAAAAGTTTGTAAAAATTCCTATTTGTAAAAATTCCTATTCCTAAATAAAGCTTTCAATGTGACTTTCCTTTTTAATACTATTTTACCACTAGGTCACGGAATGTTGTAACGATTTATCAAGTTTTACCTTTAAAAAATGCAACACTCAACTGTGGAATAATAACTTAAGATGTTATCATTTTCTAACGATTAGATAATTGCGAACCAAGTGTAGGCTCTTTCTATTTAAAATGGTGGCCGCAAATTATTATTATATTTTCCTAACAATAAACATGAAATTGCTTTTATATTGTATTGTTAAGCTTTTCAACTATGTTTTATTGATTGCTTACATTAAATACTATTACTGAAATTTGTGTACAATACTTTCTTCACAAAACTTTTTAAAACATTTTTTATTAATATATGAAATTATTACAAAATTTTCTGAATTTAGATTGCGCTTAAATTTTTAAGAAGTTTTGGCTGTTTTTTACCGAAAATCTTCTTTGCGATCTACATTTAGCTCCAAAAAATATTCAAAACACCTAATATTATGTTGTACTCTTATATTTTATATAAATTATAACTATAAAATAATTTATAATAATTATGGCTGTAAACAAAATTGTCAACTCTGTAATGCATTTATACTAAAATGTAATAAGTAACTTCAAAGTAATTTTCACTAAAACAATGTCGGCATTGTGTTGCACCACTTTCGAAAATTAGTAATCTCTGTAACGTAACCAATACATAACATCATGTCAATGTTGACACAAAAATAAACGCTACGACGTCGCTGCAACCCAAATATGGATCATCAGTTCTAGTTGGGAACATACAAATTGTTTCACATAAAGTTAATTGTTACACATATCACATGTTTTCGTCTTATATTTGAGATCGTGAATTTTATTTGTATGTTTCTATTTAATAATTTCTAAAACGACAGTATGCTTATAAAAATAAAATAATAAAAAATAAACAAAATAAAATAAAAATATTGTTTTCAAAAATATTTGTGGATTGTGAGGTGATAAGCATTTCATTTTAACACAACATGACATTTCAAAAATTTAGGTACTTATTTCTAATATCAAATAATAAAAGTGACTTCAGAATAAAAAATAAAAATAATAAAATATGTATACAGTTTTCAAAGATATTTGTGCTTTGTGAAGTGATAAACAGTTAATTTAACACAATATGATTTTTCAAAAAATTAGGCACTTATTTCTAATATAAAATAATGTCAGTGACTTCAAAAATAGAAAATAAACAAAATAAATTAAATATTAGTTTTCAAAGATATTTGTCTTTTGTAAAGAGATAAACAGTTAATTTCAACACAATATGATTTTTAAAAAATGTAGGTATTTATTTCTCATATAAAATAATATATATAAGTGACTTCAGACATAAAAAATAAACAAAATAAAATATAAATAAATTTTTTATGGCAACTGCGATTTAATTTTGATTTTAAAAGATAATTGCTGATTATTGGATTCGATAAGTAAACTTGCAAATATTGTCTAATATTGTTTTGGTAGTCTTATATATTTCACTTTTTTTTTACTTTTAAAATAATTTTTGTAAGCTTAACGCTTGCATGCAGAAATGTGGAATTTTCAGAAAGGTCAGAATTTTAAGTTAAGTTTTTTTTTTCAGAAAAGAATGCGCTATTCGTTTTTATGCAATTTTGTGATGTCAACTTGTTCTTTAAACAAATATGTAATTTATTCATTTATATTAAGAGTAAGTTCGAAGAAATGTACAGCGTAAACTTATAGCTTTACTCTACTGTATATATACGTCGATCATCTAATACTATGATTAAGATTTTGCTTAATAAAAGTGAAAAAAAACACTTTTTAAGAAAAAATTCCCAAATTCCCATGCAATTAAAAAATACCACGCTGAATTCCCACGCCAATTAAAAAATACCACGCTGAATTAATAAATACCATGGGAATTCCCAAAAAAAAATATTCCCAAGACCAATTAAAAATTACCACGAATGGGATTTTTCCCACAATACTGGCAACCTTGTGCACATACTAACACATACAAACACATACAGGCGTACTTTCTGTAACGAAACGACAGCAGCCACACTTACGTCTGGCTGCAACTGAGTTACAGTTTAATTCAGTATCTACTAGTATGATTTTGTTTTTAAGACTATGAAAAAATTAAAATAAAAAACACCATTGAATCGTTTTTGAGGGTGACGGAAGTATGCGCGGAAATCAATAAAACGTTTTGTCAAAGCCATAAAACGAAGTTGTTGGCCATTTCGAAAGATGGCAGAGTAATTGCGACCGAATAAAAGACATTGTAAGGGTAACAAAAAATATGCATTTTTTAAAAATTTTTTTAGTTTTTAATATTAGCACTTCGATTTTAATGTGCCTTATTACCTTATCAGAGACATACTTATATAAAACAGTTTAATAAACTCATATCAAACAGACAAAGTTGACCAATTAGAAGCAATATTTCACTAAATGTCATTAAATTGTTTTAAACACATTTTAATTTTTGAAAATTGTTTAAATTTTTGTAACTTCCGCCACAAACCGCTACAAATCAATAAAAATGCTATTTCAGACCAATTGGGCTGTATTAGACAACAATTTTCTAATTTAGTTCGTATCATTACTCTCGGCAACTCAACTAAAAATGGGAGTGGTCGACCTGTAACTACGCCCACTTTTCATAAATCATAATAATTCCTGAATTATACATGTTTTTATAATCAAACTTGGTGTATATTTGCTACGACACCAAGTGGTGGTCAATTTTTATACAAATGTTGCCACGCCTACTTTCTTTAAGCTTTATTTCTTAAGACCTCAGGAACGGTAATACCTAAGGACACCAAATTTACAATATATATAGCAGACCTGTGAAGTACTAAGTATATACTATATTTAGTATCGTGTAAGTGCAAGTACCTAGGTACTTAAAAAATAAGTACCAAGTGCAAGTACTTCCATACTTATATGTACTTGAAATATTCAAGATTTTGGCAACACTAAAATTAAAATTATTTTTAACGATTTTAAACTATCAAGCAACTAGAATTTGAATTTAAAATCAAGTATTATTTAAACTATCAAACATTTAGAATTTGTATTTAAATCATATTAAATCAACATAATAAATAACAAGGTCATTTAGAAAAAACTTTAACTACTGCATATTTTTAAACCTTGCAGTTTAAAATTTAAACTTTCTAATAATTAATAACTAATGATTAAAACTTTTCTGTACAAAAATTTAAACCAAATTAAAAAAAATATAACAGCGTTCTTTTTAGCTTTTTGGTTTAAATTTGAGAAAAATTCTGTATATCTTTTTGTTTTTAATACAATTTGTACTAAGTTTTAGTACATTGGGTACTAAATTTGAATTTGGACCCGTACAAAATTAGCCTGGCAATGCTGACCCTCAATTAAGGCTATTTGGTTCATATGTTTTTTTATTGCTTCTTTTACGTATAGTACAATAGCCCAGTGGTTATAGTAGTGAGCTCACAAACTATATGTTGCGGGTATGAATCTCACGATGTTTGATATTTTTTGTTTTTTTTTTTCTTTTTAGTATTTTAATCCAAGCCTTCACTAGATTTTATTTAGATAATACAAAAATGGTATGACTGTATTTGCTGAGATGCTTGATTTTCTGCAGAAAGAAAAGCACTTGCTGTATGGGTATCTTTTGCCATCCTTAACTCATTAAACACCACTGTACTCAGTTGAGTACAACAAAACAATTGCAGTAGCTCTTAAACTGTTAAAGTTTTCTTTGTTGTTAAGCATTAGTTATTAAAGTAACGGTATATTGTACGAAAATTAAGGCAAATCAAGTTGCAAAATTAAAAAATGACAGTCTAATGCTTTTTATCAAACAGTAAGAACGTTGGTAGAGGTAAGCATATTATTATATTTTTTTTTTAGCAAATAATCTAATCTAAATGTGATTTTATAAATGTGATTTCGTTAATAACACATGTAAATATAATTCTTAATAAAATTTACTGCTTTATATTCTATCCGTACATAGTAACTATGATTAAAATATAGCTGTACTCAATTGAGTACAATGGCCATATTCATACACATAATATATATTATTTTATTTTTCAAGCAAATTATGAGTTTCAAGCAATTTAATAATTCTTTCATCATGGAGGAAGCTATTGCTACCATTTTAGAAGACAGTAGCAACGACTGTGACTATGAGTTAGCGATTATACCACCAAGCCCCAGACTCCTGACAGATGAAGAAGAAGGTGATGACGAGGATATGATCACTGCTTCTGTGCCAAAGAATACACCTGGTAATGTAGAAATATTTAGGAGAAACAAGGCTTCTGTTTTAAGTGATGATAATGAAAGCAATGATGATGAACCGTTGTCTGCAAAGCAAGCTCGAAGACAGCAACGAGATGTAACCTGGCGGAAGTGCTAACCAAAAAATTCTTCGGTATATCGAAAATTTACAGAAGTACAAAACAGACATGAAACAACAACTCAAGAATCTGAACCCCATACAAATATTTGAAAAATTTTTTGATTAAGAAGTAATTAGTTTGCATCTTTCAAATACAATTTTATACGCCAACCAAAACAACACACAAGCGTTTCAACTCGATTCTGTTGACTTGAAAAAATGTATACGCATATTGATATTGTCTGCATACCACAAATTGCCACAAGAAGATATGTATTAGCCTCTGGATGAAGATGTAGGTGTTGAATTAGTATTAAAGTTTGTGCCACGCCGAAGATATCGAAACATAAAGAAGAATTTCCATCTCGCAAACAATAATGACGCATGTGGTTCTGAAGACAAAATGTGTAAAGCGCGATCATTATCATATATGCTTAAAGATAAATTTCTGCAATGGGGAGTAATGCATGAGAACATTTCGGTTGACGAATCAATGGTAAAGTACTATGGGCAGCATTCTGCCAAACAATTTATCCGAGGAAAACCAGTACGATTTGGCTATAAAAATTGGGTAGCTGCAAGCTCTACGGAATACTATTATGATTTTGATTATTAAAATTGAAAACTGATCCAAAGAACCATATTGGTATTTTTTGACAACTTTTTTACTAGCTACGACCTTTTAGTACACGGTTAGAAATCTTGGACTAAATTTTAGTTCCACTAAAATATTACTGCATGTTTTTAAACCCTGCGGTTTCAAATTGAAACTTTTCAAATACTAACTCATATTTAAAACTTTTCTGTACTAGAATTGAAATCAAAAGAAATATTACAGTATCAATTTTAGCTTTTTGGTTTAAATTTTAGCTTTTTGGTTTTAATTTTAGTCTTTTTGGTTTCAATTTAAGTACACTTTTTGTTTTCTCTCGAACTCTGTATTACTTTTTGTTTTTAATTTTGTAAATACTAGATTTGAAACCAAAGCTGGTGTAGACTTATATGTAGTACAGAAAAGTTTCAATTTTAGTACAAAATTTCTAACCGTGTAGAGCTAAAGGAAATCCGATATCGTGCGACCGGAACAATAAGGGAACAATAGAACTAAGAAATGTCAACAAAAGAAATGAAGAAACACGACAGAGGTTTATATGACTACAGGTTTGATAGGTCAAATGAAATATTATTTGTTAGATGGAAGGATAGTAGCGTTTGCACAATGATGACAAACTATGATGCCATTGAACCACTAGGTGTTGTGAAGCGATGGAACACCGTACATCGTAAGAAAACAGATATAAATACACCGAAATTGATTTGAAATTACAATAAAAATATGGGAGGCGTAGATGAGCTGGATCAATCAATTTCACTTTATAGAATTGCCGTTCACGGAAAAAAGTGGTGATGGGTGTTGTTTACCTACTTGATAGATATGGCTATTGCAAATGCTTGGCGCTTGCATGTTATAAGCCACAATGATGGCTTTGATCAGCTTTGGTTTCGGCGTACCATTGCAAGGTATCATTTGCGACAAAACACTCTACAGAAAGCTCGGCCATCGTCTTCAACTATCCAAGGCTTGTCTCAAGACGTGTTGGTCATTTTCCTTAAAAACTGGAGAAACAATTGCAATGCGTTGTTTGTCATGCAAGAGGCCGCTGGCAATGCATGAGTGTCTGAAAACGTTGTGCATTCCAAATCCCTGTTTCGAAAATTTTCACCTATAATCGGCTAGTGTACTCAATTGAGTACACCCTCTTTTAGGAGGGTGAATTCAATTTTTTTCTCATATTATCTTATTTTTCTTGCTATTTTAGATTGTTTACAATAGAAAAATAAACATTACATAAATAAAACACTTTTACTTTTCATTTGGCGGTTAATGGGTTAATAGCACTAAGCATCAAATTACAAAGAATCAATTCAGCAAGCAACTTAATATAATTAAATAGAGTGGCTAAGGCAATGAAAAAGAAGTTGATAACTCGATTTGAACCTTATTTTAAAGTGTCTGCTGGAAAACATGATGCTCTGATAGCTGATGTCCTGTGCCTAAACAAAAAGATAAAATGGTGTCAAGCCTTATAGAACATGGCGCTCACTTACCTTTCTACTGACGATATTTATCGGATAGTTGTTGCAGAAACCAATTGGCATGCAAGTTTGAGTGACTGTTTCGTAGATCTTGGCATAACAGTCACTGGACATCAGGAAGATTTTTTTGATTTTAGTAGCCCAAGTAGCCTTTTAACAAATAAAAAGTTATGCTCTTTTACATTTCAACATTTTTATGTAGATTAATCAAGCGAAGATTTAACGCCAACTCAATCCAAATCATTACAAAGTACAGACTATAACAAAATTATAGAAGAGCCATTTTTTTAATACATCAATAATAAAACATCACATTTTGAGATATTGCCAGATTACCCTCTTATGAAGGACTTATCAATCAAGATGAACACACCTCATACATCTTCCGCTCCAGTGAAGCGTTTGTTTTCATTAGCTGGTTTTGTTTACAGTCCCAGAAGGCAATCTCTAACAGATTTTTCTTTTTAAAAATTAATTTTAAAGAAGGCAACAAAAATAAACTTTAAATGATATTTTAAGGGTTTTTTTACTAATTTTTTACAATTAACAATATTAAGAAGTTGCTGAAACAAACTCATGCATTCTTATTTTTTTAAATAATGTTGTACAAAATTCACCAAGTACTTAACAAAGTACTTGAGAAATACTTGAAAGTACAGTAATTGAACTTGAAAATTTTAAGTATAAGTATGTAAGTACTTATACTTAGTACTTATTTTTTAAGTACCTAGGTACTTGTACTTATACTTGTATTTGTACTTATTTTTACAGGTCTGATATATAGTAATACAAGGTTGATATCTCGGCTAATAAAAAAAAATACCACACCCCCTTAACGGTCCAAAAATTAGTAGAATAGAAGAAAAGTTATGATGAGAGGATTGTGGATCTTGTTCCAGCTCCATTGGGCGCTGATCAGATTTCATCCACTAGGTCTGCCAGCGTCACTCGAAACACTTCAAGATCAGCACTGATATTATTTCTTTTCGACATAATATTTCCAGCATTGGTTCTGATTGCGGAGGTGATGGCTGGGGTTTGCTTGATAGAAGTGCGATATCCACATCATTGCGCAAATATGTTAGCATACTCAGTATATTTTTGGCTGTATCATCTTTTCTTAAAACGTCGAGGCTGTTTTTTACTTCTATTGTAAGCTCGTTTATGGCAGAACTCAAAAAAAAAATTTTCACTATCTTTGACTAAATCAGCTATTATTCTCAAGTTTTTAGACATATTTGAGATATCGGAGTTATTTGTTTTGCAGATGGACTCTACTCTTGCAAGATCATCCGATACGTGAGTTATAATTTCGAAATTTGGAATCTTACTGCAGACTTGCTTATTATCCGAATGCATCACGTTCAAAAAGTCACAAATACATTTTATGGCGAGCATGAGATAGTGATAATAGATCCATGCACTCATCACAGAAAAATTTGAAATGTGATGTGTATTCCTGAAAGTAGTTTAAGCTTCTTTTTGTCTTTCCTACACAAGTGCTGTGGTAGGATTTTTCGCAGAGACCATTGCAACATAGCTTAATTGCATTTTTTGTCCTCAATAGAGCAGTTAATTTTGGCACAAGCAGGTTCCATTGTTTATTTTATTTGGATTTCTATATATGTTGTTGACTTTGGTTAAAGTTATGACTGGTATTCAATTAGGTCGACTTTTTATTGAGTTTAATTGTATATAGTAATTAAAATGCAAGCTGCACAAAGACGTTGCAATTTTTTTTGCGACTTTTGACACAAATTGCAATATTTGCACTTATTCCAGGTGCACTTAAAAGTTGGAGAGTGCTGTTTCTCTTATTGTTATTGTTTTTGCTGAATTCCAATATTCGCGCTTTTTTGCGGCTCACTAAGACTCAACTGCACATAAATATAGGTCAGAGAACGAATAGTAAGGTAGAATAATTTGTGGAACTGTTTGAAATACGTTCAAACGGTTTGAGAACGAGAACTGAACTCCTCAGCTGTATTTAAGAGCTTGTTACTTAAATTGCCGGTTGAGCCAAAATGTGTTGTTATTCTTTAGAATATAAATATACGTATGCTTCAATTGTTAACAAATCGACGTCTTTTATGAAAATATTGCTGTTTTAAGGTCTGTGTCCACATACGGTACGTAGCGAAACGACTATAAAACGGCTTCGAATGTTCAATGCACACTTAACAGAATGGCAACCAAAATTTGAATTAAACAAAACAATAAAAAATAATCGCAGAATTTTCTAATAAGCAATTAGCTAATAAGCTAAAAACTAATAAAATCGTAGATTTTGGATTCATCCTATGCTTTAAAAACGACCTATCGATTGTGAGTTTTTTTTTACTTTGCGCAAAAACCTTTGGAGTCCATTGTAACTTTTATAAACAAAGCGAACGACAAGCCGCACAGTGGAAAATTTTAGTCCTTATCGGATTAAAAATCTGTAACTTTTTTGTTGTTAGAGATAGAGTTATGAAATTTTGCACGAAGAATCTTAAATGTATTTTGTATTTTTCTGTAAAATATGAGCCAAATTTAACTAGAACTTATTTCAGAATAAAGGTAAGAAGTTTATTTTTTGCATATAGAGATGACTTGTACATGTATTTGGTACAAAATAGTAACTCTAACCTTAATTTTTGTTTTGATTTTGATTTTTAAAATAAAATTTACATATTCGTATTGTTTTCAATAAATAAATAATACAACAAAAAATAAACTTAAAAATAATAAAAATAAAAAAAAATATTTAAATAATACTTTAACCGAGAGTTTTTCTTCGCAAAAATCACTACTTTCTGGTGACTTCATCAGTTTAAGCGTATCTTCATCCAAATCTTTTGCAAGTTTGGCAGATGGTTTCCTTATACTTGTTACATATGGATCAGAGGTGTAAAGAAGTCTGTTGAAAACATCTTCGTTAGTGGCTGATCGCGAACATTTTCGAGAGTGATGTAAACGATAATTTTTTTAGTCTTTATTGCGCAACTCTTGTGCGTCTTCGGACAGCTGACCAATAGACAATACTGCAAAATGTTTTATAATGCTTTCTCCATGTATCAATATTTTGTGGACAGATGATGGCATATAATACCAGTTGTATTTTTTTATATACAATCTTGCTGTTTCCATTGCATATTCGCTAAATTTTTCAGGGTCTATTATTAAATCAGACGATAAAGCTTGAAGAATGATGTGAAACCTATTCTTCTTCTTCTACTCCAGTTATATCAGCAGATCGCGAAACATTAAAAAAAAAATCTTCTAGCGGTATTACCATCATTGCTGTTACCACTTCCTTGCCTTGGCTTATCAATATTTAATCCTAACTCTTCACGAAAACGTTTTTGTATATTAGCTTTTTTAAGCTTCTTTATTGCTTTATGATTTTCAGTTAACGCTGACCATTTTTGGAATTCACTATTATAACCAATGTGCAAAATCATTTCCATACATCTCATCCACGCGTGAAGGCTCGATAAACCATACTTAAAAGCATTTTCATCTTCTGGTCTTGCTGCTACTCTCTCTAAGTTATTCATTTGAGTAAGTGTCGCTTTGCATATGGTACATGATGCACTTGAAGGAGTATTTGTTAAAACTTGTGCTACTTTACCATCAATCATTGTAAGAAACAGTTTATGGTTTACGGCTACATTTTTTTTGTTCTTTGAAATAATAGTTGGTGACAATAATTTTATTTGAGTTTCAATATTATCTACCACTTCTTTGGTTTTTGCTGGTGTTTCTTTGCAAAGTTCTATTGAAATGGGGCGACAATATCGAACAGATGAGCAGACTGGATTTTCCCAAATAATATCACCTGTTTCTTCGCTTACAAGTTTAATTGGTACCAAAGATGTTATAAATAGATTTGCATCAGAAATTAGATAAGATTCCTCTGGAAGCGATTGTTTATATTCTGACTGCCCTGACGAGCTATCACAACCCCATTTACAGTAGAGAGTTAGGTTTATTAAGCTTTTATTATCCACAGCATTAATCATTAAAATCCTGGTTGAAGTGTGATCTAACAGATCTTGTAAAGACTTAACTCTAGCATAAGTATTTGTTACTTCTAGTAAAGCTGGTGGAAGGCAGCAACTTTTTTTGCTTCCTGAATTTTATATATAACAGTATATTTTGTTTCCATCATAAGATTTCGTTAGTAAATGTATTGTGCTTTTGTCAGGTCAAGATCAATAAACACTCTTAACGCCTCTAATTCTTCTTTTCAATCTCCTTCTTTTCAAGTTTAGAAGAAGATCTTAGCATTTCAATAATTTTTGCCTCTTCTAATTCTCCCATCGATCGCAAGCCTTGGATATAAGCGCCATAAACATGTTGGAATCCATTATCATTACATAGAGAAGTATTTTTACGTTTCTTTGATGATTTTGATGATGTTTCATAAGAATTACAGGGTCTTCCTCGTTTCGCCGTACATTTTGAAGGTTTCACTATTGCTGGCAAAGTTCTGCCAGTCACCATTTAACCACTAAACATTTTTTTCAAAAAATATTTTTGAAGATCTGCTTGATTTCTTCCACCGATTATTAAAACTTGGTATGACAATTTTTTTTATATTATTCACTATATATTTTTCATTTTCTTCAGAAAGTTGATAATTGTTTTCAACAAAAACTTGAATACTTTGTGTATTTCTCCCACTTTCAATATAAGCATCAATTATTTGACGCACCGAACACTTAAAATTATTCATTTTTAATTAATGTAATACTGAAAAACGCAGTATAACCAAAAAACATATGTATATTAATTGTCACTATTCTTAAACTTTCTATCAATAGCCTACTAGTCAACTTTTTTTTATACAATATAACGGAATAACGAATAACAATGCAAAGCTACTTCAACAAAAATCATTGCTTCTTGCTCTCTTTGCTCTCAGAGTGTTCCGTATAACTGAGTTTTTTAACATTATTCAATGTAACTTCTGTTTATGCACGAATATGCAGCTAATATTTTTATAGTATTTTATTAATATATTAAGCTTTAAAATTTTTTATATATGAGCGCAAAGCTAAACACAGCTCCTAATTAAAAGCCTTAGCAAAGTTTTTACATGCAGCCAAAACAACATTACATCATTCAGGAGCTTAAATTTCAAATGTTTTTACTAAAACCTGATCCGTTATTTATTAAATCGGAATCTACATCAAATTACCTTTCCAATAAGGTATATAACTCCTTAATTGTAATGTGAATTATATTAAAAATATGCTCTGAAATATGTTTTATTTTTATAGTAATAAATCGTTGTCGTAAAAAGATGTGAATACGGTCCATATTTCTGAGTATTACTATTGACCAAACCTCAAAAATTTTACTTAAATTATTAAGTTCGACATCTTAGCTTTTCGATTAAAAAAATTATGGTGTAATTTGAACCATTTAAAAAATGAATTATGGGCTAGTCTTACTCTACGATTTTCCACTGTGAGCCGGTCAGAATTCTATGCAACGATCATCACCAGCTTTTTCATCGGTGTCAACAGTCGTTACCGTTTCTTCGTCGCTTAATGAGCATGTACACATATGAACAAATAGTAGTTGAATTTTGTAGTTTCGTGTCGTTTCGCTACTTGCCGCAAGTGGGCAGAGACCTTTACGGAGCAAAGATAACACAAAAAATATACATATGTCAAAATGTTTAAAAAGCATTTTTCTTGAAACTAAACAAATAATCCTAATATTTTAATCTTTTAGCCAATTTTATGGCACTAGATGCACAAGTATTCAACTCTTTTAGCTCTAAAAATTTTCCTTAAACTAATGATTTTAATGTTTCTCCTGAATAAATTGGCGCATTTGTCTCTCGGCTACGTGTGGCAGTTAGTTGTCAGTGGAATCGACCGACGACCAACAACAACAACAAAAACAGAAAGCACATCCTAGAAGCATACAAATCTTAAACACGAAAATCTCAACAATTGTCCACGTAGTCAGGCGGGCAAACGCACACACAAACACACACTTGTGCCACCGCTTCATTCTTATTGCCGTGGGAAATGCATTTGCTACGTGTGGCTGCAGCAGCAGCAATTGCAACATGCTGCAACGACCACCTCATTCTCCTTGCTGCAACTGTTAATACATTTTATAGCCATAACTATGAGTAATTGTTGCACTTTGCCAAATTATGGTGGCGTCATCTTTTGAGCCGCGCTCTGCAAAATTAGCTGAACAATTGCGCTGCTTCCTGCAATTCGTGCGCATCAACGCTTTTCATGTTGCTTTCTGCAAGCCTGCAGGTGGAGTGTTTCGCTTGTGATAACAATTTTGCGGAATATAATTGTGTTGAAGTGTTGCTGTTGCAAGTGTTGCATTGTTGTTGTTTTCCGTTTATAGCCTAAGCGATTATTAGGCAAGATTATCGGCGAGGCTAAATGGCTGCAAAATGCCTTCAAGTTAATGATTTTCGCTAGACATGTTGCAGAAACTAAACAAAAAAAAAATAACAAACAGTTAACTTCATCCGTAACACGTCTGAGATTGCAACGTCAACAAAATCAACGCAAATTTGAGACAAATACCGTGCATGGCATGGCAAATATTTTGATTTGATGTGATTTCTATTTGTTTTGAGTGGCACAGACAGGGTGGAGCAAGCAATTGATACTCATGGAATGACAGTTTTGTAAATTTACTGGCAAAATAAAAATCCGCTTATCCCAACTAACCCTTTTTATTTGACCCTGAATATTCGAATTATTCGAATTCTTAGTAAAAAGTTACTCAAAAAAGGTAAAATTATTTTCGGACTATAAAATATCAGCACTTTTGTACTAGGCCGGGTCGGTCTATATCAATGTGTGATAAACTCGGTATAAAAAATTTCTTGTCTCATTTTATTTCCCTCCACGAAAGGATTTCGGAATGAATTAATCCTTAGGCTTGTTAATAATTTTTTAAAAAAAATCCTTTTTTTTTGGCAAAACCTCACTTTTTGTATGAACAAGTTTCTTATTTCTGTGAAGTGATGGTTATTATTTTTACGTCGTTTTTGGATTTTTTTTTTTTGACAATTCATGGTTAAAAAATTTGTCCACACAAAAAGCGTTTTTTGGCCAAAAAGGCAATTTTTGAACAAAATTCCAGCATGCCTAGCATGTGTTAACACAATCGCGAAATGCTTTCGTTGAGGGTACTACAATGAGCCAATAAATATTTTAGACCGAATTTATCAAACACTTTTTTTTCTACCCTACTATCAAAGATAACAAAATAGGAAACTTCTGTGGGGAACCTGAAAAGTGGTGAAGTAAAACACACGTACTACGAGAAAAATTCGATCACCACGAATTTCTTAACACTTACCTGAATATGTTTTAGCTCAACTGACAATTTGCTAAAATAGTGAGGTGAATAAGTCAGTCGCTAATTATGCTTCTAAGCTATTCCAACACTTTTATTATTGATTGGCTTCAAAACGAAAATTTAAATTTGTAAAGTGCTTTACTTCATGTTAAATGCAATTTTATACATAAAAAAACCACATTATATCCTTCCAAAAAGTACAATGATAGGGTTAACAATGGCCGCTGTGTGAATTTATGTATGAAATAAATCCTAACTTTTTTTCGGCTAACTTTTTAATTAAAAAAAAAACAACATAAGATTCCAATATAGTAATGTTGCAGTTTGCTTAGCCACCAAATCAAAATGTTTGAATGAAGATTCTTCTTCTTTATTGTTAAATTTTATATTTTTTCTCTTTGTTCAAAACTTTTTTTTTAATTTTAGTTGCTCAACATTTGTATATAACACTTCAATATATTATTTTATTTGCAGTTTTCTTTTTAAATGTTTTTTAATTACTTTGTACCACATAATTAAATCATAATTTTTTTCCATGAGCTTTATTTTATTATTATTTTTAAGCAATTTTTATGAATTAGAGTTTCGGATAAAAGACTATAACAAACAAAAGTAGTTCTTTCAAGTACTTTTCCTTTTGTACTTTTTCTTTTCATTTATTAAAAATTTCATTTATATAGTCATGATTTTCTTTTATAATTTTTTTTGTTTGCAATTTTCTTATTTCAATATTTACATAAATGTATGTATGTTAAGGTGCCTCGACCTCCATAGAAAAAAAAAGTTGTCGATGCCACCAGCTAAAAATTAACCTCGATCTATTTTATGACGATTTCCAAAATATTTTGGCTTTCACGATTACCGCCAGTGAGCTAAACCATTTTAAAATAACCTAAAAAAATCTGGTTTTTCGTAAAAATATTGGCTGGTGTAATAGTTGTAAAAAAATAAACTGTCAGAAATTATAGGCCGGAAAAATCTATTTCAATCTGTATAAAAAATTTTAAAATTTTTGAAATTGGATTAAAATTAATCCTGTTTTTCATGCATATTTTTGATAATTTTTTGTTTTATTTCCATACAAAAACTTTCAAATTTCAAATAACTTCATTACTGCTATCTTACTTTTTAATTTCTTGCAATATTTTTTCAGTAGGTGTTTATTTTATAATCAATATGTTAGCTTTTATATGCACCAATTTAAATAATTCTGAATTTAGAATCAGTGCTAGCACTTAAAATCTATCAAACCTTTATCAAAACTTTATAGTGAGGATCGCATTAGAATTAATGAAGTTATTTAAATTTTATTAAAAATTACTTAACCAAATTTTAACTTAACTTAATTTAAAAATAAGCCAATTCCAAAAATTTAAAACTTTTTGATGCAGTTTGGAAGCACAATTTTAGTAATATTATTTCTGACCGATTGTTTTCTTTAACAACCACGCCAGCTGAAATTTTTACGAAAAACATGATTTTTTGATGTTATTTTAAATGGTTTAGCTCACTGGCGTTTATCATGAATGCCAAAATAATTAAGTACTCGTCATAAAATAGATCAAGGTACACTTAAAGTCGGTGGCAATGGTAACTAATTTTATTGAGGCATCTTAACATATATATATGCATAAGATTATATAAGTGCATACGTATATTAATACAATATTGTACAGAAATGTATACATAAGTATACATACTTAAAAGTGTGAACCACACAAAAATTTAGTTTTAAAATTTGACAGATACATATTCCAATTAAAAAATTTAAGGATAGAAACTCTTCTGATTCTAATGAAAAGAGCAACAAGTATGTAAACATTGCAGTTTATGCAGCAATTGTTTATGCAGTATGGTGCAATTCCAAAACTTATTTAATTTGAAATATTTTGTTCCTTTCGGCTTTCGAGATGCGATCGACCATTTCGCAGAAATACTTAAGATTCGAGTGTTACAAGAACTTTCATTTTTTAGTACCGTCCAAATGACCGAAAACAATAACAAATTTTAGGTAAACTGCGGTAAGATGCAGAATGCTACAGTTTTTATAAATCATACTTATGAAGAGCTATTTAACCAGATACATCTTAATTGAAAAACTGTTAATAAAATTTGCGAAATTTATCAAAAAACGTATCAGAATGTAACGTCAAAACGCTAGAATTTGCCAATATGCGGCTTATGACAATATATTGCAGCTGGCATTAATGCTGTAAATGCATAATCGAGTTTAAGGAATGTTCTTTACGTTCTTTTTTATACAACCCGCATGATAAAAATAACTAGTTGCCCAAATTATAAGAGTACCACTATGCATGAATACACTTACAGCCGTATTCATAAAAACTTACAAACCTCTTGCAAGCCATTTGTAAGAGACATGCCTAAAAACGGTATTCATAAACGTTCAATAACGAAAAAACCTCTTGTAAGAGCTTGAGAAAAATGAGAGAATTTTAAAATAGGAATCAGTGTGACCAGAGTGGAATATTATATTCCGCTTTGGCATATTTTACCTTCGGGAAGCATATTTTTTTTTTTTATAAAAATATGCAGCATAAAAAGTGGAATATTTTGCGTATTCCTATATTTTTTAAAATTAACAAAAATTGCAATAAAAAATGTCTAATTGGTTACTAAGTGGTTATTTTTGGCTATCGACATTTTATATTTTTTCATCTCTGAACCACCTTGTGAAACGCAATATAAGGAACTCGTTTTGTGGTTAACTTCTTCGTTGTCAATTTTATTGCAATTCATTTAATAACTTGACGCAGCTTAAAAAGTGAAGTAAATTTGCTTATATGTTTGTTTGGTTGGATTTTTTATGAATTATATTACAGCAGTAAGTAATCTACTTAAGAAAACATTAGGGGTATTCACGATGTGTTGTATTTCCCTTGTATTGTTTTTTTTTTTTGATAAATTTGATATTTGTAGTAAATTTTGTAATATAACAAAAACAAAGTGCACAGTTTTTAAAATACAACCCTGTGGAAAAAATACAACGATGAAACACTATTGTATTCTGTGTAAATTTCGTTGTGTATTAGATCAGCATATTAGATTGTAAAAGTATTTCTACTCAGCATGGAGCAAGCTACAGGCTACGCTGTGAGATTATTTAATAAAAATTTATATAATTTATTCTTTCATTTCAATTTTTGTAAGATTTCTTTAAGTTAAATGATGATTTTAAATTAATATTTCATACCAAAATCAGCTGATTTTAAAAATACAATATATACTTTACTGAAGGTTCGTTCACAAAGTTGTAAGTATTGTAAATTTTGCAAAAATTTATCACAAATGCACCACATTGTGAATATCCCTATTATTGCAAACAATATTTATTTCTTTTAACTATTTTTAAAAGTGGATTCAAAGCAATAAAGCAGAAAAAAGTCATTAATCAAAGTTGGGAATCTGAAGAAGATTCATCAAAATTTGTGCTTTCCTCGCATAGTTTACCATTTAGCAATGCTGTGGTTGAGAAAATTTTTAGTTACATGAATATTATTAAAAACGAAAATTCGAAATGGAATGCAAGAAAAACTCTTAAATAATTTGTTGAATGTAAAATCATGGCTACATGTTTAAAAAAAGTGTTGTAATACCTATTAAATACCAGATAGCTTAATAAAAAAATTTAGAAATGCGAACTTCTATGATAATAATACAAGCAAAAATTTAAGCATTGATCTCGAAGATATGCCTGAATTTTAATTTTGTATATTGTATATCGTTTCTTAATATTTAAAAAACCATAACAACGTTCATAATTTTTTATAGGAGAAGCCAAAAACGTTTCAAAATAGCACATATAGTAGATTGTAAAGTGATAATTTCTTCATAATTTCGTTTATTAAGTAGTCATTTTTAGGCATTTGTCCAAAAACGGCTTTTAAATCTAAAATATGTCCCATTTAAAAACGTTTTTGGCTTCTCCTACAAAAAGTTAAAAATGTTGGGGTTTTTATTTCTTAAGTGACAATATGTAATATACCTATAAGTTTCTGATTTAAAAATTAAGTTTTCTCTGTAAGAAAAGTATTTGACTATTTTTAAGACAATATAATTCTTGAAAAGACTTTTGGTAAGTACAAATCAACTGATATATGCTTTGTTTACGTTTTATTAATATAATTTATTTAATATTAACTTATGTTTTATAATTTTAAGTGCGATAGTTATCAAATAAAAAAATGCTTTTAAACTTGCTTCCGTGTTTTTTTTTTTATATGCATATTTAGTCTTATTTAGATAAATATCTTTGAAATTGAAAGTTTTGTGGAATTTAAAAATTGAAAGTGGAATATTTAGCATATTTTTTTTAACAAAGAGCATATTTTTTTCAAAAATCTTCTGGTCACACTGATAGGAACAAGCCTTCTGTAAACCCCCTACAAAGCTATTTTAAATTTTAATGTTCTCAATTGAGAGCAATCTTCTCATTTTGTGACAAACTAAAATATCAACAAACAAATAAACAAATGAAAATAATTGTATCTTGTGATCAGTGTTACCATATGGGCTGATAAACTTTTTGCTGGCAGTTTTTTGAGAGGGTAAACAGTTTTTCAGTTTTTGCATAAAAAATAGTTTTTTTTATTTTATCCAGTTTTTCATGTTTTTACGATTAAAACAATGCTTACTGATTTAATAAATCAAATACAATTAAATAAAATAAATTTTATGTTACTACAAAAATATAAGTAACATTTGAAGCTGCTACTCATTTTAATACTACTTTTCAGGCCCTTTCAAAAATTTCTTTATGAAGTGGTAGCGCAGTTGCTATTATTGTTGCTTTCGTTGTTTCTGTTCTCTTGTCTCGATTTTCATTCTTCAAGTCTTGACGGTCAATATATATATATGAATATATATGCTTTGAAAACTGCAAAGAAATTGATGTAAATGATTTCAAGTTCTTAAAAAATCATAAAGACATTTATTTAGGAGTCAAGATAGGAATATGGATTTTAAAGAACATTGCTTAAAATTTTATGTTAAACTATGCAAGTGTTTATTACAAAAGTTTGATTTTGGGAATGATTTTCTAAAATGTGTTGAACTTGTAGCACCAACGAAAATTTTAAAAAGGGTAGATTTCACTATTTTTAATTAATGTATCTTTCTACTTAATGTCATCCATTCAGAAAAATTACAAGAAATTGACGATGAGTTGCATGAGTTGCGCCACATTAATTTCAGTGATTTCAATTAACTTAATGAAAACAATATTGAAACTTTTTGGAAAGCAATTTTTGATCAGAAACGTGGAGATAATTCCGAAGTCTTTCCATTACTTACAAAACTAGTTTATGTTGTTTTAATGATACCTGTAGCAATAGCAAATGTAGAACGTATTTTTTCACAAATAAATATTAACAAAACTCAAATCAGAAATAAATTACAAATTTCCACCTTGTGTGGGATTTTTTGAACTAAAAATTTTTTAAGGAAAAGCGATTGGAACTGCACAAATTAAAACATTCATCAGAAATTATAGAAAAGTTTGATCAAAATATGTTTAAAAAATAATTTAATTTTTCAGATTTCATTATTTGTGACTGTTTGATTTTTCTTAAACAGTCTTTCCATTGCGAAATTTCACAAAATATTTGATATAAAATATATTTCTGATTTTGGGTTTATTACTACAGATTTGAGAAAAAATGCTTTCTGCATTTGCTGGTGCTTCAGGAATCAATAAAACAGCATAAACAACTTTCCTTTGTAATGAACAGACTTGAAATTATCTCCACATTCCTTAAATTAATCTACTAAAATTAATTTGATTTATTAATGAGTAAAACTATTTTATATGGGATGTAATTTACTATGATCTTCAAAATTGGTAATGGCATTTACATTCATATAAATATCAAATGTATGTTTTTTAAACAAATTTTTAAGCTTTTCAATAAATTGATAATTTAAATGATTTTAGTTAATGAGTGTGCTTGTTTTTGTTTTGTTTAGTTATAAATTCAATTTAAATACTTTATTTCAAATACAGGAATAAAAATTTTAAAGCACACATTTTAAATATATATGTTTTAGTTATGTTTTTTTAGTTCCAGTTTTTTCACAAAAAATTAAGATTTTTTTTCTGAAAATTAA
Organism: Dichetophora obliterata; assembly: GCA_963920525.1. Lineage (NCBI taxonomy): Eukaryota > Metazoa > Arthropoda > Insecta > Diptera > Sciomyzidae > Dichetophora > Dichetophora obliterata. The sequence goes on along the minus strand of OY986439.1, from coordinate 89,793,275 downwards.
AGTTTAAAAAAATATGGCAACACTGTTTTTGATTTAAATGTAAACAAAATTTCAAACAAATGCCTGTCTATATATCAAATTCACAAACCAATTTTTTTGCTTTTCTAAATTTTTAAGCAATTGTCATTCTATTTATCAAAGTCACAAATCAGTATTCGCACTTCAACTACAAAACTCTTACAACTCGTTTATGAGTACAACGCTTTTAAAGAGTATTCTAACTTTAAAAAGCATTTTAACTAAAAAACGTTTGAAAGCTGTTTTAAAACATTTTTATGAATACGGCTGTTAATATTTATTCCTCTCTTCCATTCTCTATTAATTTGTAACGAGAACAACTTACTTGATCTAAAAAGCTCACATTTAATTGAGTCATGTACAAATTCAAAGAATATATCACAATTAATTACACAGTGCAACACATGAAATGTGCACAAACTTTTGACTTTAGTTTCTGAAAGTACTGATTGAAAGTAGCAAAACGCCATTTCGATTTTTCTGTATTAGCTACCGTTCGGTTTTTACCGTGTCATGAATATTTTTGCTAAAAACTTAATTTTGAGCATTTTTTCAGAGAAATTGTAATTTTTCCGACAGCTATATCTCTTTAACCGAAGGGAATTTTGTTTTAAGACCTTTAGAATAATTATAGGTATAGACCAGGAGAAAAAACATTTAAAACAAACTGGTTTGAAAAAAACAACATCTAGTGGTTCAAAACCGCAAAATTGTTGAAAAATGTGTACCTCGCCTTTGGTTTATTCTTAAAGAAACCTATGTTATTTTAAAAAGAAATGTATAAGATTGAATTGTTATTTGTTATTTTTCCGTAATTTTTTTAATAAACTGTTTATAAAATGTTATAACCTGTTTTTTTTTCCAATTTGGTACAATTGTTATTAAAAAAGTACAATTTTGGAAGCTTGATGGTACAATTGAAGAAGCTTGATTTTGCATCCCTGACTAGAATTGTTAATTAAAGTCAAATTATTCTGCAGCCAACTTCATTGCAAATTCATTGCATTGAAAATAAAGAGGAATTGTAGAACACTTGCAACTATTTTCCCCGTAAAAAGTCGTGTTAATTGAAATTGCAATTTAATAAAAATACCGTCTATACCATTAGCATTGGGCACAAATATAAAGGAAACATATGAAACATTGGACCATATATTGAAGAAAATCAAATACTTTGAACATGAATGGAAGATTTGCTGTGACTTAAAAGTTGTGAACATATTGCAAGGCATTATTAACAAAGGAGGATTTCCAAAATATTTTTGCTTCCTTTGCAACTGGGATTCACGAAGCAAACTCGATCAATATCAGTGTAAACACTGGATGAAAAGAACTTATGACAACGAAAAACAGTTAAAACTGTTGAACGAACCGTTGATCAAGAACATTGATGACATATTACTGCCACCGCTTCATATAAAATTGGGAATTTCTAAGAAGTTCATCGAAGTCACCGTCAAACAAAATGATGAAGTCTTCGACTGTCTGAAAAATATCTTTCCAAAACTCAGCAATGATAAAATTAAAAACGGTAAGTTTGCCCATTTTCATATACTGTATATGTTAAATACTTTACTCTATTCGCATTGCTGTTAATTTTTCTAAAAACTTCTTATTTCTTCAACAGGTGTATTAAATGGTCCCGATATCAGGAAATTAGTACAGAGCGAAACTTTCTCAAATGTGCTGAAAAACGATCACCGGAGAGCCTGGGATGCACTAAAAGCTGTAATCGAGGGTATTTTAGGCAAGAATCGTGTACAACGAGACAAGGCGCAGGAATTGGTGAAAAAAATGATGCATTATTTTCATAAAATCGGTGCATCTATGACACTGAAACTGCATTTTCTGCATCATCATCTAGACCAGTTCTTGCAACAATTGCCCAGTGAATCCGACGAACAAGGTGAACGATTCCATCAGGTCACCATGCCATTTGAAAAGCGATACAAAGGCAAAAAACTGAATGCGTTACTTGCAGAAGTATGTTGGTGGAGTCACAAGGTATCCCAATATGAAGATGAAGGCATCGAAGACGTGGAGCATACATATGAAGGGCACACCGAGAGAGACATGCCCTTGAATGTTCTAGCTACCTTAGATGATAACGCAGATTCAGTCCATGGATCTGAAGTACCAATAAAAAAACCGAGAATATAGACTTTGTAAAATATTTTGTTAAATTTTTTTTCGGGACTATTTTTTTTTTGATATCTTTGAAACTATTGATCAGATTAAAACCTAGTACAGGCATGGGTTAACGGTTATGTAGGTCAAAAATTTCTACATTTATTTTAATAAAATCGCACTAGTCATTTTCGAGTTATGATAAATTATATGCAGAAATGTCTTAACAAATTGGACATTTTTCAACAATTTTGCGGTTTTGAACCCCTAGATGTTGCTTTTTCAAACCAGTTTGTTTTAAATGTTTTTTCTCCTGGTCTATACCTATAATTATTCTAAAGGTCTTAAAACAAAATTCCCTTCGGTTAAAGAGATATAGCCGTCGGAAAAATTACAATTTCTCTGAAAAAATGCTCAAAATTAAGTTTTTAGCAAAAATATTCATGACACGATAAAAACCGAACGGTAGCTAATACAGAAAAATCGAAATGGCATTTTGCTACTTTCAATCAGTACTTTCAGAAACTAAAGTCAAAAGTTTGTGCACATTTCAAAACCTCCAAAATGTTGTACTGTGTTATCAAAGAAAACAATTATAGTTAACCACTCTGAAAATACAATGCCACAGTGGTGAAAATAAAAAGCCACTGACAAATACAACAAGTGTGAAAATTTGCAAACTTTGTTTGGCGATATCTAATGAAATAAGAGCATGCATGTAAAAATTTTTTTATGTTTGCAAACGAAGTTCCAGCAGAAAAAAGCAGAAAAAGGAGAAGAGAGTTTCTTTTTTAAATCTGATCTCAAGTAGCGGATGTTTGTGTATAGTAGCGGGGGTTTGAGTTAAACAAAATTTTTCAAAAATATTGACAAATACAACAACTGAAGAAATTGCCAAACTTTAAAAGCAAAAATATATCAAAATAAAGGGACTTAATAATCAGTTTCGGTTGCAAACATCTTCTTGCAACCTAACCTAACTACTTAAATACTACAAACATATTATATGCATTATATTTAGGGGTTGCAAAGTGGTTTCTTTGTAAGCTTGCGGCCGATGAAGAACAAAAGTGAAGATCTGGGTTGATTTACAAACATTTTTTGAGGTTATGTTTTGTTTCGCATCTGGTTATCTTTGCCAACTATGTACGTTTCTAAAAATCCAAAAGTGTCGCCACTTTAGAACTCAAAATCAATCGATGCAAACGTATATAGTTACCTATTCCACCTCAAAATTTTCTTATATAATAATAATTTACTCAAGCAACTCTCTATTTTGATAATTTCGGATAGATTTATTGACATGCTTATAACTTTTAGTAAAAAACTTTAAAACTCTTTGAAGTACAGTGTTCGCATCACTCATTTGTAAGAAACTCTTTTTTCTTGTATATCTCCCAGTTTGTTTTTACTCAGCCACAAACATCCGCTTCTAGATACGCAAACTTTACTTCAATAAAGCTCACCCTGATTCAGACAGCTACATCCTTAACACACTAAACACACACAATACTATACAGAGAGATAGACATCTTTCTGCACATGCAAAAAATAGACATCTTATTCCAAAATAGAGTGCAAACTATCACAAGTGGGTGCCTCTGTAACGTGCGCCTTCAATATTTTGAGAAATGTCTATCCAAACTTACTTAAGAACTCAGCAAGAAAAAGAAAAGAAAATAACATTTTATTTTTCCTTTTTAAACATGTCTCTAAATATGCCTCATCAGTTCTTTTGCATTACGGCTGATTACGGCGACTAACGACATGCATCACGCGTGTCTAGATAAAATTTCTTTTTATAGCAACAACGTAAGAATTAAGTTACGTAGTTATGCGCTCAAGTGCGCAACGACAAGCAATTTTTATTCTGATAAAGTTTTAGCGTAATTTTGGTAAAGCAGTGCATTTTCTTAGGATATCTTGTGTTTACTTGCATTGTGCAGTCAGAGGCATTAAATCAATTATTTAAAGTTCAGATTAATAATAGTAGGGAGTGAAAGAGAGGAAGAGACTTACTGGAAAGACTCGTATGAATTTACCATGTTTACAATTTGTGTTTAAGTTTGACGAAATCTTTTAGTTAAACTTAGAACTTCAAGTCCAAAAGCAAGCAAAAGTTGAGAAAGAATTTAAAACTATTCACAACTGATTTTTTTTTATAACTCTAAAGGCGTGCACAAATCATTAACAATAGGCGTGTTTTATTCGTTCTGGTTAAACCAAATAGGTTCTAAATAACATGCAGAACACTAACAAAAAGATGAACTTGCTCAGTAGCTCGTTCATCTCGTTGAACTATTTTTTTTTCGCTAAGGCTCTATAGATGTCGCTATTTGTTTTAGTTTGTGGCAGCACTCACAAGTAAGAGTTTGGCTTACAACCCTTCTTAGTCACCCAATGCTTGGCAAAAGAAACATCTGTGCTGTTTAGTCATATCATCGTCGACAATGCCCCAAGCGGTCAGAAGCAGTAATGGTATTGTTTTGCAATCAGCCGCTTGGTCATATCATTTGGCGACAATGCCCCAAACGGTCTAATGCAAAACTTACAAAACTTTAACTAATGCGATCTATTCGTTCACTGGTTAGACCAGAACGAATAAAACGCAGCTAATACCATTACTGCTTCTGACCACTTGGGGCATTGTCGACGATGATATGACTTAACAGCACAGATGTTTCTTTTGCCAAGCATTGGGTGACTAAGAAGGGTTGTAAACCAAACTCTTACTTGCGAGTGCTGCCACAAACTAAAACAAATAGCGACATCAATAGAGCCGTAGCGAAAAAAAAATAGTTCAACGAGATGAACTAGCTACTGAGCAAGTTCATCTTTTTGTTAGTGTTCTGCATGTTATTTAGAACATATTTGGTTTAACCAGAACAAATAAAACAATCCTAATGAAGGACTCATCTCATTTACATGTATTTGAAGAGCTCTTAGCAGAGAGGACAGTGGTTGGAGATCTGTAAAAAGTCATAATATGGTTCGAGTCATCGATGTTCTTAATGACATTTAAGCCAACTGTATGGAGAATTTGTTGCCAAATGCTGTTATTGCACATGGTTTTGTATTAACGAGCACTGTATTGGTTGCATCAGCTGAAAGAAATTCCTTTAAATTAGTGATAATAAAAAAGTGGTGTTCAAAATTCGATAAAACAGGCTATGACTAGGGCTAGGAATCTCATGCAAATGCATGTTTTTACTGGGAATTTTAAAAAGGAAATGGTCATGGGCGTCTGCAGTATTTGTTAGGGGGGAAGGGAAAAAAAGGCATAAAAGCGTCTAGAATGCGCATAAAGAAAATTTATACTATATAATTCTATTGTCTGAGATTTTTGGTACTAGTTTTGGTAACATAATACATAAAAACTACACAGAGAAAAAAACATACTTTAAAATTAAACAAAAAATTTTAAAATTGAAATTAAACTCATTTGCGTTTCTACAACACAAAATTTTAAACAAGCGCGTTTAATTTTCAACTATAAACTCATTTCTGTTTTTTGTTTAAAATTTTCTTATTATTTCCTTCCAATAACAAAAAATACGTCGCTACTATTGCCACCGTCGCGAAAACTCGAAAAAGTTAAAAAATTGGCATCGAAAAAATGGCGGTTTAATTTATTTGTTTTTAATTTAATAACAATATTTTTAAAATATGTTTAAAATATTTGTTTTAAATATTAAATTTTTTGCATTCAATTTTTCGTTTAAATAAATGTGTTTAAACTTAAAATTTTTACAGTGAAATTATATTTAAAAAATTTGTTTTAACTTTTGTTTTAAATTAAAATTTAAAAACATTTGTGTTTAACTTAAATGAAATTGTTTCAAACTCTATTTCAAAAACAGATTCATTTAAAATGAACACAATTTCATTTAATTTTAACACATATTTCCCTCAGTGTAGTAAAAATCTTTTTCATATCATGTCCGAAACATTTTCAAATTTCCCCCAGACAAAATTTTTGGCTGGAAAATGAACTTAAAACGGCAGAGAGCTAGTCTGTTTATTGGAATAAAAATGAAATTATTTGCACGGAATGCACAGAGCAGAATACATGTAGGTAGTGGCAGGCAATTGGATGGGGCATTAACATGGAATTTAATAGCAAAATATTGGTTTCTTTGTTTCGTAATTTTATAAATAAAATAAATAAAAATCTTTTATATAATCGAGTTAATTTTATTTAACTAATATTTTTGGTCCTTGGGTTTATTGATTTTTTCGTTTCACATAAATTTTGAACGGCTTTGATGTTGTGACATACAATTTGGAGTGAGATTTTTCAAACGTAAATTTCTAAGTTCTTTTTTAAACTAAGGACTAAGTTCTCGAATTTTTCCTTGACCATGTCATTAAGTGTTTTGGATGGAGTTTTTAAGGTGATATGCCCAACAACCTTGAGGATAACTTCAATTTGAAGAGTCGAATCGGATCGAGATTGAATGTTTAGGCGGAAAATTTTGTCACCACCGAGAACAGTTGTTTTTAACTGGAGTCGATTTACCAGCTTTTCGGAAATTTGGCTAATAACCGTACATAGATCAAGGATTGATCTTACAGAATGGAATTTGCCGTTCACTTCGAGCTTGAAAACTGCAGTTGGCAGAAGAGTGACGACGTGAGGAGCTCTGATAGAAGAATATGAAGGTTGTTCTGGAATCGGTGGATTATGTAGCTTCGTGGTTGTATTCGTACATGTTCATGCATGTGGAGTAATGATGGTGATCCTTTTTGCAGTAGTGGCAACCTGGCTTACTCATGCATGATCCTTCTGAATGTTTGTGAGCTAAGCAGTTGGAGCAGTTTTTGTGTAGGAGCACAGAGCGCATCCGTTTCTCTGTATTCATCGATAGGAATTTTGTACAAAACCGCAATGCATGGTAGCGAAGACATAGTCAACATTGAAATTTGTTTGCCTTGTAGATTGACTTCTTGGGATGTGAGTGTTGCCGTCTTTTGATTTCGTTTGGCATTATGGAACTGGAGAGTATTAAAAAAAAAATATAATCTTGGAAAAAGAAGAGCAAAATACTATTGATTTGGAAGGGCAACTAGTTTTACGATCAGACATTTAACTAGGCCTCGTTGCGTAAGAATATCTGCAACTCGAACTCGGTTTTCACAGCCTGGATAGACTTTTACTATTCTACCTAACCGCCATTCTGTTTGAGGTAGATTTTCATCTTTTATGACGACCATAGCATTTTCTTCTATATTGGCTTGTGGATTTTTCCACTTATTTCTTTTATGCAACTCCTTTAAATATTAATTTTTCCAATGTGAACAAAATTCTTGTTGTAAAGCTTTTTTTCTTTGCCAACGACTAATTAAAGATATCGATGGTTCGGTAATTTCGGTATCTAAAGGAGCATGAATGGATCCTCCGATAAGAAAGTGACCTGGTGTCAATGCTTAATTATCGGAGGGCTCTTCGGACATGGGTTTAATTAATTCCTGCCTGGACAATAAAAAGTGGACATTTCTTCAAAAGTGTATTTAACGTTGCCGGCTATTTTTCGGAAGTGCATTTTAAAACTTTTAACCCCTGCTTACCATAAACCGCCCATATGGGGAGCACCAGAGGGAATGAAATGCCATGTGAGGCCCTGGTGATTGAAATTGGAAGTGACAGCGCTACGAGTAGTACAAAAAAATTCACGAGCTAATACTTTTGAAGAGCCCACGAACATGATTCCATTATCGAAATATAAATGAGTAGGACAACTCCGGCGCGAAACAAATCGGTGAAAAGCTGCTAAGAAAACAGGAGTTGAAAGACTTGATGTAACTTCCAGATGAATTGCTTTTGTGGCAAAACACACAAAGACACAGACATAGTCTTTTGTGATTAAACAAACTCTTCCCATGTAGTTTTTTATGTCAAACGGTCAAGCAAAGTCGAGACCGGTATGAGCAAATAAACGTGACAGAATTGTTCTTTCAGGTGGCAAAGAACCCATTAACCGCGACTGTGCTTTTTGTTTGTGAATAGCACAAATTTTGCATTTATGGATTTTGTTTTTATGAGATTCCTTGCCTTTGGAATCCAATACTGCAGGCGGAGAAGACGGAGAACAAGCTGGTTTTCACCGTGGAAAAATGGAAATTGTTTGGAAGAATTATGGGATGTCTTTTGTCATATGACATGACTGGAGAGGAAACTAGTCAAACACATACTCTTAAGACACCAGTTGCATCAAGAAAAGGATTCAAATTAAGAAGACTGCTTGTTGTTCTAATTGATTCTTTTGTGGAGAGATTGTTGTACTCTTCCGAATACATCACCTTCTGACACAGAATAATAAGATGCGTCTTAACATTTTTAGAATGAGAGCGCGTGCAGAGTAGGTAAAACCAAGGTGGTAAATATGTACCACTGCGATCCCTAACAAAACGCTTTTGAAATTAGATGCAAAACATGATTGAATATTTTCTACTGGGATTTCTTTAGTGGATTGTATTTGGGTTGCGTACGATTGACGCAATGCAGAACTGGAATTTGCGCTCATACTTGGAGGTTGAGCTGCATCTTCGGATGTTGATGAAAATGGATTGTTCCTAGTAAAAATCGTATTGGGGGAATCATCGTGTATAAGCATATTAAGCGTATTATGACGTTTATTACACTTGAAGCAGTTGTGTATGCTTTTACAGTCTCTGGTCGATGAGTTGCTGCGAAGCAATCTAAGCAGAGGCCAAGCATTTTGATACAAAATACTCTTTCGGTTGGATTCATCTGTAAAAATCGAGAGCACTGCCGAATAGTATGTTGCTGATTTGGACCCAAAGTGATAGGTGATAGTAGCATCTGGAAGTCGAGTGGGACAAAGGAAAATGAAAATTGGATCCCAATTATCAATATCGACATCATGGAGTTGCAAAGCGGAAACGCAACTACTGATATCCCTCTGCAACTTTTTAATTGCAGTGCTATATTCTCTGGAAATGGAAGTCAGGTTAAAAAGAATTCGAAGTTGGCTATTTACTAGGATTCGTTTATTTTCAAAACGATCCTGTAAGTTTTTCCAAGCAATGAAAAAACCGTCATTAGTCAATGGAGATTTCTTTCCAATATACTGTGCATCCCCTCTTGTTTTTTGGTTAAGATGGAAAAGCTTTTCCACCGGACTTAACCTTATATTGCTTATATAAATTGCCGTGAACATGTCACGGAAGGAGGGCCATGACAGGCAATACCCGTTGAATATTTGGGTGTCGCATGGTGGTAGATGGAAATTTGAACTAGGAATAGGTGCTTCCTTTGACTTAGGGATAGTAGGAATCGTTGACTCAGCAAAATATTTGGTAACGGCTTGTCAAGAAGGAATCTAAATGTGACCACCGATGAATGCCAGCTTTATTGCTGATTGATTGCTCCCAAAATGATAGGGTAGCATCTGGAAGTCGAGTGGAACAAAGGAAAATGAAAATTTGATCCCAATTCTCAATATTGACATCATGGATCCAAATAAATAAACAAGATCCAAATCAATAAACAATAAAAATTTGATATTGCCTTTAAGTTTTTGAATGGAATAGAAATGAATGCATAATTTTCATGAATAAAATTAAGTACCAGCCCGTATGATAAGAACGTGAAATAGAACAATTTTAAATTGTTATTAAGATTGAAATCAATAATCAAATCAACATTTGATATTGTATTAAGTTTTGAATGGAATAGAAATGAATGCATTAATTTCATGAATGAAATTAAGTACAAACCCGTATAATAAGAACGTGATATAAAAATATTTTAAAATTATTTTTATGAATGAAATAAATAATCAAATAAAGTTTTTGAATGAAATAGAAATGAATAAAGTTAAATACAAACCCGTATGGTAAGAACGTGAAATAGAACAATTTTATATTGTTATTAAGATTGAAATCAATAATCAAATCGAAATTTGATATTACCTTTGAGTTTTTGAATTGGAAAGATATGAATGCACTCAATTGAAGTACTAACCCGGATGGAAAGAACGCGAAATAGAACAAATTTTAAATTGTTATAGAGATTGAAATCAATAATCAAACCGAAACTTGATTATTTCCTTTAAGTTTTTAAAGAGCACACGAAATAGAACAACTTTATATTGTTATAAATCTTAATAGCACAAATTAGAATTAGAAAATCATCTAAATAACAAGAGATGAAAAGTTTAAAAATAATTGAAATTATTAGTTATATTTTTTTTTTTGTAAGCTAATAACACCAAAAAAGATTGTGATGGAACGGATGAAAATTGATAACTAAAGTTTGGAAAACTTTATGAATTTAAATTGTTACAACTTATCACACAACGAATACTATATTTGTTGGAGAACTATGAAATTGTTTTACAGGAGCAGGAAATTTTTTCACAGATATTATATTTTGGAAACACGCAATGAATTTTGAAGAAATTGTTACGATTAATGTAGTTTTTATGATTTCGAAAATTTAAAATATTTATTAAATACGAAAGAAGTTGCAGCACTCTATTTTTTAAAATTATCGGAGAAAAATATTTAAAAAAAAATATTTTTTATAAATTTAATTTATATTGAAGATATATTTAAATTTTAGTATGAGAATAATGAAACTAGTTCGTGCGTAAAATATATATTTATATTTTTTTTTAGAACAATAAACACTTTATTAATTGTATTTTCAAACACTATTTACACTTTATTTCCGAGGAATGTTTTTAATTTTTTATTAATTTTTTTTTAAGTAGATTCCCCCTTAGCACTTTATTTTAAGTATATAAAATGTTGCGTTCGAACAGCTGATAGAGTTTGAACTCAAGTAACCTCTGGTTAGATATAAGCGCCGAATAGCAAAAAGTACATAGTAATGTTTTTGTTGTTGTAAAAAGTGGAACGAAATTTTGATGAGTATCCAAATGTTGATAAGCTTACAGCTGCTCACTCTCCTATGGGAACACACAAAACAAACTTTACTGGAGAGTTTTGCCAACACTCAAAACGATGCTAATCAAAATGATAGCGCTGCACGGAAAAGCAGAACTAATCAAAGCTTGTGTTAAAAAACACTCAAGAGTTTAACAGCGTTCAATTTTAACAGTGACTTAAGTGTCGAGCTCGGTAACGTAAAAATGTGAATGAAATGTTATAATGGCCCTAATTATGAGTTGCTTTCGACGTTCGATCTTCGCTGGTTGTCGAACAACGAGTATCGAAAGTTAAATTCTAATTATGAGCAGTGCAACCCTATCGAAATGTTCGTTGCTCATCGAAATTTCAGTCGAATAGGATTTTGCTTTCGATGCGATCCGTGCTAAGCAATAATTGTTAAAAATTTAAGTATTTTGTGATTGTGTTTTCCTTTTTAAAGACTTAAAACTAATATTGAACTGTTTTTGTAATTTTTATGCAGGTCTAGGGTGGTGAGCAACAAATCACAGTTAGAAAAACCTGGTCTTATTGATGGAGGCAAACTTTGACTGCAAAGGATATTTGTTCCAAAGTTCAGGCGACAAAGACATGGGAAGCAGAGAACTGCACAGGCATACTTGAAGTCTATTTCAAGTGCTTGCTTAAAATATTAGTTCTAGCTAGCTTGAACTTGATATTTTTGAATCAAGTACAGCTTGTAATTGAATATAAATAAACCCACGACAGCTTGCAAGTATTCTAGCTTACAAGCGAACGGCACGAAGTTTCAAGTAAAGGAAAGCTTGATGCCTTCGGCAAAAAGCTTGAAAAGCTTGAAATTGAAGGCAAGTATCCAATTAAAGCAAGTATCAAAAAAATTCAATGAGCTTGTTTAGAGAGAGCTTAAGCGTAATAGGACTTTTAAGGATTTTAAAGCGTAAGGACTTTAAGGAAGGTTAGAAGTTTTAGGGGTAAATGATTTCGAAGATGCTGTCAAACTTAAAAACTTAAGATGGTGGATAGAGTTGCCAATTAGATTTTTTTTATTTTTGCGAATTCTTGTCATTTTGAAATCTGACAATGGACTTGATTTCGAATATGTCACAGTTTTAAAATTTAAGATGGAGGTTAGAGTTGCCACCTAAATATTTACCACAGTATTACCACCTAATAATATGTATTTTTAAGAGTTGTAAACGTCATTTATCAGTGTTAAGGGGTCGCTGATTTCGAATCTAAAGTTAGAATCTTAAAATTCAAGATGGTGGATAGAGTTGCCACCTTAATTTTTTGTAGTTTTATGAACACGCTGGAAAAAAATGGTATACCAAAAAATGGGTCGCTGAATCCGAATCCGTTGTCAAAATTTGTGGCAACCCCATTATTAAAAATTTTATAATTTTGAAATTCTGACAACGGATTCGGATTCAGCGACCCATTTTTAGTGAACATTTTTTTTGCCAGGCCCAAATTTATAAAACTACAAAAAATTAAGGTAGCAACTTTATCCACCATCTTGAATTTTAAAATTCTGACCTTAGATTCGAAATCAGCGACCCCTGAACACTGATAAATGATGTTTGAAACTCTTAAAAATACATATTATTAGGTGGCAATACTGTGGTAAAAATTTAGGTGGCAACCCTAACCTCTATCTTAGACTTTAAACTGTGACATTATATTCGAAATCAAATCCGTTGTCAGAATTTCAAAATTACAAGAATTCGCAAAAATAAAAAAAAATCTAGGTGGCAACTCTATCCGCCATCTTAAATTTTAGAGTTTGACAGCATCTTCGAAATCATTTGCCCCTAAAACTTCCAACCACGGAGTCCACAGAATCCGTAAAAGTCCCATTACGCTTAAGCTCTCTCTAAACAAGCTCATTGAATTTTTTTGGATACTTGCTTTAATTCAATAATTTGGATACTTGAAGAAACAAAATGAACGAAATTCACAAAAGCGCTACTCTCTGTCGAAAGCACGTTATAATACCAAATGCAAATTCGTTGGATCAGGCCATTCGACTACAGTCGAAGATCGAACGCAGCTCATAATAAGGGCCAATATTTCAGAAAAGAGCCAAGTGATATTATCTCGCTGTTACGGCATAAAGAGATCAGCAGATAATTGCAAAGAGCACGTTCATTAACGTAGCGGTAAAATGAATTCGAGTTTTGCAACTGATCCGAATGTTTCCTATAATTGCCTTCACACAAATATATTTATTTTGTCGTACATCCTATTGTTAGCGGTCATGTATGCGGGTCATTAAAAGCCAAGAAATTAAGCAAAGCATAAACTCATAGAGCAGTGACGAACGTGTAGTAAGCACATCGTCTTTTTACGTAAACACGATAGAGTGAATGAGACAATTATAATTGTATACTTTTGCTGTGGCTATCTATCACTGTGGCTATCTATCTAGTGGCGACCGTAGCCTAGTGGGTAGAGTGCGTGGCTCCTAAGCTAAAGAACCGCGGTAGCCCGGGTTCAATTCCAGCTCAGACAGAAAGTTTTTTTCAATTGAAATAATTTTTCTGTTCGGTCGTCACCTCTCTGCAGACAATGGCAAACCTCAGATAGTAAAAATTGCCATGTAAAGCTTCTTGAGAACATAAGCCGTTCGGAGTCGGCATAAAACACGTAGGTCCAGTTCTCGGTCATTTGTGATCAAACATTTAATAACACGCACAACACAATTGATCAATAGAAGCTAGGTCAAAGTCCTTCCAAGGGCTGAAATGGCCAGTTTATTTTTTTTTATATTTTTTTTTATTATCTATCACTGACAGAAATAAAAAGCACAAAAGCGAATGAGTTGAAAGAATGGCACCGAATAAATTGCCATATAAACAGACAAAGCCCAAAAATATGAAAAAAATTCTGATTGGAATGCAAAACTACCGTAAACGTTCTGATCTGACATCTGGCAACATTTTACTTACATCTGTTACAAATTTTAATAGTCGGCGTGCTTTCAAAGTGTCAAATCAATAGTTTTATATTGGATTTAATAAACGTGTAGAAACCCGTAAAAAAAATAAAAAAATACTAAATAAGTAACAAATATTCTTAAATAACACTAGTGAAAAAATTCTGAGTAAAAAGTTTAAGTGAAAGCTAAAAAAATGATTGGCTTTAGTAGCCGAAATTTAAAGCATTTGGCTAAAAATGAGGAGGATAATTTTAGATAAAAAAAGAAAAAACTAATTAATAATCTAACAACTAATTTAAATGAAGTTGAAGTGGAATTGCCTTGTACATCTAAGGAATTCGTTGTTTTTAATTAGCAGACCCTGTCAAGTGCAGTTGAGGAATTTTATTATTTTCCAATACAAGCTGCAGTTTCGTTTAACCTTGAAACGGCAGTTAAAAGGAAGGAATCACTGAAAAGTGTGCTTGCGTCTTGGTATAAAAAATATCTGCCCGGAAAAAGATGTTGTAACGAATTGTTGAAAATCCTTCATTCTTACGAGGTAGCTGTTCCTGTTTCAACCAATTCATTAGGGGCCCTCAAACGATACTACATGACGGACATACATGTAGTTCGATAAAGTAAAGAGACTTTTTTCGTTGCCCTCACACACATCGCACATGACGGATAGACTTCATTATTTTTTAGCTGCCGAAGAGTTAACATCAATTAAAAATATTAATATTAATTGTTTTGAAAATTTTTTTTTAATTTTTTTTTTTTTTTTTTTTGCTTTAAATATTCCAAGCCATCACAATTTTTGGTAAAGATAAAAAAATTCGCGTCAAAATATAACATTTGTTACGTTCGGCAGTTTTGCCGCGAGATGTGCTCTCTCTGAAAATTTTCAACAAATGGCAAAATGTACTAAGTTGGATGGCCGCGCACGCAAACGGAACTACATGTCGGACGTACTTAGCAAATATCAAAAATTTTCGACTTCCATCGGACATGTCCATCCGCCTTGATTTCTTGCACACGAACGATACTACATGTGTGATGACTTGACAGGTCGGATGGACATGTAGTATCGTTTGAGGGCCCCTATTGGTAAAATGTACAGAAGTGATGACAACACGGACATGTGCCCCTGGAACATATATGCATATTGGAATAAAAAATCATATACAGTCCTTAAAAACTGAAATTTTAGAACTTAATTTAAAAGAATTGCTTTTAGATTTAGGTATAGATGGACTTCCATTATTTAAGAGCTCCCAAAAAACATTATGGCCAATTATGGGACACTTTTATAACGTAACAAATTGTCGGGTATTTTTAATTGGAACATTTCTTGGTAGTACAAAACCTTTTTGTGTCTATAACTATTTACATGATTTAATGAGAAGATATAAACTCAACAGGAATTTTTTTTGTGATAATACTATAAAGGTCAAGATTAGAGTGTTTATTTGAGACACTCCTGCGCACTCGTTTTTGTGTGGTATTGTTGGTCACAATGCATTTCATGGTTGAAAAAACTGAAATAATCTTCGAATATGAAATTTTGATTTGTCATTAAAACCAACACATGAAATGTTTAAATAAAAGAGTGTTTCTTATTTGTTTATTGATTTATTCGGCAATAATAGGACTAATCTCATTCCCACTTGCAATGTTTCTATACAGGATTGATCTGAATTCGCTTACAATGTTTTAGCACACGACTGATCTGGCTCTAACTTACAATGTTCGTACACAGGATTGATCTGATTTTCGCTTACAATGTTTTAACACAGCACTAATCTGACTCTGATTACAATGTTCCTATACAAGATTGATCTGACTCTTCCTTACAATATTTTTACACAGGACGGATCTGAATCTCAGTTACAATGTTTTAAAATAGGACTGATCTGACTCCCACTTACAATGTTTAAATACAGGACCGATCTGACCCACACTTACAATGTTTCTATTTATGATCTATCTGTGTGGCTATGAGAAGCCTTTTTAAATGTAAATGGAATTCCGATACAGAATTAGGATGTATCCGACATACATTGTATGGGAGAGAACCTATCTTGTCATGGGTCATTTTACCACTGGGAAGCTGCTGTTAACTTTTTGGGATTTTAACAGCGTGGAGTTTTTAACAGCGTATTAAGACTTGTAGTACATACGTATGCACATATAAATTTTAATATAATTTGTGGTATATGTATGTATTCGAAAAAATACAAATCATATATATTTATGTAGGATGGTAAAACGGAATATATGTACAACAAAAATGCCGTATTAAAGCCTTATGATTTTTATAGGAATATTTTCTGCTCAACTTTTTTAATTTAATACAAAACAGAAAATCACATGGTTTTTTGGACTTAAAATGAATTTTTGATGACTTAAAAAATTGCCTTGAACTTTCGATTTATATGTTTCTTACAAAATTTTCAGAACACTCACCCGTGGAGAATTGAATTTCATCCAAGAAAATTCAGTAAAAATATGAAGAGATAATGAAATATTGTAGAATAAATGTTTAACCTTCTTTGTTAAATGTTTGCACTTTTTTACACGTTTTTTTTTTTGCTTGTATTTAACTCGCCTACATTTTTTAACGCGCCCACGAGGTTATGCACTATGTAACAACTTTCAATATACTGAATTAGAGAAAAGCAAATGAACCTGATGATGTTTAACAGCGCCCGCTTGACTTTCTCTCCTTTAATGGAATTGATGATGTGGATAGAATTGGGCTTGGAATTTGTAGCGACTTTCTCAGATAGACCTTGATGAGGAAAATCCGGCTCGATGTGGACGAAATGTGGACCAATGTTGGAATTCGCAGCGTAGAAATTCTCCTGAGAAAAGATCGATATAGCTTGGAAGATTTGGATATAGATTTGGAATAGAAAAATGTTGGAATGAAAAGAATGTTACACGGGGGTTTGTGCAGTAGGTCTTACCTTGACAAGCGTTTATTTAATAAGAGCGCTTAAACTTAAATCTTATGTAAAAGGAAGTGTTGCGTAACATAACTATATGCGTATAGGTATAGACAAAATGGATACTATTTTATAGTAACGTGAAGCGACATCTGTCAGTCAACTAATGTTAAAGCTAATATCTAAAGTTATTGTTATGACATAAATTAACTTAAGATAGGAAAATTCTTATATATACAGTATGAAGTTGAAGAAAACTAAAAAAAGTCTGGTTTTTGCTGTGCTTACAATTTAGAGACCAACAGCTATTATATGATGTAAGCATGGGTAAACATAAACTTTTATGCACAAAATTGGAAAAAATTAGGATTTTCCTAATTTTTTTTTTCAAATGATAGGATTAAATATTTTAAGTACTAAACCATAGTAAAAACAGTTTTTATTAAAAAATTTAAATAGGAGCTTTTGAACAGACACTCCTCATTAGTATTAAGTGTTGTTTCAGAAAATATTTCAAGAACATTTCATAGCAATTTCTCAAATTTGGATTATATAAATTTTTTTTATTGAAACAAGAAATAAAATAACAAGTTTCGAAAAGTAAAATATCACAACACTGGTACTTTTAATTCGATGTTTTTGTTTGTTAACTCATTTTAAATAACAATTACATTAAAACAAAATGCATACCTTTTTTTTAAAAAAATTCAATTCAAGAGATTTTTTGAACTCTTGTAAAACGCTTCTCCATTTATTGGTCTCTTGAGCTAGTTTTTAAAGTCTATCAATCGGCATGAAACTTTATAGATTTTATTTTTATATCAAATCCACTATTTTAAGTCCATGGCGTCAACAACTTGGTTTATGGGGAGCAAACATTTAATATACATATAAAAATACCTTCTGATTTATCGACATCAAAAACTTTAAATATTTTTTTTAATCAAAACCTTCCCTTGGATAAATCCTGGCTACGGACTTGTGCACAGTTACTATTTTTTCGTTTGAAATTACTGATCAAAAATTGTAATTTAACAAGTGTAACAGTAACTCTAAACGTATCGAACAGTTTAAGTCGGGCGTTAATATTAAAAACAACATATTTCGTGAATTCCATTGTTGTTGCACAGTTACTATTTTTTCGTTTAAAATTACAGAGGAAAAATTGCAACTTAACAATTGTGACAGTAAATCTTAACGTTTCGAACAGTTAAAGTTGGAAACTAATATTTTTGTTAGAACTAATGTTCTAAAAATTTCTAAGGTAAATACATAGCAAAAGTGTTATGGGGTATGATATAAAATCCAACCCAAATTTTTTTGAAACAAATGCAAAAAAAAAATAATGACTTTTTGTTAGTGTTACAGCAGAAACACTGTAAAAATTGTTACTCAACAACTTTTGCGGTAAGACTACTGTATAATTGTAACCTAACAAGTTTTACAGTAAATTCACAGTTGAAATTGTTATTTAACAATTTCTATAGTAGAGCTACTGTAAATATGTTAGCCAACAAGTTTTTTAGTACATGCACAATAAAAATTGTTATTAAACAACTTCTGCGGTAGAGCTACCTTAAGACTGTTACTTAACTAGACTTAGAGAAGGTAATAATTTTTTAACGTTAGAATGTACACTTTTCTTCGTTTGTCAATCGACAGTTTACCATTCGTATCGGTAGAATTGACTGTACATTTTTTTCTGTGTACATAATGAAAACAGCGTCATATGAAATCAAAAAAGCCTTAAGTAACAAACAATTCAAAAACGACTTTTTTATTGATTATAAGCACCTTATCAAAATGCATGTTCCTGTAAAAGTTTACACTTATCCAACTAAAAACGACGTTAATATAAAAAAAATTCTAAAAGCTCTTAGTTTAAGCGAAATTTACAATTTAGAAAGTTTTTGCTTCTCTCGTAAAACTTTTTAACTGAAACTTACAACTTTTTTTTATTTAATTTGAAGATATATAAAATACGTTCACTACCTAGGGGAGGGCACTTGACCTTGCTCTTTCCCCCTTCCACCCTGTGGACGCCCATGGTCCTTTATATTTTATTCAAAAAGCTTAAAACAATTTCTTTTTTATTTTCAATTTTTTCAATAGATATTTTGTAAGATTTTTTAACTATTTAATGTATACTTTCACAGAAAACCGGGTTACTGGTCCATACCGGTATTTCAATTTCATTATTTTGAAAAACCGTTTTTCAATAAACCGTCATTTGATAGCTTTAATTGGGTTATCCGATAAACCGGTTTTTATATTTTGTCGAATATTTGACAGCGCGTGTTATGTATTGCTCTTTTGCAGTAAGTTTGCGATATTAATCCTTAAAAGGCAATACCTATGAAATAAATATCTATCTATCTATCTATCTATTTTTACAACAATATAACTTTGTTTGATATTAAGTTATATATGACCTAATATCATACTTTTAAGGTAACTAAATTATTCCAACAGAGCTTACAATTAAAAAGCAAAGTGATTATACATTGTGTTTGGATTCTTACTTGAATTGATTTTTAATTAAAAAGTCAACTTAATAGGTACATAAAAATTTCATAATATTTATGTTTGCCCTGCACTTTAAATCAATTCAACTTCAATAAACGCGCAAATGTCTATATTATATAAATATGATTAAATGTGTTGTGTATTTTTAATTTTTTTTTTTAATGTATTGACAAATGTGATACACAATTGAATTCAAGTGATTATCTTTTATATTAATTAATAATGCAATGTTTTTTTTTTGCAAATCAAAAGTGCAAAAAGTACATTATTTATGTAATAAAAATAAGTTAGTAGTATTTGGTTTGCAATAATTTGAGTAACATAAATGATGATATCATAAACAAATTTCTATGATGAACAATGTTTTTTTTTTTCAATTTAGTAACTGGAAAATATAGTTCACTAACTTTAATATTTATAAATATGAAGCAATGATGTGATTGCATACGTAAAGAACTTCAACTCTATTTAAGTAATGAGCAAAATTTGTTTAAATTCCAATTAATATTATTTTTTATAAATTGCTGCTTAAAACACGAACAGAAATATTTTTTTTTTTTTGTATCATGAAATTGTTTTGCTTGTTCCAACTTTATGTAAAATTAATTCTAGTTTTCTTGAAACAAGCCTTTTAAACTATAAATTGGAAAAAATCTAACTATTCATTTAAAAACATAATAATCTGTTTAAAAACATCTAAATATTTATCAAAAACATACTAACAGCCCTATTCTGGCAAATTAACAAATTGTTAACCAGTATTTTGAATATTTCTATGTGTTTGTTGTTTTCAATACAAAATTTAAAGCTCAAAAAACCAAATTTGTTAATGAAATTGTCAATAACTGAAAAGCAGTTGACAATTTTTATCAAATTTTTTTATTTTTTTGCTTCAAATTTTGTTTTGAAATGAAAAAAATTGCAACAAAAACATAGAAATTTTCAAAATACTGGTTAAAAATTTATTAATTTGTTAGAATAGGGCTGCAAAGGTAAAATATCTCCAAAGATATGAGGTGAAGACAAATTTTGTTCAAGGAGGTTATTAATGAAATTTTGCAATAAAAATGTTCAAAGAATATTTAAACCCTCTCCTTGTCTGTTTTAAGTGGTACTTTTTACACCATTTTTGAAATGGTCAAAAAGAATTCATAAAAAATGTGATAGAGGGTAAAAATATTTGTAAAACTTTTTTCTTACAAAATTATGCTATTTTTGTGTTAACAATCAACTGTGCTATTGACATTCCAATGACGTGTCATTTTAAAAAGTATTCGCACACTTTATACAAATTTGTAAATTAAGAGTAAATTTAAATTTAAGCAATTACTCAGACAAAAATTTTTAAAATGCTGATACACACATGTTATGTTTTTGACTCTTGTACTGGAATCCATTGAATAAAGAACTGACTTTAGAAAATAATAAACATTTTCGTAGTGTCTTCCTTATAAAAGATAAACGTTTAAAATTTGGTATCAAAAGATACAGATGCATGGGCGTCCGGCATGGGGCAAGTGCAACACCCTTCCCGCCCTAGGCAGTGAAAATTTTTTATATATCTTCATATTAAATCAAAAAAGCCGTAAGTTTAAATTAAAAAAATTTTAAGAGGAAAGCAAAAAGCTTTCTAAATTGTAAGTTGCGCTTAAACTTAGGGCATTAAGAACTTTGTTAATAAAAAACATCGTTTTTAGTTGTCGAACTGTAAAATTTTGCGAAACATGTATTTTGATAAGATGCATCATAATCATTGGCTTAGCTAGCGGGGGGAAGGGGGGAAGTTTCCCCCCACTTATTAAGCTCGATAAACAATTTAAAAAGAAAACATCCAAAAGTTATTTAAAATATTAGTTTTTTTTACAACGATAATATTTTTGTATTATATATTTTGCTCTTCTTTCTTTCTTCTTCATAAACATGCTTTCGGATAACCATTTTCTTTCTCTGTGCTTGCAAAAAGATAGAACAAAATGTAGAGTCTCTGCTGCAATTCCAATTTGAAAAAAAAACGGATACACTGAAAAAACTATTAAATGAAGTTGAAAAACTTGTTGCTTTCATCAGCCTGCATCAGCAGCTTCATCAGAGCGTCAAACTTCCCCCCTTCCCCCCGCTAGCTAAGCCAATGATTATGATGCATCTTATCAAAATACATGTTTCGCAAAATTTTACAGTTCGACAACTAAAAACGATGTTTTTTATTAACAAAGTTCTTAATGCCCTAAGTTTAAGCGCAACTTACAATTCAGAAAGCTTTTTGCTTTCCTCTTAAAATTTTTTTAATTTAAACATATTACCATATGAAAGATCCTTTAAAAAATGATCTCTAATATCGGAATTGGAAAAACTTTTAAAAATAATGAAATTTTAATATATTTTTATTTAGTTTTATATTTTTTTATTTTGAAACTAAAATAAAAAATTTGTTAATTCATATTCAGGTTTCTTTTAAGAAATTTTGGTGATTTTTTTTGGCCCCCCCAGATGAAATTAGCTTCCAACGCGCTTGATCATAATCAATCAAAAAGTCGATTTTGAATTTTTGTAACCTACAGCTTTTTTGATTTTATACGACGATATGTTAATTATGTTTTTAATATATTTTGTAGAAAATACAAAAATACTGTTTTTTGGATATTTTATAAATAATGCTGAGCTAAGCCATTTATTTTTAAATAGTATATTGTACCCGTTTTTATAAGGCCGTGTTCATATGACGCGTTTTTTGACGATTGCGACACCGCTCTCACATTTTTTTTTTGCAGAATCTGAAGAATCTTTTTTTGCAAGCGTCTGAAAAATGTTCGTTATTTTCAGCCACGAATAGAATTGTATATTGTCCGAATATATTTCAGAATGATCCTAATACATAGCTACGAAAAAAGATCTGTTCAGCTGGGGTTTGAATCGCGTTTCTTTATTTTATGGGCTACGTACTTTTCCAGTGGGCTACGGCCACCTTGCAATCACACATTACCTTATATTCGGTTAATGAGGCTATTCACAGTTTAAGCGTACATTTAACAAATCGTATTTTTAGCATTTGTTATTGTTGAAACTGTGAACACTCCACCATGTGACTGTCGTATTCAAAAATTATGCAAACCTGTGATGTATGTAATATGGCTGCCGTAGACAGAGCATAAAATACGAGGTACAAAAAACACGTCCAAGGGCTATTTTAATTTACGCGTGTTTGCCTATTTTCGATTGCATTCAAAACAACAACAAATCAAAATACGCTTACGTAAATTGGGGTACAAATAACAAATCGTATGAATAGCAGACCAGCGTATTCAAACTGTAAATAGCCTTATTGTTTGACAAACCATTCTTAACGATTTCAGTTGTAAATATTTTAAATTCATCTAAAACTTCGTACCTTCTACGAATAATGAGAATAACTACGAATGAATTTTTTAGTAAATACTACGAATGTAACACAAGAAATTACAAACTTATTCGTACGAGAAATTGACGAAAGTTTAGAAATGATATTCCTTTTCAGTTGAAGATCATTCTTCTCAGCAACAGATAGCAAGGGGCATTTTATTCAATTACGGATATAAACTTTGACGATAAGCAAATTTATCTTTTAAACTCATTGTAAACAAGCAAAAGACAAAGTAAACAAACTTAATAAAATAATTAATGTCTCAAAAAAAGTCGGTTAGGTTTTATATAATAAAGATGATCCACTCAAAATTTTAATTTATGCGAATGATATATATTTCAAAAACGTAAATCCAAATCTGAAAAATTTCAGTCCACTCGAAATTGGTTTAGGGTTTAAAGGCTTTCAAATTTAAAAAATGGCCCAAAAATTTAGTGAGTTTCAGTTTTCCAACAAAAAATATATTTTTTATGGCATAGGACTAAAATGAATAAAAGAATTAATTATGAATAACAAATGAATAATGAATAAAAATTAAATAATGAATAATGAATAATGAATAATGAATAATAAATAATGAATAAAAAAAATAATAATTGAAAATTTTGAAATTCTTTGTGAACTTCAGGACATGAACATTCAAATTAATATAAAAAAATTGATTCATTATTCTAAATCAATCAATCAATTGAAATCAATAATAAATAATTTCTTTGAAAATTAATGTGAATTAAAAATGTTATTTATAAATCAATTTTGCATTCATTGAATGCATTCTTATTGAGTTATCCACCGATGCACTATTTTGTGAATAGAATAAAATTGAATGCATTCTTTTACAGCTCTGACAATTAATATGCATTTTTTTTGTCATAAGTTTTTTTGTAAAAATGCTACCAAAAATTTATTTCGTCTAATTATACTTACAAAAATTAAATTAATAAAATTTTCATATTTTGTGAAATAAAATTTTTAATATTGGTGTGGAATTTTTAAATATATATTGCTTTCTTGAATTCAATGAACTTTCTACTTAACTTTTTTAATTAAAAGTAAAAAAAGGATGTGTTAAATTAATTTTGTTTTTCACGAAAAATTAAGTGACCTAATATTTCAAATTGCAACTAAAAATAATCTTTCTAAAAATTAAATGAAAAAATCAACAGTTCTATGAATTTTTTATTGTTTTCTGTCAAGTTTGTTTTATTATAAAAATATATAAACAAATTTAAACAAATTTAAATGTTACACTAACAAAGTATTGAAATTATTTTCAGGATTAAAGCTGTTATTGTTGGAAGTTGACGTATAATTAATGCGATATATTCAGCAATTCTTCATTAAAATAAGGTTCTAAATTTGAATAATTTTGAAAAAAATACACAAATTAGTTTGACTCCTTGGTATTGTTTTTTAACGGGATTAATATTTAACTTTCTAAATTATCTCAGAGAATAAATTTATTTATATTCAATTCAACGAAAAAATTTGTGTGAATTGTTCTCCCCTACAATTGAAAAAATGACAATGTGCGATGAGTTTAATGAAAAAGTTAATATATGAAAACTTTTTATGGCAACACTGGCATTGAATGATCAAATATTCGGTTAAATAGAAAATTAAAACACAATCGACAACAAAATATTTCTAGAATTACCGAAAGATTATGTGCCACGTTTGTTTAGAATAGGTTTGAAAATTAATCCAATAAATGACATCAACCAACTTGTTACAACAACATCCACATTTCAATGTAGAAAATAGTAACTGGAAAGAAAGCTGTTATTTAATCCACTATAATAGCTTGAAAGCTTTTTTGAGTAACAACGAGTTAAGTAGAGACAAGAACCAGCGTTGCTTGAATAACAGTTTGAACTGTGCTGTTTAGCTTTTAACAGAAAAAGCCAGCGGCTGTAGCCTCATCTTCAATTTTATACAGAGGCTTATTTTTATTGAAAAGCTTTTAATAAGCTCTACACTTGAAATAACGGAAATAATTGTAATTTTTTAATTTTATGAATTCACCTTAAGATGTCGCTTATGCTGATTTTCAGCTTTTTTAAATGTGGTGCTTCCTTTGGATACAAAATTTTGCACACTTTAAACCTTCTGTAGAAATAACAGTTTATTCTTTAGGCTTAAAGCTAAAACATACCGTTAGTCGAAAACGGTTACAGACAGTGGCGTAACTATAGGGAAATCAAGGGATGTATCTCCCCTTTTCCTAAAGCTTCATTTAAAAATCAATCTACTTTTTGTTTTAAAAAATTTACTTTAATTTTTTTCATAAATTGTTCGAATAAAAAAATAATTTGATTGCACTGCGCATTAATTATTTTTTTTAGCAAATTGAATCAGGTGCATTGTCATAGAAACTTTCGTCCCTATTGGCAAAAATTTTAAACAGTCGATTTTCACAAGTTTCTCTTGAGGCGAATTCTTTACGAACAAATCATTGGCATTCACTTGGTGTCAGGTCCAGACTATTAAATGAATGCATGTGACAAACCACAACCGATGTGTGTGGTATGGCATTGTCCTGATGGTACGTATTGCCTTATTTTGTACAACGCACGCAATCACATAATTTGTATTTTTTATGTCTGGCAATTCTATTTCCATATGAATTAGAACAAAGCCTTTCTCTCTCACTGAAATTTTCCTTTAAAATATATTGCCAGAACTATCAATATATTTGCCAAAAATTAAAATCACTTCATATTAAATGGAAAATCGATCATTTTGTATGACGAGAGTTATTTCACACGAATTACTCCACAAATGCCAGGAAACGATATATTTTACACAAATGATAATTCTCCAAGCTCTCCTGATGTACAATAAAAAGTCAGAAGAAGTTTGAGCAAGAAGTTATGCTTTGCATTGCTGTCTTTGACAAAGTAATTTCGAGGCCTTACTTCAAGCCAAATGGTCTGGCAATAAATCAAGCGATCTATCAAAATTATTTTTTAAAACCAAATTTTGCTTCTATTTATTCATAAATATTATTAGGATGATGATTATACATTTTGGCCGGACAAAGCCTCCTCACATTATGCAAGGACGACATTGAAGTTGTTGATCAGAAAAAATACAATTTTGGGCCTAAAGACAGGAACACCACCAACTTTTCACAATGCCGACCAATTGGATCGGTCTTGCGAGAAAATCGATTTGAAGTTTTTTATACTGTAACATCCCAGTAGGAGAAATCGGTTGCTTGAAACGCTGTATCTTCGTTAGTTTTACTTTCGTTAACTTGAAATTTTTAAACAATACTATCGACACGTTGTTTTAAAAAATAAAAATAAAAATTATAATAAAAGCACGGTTTTCGAAAACAGTTTAAAAATCGAAAACCGGTAAAAAAATTGCCAGGTTAATGATTGTTTAATACGTCTAGTACCTTAAAATTATTTTTTAATGGTCAAATTCACTTTTGAGGGTGTATTAACAATTTTAAGTAAGGTGACATGTCATACTCGACCAGATCTACAACCTGTGCTATGTCACTTCAAAAGTACATTTTCACTGTAGCACCGTTTTATCATTTAATTAAATTACAAATGCAGCCTTATTTTATAATAACAGTTTGAACGTGACCACAGAAGCGAAGCTAAAAGCTGAAATATTTCTGCGGCAACGATATTGTTCGAAGCAAGATCTAAAAACAGTAACAGTGATGGAGACACTTTCAAAAACAAAAGCAGTTATTCCAGTGACTTCAGCTTCCGCTGAAAGAAGTTTTTTAGTACTAAGTCTTCTTAGTAAAAACAACTACTAAGAAGACTTAAAAACCTACTTAAAAACAACTATGTTAGAAAATCGGTAAAATAGTTTAGTCTTTTAACAGAGAAATTCAAACAAACCCAAAAATAAAAACAAAAATTGACGCCTTGGTAACGCGAATAACCATAAGAACTCTATTTTTAATAAGATCTTTAAATACTTCCAAGCTATTAATTCCTACAAATTATGTTACTTTTAAAATGTTGATATACTTTTGAATTGTGTATTTACTAAAGTCATTTAAAAAGCTAATGTTATTTTTAAAAATAAGTTTACAATATACATCAGTAAATATTAGTGTCCAATCGAATGTGGACACTAACAAATTTTTTTTCAAGTAAAAAATGTTAAAATTTATTCCTTGCTTTAGTTATTTATTAATTTCAGTACAAAAAACTGCAATCATTAAGGGTCCAGTCATGTTAAACAGGCCGAAAAATATGCAATTTTTATTAATCTTTTTTGGAAAAAGTGAAGGTACTCAAAATTTTTTGAGAATATTTACAGTTTTAATTACTCGTATTTTGAAAAAAAAACATTAAGATTCGTTAGAAATTGACTAAGTCATGAGAGTCGTTAGCTCAAAAACAAAGTTGTAAAGAAAACGTTTTTAAAGTTTTAAGTACAGTGCGCTTCCTGCTTTGAATCGGTCGGCTCGGAGGCTTATAACTTTGGAACAATTATTTATTTCGATTTAACCTTTTAGAATGATATTTCACACAGTTACACAGTTATATAAAAATGCAAAAAAAGTGGTGCGGTCGGGGGACCCCCGTCTGGAACGAAGTTTCTTTCGCTTTTTCTTCAACTTGTAATTCGAAATGAAATCTGTATATTTTTATTTTTTTTATTATTTTGTATTTTATATAATTTTTTCAAGTCAAATAATGTAAGCACACAATCAAATCAAAAAGTTTAATATAATATTTTAGGAAAAAGTTTAATTGATGTAAAATATTTAAGATGTAAAATTATAATAAGAGATGAAAAAACTTTTTAAGATTCTAACATCAGATTACACACATCTAACTGTATTACACACATTCGCTGCGGTATCCATTTCTTATTTTCAATAAAATTTCTCACGTACGATTTAAAACAAACACAAAAATACATTGGCGTTGGAAGCGGGGGGACAGGGGGGCCACCACTTTTTTAGCTAGATAAACAATTTAAAAGGAAAACTTCAAAAGTTATTCAAAATATCAGTTTGTTTTTACAACGATAATATTTTTGTATTATATATTTTCCTCTTCTTTCTCTCTTCTTCATAAGCATGCTTGCGGATAACCATTTTCTTTCTCTGTCTTTGCAAAAAGATAGAACAAAATCTAGAGTTTCTATTACAAACCCACCACTTCAGTTTAAAAGCACCCTTAAGTATGTAGCTTAATGCTTGTTAATTTTGCAACTCTGGTAAGAAAAAATTTGACATGTTCTTAGGGGCTTTCCATATAGGGCTGTTCACATTTCAAACTGCTCATCAAATCGATCATCAAATGATTTGACAACTGATTTGACCAACAGAATTTGTATGGATTTGATGGCGATTTGACGAGTGTGAACACTTATCAAATCGTTGGTCAAATCGTTTGATGAAAATCAAAATTTTTTGATTTTTCTGCTGATTTGACGAACGATTTGACCAGTGTGAACACTCGTCAAAAAGTGTAGTACGATTTTGTCAGTTCAAAAAAGTTTTCAACCTGTGCACAACGCGGCAAAAGAAGGAGCGGAAGAAAATAATATCAAAATAATAATATATAACTGTTGCAAACAATTTATAATAATTTATAAAATAATTTCTTTTTCTTCCAATACGATTTTAATAACAAAAGGTATTAAAATTTTTCCATCATCGCGATGTGCTTACTTCGGTGTTCAAGATAAAATGAAATTTGACGAAAAATTTGAAGAGTCAGAACACTTCTGTGGTCAAACGATTTGACAAACGATTTGATGATCGGTTTGAAATGTGAACAGTACTTATTGGACGACATGTTGTACGATAAGTTAAATGGAAAACAAATGGGACTATTTGATTGAGCGTTCGAACGATCCAACTTGTAAAGCAACATCATTAATTGCAAGCCCTCAAGCACAACACATCCGGCTAATAGCTAAGCAACTTTTAGATGCCCTAACAATTGAGCAGTAATTTTACACAGTTGTACAATATTGTACAATCGGCAGAAAAAAACCAAAAATTTCGACTATCGTTTTAGCTTACGCATGGTACTACATGTTGTACAATCTGCCATATTGGTCCAATGTTTTGGAAAATGCGAAAGCCCCTACTGTGAATTAGCTGATGAATTTCCACCTCGACGCTTTGAAGAAACATCAAATCCGGTTCCTTGAGTACAGTTGCCATTATATGATCGGCAACGAAAAGATTATTTCGAAATTTTAGATCTTCTCTCAAATGAGATAACGGCTAGATTCGATCAAACAGGTTGATATTTTACTTTTTTTTTATTTTTGCAAGTTTACACCAGCTTAACTCAACCGACTCACTTTGATTTAACATTCGGTGAGTCGGTTGAGTGATGCTAGTGTAAACTGGCACTTTGTAAATCTTATTGTACATTTAAACAGATCTTGACACTCTGGAATCGTTGGAAAATATTGTAATCGAAGCCTTCAACGGAAAAGTGCCTTCTGAACAAAATCTAAAAACAAAACTAGATCTTTATGCAGATGACTTTTTTGCAGATGAAATTGCTGAAGCAATTGCCTGGCCAAACACCTTGAAATTGTAGTGGCATTGTATCCCAATTTGCGAAAAATTCGGATACTGTAAAAAAAACTATTAAATGAAGTTGAAAAACTTATTGCTTTACTTTTGACTGTGCCTGCATCAGCAGCTTCATCTGAGCGTCCTTTTAGTGCACTAAGACGACTTAAAACGTATCTTCGAGCAACTATGACACAGAAACGACTCACTCATGCGGCACTTATACACATTCACAAAGATAAAACCGAAGAATTGAATTCGATGGAGGTGGTGAAAGAGTTTGTTTCTCGCAAGGACAGAAAGAAACATTTTGGAATAATTTAAATTGATATAACTTTTTGTACCTTATTGCATTTAAACCATGTAAAGATATACCTAGTCTTGCTTTATAAAAGCAACCATTATTTCTAATATTTTCATATTACCATATGAAAAATCCTTGATCTCTTATATTGAAATTGGAAGAACTTTTAAAAATAATGAAATTTTAATATTTTTTTATATATTTTTATATTTTTTATATATTTTTATATTTTTTTTATTTTAAACTAAAATAAAAAATTTGTTTATTCACATTCATGTTTCTTTGAAGAAATTTTGGTGAACTTTTTTTTGCATCACCATTTGTACTGCCCCCCCATTTGTACTGCCCCCCAGATGAAATTAGCTTCCGACGCGCTTGCAAAAATATAAAAATGTATGTGTGCGGCTACCACGCACCGGTAGAAGTGAAACCTTCAGAAAACTGTAAAAATTTTTAGTACAACAACTAAAAACATCGTAACCTAAGAATGATATAAAGAGACTTGAAAATAAAGTTTTTGACTTTCCATGCAAATATCTTTCCATGTGCTTTCTTATATTGATCACAGGAACTAGCACATCAAATTTCAAATTTGTATTTTTCACCGTAGTGGAGATATAAGTTGGGTATAAAAATACCCAACTTTCGTTAATGTGTTCTAAATGGGCACTAATTAATTCTGCAACGAAAGCACAGTTTTATATCATTAATTTCTATCAATAGCAGGTATAGTTGGTAAATTAGCTAAGAGAGCTTTTACATTTTTTAAAATATAAAATTTTTTACAAATGATAATACAAATTTGTCTGATTTTTAATGTTAATTACTTTTGACTTTGAAAATGTTGTAGTTAACGTAAAAATTTCTTTACACACTCCAAAAACAATTTATAGCTCTATGTTTTCTTAAAGCATCAAACAAAAAAAATTAAACATTTAGCTGTTACCAATCCGGAGATATGATCAATTCTGCAGAAGCATTTTCATGGGTAAATACCCAACCGTGGTGAATGTGTTAAATATATTTAATTTAAATTTTTTTTTTCAGGAATTCAATAAAGAGACAACAAAAATATTTATTTATCGTGTTTTATAATAATTCTGTCTATTGTAACGATATCTTGTAACAAATTTAATTACCCTAGTGACAATATTATTTCTAGTGTTTTCTAATATTGCCACGCCCCTTTGTAAAATAACACTTACTTTTTTTGTGCACACCTCTATACTAAATTTCGGTATCCTGTGTCAATATTATATGAGATACAGAAATTTTATAATATTGCCATGCCCCTTTGTCATATAACGCCCACTTTCTTGACCGCATTTGGTCATAATGTTGTCAATATTATTCGAGATACAATATTATTTGCCTGCTAGTTTGTAGTCTGCTCGATATCACATGGTTACGTGATTTTTTTTCTACCAAAACACACTACCCGCAAGCTGCGTATAGGAACTTCGTTCCAAAAAATATAAAAAATTTGTTTGCTTTGGGACGAATCGTTATTACTGCGTCTCAATAAATGATGAATACTCTGACATGATTAAATTACCTGCTGGTATCCCTCAGGGATCAGTACTTGGGCCACTACTGTTTATTCTGTATTACTCAGACTTTCCAAAATACAAAAACTGTTACTATGCTATGTATGCTGACGATATTGCTATCTTTTATTCGCATGAGTATGGTCACGATATTGTGACAAATCTACAGAATGCCTACAGAATAAATCTACAGAATAATTGGAAAATAAAAATTAATGCTAACAAAACGCAAGCTATCTTTTTCACAAAAAAAAAGAAGTAACTGCTTTCTGCCAAACACACAATTAAAATTAGAAAATCATAGTATACCATGGTCAAATACGGTTTAATACCTAGGAGTTATTTTTGACAAAAAAATAATTTTCCGAGATCATGTTAGTCATATCAAAAGTAAATTCAATATAGCTATAAAAATGTTATACCCATTAATTAATAGAAATTCTAGCTTAAGCAGAGATAATAAATTAATTATTTGCAAAACTATTTTTCAAGCAATAATTCTATATGCTTGCCCAGCCTGGAGCGCCTGCGCTAAATCGCATCTTAAAACTTTACAAGTATGTCAGAATAAACTTCTAAAAATGATGCTTAATCTACCGTGTAAAATTAATATCTGTTCGTACAGAGTAGATAACAAATAAATTCAAAAATAGCTGTGCCCATATGTCCGAAATTTGTCTTATCAGGGAATTATACCAATGACTGTACGTTATGTATTCAAATTTGTCCTATTGTAAATATTTTACACAAACGTTCTTCATATTTGCTTAGTTAATTAAATTAGATTTTAAGTTTAAATAAGAAGGTTTTTGTATAGTAGTATTTTCCTTCGAAAAATAAATAGATTCTAAATAAAAAGTATTTGAGGTCTGTAATTTATAAATGTAAGAAAATGCTACAGAATTAAGGTTTAATAACTATATATCTGTAAATTGTGCGGTAGCATATGTTTTGTAACAATTTATATTGATTTTTTCTACTAAATAAATAAATAAAAAAATAAGGGACGAAGCCGAAGGTTAAGAAATCGGCCGAATACCGAAGCCGAATATTCGGTCGGACAATAGTAAATATTATAAATAAAAAAAAACGATTTTGCTAATTTGTTGTTCTCCCCCCATTAGATATTTCTAGATCCACCACTGCAAACAAACCTTTTATTTTTGATTTAAAGTAAGCCTCATTATCCGCTTTACCGCCTCATTTTGTATAGCGAAAACGCAAACCAGCGACAAGCAAGACACGAGAAGCAATACTTTTATCTATACAAAATTCTATTGCTTCTCGTGTCTTACTTGTCGCTTGTGTGCATTTGCAAGTATGCAATTTAATGCAAACACCAAACATTACGATGCTAAAAAATGTGCACATTCCGATAATTCTTACATTCTTACATTTCTACGCCATTGACATTATTAAATAAAAACTATTTCAACTAATTGTTTTCCAGCCCAAAGATATGCAATTAATTTTGCTGCTGTGATCGCGCAAAAAAGCAAGTGCTGTCCAAACACTATTCTCCCACTGACACAAACACACAACACACGAACACCAACAGTGGTACTCGTTCAATTGCTGACTCGACACTTTTGCCAAGAAGTTTGCTGAAAAGCAATTAGTGCAGGTTTTTTCCCATTTTTGTTTCTGTTTTTATATTGGGCGGCAAAACATAATAAGTGCCACACCTACAGCTTTTCCGCTACACAGTGACCAGAGTGCTTAGTGAGTAGGTTGTGCCTATGGTTGTGCTTAGTGGTTACTCAGGATGCAAAACACCAATTATTCATGGATAATCTAACCAGTAATGGGACGTTAATTACTTTCAGCATGTCAGCTACAAGCACGTCGCAATTTCTTGCCGCTTTGGTCATGTCATTAAATAGCATTTTTGGTGCTCTATGGAGCGAGAAGGGGAGGGGAGGAGAAGAAGAACACGAACACAGCAAATACGCTGTCATAAGTTGGCAACACTTTTTTTGTGTAACTAACGAATTATTAATTAATGATCACAAAATTTGCTCATACATATGTAGTGCATATGACAGCTTTTCCAAATGAGCTGCAATATAATCCATTTCATGGATTAATGGTGTGTTTACTTTTTTGCTACTTTTGCTACTCAATCAAATCGTTTTAACTTCCAGCAAAACCATTTAACTTATGTATAAATTGTTTGCAATCAAGTGTCATTGATGCGCATCAAGTACCAAGGTTCACACTTAAGCCAGCATAATCACACTTCCAATACACCCCAAGCCAGAGCAGGTTTTTTTCGAGCTCATCAAGTGTGCCATTAGCGCTTTCAATGAGCTTCTCAAGAAGTCTTTATAATGGCAGGAACTTGCACAATTCCGCTGGGACGGAACTTATGGCGGTTTATATGGAACAAAACTGAAAAAACAAAATTAAAATTGCAAAAAAATTGCCACTAAAACGTTTGCATTGCATTGATCTCTCAACTGTAAGAGTTGTTAGGGGGCGGATTTTTTCACCATTCAATCTTGCTATTCAATCATTTTGTGTTGTTTAATTTTATTACTATTTTTTGCAATTTGTTGTGGGTTGACATGAATTATATCCTCATTGTTTTTTTTTTACTAGAAGCTTGTCTTAAGCAATAGAATTTTATCTAACTGATGAAATGCGATATGATTTGTAGTCTAGTTTTAGCTGTTTAAGGTCACGTGACGGGATATGCACAATGATGGAATTTTCAAGATATTTTCTTCCACTTGCATGGGTTGCAGTAGACTTAATGTTTAACCCTTAGATGACACATGGGCTAATTCGTTATCCCAGACTTTTATATTATTCAACTTATCCAATTTTAAGGCATTATTTGCTTTTTCTTAACAAATAGTGAAATTAAAATTAATGAACGATCAAAAGTTTCAGAGCATATATCAAACAACATTTATATACTATTTCTGTAGATCAAAATATCTTAATCTTTAATTTCAAAAGCAATTTTTTTTGTTTCGAAGGTCACTGACCTCAAGTTCTTAACATCCTAATATACTACAATAATGTCGAAAAATTAAAGCTCGCATAAAATAATTAAACTTTTCCTCTGTCTGCATAATATTCTACAATTTGTAATATAAGTTAAGCTTTCCAATCTTAACGTAAATTAGATCCGTGATGATAGAACAAATTTTAAAATACCCTAATATTTTAGTTCTCATTGTGAATATAAAAATGTATTTTTTTGACACTATGGGCAGATTTTTTAGTACTGGTGTAATTTTTTTAGAGTTTAAACTAAGCTTTAACTATAAATCAATTCTTTCATTAAATACGGAATGAAGATAAAACATAGTTTAAACGACCAATATTGGTAGTTTCAAATTTTTTAACTTGTCACATTATTTTAACTTATGATTTCTGATCAAAAATCATATAAAATAAAATAAAAGCGTTAGTAAGAAATTAACTAATTTTCCTTCTTAGAAATTGGAAAAAAAAATTTTTTGAAGAACACATTAATTTATGTGTTTGGAGACTTTCAAAATGTATTGCTCCGCTTTACCTTTTCCGAGAGACTAACGTTGTGGTCAATTCATAGATATTAATCACATGTCGCTTCAAGGTCATAGTCACTGATGGATATGAGAAGGCGAAAATAAGCTGTCAGGAAATCAATTCAACTACATCTTATTAAACGATATGACAAAAAAACCAATTCAATAGAGTTAAAATTGAGTCAAAAAAATAAATAATTCGGAGGGGTGTCAAAAAGTTAAAAAAAAAATTAAATAATTGTTTATACATCAAAACATTCCATTTTTAATTGCATTTTGCTGCTAAATACAAAAAAATTTAAGGTTCAGAAAATTATTTTGGTCATTAGTTTAAATTTGGTTTAAAGATATATTCACATTTATATGGATTTTACTAAAATGTTTCTGATTAGTCGTGCCACCCTCCTTCCTCATAAAAAACGTACTTCCATAAAAATAATAAAACGCCAAAAAAATACCACACTTTTCATAAACTGGATGAGCTCCAGTTAAAAAAGTGTTTTTCGGGCCCTCAGAGTTCATGTGAATTTATTAATTTTTATACTGGCATTAAAACTACGTAGGAACCTGAGTCCCTACTAATATATGGTATCAATTAATAGTTGAATTCAAATATTACCACTAAAAATGAAATAATGGCGTTTACCAGGAGCAACAAATATTTTTTTTCCCCATTTTATAAAAGTACAATATTTCAAAAGTATTCTCTAAAAATTTTAGACTAATCCGATTATTATTTATGGAGAAAAGTATTTTTAAATAAGTGTATTTAATCTGCTGTTTTTTTTTTATCTCAAAACCACACGGAGAAAACTATTTTGCTTTAAAACAAATCAGTAAAGCTTTGCTTAATCACGATGCGATTTTAGAAAATGATTGCTTAATTGAAATCACTCCTCATGTAATTACAAAAAAGCAAAATTTTATTAAATTCAAGCAAATGTTTCCTAAGTTTTTAAAAAGTGATAGCAAATTTTTAATTTACTCAAGCAAATATTTGCTAAGTTATTATAAATTCAAATAGCAAATTTCTACTTAATTCAAGAAAATATGTGCTCAGTTATTATAAAATGGAATAGCAAATTTCTACTTAATTCAAGCAAATATTTGCTAGGTTATAATAAATTCCAAAAGCAAATTTTTACTTAAATCGAGGAAATATTTTCCAAGTTATTATAAACTCAAATAGCAAATTTTTACTAAATTCAAGCAAACTTCTACTAAACACACGAACATACGTTTATTGTTAATGAAGAAAATTAGGCAACGATTGGTTAATAACTGCAATGTTCGAATGGATAAGTCCATTCATTTTCACTCACGCGGGCGAGGTTCAAATCTCCAGATGGTGGTAGTTTTTCAATTTAATTTAATGTTAGTAATTATTTCACTTCAGAAATAGTTTAGTTTTCGACAAAAACTAATCAAAATTGCCTATTCCAATTTATAATAACTAAGCAAATATTTGCTTGAATTAAGCGTAAATTAGCTTTTCCAATTTATAATAATTAAGCAAAGATTTGCTTGAATTAAGTACAAATTTGCTTTTGCAGTTTATAATAACTAAGCAAAATTTTGATTAATTTCAACCAAATATTTGCTTAGTTATTATAAATTGGAATAGAAAATTTCTACTTAATTCAAGCAAATATTTGCTTAGTTATTGTAAATTGAAATAGCAAATTTTGATTAGTTTTTGCTGAAACTTAGGATAATTTTGAAGTGGCTGAGAAACAGCGTAAGTTTGCTTAATCGCCATACAAAATTAGCAAACATTTTTCTACGTGCATGTTTTCAAAGTCGGTGATCACTGTAGCTTTAGAACTGGTCTACAGATCAGCTTTAAATTTTTCTCACTTTTTCAATACGTAATGACCTCCTGATAAACGAAGGATTTTATTTGAGGGGAATAAATTTTATATGAGTGAAAATTTGGTCAAATAAGCAGCACTGAATTTCAACATCAGCCATTTTTCGAAAAATCAAAATTTTTCAAATCCTTTCTTTCATCAGGAGCATTATTTCATCAACTAATGAACCCTTTTTTTTTGCTTCGGATCCAGTGACGAGCAGCAGTGATCAAGTCAAAACACTTTTTTTTAGATCCCTCGCGAATTTGCTGTATACCACTAAATTTTTTCAAAAATATATCTATCATTAAAAAAAATTTGTTATTAACGATTTTGACGTGTGCTCAAAAAAAAATCTTAAAAAATAAATGTTCTTATAGGTCCCAACTAGTTGTGTCCCTTATTGTGACATTGCACGTTTGAGAAAAAAAACTGGACTCAATTTAAAACATTGATTGTGAAAAGTCGAATACATAGCGACTTGAAATTTTTATTACATAAATAATACAAAAGTATTGAAATAATAAAAACAGCTTAAATTTTCAAACCTTTAGATCGCCGTAGCGAGGTCAAACTTAGTAATTCTTGTTTAAGTTGTAGCCACAAGTTTAATTAATCCATCAAAAGAATTTCATTAATTTATTTATTTAATAAATCAACTATTAGCATTTATTGTTATACAGTTACTATAAGTACATAAATTAAACGTCGGTATATAAAATTAATTTAACATGTTATCGTTCTTAAATGCTACCCTATTTTGAGTAATTTCAATCGAGCTGCAGATAGTGTTGAACGTTTTAGTCATATTGTAAGCCGGGCCATATCTGCCATAATTAGTCCTTCTGTAGAGTATATAAAACAATTGTCTTTTCCTAAAATCTCTTTCAGATGCATAAAGTTTGAAAAGTGATACACATTCAATATAATTCATCTCTACATCCCTGGCAGATAAGGCGAGAAAATACTTTCTCCAGACTTCAAAGACTTAAGTACAAGAAGAGAACATCGGGATTCATAGGAGGGCACAAAATCCCAGTGGAGCTTCCGAATTGCTAACCTAGTGAAATGCCTTTGAATATTTTCAATTGTTTTAATATGCACAAAATATTGAGGCCAACACAATTGCATTCTAAAACCAATCTGACAATTGAAAAAAAACGTTCCTCACGGTAACAGGGATCAGAGAACTCCCGAGTATTGCTCGATAGAAATCCCATAATAGCATTCGCTTTTGATCAAAAAACCATCAAAATGTTTGGCACAGCTTAAATTTCTAAAAACCCCTAAATAAAACCCCTAAATCTTTCTTCAAGTCGACTCTCTCGAGTAATACCATATTAACATCATATGATCCTTCGAAAAGTTGGTTCTTCATAGAGAAAGACATGACATTACAATTAGACACATTAAGATGAAGTTTATTGGTTTCGCACCAAAATTGGAGACTTTCCATGTAACGTTGAAACAATAGGAAGTCTTCCTTCCACACATCTAAAGACCTTTATATCATCAAAATAATTCAGGCACTCAGAAAATCCAACATAATTCGGAAGATAATTAATAAACAGAACAAATAATAGGGAACCTAGGTGGCTACCTTGGGGCACCCCTGAATAATTGTCAATGTATTTGATGAATTTTTACCAATCTGAACATATTGCTGACGACCAACAAGGTAGCCTTCTAACCATAGTAATAGCGAGGAATGAAATCCGAGGTTACTTAGCTTATTAATCAAAACAGAGTGTTGAACTCTGAACTCTGTGAATACATCTATTTGACGACCTTTATCCATATTATTGGACAGAAAGTGTGTAAAAAGAGTTCGATTAGTAGAGGTAGATTTACCTGACACAAATCCGTGCTGCATCTCAGACAATCTAGTTTAAGTGGAATTATTATTTTTTACCAAAAATTAAAAAATTTTAGGAATAAGTGGCAATTTAGCTATCGGTCGATAATTTTCAATATTTTGCCTTGATCTGGATTTAAAAATTGGAGTAATTGCCGATATCTTCCAGACGTCTAAAAGTTTCCCTTCACGGAGTGACATATTGAAAATATGAGTCAATGGCTTACACATGGCAAAAGCACAGTTTTTAAGAAATATTGCTGAAATATTATCTAGCCCACAACCCTTTCTAACATCAAGACTTTCTAAAGGTTCAAAGATATCATACTCCGAAAAGGTGTGGGAGCCAAGATCAGTAATTGGTATATCGACGGACGTAATACGTACAATGTACGTATAATATAGAATGTACGTCGTACATGATTGGAAGATGCATTATAACAAACATAATTTTATTGAAAAAGAAAGCAAAAAAACTCACTATTATCTTGGAGGTTATAGAAACATTTATCTTGATAAAATATATTTCGTCCTATAACAAATTCGTCAAAACTTATTTACAAAAGTATGAAAAAATAAGAAGCCAGATCAAAAACGTATTATTTTAAAAACCGTATTTTGTCACTGAAAAGTATCAAATGAATTGTCTGTGCATACTTTCTGTCTGAACATTTTTTATGACAGTACATGTTCTAAAAGCACGGTAATAATAACAAAAACTTATAACGGTTTGAGCGATACTGTGCGCGGAGCAGCAATCTTGACTTATATATATTAAGCATACATGGGCACAGTAATCAGTAAACTTTTACTGATAATGAAATGTATTTTGCAGTTTCAGTAAAAATCAGTAAAAAAAATTGCAGTACAAATAAATTTTTACTGATAATGAAATTCAATTTGCATTACCAGTAAATTTTTACTGCTTACTGGAAAAAATTTCAGTAAAAATAAACTTTTACTGATTACTGAAAAAATTTGCAGTAAAATTAAATTTTTACTGATTACTGAAAAAAATTGCGGTAAAAATTTATGTTTATTGATTACTGAAACAAATTGCATAATTTAACTAATGCTTTGATTACTGCCTGGCTGTCTGACATCAGAACTATATCCTGCCCTTTGAATTTTCGGTCCAGATTGAATTGTGCACACAGCTGTATTGCTATGATTTCTGCTTGGAAGATACTGGGTGTTGTCCCCATAGGTTCAGAGTGCTTGGTTCTTGGCCCGTACACCCCTGCGCCTTCCAATGTCTTGAACCCATCTGTATACCATGTTATACAGTGTGGTTTCTTGACTTGCGATATCATCTCGCTGTCCCTCTCTTTCTTAGTTCTAAGCTTTATTCCGAAGTGTTTTTCGAAGTTATACCTTTTTGCTATATCGTCTCTTGGTAGATCGATGTAGGGAGTGTGCTTTGCAATATCCTCCTTTTCTCTACTGCTGATAGTTTTACCTAAACCTGCCCCCTCTTTTGCAATGCACAACAGAGTTCGCTTGGCTACTCCCTCTATGACAAGGTGTAAGGGTGTTAGGTCCAGAATTACTTCTTGTGCTGCTGTAGGGCATGTCCTCATGGCCCCTGTGATGCATACATAGGCCTGTCTCTGCACCTTTGTTAGCATATTCCTTACTTTGGTTAGCTTGGTTCTCTCAGCCCATCATGGTTTACACCATCATGGTATACATTCAGCGGAGAATTGTTGGGTTACAACCCCAGCTTTTCCCCGCCAGGCTCCTACATTCAATGATTTTGCGCGTTGCTTTGCTTATAGTTACCTCTGCATGTCTTCTCCAGAGAAGCTTTGAATCAAGTGTAAGCAGTAGGTAATTATATTATAGGTAATTATATTTTTAAACCCGCCAGCAGGTTTCTAAAAGCGCCCTGCTATTTACTTTTAGACCAAAACTATGTTATTAGTAGGTTACTAGAAGCGTAAGAGAAAACAAGAGAACTCTTGACAAAAAAAAGAGAACAAGAAGAGACTTTTTTAATTCAACAGTCATTATTTATTACAACAGTTATATTTTAAAAATATTTTATTTCTGTTTATAAAATATTTTAAAAATATTTTATTTAATGTATATCTTATTTTAATAGGATTTGTTAAAAAATAGCAAAAACATAAAAAATACTTTTCAAAATATAAAATATAATAAAATCTATAATAAATATTATAAGATTTTATCACAAAGTAGATACAAAGAAAACATAAATAAAATACGCAGGCTTTAGGTCAGTTTTAATTATTTATTAATTATTTCCAATATTTCGAACTCAAGTACATTATCAAGGACAAGGAAAAACAATTGAATGTACTTATAATAAAACAATTTTGCACTAAGGCAATTAAAAAAGTACTTACAATTATATCAACAATTTTTTTTAAATTCACTAGGCTAACAACATTGACATCAAATATTGGAAATAATAAATAAGTAATAAAAATAGACCTAAAAGCTTGCGTATTTGCTTATTTATATTAATTTTTTTACAAAGTTAAAGAAACTAAAAGTTTGAATAAATGAGATTAATAATTTTCTAATCAGTGAAATGATAAGTTTAAGATGTTAAGTTTAAATATTTTGTATTTTATGTTAAAAGTTAACTGAAGAATTTGCTAATGTCACAAATTCATAACTGATTGATTAAAATAGCATCAGTAGCTAACTTGCTGAAAATATGAAAACAACGGGTAAATCGACTTCGACCATAATCGAGTTTTGCCAAAAAAAGACGACTTTTGCTCTAAATAGTCGACTTTTTTGACGTCGATTATTGCACTCTGAGAAATTTTATTTCATCACATATTTTTAAATTATTTTTCATTTATCTATGTTAATTTAAAAAAATAATGTTTTGCGAAGGAACTACACAAATATTTTAGTGTATCTTAATTTTTTTTAAAACAAACGTTGCACAGTGTAACGTCCCCAGTCTTGGCCAAAAATAGAAGGATTGATCGTAGAGATATGAAAATTGGCACGAATATCTTTCGTGACAAAACTAAGAAACATAAATTAAACCCATTTTTGCCTGAAACTTCATTAAGTCTTGTCTCAAAAAAACGAAATTTGCTACATAAATATCTTTAGTGATTATAAATAAATGAAATATTTCGTAGGCGAATGTCACGACCATAAATTATATTTTAGTAACTCAGCCTTGGAAAATGCTACCAACACAAGTTAACTACGTTTTTGTTTATATTTGTAAGCTTTTTCGATTACAGCAAGGAAATTTTAAAAATTGAGTTGTTTTGTGCTTATAAATAAGTCGAAGTTTTGAAAAATAATCAGCTGCCATACATCAAATTTCATACATCTCACATTTTAACTAAACAGGTCATCATAAAAAATGTATTAGCGAGTATCAGCAAGAAATTTTTTTGGATTTTGTGTGACGCAGTTCTAATGATGTTTTCGTGAAAAATTTATAGTCAATCTTTCTCAAAATTATTTTTTGAGCACTTTTAAAAGTTGAATATTTAAAAATTTGTATCCCGCTTTTTGTGTTTACTTTTATGATAAGCTTAAAACCATATGTTCAATATGTGAAAAAACAGTAATATTGCCAGACATAAAAACGTTTAAATTTTTTTTTACATATAAAAAAAAATTAAATAAAATGAAACAAGAAAACAAGACAATACAATAACAAGAAAAATTGCATTTTTAAAAAATGCAACTTTGACGGCTTGTCGTAACGATACGATTGCTGCTATTAAAAAAATTAATTTTGATTTTTTCACCCACAATATTTTCTATTGAAAGCCATACAAGTTTTAGAAAAATTCAAACATCGATATATTAGATTTTTGACCGCTTATTTTACACTGTGCGTCGTTCTCCATTTCATTTGTCATTTTCATAAAGGGACTTGAGGGCGCCCCTGGCTTAGTTGCGCCCGCCCGCAATTCGGGCTCTGCGGGCCTGCTTTTTACGCCACTGAGTGTAAGTCCCAGGTACTTTACTTCTCCTTTGAAGGAAACCCGCCAGAGGACCTTCGGGGAATCTGCCTGTCCCAAGCCAGGAATGGAAGGGTGAGGGTTGGTTATTGGATGGGCAGTTCATGGGGCACGGCCCATGAACTGATCTCATAATGAGTTCTTTCTGGAGGCACGGCTCCTGAATGTTCGTCTGATAACTGTAAAAGAAAAGGTTTACCTAGAGCCTTGGATGTTGCTGCCAAATTCTTGGAGAAAGCATTGTTTTGATATTAAGTTTTCATAACACCGTAGTTGTAATATGCTTTCGATGGACGATCAATCCAACATAACTTGAAGAGCGGGGATAGTCATCCATCAATGATGAGGAGACCTGATCTATTGTTGTTCTGCAGACCTATCTTAGAATAAAGGTTATTATGTAGGAAACATTTAACCTTCGGACCGTTGTATAAGCAAATTTGTATACAACGGCTCATGCTTCTTAGTTTTCTGTTAAGGCTTTAATTAGTCTTAATTTAGGATAACGACGTTGCATAAGTAGAATTGAGGTTTACCCGGTTTTACTGGGAAACCTATGGTTATTTTTTAACCTTGCCAAGTACAATTCGAGTGGCTGAAGGTGTCACAGTCAGATATAAATGTTCTAAGAACTTTTGGTCTGTAGACGGGATGTTGAAGAGCCTTGTCAGGTGGAGCCTTTTGCCCGGGTTTTGACTATCATATGGGTTAGGCCCACGTGGGGTTTTAATAACGCTCTGGTTTGTGGTTAGGCCAGAAAGGCCGGTGTGAGTTACACTTTAGTTGAACTCGGGCTGGTGATTCCCTTAAATTACTAAGAGAATGATGGTAGATTGAATCTCGCCAATTTCAAACAGTAAATGTTAGGAAGGTAAGCAACTACCGGATCAATATACTGTTATCTTTGGAATTTGAGTACAGGCGACGGGGAAACCTAAATAGTCTGAGTTGTGACCATTTGAGATTGAGGAATTTGATTGCATGAGTGACAGGCCTAGTTGCCGCCTTAATTTTTCGTGTCAGAGAGTGATGACCTCTGATATGAATGGGATGATTTTGTGCGGATCAAATAAAGGGTTGTATTACTTGGTATAGTATACTGAGATGACCCATGGTTATTAAAATAACCAAGTCATGTTTAAATTCGAGTGACTGAATGAGTCACGGTCATGTATAGTGTCTTTTTGACATCAGTGCTGGGGTTCTGTGGCATGTAATTAGAGGAACCTTTCAAAAATGGTCTTTCTTGAATTCCGAAGGGGCGTTGACCGACGCTTCATATTTGTCCCATGCATTGGAGCACCGTTGAATTAAGCCTTCGCGGCAGGGGTCAACGTTAAAACATAGTGGCTTTCTCCTTTGAAGGGAATTTCAGTGCCATCCATTCTTATTGTTCGGAGGCTTGGCAGGCTTCTTTTGTTAGTAAAAGGTACTATGGTGGTTTTCGCTGGGTTGATACTTAATCCCACTGTGTTGCACCACTCCTTTGTTACTGACAGTCCTCTCTGTATCAGGTTACAGAGTGTATCCTCGAACTTCCCTCTCGCTATTAAGGCGATGTCGTCTGCGTAACCCTGACATTTTATGCCATTCTCAGTTAGCATCGCTAATAATTAGTCCACAACAAGACTCTACAGCAGTGGAGAAAGGACTCCGCTTTGTGGGCAGCCTTTTGTTGTTTTGATTCTTATAGTGGTGTTACCCACTTTTTTCTGCAGTTCTAGTGCTGAGCATTTGGCATATCCATCTGCTGAGCATATCATTTACTCCTTTTTTATGTAAAGACTTCTTCACAGCCTCGTGAAAAGTATTATCAAATTCTCCTTTTATGTCTAGAAAGGCACATAGTACGATTTCTTTGTTTTTGAGAGCCGACTGGATGTTACTAGCCCTCTGGTATAGGGCAGATTCTGTAGACCTACCCGCCCTATACGCATGTTGGCATGTGTGCATTGGCGCCTTCACCAGAATCTCAGTTCTTATATAGTTATCTATTATCTTTTCCATTGTTCTAAGTACAAATGAGGTAAGGCTAATAGGTCTAAACGACTTTGGTAGCGTGTAGTCTGTTTTCCCTACTTTTCGTATGAAGGTGACTATGGCCCTTCTCCATTTCCTTGGGATATAGCCCAGCGTAAAGCTGATTCTAGTTATTTTGACTAGGTGGGGCAATATAGTTTCTGCACCCTTTTGTAGAAGTGCAGGAAAGATGCCGTCTACACCTGCTGATTTGAATGGTTGAAAGTTTCTGAGTGCCCTATCTAAACGAGCCTTACTACAAATGCTCGTTGCGAGTTTCCATTCTTCTTGATTTGGAGCAATTTGCCTGTCTGCCGTCTCATACTCAGTTACTGGTGTGCTGCCCGGGAAATGAGTTTCTAGAAGATTACTGGCTCGTTGATCTTCTCTGAGCGTATAGCTTCCGTCCGGTAATAAAAGTGAAATTCTTTTCTCCACTCTGCCTTAAGCC
This sequence comes from Dichetophora obliterata, assembly GCA_963920525.1. NCBI lineage: Eukaryota > Metazoa > Arthropoda > Insecta > Diptera > Sciomyzidae > Dichetophora > Dichetophora obliterata. Next base: position 89,748,397 of record OY986439.1, on the reverse strand, counting down.
ATTGCTTTGTGTATCCTGGCTGCTGCTGGCGTGGAAGAAATGTCTTCACAGAAAGTTCTAAAGCTCTGTCTTTTGGCTTTCTTGATTTCTTTATTGTACTCCGTCAGAGTCGCCGTGTACTTGTGCCATTCTCCGTTGCGCTTTGCGGCATTACAGCTGCATCACACCTTCTTCCGGAGTCTGGTCAGCTCGGCGCTACACCAAGGAGTATGTTTTGTTCTTGCCTTGTGCCCTGTTGGACAGCTAGATTCGTAGGCATTATATACTGCTTTGTTTACCTGCTCTAAATAGCATTCAAGTTCTAGGATGTTACTAATTCTACTCCCAGATTTTACGTTCTGTAGGTTTTCTTTCAGGGTGTTGGTGTATGTGTCCCAACTGGTATTTCGTAGGTTTCTTTTGGGTTCTATCTCTTGAAATGTTGCCCCAAATCTAAACTCTATTATTCTATGGTCAGACATTGAAGGTTTCATTGATACCCTCCATACCCTAATCATATCCCCAACATCTGGGCTTCCTATGGTGAGATCTGATACCTCTTCTCTAGTCACAAAAGTAGGTGTTACCCCCACATTGAAAAAATCTAGGTTACTACTTAAAAGAAATTCTAAAAGGTACTCACCTCTGATGTTGACGTCGGTGCTTCCCCAAATTTTGTGGTGCGCGTTGGCGTCACAGCCGATGAGTAGTGGAAGTTGCTCTTTCTTGCAGTGCTCCACAAGTCTTTTTATCTCCGCTGGGGGAATGTTGAGATCGTCCCCAGGAAAGTAAGCTGGTGCGATCACTATGGCGCGGTGTTTGCCATCAGTTTCGATGTGAGTCTCGATAACTGATAGGTCCAGCGTCATAAATTCTGAAAGACAAATGTAATAAGTATTTTTCTGTATTAGGATACATGCTCTGGGATTGATTGTTCTCTGGTCTCAAGTTACCTGACCCTCTTTGCAGTAGAGGCCACTGACTTTTCCCCTGTAGCACCAGGGTTCTTGGATCAGCACGAAGCCCAGTTGTTCTGTGGTGAACCTCCGAGCAATAACTGCCGATGCAGCTTTTGCATGATGGAGTTTCACCTGGGCAAATCTCGTGCTGGTTTCTGTGCTGACCGGGCTGCTGCCACGTTCTTCTTCAGGCAGCGTTACTCCTACCTCTGTTAGAGGTTTGCTCTTACTATCAATAAAGAGAGCAGCGAGGTTCATGCCCTCTGCTTGACCTTCGATTGAAGGTGTTGCGGTGATGACCGAGACGGAGGTGAACTTCTCCGTAACAACTTCACCAGTTAGTTGTATTGGTGGTGTTGCATCTTTCCCTTCATTGGAAGTCGCAGATGTGGCTTCCGTGGACGTTACCACTGTTGACGTTACAGCTGTGGATGTTGCTGCTTTGAACGGTTTGGTCGTTGGGGGCGATTTTGTGCCCAACACCGGAATGGTTCCAAAGCGGAAGCTTATAGTTGAGCCCCTTGACTTGATAGTTTCAAGTGACTCCCTATCATGTGCCCACTTCCCTCATCCTTGGAGCTCAATATCTTCCAATACTTTGATTTGAGACCATCGTTTTGGACGGCAATAAGTCCCATCGATCTATACTTCTATCTGTACTTGAGCTTCTTGGCAAGAACATCCTAACAGTATGCCCTTTTGGGATCTCCTCCCCTTGGCAATCCATCAGTTCTAGCCCTTTCCAGTGCTCGAGCTTTGGTGCTGCAGCTCGCAGCCATTCTGCTGTTAAGGGATTCGAACAGGCGACCAGTAACATGTCCGGACGGAAGTGAATTCCCTCAAACTGTAGCTTGGTAGACCAGCCCTTCACTACTTCGCTCAGTATGGCTTCTTCTAGCTCCGAGAGCTCATCCGAACTTTGGGCTCATCCGGACTCATTTGCCGGGTGTATTCTTTGGGCAGAACCGCTATTTGGATGCCTTTTATTGGTTATGCTGGCATAGCTGAGGAGGTGACTGAAACTTTCAAAACGAAGTTATCATTTCATACAAAATCTGCAACCAATGACAATGATTTATGAAAGTGAAAATTGGCAAAAATACCAATTTGGCTGAGTTTGACAGTTATGGTCAATAAGAAAGAGAGCGCATTCAGCCCTAACACTACCTTGTCTAGTTCTACTATCGTATTTAGGAACTCTGCTTGCAATATAAGTTACAATTAGCTCTATTAGAGCACATGCATATTAGCTTCCATGGGAAATTTGCATAGCATTCATATGTTTGAATAAACTGTACTGGTATAGGCTTAATTTAAATTTAGTTTTTCTAAATCACAATCACTGAGTACGTTCATAGGACACGGAAAGAAAAAATCAAGCATTCTGTGCTTGAATTAAGCAAATAGGCTATCAGCTTACACTCAAGCGTAAATTTCTCAATTCAAGCATTGTTTTGCTAGAATTGAGCAAATTTAAAACACATGATATTAAGAAAATAGCTCAATTCAAGCAACATTTACTTAAAACTTAAGAATATTTTTTCTACATTCGAGTCTTATATATACTTAAAATGTGAAAAATTTGCTTGATTCAAGTAAACAATTGGCTGAAAACTGGAATAATTTGCTAGATTTAAGAAATTTAGTTTTCTTGAATTGAGAACAATTTGCTTGATTCAAGTAAACAATTTACTGAAAACTAAAATAATTTACTTCATTTGTGAAATTTATTTTCCTTCAATTGAGAACATTTGTCTTGATTCAAGTAAATAATTTACTGAAAACTAGAATAATTTGCTCGATTTCTACAAAGTAACAACACTTTAGCTTTGTTGGCACACATTGGCGACAGTGATCTTAAACGTAGATTTTGTTGTCTAGCGATTCTTTTATAACATCTCCAAGATTTTCATATTTTCAAATATTATCTTGATTCAAGTCTTGTTTCAGGTTCTAGAATCAAGTATAAAATACTTACTTAAGTTTCAAGTATAAAATACTTACTTAAGTTTCAAGTATAAAATACTTGATTCTAGAACCTGAAACAAGACTTGAATCAAGATAATATTTGAAAATATGAAAATCTTGGAGATGTTATAAAAGAATCGCTAGACAACAAAATCTACGTTTAAGATCACTGTTGTTTATTTTGATCAATTTTGGTAGTAAATGCACATTATAAGTGTTTTTTTCTTAATTTTAGTTTTTAATGCATGGTTTAAGCAAATAAGACTTTAGTTAAAGTTTTAAGTTTTTTTAGTTTTTAGTTTTTTTTTAGTTTTTAAAGTTTTCTTATATCAAGCAAAATATTTGCTTAATATAAGTGGGTGAATTTCAAAACCAACGGCTTTTCTCTGTCCCTACTTTTTTCAGCCTTCTCTCTCAAAAAATAATCACAAAAATAAAGAAATCAAAATAATGTTGTAAAATAAAAAATATATATAAGTAAATAAAACATTTGGAGTTAAGGCAAATTTCATCGTTTAACATTTATAAGCGATTATTTTCTCCCCTCTCTAATCTGTTTCATAGAAAAGAATTTGTCCCCACTCTTACCTGCAGTTGTTCAATATAGAAACAGAAAACGAAAAGAAAGAGAAATAAAAAAAATATGCATTGATTTGCGATGCCAATATATATACTAAAGAGTTTTTGGTGTTTTTAATTGCTTAAGTTTACATAACAGTATTTTTTTTGCAAAATTTTTGTTGTCATCGTCCCGTGTCTGGAGTGTTATGTTATACTATATTTGCTCTAATCTCTATTTCAGTTACTGATATGACGTCAAGTGCATAACTGCTAGAAAACACAAGATTTATCGCTTTCAGTTTTATTAAATAAGTGCCATTTCAAAGTGTTTATTTAAATATAATTAGCAGATTATGGTAAGTATAGATTTATATGTCAGGAGTGTTGTCGCCGATTTTGCGGTTTTGAATATCGATATTAAAAGAAAAGTGTTTGTAATTGATTGCTTATATAGTTTTCAACTATTTCTTATATTCTGAGCTTTTAATGCAGAATTTTTTCAACTAAACTCTTACAAAATGGTTAAAAGTCCTGAGTGTTGTTTCAACACCAACGTCTATGCCGCCAAATTATTAAATTTTTTTGTATTTTATATTAAAATTTTCAGCCTAAGATAGTTAAATTATCAAATGCTGAAACTCAGAAACGGTATCGGGAGAAAAGAAAACTTGACAAAGCACGGGATGAGGAGTATAAACGAAAGCACAACGAAAGGTTACAATTTATTTGAATACAATATTTTCCTATTTTTATTAAATTTTTATTTTCGGTCGTTCTCATAGGAACTCTGAAAGGTTGAAGCGAAGTGATATGCCTAAGAAGCTGCTAATATCTGCACGAGCTAAGGAAAGAGCCTACAAGCGAATATACAGGGCAAATAAGAAAGAAAAAAAAACCCACGCAGTCGTTTTAATAGATAGCTCTTCTGAAAGCAATAATTGCATTACAATAGAATCTGCAATAAATTCATCTTTATATAGAAAAATCTCTACCAGATCACAAACTAACTTTACACCATCTTCGTCAAACTTACTTCCATGCATTAAACAAAGAAGGACAGAGAGGTATCAAAATGAATTAAGTAATAAAAACAAAAAGCTTCAACAAGAAAATGAGCTTTTAAAGTTTAAACTGAAAGAAGCCAAAAAGAAGCAAGAGAAATACAAAAAAAGAAATTTAAGATTGAAAAAACAAATGCAGCAAAATTTATTTGATAGCTCCGATAAAGGTTTCATTTCAGATTGCCAAGACGTAAAAAAGAAGTTGGTTCTGTTGAAACAAAAGTATAAGGAGATATCAAAAAAAAACAATGTAGTCATTGCATCGAAAATATTGAAGCGGTATAAATTAAAAGCAATAATGGGCTGCAAAAAAGAAAATATTACTTCACCTATATCGAAAAAACGGTCAATGAAAATGAGTCAAGTTTATGCATTCTTCTTGCGAGATGATGTTAGTAGAGCTTCTGCAGGAAAAAAGGAAACTATTACTCGTGGAAAAATGAAGAAACAAAAAAGATACTTGTGCGATACAATGAAAAGACTTTACAAGACTTTCAAAACGGAAAATCAAAAGCTTGCTATATCTTATACCACTTTTACGAGGCTTAAACCTTTTTGGATTAGGAAACCTGTACATACTGATAGAAACACTTGTGCTTGCCAACAGCACGCTAATATTAAATTAAAAACTTCAAAACTGTTCCATGAAAAGGTCATCTCCGACCAGAGCCTTGAGACACTATTAAAAGACATTATGTGTAGTGATGATTCTGCCCATTGTGCTTGGAGCTTCTGTAAAGTTTGCAAGTCTAAAAAAATCGTAGTTTGTAATACTAATCTTGAAAAAACTTGCAAGTGGTTCCAATGGGAAATTGTTAACGAAGAAAGACACAACAAAAAGAAAGACTTCCATGAAACGTATCGTGTACAAATTATAAAGAAAGTAGAGAAAGTTACAACATTAGCAAGTCTAATAGATAAATATCAAGTTGAAATGCAAAAATTTAAAAAACATGTGTTTAATGTTAAAAATCAGTATAATGCGTCCCACTTCTGCAAACAAAACTTACGCGAAACTGAAGCTATGATGCATATAGATTTTTCAGAGAATTACTCCTGTAAGTTATCTGAAGAAGTTCAAATGTTTCATTTTGGTGCATCGCGAAATCAAGCAACACTGCACACAGGTTTAATTTATCTTAAAAGCCTTGAAAAGCCAATCAACTTTTGTACAATTTCAGAAAGCCTGCACCATGGTCCTGGTGCGATTTGGGCACATTTAGATCCAATTTTCGATTTTTTGAAACAAAAAGCTCCAAATATAACGACAATTCATTTTTTTTCAGACAGCCCATCATCGCAGTATCGGCAAAAAAACAATTTTTTTTTACTATGCAATAGATTTTTTGACAAAAAATTTAAGTGCGCAACTTGGTCCTTTTTTGAAACATCCCACGGGAAAGGCGCAGCAGATGGTGTGGGTGCTGTTCTGAAGCGAACGGCAGATAGTCTTGTTGCCCATGGAATGGATATTATGGATGCCCACCAATTTTACGATGCGCTTAAAGGCAAAGTTAATGTGGAATTGTTTTTCGTAAATGCACAACAAATTTCCTGCACTAATAAACTATTGCCTAAAAATTTGAAAACAATACAAGGAACAAGAAATATTCATCAAATAGTGTCATGCTCGAAAGGAACAATAATGCATAGAAATCTCTCTTGCTACTGCGCAAATAATAATTGGCTAAAAGGAAGGTTATGCAATTGCCATGGATTAAAGGCGAAAACTGTAAAAATTGAAGAAAACTCAAAACGAAACCCATCAAAAAAAATAAGATCTGTTTACAAAGAAGTTTACACAGATTCGGAGTAGAATTTTTTTTTTTTGTTTATTATAGACAAAGACAAAAACATTAAAAAATAATTGAGAATAAATGCTTATTTATGTTATGTTATTAATTTTGTTTTCATTCTGTCCAGAGTGTTGCTAATTGTCATGAGTGTTGTATTGAACTTTTTATGAAAATTTCTTGCTTAATGAACTCATTTCGAAAATTTATTCAAGAAGAAGGTTGCCTCTCAAATGAGCTTTATTGTAATTTTTTTTCTAGTTTAATTATATAATTTCATAATACTAAAATTATGAAACATAGTAACCCTTACTTGAGAAAGTTGTGATTTTTGAGAGAATACTGTGTTATTTAAAAAAAAAAAAAATATTTAACCAAAACATAAATCAAACAGCTCAACAATATACTTACAATATAAGAAAAAAAAATCAGTTCTTTAATTTATTTAAATTTAAACATATTTTTAGTAAATTTTAAGGGTACAACACTCAAGACAAAAATTCTTTGCACTTCTGCAAAAACTTGAAAAAAATTTAACTTAACAGAAGTTTTTAAGGAGCGTAACAGTGATTTTGAATTCTACATTAGTTTTCATAACAGTGTCCCTATTTAAAGTTGTTTGATATTAAAGTTGAAAAAATTAAAAAGTTTATCTTGCATATCCTTATTTTTTGAAATTTACCCAAGTATATTATTTCCCTCCGTGTAGTATCACAACTTATGAGTGAAATTTAAAGTGAACATATTAATATTTGTGGTTTTAAATTTTTTTTTGTTACGATGACGTCATTTTGTATGTGAGTTAGGCGTGGTCTGAATCCGATTTGACTTTTTCTTTCTTTCTTGATCTTTATATTTTAGATAGAAGCGTGCATATTTAATTTAAATATGATAGCTTCAAAATTACGGCTATATTTATGATCAGAGTTAAACAGACGGACAGACAGAGTTAAAGACAAACATGGCTAAATTGACTCAGGTGATGATGGTGATCAAAAATATATACACTTTTCTACACGTGCCACGCCTCTATATAGGCGTTACAAACGGAATGACAAATAAATGTATTAGCCCTGTACGCAATAGGCAAAGGAGCATAAATCTGCATTCATTCTTTTGTTCGTTTAAAACATATCCGCAACTATCCGCAGCAATATTTTCCGCAATACTTTTATAGCTAGAAACTGGAGGTTAGTGTAGCTTATTTAGTGCTGATCCTCCAAACTTAGGAAACTGGAAAAAACAGGGTCTTAATAAAATTATTAAAAAAAAATTAATGAAAAAATTATTTGTCATTAAAAAAATGTGTTTTAAATATATATCACAAAATTATATTTAACCCTCTATTACAATTGTGGGTTAATTACACCCAGTAGCACTAAATTCAAAATTATTATGATCATAGAATTAGTAAATGATATTAATAAAAAAGTTATTATTACTATTGAAAAAAGGTTGAACTAATTTCGAATTTAAACATTTTCTAGATTTATAATTGTGACTTTCTTATAATTGTGAGTTTCATTTACAGCTGTTTTTATGCGTTAGTAATTCAGGGTTCAAAAAATTAATAAATACAAGCGGCCTCAATAGTCTAGTGGTATTGCGATTGACTGTCATCCAGAGGTCCCGGGTTCGAATCCTTGCCATGATCCTACGCTTTAACCTTTTTTAATCAAAATAACTCTAAGACACATCAATTTATGACGATAAGGTGTATTTATGGGGAAAGTGTGTGGAGGATGAACGCTTAGTAACTTGATTTGACTGAGGTTAAGGCATAACTCTTGCTTCAGATTAGAATTCACAGGATTCTACAGCTTTCTGCCACATAAAGACCATCCTACACAACAAATTTCACTTGATTACTCCCTTCTTTTATTATGTGGTATCACAACGGATCAATTTGGTCTAGTTGTCCCGTGTAAAGAGCTGGCGCCACCTTAACCTAACCTAACCTAACCGAATGCAAGCAATTATGTCAAAGAAGTATTTATCGGAAAACGGTTATCAGAAAATGACATTCACTGAATACTTTCATGCTCATAATTATATTCATGAAACTACAAAGCTAGAGATTCCATAATAAATTATATTGTATTCAAATCATTATTTTAAAATTTTATATTTTTTCTGTCGTTTAATTTAACGTTTATTTTTACGCTTCACTTCCGAAAATGAAAACAGTGACTTGGCAGCACTATTATTCGATTTGAAAGTGTTGCAAAAATCCAGTTTTATTTCCATTCGAAAAGCATCTTCGAGTAATTCGTTATTCGTAATCAAATTACAGAGAAGGACCCTAGGTTAAAGCTAGCCCTTAAATAAATTTTCTCAAACTATGTTTAAAATTTTCTCAATTTCTTAATAAAAATATAGTGTTTTGTTTTTTATATTCCTATTTGCATTAATTTCTTGTATACATTCAGAACCTTTGGGGCTTGAACACCTAAAACCTCCTTTGACTGGTCTGAAAAAATACATAAAAAGATTTTCTTCCCACAGATGTATATGTGCAAGCTGTATATTGGCTGCACTACAACAACAAACAGCCAAATATTTAAACCCTTTATTTTCTAATACAACCACAAAACTCGGGATGATATTGTGGCATAAATTCAATATTCAATTGTCAAAATTTATTTGTCGAAAATTTGTTAAACAAACATACATCATTCAAGATTAGTGAGTGAACAAAGGGTTGTGGTCCTAAGCGGCAACAAACACCCAGCACATCATCCAAGCCACATCCTAGCTAAACTGGAGAATGTCATTTTGCGGTCATTCGAATGAATAAACGAAATTAAACGACGAGAGAATTCATAAGAAAGATATTTGAATGCATGTATAAATGAATGAATGAATGAGTGAATAGAAGAAAAACGAACCTCACATGGGACCACACGTCATCTTCCATATACATCAATAAGTCACACCAACACACGCTTCTATTGATTAGGGTCATTTGACAGAAGGACATGCCATATACCATGGTCAAGAAGAAGATGAAGAGGGTGGCTGCTGGGATGGTTGTGGGCACACAAATTTGTTGTTATTGTGAGTAGAGGCACGTTTTATGTGCCTTTCGATGTATTGATAACATTTGATTGTCTTTTAAAAGTTCTTGCTCCAAATAAAATGTACGTTTTTCTTTTGTGGCTCTGTCATTCATTTAGTTTTATATAATAAATGAACGCACTAATTGCAACACGAACACACATTTACATTGATATACACTCACATACATACACTCATCAGTTCATAGACATGTTTGAGAGCTCCTAAGCATTCGATGAGGTTTATTAAAGAAAAATGGCGCATCATTTGACAGTTGACAGCACACGTTCTTGTCGGACAGTTGTTTTTTCCATGTGGTGTGGAGTTTTTGTATCGCTGCTAATGGGCAAGGATAATGAGCATAATTTTTCAAATCAATCTGTAATAATGTCAGCTTGCTTCCGATCCTTTAAGGATGTTTAGAAGAAGGTCATGTAATTAAAAGGTTTCTCTTGAAATTTCGTCAAAAGTTTCAAGGAAATTACTGATGAAAAGCTATCGCTATTTAATAACTATCACACAAGAATAATTGTATTTCATAATATTTGTTACTTAATGACACAAAATTTCTACTACATTGAACGCAATTTCATTTGAAACGCAAGATATTTAAGAAAAGTGCACCCCTTCATCAGATATAATATAATATTTTAATCATTGAAAATAACCTAAATTCCATTAAAATTACGCCCTACCTTAGCCGACTGTGTAAGTGAGTGCAAATATTGGTTGTTTCAATAGACAAAGGATAACACTTCAGAAAAAAAGGCTTCCGCTTTTGTTTTTTCTTCTTTCCACTACGAACGTAGAAGACAGGTTAATTTATGAATGCATGTGTAATTAAATTTTTCAACGTCAACAGTTTCTTTTTTTTTTCTACCAACCAGATTTAACCAGAAGCTAGGCAAGAAAGCACAAAAAATGGACCCGGGTTGTAAAAGAAGAAGCGTTGATGGCTTGGCAACAACATCACCAAAATAAAAAAATGAGCAACAACGCAACGCTTCTTATAGCAAAGCAGTAACAGAAACATCGGTAACTCATGTGTAAGCAGCTCATGACGACATGTATAGTGAAAGGATGTTAGCGAAGCGGTATGAAAGGATAAGCAGCTGATACAAAGAATTTTAGGGAAACGGCTGCTTGTAAAAAAAGGAAGAGCGTAATTATTCAAAATGAAATTTATAATATATTTATGAGTAATTAATGTGAGTTTGCAGTGGACAGCAAAGGGTTTTCTATAGAGTTTGAAAAAAAGACGGTTAAATTATAGACGGAAATAATTTTTTTGCAAATTCTTGCTTAAATCATTGATTCATATATAGCATTAAAATGTGACATTTTTAAAGAAAATACATTTTAAAAAAAATATGTATCCTTAACTCTTTGAAGTACCATGGGACAAAATTTTAACCACTGAAAAATAAACCTTTGTGGTATGTTTGGACAAAATTCAACCCACTCAGATTTGATGTTGTAGCTCTAAAGTACGGCTGTTTAAATTAGTCCTCACCAGTTGCCGGGCTTGTAAATCATCCGTGTTGTAAATATAATAAATATAAGTATTTAAAACTATAATAAAAATAAATAAATAAGAAGTAAGGGAAATTGAACGGGGCTTCAATTTGTGAAATTTCGGTATCAAACGGAGTTTTCACCAGTGTATTATGATTGATCTACCTGAATTTTTTCCTCTTCATTATCTCAGGTATTTGGACAGATAAAGACCTAAATTTTATTTAATTTCTATTCTTGATATCCTTACTACTTACTTAGTTGGCGATACAACCGAATGTCGGTCTTGGCCTCATCTAAGAATTTGCGCCAGCCATTTCTGTCTTTCGCTTGCTGGCGCGAGTTGGAAATTCCAAGCTTCGTCAGGTTGTCCTCTACTTGGTCTTTCCAACAAAGATGCGGTCGTCCTCTTCTGTGTTGACCGCCGCTGGGTACCGAATCGAATGTTTTCTTCACTGGAGCATCGTCTTTCATGCGCTGAACATGACCAAGCCAGCGAAGCCGCTCGATTTTAATTCGCTTGACTATGTCGATGTCAGCGTACAACTCATACAGTTCATCATTCCACCGTATTCGGTACACGCCATTGACGCAGATTAGTCCGTAGATTTTACGAAGAATCTTTCTCTCGAATGCTCCTAAAGTCCTTTCATCTGATCTGCTCAGCGTCCAGGTTTGTGATGCATAAAGTAGGACGGGCATGATGAGCGATTTATAGAGCGTGATTTTCGTTCGTCAAGAGAGGGCTCTACTTCTCAATTGCCTACTGAGCCCAAAGTAACACCTGTACCTTGCCTGTTGGCAAGAGTTATTCTTCGTTTGATCTCAATGCTGATGTCGTTGGTTGAGTTTATGCGGGATCCCAGATTAACGAAGTTCTTCACAACCTCGAAGGAGGTATTGTCAACGGTAACGTGGGTTCCAAGACGCTGGGACTGTTTGTTTGCTGACACCAAGTATTTCGTCTTATCTGCCAGTGAATACTGCCAGACCCATTCGACTTGACTCTCTTTCTAATCTGGAAAATGCTGCACTGACTTTGCACGTATTATGGCCAATGATATCGACGTCATCAGCATACGCAAGCAGCATAACACTCTTGTAGAATATTGTGCCACTACGTCTCAGATCAGCAGCTCGGATGATCTTTTCCATCATTAGATTGAAAACGTCGCACAACAAGGAATCACCTTGTCTGAAACCTCGTTTGGTAATAAATGATGGGGAGAGGTCCTTCCCGATTTTAACCGCGCTGCTGGTGTTGCTCAGTGTCATCCTGCAAAGTGGTATTAGTTTTGCAGGAATACTAAATTCAGACATGGTGGAGCACAGGTGCTTCCTTATTGAGCTGTCGAAGGCGGCTTTGTAGTCGACAAAAATATGGTGGGTGTCGACTTGTTTTTCTAGAGTCTTCTCCAAGATTTTTCGTAGCGTGAAAATCTGGTCGATGGTGGACTTTCCAGGTCTGAAGCCACACTGAAAAGGTCCGATCAGTTCGTGTACAATGGGCTTCAATCTTTCAGAACAGGACCTTATTTGCGATATTAAGAAGGCTTATCCCACGGTAATTGGCACAGATAGTGGGATCGCCTTTCTTGTGGATTGGGCAGAGCACACTGAGATTCCAATCGTTCGGAATGCATTCTTCCGACCATATTCTGTATAAAAGCTCGTAAATGCATTTAAGTAGAGCTTCGCCTCCGTTCTTAAACAGCTCAGCAGGTTAGAAATCAGCTCCCGCGGCTTTGTTATTTTTAAGCCGAGCTATAGCTGTCAGAACTTCACCATAGTCGGGCAGTGGAACCTCGACGCTGTCATCCGAAATTGGGGTTTCCAGAATATCATCTCTATTGGCGGGATTGTTGTCAGCGTCGACATTTAAGGAAGAGGCCCCGGTTTTAAAACCATCGGCAAGGTGTCTTATTTTTTGAAAAATTTTCGGGCCTCATTCCTGTCACCATACATCTCAATCGTCTCCTGCTCGCGCTTTTCTGCCTCTCTTTTTTTTCGCCTGAAAATATGTCTCTCTTCCCTCCTCTTTTCTTTCTATCGCTCCTTAGCAGCGCGCGTTACAACCGACTGCAGGGTGGCTTTGTAGGCGGCGTCTTTCTCTGCAGTGGCGTCGCGACACTCCTGGTCGTACCACTGGTTTCGGCAAGGGCGGTGGTAGCCAATCACCTCTTCAGCAGCCGCACGCATGGAGTTGGAAATGTGTGTCCACTGCGCGCATATACTATCGATTGGAGGAGTGCTTTGAAGCAGGAGTGAGAGTCGAGCGGCGAAAGCATCGCCTCTCTGTTTCGATAGCAGCTTGTCGACGTCTAGCTTCCTCTGTGTAGGGTTGCGTGTATTCTTAGCTGCGCACAGACGTGTACGGATCTTGACTACTAATATTAGCTAATTAAAATAATAGCTTGTTGTAAATCCGTTATTATTAAAGTGAGTTTTTTTTAAAAACTTTAAAGCTTTTATATTCATAAAGAAATTAGAAAAAATTAGAAAAAAGTTATATTAATAAGATTTCTAGAATAATACTATAAGTGACTTTCTTCGAGAAAATTGACCTAGTGTGTCAAAAAACGGGTTTGGACTAAAGTGTGGATTCTGAAACCTAAAAGAGTGTAGAATAAGAATAGACCAAAGTCGGCACCCAATCATAACTAACCATATCAAATCGCATCTCCCAACTGAAGGTGTGTTCACAGTGATAATGCGTTATGAAACTTTAAATGCTTTTTTCTCAAAACTTCATTTTCACACACTAGTTCTTTTTTCTCGGAGAAGGTCACGTATGTAAATAAATTATCAAATTTGACTAACAAATTAATAGGAAAAGTAATTAAACATTACTTTTTACTTTGTAGTGATTTTAAAGTCGGTTTTTTTTTGTTAACAAGTTTTTATTTCTTCTTTTTTAGAGAATGCAAACATTGTATAGGATGTTGTTAAAATGGCAGAAGCTGTAGAAACGCGTGATATTAAATCTGAAGCAAGTGTCGTATGTCTTGACATCAGTTAAATCGAGTTACTAAGCGTTCCTCTCCACAAACTTTCCTAACACCACCAACTACTAATTTTCGTCGTTAACTGACGTGTTCTAAATTTCTTTTGATTAAAAAAAAGAAAAGAAATGTTCAAGCGTGGGATTATGGCCAGGCCAGGAATCGAACACGAGGCCCCAGTCAAGTTCGCTACTACAAGACTATTGAGGCCGCCTGAAATTAACATACCTTTTATAATATAATACATACCTAATATAATGCATACTTTTTTTTTTTAGTATGGGGACCTCGACAATTGATCCCTTGCAATAGATTTTATTTCTCTTTTTTCATTTCGAGTTATCAAATGGAGTTTTGAAGCGAATGGCAGATAATTTATGGTACCTGTCTGAAGAAACGGTCGCTTTTGCCTTTTTTGACGATGAAGTATCGTTGATAACAAATGATAAATTAAATGAGCCTTCAGCATCAGCATTCAAATCTCAGCAGGCCGTCTAAACAAAACGAACTCAAGATAACAAGACAATAAGACGACAACATCAGAAACTTTTCTTCAAAACAATTATTGACTTTATTGCACAGAAAACATTGAAGTGTTTTAATTGCTTCCACATTTCAACAAATTTGTTAAAAAAAAACCATCGGAGTGGTCAGGAAAGCAAAAGTGGTCATTTAAGTCAGGTGTAGCCATATACCATGGCTACACGTTGTTAACGACGCAGCTGAACGTGGTGTATAATTGATAACGGAATTCATTCCCATTTTGACGACAGATGAACAACAAAAACAATTCATCATTCAAATAGCGACCTTTGTAGTCTAGTGGAGGGTGCGCTAGACTATCAACCCAGAGGTCCCTGGTTCGAATCCGGGCTCGGACATGGTGCTTTTCACTTTCTTTGTTCTTTTCTACATTTAAGAATTGTGGAAAACTAAAGAAAATCCACAACTAAAATTGTGGAAAAGTGGATTTAAAAGGATAGGAACAACTAAGGGCTGGAAATGCTTGCCGAGGTTAGGGCATAACACCAGCCTCGGTTAATAACAATTGAAATTGTTTTTCACGGCTGTTTCGCCTAATCAATAATTCACGTATGGTTCCAATTAATTCCTCTACATAAATCTATCCCTTTCCTTTCTAGTCAAAGACCAACCTTGTTTGTATAAGGCGCATGCCGTGCTTCTTTGATCTTTTAAAAAAAAAGACAGTTATTTTTTATAAAATAAATCATCTAAATTACCGGAAATCCGATCTTCCGAATGAGTATATGCATAAGTTCAGTGACGATAATTATGAAAGCGAAAATTATTAATTCTAATTAAGTAATCAATTATAATCAATTATAAGAATCAAAGAAATACATTTTTTTTTTCTAAAATTTTGTCAAAATGAGCTTCTTTTGAAAGTTATATGTAGAATGTATAAGTTATTGCATTAAGGAATAAAAGTTTCTTATATCTCAATTTTGAAAAAATAAAATACTATATATAAAATGCTTCATGCTAGCCTCCTATATGATAACAAAAGTGGCTGGGGAGCTCTTTTGTACTTATTGGACTCTTCTCGAAAAAAAAAATTATGAGTGGATTTTGATTGCATTGACAACTTTTAAGAGCGTAACACTTAAGAAAATCGGAAAAATAGTACATACATACATTAAAAAAAGAAAAACCAACGAACTTGAGAATCTCCACTTTTTTTAAATCGGCTTAAAACTGTTTATTCTTTGTAGCTGACAAAGAATCCACCTTTTTTAAATCGATTTAAAACTGTTTATTCCTTGTAGCCGACAAAGGATCTTGCGCAAGTTACGTGTTACTAATATAAAAATGTGTTCGTTTCACATTTGCAAATCATTTTGCACATTGCATTAACATATTTGCTCTGTATACTAATAATAAGTTATTATTACGAATACGTTCGTATCAATGCATAAATTGTATTGGATCATACAAATTAAATTAATGTATTTTTAGATTTAACAAATGCATAGTTATATCTAAAAAATGTTCATCAGTAGATTAATAATATATCCTTTGTCGGTTGAAATTAACAAAGAGTTTTCGAGAATGTTATATTTATTTGTACATAGCTCAAAATTTGTTTTGCATGTGAAGAAACCAATTCAACTTAATAAAAAATTTCACATAACATCAAAAGACAAGGCTATATTTGCGAAAAGTAAATTTTCCAACTTGGCACACCGCATGAGTACTTGATTTTGATTTATTTGGTTACAGGATGAAAATTACAAAAATAGTTACGAACAAATTATACCAATATGGGCAGAAAATGGCAAAGAAATGCGGGCAAAACTAACAAAAGGACTATTTCGCACAATTAAAGGATTTTAATGGGAAAATCAAAAATGTTGATTTGTATTTGACTTTGATAGTGAAGTGAGGATGACCATCTAGCGAGGCTTAATGCTGATGGAAAATGTATGCACACACACATATATACATACATAGAAATATTACAATTGGTATAGTTTTCTGATACAAAAGGATATTCCATTGACCAAAAAACCCATCCATGGTTAGTTGTGGAAACGTTTGATACACAGCCACTACATCGGCGTTTGAGTCTGAGTCGAGCAAAGCGACTTCAAAGTGGGTAAGCTATGCTGGCCGACTCCTGGTAGGAGGAAGCACTGCATGGTCAAAACGTTTGCTTGTGAACCACAAATATTTGCATAGTTACTTTTAATGTGGCAACACTAAGCTATGCTGACACAATGAAAGGCAGGAGTATGCTTTTTGTTTGGGTGATGGAAGGACATACATTTAAATTTAAATTGCTTTGTTGTTTAGAAACTGTATAAAGAATATTCTAATTTTTAAAAATGAAGAAAAACATCGTTATTTTAATGTCTTTTATATTAATGCATGCTGCATATATTAGGAAAATAAATCCTTTGAAAATGCCATTCACTCTTGTAGTAATTTATTAAGGCTCTTTAATATTAAAAGAGAAACGAAGGCGGACCACATTGAGCAATGAACCCAAAGAAAGGGAGGCTGTGGAAAAAGTTTATCTCGTAAAAATTTCTTATTAACCATTCTTAGCACATGCAACCGACTGCCTACTGAAACACACTCGCACACACCAACAACAAAAAACCCTTCAATGGAGAATACTTCCGCCTCCAGTAAGTATGCAATGCTTTATTGCTAATTGTAAGTCAAACGTTCATCCTGTCGCCGCAGTAATTTACATACATTCGGTACATTCGGTACATTCGTTAAGTTGCCTTGATGGAAAATGGAAATTCTTTTTGATTTTAAGTTTTCATGAAAAGCATGTGTGTGTGTGTGTGGCTGTGTGTGTTTGGGTATGTGCCACGCTTGAATGTGTGCTTTTTCTAGCCTTTAGCAATATATGACTTTTTCGATTTTTTTTTTAATTTGTTTCACTCTTCTTCTCGATGTTCTCTTCTCTGACTCTGAGTCGCAATCAGTAGCTAAATAAAAATAAAATTTATTAGGCGCCAGCAGCATTGGAACGCGTAGCAACTCAATGGCGTCAAAGGGATGCAGGCGTAAAACAAGAATCACTAATGAAAATTAAGAAACTCCAAAACTCATGGCAACAAGGGCAGAAGAGTAGAAGAAAGCAAAAAAAAATAACATACACAAAACGTAGCGGCACTAAATTGGCTACAACGACTGTGAAAGAAATTAAAAACGTTTTAAATATATAATGCATGTGTTTGTATTATTGCGTGTGTGTGTGAGCTGGTATAAAAGCTCAGCCGATGCTACAGGCAAAAGTAAAGTACTGGCATTCAAACATGCAATCAAAATTATTTATTTTCTCTATCGTTTACTGAACGGTTATGTTTTTGCGAATAATTTTTTACTTGGCATCAGAAGGCCTACTCCTGGCAGAGGTCAAATATGAACAAATTGTGAATACTTAGACAAGGTCAAAAAAAGCTACCCATCCTTATGGAGTCCATATCCAATAAATCTTAGAATGCTTATAGAAGTTAACCATTTAAACTCCAACTTTCTGCAGAAGAAATCGAAATTGTTTTATCTCTATTGATTAGTAGTATTTTAGTATATTAGTACTAGTGTAGTATTTATGTGTCCTTTTTTATTGAATGTGCAGTATTTATATCATATGCAATTATATCTCAAAAAACAAATTTTGTGCTAGAAAATAACTTTATAACTTTAGGTAAGAAAACTATCAATTGCTATCAATCTTTAAAATATTGGTATAGGCAACAAACCCCTAGCTACCTGTTTTCTTAATCTAAGTGTTCTTAATGACTTTTTCTTAACCCATTTTATACACACGTACTATATTTTGTACACACAATGTGACATCGAATTAAAAATATTCAATAATATACAGTCAAATGTTCATAGGCACAAATAAAAAGGTTATTTTTTGTGTGTCAGATAAAAGTTGCAGCCAATCCCCCTATTAAGCCTTTTATTTATGGGAATCGTGTCAAAAAACCCTTACCAACAGACCATTTATGGACATTATTTTAAAAGTAACAAATAAGACTAATCCGATAACATTTTGAATAGTAAAAATTTCCGTAGAATTCGAATATCATAATGCTTCTTTTCGATTGACCACAATTTCCCATATAAATGGCAAAATTCGAAACAATCAACTTTGAGAGCAATACTTTACATAAATGCTTGTAAAAACTTTAATTGCATGCTAACTAAT
Organism: Dichetophora obliterata; assembly: GCA_963920525.1. NCBI lineage: Eukaryota > Metazoa > Arthropoda > Insecta > Diptera > Sciomyzidae > Dichetophora > Dichetophora obliterata. The sequence continues at coordinate 89,729,806 of OY986439.1, read as the reverse complement.
TGTCAAGTTACTCGTATTGTACATTATAGAAGAGAGTCAGACAAAAATTTTAATGCATAAAATATACAAAGCTGTTAATATCGAATGTTGTTCGTTTTTTTAAAAGCATTTATGTAAAGTATTGCTCTTAAAAATGGATTTTTTGAAATTTTGCCCTTTACATGGGAAATTGAAACCAATCGAAAAAGCATAATTATATTCGGATTCTGCGGAAAATTTTACTATTTTATTAAATTTTTTGTAAAATGTTGATTTTCTATGACTTAAATGCAAATTCTTAATGTTTGATAGTTTAAACCATACTTGATTTTAAATAAAAATTGTAGTTGTTTGATAGTTCAAAATCGTTTATTGAGCTTTTAATTAAAACAATTAATTGCTCTAACGAATTTTTTTCAAAGAAACAACAACATTTTCAATATGAAAAGGAAAACAGCACTTGCTGATTTTTTTGCAATTTCGGCCCTGCTACAGGCTTCATCAGAAATCTTTGTGATGCCGGCGGGAATCGAACCCGGGTTGTTACCACCGTGCAGGCGCATTAGCGCGCTACAGCACAGAGCCGATGACATTTCAGTGTCAAATTCTCAGTTTTTCTCACTTTCATATTTCCTGTCTTTGTTGTATTTTTGCTTTACTTTAGTTTTATGCTTATGCTATTATTATGGAGTCCAACAGTCTGTTGGAATCAGGACTCCCAAAAACTCTCAAATGAAGATAAAAATTGCACTCCTGACGAACGATTCATTTTGCTTTCCTCATTCGTGAAGAAAATATACTTGAGCGCTCTTATGTTAAATATTCAAAATGATCAAAACCTTTTCTTCGCTCTTTTATAGCATTCGTTTGTAGATTGTGCTCCTCAAAAAAACTGAGGTGAACAACACCTTCTCTTTGTTTTTCATTTATTGTTTCTTGCTCGTAAGTTTTTGCAAAAAAAAAACTCCTTTGAATTTTTGCGTTCGCTCATTTATTGGCTCAACAAGTGATCTTGTTAATAAAATATAAATACGTGTTTTATGATGAACTATATTTTTTGCGTTTTTTAGTGAAATATTTAAGTACTTAATAAATTCTTAAAATGTTCCTTTCTTGTTTATGTATCTCAATTTCTTATAATTTCATAATATGTAATGATTTTTTCAAGTTATGTTTAACGGTTTAATGTTAAGTTTAACCCACAAGTTATGAAATATGTAAAAAATTAATTGTTAGTTTTATGATGCGAACATTATATCAAATGTAATCTCTTTTTGTATATTTTGCTATATTTTAAAACAAAATTTAGTACTTTTTTTGTAAACAAAATTATAAAAATTATAAATAAATAAATAAACTGGCCATTTCAGCCCTTGGAAGGACTTTGCCCTAGCTTCTATTGATCAATTGTGTTGTGCGTGTTATTAAATAATTGATCGCAAATGACCGAGAACTGGACCTTCGTGTTTTATGCCGACTCCGAACGGCTTATGTTCTCAAGAAGCTTTACATGGCAATTTTTACTCTCTGAGGATTGCCATTGTCTGCAGAGAGATGACGACCGAGCAGAAAAATTACTTCAATTGAAAAAACATTCTGTCTGAGCTGTAATTGAACCCGGGCTACCGCGGTTCTTTAGCTTAGGGGCCACGCACTCTACCCACTAGGCTAGGGTCACCAAATTATAAAAATTACTCATTTCAAAAAGTGTCTGGGTGTTTTACACCCACGTTAGTAATCATGTTGTATTTTTTTTTTTTTTTTTTTTTAGAAAAGATCAAAGAACCAAGGCATGCGCCTTATACAAACAAGGTTTGGTCTTTGACCTGAAAGGAAAGGGATAGATTATTTAGAGGAATTGATTGGAACTATACGTGAATTATTGATTAGGGGAAACAACCGCGAAAGACAATTTGAATTGCTTTTTAACGAGGCTAGTGTTATGCCTTAACCTCGGCAAGCATTTCAAGCCCTTAGTTGTTCCATTCCCTTCACATTTTCCACAATTTAGTTGTGGATTTTTAGTTTTCCATAATTCTTCAATGTAGGACATAGAAAGAACAAAGAAAGTGGAAAGAACCATGCCCGAGCCCGGATTCGAACCAGGGACCTTTGGGTTGAGAGTCTAGCGCACTCTCCACTAGACTACAAAGGCCGTATTATTTACTATAAACGTGTAATTGTTTCTATTTGTTTCTCAAGTAAAATAAAAAAGGTTTTTAATAAAAAACCGCTCCTGAGCAACACAGGAAATTAAAATTAAAGATTTAAGCCTTTCCTCGACTTAAACAGCTTCGACAATTTCATCACGTTATGTAAATCAATAGAAAAAAATTTTAAGAATGCGGACGTGTTTGTGCTTGCAAGATCTCATCTCATCTTTCTCAACGGAACATTCAATATTATTCTATTGTATTTGAATAGCAATTTGAAAAAAAAAATTTGAACATGGGAACAGGGTTTTTCTCATAATATGCAATGATTGCATCATTCAATTACTTTTGTAATGATTCAATTAGCCATGGCTTAACAAGTGTAACATAGAAATATGTTTAATGGGATTTAATAATGCACAACATGGCAATGCTCAGATAAAAACAGAAATGCATCTCTGACTATATAGATAAACATAGAAGTTCTATATAATTTTGACGATTTGGCAAAACAAATGTAAAATTGTATAATTCTTTGATCAAGAAATCCATTGATTGTATTATTTTAACTATGTGACTAAGTTTTGCATAATAGACATTAATTTTGTGTGCTGAGAGGCAAATGTTTCAGTTTTAGCGAATAATTAGAGGTCATTATTTTTAAAAATCTTCATTGCAAGAAAATAATAATATACATATTTTTTTTAATACATTTTTTAGCTTTTCAAATTGGCTTTCCCGAAAAACGTGACAAATATTTAATTCTCTTATTAACGTTATTTTGATATATTTTAATTAAAATTAAATATTTATTTAACTGGACGAATTTTATGTTTAATAGAATAATAAAATATACGAAATTAATAGACGCAGAACCGTTTTACTGTTTTAGCGTTTTTTTTTACAAATTCATAAATTAAAATTTATGGCTGCCTTACACCCAGGTTAGTAATGACGTTACTACAAACAGCGTTATTAATGGAGGGTTAATTAGATGTATTATTAAGAAAACTACTTAATATTACTAATTTAAATCGTTTCAATTTATTATGTGCGAAGTGTTTAACTAAAGTTACGCATTAAATGAAAGCGAGCGATTCAATGAGCTTATCACTTAAAAATTCACGAGCATGAAAACTCAACATCTCTCATCAACACGTCGTCGCTCTTTTAATATTTTTCAGCATAAAAGCTCACGAACCAAGATTGATAGGTTAAGGGGTCGTCCATAAACTACGTTACTGATTTTCCGTTTTTTTTTATCCCCCCCTCCCCCTGCGTTACTTTTCGTAGTGCTTTTTAAAACCCCTCCCCCCCATAAAGTAACGTGACATATGAGATTAATTCATTCGAATGATTATATATTTTGACTAGCTCTGACAATTTTCACTAGTATTAGTGACTAGTATGACTTGATACATTAAAGGAACAATTGGAAAAAATCAATAATTAATATCATCTGTAAAAGTAAGATTCGATGCTCTCAATCACTGGGATAGAAGAAGCTGGTAGCTTTGTTGAGGATTCTCCAAAATAGAATTTTTCATCGGATTCTATGTCGACCCATTCAGGTGAATCCTCATTTCTAACGCAAAGAAATTCACCTGGTCTTTGACAGAGTACCCTTAAAGGCTGCACCCGAGCTGCACCAAGTTCTGTGTTTTTGTGTAAATGCTTTCTGAAAATTGATTTATTTAAATAGTATTTTTTATTCCGATTTATTATAAACGATATAATACAAACTTATGGCAATTCATAGAAGTTTTAAAAACAAAATACAAGCCGCAGGTAGGACACGACCTTGAACCGATTTCTTCTTTCTGAGAAGGACAGTACATGTCCTACGGTATCTCCTTTTATCAAGAACATTCAGGCCTTAACGTCAAAGCCTGTCGCAAAAGCAAAGACCCAAATTTTTCAGACGTGTGCTGAGATGGTGAAGTAATACCAAAAGGTTCCTGTGTCGAGGGAAAAGGTGGTGGAAGAAATCGTTGAAACAAAAGTTAACCATCAATTTAGACGATCAAACATAAACATGTAAGGTTAAAAATTTTTGAAATGATTGTGTTATTAATTAGAGGTTTTTCGAAGATTTTTTTAATTTTTGGTAACGTTACAATATCTAAACACCTCCCCCCCTGTCGTTACTTTTCGTAGTGCATTTCAAAACCCCTCCCCCCCATAAATTGATAACGTAGTTTATGGACGACCCCTAAGTCACTTGAGAGAAAATAACTCTTTTTTGCCTTTGTTCGAACTGTCAAATTAGCTGTTAGCTAAAAATTGTAGATTCAGTTTTTTTTCTTGATTTCCTTTCATCCATTCTGACAGTTCGACCGAATTTCTCTCAAGTGACTTAACCTATATTAATCAACCTTGTCACGAACGAGGAAAGCATTAGAGGAGATCAAAGAAGAGTAAATATTTTATCCGCATACGCTCCGAATATTATAAAATGAAAAACTCATAGCATAGATAACTCAAAAGAGCGGGAGCACATTTTGATTGCTTTACGTACCCTGGTTGGAATTTACCACTAACAAAGCACGGTTACTGAAGTTTGTTTTTAGATTTGCTGAAAAATCTTCAGGCTGTTTCAGTGTTTTTTTGGTCTGGCTCTACCATTTGATTACAATTGAAAGTTTTCTAAGTGACCTTGTAAATTATTATTTTGACTGTCTATGATCTAAATGCAAATTCTAAATGTTTGATAGTTTAAATCATACTTGATTTTAAATACAACATAATAAATAACAAAGTCATATAGAAAACTTTTAATTGTAATTTTACTAAAATGTTATCGCCATTCGTTTTGGCAAACCTTGTTAAGTAGTGTAATTAAAGTTCTCTTAAAATACATTAGGGCCAAGTAGAGGATAGACTTAAGTATGCGAAACACTTGTCACCTGGTCTGTCTTGGTGTTACCTGATGCCGCCAGTTATGGTCAAAAAGGGTGTACGAAAAATCGTGGTCGCTGATGCTCGTTCTATGTTTTTGATATTTAGTGCCATTTTGGTGCATGAGAGTTAGTAGTGACGTCACTTGGGAGTCGTCAGTCAATGTTTTTCTTTGCAAAATATTTTGTTTATGATGAATTTTTTGTCAAAAAAATACCACGAAAAAAATACCCATACCATAATGCTGCCTCCTCCATGTTTAACGGTTTTTTTGTGAACCGCACATCAAATTCTTTACCTTTAGGATGCCGAAATTGCCGTCCATAGTCATTTCCAAACAAATTTACCTTGGTTGCGTCGCTCCATAAAATGTTGCTCCACTTTTTCTCCCATCCGGTCCAAACCAATGTAAATTACTTTTAGCAAATAACAAACGCATCTTCAAATTATTGTTTTGAAGCAATGGAACTTTTCAGGCTATTTGACCATGCAAAGTAGTTTCTTGGAGTCTTCGATGAATAATTTGGAAAGAAACTTTATTATTGATATCCGCAGAAATGACTCTAGAAAACTTAAAGGGATCCTTTTCAGCCAAAGTAATAATCCGAAGATCTGAGGTTGATGAGGTTTTTTTGGTCTGCCGTGAGTTTCATTCGCATTTTTTACGGTAAGTGCATTGTGCAAAAAACAAACAGACCTACGAAGTGATTTGGCAACGGAGCGGAGATTGGAGCCTTGGTCCCTGAGGTTTAAAATTAAGCGCATTTCTTCGGGTGTTCAGTGCGAATTACGACCCATTTCTATATCTTAAATATTTATATTTTGCAACAAAAAAGTATTAAAGTACAATAAATTTTTATAAAAATTTACAAACCTTTTCGAATGAATTTAATATTTTTAGTAGTTATTCAAAATTTTACCTTTTGTTATATTTTAAAAATAAAATAAACTGGCCATTTCAGCCCTTGGAAGGACTTTGACCTAGCTTCTATTGATCAAATGTGTTGTGCGTGTTATTAAATGTTTGATCACAAATGACCGAGAACTGGACCTACGTGTTTTATGCCGACTCCGAACGGCTTATGTTCTCAAGAAACTTTTACTGGCAATTTTTACTCTCTGAGGTTTGCCATTGTCTGCAGAGAGGTGACGACCGAACAGAAAATTTAATTCAATTGAAAAAACTTTCTGTCTGAGCTGGAATTGAACCCGGGCTACCGCGGTTCTTTTAGCTTAGGAGCCACGCACTCTACCCACTTGGCTACGGCCGCCACTTTGTTATATTATAACCAAGTAAAAAAAGCGCTATGTTTGAAAATATGAACGCACAAAAAATTTTATTGAAAAAAAGTTACTTATTTATTGGCATCGTAGTTGCCAGATTGCAATTAATATAATTAGAGTATATTTGCATTCAAAGATTGACACCAAAATTAATAAACCCAGCGCAAATGTGTGAAAAGGTTGCGTGCTTATTATTTTGGCCATATGTGTATACAAAAAAAAAACACAAAAACATATTGTGTTCAGAAAAACACAAAAACATATTCAGTAGTACGACAAAAAGATAGCAAAATATTATTCAAAAGCAAAAAATTCTAAGAAATCAATTTTTAATTTTTATAAAATAAGTATTTAATATTGAGTGGAGCCTCCATTTGTTTTTTAAATTTTTAGTACCACATTTTGGTAGTGATTAAAAAATTTTTTTTGATGTATTTTCTCGATATCGCTTCTCAATTCGAAATTTTGCTACACTCTAAAAAGTTTTTGTTGAAATTTACTTCAACAGTTGTAGGCAACAGATTAGCTACTAAAACTGTAGTAAATTTACACACGCTTATTTCATTCAACATCTTGTTTCTATTGTTGTGTAGTGAAATTCAACAAACAGTGTTGAATTTTGCTTAAAATAAGAAGCAATAAAATTGATATTGCAGCGAAATTAAACATCAATTGTTCAATGTTACTTTCATCTGTGTAGTGCCAATACAAATCTTCTACTTCGATTTCAGAAAAATTCAGCAATTTATATTTAGTTTTACTATAATTGATGTAGTCAATCTAAACTTTTATTGTTATTCTAGTACAGATATAAAAAAACAATTTGTCACTTTTGACGGTACGTGCAGAGATATGGTTTGATTTCTGTTTCATGTTTATTCTTCTTCAAATTGTTACTACAAATAACGAAATGAAAAATAAACACTTAGGAATTAAAGTAATGAAACACAAGAATTTTTTGGTTATTTCAAAGAACTAAAATATTCAGATATTGCTGACAAAACATCACTAATAACACAGCATTCAATTAACTTTAACTAAAACCGAATTCTCACTACACTTTTTTAATCAAAAATCAGAGAACTTCAAGTTAATGATCCTAACACTTTGACAAGCTAACTCCACTGAACATCTGTTGAATAAATTGTCGATGTTGAACATTCAACTGTTCAATTTTAATTAAATTTATGTAGTAATCTATTACTTTGCAGCTGTTATTGCAACAAAATTCAACATTTATTGTTTATTTTTAGTAAGAATTGTGTAAATTGGGAAACACTCAAAAATTAATTCATGATTTATAGTAAAATCAGACATCAGTTGGAATTTCAACAAAAAAATACTGTAATAATTTTAGTTAATTTACATATCTTTTTTGGAGTGTACTTTTACGTTCCCAAATGGTATTATATTGCCTATTATCGGCAGAAACTTTCCTTGCAAGGTAATACCAACAGTTTTCAAGAATGTGCAGGTCAGGTGATCGTGCGAGTATTTGCAACAAAACGAATGATTTGTGACAACTTACTTGATTTGTTAAAAAAAAACTGGAATACCACCGAATTATAACATATTTTTGTGACAAATCGAAATCTGTGCTAGCTGGATAAGGATCCTATGACCACTTTTCTAAAGCATGTTTTGACACGAAAATGAGCACCAATTGCGTACCAAAAAATACATGTAAAGGTAAAACTTTATTGTGCAAAAGACAGGTACATAGTACATAGAGATTTTGAAATTTTTTTTACGTTAACAATGTAAAAAAAAATATCCTAAAAATTTTAAAAATGCTAGGTTACTTTGAAAAATGTCATTTTCAGCCAGTGCCAAGATTTGTAAAGTTATAAGCTGATTTGATTTGATCATGGTTAGTCTCAAATTGTTTGTTAGGACTCTGACAACAACATTCACTAGAAATATTTAATTTTGTTACAATTTGCTTCTCCCTGCAAATTTTAAGAAAACGCTGTCATTTTCAATCATTAAAATCCCCGTAGGTAATAATTGTTGTGGAGGTTGTAGGCTTATATAGATTTATGTATGTACAAATATTAAATGTGTTGCTTTAGAAGCTAGTCGTAAAGAGTTAAAGAGTAGAAAAAAATGTTTTCTACTTATTAACAACAACTATGAAGCTACTGACAAGTTTACACTTTGCTATTCCGCGGAGCGCTTAACATGTTTACGCAAAAGAGCCGGTGATTATAATAACACTTACAAAAAGTTTTCATAAAAATTGTTTGAAATTACTGAGTAATCGGCGTGTAACAACTTACTCCTGTAACAACAAGCCCCTAGCTCCCCTATAGATTCCAATTTAACTAACTCTATTCAGTTAATATTTATTGTAAATTTCTCAAAATTGAAAAAGCACCTCAACTTGAAACTTCTCTTAGAATTGTGTTTTATCAAAAACTTTTGTTTATCACATATTTTGATTTCAATTTCGAGGCCCGCCAAATGGGCTAATTTATTTCCATTTTTAGGGTCGTTCTTTTCTCGTTAAATTTAAAATGTAGAAAATTTTCGAAAAATTCTTACTTTATATATCGTAACAGCATCGATAATATTTTTTAATCAAAAATTTTACCAATAAAAATGCAGGCTGCAGTCCTCATCAGCATTTATTTTTAAAAATCACTTTAAATTTTAAAAATTGGCAAAATCTAATGGCATTGTCATCAATTTTCCGTATAAGTAACGTAATCAAAAAGCAAAAACCTCATAGATACCACAAACAATAATTTGTTGACATGATATTAACATTTTAAATGTTACCTGCGTTTTAAATTTAGGTTTGAAGAATTATATCAAAGTATTCTCTCACATTCGTACATACTCCAGCGTTGAGATTATGACTAGAATTTGAATTTTTAGAAAAAAAGAGCTCACTTTGTATTTTTGGCCAATATTATCTTATAAAGTTTTTAAGAAATAGTACCTCTAGGAATTTATGAAATATGAAATCTATATAAATATTAGAAGTATTGAAAAGCAATGTAAATAAAAACTAAAAGGGCCTGGCCAGACCCCAATATTAATTTAAGGGCTAAAGAGATCTTACCGTTTAATAATATAACTTTATATGAAAAGAAGGCGTGGTTTTTATCTGATTAGGGTCATTTATTAAGCTTATATTTTGAATTTCGTTATGATAGCTCTTAAATTACTGCTGTTTTCATGATCACAGATAGACTGCCAGACAGACAGACATACGGACATGACGAATATGACGAAATCGAAACAGGAAGTGATGCTGATCAAGAAAGTATATTGTTTTCTATACCTGCCACGCCTACTTATCAGCATCACAAGCCGAGTGTATGTATGTTAGGGGATATAAAAACGTAGTTTTACTAGTTTAATGTAAAGAATGTGATGCTTGCAACGTTTTAAACTCTAACTTGGTAGAGTTTTCAGTCAACATCCAGATTAAGAATAGAAATTACTGCCCCTTTTTAACTCTGTTGATTTCTGAAGCAGTATAAGCTTGTGTTAATTGCATTTCCTAAATGATATTTTTTACTAAAATCGAAATAAAAAAGCAACAACCAAATGTTTTTTACTGATTCTTTTTTATTGAATTAAACATTGATTCTTATTTATGTGATCTATATTTCTTATAAATGATGTTTTTATGATAATACTTAGATTAAGTTTTGTAATAACGTTTGATTTGCTTAGATTCAATTTTTTTTTTTTGATTTCAAACGTTTTTAAATAACGACTTATTACAGTGAATACTGAATGTTCGCATATTAGGTGATTTTATTTTTTAATTTGTAATTACTATTTTACATACAATTGTTAAATATAGACTATACTCGGGGGGAAAATATTCTAAATAAAAGCTACTTTTAAAAATATTGCACATTTTTATATTTCGAAATTAGTCAATTTTTAAAAAACAAACTTTCATAAGGAAACAAACCATTTCGGAACTATTTTAAATCAACAAATATTACAGAAACGTATAATTTTAACAAAAATCACACCCATTACTTTAGTAATGCCTTCTCAAAGTAACATTTTCAACATATTATATTGTGCTATGTACAGAATAATGTTTTATTTAAATATTTTTGTAATTTTATTACAGACCATTGAATGTTCTTAAAAATGTTTAGAGTGTTTTATCTTGAGCTGATATTTATTTTATAAATTTCTACAAATTTTTCAACTGGATTTCGTCAAGACATATGAATATTGCGTTAAATATATTCAAACATTTTATACTTCCGAAGCTATAAATAATTTTATCTTATTATTTTAAAAATTTAAGATTTACAAGATTTGACTAAATTGACGGCTCTTCGTATGTTTGACCTTTTTATAAACTATTTCCTATAATCATAATTATTTTATACCTGTTTTATTCGTTCTACTTATGAATATGTGTGTTTGTAAGACAACATTCTATTCTACTAAATCAGAAAACAGACGAAGTTTGAAAGTATCTTTTTTGCAGTACTGGTTTATCTATCAACTTTGTCTGTCGTATTTTGCAAGGACTCTTAGTTCTTTCGCGAATCTATCTAAATTTGACAACTAATCCGTTAAATCAGGATTAATTCATTTATATAATTTTTAAGATTATTTGTTTTATTTATATGTAGTAATGCGTAGAAACAAAATAAGATACCCAAAAATTCTCTAATATTTTACACTGATGAAACTTTTTAAACTCAAACATGCACGACTAGTTGTTGAACACTTAATCATTTATAATTGATTTTTTATCTAATTGATGTTATCTGAACTTATTTACAGTTTCTCTATCTTATAACAACGGTATATTTATAGATTTACATATTGTACAGACTAAGTATCTTGAAGTCTATATTGAAGCCTCGCTAAGATATTCTTCCTTAAATGGGTGTCGGCATGACCGCATACTCCTGATGCAAGCTCGACTTAACCGAGTCGTAGACCGGACGTGTGCCATCATCCGGCAATGCATAAACATCCGGTGGCACGCATAACGATTGCAATTTCGAGATATATGAGTCGAAGTGTTCGTGATGCGGATGATGCGCATACCCAGCAGGATGATGCACCGTGTACGGATGATGATGGTGATGGCTAGCGGCACCAGCATGAGGATGTGGTGGTGGCGGTGGAGGAGGTCCCAAAGCATTATGATGATGATGCGATGTAGTCAAATGATGAGCTGCCGAGGAACCATAGACTGAAAGTGAACTAGCATTGGAGACAGCAATAGAGGCTGTGGGCAGTGGTCCTGGTGGAATGAGGGTGGGATGCGTTGAGTATGAGTGTTGATTGCTAAGCGCACTCGAAGAAAGCAAACTGCTATTGTTTGAGCTGGAAGTACTACCGATTGTTGGGTTACCACCTGATGTAGACGCTACTGTTGGGGCCGTTGGGACTGTTGGTGGAGGCGGTAGACGGACGTGTTCAAGCAGAGTTATAACGTTGTTTCTTAAGCTCTCGTAATAGTTGTTAAGATGTGGTGCTGTAGCGGGATTGCTGTTACTGGAATGAATGGCAGCATTTGCAGCTGAATTACTGCTGCCATCTAATGATCCGATATGGTTGACGCCGGTGAACGTGGCGTTGTTAGCGTCAATACCTTCAGCGGCGAGTGCACTGCCGGCGTTACTGGAGGAGCTGCCACCGACTGACGTTCCTGCTCCTCCAGTAGCGCCAGTCACCGAAGTGAGAGAACGCTGCTGATGATTACTCAGCGGAGATGCCTCCTGCAAGAATTAAAAACAGTCACTTATTAAATATTGGAGTTGAAGCAATTTTAAAACTGTATAGAAAAATAAAAAAACGAAATTAAAAAGAACATAAAACAATAAAAAACATTTTTAATTATTTTGGAGTTTTATAAAGAAAGAAGACCCTCATAATAGACATTAAAATATTTGTTTTGCGTCATTGCGTTCTTCTTATATCATCTCCTCATTAATCAGTGCCATAGCAAACGAACGGCATTTTGACAAAAATTGGGTATATTTCAGAGAGACCGTAGGCCAGAGACTTGTGGGTTTTCTTTAATACATGATTGGTAACCCTGAATTGCTAATAGCTGTCAGAAGTTTCACTGTCAGCTTGTTACTAAGCAAAAAAAAAAGGTAAACAGTACATATTGAGGTTAGAGCATGTCAGAATTAGAGCAGGTAGATGCATTTTAGAATGCGTGCTCTTTCTCATATCCAAAAATGTCAAATTCAGCTTTTTGCGAATGAGAACAATAGGAAATTAATGGCCGCATTCAGCGGAGTCAATAGTTAGTAACTGGCTATTGTGTTAAAATTCGCTAAAACGCTAAAGGAACGCTGCAAATTTGAGTGAGAAACCTTTGCAATTAAATTATTTACATAACTATATTAAATAATTGTCAACTTTTCTACGGTATCGCTACCATAACAGTTCACAACAGTTAACTTTGCTGAATGCGTCTTTCGCTTTCTCATCGGTTTCAGATTTTCTATAAGCTGTCAACTTCGTTTTGACAGTTTCAAGAGTCTCTCTTTTCGAAATGATTCTACTTTCTCTTATTGTATTATGGGTTAGATTGATAACAATTCGAAAGGCTTAAAGGAAATAAGTAGTGACGTTTACTATTTTTTAATTTTATTAAAAGAAACGAGTGACTGCAGCATTGAGGTATCAGCAAAGAGAAAAAAGTACGAATAATATATCAAAATCCAAGTCAGAAATAATAAAAAAAGCAAGAGTGAAGGGTGCCGTTTATGCTAGCTATAAAAGGAAAAACATTCCAGCTTTGAAGCCTGGTAATAAAAGCGAGTAAGTTATGTGGACTACTTTTTTATCTTACGTGGTTCATAATGTTTGTTAGTCCCTAAATCATCCTTTCTTTTAAGAAAATCATTACTTAGACGCAAAGCTCTGAGTTAAAATAATGCATAACATGTTTAAAACGAAATACCTTGAATTTAATCATAATTATTCGTATTAAAAGAAAACATTCATATATTTAATATTGACACCTGTTGTATTTGCGGATAATTGAATGTTAAATAAAAAGCAAATTTTTAAATTATTCGGCAAATGTGTAGCTGTAGCATAAAAAGTTGTGCACAAATGGAGAGCGAAGAAATTTTACGAGAAGATGAAAGAGATTACAGAATAAATAAATATTTATTTATTTATTTATTGATTTATCAATAGAGTAAGTACTCTGGCAGATTACTTTAATTACATTTTACTATAAACAGGTTTTGCTTAACTTAACAGGATTTCTTTTTTCCATTCTCTCCTTTCTTTGTTTTGTTTTTTTTGTGTGCTTACGCTCAACGTGGTCATATTACACCTACAGGATTTTAAAAATCATGTCAAAAAGTACAGAAGAGGAGGAAAAATATAGAGGGACTTATACCTATAACTGAGATAAGAATGGAAGAGAGATCTAAGAAGGAAATAGGTAAATGGAGAGAATACGCTTAAATGTGTGCTATGGCATGGAAGGTAAATGAACAGTCGCTAATGTTTATTTGTTTTATTCATCGAAAGAGTAAATACTTTGGCAGACTACTTAAATTACAATTTACTATTCCATATATACATAAACCCATACTAATACAAACAAAGATCTTACGCAGTTTGTGGAACAAGAAATTACAACATAAGGTGTTGCAGGTATTATTTAGTTGACTTAGGACTATAATAACATTTTTCTTAAAGGTATAAAGTGACATAAAATTAAAAATATCAATAGATGGCAAAATTGAATTTATTTCTCTCATGCAACGAGCGATTGATTCATTCTGGGCATAATTATATCGGTAGTGATTATCACGAAAATGAAATTGTTCTCGGTCCTACCCTAGATGTCGAGTACGAGCATAGAAATTAAGCATAACGAGTAGTCTAGGGCAGTTTGTGTGATTTTGTATTAAGTCCCTTACAAACATAATAGAAAATAGCTTCCGACGACATTTAAGTGATTGAGTATTTTCAACGTGCATCTTGTTGTATAAGAAGGCATTTCAATGCTCCAATTTAATGAAGACGAACTACGTACCTAGTAAAATTTTTTTGGACTCTTTCGATTTTGATGGAGTGCACCCCTTAAGAAGGATTCCAGATTATGCAACAGTATTCCAATTGAGACCTTACCAAAGCATTATATAAAGTTTTGAGTACATAAAGGTCTGAAAAAGCAGTAGAATTTCTTTTGAGAAAACCGAGCATAGAACAAGCTTTAGAAACAATGTAATTCACATGCTCTGTGAAATTTAAACGCCGATCCAAGACGATACCGAAATCTTTTTTAGATCTGACACGTTTAAAAACAGACATTTTGATGGAATATTCACTGATTAAAGGTATATTAGTCCTAAATAAAGAAAAACACTCGCATTTGAAAATATTTAGGAGCAGGCTATTATCATTGCACCAATTACAGACGGAATCTATATCTGATTGCAAGAGCGCACAGCCATTATAAGATTTTATAGAGCGATATATTTTCAGATCATCCGCAAATAGGAGGCATTGTGAAAGTTTGATGACTGAAGGTAAATCATTTATGAGTAACAAAAATAGTAGTGGTCCTAAGTGACTACTCCGCGGTACACCAGAGTTTACTTTTAAGGGTTATATATTTATTTATTTATTTCTTAATTCATCAAACAGTATCATTCTTTTACTGACAACTTAAAAAGCTAAAATTATCCAGTTTTCTTATACACTAATTTGTAGTATTCACTATAATTTACTAGAGTTATTACCTATACTATTAAGATACATGAGCAAATTGTTTTTGAAAGCACTTAAGTCTTGATTAAAATCTATATTTCGTCTCTCAGAGTTTGCCAGTCTTAAGAAACGAGTGATTGGTTCATTTCGACTGTAATTAGCTTTATGAAAAGGCTCATTCAATAGAATTTGAGACCTTAGGCCACGTGAAGGTACGTGAAAAAGTATTTGAAAAATTAGAGAAGAACATTTAACATTAAAGCATATTAAATCTCTTACTATTAAATCTTACATATTAAATCTCTTGATAGCGAAATATTTCCGAAGAATTTCTAAACATTGAATACCGAGGAGAGGCTTTCTCACATTATAAGAGGACATTTCAATATTCCGACCTAAGTGACTTATTGCAAATCTCGTGAATCGTTTCTGAATTCTTTCAACTCTGTTCGAAGCACATAAGTAAAAGTGGTCCCTTATTATGCAGCAATACTCTAATATAGATCTGACAAAGGCAAATATAAAGATTTTAAAGAAAAAGGATCTGAAAGGTCTTTGGAGTACCTTATTATGAAACCTAACATACCATTGGCTTTAGCTACAATGTAACTCCTAGTTCTTTCATCTCAGTAATTCTTGATAACGCCATATTTCCAAGCCTATAATCAAAAAAGAGAGGTGAAGAGATACGACACAATATCAAAATTTGGCATTTTGATACGTTAAGCGGCAATAAATTGTCACTGCACCACGTAGATAATTGTAACAAATCTCTCTCCATATTTATACAATCATGAATGTCTTTTATGGCAGAAAAAATCTTTATGTCATCGGCATACATTAAACACTGAGAGAAAGATATTATTTTGGGAATGTCGTTTACTAATAAGAGGAGCAGTAAAGGTCCCGGGTGACTACTCTGCGGAACCCCAGAGAAAACAGATATAGCATTTGACAGAACATTATTTATTCGAACAAATTGTGTCCAAACTATAAGATATAATTCAAACCACTTTAGAATATTGGAGTGAAATCCAATTAGTTCTAGTTTCATAATAAGCAAGTTTTGACTAACTCTGTCGAAAGCTTTTGAAAAATCGGTGAAAATAACATCACATTGATGTCCATTTTCAAAACAATTTAAAATATATTTAGAAAAAATTGCAAAGTTGATAGTGGTTGACCTTCCTGGAAAAAAACCATGCTGAAGCGGTGATATGAGTTCCTTCACCAAGAATATTAACCTATTGTAGACCAATTCCTCAAACAGTTTGGGAATAGTAGATATTTTGCATATTGAGCTATAGTTTGAAACCTCATTTTTTGAATCAGATTTGTGAATTGGTTTAATGAAAGTAATTTTCCAATCAGTTAAAATTCCCCTTTTTTAAGTGATTGATTGAAAATAATCATTAAAGGTAAGGCTAACGCCTTTGAACAATTTTTTAAGAGAATCGGTGGGTAACCATCCTTCCCAGGCTGTTTATTAAGGTTCAATTGATTTAAGCCTTCCAAAACTTCTTCCAACCTGAGTTCAAGGTCACCAATATCAAGTGGATTGGCAGATGAGTATCAGCGAGTCAGTATAGGTATCCACGATGGTATCGGAAGAAACATACACTGATTGAAAAAAATCAGCAAAAATATTGGATATCGAGAGGGAATCAGACGTAGTTTTACCCATAAACTGGATTGTACTATCATAGGAAATACTAGGAATACCCGTAAATTTTTTTATTGTTAATAAAATGCCAAAAGCTCTTTCTATAAGTTTTAAGTTTACATTCAATCTGAAATATATAATTTTTATATAAAAAATGATCATATTTTCTCTGAAGGACCCGATAATTAGTGAAAAGATTTATACTATTATCAGATTTTCTATACATTTGAAATGCTTTATTTTTCTTGTTATTAATATCAGTGATTATTAATGAATATTATGATTTGATGTTATTAATTTTAACGATTTTATAGCGGTTTTTTAAGTATGATACTATCCAATTTAGCAAGTTGGAATGAAGACCTATGCTATGCAGTTTTTTTAAGTAATTTGTTGTGGCTTACTTTATCAAATGCCTTTGCAAAGTTAGTAAAGATAACATCGGTTTGCAAATGATTTTTGAAGTTTTTTTATTACATAGTTACAAAAATGGAGCAAGTTTATTAGAGCATTAGACCTACTGACTCTAAAACCATGTTAATGATCAGATAACTCAGAGTTAAGTTGATTCGAAGTCCTGTCATAAATAATTTTTTCGAATAGTTTTGGGATGGAAGAGATTTTGTAGATCGGTCTATAGGTTTTTATATTTTGTTTAGGACACGCCTTGTGGATTGGATCGATAAAAGACAATTTCCAACTTTCGAGGAAGATGCCGCTGTCTAATGATTATCTAAAGATTTTAAAAAGGGAACAGATAAGGATGCTGCGCAGATTTTTAGAATAGTGGGTGCAATACCATCATGACCTCAAATCTTTTTACATTTTAGATCATTAAGGGCTCTTTCTACGTCGAGTTCATTGAAATGCAAATTCCCAATATCTAAATTAACTGGAGCTGATGATACTTCTTCTAGCAAAGAGATTGCAGATGGTTTCATTTTCAATTTTAGATTCAGTATTTAGTAAGTATGAACTGTATAAAATGTATTGAGTGTGTCGAATTATCTGTGATGCTGAATGAAATTTAATTTTAATTGAGGATCGGTTTTAGCGGTTTCTCTGAAACGCTTATATCAGAGAGTATAA
This sequence comes from Dichetophora obliterata, assembly GCA_963920525.1. Classification (NCBI taxonomy): domain Eukaryota; kingdom Metazoa; phylum Arthropoda; class Insecta; order Diptera; family Sciomyzidae; genus Dichetophora; species Dichetophora obliterata. The sequence continues at coordinate 89,712,049 of OY986439.1, read as the reverse complement.
ATTATATAGAGATGTCAGTTCTAAGCTCACTTAAGTTTCGTTGTACAAGCGTCCGGAGGATAGAAGAACAAAACAAAAATAATTATGCTTTTGCCTCAGCAGTTGTTTCATGCGAACCTATAGAAAAGTATAGGCTGCGTCAAAACGAACACTGAGGCAAAAATAATTACTTTTGTTTTGTTTTTATTTTCTCCGGTTGCTTGTACAACGAATTTTGAGTGAGATAACATTCGATGTCGAACTGGGACCTCTATATAATTTATACTCTCTGCTTTTATGCTTTATTTTTTATGTTCCTCAAAAGTGACGCATTGGGAAAAATATGTGACATTTGCCTGAAAAAACTTACACTTACCTCGAAAAACTCAGGAGACTTTTTACTTGAGGCTATTAACAGTTAATGTATTTTGTATTCACAACCTAAAAGATAATAAAGCTACTTTTGTAAGAAAAAATGTAGCATATCATGAAGGAGTTTGCAGGAAAGAAGCTAACGAAGTGTGTTCATTTTTGTATGAATATCTCAACCAAAACATGAATGCTGGGGACTTTTTTGCACACTTTTTCAGATGGATGCGGCAGGCAAAACAGAAATCATGCAATGATTCGTATGTTGTCTAGTCTAACATCAACAAAAGTATTCATGGTCATCACACAATACTTTCTTTTAAGAGGACATTTATTCCTTCCCTGCGACAGGGATTGTGCAGTTTTAAAACGGAAACTAAAAAGATGTGACCGAATATTTACAATCAAAAAAGCTGAACACATATTATAAAGTACATTCACCTCCAAAAAATTCAAAGTATTCTGGCTTCAACCAAAGACATCACTGAATTTAAGAATTGGTGGCAAAAATACCATAAAAAACATTCCCAACGAATCAAAAAATCTCATTTAAAATAAGCCACTATTCTTTTTTCCATTACTTTGCTGAACTAAATGGCTAAATCACTACAAGAGAGTGAATTAATAGACTAGTTTTACATTAATTTTGTACGACAAAATCATCTAGAGCAGTGTTAAAATTATACACAAAGTCTGCTTACACTAGTAAAAGATCTATTAATAAAAATAAAAATGAAGACCTAAAAAAACTGAAAAGTTTCCTACCACAGTAGAAAAAAGAGGAAAGTTTCTATAAACAAATCTTTGAATGGCCTGGATGTGACCGTAAAAATACTGAAGACTATAACACTTATATTAGCAGAAATCAAAAGGACTTATTGTGTCTGAAAAGTTTGCAGAAACACCTTTCACTTCATGGAAGCGAAGATATCTAGCCCAGGACACATATAAAATAAACAGTACTTCACTTGTGTTGAGTTTTTTTGGTGGAATTGTTTTCATTATACCGAACTTCAATTAATTTCATGAGGTGAGAGGTTTTTCTGCAAACTGTTTAGAGAGAATAGGTTTTATCGATTACTGGTTATGTTCCGTTTCGTTTGTCAACTCTTTAACTATTCCATTGTGTTACAAATCGCCTTCTCCTATAGACTGCAAAGATATAATGAATAAAATATGCAGGACTTCAAACTTCTTAAAATAGGCTAAAAAAAAAAATTAGTAATAAATAAATAGTTGGAGTGCATTGAAAACAAGAAAAACATGATTGTTTCAATAATATTCTGGTTTCTAAACAGAAATTCCTTTTCATAATATAGTTATTACAATCACTCCATTTTCGTTCCAATAAGACAATAACGATTATTTCAATTATATTTTGATTCCAACGAAAAAATTTCTTTTCTATTTATACACTGAGAAAACAAAAAATCAAAAACGCACATTTTAAAAACGTTTAGTAAAATTAATATTTTTAAAAATATTTTACGCCATACAAAAATGAAAACGCGCATTTTTAAATAGAAAAGTGAAACGAAACGTTTTTAAAACAAGTACGAACGTTTTACCATGACATAGTAAAATTCACATACTTTGTTTCAAAACACTTGTTAATAACGAATTGTTTGTTATATATGTTTCCTTGACTTATGTATTTGATATTTGTTCAGAAAATTTAATATTTTTCATTCTCGATTTCATCACTCTGCAGTTTGCCTAAAAACTGTAAAACTGTAATTTTGAAAACCAATAAAGCTTTTTTTAATTAATAGAGGAAATGCGGATTTCCGTAAATTTATGAATTAATGGAAAATAATGAACATTTTCGTTCTTACAATATAAATAATTGTTGCACTATTGCATTTATTGTTACAAATCGAATGAACATTTTAGAATCTAATTTTAAAATTTTCGTTTTTAAAATGAAAATATACATTTTACATTTGAGAAAATTTATTATTAAATATTAAACGAACATTTTAAAATCTCGATTTAAAATTCTCGTTTTTAAAATGAAAATAAACGTTTTACTACAGCATTTTAAAATGTTCATTGTTAAAAATCAAACGAATATTTTAGAATCTCATTTGAAAATTTAAGTTTTTAAAATGAAAATAAACGTTTTACTATTTCATTTTAAAATGTTCGTTTTTAAAATTAAAATAAACGTTAGAAGTGCAAAATCTGGGTTAAACGTTTTTAAAAGTAGCTCGTTTCTGCCACTTTTGAAAATGTTGTTTTCTCTGTGTAGTTAGCAAGCATTTCACCATGATCATAGAAACCATTAATCACCTAGCAAAGAAATGTTTTCAAAAGAAGGCAACATTTAAGGGAAAGTCTTGAATTCCATTCCTTACACTCATACCCAGAAGGCATTCCTTTAACATATGCATGCCATTGGAAGGAATGCTTTCCGTAGTCTTCTAGAAGTCCTTCCAAAATTAATTCAATGGAATGGAATGGAATGGGGGGGGGGGGGTGCGTTTAAAAAATCTCACGTAAAATATCCGTTTCTCTGATTTTCACGGCATTTTGGTGCTGGAAGTAGGAAGTGGTTGGGTTTTGTTGGGGGCATAAAAATGCATGTATTTATATACAAAAGTTCTTAATAAACTCTCACAATTTGTTTTTTTTTATAAATGTCGACAGTGGTAAGTATTAATTCCACCAATTTCCACTTTAAAATATTTCAGTACTTAGTACGAAATGTAGTGGCAATGATTATAAGACAGCTACCTAAATACGGATACTTTTTTTTAATGGTAAAATTAAAAAATAATTGTTAATTTATTTTGCCAATGAAATAACATTGATAAATTACTAAACTATGTAATATTTACATTAAAATACATTAAAAATTATTTTCTTCGTATATAAGTATATTCATTAAATAAAAAGGATCCGTATTTAGATAGCCGCCGGATAATCGGAGCAATTACGTTATACCAAGAACGAAAATGTTGGCGCAACAACTTAACTGTTGAATCAAATGCGAAAGTTGTTGATGAATCAAATACGTAGTACTTGCACCAACAACTTTTATCTTTAGAACAACAATTTTATCACTGTTATCACAACAGCTTAACTGTTGATTCAAATGCAAAAGATGTTGATGGATCAAATGCTCTTGCATCGTAGCTGCAAAAGAGTTCTGTTTTTGGGAACGAAATGACCAAAAAAAAATGCTGCCATTAAGTTCAAAGTTGTTAGCGTAACAGCGTTTCTTTTTCAATGTACATATTTATTTGTTGACTCATTAGTTTGTCACATACATACTTTAGATAATGTGGACAATACGCTTATTTTCCGAAAATAGTTTAGCCCACAAGGATTTGACTTTTTAGCTACCGGTAATACAATTGCAATTTTCCACGAATGATGAAGATACAAATCAGTTGTTAATGATATTTGTTAATGCACTGATGATGTGTGGTCAGAGTTGGGCGTAGTGCACTAAATTTGCAGTTTCAGCTTACATGTACTGATATTGTAAAATTATTCTCTATCTTCTATTATTTTTGACTGCTGAATTGAAAAATAAACGCCTCATTATACATGACTGATAGTGATAGTGAAAAATTTCTGACTCAAATTCATGTAAGAATAGTGGAAAAAAATGTTTACAGCTTGGTGGGAAATTTTTATTTTGCACTAAATAAATAGTGCAAAAAAAAAAGACTTGCACTAATGGTGGTACAGCACAAAAAGTTATCACTCAATTGAAATAAAACAGGAACAGTTTACTGGTAGTATTGAGTAGTTAAATATTACACAGAAATTTGTATGTTTCTATGCTATTCTTAGTAAAATATAAAAATATTAAGTAATACAAGAAAAATAAGCTATGCTAACAATTATTTGCTGTAAGCAATTTAACTTTCATGAAACTAATATTTTAAATTACACCAATTTTATATAAACTGTCTATCCGATCCTAGTTTGGTGATGCTCATTCAGAGCTGTTGTTGTTATTTTTTTCGTAAACATATATGACCAGAAGGTTGAAAAATAGTTTTTCTTCATTATAGATTTTTTTTTAATTCAAGTCTAACTGAAATAGTTTTAAAACCAGTCATATTTGAAAGTTGAGTGGAAAAACTTTTGCTCATTTTGATTTTGGCGGGTATGTAAACAAGTAAAATTGTCGCATTTGGGGCACAGAAAACCCGCACGCATACATTGAAAAGCCGCTGCACCCAAAACGAGTCACTGTTTGGTGCGGATTTTGGTCCAGAGGCATAATTGGGCCATTTTTCTTGAACGAATTTTTGTTCACAAAAATTGAAGAGGAGGATATTGGCAACATTTGGTTTCAACAGGACGGCGCTACGTGCCACACAGCCGAAGCTACACTCGATGTCTTGCGCCCTGTTTTTGAAGATCGCATTATCGGCCGCAGAGCTGATGTTGTTTGGCCACCTCGGAGCTGCGATTTGACACCGTTGGACTATTATTTGTGGGTGCCCTCAAAGATAAGTGTTACGCCGACAATCCAGAGACAATTGACGCTTTAAAGGAGAATATTCGTGAAGCCCTTTGGTGAAATACAGCTGCACACAATCGATAATGTGCTTACAAATTGGACCGATCGTGTAGGCTACTGCATGGCCAGCCGAGGCAGCAATTTGAATAAAATTATTTTTCATTATTAACCGGAAGAGTTGTACTTTCAAATAAAAAAAGAAATTTGAGAAAATATCTAGTAGTTTTTTTATAGAATTTTTAAAAAAAAAGTTATTTGGCGGACCCTTTAGATTCAGCACAATCCAGAAAAAAATTATTCTGTGTATCCGGATCAACTTGACATTCAGATGAAATCATATTGCTTACTCCAAGTTTATTTATATTTTTCAACAAAGTTTTGGTAGGGAAGGAAAGATTTAGCTTCGAAGTGAAATAGCGAGATTTAGACTGTCTGGTCAAGAGAATACCATTATTTCAGGCTGACCTATAAATTTCCCAGTTTGCAGATGTAGGGTTTCTTTTTTATTGTTTATGAAATTTGTTTCTCCTCTTTATTCCATTTAGTAGATCCTGTGTGAACCAAGAACAATTTTTTTATTTTTTAAAATATTTACAGTGTTTTTTATTCATAATTAATTAAATTATAATACATAAAATTCGTACAAGCATTTACTGTCGATATGTTCTGAAACTTTAAATATTGTACACGCAGAGAATTAAATCCACTATCGCAACTGAATAAGTGCCCTAAAAACTAAGTCGATTGCTGATAACTTTTAAAAGGGTGATCACCTCAACAACCTGGTTTTAAATAGCCTTGATTGTAACACTCCGTTGTAGTAACTATAAACAAACCAACGCGCGCACTCATGATATGTAGGAGCCTGCCGGGGAAAAGCTGGGGTTGTAACCCAACAATTCTCCGCTGGATGTATACCATGATGGTGAGACCCATCCTCACCTATGGTGCAATAGCATGGGCTGAGGGAACCAAGCTAACCACAATGAGGAATATGCTAACAAAGGTGCAGAGACTGGCCTGTGTATGCATCACAGGGGCCATGAGGACATGCCCTACAGCAGCACAAGAAGTAATTCTGGACCTAACACCCTTACACCTTGTCATAGAGGGAGTAGCCAAGCGAATTCTGTTGTGCATTGCAAAAGAGGGGACAGGTTTAAGTAAAACTATCAGCAGTAGAGAGAAGGAGGATATTGCATAGCATACTCCCTACATCGATCTACCAAGAGACGATATAGTAAAAAGGTATAACTTCGAAAAGCACTTCGGAATTAAGCTTAGTACCAAGAAAGAGTGGGACAGCGAGATGATATCGCAAGTCAAGAAACCACACAGCATAGCATGGTATACAGATGGGTCCAAGACATTGGAAGGTATAGGCACAGGGGTGTACGGACCAAGAACCAAGCACTCTGAACCTATCGGGACAACACCCAGTATCTTCCAAGCAGAAATCCTAGCAATAAAGCTGTGTGCACAATTCAATCTGAACCGGAAATAGAAAGGTTAGGATATAGTTGTGATGTCAGACAGCCAAGCAGCAATCAAAGCATTAGTCTCCTGTGAGATATCATCGAAAATAACATGGGAATGCCTTACAAAACTCAACGAACTAGGCAAGAATAACACTGTTACTATACTTTGGGTCCCAGGACACAAAGGTATACAGGGCAACGAAGAAGCCGATGGTCTAGCGCGACAGGGTGCAGCCACAAAATTTATAGGACCAGAACCATTCTGCGGATTGGGCACACATTCTATAAAAGAAGAACTAAGAAGGGAGGAGAGGTATAAACGTTCAAACCTCTGGAAAAGCCTCCCAAAGCTAAGACAATCCAAATTGCTCCTCAAAGATTTTAACACTCGGAGAGCAAAATTGTGCATAAGCTTAGGCAAACCGAATCTAAGGATTCTAACGGGGTTCCTTACAGGACACTGTAAACTTAAATACTACCTGATGAAATTGGGCATAGGAACTGATAGTAACTGCCGTTTCTGTGAAGAAGCAGAGGAGACTCCAATACACCTACTCACAAACTGTGACGCCATGGCTCGCAGACCTAAGCTAGCACTAGGGAACTACGAGCTGAGTCTAGAGCAGGTTTCATCCCTTGAACCTAAGAATATTCTCAAATTCATTAGAGAAATAGGGCTGGATGGAATTCTGTAATCCGCAAACCCAGCGGAGCCTTGAGAAGGAGGTACAATAGATCTAATTTAGGTCGCGGTACGCATCTCCACCATATAACATTAACAAAACAACACTCCGTTGTAAGCACTGCACTCATAGTTTTATTAACGAACCCCTTAATCCATTCAGCCTCCATTTAGTTAAATGAATGAGCTTTTTATTCGTTTTAAACTAAAATTAATTGTGTGATCGTAGTACCTACACACGCTTAGGCCATATTTCTAAATGCAATTTTGTAGGTCACAACGATCGACAATATGTTCACAAAAAACTTTTTTTTTAAAAAATATGCACAAGATATAAGTGTATTATTTTATATATTACATAAAATTTACAAAAATTTTATAAGATAATTACAAAAACATTAGAGTTCATTACTTATAGAAAATTTCATTACATAGGCTAACTTTATAAACGTTTTTATCATTGCACCAGTGTGTTCTATTTTGTATAGGTCCGAAGCTTTTGGAACCGAAACTATAGGTATACATATATTTTCATATGACAGGAAGTTACATATATTTTTCAAAACACTTTAAAAAGAAAATTTTCACAAAACGTTTTGAATCAATCACGTTGAAAAACTGTGTGAAATTAAATACAAGCGACTTGCGATTAAGGTCAAGCAACTAACATGTCATATTTTCATTTCAACTGAACAAAAATTTGGAAATGAGGCGACTGCAAATAAACGATCATTCGCGTTAATTAGAAATCAATCGCGCTTATATCATTCTAGTTACATTGAAAAAATTTCAGATGTAGGTTTTTTCTCCCGATTATCGCAAGTAATATTCATTTCCCGCAACCTTACGCCAATACATAAATTTTCTGAGTGTATATTAAGTGAAATACATATTATAATATAGTATAAAATAAATGCGCGGAATAAATATAGTATAATGTGCTTCATGAAACGTATTTAAGAACATAATTTACCCCAAATAATATTCATTTTCCGCAACCTTACGTCTATTAATGAGTTTTCTGAGTGTAGAGAATTTTAGAAATAATTTATATAATTTAACGCTTATGGCTTTAAGACAAAATCCTTTAAAACTGCCAGTTTTTCCCTTAAATCTTTTAAGTTCTGAATATATGATTCAAATCACATTACATTTATTGAAACTAAGAAAAGGATCATACAAAGATAACCGTAAAGGGAAAAATCTCTGCATAAATAACATAAAAATATGATACGCACATGTGCCAAAATCAATTTATTTCCATCATGCTGGAGTGTCACTACCACATCATTGAATATAACAACAAATTAAATTAAATTTAATTCAATTCCCCGATGCTAAAGTTAAGAACGTGAACGTAAACCAAAAACCCACACAAAACAAGCTCAAAGAATTGGTCGAAGGACATAGCTGCGGAGTGCACCTACGCAGATATGTCACGAGGTAGACATTTTATTGCTGTCCCACTCAAACACAAAAACAATAACAAGTAATGCTATATGTTATGTTATCAGGACGACTGATATAGAAAAGAAAAAAAATTAAAAAGTAAGCGAAAAAAAACTCACATATAAAAATGAGGAAAAACTTTGTGACGCCCCCTGAAGTTTCCCGCCCCCTTTAAGCAATAAAGCAAGAAAATAAAAAATGTATGTACAAAAAAAAAATTAAACGTTACCAACGCAAGGCAGTAAGGTGTTGGTTGGTGCCACTGGGGGTTGTTATATACACGCAAACACACACACACACACACACACATAAACATACAGCCACACAAATAAAACGCTTGCAGTTGGCTGAGAGCTGAACGTGGCGTGTGTGCGTGGCACCTCTTTAGCTGTAGGATTCTGTATGCTCCAGCAAAATACGTACAAGACAACAACAAAACAGCAATACACACACACACCCACAAGGGAGGCCAAAAGGTTATGTGCGCAGTCAACAAGGAAAACAACAACAAAAACAGGTCTCTGGCGACTACAACTCTGCACGCCGCCGGGTTGAATTTGGGGCTGACGCTGAACGAATACGATTTGTTGCTTTACTTTTACGTACTTATTCCCTGGGTATAGTTAAAGGTGGCAGTGATTTTTTTTTATTTTTCATTTTTATTGGATGTTGGCTATGTAGTATATGACAGTTGGAGAGTGAGACTTGGAGCTTGGGACTTCCAGTGCATCATGCGCATGGATTCGAGCTGACCTCAATGAAGGGGATGTTTTATAGCTGGCGCATCAAATGCAACTTTGTGCGAGTTTGCATCCTGCTTGCATTATGGGCAAGATTGTAAGAAGAGAGCTAAAGATTTTTTTTCACATTTTGGGGCATGTGCTAAGTGAAAATCGCCATTTTGAAATATTTGCAACATTTTTTAGCAACAATAAGTTTTGCCAAGGGGATTATTGGTAATTTTTGTGCTATTTAATAAAATTAAAAAATGCACTTACACTATAATATTTATAAAATAAAGGTAACGTTGAAACTTTAAATATGTACTTAAGGATACAAATTTTTTCTGAATAAACTGTAAGTATAACAGGGAGGAACTTGAAATTTTCTAAGAAAAACAACACTAAAAATATTATTCTAGTATATGTTTATTTATTTCATATAAGATTTTGGTTTTCTGTCAAAACACTGATTTCCTATAAGTGCCAAGCCAATCACTATAACATTCTCTAGGATTTTTATGTTTGCTCAAGGTTATACTCCATTTAAGGATCTAAAGGATTCAAAATATCAACTTTTATTAAAATATCACGAAAAATGTTGATTTGTAATGCTTTGTATATACTCTATCAAAAATTCACGAGAATAAACTACAATAATTGCTGGTAATTGATCCCATAGAACAAAATTATATATTTCACGTTAGATCTCTTTCGCACTCTTGTAAAAACTCTCTTCTAAAATTATCTTTTTCAATCTTATCTTCGCTTATAAAAAAAAAACGCTAGAAAAGCGTGAAGTCTCTCAAGTGAGTTTTGAACAAGGCAACAACAACTCTGTATAGAGTCAATCCCACATCGGAAGGCGCTTCTCTTTCCAACTTAGATAGGCTTGAGTAATTACGCTGTGACCAATCTATTGTTTAAGTTTTATATAATTCGATACTTGTTCGAATAAACTCTTCGAAATCATATGACGTTGAAGCAGAGGTGTTTATTTTAGGTCAAGCATAACACCCGCTCCAATAGCGTTGTTTTGACAACATTTGTAACAAATGGCTTGTTCACATGACATTTGTGTTCAGTATTCAATACGTTATGAGCGTTTATATCATAAAACTATCACAATATTTCGAACCAATTTTACACTATTGGACATTCATCATTCAACCAGAGTGCATAGAGCCCGTAATTTTGAGAATATTTGCTGCAGTAGCAGAGAGTGTTCGTGAAAATCGTGAATTTGAAAATTTGACTAACAGAATGGACCATTTAAGAGCTCGTCGTGGGCAACATTTGAACGAAATAGTTTTTAAACATTGATTTGTAGAAACCGAACTATCACTCCAAATAAAGATTTGCATCAATACATTGATTTTTATGTATTTTAATTTTTGAAAATAAAGTAGGAAGCTCTTATTAGATCATCCTTTACAAATTTGCTGCATAGCGTGATTTTTTTACCAAATAGCCAATACATGTTATGAAATTTCAAAAGATAAATGTTAAAAAAGTTGGGAATTGTTTAAAATTTTAAAACTACATTTCACATTAAGGTACATAGGTATTAAGGTGGATAAAAAAAACAATTTTTTTTCGACACTCATATTCTGGGAGCTGGATTCAAGAAGATCTTAAATCCAAAGGATATCAAAATCGGTGGAACCGTATCCAGCGGTTTTGATTTAAAAAAATCGCTTTTTCACCAAAAATCTCCGGTTTTTTCGCCGTAACTTTTTATCAATCTGAAATAACTACCTAAAAAATGGGTGCAAATGAAAGGTAACTGGGACACCAAAGTTGTAAATAAGAAGATTTGTAGATTCAAGAAATTGTTTTGTGCAACAGTGTTCAGAATTCGGTCAACATTTTGGGTACTTTTCACTAAAATCGCTATAAATTTGCTGTTCATTCGCTATAAATATGTTAATTTTTGATTGTTCACCACGAAAGGTGAACAATCTTTGAAACCTCTTCAAAGCCACACCATTTTAAAAATAGTAAATTTTCTAAAATTTACTGAAAATTAGTGGATTTATAGATTTTTGTGAAAAATACCCTTTCACAAATACTTACCAAAAAAGTTAAAAAAAAAATTGCACTGTTTTGATTTTTTAAATTTTTTAAATATATCAATAGATTACACCAAGTCTTTTTGAACAATACTCAATTTTTCCAAATTTACTGAAAAATGGCAAATTTATAGCGATTTTAGTGAAAAATACCCAAAATGTTGACCGAATTCTGAAAACTGTTGCACTAAAAAATTTCTTGAATCCAACCATCTTCCTATTTACAACCTTGGGGTCCAAGATACCTTTCATTTGCGCCCAACTTTTGGATATCTATTTTAGATTGATAAAAACTTACGGCGAAAAAACCGGTGATTTTGCCGAAAAAGTGATTTTTTAAAATCAAAACCGCTGGATGACGGTTCACCGATTTCGATATCATTTCGGATTTAAGATTTACTTAAATCCAGCTCCCAGAATATGAGTGTCGAAAAAAGTGTTTTTTTACTCCTGAACAAAACGATCCACCTTAATAGGTATAAATAGGTGCATGTAAATTTTAAAAATCTTTATAGCTTCTAGAATATACACACATGTTTTTAAATCGATATTAAGAAAAAAAGAGAAGTTATAACGGTTTTCGTTAGCCTATGTCTAAGCTCTCTACAACGAAAAAAAAAACTTTAAACGCGATTTCCTCGAAACTAGATTTTTATAACGGTTCGATAGATAAATCGGAAACTATTGCTTCAATTTCAATGAATCTTATTGCATTATGTTCGTAATCTTGACCTTTAAGCATCCCCCTTAAATTGAAATACCTATTTTTTTACTAGACAAAAAAAGCGCTTAAAATCGATCTTATTTTAACTTCCTACTCCAACTTTCATCATAATTGAAAAACCCGCGGGTGTCGTGCGTAGGGGGGATGCCGAGTTAATGGTCTATACTTTAAAATGACGTTTGATTTGTTTGTTTCAAATACATAGGAAAGGCCATATCCGTCGAAACGTTTGGGATGTTTTTTTTTCAATGCCATTTTCAGCGTCCTCTATAAAAAAGCTAGATAATTGTTAAACAAATAAAAAAAGGAAAATTTTTTATTGTATGTACAATAATCTGTATAGATTTAAAGAAAAAAATAATAACTATTTGTATCTAAAAAAATGTTTGAAAAAGCTGGTTTTTTTTTCTTCTTAAAAGTATATCACCATAAAAACAGGAACTGTTCAAGTGTATTTAAGAATTTTTAAAAAATAACGCACTCAAACTACGCGTAAATATAAAACAATACGTGAAGTTGCAGGAGTAGTGTTCACGAGTAAACGGGTTAATGTGTTTTAGAAATCAATTTTTCACGTCTTATAGGTACTTACTTTTACAACTGTTTTTGAGGTATAAATAAACACAGCAAAGCATGACCAAAAGATATTTTTAATAGGTTCTTCTTTTAATAATCTTTTCCAGATTATTCCAAGGTGAATTTTTTGTGCATAGAATTCTTGATATCCAATTAATGAATTTAGCATATCGGAACAAATTTGATGATCTCCGCTCCAATGCAAGTCATTAAATTGTTTAAGGGTTCAGTGGCCTTCTTGATAATAAATGAATGCGCTAAAAATATGGAAACATGCGCTAAAAATATGGTTTTATGAACCCCTTAGACATGAGACTGATATTATCTAAGGTCATATATAAGTCTGTAGTCAATTAAGGATTTAATATATCCATTGAATAAAAATAGATTACTCAATTTTGGGTAACCAAATAAACATCTTTAGGAAATTTTTGCCATATCGTATCGCTAATAAATAGTTCTCAAAGAACAGTTTAAAAAAATACACTCAACCATCCAAAGAAGGTTGGGGCAGTGGATTGGCTATTCGATGCGAAAAGATGACATTTTAATAGCTTAACTCTTTTTATTGCATCTTCTACTCAAAGAAACCTTTTAACTCAGGATGGCAGAATACCTGGAGGTCTGAGGAGATCAAAATCCGAGGAGAACATGGCGCAAAACAGTCGTGAAAGAGGTACAGTAGTTGGAAAAATCTGAGGAACATTTTCGGAAACCATGCACAATGGGACGTACACCTCAAGGTTTAGGACAGTTCTGGGATTCTAGGACCAGCAAAGTAGTACAGGACACAAGCACAGTAAGTATGCCAATGATTAGTTTAGTAACATTACTTAAGTATACAATAGGAGATTGAGGCAACAAGTAAGTATGCCAAAGATTAAGTAAGGAGTAACCTTATACTAGCCTAATATAACGAATTTAACCTTACCTTAGTATAAAAAATAAAAAAAATTTTAAAAAATTGAAAAGCTCTTTTAACATTTATTTATTTTGGATAATAAAAATTCAACATATAGTTTGAGTAAAATTAGGTGATGCATAGTAAATACATAGACAATTGGTAACAATATATATTTGAGTGTCAGTCTTAAAGCCTTATTCTGGTGAATGACAACCCCAGTGGAGGAATGAGAAGCTATTACTACCATAACTAGCTCAGCAACTAGTAACCATATAAGCACATGTAACTATGTCTTCGCTTACAATTTCTAACTGAATAATGTCAAAGAAAATATCTCGTAATAACAATCATGGATGTAGCTGAACATCCACGATCAACTCAAAGCTCTACGTCCTCGCTTACGATTTGGAAATAAATAACCTTTAATAAATAGCTGTAATACCTAATTCAATAACAACAAAAATTTTTTTTTTAAAAGATCAAATAAGCAAGGGATGTGCATTATACAAACAATTTTTCTACCCGAAAAGTTTCAAAATTAATTTAAATAATATAGTTTTGGTTCACTGGGTAGTTAACCTCTGACTAGGTAATGCTAGGTAATGCAGCTGTCATTGTGCTGGGATAGTTTCAGTGCATCCGATAAGACATGGAACCATTTATGTTCAAGGTATCTATGATATCCATAAAAGTTGAATCGACCCAAATGTGGTCTAAAATAATCGCAGTTTATCAAATTATAAATATATTCATCCACTTATACAAAAAACAAGCCTCATGACAAATATCTGAGAAAATTTAAGTGCGCCCAATTTACCAAAATATAAACCAGAATTTTATCCTTCAAATATCCAATGGCTTACCTAAGAGCTGAAAAAATACCAATTACGCAATCTAGAGATGGCCAAATATTTTTAATTTTTCCTGTTTGAAGGATCAAAATGGATTTAATCATATCTTATTTGTTGAAATAGCTAAACCATAAATAGAGCTACCATAAATATAGCCATAAATAGCTAAATAGAGTTTCTTTGCCTCTTGGCCTCTTGGACTAAAATGTTTCATTCAATAGACAACTCTATCCAATTTAACTATCCTGGCACTATAACAATAATAAATTCTTAGGCCATAGGCGTATCAATTTTTTTTCAAGGGTTTAATTTAAGTCAAAATTGACACACTTGATTTGAAATAGTCTTAAAGCTTCACCAAGCCCAAATTAAGCAATATAAAGCTGGCCAAAGCTATTGTAATATACCTTATCTTTTGTTCAAATACAATAAAAACCTATAAAGTCGTGAAAACGTTCATACTTAAAAACGGTGCCGTGATATAATCCCAAGTGGCACAATCCCAATTTTTAATTTTAAGATTTTGTCACTCCTTATACAGTGATATAAGCCCAATTTTTTACTTGGGATATTGTCACTATGGAAGGGATGACATATTCCCAAATAAAAAGAAGTCAAAATTTCAAATTTATTGTGTGACTAGTACACGGATGACATAATCCCAAAAAAATACAGCTTTTCTGGTATTTTAGAATTTCTAGATTATATAATATAATACAAAAAATTGTAATGTTTTGATATACTATGCTGGAAGTGCAAATTAAAGAAAAAAACTAAACTGGTTTAGTTTATTGACAAAAGTTGGGACTAACATATGTAATAAAAGTGCACATTTTTACTTTTTTTCAGTATAATCGATTTTATAATATATACGATATAATTTCGAAATCCCAAAAATCGCGCGATTTTTTATAACAATTTTTTATTTATAGTTATTTATAGTTATTTTATTTATAGTTTAAAAAAAACTAAACTGGTTTAGTTTAATGAAAAAAGTTGGGACCTACATATGTAATAAAAGTGTTCTATCTTTAAAAGTAATGCATGGAATTTAATGGTTAATAGTTTATTGAATAGGTAATAGTATAATTTTTCTTTAAATATTCTTGCCTAGTTTATAAAAGTATGCAATTAATAGAAAAATAGCAAGTTTTTCGGGCCCATTTTCTTTAATTTGGACCCCCTATAACTTCGAAACCAGATGAGAGCGGCCATTAATTTATGCAGATTTGGAATTTAAAGCTCTTAATACATACATACGCTCCACGAAAAAATAGTCAAAAAAAATTAATTTTGGCTAAAAACAAAATATTTCGAAATGTCTATCCATATTTTCTCATTCTTAGGCTCAAAAGTGACATTATCCCAACTGGGGTTATGACATTTTACAAGCAGTGACATTGCCCCAAGTAAAAAATTTGGATTAAGGTCACTGTATAAGGTGTGACATAATCCCAAAATTAAAAATTGGGATTGTGCCACTTGGGATTATGCCAGGGTACCCTTAAAAGCGCGCGAATGCATGCACACGCTTTTGCACATGAACACGTACTGTATTATTTTTTATGGAGATAAATAACTTTTGATAGAGGTTTTTAAATGCACGCACATCACAGTGAAAACTTTAAACGCGTTTTTCTCAAAACCATGTTTTCGAAGTCGGTGATCACTGTAACTTCAGTACGGCTTTACTGATCAGTTTGAAATTTTTCTCACTTATTCTATACATAATGTTCCTTTTTTTCTGGACTATTTTTTTTTTTTTTTTTTTGTTATAGCCGAAAATATGAGTGAAATTTTGGTAAAAAATGTGATCCAGTGACAAACAGCAGTGATCACGGCACTTTTTTTATCCCTAGCAAATTTGCTGTATCTAATTAATTTAATATTTTTTAATAATCATGTAAAAGTTCAGGTAAAAATAATATTTGTTATTTTTTATTTCAATGTGTGGCAAAAAAAAAGCGTAAACAAGACCATTTCTTGTCCGTCTCAATTAGTTGTGCCCCCTTAATGCTCTAAAAGCAATTAAAGCAACAACAAATAATTCACATTTACTGCAGAAGCAAGAGAATTTTATTTGGGCATAGTAAAAATTTTCTAGAAATTCGTTTGAGTTCCGAAATCTGTTACTAAACGATTCTTCTTTAACTTGCGAGAACGTGAAGAGCACGTCAGAAAAACCTGCTCACATCGCTAGTACCCAACAATTCATCGCTCACAATCAATCGATAAGGGAAATATTTAAGTGGTCAACGGGAAGCTCATGTCATTTACCGTGTCAAGTTTGGCCAATAATTCTACAATAATGCTCGAAAGAACTCATTTTCCTTTAAAGGTTTCAACTTATTTTTGTGCTGGGTGTTCTAACTAGACATTTTTGGAAAGGCAACTAAGCTTTAAACGTGAACTTGCTTCTAATGTAATTTGCAAAAGCTGCAAAGAAGAAAAAAAGGATGCTAGAAAAAGCAAAGGATTAATCCAATCCAGATTTTTTCGGTTCTTGACCATTTTTGGCTTGAGAACGTTACCTATACCTTGATAACTGGGCTTATTCTGACCTTTTGAATAGCTATTAGTAGTTCAAACATTTAAGGGGGATACACACTGTGATTTGGTAAAAAATTACAGCCTTTTCACAATTTTTTTGAAATGATATAGAATTTACAAGGTGACAGATGAAATAACATGTATTGATTTCTAAAAACCTATTTTTTTTATCAAAAAATTTACATAGAAACCAATCGTAGAAGGCGTTCCTTCTGGCAGTACCCGCCGCGGAAGGGTTGACGACCTTGCGGCAAGGGGTTGCAGGCATCATCTTAAATCAAAATTTTTATTTGAAATATATATAACAGTATATATATATATATACTGAATACCTTCAGTAACGCGTGGGAAATATTTTATTCACGCATTTTTCGCGAAATGGCAGCACTTTGAGTGAAAAAGTAAAAATTCGTAGTATTCGAATTCCAGAATATGTGTTGTAAATGTTCGCATAAATTCAGTTCAATGTTGCTGTCCAAAATAGACACATGTCAACTCATCGAAACTGAACGCAACGGTTTGACAAAACGTTTTGTTCTGTAAGAACCGAACTTTTAGTGTCTCAACTTGTCAACAACAGCTGTTTAAAGTGTGTGACATTTTTTTCACTCATAGTTCACAAATTTTTGTTTAATGATTTAACAAAATTATAATTGCACATCAATTGATAACTAAAAACGATCTGTTCGCTGATTTCATTTTGAGTTAAATTTCAAAACAGACGAAACGAGTGCAGACATTTGGCAAGTTGCAATCGTCTCATTTTGTCTATTTTGGTTATAAATATATATGTATAAAATTCGATATTCGTAAAATTTTTCCATTTTGAAACTGGAAGTTTGCCATTAGTGGTATGTTTTTTAAATTGAAACCTGAAAAGAATAAATAACAAACAGAAGTTTCATAGTGGAATTCGCAATGGCTTAGAAGTTATGAATTTTTAAGTACATGCATCTCGCGCACTCGCTAGCAAGAAATAAGAAAATCTATTTATTGTAAGACTTATCTTATTGTATCTTATCCTGAAATCATTTCTCTTTCAAATTTCACGCTTACTTCTAAGAAAAAAAGAAGTTGTTTTTCTCTAAATTTTGATAAAGATATTAAACTAAAAATTAAAGTTCACTGCCTTCGTAGGAGTGTCTTTTTTTAAATAAAATAAGCTTAACGAAATTTTGTTCCCAAAATTATTAATTCTAAAATCAATGATGTTCCCATACAACTTTATATTGTAAGAAAAAAACTCGCTGGCTACGGTGACGTTATTTTTACCATAGAATTTACAATTTAACGTAGAATTCCAAAATCAAAGATTGCGGGATAAAAAAATAATTCGCCTTAACAAAACAGTTTCACAATAAGTTGATTCATTTCAAACTGTGGGCTCAGATTAAGGAAATCAATAAATATTTCGAGTGAAGGTCAGTCACACATTTTGTTATCCTGTCAAAATGAACTTTTGGAAAGAGTTTTTTTCCACCCCCAATTAATAGTTCAAGATCTTGAAATTTCTCACTCTTACGAATAACGCAGACAGACACTCGCAAAATTTTAAGTAGAATATTTTAAAACTTATGCTGCTTCTTTTTTGCTACTACTTGATAACAGTTTTCAAGGCCGTCCGGCGTCTACAAAGTATTTCTCCACTAACGTTAACCAACACACAAAAAGTTGGTTAAAGTTAAAATAACTTTTCCGTTCTGCGCCGTCAACTTAAACTTTTCCTACACGCTTAACCTAAAACAAAGTTGAATTATTTTTTGTTTTTTTTTTTTGTTCATATTTGCTGCAGCTCAGTCTAAAGCTGATTTAAATTTGAAAAAATATATACATATATATATATATATATCTAAAGTTTTGCTAGACTACCGCATATATATTTGACGGTTTTTTCTGCTGCTTCTTTTGCAGTTATCAAAGTTTATCAATTAATTTTTATGTTGAATAAGTTGGTTTCCTTATTATAAGGAAGTAGCAGCAGCAAAAGACGAAGAATAAGAAGAAGAAGCGCACGTTCACACGCTTTACTTAGCAGTGAGTGAAATTTTAACAAAGTTTTTAACCCAAAAGAAAAGTTGTTAGACATGGGGAAAGTGCAACAAAACAAACAAAAAAGAAGTCTGAAAGTTGTTGATATCTTATAGACCTATATACGAAATAGCTCAAAGTTTTCAAAAAAAGAGGTATTTTTTAAAAGCTGTGCAACATAGTAAAATAAAAAATCTGTTAAATTCCACACAACTTTATTCGGAATTAAAAAAAAAAAATTTTTTTTTCAGAACTTAGAAGTAAAGGGCAAATAAACATATAAACTTTAAGAGAAAAAGAAAAATATATGAAATAATAAACTTTAAGGATTAAGTACAAAAAATTACTTATTTTGCCTCAACCAACCTGAGCCTACGTACCCTATCGCTGGTGCTCAGCTGCGATTCCATGGCATTAATGTCCGACTTTAAGCGCATCATTTGGGACTCAACACGCGCATTTTCACGCTGCAGCTCGGAGATTTCGGCTTCCAAAGTATTTAAATCTTCCCCGCCAGGAGCATTACCAGCTCCAGCCAGATTATCCGAGGAGCCACTGGCGGCACTCGAAGCGCTAACATTGGACGTTATGTGATTTGTAACGCTGTGTAGAGCGACGTTATTGGTGGCAGCTGCACTAGAAGCCACTGCTGAAACGACCGCCGAAGATGCAGCACCAACCGAGTTCATCATCATTTCAATGCCTAAAACCAAAGCGGAGAAAATGTTTGTGAAAAATTGGCGTCAAAACTTGCCATTAAAAGGTGTAATATAAAAAATAACCGCTATCTTATAATATATATAAATTTTTAAATACAGTGATCACTTTTTGTATTAAAGTGTTTGAGAAACAAACTGAAAAATGTTGCAAGAAATGAGTGTTTTTTTTTCAAAATTCTAAACTATAAAGCTCTAGGTGCGCGTGTGCTAAAAGCAGCTTTATTAAAAAAAAAGAAAGACATGAACCGAAAAAATAACAAAGTATTTTTTTATGTTAAAAATTATCCTTACAAAATAAAGCTTACCTCGTTGTACTTGAGTATCTTTAGGATCAGAAGGTTTGGTTTAATTTTTGTGTTATCTTTTTAGTTTTCTTTATTGTTCGTTTGTATATTTTTTGATTTTAATGATTTTTTGGGATTTTTGTCATATTTACAGAAGATATTCGGCACCGATACAAAACGTCGCGTAATCTAAATAAAAAATGAAAAAAAAGAAAAATAACAGCAAATTAAATATTTCATCACAACGTTAGATTAGCAATTATTTTGGGTTCAAGATACAAAAATAATGTTTCATAAAGTAAGGTACTGAGAGCTAGCTTTGCTGTTAGCACACGCACACTTAAGAATGGGATGAGTTACAAACAATTAACAAACCAACAAATAAAAACTCACCTGTATAGCCTTTTGGATAGACCATTGTGACATCATCGAATTTCGCCTTCTTTATGCCGCCCACAGATGATGAACAGCCTGTATAAGCAAAAACAAACAAAAACAACAAAATTGGCATAAGTCACAATTAATCATACAGCATCTTCTCAACAACATACAAATGCGCCAATAGTATCAATCTTACCATCAAACTTCATGGCAGTTGCTGCAGCTACTGCTGCCTTGTGCTGTTCCACGGTGCCACCTGCCTCGAGAACACGCATCTTGTTGCGATTTGCAATTGGACAACCAGAGGCGCTAGATATTAAGTGAGTTTAAGCAACAATTCTAAAACAAATGTTTGAAACGTACCTTCTGTGTGACAAAAATTTACCCGTTGAATGTCCAGAGCCATCGCAACCAGGTATGGGACATCTTTTAAATTATAAAATTAAAGTTAAATTTAATTTTTGTTCTAGGCTAGCTTAAATTCCTGCTTAAACCCACCTTAAAGGCTCAGAGTCTTGACCATCGCGCGGCTTACTTTTTGGCTTGTTAGCACGCGGACAGCCGGACAGACTACGGTGCGAGGAATAGTTCCCGGTAACATGACCCGAACCATCGCAGCCTGGGGTGGGGCACTTTAGCTCTTGCGAATGCGACTGCAAGTGATTGCGATCAGTGCGGGGACAGCCTGTCAAACTGTTCGTTAGGAGTGAAATAAAAACACAGAAGTTAAAATTACATTTATTTTTGAAAAATATTAATTTCTAATACGAACAAATTTTTAAAGAAAAACTCATATCTTATTAAATATACGAATATTTTGAAGTGAAAACAACTCCTAGTATCTAGGGCTGGAAGGATAAGTTCTATTGTGGAGATCTTCATCTTGAGAGTAAATTTTTTAAAAATTATGACTTAACGGCAATTAACTTAACTAAGCGTTATGTATTGTAATCCTTGATAACTCAAATGTGCCTATATAAGACTCTTTATTACTCTTTATTATTAAATAAATTTTGAACAAGAATCAGAGTAAAATAGTCCAGTTCCTATCTGCTTCGAAGAAGCAAGCGTAACCAGATGTTTCCGAATGTAGCTGGAAATGAAGCGTGAAAACTTAATGAAAATATTGAAAGATCTATAATTCGGCAAACATTGATAGAAATAATAATGACAACTGGCACAAGAGTAGATTAGGTCAGTTCCTATCATCTTGCTTGCCACTGGTCTGAACGTAACTGGAAATTTCCAAAAATGATACTTAAAAACGTCTTAACAATATGGAGATAAATATATACACTCATATTATATGGAAAGTACTTTATATTTGACACAGGGGTAGATAAAATCAGAGGGTGCTACCGAAAGTAGCGGAAAGTTAGCGGAAAAAATAACTGGAAAAGAAACTTTAAAAGCTTTAAGAATAAGAAAATAACTATATACTAATTACAGCAGTAAATTCGGTCAGATTCCTTATCTTGAATGCTGAATGGATAAACGGTTCAAGTTTCAGGTTCACTTTTTTAACTTTTTGAGTTTAAATAAACATTCATTAAACTATTTTGACTTAAAAAAATGAGTACACCTGTAAGGTATTTTTAACTTTCTTGAATCAAAGATTTCATCTGAATAAGGTTAAAATTAAAACATTTTTTATATGTTTTAGCAACTAAAACTTCAGCTTTTTGACCAATTTTTGAAGTAAAACTTTTTAGGCGGTGATTTGGTATTGTTTAGTTTAGTTTAGTTTTAGTTTATTTCATAAAGTCTTTAGATACAGAAATCTTTACAGACTAGGATTAAAATA
Source organism: Dichetophora obliterata (assembly GCA_963920525.1). Classification (NCBI taxonomy): domain Eukaryota; kingdom Metazoa; phylum Arthropoda; class Insecta; order Diptera; family Sciomyzidae; genus Dichetophora; species Dichetophora obliterata. The sequence goes on along the minus strand of OY986439.1, from coordinate 89,689,997 downwards.
ATATATAAAAAAATAAGTTCTACAGTTACAGGTATAAGTAAAATGGTATAAGAAATAATAATAGGCTTATGTTAAAGTATATTATTACTTAAGTTTTTAAAAACATGTTTTGGAACATATAAATCAATTTCATGTGAAATACATAATTCATTAAAAAGAGTCAAAGCTCTCATAATTGGCTCATTTAAGGCATAATTAGTTCTACGATATTTTAAATAAAACAGTTTTGAATTTCTTAAATATCTTAGCGGAATATTGAAAGAAATAAGCTCTAAAAGAGAATTGCAGTCAATTCTCCAGAAACTATATCATGTATGAATAACAGCGATGAAATCTTTCGTCTTGAGTCAAGAGATTTAAGTCCTAGAAGCAACAGACGCGTGGCAATGGATCATGAAAATTTATTGATCGCAGTTCAAATCTGGTAAAGTTATTTTGTATTTTTTCAAGTCCGAAAGAGGTAGAAGCATAAAATGGAGACCAAATAATGGAAGCATACTCAAGTCTAGATCTTACAAAAGCATTAAATAACATACTTAAGGTATGTGGATTGGAAAACTCACTACTATTTCTACGTATAAATGCCAGCAAAGAGTAAGCCTTAGGAATGAGAAAATTTACATGGTCAATAAATGTAAATTTCGCATCAAAAATAACACCCAGATCGCGATAAGTATCAGCGGATTGGATTATTGAATTATATAAAAAGTAGGAACTGCTCAATGTATTGAGAGTGAGTTTAGACAAAGTAACATGATAAAATTACCGAAGTTTAACGTTAGACCATTAGTTTGACTCCAAGTTAAAACTCTAGAAATATCCATTTAACCCCCTATTTTTTGATTTGAACTGTAATAGACATTTTTTTTTTCTATTTTTGCAGTGAATCTATAGCACTGTTATTGTTTGAAACTCGATGAAACGAAAAATGCCATTAAAAAACATATACGAACAAGCCACAGCTTAGTATGTACACAAACCAGTTTCGACGACATTATAAATGTTGAAGAACCTGTCGGACAAATTTACATAGAGTCTACTAATATGAAAATTCGTAAATGCCAATCGAAAACATAGACGGTGCTGCGTGTTCCATTTTGTGCGGTTTCTTTTCTATGGTGTACTTCGGCAGACTCGTCGAACTCCAATGAAAATGGGGAAAAAAGCAACTAATCTAGCAACTGATCTAAAAATAACTGCAGCTTTAATGTCATACGATTAAATGGCCGATGAGAACATTAAAGTTCTTACGAGTTTGTTCGAACAAGTGTTAAATCATATAAGACCTTAACAGTGGTTGGTCAAAGATGATAACGAAACAGTTCTGTCTAGTCTGTTTGATTGACTCTGTACAAAGTTGTTGTTGTTTTTGTTGTTGTTGTTATTGTTTACTTCTTCAAACTTACTTGATCTAAAAATCTCACAATTAAAATCATGTAAAAATTCAAAGAATAGATGACAATTAATTATCTAAAAAAATATTTGTTTTGACGAAACTATATTCTTAAAATGTCGTCAAAGTTGAATAAAGTGGGAAAATGGTTCAAAACTTTACATTCACTTTATTAATACACGTAGTAACTGCAAAATTTCCACAATATAATATATATATTAAGGCGCCTCACGCTCTATAGAAAAAAAAAGTTGTTCGGCACAAATGCTAAAAATAATGCTTGGTTTATATTATGATGATTCCCCAAATATTTCGACTCTAGCAATAGCCTTCCGTGAGCTGCAATGGTTTGAAATAACCTCTAAGAATCGAGTTTTTTTGTGAAAATATTGGCTGGTTTAACAGTTGTAAGAAAGAAACTGTCAGAAATTATAGGCCGCCAAAAGCTGATCTTCTTAAAAAAATTTTAAATGTTTTCACTCGGATTAAAGATAATGGTGTTTTTCACGCACATATTTCATATTTTTTTATTTTATTTCCATACAAAAAATCTCAAAATTCAAATAACTTCATTGCTTTTATTTGTTTTTTTTTTAATTTCTTACATTATTTTTACAGTAGGTGCTAATTTTATAACTCATTTTTTAGTTTTAAGTTGTTTCGATTTAATAAATTCTGACCAGCAATCAATGCAAGCACTCAAAACCTTTCAAACGGTATTTTGAAAACGAGAATAATGAAGTTATTTGAATTTTAGTGCAAATAATATAAGAAAAGTCAAAAAAATTCATGAAAATCCGCGTTATCTTTGGTCCTACGGAAAAATTTTTATTTTTTTATGAAGATTAGAAAAACTTTTTTTACTACTATTTCTGATCGTTTTTTTTAAATTACCACACTAGTCAATATTTTTACAAAAAACGCAATTTTTAGAGGTTATTTCAAATCATACCAGCTCATGGATGGCTATCGTTGAAGTATTTGGGGTATCATCATAACATTAACCAAGGATTATCTTGAGCAACTTTGACGAACAACTTTTTTTCGTGAGGCGCCTTAATATATATATCATAGCAAAGTTCTGTATTTTAGCTTCGTAAAATTTACAAGAAATCAATTGATCAGTAGATAACTGATTTAGTTACTGAGACATAAGTTAGTGTAGGTACGCAAAACCGGGTTTTAATGGTAAATAAAAATTTTGAGGGTACGTAATTCAATGTACATAGTTATTGGGTGTTAATCCTGTTGTACTCAATCAGATCTAGACCACCTAGTAGTTCCAGTCTTGAAGAAATCGCAAATGAATCATGCACGATTTTTCTTGAACCCTGACGAAACATGCTCATTTGGTCATACATTTCATTGACGAAAATTTCATATAAATGTTCCAAATTCGTCCAAGACGCAATGCCGAAACGTCGGGATTTATCACGCACGAACCCAATATCGAAATATTGAGGAAGTTTCGTTAGCGAAAAGTAGACAGCAATATAAAGAAATTTCGTCAAGGAATTAAAATCGAAAACTGCTTCTGGACCGAATTCAACGTAGTGCGATATATTTGATAGGGGATAAAAATATTTCATCCTCTCTCAACTCTATTGGAAATCGACGTAATGTTGGTATTGTAATGGCCTGACGCCACCACACCGTATGTTTTCCAGGTCCACTCGCGGAGGTGTTCAAGCCCATTCCTTTACCATTGCCTTGATGCCACACCGAACCTCACGTTGTAGGGATAAAGGTCTCTGCCCACTTACGGCACGTAACGAAACGACTGTAAATCGGCTTCGAAAAGGCAACGTAATGTTCAATGCACACTTAACGAAACGGCAACAAAAATTTTAATTAAACAAAACAATAAGCGCAGAATTCTCTAGTACACAATTAGCTTAAATAGCTTTGCTATTAAATGACGATGTAGAAAACTGATAAAATCATAGATTTGAGATTAATTTTATGCTTTAAAAACAACTTGTCGAATTTTTACTTTGCACAATAAACTGTTGGAATCCATTGTAATTTTTGTAAACAAAGAGAACGACAAGCCGGTCAGAATTCTTTGAAACGATCACCACCGGCTTTTTCGTCGGCGTCAACAGTCGTTGCCATTTCATCGTCGCTTAGTGAGCATGTATACATAATAACACATGGTAGTTATATTTTGTAGTTTCGTGTCGTTTCGTTACGTGCCGCAAGTGGGCAGAGACCTTAATTCGTTCTTTAGTCGTACGGTACAGTTGTGGAATATTCTAACTACGAGCGTGTTTTCAGTCAGTTTTGAGCTGTGAAAATTTAAAACAAAATCTTCACCGAAACTACTCCATCTCTTGAACCTCTAGCTAACTATCATCCATCTTCCAAATCAACACAATGCTCATGCATTTAAAAGAAACATCGCCTGCGCTTTCACTCTACAAAACAGAAAAAAATTATACCAAATTGTCAAAATCAAACGAATCGACAGCAATGGCAATGACACCGATACAGTGGTGTCAATGAATTTTTAAATGCTATCGAAAACCATCGATAGTCAGTAGAGTGGGGCGATTAGTATGGAAGGAAAAAAGTGTCAATGGGCGCTTTACGTTTCTGATTCTTGGGATTGTACTGAGCAAAAAAGTCCACTAGACTATGCGTCTACGGTGAAAATGGAGCTTCCAGATTTTGACTTGCAGTTTTTTCTCAGACTTTTGTCACGTTTTTTTTTTTTTTTGGATATTTTGGCCTATAACAGCCAAACCATTTTGTCTTAGTATTGGATCGAAAATCTCAATGGTCCAAAAAAAAAAAATCCAAAAATATCCAAAAAAAAGTGACAAAAGTCTGAGAAAAAACTGCAAGTCAAAATCTGGAAGCTCGATTTTCACACTAGACGTATGGTCTAGTGGACTTTTAGGCGAAGCGCCGATTTTGATGTTAAAATCGCCCAACCCTAATAGTCAGTCTATCGATAGTCAAACTATCGATAGTCACGATATTGTGAAATTATCGATAGTGTAATCGATAGTGTAAAATTATCGATAGTGTATCGATAGTTTGCGAACTCTACAGTTTAGCCTCTAAACGATTCGGCGAATTACAACAATCGTGAATATCTTGAAGTTGTTGTAAAAGGGTGGAAAAAGTTAGGCGCTGACAACCGCTACTTTCCATTATATTTTGTATGCATTTTTTTTAAATCCAGCAGCTCATGCAGAAATTTCCTTTAAGAAATCATCACGAAAAGTTCGTCAATGATGCCGCGAACTACTGGGCAGTGTCAGGCAAACCAATACATTAAAATGCATACTTGTGTGTGTGCCTGAGGGAGCGTCAGAGCTTTTTTTTGTGTACGGAGATAGTTTTGCAGCGAGGTCTTGCTCTCATGAATAGGAGGCCCTCAAACGATACTACATGACGGACGTACATGTTGTTCGATAAAGTAACGGGACTTTTTCGTTGCCCTCACACACATCGCACATTACGGATAGACATTGGATAGACTTCATTTTTTTTTAGCTGCCGAAGAGTTAACATCAATTAAAACTATAAATATTAATTGTTTTGAACATTTATTTTTATGTTTTTTGCTTTAAATATTCTAGACCATCACAATTTTAGGTAAAGATAAAAAAATTCGCGTCAAAATATAATATTTCGTACGTTCGACAGTTTTGCCGCGAGATGTGCTCTCTCTGAAAATTTGCAACAAATGGCAAAATGTACTAAGTTGGATTGCCGCGCACGCAAACGGAACTACATGTCGGACGTACTTAGCAAAAAGTCAAAATTTTTCAACTTCCATCGGACATGTCCATCCGCCTTGATTTCTTGCACACGAACGATACTACATGTGTGATGACTTGACAGGTCGGATGGACATGTAGTATCGTTTGAGGGCCCCTTATCGTCAACTGACATGCTTGAAGTTGACAAAATTGATTTCCCAGTACGACCGAATGCTAAGTCATTTCATGAGTGCTTTCAATTTTTTTATTTTTGTCGAACCGTGTTTGCGTATTCAGTATATCTGACGAAAAATGAGGAGGTTTATATTACTATCGTCAAGAAGAAAACTATTGTTTTTATTCCTTTCAGTCCGTAATGCATCGACTGTGCGTAAGACTTTAGGTTTAAATATATTTTCATCTATTTTACGATTGTTATACAAATCTACCTTCATCAATTGCGCTTATTATTGTTTATGTTTGCCTATCACATTATTTCGTTGTTCGTTTTGCCGTTTCTTAAATTTGTACGAAATTCTCGAGTCACATTTAATATTTTTTTTTTTAAATTATCCACGGCAAGCAGTTGTATTTAAAATTTCTAAAATACTAATGGTGCAACTATACTGAAATGGAAAAATTTTAACTTCAAAATTTTTATGTATGGGAAATTCCACCAAAAGTGCCCTTTTTTGCCCTTAAAATATAAAAATAAAACATGAATCCAGAATTATGGTTTCTTTTTACAATTTTGCCCCAAAGTTAAAATCACTTGAGACATTGAGGCTACACGGTGACTTCATGAAATTGATTTGTAAGCAGTTTGTGTTTTTGAGTGGTTATGACAATTGTGGTTATGGTGAGGAATGATAAAATCGTCTTTATTTGGAGGTCGCAGGCATCAGAGAAAACTAAAACACTCTTCCGCACGTTTTTATCATTTATTTGCTAGCTACTTTAATATGGTATACTCAATTTCATTTTAGTCTATCACTAACTGAATACACAGTTGATTACAGAAGTAACAACTTTTTTTGGTTTAAATGTTAATAATATAACAAAAAAGTTTAATTTTGCACTCAAAACCACTGGTGCATTTTGAATATAAGTAGTGTAAAAAGCCATACTGAGAAGCCGCTTAAACGATAGTTGTCTCTTAGTTTTGCTTACTAAAAGCGCGAAATTATAAAAAAGGTAAAATCGAGGGGCAAAGAGTTTGTAGATGAAACATATCACGCATTTACTTTAAGACCGTCATTACTCAAAAACCACGAACACTAATGTGTTCTTTATATAATATGTTCTTTATATCATGCTTTATATTGTGTAAAAATTTAATTATTTTGAATTCTCTCCGCGTGAGAAGAGAATATGTCAATCGCTTTTCATACAAGGTGCAAGCATTTGAAAACTTTTAACGCATTTTCTGCAAAATCGCGTTTTTGGGTTATGACGGTCTTTAAGTAAATAAGCGATGTGTTAAAAAATTGGTTATAATTAATAAAAATGGCAGAAAATGCGCACGGTATACGTAATACTTTGACTCTTTTCATCTAGAACATATAGAAGTAAAAATTGCGAAAGCTACACTCTTCGAATTGCTATAATTTTGATCTCTGCAAAATAAATTTTTTTATGACCTGTTGCTTTTAAGAAAGGAGGATTTTAAAGTAACAAACATTGTTTTTTTATCACTCAAAACTGAGAGGACATGTAAACGGGCACTTTTGGCGGGATTGCCCATATTTTAAAATCTAATATGATTTGAGGTCATTTAATGCAGAAAAAATGTGTTTTAGTTTTAGTTTTTGAAAATCCTTAAACGATATAAATGTATCAAATTTTAGGCAATATATATGTTTAATATCATTAAATAACCATATTCTTAAAAATCCTAAGAAAAGATATGTTGTTACATTAATAACTATCGTTATATGAAATACGTATAAAATTCACAGTTTCTCACTAAACAATCTTTAAAATTATGAGAGTCTCGTAGCAAAAGTTCTGCTGTGCAACTTTCTGTCCGCTGTTTGAGTTTATAAAAGTTAACTATTAAAAACGTTATCAACACATTTTTCCCATCCATCTTTATCCATTCATTGAAAAATTTATAAATTGACTATTAATTCTACCTTAAATTGTACTCTTTTAGAGAATTTTCATTTTATTTCATTCATTTCATTTATTATCACAGACTACATCAGCTTGACTATAAGCTCTTTTATACCAATTCTCTCCAATGTTTTTTGAGTCATAATTTTTTTCTTTTCTATAACCATCAATTGTCTTTAAAGTTTTTTTTTTGACTGCCTGAGCAGTAGTGGCTTAAGAGATAAGTGGTACTCAAACCTTAAACAACCTGCTTCAATAGTTGTAAATCCTTCTGCTGATTCTATCAGCATTTCAATCAGGATAATAGAAAACTCTTCAATTATTTTTCAAGATGGACGCTGGTTTCTTTCGCACTTGAGTGAGCTCTAGCATTGCTTAAGCATTGAATCCGCTCTTCCCAGTGCGAGTCTCGGACAAGAACAAACCTTTCGCTTATGGCACTTTCGGGGGAGTTCAAATAACTTCCACTCAACCGAGTTGAGTTTATCAGGTTGGATCAGCTAGGCATTGTTAGAGCTTTTAAATAAAACTACAGATAGTTTATATAAGCCGAATTAATAAACTCCGTTGCCTTAAATTCCTGTGCTCAAAAAAACTTAACTTATATAACAAAAATTATAGAGAAAGATCTCTTTAATTTAACCTCATCTAATTAGTTTACTCATAAAACCACCCAATAGTAACCTCTGTCATCTAAGCATGTAGTCAAAATGCAGACATTAATATTCATATGTATGTTTATGGCACACAAAGACAATTTCCTTTATTATCAAACCCGTTCTTCCTTGCCGGCTTTCAACGCATTCACTGTAGCTACATTTTCAAATGTTTTTATGTCTCCGCAGATAAGCGACATTATTGCATATTTTACAGTAACGCACACACACGCACATTCACCCATACATTCACTCATCCTTATTTCTTATCTTTTTAAGAACCCTACAACTGCAATTTTAATAATCATAATGAAAAGTTTCAAGCCAAAAAGATGTTAAAGGAAGAAAATTTTGCACTTGCCATTCGACTAACCTATCCTTGTTCTTGTCATGTTGTGGTATGTGTTGAGGTGGTGGCATTGAGTAGCATGATGCAGGACTTGGTGAGTAGCCACCTGAAACTGGTGTCGGATATCCGCCGGGACCGACAGCCGTTGCATACGGATTGCTACATTGATAGGCGGCTGGACCGTAGCCATGGTAGCCAGCTGGTGGGTAATCGGACTGTACAACCATGCTGTAGCCAGGATGCGGAGAGTAACCTGAAAGGGGTGAAAAAGAAACAAAAAAACGAAGCGAAATTAAGAAACATGTTATGGATATTTGTAGTGAGGACTTAAATTAAAGAACATATGTCGTTATGGTTTCGGTTGGTCATGTATGTAAGCAAACAAATCCCTTATAACCTATATAAAATAAACAGTGTGACTCACCGCTTGGATCTCGATAGCTGTCAATGTAGTGTGAGCCACCGCTGTCTGGCGTAGATTCACGACTGTAAGGACGGGGTCCGCCCAGATGACCTACCAAACCAAAACCAAGCGGCCGTGGTGGCCCACTAAAGTCAACGGGCTCCATCTGTGGCGAACGTGGCGCTCCATTGGGTCCTGTAGCAGTGCCACCTGGACCAAAGCCTTGTGGGTGACCGATAACGAGACCATCGGGATGTGCACCATATTGAGGACTGGTTATTATGCTGGAAAGGCAAAGAGAGGCGAGAGAAAGGGAGAAAAATAAAATTAGTAGCTGCACGTTTCAGCATTCGGCGAACTACCTGTGTGAGAGCCGCGTTACGCTTAAGTCCAGCGTCTGACCTTGGGGGCTTGGCACTTGCGGACTTGCTAGATTAGGGCTAGCACCGGGTTGCGGACTGCCAGCACCCATGCGTTGACTGTACTGATGATGCGATGCGGGTGAATTGAAACCATGCGGACTTGAGGAAGTAACCGATGCAGAGGCGGACAGATCGACAACTGGTGCACCCACAGGTGGAGGCGAACCACTAACTTTTGGCTGCTGCTGCTGTTGCTGCTGATGCTGTTGTTGTTGCTGCTGCTGCTGATGTTGCTGATTCTGAAACGCTGCGGCCGCAGCAGCGGCTTGAGCGGCTGCCATTTTGACCGAAAGATTGATTGCGGAGAAACCCGGAGGCAGCGGACCCATGCTAGGATCATAGTGGTACATGGGCCGCGGATATATGGGACCACCACCACCGTTAGTCATCTCATCATGTTCCGCTTTGGCAAGCATCATCTGCTGTTCCTGCAGATACTTCTGTTGTTGAACCTGCAGATCGTCGGTTGTTTGGGGCAAGTAGTGATACATGTTGGTGAGTGGACGCTGTGAATTGCAATTCGGATCGTAGCGCTCGAAGGCGGTGGGCATACCGGCACTTGCGGACACAGCGGCAGAGTCGACATAGATGGAAGCAGCTACCGAAGAAGCAGGGCGATTGAGGTCATAGCTGCGTGAATTGGGAGAGAGACCACTGGAAGTTAGCATTTCGTTGCCATAAATGGAAACGGATGAGGGTTTTCCAAGAGATACCTCCGCCTGGGACATGTGCTGGGCGTAGCGCATTTGTTCGTATTGCTGTTGTTGTTGCTGTTGGTGTTCCTCCTGCTGTTGCTGTTGCTGCTGCTGTTGCTGTTGCTGCTGCTGTTGCTGCTGCTGATGATGGTGGTGGTGTTGAGCATCAGTGCGGTAAGTTTCACCATCATGACCCGAGGGCATCATTAGTGATGATGAAGAACCTTCTATGAATGGACCACGTTGCTGGTGCAATTGATGATGCTGCTGTTGTTGACCGTGCGGATGATGTGGACTTGGCTGTTGCTGTTGTTGTTGCTGCTGCTGTTGTTGTTGTTGTTGTTGTTGTTGTTGTTGCTGGTGTTGATGGTCATTCAAGTGGTGCTGCATGCTCACGTAGCCATTCATGGCATCGCTTTGTTGCTGCTGTTGCTGTTGAAGGGTTCCGGTCGCCGCAACTCTCGGCCCATTCAACGAGTGCAAACCGTTATTATCCTGACCCGAGCCGGATTGTGCTGCAACAGTTGACGCACCGGAAGCAGCTGAAGTGCCATTGGAACGTACTCCAGTTGCCGATGTAGATGACTCGTTCGTCATATACGAATGCATGGGGCTTTTATTGTATTCGGTTTTTATGTTGGGCACCGGACTAAACTCGGACTTGATAATTGGCATTGTGTTATTGTTGTTGTTGTTTGTGCTCAACTTTCCGGTGTTGTTATTGTTGTTGACGCAATTTGCGTTGTTGTTATTGAGAAATTGATTTGAAGTGATTTTCAGCTTCTCCAAATGATGTAGTTCCTTGGCAGCTGCAGTGACACTGTTGTTGTCAATGTGTGTGTTGTTGGCATTGCTGTTGTTGTTACTGCTGCTGATGCTATTGTCTGTTTTATTGGGCTGTAGTGCTGTAAAAAGGTAGGAATTTTTTTTTTTGTTAACAACATGCTTAGAACATGCTTTATAAAGTTTAAAGAACTAAGCGAGATAGAGACTTTCTTGAAGAGTTTGTTTTAGTTTTTTTTTTAAGCACGCACCTTGTTTATCCTCTTCTTTAACACAGTCTTTTTCGACTTCGAACTGCCCCGCTTTCAACGCTATTTCAAGCTTTTTTGAGTTATCCTGCATTCCAATGAAAAATTTTGTATTTCTCATGGCTGCTTTTTTTGCAGCGGCCTGCGGACAACCGGATAGACTGCGATGTACGCTGCGACTTGCATTAACATGTCCGCGACCATTACAGCCCGGCGTGGGACATTTTAGAATTTGCTCATGTAAAGCCAATACTGAGATAGCGTAGGATAATTGAATGCAAAATAATTTCATTATAGTTTATTGGTAATGGTAAAGTTTGAGCATCTTTGTATAGTTTACGACTACAATTACAGATTTGATAGTTATATAGTTTACAACGAGAAGGTAAGTTTATAAATTTTTTTACTTTTGAAAGTGAAGTCAGTGCCAGAAAGTATTGGTTAGATTAGAGTTTAGATAGTAGTAGAAGTAGAAGTTTTATTGGAACAAATATTAGCAATTAGAAGTTTCCTAAGAGCGGGGAGAGCAAGCATAACTGACAAAAACTTACCCTTGAGTTTAAATATTACAAATTACTTTTTTTTTAGTACTCAATGTTTACCATTCCATAACTAAATGAAATATTTTCTTTGCAGAGTAGATAGACAGCTACAGACAGTTACAACACTATGAAGAGAATCTCTACCCCGCTAAAAGAGCTTGTTATATACGCCTACAATAGAGTATAGATCACACCTCATGCAAATGGTAAAATATATAAATGAGTTGACAACAAGTTTTCACAGAAAGGCATGCTTGGTTCACTAGATTGTTTATATAGAATTTGTTTTGTTGTTTTTTATGTCAAACTTACATTCTGTGGTGACTTTATCGCGTTTAGGACAACCAGATATGCTAAAAAAAGGTTTGAATAAGTTAGAAAACATGACCAGATCAAGCTCTTTATAGATGTAAAGCATACTGCAATTAGTTTGAAAGTTACCTTCTATGATGCGAATAGAGCCCAGTTGCATGTCCTTGGCCAGTACAGCTAGGTGTCGGACATTTAGTGCCGTCTGAAATACGTATATAAAGATTTATGTGTACATGAAATGTAAATGAAATGCTTAATTTCATACACATAAAAGTTCTTGATTCCTAACAAATAAATGTGTTCTTTTTCTACGTGGCAAAAACTTTAATGTGCTATTGCAATACAAATTGAGATATTCAAAAACCTATTAAACTATTCCTATTAAATTATGCTAAATTATTCTACGCCTACTACTATTAAGACTACGCCTACAGACTTTACTGCATTAGTCATAATATATACTATAGCTATTCTGATTTGTTCAAAGTAAACTTCCCAGCTAGCACAAAAGTTTGTAAAAGTGTCGCAAAAGAGTCCCCAATACTTATATAAGTCATAATTGTAACGTAATTGTAACAGATATTTACGCTAATTTTGCAACAACTTAGGTTGCTATTGGACCAAAAATGTGTTATAATAATGTTATAATAATGTTATAAATGTGTTGTTGGCACAAACTTAAGTTGCACACCACAAGGTAAAACATTTGTGAAACAAACAATTAATGAAGTTATTTTTTGTTACAATGACATATATTACTTATGACATAAATATTCCTGATTGAAAAAAATAAGTTCTTAAAATGTTTTAAAATGTTTTGCATACACAATTCCTTAATATAATTTTCATTAAACCAGTGATAATTTTTTGGAGTGTATTTTAAAAGTCAAAGACAAATTGGAATGTAATAAAAAGATTTGAAATTAAATCGAAAATATGAAGAGTTATACACTAAAATTCTACAACAAAAGCCATTTTTTCGATGAATGTTTGTGTTTTACTAAAAACTAAAAAAATTAAAAATAGTTTGGAAATAAGACATATTTCGAGTTCCGCGTAATTATATTTAATATATAGCTAAATATATTTTTTAAGTTCCTAGTGTCACATTGCACTGAAAGTTCTAAAAGAAAACAATAAATACTAAAGAAAATCGTATATAAATTAATTCCAATAAAAATGCAAAGTGAAGAAAAAAAAAACAAATATAGCGCGTATGAAGTTTTTAGACACTCTTTCCAAAGTTCCTGCAACTGAATAATAACCTCAATACATAGTTCTTGCAACTTACTAAATATCAAAAGTTACAAATATATTTTTAAAGTTGTTGCAACTGAATAATAAGCTTAATGCAGCATTAACTTACAACAATTTTACCGAAAAATTCTTGCAACTGAATTATAACTTCAATACAACGTTCATGAAACTAATTCCATTATATAAGTTGCAATGGTTTTTTCTAAAGTTCTTGCAACAGAATAATAACCTCAATGCATCGTTCTTATATCAAGCAAAATTTTATAAACTACAATTATGTTTTTTAAACTTGCATCAACTGAATAATAACCTTGACAACAGCACAAGTTTGCAATGATTATTTTCAATATTCTTGCAACTTAATAAAAACCTCAATTCAACGTTATTTTTTAAGCTACATTTTTTGAGTTATATCTAATAATGTTTCCTAAAGTCGTAGTAACTGAATAATAATCTCAATACAGCATAAGGTTGCAATGACTATTTCCAGAGTTCTTGCAACTGAATACAAACCTCATTTCAACCTTCTTGCAACAAAGCAAATTCTCATAATTTCACAATGATTCTTTGCCATTCAACGAAAAATTTGTTTAATTTGGTAGTCTCGTTGAACGCAGTAATTTAACAAAAATGGATTATATGGAAGTAGAAGCCTACAGAGAGAAGTTGACAAGCAACACAGAATATTTTGTGAACAATAAAATTTATATTTTGCTTATGGAATTTTAGTGCGTCACAGAAAATTTGGAAACATTTAGTCGTAGTAACTTCCCTATGACTTAATAAAAACATCTTCAAACTGAAGAAGAAATGTTGTTAATTTAACGTAAAAATTAGTTATTTTTTCAAAATTTTATGAAACATTTTTACAACAATTGCATTTATTCGTAACATAATTAACACCGTAGTTTAACTTATTTGCAACAAAACGAATGATTTGTTACAAATTACTTATTTGAAACTTTAATACAACCCATTTGTGACTAAATTTGTTTAAAAAAATTGGAATACCACCGAATTATAACATATATTTGTTAAAAATCGAAATCTGTGCTGCTCGGTTCTTTCCAATAAACTTTATAAAAATATAATTAAAAAGCGTTTAGTTGCAAAACCTTCCGGAAAACATATACAGTAATTTACAATATTAAGCATCCAGTCAAAATTCGAAGAAAATGTCATATTACAAATATAACAGACGAAGATAGCTTTTGTTATTATCTTGGGGGGATTACTTCCCCCCAAAAATGTAGGGAGTTAGTAATCCGTAAGAAATATAATATCCTTATAAAAGTTTACTTTTGAATAACAAATTACATGACTGTTTTGCGAAGTCAAATGTCATGTTTCACATCCTTACTTTGATGAAACGTCGAAAAACGGTAGGTAGATACAAAAACTATGAGCTTGTTGAATTGAATCTAAGCAAAATCGATTTTCTGGTAGCTGCACATGTCACTATATCCTCAGTAATTGTTGACCAATTTAGATGTAGAAATTAAACTAAATCAAGATTTGATAACTTTCTTGACAAGAAGAAGAATTTTTGGCAATACATATACATAAGAATTCGGGCTTAACTTCAAGAATCAATTCACAATAACTTGAGATATTTGGAAATGTTTCCATGGCTCTGGGGGGAGGTGTCCAGACCCGCGTGTCCCCCATAACTACTCCACTGAAAAATACTTAACAGTTTTTCCGATTATTTACTTGATAATATTTGTACACATTTCAGGAACTTGATTACTTTTTTAAAAAAATATGGTATTTAAAAAAAAAAAGAAAACAATAATATTTTTATGTCGTACTAGCTTTTCCTAGGCGCACTTTGCTTTGCCTTATATCAGCAATTTAGATGATTTCCGACGAAGTGGATATAGCTATAGTAGGGCTACGCTTGGACCATACGTCCTGATTTCACAGAAAATGTCCTGGTTTTTTTTCTTTCAATTTTCAATATTAAATTTTCTTTTTTATTGTTTTTCAAAATTGTCCAAAAGAGTTCTTTTTAGGAGAAAACACATCTCTTCATCAGAAATGCTCGCATTGTTTATCTTTAGTCAATATTTGATGATAGAAAATAAAGAAAATATAAAAAATTTTATATCACAGCTATGGATATTGAAACTATTACATGGTGTTGGTTATTGTAAAAGATTTTCTAAATTTTGTAATAGAATATAGAATTCACAAAAAATTTTTCGATGAAATAACCATATTCAAGCCAAAACCGCACATTTCATATATTTCATAAGATTGGATTAACACTTGCCATCGTCAAAAAACAGTTAAAAATGCTTAGAAAGAGGTGGGCAGGGGCCCAGGAAATTACTCTGAGCAAATAATTTTTTATAAATTATAAAAACAACATATAAAAAAAAATTGAATTCGTCACAAAAATCAAAGGGGTACCATTGCATTTTTCTTAAAAGAAATAGAAAAAAAAAGTTTTGTGTTAAACTGAAATAATTTTTGCAAAATAGTGATATGTCATATGAAAGAGTATAAAAATTGCAATTTTGGATTTTTATTATTTTTACCACAAAAACAACTTTTGCACAAATTTTTGGAAGAGAAAACAGTATTTTGACCATTTAAAAAAAAAATTTTAAATATAAATCGTTAGCTAACGACACTATTGCAGTAATTTTTTGCAAGTTCTTTAATTGGACTTTTAGACAGAAGAGAATTAAATGACAAATTTTTACCAACAATGAAGATCCTTGCGTCGAAAGTCTAATCTTTGAATGTGGAATAGTTTTTTTTTTTTGCTTAAGGTAACGATATTATGTACAAAAATTCATTGCACTAAAATTGCACTATAGTTTTCAAGATATGAGAATGTTATTGGTGTCAAACAAACGGAAATTTTTTGCTTTATTATCCTTAAGAAAATTGAAAAAGTTAGTATACATTAACATGTATTGGATAAATAAATGCATATTGTAGGGTACTCATTGGAGATAAACGAAAACAGTCCAGATGGGGTTTGTAGCCCTTTTAATAACTAAAAACTCTTTCATAAATTATTCAAACGTATCTCTAGTTTTTAACTCACTTTTCGGTGTTTTCCCTTATGAAGTTTGAAGAAAATCCATACAGTAGTTTACACGTCATGCGCGTTCGTACAGACAGACAGACAGACAATATTTTTAAAAATTACATTTTTGGAATCTACATTTTTCAAAACGTTCAATGCAAAAATAATGTCAAAAAAATATTCAATGCACAAATTTTTTTTTACATTTTTATTATATAAATTTATTAAATAAAAGTCTTAAGCATAAAACATTATCTCTATACGCTAAACAGCTACATATAGTCCGGTCAAATTAGAAAAAAATGTGTTCAACTCGCATAGAGCTTAAAATTGGAACAGACGTTGAGTTACCATTACAATTAAAATGCGAAAAGTCCTATCGATCCCATAACGAAAAAAAAATTATTCAAGGTCAAATAAATTATGCTGAAATGTTATGTCCCAAGCTTGTTTCATTGTTGGACATTCACAGTGTTATTAATCACTGTTGTTGTGAAAATACACAAATGCTATTAAACAATTGATATGACACACAACTGAATGTGTAATTCAATTATGTGATTCACTGAAGTCAATAACCTTTGCAATAATCTTCTGTAATTCAATTGCGTGATTCATTGAATTCAATAACCTTTGCTATGATATTGCAAAAATTTCATAAAAATAGAACAGAATAATATGATACATTAAGCGGTGTATTTTCCCTTACCTCCAAATTTGCTTAGCTTTAATGTTTTATATTTTTTAAGAAAGCTTTATAATATTTATTTAGCTTTAAGATTTCATATATTATGTATTATAAGCTTTTAGATTTTATGTTTTTTAAAATAAAGCCAGTCACTAATTGACATTGAAGAAAAACATTTCGACGTCTTTCTTTTTTATTACGCTCTAGTATATTCCATAAAGCACTAATAAATCATACACTTTAATCATTTCATTTTTAATTGAACCATTTTGTATTTAATACAACTTCATCACCATAGTTAATACAACTTCATCACCATTTAATATAACTTCATTAAACAGGATCACCATAGTTCGTGGAGTATGCCTACCGGGGAAACCACGTAAAAAAAACGCGCCAAGTACTCTACCTCGGAGGCATGGTATAATTATTTGACAAGGTTTTTATTTTTTTGGAGATTGGCAGTTGTCAAAAACAGCTAAAGGAGATGTAGTTTGCTGCTGTTGACTAACTATTTGCTTATTTTTAACTTTTCTTTGATTCATTAATTGATTCATTCATTTGTCGCGAAGTTTATTGGAATGTTTTTTGTTTGCTGCGATTGACTAGCTATGTTTAAGTCATTGCTTATTTTTTCACATTTCTTTGATTAATTGCATGAATAGCTAATTTTGACAACTACCCACCGCCGCTCGTGAGAAAAAAGCCAGTCTACGCTACTACCTTGTCAATTAATTATACCATGCTCGGAATTAAGTTCTTTACGACTTTTTCAACTTTTTGAATCGCTATACCTCAGAAATAGTTATTCTCAGGTATAAAATACATCAAGATAATTTTGGTATTTAATCTTATGCTCTATACTTTTGTTTCACCAGTTTTTAACGTTAAACTTACTATTTTGCAGAAAAGACCTTTTGCCTTTAATATTTCTTTTTCCGACATGGGATCGATGGGGAATTTTCACATTTTAATTGCAATGGTGAACCCAACGTCTGTACCAATTTTCTACTCTTTGCAAACTGAAATGTCTTTTTTGACCAGACCAATATTACAATAAACTTTTTATAAAAATAGATTATTATAATCGTGTTTTGTTTTTATGAAGGTTTATTTTTTGGTGTCCTGGTTTTGAGCCGACCATTTATGTCAGCCCTAGACTATGTCAGTTATTTGGATTTTTGACAGCAACCATTTAAACTGGATTTCAAAATTTTTTCTTAAACCTCTTTAACCGTCTGAAATATAGTAAAATCGGGCAAAATTTACATTTATAGTAACTGCCTCCTGGTCAAAATCAGGATAGAAACACAATTGAACCAAAATCCAATTAGCTTTTTTACAACCTGACAATCAGCTATTGAAAGTATTGCATAGCATAGCAAAAATTAACAAATTCTATGGTGTGCCTACTCTAAAGCAAGCTACGTACGCTGGTCATGTGAAAATCATGGATTTTCCAAATTCAATCCTACGACACACTGAAGGTCGATTTCTATTTGAAAATTGTCCATGTAAGAAAAATCAGAATAATCATTTTTATTAGTTTTGAAAAAATGTCAAATAAAGATGTTTCAAAGAATAATGGTTCAGTTAGCCTCGCATGGCATAGCAGTGAATGGCTTAAAAAGTGTTACATCGTAATCTGTTTAATTGGACTTCCGTGTATCTGATTATGCACAGCATCACAAGGCAATGCTCTGATAAAAAAAGAAATGTATCTCTGAATACATAAATTATACAAGATCTATTTCATTTTGATTTTTTTGTATTCTTTTATGCATTTGACGTTTTGGCAAATCAAATGTGAAGTTGTAAGATTGTTTGATTGAGTGCGATTAATTTATTAAAGTAAATTCGTTTTTTTTCTTATTTTTATTGTTCTATTTTGATTATGTGACTATGTTTTGCATAATCACCATTTATTTTTCTGTGTGCTAGCCACTTATCTACGTTGCATGCGCTACTATACCATGCGAGTTTAACTGAACCATAAGTCTTACAACTTTGTGGTTGTTTTCAATAAAACTTAAGGCCTTATTTTGTATGCCTAACGAAGCATTCAACAATCGAATGCTATGCGAACGATGTTGTAAGCAAATGGAAATTTGTATCCATAACGAAGCTACTCGATAACTCTTACGACATGCTTACGTTTCTGATGTAATTCAAACTGTTATACAGAAGCAGTTGTCAAATGCGGCAATGCCAGATCAAACATTTCAGAAGTTTTCTGTTTTTGTCTATTTAATTTAAAGATTTTTTAAGAATTTTGTTTCATTTATTGTTTTCTGGCAACGCCGTTGGTTGGTTTATTTATGTGAACAGCTGTTTTGTTTTTATTCAGTCAATTTATTTTGAACAATAAAGTAATTCGCTTATTTGTTTTCATTTTGTGATTGTGTTTTAAATAAACTATAACTATTGAGCTACAAGTGTTCAATAATAAAGTGTCATTGAAGTGTTTAGTGTTTTAAAAAAAATGTATGCAGCTTTAGCATTTTTTGATTTTGAGCAGGCTGGTGAAAGCGAATTGAGGGTGCACAGGCGCAGAATGCGAGATTGCACTAATGTGCTAGAGCTAGCAGACGCTGAGTAAGTTTTTAGATTATACATCAAGTGCTTTCCATTTTTTACTATCCATTTTTTGAACAATCTTATTCAACGAACACAACACAACGATAGCATTTGAGTATTCGTGTGATTTTGACGTTTGAATTCGCCATTTCATTGATCGTTAGGGATGCAAACTGCACAAATATTACTCTGTTACGTCGTCGTTCGCCAGTTCAACAGCTGTTATCTGTTCGAATTGCAAATTTCAAAACCACTAACGAACAGTGTTTTGCACGAAACGAGTGTTCGGATAGGCATACAAAATAAGGGCATTAATATGATAGTGAAAAAAAAAACGATACTGAAAAATAGTGCATAACACTTTTTGGTGTTTTACTTCTATAGCCATTGGACAGAAGTAATGAATTTTTACAAAATTTGGATAGTTCTTAACTTTTTTTGAAGCATACGCGAATGATGGCAGTCGTAATATCGACTGGCAAACGATTTATTGGGCGAAAATTTCACTTTTGCAGATTTAAAGAAACAATGTATTTATTAAAGCACAGGCGAATGGTGAAAGTCGGAGTACCAATTAGCAAACGATTTATAGGTGACTTATGCAGAAAGATTCATAAGTGAAGTTTTGTATCGGCATTCTATATGCTTTTATTAGATATTTATTGGATGAATGAAAAAATTCAAGAATGCCCTTTTGAAGAAATTTAAATTTGTTTATACAAATTGATAACACTGTGCAACACATTTTTCTAACGGAAAAGCGGATAACACAGGATGGTAGTACTAGTGTATAGTATGAAAACCCTAAAAGGAATTTGCAAAGTTAGCTCGTTTTTAAAAGATATAGGCATTAAAAGTTTGTCTCTTGCAGAGTATTTTTTAAAAATAAAGTGCTCATTAAGGCGTATCGAATTAAAATTTTTTTCGAATTTCACACTCTAAGTGGTCTCAAAAGTTGCATGGTGGTCAAGATCTACAAAAAAAATAAAGAGAAAAAAAGGATGTCTTTCTCTTACACAAAGACAAAGTTGTTTTTTGAGAAAAATAGTAAAAAATAACGATCTATAAATGCTTTGATTTTTGTAAGAAAAACTACATATATCATAAAGCAACATTAAATACAGACTTTTATTTAATGTTGAATAAAATAAGAATATCTCGCCAAACAAAATGCAACTCTCGATTTCTACCCTCATTGTCCTGTGTGAGAGATACTCGAAATAGCACAGAACTTTTGATTGTTATCTGATTGTCTAAATGTTGGTGTTATTGATTGAAGTGTTTACGTTCTCTTTAAATTTGGCAAATTCAATATTTTTCGCAAATGCATTTTGTTGTTTTTGAGAAATGTATTTTGAATGCAATTTTATAAGTTTTTCAAAAAATTCAGATAATGTTTTATATATTCTTGGTGGTACCGAAGATAATCTTGTGAATTTGGATTCTTAAAATTTTTCGGACGAAACACTGTCTGAAAGTTTTTTTTAAAACACCAGGTTAAGACCACGATTTTTTTTTTTGTGTTTCGAGTTTTTAAATAATTTTTCTGCTCAGCATGAAATTTATTACTTCGTCAAAACACCTCATCTCATCATTTGCCAAAATGTTAAACTAAAATTTTAAGTTTCTGAGCCTGCCATTCGATGAGTCTCAATTGATTTAACAATTGATTTTAAGATGTGTTTTTAAAAAAAGTAATAACCTTAAAGGAGATATCTGAAGAATTCAAAAAGCGAAAATTATTTTACCACTTCTGATGCTTGAGATATAAAGCCTTATATTAACTTTTTTCAAAAAATTGAAAAATTGCGTTCAAGTTTGCTTTTCTCAAAAAACAGTAAATGCATTGGCAAAAATATGTGCACATTTTAAATACACAAAATATAAGGAAAACGTAAACTCTTTAATAAATACCACTAAATAAACACAATCAGATAACAATCAAAAGTTCTGTGCTATTTGGAGTGTACCTTAAGATTCGAATATCCTTCACACAGGACACTTTGAGTAAAAATCAAGAATGGCATCTTGCTTGGCGAGATATTATTAAAGTCTTTATTTACTTTTGCTTTATGATATAAAAATCTTACAAAAATCAAAGCATTTATAGATCGTTAATTTTTACTGTTTTTCTCAAAAAACAACTTTGTCCTTGCGGTAGAGAGAGACATCCTTTTTTGGGAAACCACCCTATGGAACTTTGGAGACCTTTTAGAATGAGAAATTAAAAAAATAATTTGTAATTTAATACGCCCTTATGAGCACTTCATTTTTAAAAAATACTCTGCAAGAGGCATACTTTCAATGCCTATATCTTTTAAAAGCGAGCTAACTTTGCAAAACCCATTAAGGGTTTTGTTGGTCTAGATCAGTACCATCGATCTGTTTTGGTCGCTTTTCCGTTAGATTCCATGACCCTTGAATTGTCGCATAGTGTAATCGCGAATAATTGTATGAATAAATAAAATTAAATTTACATGTTAACTATGAATGAAAACTTATTCTATAGGGGGTAACTTTTTTCTAAAATACAGAAAAAAGCATTATTTTTTACATTGAAACTTTAAAAAAATTCATAACTCGGAAATCTCGCAAATGAGAATGACGTGTCTAATTATATTGCATTATAAGTAGAAAAACATATTTTCAGCAAATCCCTGTTTCGTGCATGATTCATTAAAGATTTATTTATGTCTTGGACTACTGGGCAACGTTATATAGATATAGTATAGATATTAGGGTGGGTCAAAACATCAATTATTTTTTTTAAAAAGGGACACGGAAAAATGTGTTGTTGAAAGATATCCAGCAAAAAAATTCTCACCAAATATGAGCTCTTCAATTTAATAGGAAGATGTTCCGCATCGCAATTTTTTTTTTCCTCAGTCCAATAGAAAAAAATTCATACCTCACCAATAATTGATTGTACAGTAGATGTTTTTAAGAATTTTATGAGAAACTTAATGCTTTACAAAACAGGTATCCCATATTTTTTCCGTAAACCTCACCATTTGAATGATATTGAAGATTTGAGTTTGATTATTTGAAGACATATTTCATTTTTGCTTATGAATTTTATAACTAGACAATAAATTACTATTATAAAATACGCAATATAAATTTTTGTAGGAAATTAACTGCTCTATAAAAATAGTATCATTTTTTTGGCGATTAAATTAAGCGTTCAAAAGATATTCATCATCAAACTTTCATGTGAACTGATTTTAAGAGTTTTTGATTAGATAATCGAAAAATTTCGCCAAAATATATTATACCATTTTTAAAGAGCAGTTAATTTCCTACAAAATTTTGTATTGCGTATTTTAAGTATAAAAGTCATTTATTGTCGAGTTATAAAATTCATAAACAAGAATGAAATATGTCTTGAAATAATCAAACTTAAATCTTCAATATCATTCAAATGGTGAGGTTTACGGAAAAAATATACCTATTTTATATAGGCGACCATAGCGTAGTGGGTAGAGTGCGTGGCCCCTAAGCTAAGAAACCGCGGTAGCCCGGGTTCAATTCCAGCTCAGACAGAAAGTTTTTTCAATTGAATTAATTTTTCTGTTCGGTCGTCATCTCTCTGCAGACAATGGCAAACCTCAGAGAGTAAAAATTGCCATGTAAAGCTTCTTGAGAACAAAAGCCGTTCGGAGTCGGCATAAAACACGTAGGTCCAGTTCTCGGTCATTTGTTTTCAAACATTCAATAACACGCACAACACAATTGATCAATAGAAGCTAGGTCAAAGTCCTTCCAAGGGCTGAAATGGCCGGTTTATTATTTTTTTTATATTTTATAGAGCATTAAATTTCCTGCAAAATTCTTGGAAAACATTTCTCTGTACAATCAAATAATGATGAGGTATGAACTTTTCTTTTTTTGGACTAAGAAAAAAAATTGCGATGCGGAACATCTTCCTATTAAAGTTAAGAGCTCATATTTGGTGAAAATTTTTTTAAGGTGTCTAGCAACCCATTTTTCCGTGTCACTTTAAAAAAAAAATAATTGATTTTTTTGACCCACTGTAAAAGATATAGTATAGGTAAAGTATAGGTGCAGTATAAGTGTAGTTAAGTTAAAGATATTCTGAAAAGTGTTTGGCTCATAGAATAGGTAGTTAACTCTAATTAAATTAACGCTGAACTGTGCGAGCTAAGATTATGTTTTTATTTATTATCAATAATTACAATTATTTTACACAATTATTGTTTATAACAGATTATAGAAAGGTTACAGAAAGGGAAAGGTCGCAGAAAATCAAAAAATGCCAAATCTTAAACATTGTGTTATTCTAGCCTAAGACATCTTAAAATTGCTGAAACATATTAGGGAAAATCAATTATTTGCGAAATGAGTCAGGGTATGGAAAGGCGAGCCAAACCACGCACATAAAAATAAACCTTTTCTAATGAAATGACAGTGAGTGTGTCAAGTTTATCAACATGATCAAATTTATAAAAATTTCATGAGAAGTGCACCTTTTACTGCCCTTTGAACAAAATCGATTTTTACATACAAAAAAATGCGATCTTATTGGTTTCCTTTCATTGAAATGAAAAGAGATGAGCAAAACCATTGAAACACGGAAGCCTTTTGTGAGTACATCACTTTATTCATTGAAATTATGATTTCAAAACAACTTAAGAGAAAAACAACAAAAATTATTTATATACTAATTTATAAAACATTTATTTTCTGTTTCATTTTATCTTTTTAAAGATACCCGAAAAATAGTTTTGCAACAACTTGCATAGTTATATATTTCAAAACACAATGTAAAAATTTTAAATTTAAATTACTTGACCGGAAATAAAGACACAAAAAATAACACTTCTTTGGTTTTTTCCTCAAAACTTTCCCTAATAAAAAAATATTATTATCTTTGGTGAGCACTTATATATTAATTGAAAAAAGAAAGCCACGTTCATGAATTAGTTTAAATTTAAAAAATTTTTAAGAGAAAAAGTTCCTTACTTATTTTTAAACCCCGCCTTGGGAAATCCTAGCTACGGACCTGAATAAAATTTTTGCCACTGTGTCTAAAAATGTTTTTGATTGTTTACACAATAAAAAAAATTTATGTAGTGGGGAGTTTTGAAGCATGGCTGGTTGCGAAGAACGGCCATAGATGTCGCTTAGCAGAGGTTTTGATAGCTCTTACCTACTGTCAAGATTTTTTCACCTAATATCTAAGTTTTGTACTAGCACTCGTCCCGATAGCACGCTTTTTTCGTATCTCTCCAGACATTGTGTTCAACATTTTGTTCGAAAATTTGCTTGAGCATTCTAGTTTGTGGCATTTTCACAAATATTTTCAAGCAAATCGGAAAGATGAGTACTAATGATTAGGCTTTTGACGTTTAAAAGGATTCATGCAAAAACATTCGATGTGTCACCGACGTGGTGGCAGTTTTCAAATAGTAGCGAATAGGTAAAAATAAAGCAAATCAATTGGGGAGTACAGCACGTCAAATATGACAAGATGTCAACCTGAAATGGTATTTTACATGCAGTTTACGCATTAATTGTAAGAAATTCAAATGTTTAGTGCAATTCCCATAATTTTATTCAATATATTTTGCTATTTTTCTGTGTTTTACCTTACGAAAAATATAGTTTTTAACTCAAGGAGTTTTAAAATATTAAAAACATAAGATAATTACGAAATCTATTAGGAAACTTTGAAAACTTCAAGAAGACAATTAGAAAATTTTGAAAAATATGCAAAAACTATGAGAAAACTATGAAAACAATATGAAGACTATGTTAGAGAGCTATGAGAAAACTTATTTTATTGTTTTTATTGTTTTCCATTTTCTGAACTCTTATACAAAATAATTGATCATTTTCTAAGATCCCAATAAAGCCTTTTCAGCTAAAAATTTAATTTTCTGCGATTTTTAGTCATGCTTCACAACTCCCCACGATTTTTAAAAACACCAAAAAAACCTGTTGTATGGGTCAACAGGCAAAAATTTTTGATGATTTGGTATGTTCTGCAAATCCTTTAATTAGGAAGTGCATTTAAAGATGCTCTAGAGATTTAATTGGAAAAAATGTACACAAAAAAATATTTTTTTGGTAGTTTTGACCTCCAAACAAAGCGTGCTTAAAAACTCCTTACTCTCCTCTATATTATAACATACGTTGCAGACAACATCGGGCATGAAAGAGTTTCTTTCAATTCATAGGTTTCTATAGCATTTCAAAATACCATAAACATCTTTTACATGTTTCACTTAGTTTTTTCTGTCATTCCCACTAATCTATTCTGCTATTAACTCGAAACACCCTGTCGTTGCCAGATGGCAACGCAAACACAAACACTTAAAATGTGCTTATATTTCAGTTTAAACCATTTTATATTTGCGTTAACAGGTCATTCTGAAAATTTAAAAAAAATTTACTCAGGGTAATTCGGGTTGAGAAATAAGATTTTACTGAAGAACAAACAACACCTAAACTTGAAATGAACCACCACCAACTCAAGTCACTACACATGAGATACATTAAAATCCCATAAAGTATTCCTTCATTTTAAGAATATCAAAAGTAAATTTATTCTAAATAAAACTAATTTTAACTAATGAAAGATAACATATCATATCAACCTAACATAACATATCATAGATTTGTCTTACATTAACTGCTGAGCTTCATTATTTTTTGTATGCAATTATTAATTTTAAATTGAATGGGAAAACTCCTTAGAATTTTATATTTGCATAAAATCTAAACATTTCGATATGAGCAAAAAGTGGAGGTTATATTTTGGAGTCTGTTCACAAATGTTAACGCAGGCTCTTAACTGACTGTGTTGGCAGGTGCAAAAGAGATGTGAAAATATTTTACCTATTACCAACATGTCGCTTAAAATTTCTTATAAACTTCACATAGAAGATAAGTATTTATTTGGGGTAAAATATAAAGTGATAGGTTAAATAAAAAGTTTTATGCTTATGATAAAACTTATGATAAAGCTTATGATAAATAACAATACCTTGTTATAAATTTAGATTTACTGGAATACTTTTGGGATTTTTAAAATCAATTAAACGAAATCTCTTCTACGGAACACAAAACTTTCTAAATTTATTATTATGGACATATTGCAGATGCATGTATAAGTTTATCAACTTAAAACTATTGTACAAAACTTTTACATAGATTAAATGCTTCAAATCTCTTAAGCAGCCTCTTTAGAGTCTTAGAGTAAACTTTTTTATAAAATCGATTGTAAAAACTTCTTCCATCAAAGTCTGTTATTCCAATCATCTCAACTTTTGCGCTTTTTACAAGGTTCATACAATAATAATTATGAAAGCACTATAAATATTAGTAAAAAGGATAAAAGTCACTCATGCCTACGTAAAAATACACACACACACACACTCACTTAAAGGAACACCATTCTGCATGACAGCCAAGTTTAATCCTAATAAGCAACATTAGCTCAAAGCTAAAAAGCGTTTTCTAATGACTTATTAGAGTCGAAGTCAGGCTGCTAAAACTATTTAAAAAGTCATTCAAATTATTTTCTACGACGCACTGACGACAGCCATACGCCTCCACTCAAACACTCACACACACCCAAACACAAACACATACTCACAAACATGGCATATTTTAATAATGCTGCCATAATGACAAAATAAATATGCGAAAGTGGTTTAGAAAACGTGCTTACATTGCGTTATTTCTAATAATTTTTTGGATACCAAAGCAGATGAATTTGAATACAGGAACGTCTTTTGGTCTAGGAAGCCGGGGTTCCGCAAATGACATTGTTGGAAATGGTAAATAACGTGTTTAATGGGTTTATCAGTGGCGTATGTGCGTGTCTGTCTGAGCTATATTTATAAGGTAGGCAAAAATCTTCGTGGAACCGAGGAAGCGAGCGGATCAAAACAACAGAAATAAACTTAGTCAAAAGACAAGTCATAAAGACGTTTAGTGAGACATGAGTGGGGGAAATTAGTAGAAAACAAGAACAACAATGGCAGAATAAAGTGCCTACTAAATGCGCAAATAATAACAACAATTATTATTATAACAACAACATAGCATGCATTGTTAGGGTTAGAAACGTGTGATTCTTGTTTTGGGTAAAGTGCTTCCATTGTTGATGAAAACAAATAAGGAGCTTATATCACGAGTAAAATTAACTTCAAATGGCAACATTTTTTCTATTTAATTTAAGTGAATATTGTTGTATTTTATGTTTTTATGGGCCTATGATGGCACCTTCGAATATGTACTACTTTTGGAGAAATTTTTCATAGTGACAAAAAAACACTGCATGTCTTAAGAGGAGCAAACAATATGTCAAGATGTTAAAATTAAAATACAAGTCCAAAACACTATAAATTCATACCCCCAATCAATATTCTACTTCACATTTAAAAAAAAATTGTTTACAGCTTTTTATGTTTACCTTCAGTTAAAAGGTTTTTAAATCTACTTTAAGGAAAAATTATTGAAAAAATATTCAATGAATCAATTTTTCAGAAAAATTATTCATTTATGACAATTTAGTAAAATAACGAACTAAAAATGACCACTAATAATTCATACGGCTATTTAATGCTCAAATTTATGCTTCGTTACGTATCCTTTTGCTGCAATGACTTCTTGACACCGTTGAGGCATTGAAAAAATGCTGAAAAAAGGCATTAAGATCCTGACAGTCTCTTTTCTTTTAAGCCCACATGGACTGTATCAGGTTAAGATCTGGGCTTGACAATGGCCAATCTAAGCCAGGAATATTATTGCTGTGCAACCAATTTGTTGTTATATTTATTGTGTGAGGTGTGGCACTGTCTTTACCACAGACTGAGCTAACTTGTTTTAGAGCAAATGAATATAGTCTTGGGCCTTTAGTGCTCCGTTAATAAACTAAAGTCTACCAACACCCTTTGAGGAAATGCAGCCCCACACCATGACACATGCAGGAAATTTTACAGTGCGACCCAGGATATCTCTATGGTAGGCTTTCTTTTTCGTGCGTATTTGCCCTTTTATCACCCAGACAAACATCAAATTTAGTTTCATCACTAAAAATTATGAGTGCCACTGCTTTTGGACCCAGTTCTGTTTCTCCCTTGCCCGTGCACTTACACTTCTGCAAAACTGTTAGCAAAGCCTTTGGTTTGACTAAAAGTGAAAAGTATTTATGTTCTCTTCTTTAGCATCATATCAAACATACCTTATAATATTTGTACGATAACTTATGTAAATTTTTCCGTGTCCACTTATGGCTCACTGGCTTCCCGATTACGTCTGACCATTCTACTGACAAACTTCTAACGGAACTTCGTCTATCTTTTTTAATTATAGACGATAAAGCACGTAAGTACTTGAGTGAAAATATTCCAGTTGTTCGACTGTTTTTGTGCCTTTTTTGGGAATAGATCCAGTTTTTTGTATTGTTTCAATTATGGTTGAACAGTGAACTTTTTTAAGTCCAGTTCTAATAAAATTTGATTATAACTTGTACCAAACTTATGTTTAAATATCAATAATGTTTTAATGTCACTTCGCTGACTGGACTTCCGCTAGCCATAATAAACCAAAACGCAATAATAAATCAATGAACTACTGCATTGTCAAGGGCATTACAAACAACACTTCAAGCTCAATAAAGGGAGCCGTAGTGAAGTATTGATTTCAGAATTTTACCCTGGAGAGGTAATCTACGTCGATTCGATGAAGACTGCGTACATATTTTCAATTTTCTCATTTCTGTCTCTTCGTACTGCTTTTTAGTCGTTGATGTTCTATTGCAACTTTTTGCTTAACTTTTTATGACAAAACTAAAAACAATAATGATTTTGAAAAGCTGAGTATGAAAGAGTGTTCTGATCTCCGAGCGACACTAAAAGTGTAAAAAATTTCAGAAATGTCAAAAAGACAAAGAATTGAAATAATGTAGATACTGTCTATGGTTTAACTAGAAAAATTAGTGTTAGGGCGGTGACCAAAACTGTCAAAACGAAGTTCACAGCTCATACAAAATCTGCAACCGATGATAATACAACGAGAAAGCAAAAATAGGCAAAATTTAAACAATGTTAAGCAGTCAAAGTTTTAACAAAAAAAAATTTTAAATCACTTCAAATAAAATTTTTTTAAACTTTACTACCACTAAAAACACAATGTTTAATTCAATTAGTCAAAATTTTATTTGTTTACTTCATTAGAATGTAACTCTTCACAAAAAACAAAATGGCAGATTTTCACAGTTCTGTCACTAAGAGAGAGAGCACAGTCAGCCCTAACATTACCTTGTGTAGTTATAAAGGTCTTGAATTCATTTTCTAATATTCCCATACGATTTGTATGGGGGAAAAATCAGTCATCTTTGATATCATTGAATTTCGAGCCACTATCTTTTAAGCAAAATCGATAAAAAAACATGTTTTCCCTCAAATTTTGTCTGTTATGACATATTCAAATTTCATTTTCATCGGATTATTATTTGGTGGTCTGTGGCTCACTTCTTAGAGTTACCTATAGAAATGAATACTTTTACTTAGAATTATTTCATTAAAAATCAATATCTCTTAAAGTAATCCATTTTCATTATTGCTATTGGTCTTAAATTTTAGATAATGATAGTTGGAACGCACAATGAAGAAAAAATTCATAAGGTTGTTATATGTTTTTGGATTAAAAGTTACAACAAATGGTTTTTTTGTCCTAATATTTTTATTTTCTAATGGTCTTGGGCAACCACCAAATAATAATCAGATGAAAATTAAATTTGAATATGTCATAACAGACAAAATTTGAAGGAAAACGTGTTTTTTAGTCATTTTTCTTAAAAGATAATGGCTCGAAATACAATTTACCAACAAAACTGATTTTTCCCCATACAAATCGTATGGGAAAATTAGAAAATGAATTCGCGACCTCTAAGCCTTTACCAATTGAGATGCGCTTCACGGAGGGTGTTTGTAAAGTCAAGTGGAAGTATTAAAGCCGTACACATCTGTCAAAATAAAAAAAAAATACATTTTTGGGACACCCTAATAGATATATATTGTGTTTTCCATTTCTTGTACTAAAAACTTGTTCAATTTCTTGTAAGTTATTAAATTTTGGCAACTCTAATATTTCTGTTACATTTTCTGAAATTATATTAAATTTGTATTTACAATATTAAGATTACTTTCGTTTTAAAGAAACGTTTTAAGACAAAGTCATCTATTTTTATTTCGCATTTGTCAAATTTTAATAAATAATTTCTATTTAATAAGTAAGTATAATTGTCACATGTACTTGTTAAGGTGCTTTTACATTGTTAAGTTTGCTTTTACATTAATTGCAATTACATTTCCTATATATATTTCCTTTATTAATTCATCCTAAACAATATTTTTTGAGCATTGATTAAAGTTATTATTTTATGCAATAATCAACTTTTTTATTTTTGAAATATTATTTTCATCATCTTTTCATAAGTAGTTACAATTTTTAACTATTACAATTTTTGTTATTTGTATATTGATTTATATAAAATTGTTATTTGAATTTGGTAAAATTATATATGTTTTAAATTGAGTTTCAAAGTAGTTTGATATTAAAATTGTGAAGATTATTACGTTAGTGGATACAAGTCCAATATTACATTTCATATTTTTTAATTTTAATTGATCAATTTTATAAAACACAATTTCCTTATTCGTGAATATAAATCTACTAGCTGAAACCCGGCGCGTTGCCGACACGCCCCCGTTTCCAAACAACCATCAAAGGTTATCAGTGAAACGGCATGTTTAAATTGTAGTCGAATACTGAATTCTGAAGCAGTGCGACCTATAACTCCAAAGCTATTCAATAAATCATAAGTAACTTAATCATACTAGCCATAACTTTTGATTGGAAAGATATATTGGAGTAATTTTTTCACATAAATTATTTGGAGACTAGACTTTTTTGTAAAAACTATAACATTTTGGAAAAATAATATTCGCAAAAAAAAAAATAAAAAAAGGGTACCTTGTTGTTTTGATGACGAAAACATTCAAATAATTTTTGCGCTTAACTGGAAGAATTTTTGCAAATAAGTGCTAACATAATTCATATGAAAGGTAGTCAGATGTGGAATTTTTACTTGATTTTATTTTTACAAAAAAACATTTTTGAGTCACTTTTTGAATATAAAGTACATATTTTTAACTTTTTTTGAAGAATATATAAAAAATATATACACTAGGGTGTCTCAAAAAAAAATCCTGTTTGATGTCCACGGCTTTTTCACTTCCATTTGACCTTAGAAACACCCTCTGTTAAGCGCATCTCAATTGGTAAAGCTTTAGAGGTCGCGAATTCATGTTCTAATTTTCCCATACGATTTGTATGGGGAAAAATCAGTTTTGCTGGTAAATTGAATTAAGACCAATTATCTTTTAAGCAAAATGGTTAAGAAAGCACGTTTTCCATCAAATTTTGTTTGTTATGACATATCTAAATTTAATTTTCATCGGATTATTATTTGTTGGTTGCCCAAAACGATTAAAAAATAAAAATATAAATACAAAAAACTACTTGTTGTAACTTTTAATCCAAAAAAAAATAACAACCCTATGACTTTTTTCTTCATTGTGCATTTAAACTATCATTATCTGAAATTTAAGACCAATAGCAATAATGAAAATTTAGTACTCTAAGATATATTGATTTTTAATGAAATAATTCTAAGTCAAGTATTCATTTATATAGGTAGCTCTAAGAAGTGAGCGAAAGACCACCAAATAATAATCAGATGAAAATGAAATTTGAATATGTCATAACAGACAAAATTTGAGGGAAAACGTGTTTTTTAATCATTTTTCTTAAAAGATAATGGCTCGAAATTCAATTTACCAACAAAACTGATTTTTCCCCAATACAAATCGTATGGGAAAATTAGAAAATGAATTCGCGACCTCTAAACCTTTACCAATTGAGATGCGTTTTACAGAGGGTGTGTTTTAGGTCAAGTGCTAGTATTAAAGCCACGGACATCTGTCAAAATAAAAAAAAATTTTTTGGGACACCCTGTTAGTTATACCATGATATTGCCCTTATACAAAATGACGAATAACAGACTGCTTGCAAGACATGCGATTCCAATATATATGGAGAGCACAAAGTTGAGCTTTGCATTTCTTACCAAAATTAATATGTTTTATAATATTTTTTAATTTTGTGAATTTAAACTATTTAGTAACCAAATGTGATTAATTACATGAAGAATATTTTTATGTTTCTATTATAAGTATAATTATACTTTTTGACTAAATGCATGGAAGGTCCAAAATGAGTTCCATAAAATATTTTAGAATAATTAAATAAACGTTACAAATGAAAGTTAAAATTTCTGTGTTATTATTTTATTAATTTCTAATAAATACTACACGGCTAGAAATCTTGGACTAAATTTTAGTCCCACTAAAATATTACTGCATGTTTTTAAACCTTGCGGTTTCAAATTGAAACTTTTCAAATACTAACTCATATTTAAAACTTTTTCTGTACTAGAATTGAAACCAAAAGAAATATTACAGCATCAATTTTAGCTTTTTGGTTTACATTTTAGCTTTTTAGTTTCAATTTCAGTCTTTTTGGTTTCAATTTAAGTACAACTCTGTATTACTTTTTGTTTTTAATACAAATAATACTAAATTCTAGTACATGTGAATACTAAATTTGGATTAAGACCCGTAAAAAGTTGGCCTGGCAATGCTGCGACTCAATATTAGGCGACTCGGTTCATATGTTTGCTTATCGCGCTTTTTATGAATAAGCCAATAGCTCTGTGGTTAGAGTAGTGAGTTTACAAACTCAATGTCGTGTGATCGAATCTCGCGTTGTTTGTTATTTTTTTTTTAAATATTTGAATCCAAGCTTGTACTAAATTAGAAACCAAACCTGTATTAAAACCATTTTTTAGTACTTTGTAAATACTAGATTTGAAACCAAAGCTGGTGTAGACTTATATGTAGTAAAGAAAAGTTTCAATTTTAGTACAAGATTTCTCACCGTGTATCTAATTTGAAGTTTGAATGGGTCCGCTTTATATTATTTTCGAAAAAAGTCTTAAAACTGGACTACGTCGATCTGACGTAGATTATTTACAACGTGTTTAAAATATGATAACCTCTCTAGGGTTAAGAGTCGTATGAATTATTAGTGGTCATTATTTTAAGTTCGTTACTTTATTAAATTGTCATAAAGAAATAATTTTTTTGAAAAACTGATTCACTGAATATTTTTTTAATACTTTTTCCTTAAAGTAAACTTGAAAACCTTTTAAATGAAGGTATACGTAAAATGGAAACACCTATGGAAAGATGTGAACAACTTTTTTTTAAATATAAGGCAGAATATTATTTAGAGGTTGAATTAATAGTGGTTAGAACTTGAAAAAAACTCATTCATAAGATATGAGTTATAAATGTTAAAACACTTCACTTTGAGGATACTCAAAATATTCTGAAATACTGTTGATTCATTAGAAGGATATAAGTAGTCCGACGTTATCGATACGTGTTTTTCGAAAGCTTTCGATAAAGTTGATCACGTTTTATTTTTAAAATTGAGAAGATTTGGTCTGTCAAATGTTTGATTTAATTCTTCAAAAGTTTTTAAAAAACAGAAAACATGTTGTTAAAAGAGATGCAATAACTTAGGAGATCCCTAATGATGTCTCATCTGGTATTCCTAAAGGCACACACTGTGGTTCATTTCTCATACTGATTTTTATTAATGATTTACGTAGGTGTTTTAAATTCGCTAAAATGTTTAATGTTTGCAGATTACGTTAAACTTTTCCTTAAAATTTAACAATGATCTGATTGCTACAAACTTCAGAATGACCTTACACGCTTCTATGATTGTTATACATAAAAAAACCTTAGTTTAAATTTTAATAAGTCGTCAGTGTTAACATAGTCATGAATGCCATTTCTTAAATTTATACACTTAGCAGACACTAGTCAATATGCAAGCAAAAAATAAAATTAAATCCATTCTGTAACTGCCATAATGATTATATTATACCGAAATCTTATGCTATGTTCGAGTTTATAAAAGAAGCACGCAAATCTTTAGAGACCACAAGATCACTCAAATTATTTTAGGTAGCACTGTTACGTAGTGTATTTAAATATTGCTTTTTCATTTGGAATTATTTTTGTGTTGACCATCCAAATCGGAGCGTAACCATATACGCACTCAAAAAGTTGCATTGACCAAATGATATACCTTCTTATGATTACCTCAACGAAAGTTCCTTGGTTTTCGATCTTTAAATGACAGAAGAACCTCAAACTCTCTATTGTTCGTATTCCATACTTTTTTTGGCAAATATATTGTAATGATTTACAAGACTGTTTCATTTTGTATGAGCCTTTTGCAAATGCTTTATTTAATAAACTATGTACTATCTTAAATATTTGTGTATAGTCTATAAGATATCATTATCCATTGACTAACTTAGTAAATAAAAAAATTATAAATAATAAATAAATATATAAACTCTATCTAGTAAATTCGATCAGTAATCGGGTAAAATGAGGTAGCTGTGATATCTATTTTTCAAAGTTTTACTAGCACTAAAATTGCATACATATTCTAGTGTTTTTTACGTTGATTATTTAAATATTAAACCTTCGAAGATTATTGTATTCTTTTAACTTTCACATATCTTTTCTGAACATTTTATAAAAAAATTAGATTTGTTTATTGTGCCTCTACCACGGGGCACCTTTGATTTTTGATGAGTAACATTTTTCATATATATATATTTTCTTTTTAAGAAACTCGAAATACACGCCAATACTTTTGAAATCAGATCATTTAATTTAAACAACAAATAGATTTCTTTTTTATGTTTGTTTTTTTTTTTTTTTTTTTGAAATGCAACAGATTTGAAAAAACATAAAATAACGATGCTGGACACATTCGTAGTAATGTTGGTTTATACTTTGGCACAAATGTATAAGGCTCGATATATTTTATTTCACTTAGTTCATTGGAAGAGCACTTTATAATTTGAGATATTTTATAAATCAAATAAATTTCGCAACAACTCAGTAAAATTTATACAATACTTAGTAGCACATTGTGTTAAAATAATTCAATCTTAATATATTAATAAAAAAAAAATAAACTGGCCATTTCAGCCCTTGGAAGGACTTTGACTAGCTTCTATTGATCAATTGTGTTGTGCGTGTTAAATGTTTGATCACAAATGACCGAGAACTGGACCTACGTGCTTAATGCCGACTCCGAACGGCTTATGTTCTCAAGAAGCTTTATATGGCAAATTTTACTCTTTGAGGTTTGCCATTGTCTGCAGAGAGGTGACGACCGAACAGAAAAATAAATTCAATTGAAAAAACTTTCTGTCTGAGCTGGAATTGAACCCGGGCTACCGCAGTTCTTTAGCTTAGGAGCCACGCACTCTACCCACTGGGCTACGGCCGCCACGTAATATATTAAGATCACATTTTTATGTTCACAATTCAAACATAAGCTGCGTTCCATTCGCTTCAAAATAATCCAAATTATTTTTTTTTACATGCAAAGCAAAAACAAAAATAACAATCCTATAACAAATTGGATTATTTTTGCTATCCATATAAAATTGTGATATAGCCGCCTTTATAAAATTTGAAACACAGCTGTCGCACCTGTATATTTCTCTGAGCTTATTTATTTTTTTGAATATTCTGTTTGTTTGATACAATGACTATAAGGTAGCTATGACAGCTACCTATTTTCTTACGAGCTGCGACCATCGAATGTTAAACAAAAGAAAACAAAACAAACCGAGTGTATCACACACATTGGACGCATTCAGCGGAGCCAACAATTGCACTTAAACTTTTTATATAGTTGCATAATATTAATAATTAAATTAAATAATTTACAATTTTCCTGACGTTTAGAGTAAAACACATTCAGAAAAAAACATCCTTCACTAAGGTATCGCTACCATAACAGTTCACAACAGTTTTGAACGACACACGTTCTCATGACACCTAATAGCTATTGTATCATGATTGCTTGGTTGAATTTAATTTTGACTGCAACGCTAATGCCCTCTACGAGTCGTTGTTCTTGCCGTTCCTTTGAGAAAATTTGTTATCGCAATTATATTAAGGCGAAAGGAACGCAGCTATAGTTTGAAATTATTGATATGTGATAATTGATATTCGTTCTGATCTAACCGAATCCAGTATAACTGAATACTAAACATAGATACTAAAGTATTGTAAAAGTTTTGGAAATTTGCATTTTTTTATTTTGAATCCATAAAATTAATACTCCTAATGATAAAATGAAATAAATACATCGGTAATTTATGGAACATGTAATTTAGTTATCCAATTGAAAGGTAAGACCATTTTTTCCTTTCAACTGAAGAATTTTTAAAACAAACAAATATATAATTTTAAGCAATTATCGATAGTCGAGAAAAAGGCGTTCATTAAAATGTATTAGAAGATTATTTCTCATAGAAATATTGCAAGTATTTTAAGGAAGCGGCTTAATTTCATTTGGAAAGTATTAAGTACTTTGAGAGTTGAATTTTAGCCATCTCAGTTAGTAGCACATAGGCGTAGCCAGGATTTTATTCAGGAGGAGAGGCCAGCCAATTATTGTTTCATATAGTTGATAAATAAAATTAATTTATTAAATAAAGCTTTATTGAAAAAAATATAAAATTATATTCGAAACGATATTGAATAAAACGCGACTTAACAAAAGCGGAAATCAAAGTATTCATGCGCACATCTTCAGCAAAGCACTTTCACCAAAAGACTATAACCGAAACAATCTAAGACAAAACCTTTCGATTTTGTTCCAGTAATTTTTTGTGACCAGGCATCATCATTACATCAGCAAGCAGGTCGGTCATGAATGCGTGAGCTACTTTTGTGAACAGCTTTATAACTAGTGACTCTAAAATGGCTTGAACGTTTTAGGTGGAAGGAGGACTCAGTACAAGAAAAGTGCCCCTTTTAATTTTTTTTGAGTATATTACCCACGTCGCATAGGTTTGTAGAAAATTGTGATAAAATTCAAGTGTGTGTCCGTCCTATCGTGGTCTCCTTAAAATCGTAGATTTGAGGCGGAACCCAAGGTTATTTGAGCATTTGCAATTTTAAAGATGTACTCATAACGGCACACCCACTTTCCTAAGTCGTTTTCGCAGAAACTGTCACTAATGCATGTGCTAGCAGACGTAGATAGATTATTTTGCAATCAAAAGCTCGGAAGCGGGTGCAAGCAACTCAGCTTCCTCTTTCACTTTGCTCTAAATTTCACTAAATTTTCTTTTCTCGATTGTAAAGTTATATTATTAGAAAATAAATATAGAGTTATAATTTCCAATTAAGTTATATAAGCTTATAACCAAAAAACTCTCTTATGTATCCATTTATAAAAACAATTATAAATTAAAAAATGCACAAATAAATTCAATCAGAAACTTCAATATAAACAGCTGCCCAGTAGCGGATGGAATATATTCCGAATATATGAAGCATCAATTACCTTGTAATGACCACTACTTCTGACTATATTACCTTACTATGCATAAAAGGCCTTACATTTAACATTGAATGAGACAGGAGGTAAGTGATCGCCTCCCTTCAGCATTACCTAGAAGTTATGGAGTAACATACTACTTGTATTAAGTTATAAAAATCACTGCATTACTTTTTCTTGTATGCTACATTACAGGTAA
Source organism: Dichetophora obliterata (assembly GCA_963920525.1). NCBI lineage: Eukaryota > Metazoa > Arthropoda > Insecta > Diptera > Sciomyzidae > Dichetophora > Dichetophora obliterata. The sequence goes on along the minus strand of OY986439.1, from coordinate 89,652,050 downwards.
TGAGGTATGAGTTAATTACTTCTGCTATATGCAGACGCATTACTTTTTGAAAAAAGTAATGCTTCCTTACCTGGTAATTTATTCTGTATTAGTTCTATGGTAGCCACTAGCAAATCCGCTGCTGGGTGATTTTGTTGCGTTAGTTATGAAAACGAACGTTAGTATTGCCAGATTATGACAATGAACGTTAGTATTGCAGCGTTAGTATTGCAGCGAATTGTGCAGCTGAGATTAAAACTTTTTATAAACTTTTTTTACTAAATAAAAAATGTGTCAGCTCTAAGTTTGTAATAAAAAAATAAAGCTTTAATGTATATTAAAAAATTAAATTCTTTAACCAATACTTTTCTAATTATAAAAAAAAACTGTTTTGAAATTCTTACATGAATACTAAAACAATAATTTTTCTTAAGTTTAGTTGGGCAACGGCCTTGCTTTACTCCGCTACGCCCATGTAGTAGTCCCTTAACTTCGGTGTCTAAAATTCAAGTTCAGCTACTTATGTTACAAGTTTTTGATGTTCTATCGAACGGCATCATGTTTCATTGAATTGCTCGAAAAATTCCATACATTAGCAAGCTAAATGTTAAGAAAAGAATAGTATTCTACAAAGATCATGCCTAATAACCCAAAATGTTTATGAACTTGTCTTTTTTATGAATGAATCCATGATAAGAATGAAGCATTCCCATGGTCTAACCTACGTGTAGAAAAAAAAGCAGATCATCTTGCATATAGCTGCACAAAGACCATTTTTTGTGTAAAAAACTTAATAAAAATATGTTGGGAATCTTAATTTTTGGACATAAAAATAAAAATGGACCACCGTTAAAGTTTCAATAAGAACTGTAATGAAAAATATTACTCTACAATTTTTACATAATTTGGATCTTTTTTTATGTTTACCGATAACATATTTTTGGCATTAAGTTTTAATTTATATTCGAATCAAATAGAACACAACATCAATCAAGATTTAGAACAAACAGCTCTCGACCAGGGTTGCCAGTTTGGTAATTTATTACCAAATTTGGTAGATAATTTTTGACTTGGTAATTTGGTAATTTTTTTATAGTTTTGGTAACTTTTTGCGCTTTAATTTTTCCAAAAAATACAAAATAATCAGTTTGTTGGCAAGGTTTATATAAAAAATTGTATTTCAAATTACATTAAACATTTTTTAGTACAGCATAGCCTTTATGTTTTGTATTGAACATTTTTCTAAGTTTTCCAAACGCATCATCTGAAAGTATTGTGAATATGTAAAAAGAAAATGTCAAAATATTTTAATCTTGAAATTTAACGTTAGGCTGCCAGAATATATTTCTTGCGAAAACTGCCCCAAAGATTTTATTTAGTAGGAGGATTTGATTTATTGTTAAGATGGATAAGTAAGTAAATAAAAAACACAGTTTTATTTTATAAACGATGTTGTTATTCTATTTAGATTTGTGATTAGAAAGAAGGCCGCAGTGGAAAATGATTAAACATCCTCCAGTGGATCTGAGTCTGATAGCTAGTAGGAATTTGAAGGAGTCGGGGCAACGAGGTGATCCACTAAGTTCCGCGTTGAGTTTTGTTAAAACTGATATATAAAAAAGTCTTCCAGTTTTTAATTGCGTTAATATTGAATATTTTTCTGTGTGGGTCGTCATCTTATTGTCCCGAATACTTTATTTGTTTAAATTTAAGAGTACAATAAAGTCCAAACGAAAACTTTGCAGTTCTTCTTGCGCCCCTACAAAAGCATCGAGTAAAAAGAGTGAGCCAAGTTGAATTTGCTGAGTTGACGTTGGTGATGTTTTGCATCTATCACAATCTGCCTTTCCTGCTTACGGACTATTTGCCGCTGCTGCTGGTTAAGTGCTGTCCTGATTCGAAACGTGTTTTGTAGGTGAAGATCGCCAAAACAAAATCAACTGCAATAGCTGGTGTTTTAGGAAACAAAGCAAAAGAAAAAATTACTTCATTTCTTAAAACAACAAAACTCTCACTAATTATTATCATAGTGACCGATTAAACAACAAAGAAATCTTTAGTGCTTATTGTAAGGTATTACGTCAAGATCGCAAATATTATAAGAGATAGGTTTTTAGGGCTTATTGAAGTCAAAAAAGCTGATGCTGCTTCTTTATATAATTATATAAACAATTTTTATGAGACCGATATTCCTCTCCAAAATGTCTGGCAAAATTTCAGCAGGATGTAGATTTATTTTATTTAAAAAGTTCATGTCATTCCTTGCATCTTTGCTCTGCATATGCTTGCAAAAAAAATCCAATGCAAATTGAGGACCTTTGCCGTAAAATTTTCAAGTTTTTTTCGGACAGCTCCAAGAGAATAAATGATTTTAAGGAGTTTTTGGACTACTGCCAAGTACAATCTTACAAAATGCTTGGTCTTTCTTACAAGGTGGCTTGACTTGGAAAAAGTTAGAAATAGAATTATTGAGCAATGGGATGTTCTAAGATTATATTTTATTTCTTCTCTTTTAGAGTGAATGGAATAAAGGCAGGTGGCTTAGCCGAGGTAATGGACGTCCCATTGATAAAAGTTTACTTTTTATTTTTATCACATGTATTAAAAATAATTAATGATTTGAACTAAGAATTTCAATCGGAGAAAGTCCGATTGCCTTATTTATATACCCATATGGAAATTAACTTTATTCATGATAGGGCTGATTAGGTCTAACCATTTTTGTAAACAAATTCTTTTTAATCTTTTGTTTTGAAGATAATGGCCTTTAAAAATCATAAATTTTAAAATTTTTTCATAATAAACATATTTGCTACCGTGAATTGACTGAATCATTAAACTATTTTTTGTCTTTGGAGTTTAAGCATACATTTTACCTTTGCAAATATTGCGGATAACAATTCCAGATATATTTTGAAATAACGAAAATTGATCGCATGAAAAATTTATAGGAAAAATTTCTAAAATAGCTTACTAAAAAATTAGGGGCTTCCAGCCTCTTAGAATTGCTTTAAATAAATTTAATTAAATTTTCGATCTTCCACAATATGTTTTTCTAAAATGTAAAAAGATATTAGCAAAAGCTTTAAATACTATGCAATAGTTTGTGATTAGGATTAGTTATTGGAAAAATAGCTGTATATCATATTTTTTCATAACTCCTTAACTTTGAGGTGATGGATATTTGATATGGAAAGGTATGGATATTTTGCCATATATTTAAAATCAGTGCCCATAGTTAGAATTGATATCCTTCAAAACAAACGACCCGTGATCATTAAGAAATCATCAAAATCTAAACATGAGGAAACCATTAATTTTTTTAAAGCATTAAATGCCATATCATTGAATTTATTCATTTACTTTCTTAATCCTTTCAGTGGACTTGTCCTATATATTGGACACGTCAGAAAGTAATTTTTACATTTATTTTGCAACGCTTTTTTTTATCAAATCATTTGGTTCTATGAAAAAAAGATGAACCAATATGACAAAAATAAATTAAGAGAGATATTTGACATTAAAGTCAGCTGGATTTTCGATTTTGTGCCGAAGAAAAGCAAACATTTTGTTGTTTTTGCCTATTTTATAAGAAAACATCAACCGGACAAAAATCAAATTTATGTTTTTTATCTTTTTATTTTTTAATGAAAATAATATTAAGAGGGTTTAAAAAACAAATATCTAAAGGGCTGGAAAACCTTCAAGGGATTACAAAAATATATTTGGGCCGAACAGGAGCAAAACATTTTTTCTTTGTACAAGCTTGCAAAAAGATAGTAGTGATTTTTGGGACCTATATGGTAGGAATATTACCTCCAAAAACTATTTTATTCTAAGTCTAGCCTGGGCATTTAAAATTGATATTCATTAACAATGAAAGCGGTATACTTTTTAAGTTCCTACTTATTTCAAATAAGAAAGAAGGATCTCATTTTTATAATACTATTAATTTGTTTTTTTTTTGTTTTGTGACAAAAAAAATTACGAATTTATTACTTAATTGTGATTTTTATATTAAAATAATAAATAAATTTTAAACAAGAAAAAGTTATACTTTTTTATATATGTATTTATTTATTTTTATTTAATTCAAACAAAAGAAATAAACGTCTAAATTTTATAAGTACATGAATTTCTGAATTTTGCTTATTTTGTGATTTGTAGTTATTAAAAATAAGAAACTATAAACGAGAAAAATGTAATACTTAATAATATTAATTAAATTTATTTTAACACTATTTCTGTTTATTAATTTTTAGTATTTTAATATTGAACAAATGTATACACAAACATTATATATTTATTGATTTTATTACTTTAAAGAAATGTTTGTTCAGTTTGGTAATTTTTATTTAATTTTGGTAACTTTTTGATAAAATTTTGGTAACTAAATTTTTTTACAAGTGGCAACCCTGCTCTCGACGTGTCTGAAAATTTTTTTAATACGACTCTCAAAAACAGTACACTTTTTTGTCACCATATCTGTGTTCATAAGCAATAGCAGCTTAAGTCTAATTTTAAAGTTTCGAGAACTCTTGCTTCAAAGTTTTTAATCGCCATGTAAGTTATATGAAAGGGTCTTTTCATTTTGCGTCATATCTTCGGCTAAGGTCATGTTAGAAGTTACAGATTTAGTGTGTTCATAATGATATATGCGTGGAACATATCTACATAAATAACTCAGTTCGCTCTTAAGTTTACTTAAGCTATTATTGCTTTTCGACACAGATTACGGCATGTTATTTGAAAAAAAAATTGGTATGGTTACATAAAAAAAAAAATATTGAAAATCTTTAAAGGAAACATTATAGATGTCTGATCTTTGATTTTCGAACATATTATACATACATATTTGATAAAAAACCAAAAAACTGGGAAAAGTCATCCCAATTTCATAAACCACATAACTTACAAATGCAAAGAAAAAAGGAATTTTCAATTGTACACAAGTTGTATTTCTATTTTTCAAAAATGACAAAATTAAAGTTGAAATTTTGATATAATTTCTTGTTTTTCAAAATCGACTTCTTTACAAATTTTGTACGTCAAAACTATATAGCTATTTATTTATCTATCAGCATTAAAGATCTTCATTTAAAAAAATCGGCTAAAAATACGAAAAACGAAGTAATCAAACTTGCATAAATTATTTATGGAGCTACTAGTTTTTGTAGTTCTTTGCGGAAAACCCATTTTTTAAACCCATAAAAGAAATGAAATACTATACATTTGCATTTGTATTAAGTATTATTTTTAAACTGAATGAATTTTTTGTAATATTTTTATTTCTTTTATCCCCTTTTATCGGATTTGAATTTACATATAATTTTTACGAATGATGTTTTATCTGATTTGACAAAAATAGAGGTTCACTATTCTTGACAATAAAAATATGTTATTTCACAAAATTTTGGAATTTTTCATTATATCAAATGTCATTTGGCATTTCTTAAAATAATAATATTAGTCATGTATTTCTTTATGGTTCGGGCACAGAAATAAATATAACAGAGGTCCCACCCAGTTCGACTTCGAATTTTCTTCGAAATCAAGTTTCGTTGTACAAGCGTTCGGAGAATAGAAGAAAAAAACAAAAAGAACTATGCTTTCTCCTCAGCGTTCGTTTTGACATTGCCTATAGGTGTGCATTAAACAATTGCTAAGGCAAAAGCATAATTTTTTTTTTCTATTCTCCGGATGCTTGTACAAGGTAATTTGATTGAATTTCGAACTGACACTTCTGATAAGTATATATCTGTGTCTGTAGTTCGGAGCATTATGGAGCGTAACAAAAGAAAAAGTGTCGTAAAATTGAAACCAAGTTTACTAAAAGTGAAATTAGATGCAGTTAAAGGGCTTGAAAAAAAACTTTTCTTAAAAATTGATAAAATTGTTTTCTTCTTTTGTTTTCCTGCTCAAATTGTTAATTCCGCTCAATGGAGTGAGACTTTTTTAACGTTGACATTATAGTTGTTGAGTTAAGATGCAAAGTTAACGAGACTCTTGTTCAGCGAGAAGAAGTGACAACAAGCAGGTGTCCAAACAGTGACAAACGAAAATGGGTTGAATAACTAAAATTATGTTTTTCCCTTTCGACAGCTCATTCAATAGTTAAAGACCTTTAAAAAAATTGTATGATTTGGCCTCAACTGCTAACAATATCTTCAGTACTTTATAAAATCAATGCAACAAGAAGCTTCGCACAAGTTTTTGCCAATTTTTTAAAGAAATCATAAAGGAAAGGAATGCAAAGGAAACATTACGTTCTCTTAACATATCTTTGGGTTACCCCCCAAAACATTTCTTCAACATCTATCCAACCATAACAACGATCAAACAACAACAACCAAAAAAATAATCAAAATAATCAAATACAGACTTACCACGAGTCAAACTTCCAGGTGAATACGTTGGCTGCGATACTGTCGTTCGATATGGCGTCACCTTCTCACTGGATGCCGTTGTCGACGATGACGTTACCAAATTGCCGCCACCTGTCGCCGTTGCTGCTGTTCCTGCTACTCCTGCCGCATTTGGCACACCAGCACCACCGCTGCTACCCACTGCTGAAACGGTAACAACACCCTCACGTGCGATATCCTGCAAAACGGATGCCGCACGACTTCCCACACCCGCTGGCTGTAGAATCGTATATTGCTTGGTTGTATCTGCGCCACCGCCACCAGCAGCTGCTGCTTCGTGCGTTTTCGATGTACTCGATTCTGAGCCACCCTCCTTGAGCGCATCAGCTGCTGATTTGGGTAAAAGTTTCCCATCATTCGCAACACTACTGACATGTGAGGAAATGTCAAAACCGTTTGTAACCGTGCCTGGCAGTCGTGGTGGTGGTGGTGGCAGTAGTGTCAACATACCAGGTGCCGAATCGGTGGATAAAGCATGCGTGTGCTGTTGATAGCTAAGAAAAGCCGAAGATTCGATGCCGGCGCCATAGGCAGCTAGGTGTGGTGGTGCTGGTGGAGCACCTGGATAGGAAACGATACCATTGCGTTTAATATCTGCTGGGGGCTTGAAGGCCGATGCCTGCGAGAACGGTATTTTCTTGCGTTCATCTGCTGGCAGATCCTGATGATTCTGCGCATTTATGCGTGCCTGATCGTTTTCCTTTTGCCTGTGAAAATGCAAGAGATCGCTTGAGTGATTCGTGATCGATTCATTGCGCTTGAAGTTTATCAAGGATTTGGTGTCGTACTTTTGCTTCTCCTCGAAGAGATTTTGAAATGGTGGTGGATTCTCATCCTGATCCTGAAGTCGATAGAGATTGTTGCGAGTGTCTGGCCAACTGCCGGATAAACTCTTGAGTGCAGCTTGAGTCTCGCGTATCAGAGTCTCATCATCTTGATCATCCGGATTCGATTTAATTTGCGGTGGTTGTGGCGAAGGATTATGACTGGTTGTGGTGTTGGCAATCATTACGTTGGTTTTCGTTGGTGTTGGAGATGACAGTTTATTGTGGTTATTATTATTATTGTTGTTATTGTTATTGTTGTTTGTATTATTGTTATTGGCAGCACTATTTAAGGAGCGTTTCTTCTGTGGCAACATTGATTTCTCATCCTGTTGCAGCGGTTTGTTGTGCGCTTCGTCATCGCGACTCGAACGTTTTTTGCGTTTAATTGCTGTTTCGTGCTCGTCACCTTTATTAATGTTATTGTTATTTTCAGCTAACGTTGTTGTCTCCTTGGAGAGTGGCCTCTTTGATAAAGCCATGGCAAGACGCCCTGGTTGAGCCTGTATGTATGTGTGTGTATGTGTGTGAGTGTGTGTGTATTTGAGTGTGCCAACGTGCGTCAGTCAATTTGGGAAATCGTCTGGGAAGAAAGGATTGTTGTGAAAAAGGATTTCAGAATTAGTCAATAAATTTTATAAATCTATGCAATATTGTAAAATATTTAAGAAAAAATTTCTGAAATATATATATATATACTATTTTGTGAAAATTATAACCTAACTTATGGTGTTCGGATCAACATTTGCCTTACTTTTCTACACTTAAATTTGATAATTTCGTAATTTTTTATAGTTACTGACTTAAACTTTTTTATTTTCGCTTAATTTGATCAATGATCATTCTTTGCTGAGAGAAAGACATTAAGGTACATTAATGCCGCTATTACCACCCATCCGCAAGTCTAATTTTCTACTCCAGACGATTCAACTGGCATACTTTTATTGTCGTAATATTGTTTTCAAGTTTATAATCTATATTAAAATAATAGAAATCTAAACATCTAAATGAATTTTGCTCAAAATTAATAATGTTTTTAAAGTGCAACTTTCATCCGAAAGAATTATATACTTTTCAATTAATTACGCTTTTCAATAAATTACTTTTAAAATAGAGAAATCTACACTCTAAAACTTTTTTGTTAAAACTGACTACAAAAGTTTTACAACAACTGTAGTAAATTTACAAAACTTAATTAAATTCAACATTTTTTGCTATAGATACGCAGAAAACATTATGTATATAGATTTTTTTTTAATAATTTCTGAATGATTTTGGGTTATAATCCGGCTTAAGGTCACTTTTAATATAAGAAATTTATTTGTTTTTATTATTACTTTTATTTCGTCCAATATTTCCGAAAGTGACCTTGAGCCCGATTATAACCCAAAATAGTAAATGCAGAGGTCGAAGAAATATCACATTATTATTCCTAAATATTGTGAACTTCTCTTAGAATTTCACAAGAGAACATATTATTTCCCATGCCGTTACAAAAAGGTGTTCTAGATTCCGAGAGGAAAGTAAATAATGCAATAGGTTTTGAAAATGTATTTGTATCTGCTTCCCGAACGCATTAACTTCATGATGGTGAATCCGACGTTTTATTATAAGCATAATTAAAAGTCAATTAATAATTTTTAATTAAGAGTCAAAAAAGAAGTATAAATCAATGCATTTATTCTAGTATTTATTTTTATATTATAATAAGAAGCTATATTTTAGGATTTATTGCGCAGTTCCGAGTAAATAAAGAGTCATTTTCATTTATTACAAACGGCTATCCTCGATATCCTTAAGGATATAGTTTGGTACACCAGCCTAATTTTTAAGGTTTATTTCGGAAATTTTTGTCAATAACAAAATAAAATACAATCATTTTATTTTTTTTATATGTTTATCTTTATTTTCACATCTTTAAGAGCAGGTTCTCATCTGGAGGTCCAAAAACACGGTTATGTTCTTTCAAATTAAAAAAAAAATCACCCTGGCAATGAAATGCAAAAACCCTCGGGCAATTCAAAGGTTTGTCGCAGAAAAGAGCTGAATATACAGAAAAATTGGTTTCGATGAGGAGTTTTCAAAAATATATGAAGCCGGTGAAAATTTTTTGCTTTCTTATATATATTACGCAAACGCAAATTTTGTCCGGCGTACGGATTTTTAAGTACAAGTACAATCTTAATAAATTTAGTATGGTTTGGTAGATTTTGGCCTGCAGATGTGCAAACTGAACTTTTTATTTCTTAAAATTTGATATTTTTTAAGTTATAGCGAGTTAAAGTTTGCATATAATTGTTATTGCTATTTTGCTTTTTTTTCTTGTTATTTTCAGCATATCCCTAAAAATATGTGAGGTATTTAGCACCACCTATCGGATAATAGCTTTTAAACTGTTATACAGACAAATAATTTTTTATAATTTCACAGCTAAGACTATGAATTAATATATTCAATATCAAAGTGATACTGCAATGATTTCTAACAGTTGAAAAAAGATTTCTAAACTGTTGGTCGGAAAGTTTTTCATTTTTAAAAATTAATAAGAAATACCGCGTATATTGCAAAAAGGCCAAAATAATTTCATTTCACTTTTGATCAGTTGAAAATCTATTCAATAGCTTAAAATAAAATCTAGGTATGCTTGGTTTTGGCGTTTTAACGCCACAGGGGCCTCCTAGCGTATTAAATTATTCAATTAATTGCATTGGAAAAAATATCAAAAGTTAAAAATAAATTAAGCATGGCAGCATTTGTGGAAATGGGAAATTTTTATTTATTTTTTTATTACAATTTAATTTAAACATATAGAACCAACCAATAAAACTTTAAGCGGATTACATTTCACTTGAATTCCGATAAATCGGATATCAAAACACCTACAATCCATGAAAGAATTAATATTGGATTCGAAAATCGAAATCGAATCGTAGAACGAATTTCAATCAAAAGTCATCGAAAGTAAACCCGATTCCAACGTAAATTGGATTTCAGAACATGCTTGTTTATGTTTTTTTTTCATAGATACATAATATTAAATTTTACCTAAACCGTAGCTTACTTGTAGAGTGTGTGGCCCGTAGGCTGAAGAACTGCAGTTCAAAACCCATGGCATTATTGCGACAGTCTCCAAAGAGGTCATCTGATCAGAAAAAGTAATTTATATTGAAAAAAATTTTGTATCAGATTGGATTAAAGACAGGGGTAATTGTTCGCTGTTTCTATTTCGACAGTCGAATTGACCTAGACAGCTCACGCAAGCTAACGCATTCAGCCAGAGTCGCCATCTGGGGCAGTATCGCAAAAGATCGTATACAAGGCCCGAATTCGGATCATGTTTCCTTAAACACAACTCAAAGCTCTGGTTTTATGTAAGAATCTTCTATTTCATTGCTTTATAGCACATTTATAGGACAAAGAGAGAGGTGTATACATTACACTGTTTCTTTTGGTTATGTTATGGTGGCAGTCATATGATCCTCGGTCATGGCCTTTTTTACTCTTTTTTACGCTTTTTACACTGAGCCGTTTGATGAGCTCAGTGACCAATGAATGTTATGCTGACGTTCATATCATCCCTGGAAAATAGTACAATTTTTGCAACTTTTAGTACTTTATAAAGTGACCAGTTTTTCTATTAAGCAGGTTTTATTTATGTATTTATATATTTCGTACTAAAAGTGTACTATTTAAATACTAAAACACTAATGTTAATAATTTCACAACGCAACACTTCTTTGATCCCGTGATATTTAAAAAAAAAATTTTTTAATAATTTAAAAATTATACTAAATATAACAAGTTATTAAATTAGAAAAGATTAATTGAAGTGGTTTTTCAATGCTTTTAATAACAAACAAATAATAACAAATAAAATTAATTTTTATTTAATTTAAAAACATGCTTTATTAATGTTCAATTTTTTTACAACCCTCTTTTTTTTTTTTGAAGGAGGATTTAAGCAAACAATTTTTTGAAAATAGAACAGTTTTTTAATTGATTATTGCAGTGACCGAAAATAACAGTTATATCCGAAACTTCTATTCAAAAAGTCAAATGAAAAGAAAGTCTATTCGAAATAAAGTCTATTCGATAGTCTATTCGAAATAGCAATGTGATGCTTGTTAGCTAAGGAAAAATAATCTTTAATGATTTTAATTTTTCTGATTTTTTTAAAAAAGTCAATATATAATGGTTATTTTTTGACCATTTTTATTTCGATCAAAAATAAAAGTTAAAATTTGACATTATTTTTTTTTTATCAAACATAAAATTTAAAGTTTGACTTTATTTTTTTGATCAAACATAAAAGTTAAAAATTGAATTTTATTTCTTCGATCAAAAGTAAAAGTCTTATTTTAATTCTTATATCATCTGCTTGTAGCCACTGTCTCAGTCGTTTGCGAAATGAATGAAAACACAATGTGTAATGAATGATAAGCGAATAAGCGATGTCATTTAAATAATGATGTGCAACGATATGAAGATCGATATAAATGTTTTTTTTTCTTTTTGCAAAAATGTTACGATAATGAAAAAATGTTACATGATAAAATTAATTACATTTAAAAATTATACTTATAATTAATTTATTTATAATTAATTAATTAATTGATAATTTATAATTTATTTAATTTATATTTACTTATAATTAATTAATAATAATTAATAAAATAATATTTAAAATAAATTTTTATTGGTAAAGATCAAAAATACAAATTATTTCTTATTTCAATAGACCAGTCATTAAGCAGCTTATTGATTTTTTGTTATATCAAAAAAATAAAAGTAAAATTTTAACTTTTATTATAGATCGAAAAAATAAAAGTCAAATTTTAAATGTTATTTTTGATCGAAATAAAAGCCAAGCTTATGCAGTTATATTTGATCGAAATAAAATTGTTCAGGAAATAACGATTATTTGCTGAGTTTTTGGAAAAAAATCATAACCGTTACGGTCCCTGGATTATTGTTGTACAACCAGAGCTGGGATGTAATGATTTCTTTTTAATTTATGTAATTCCACCTCATTTCCAATTCCTTGGAATTAGAAATTGGGAATTGTACATCTCAATTCCTCAGGAATGTAATTGGAAAAACTTCTCAATAACATTACACAAATTGTAATTAGTAATTGGACATCTCAATTTCGCAGCAATGGAATTGAAAAAAAAAATTGAAAATTCCATTACTATTACATTCCATTGGGCGTTCAATTACCAATTCCAATTCCTGTAATGGAATAAATGATTTTTTTCCAATTCCATTCCTGAGGAATTGAAATGTTCAATTACCAATTACAATTCCTGTAATAGTATTGACCATATTTTCCAATTTCATTCCAAGGAACTGAGGTGTTCAATTACCAATTACAATTCCTGTAACGGAATTGACGATTTGTTATTTCAATTACATAACTGAGGAATTGAGAGGACCAATTAGCAATTCCTAATTCAAAGGATTTGTAATTGAATTATAATGAGTACTTTTTGACCCAGCCCTATGTAAAAGTACTCAAGAATATGTATATTTCAAATCAACCCCGCCTGTAAAGCAGATTGTATAGCGCTTAGAACCCGGTGCCCAAGAGCAGCTTTAACTGAGCACAGTAACTTTAAACGCGTTTTTCTCATATAGCATACTTTTTCGAAACGTTCCACACTACTGCAAGCAAATAAACTATCGAGCGATTTTAATATTTCTTTTTTCAATTATTTATAATGTAGTTCTTCACATCATTTACTAAAATAAGTGTCTTTGGAAAATTTGTCTTGTTTTTGCAACCATTTGGTCAAAAATAACGTACATTTTTTGATTTGTTTTTCCATGCTTCATATTTTTTTAACTTTCTTAATTTTCCATATTTCGATTCCATTTTGGTAAGTGATGTGTTTTCAAGGGTCTATTTTGTTTTTTTTCAGACGATCTGGAGCCTAGCTATGATGTGGCCCGCTTTTTACCTTTCATCTTTATATATAAAAACTATATCTTACAAAAAAAAATTTTTTAATTTAACCCTCTGCAACTGATGTGCTGCAATTTTCACAATATGAAATCAATTATTTTTGTTAAGTTCCTTATTTTTCAGGCCTTTATGATTTAAATAAAAAATAGTTTATTATCCACTGTAAGGTTAAATTGCAATTATTTAACTTATTTAAAATTATTAATTATTTAAAAACGTAACTTTATGTAAAAGACGTTTGCTTGAAATTATGTGACTTATTTCATTGGTACACATTACAAAATTTACGAAGAAATGCCCGAAATTGTGTTTTGGGGTGTCTGTCAGACTACGATGTCAGCTGCTGTGGGTTAAAATGATGATGTACAGTAACATTCAAATTAAATTTTATTCTCTAAATACTTTCTTAGAAAACATTTTCTAAAATATGCCTTAATTTCAATCGCTTTTGCCTATAACCTTTCTTAAAAAAATGCAAAAACTTTCAACTTAAAAAAAAAAATTAACATCACTTTAACAAAAACTCACGACTTGCAATTAACTACAAGATTTGCTAGCAACTGATTGGCAACATTTATTGTCGTTAAATCCCATAGAGAAAAATTATAAATACTTCACACTAGAAATGCGTGAATCCTCTCACCTACAGTTATCTCTTTCGCGCTTTAGTAAAAACTCTCTTCTAAAATTATCTCTTGCAATCTTGTCTTCGTTTTTAAATACTTGCTAGAAATGCGTAAAGCAGGGATGGATATATAGACTCAATTGTTGTTTTTTCGGCAGTTTCGAGATCAGATGGCACTTTAGGCTCATGCCTTTTCATTTCGGAACTATTTCAATATCTCAGAATTCAATCATTTTCAAGTTGCATGTAAGCTTATCTCAGAATTAAGATGGAAATATAGGCACAATTGTTCTTTTTTTCGGCACTTTCGAGATCATATGGCACTTAATGCACGTGCAGAATTAAAAAAGTTTCAAGTTGCATGTTAACGTAATTAAAGTAGTCTTACTTTGTTGATGCACCCTGTTGCTTACTTTGACGTTTCGTCATCATTTTTGTTGCTAATTTTACTCGTTTCAAACTTTTTAAATAACTCTAGCTTCCACAGAGAAAGCGCGACAAGTTTTCGCAAAACTGTTATTTAAAAGCAAATAACACAATCTTGAAACATAAACAGAAATTCTTATAGCGATTATTTCTGTATATTTATCTCAAAAATGCCTTGTTTTGAGTTGTGAGCAATGAGCGCAATATGTCAAAATAAAATTTTGGATATCTTCTCTGGAATACATTCTTGAAAACGGCATTTTTTTAAATCCAATTCGGCACAATCTCAAAAGGTCCAATTCCATCCCTGGTTCATACATCTCATCTTATATATATTACGCAAACCCAAATTTTGTCTGGCGTACGGCTATTTAAGTACAAGTCCAATCTTAATAAATTTAGTATGCTTTGTTAGGTTTAGACCTGCAGATGTGCAAACTGAACTTTATATTTCTTAAAAATTTCTATTTTTTAAGTTATAGCGAGTTAAAGTTTGCATATAATTGTTATTGCTATTTTGCTTTTTTCTTGTTATTTTCAGCATATCCCTAAAAATATGTGAGGTATTTAGCGCCACCTATCGGATAATAGCCTTGTTTTGAGTTGTGAGCAATGAGCGCAATATGTCAAAATAAAATTTTGGATATCTTCTCTGGAATACATTCTTGAAAACGGCATTTTTTTAAATCCAATTCGGCACAATCTCAAAAGGTCCAATTCCATCCCTGGTGTGAAGTCTCTCAAGTAAGTGTTGAACAAGGCAAAAACAGCAACAATAACAACAAAATTTCTGTATAGAGTCATTCACACAGCAGAAGGCGATACTCATTTCAACTTCAGTAGGCTTGAGTAATTAAGCTGTGACCATCTTCTATTTAAGTTTTCTATAATTTAACGTTTGTTTGAATAGCGTGATTTTTTTACAAGTTCAAAAATCAATTAAGTGAAATTTCACATTTGTTGTAGTGATTTTTCAATCAGTTTTTAGAGTAATCATCAGATAAACAAAAATATATGCCAAACTTACTACTAAAGGGACACTACTCAAAATTTGAAAATTTTGACATAATCATGTCAAACTATTCTATTGACTATAAAAATTTTGTACACATCTTCCTTCTCTTTAATTAAGATATTTTAGTTTTTTTTAGTTTAAGAGATTTTTTAAAAATAGAATTGCTTTTGTCTCTCCTAAAAAAAACGAGTAAGGCCAGTGCAATTTTATTTGAATGAACTTCATCCAAAAACATGATATTTTTTAAACGATTTTAAAATAAATTTTAATGCATAATTGCATAATATAAGCTTTAAATAACAGATTTCTAAATATTCAGAATAAATACGTAACTAAAACGTAGCAAATCTTCATTGCGTAATTTGTAAAATGTCCTTAAATTTCAGGGTTCTTAGGCGGATGTTATTTTTTTCAATGTTATATTAGAAATTATACTACCCCTGCAAAAGGTATGTAATAAAGCACATTGCAGTCTTGTCCTTTTTTTTTAAAGTGTCTTCAAAATGCAATTTTCAATTAGACGGGAACTTATTTAGGGATTATTTCACATCTTCCAGGGATCATTACCCTAAAATTAAAACTTTATCCGGTATTACCCAGAAAAACAGCATGGAAATTATGTTCATGAGTGCTATGCTGTAGTCGTTTACAATAGAATTATCGCTTATGTCGACTTGTCAAAATTCAACAGAATTTTATAGTAATGCTTTTCTACCTAAAAGCTATGGATTCCCTTCACGCTTACAGCAATATTTCTTATTTATTTATTTATTATGGCTTCTGACGTTTTTTTTTCGAAAGAAAATAATAACTAAATTAAAAAATTAACACTAAGTTTTTTTTTAAATTAAACAAAATTAAGTAAAATTTGTAGATTATCCCTTATAAAGAAATGCGCAGTTATCAAACCATTTTATCTTATAACATTTTTGCCCTTTATAAAACAAATAATTTTTCCAAAATAATGACAATTTAGAGTTATTGGTATTTCTTGCTATGTTATTTCTCTCATTAATTTTAGATTCGATCAGTTCTAAGGAATTTCTTTTCAAGTCCAATTTGGAATTGACAGTAATGGTGATATCATAATCATTATCAACTGATTCGGCCTAGATTCACATGGATATTTAGGACTCTAAATAAATCTACCGTTTTAAAGCACATTTAGAACAGGAACAGGAAGATGATGTAAGATCGGAACAAAATTTCATAAAATAATATTCGGTAAAGTACCTATTACTTCAGTCAATAACACAGTTCAACAGTTTAAGACGTGTTTTAATCAACAAGACTTCTGAAAGAGTACGTTGTGAGGACCATTTTCGCTAAACGGACGTTTTAATTTTTAATTATTTGTACTGAAAGTTTTTACAGGACCTTATACGGTTTTGGGCCACTAGTACAAAAACTTTCAGAACTAGACCTTTTTGATGTATGCGAAAAAGTTTTTTCCAAAATAACATTTTATGTTTAAAAATACTTTGGCCAGGGTACAAGTACGCCCAATACACTAATTTTATCCCTTTTTACAAAGATTTTTGCGAAAGTTTTTCTGAATATATTCATTTCGGGTGAAGTATTTCATAAAACTTTGTGATTGCTTCAACAAAAACATATTCCTTATCAGGATTATAGAGGGTCTTTAGACAAAACTTCTTGAGGTCTAAACTAAACAAAAAAGATTAAAATGAGAAAGATCTCAAAAATTTATTTATGCTTCTTCAAAAAATTTAAAGTATTTAAAAAACGAACTAAATTCTATTTTGAAGAGTCTTCGTGTTGATCCAAATTTCTCTAATAAATCTACTTGACTAATCTCATTTTATAAAATTCGTAAATTGACACAGATTCTTATTTGCAAACAAAAAAAAAAAATAAAAATTCGGACGTGCGGATTACTCTACAAAGAGAAGAAAAAATTTATTTTATAATTTTAAACGATAGAGGATGCTTGCTGCCGATAAAAAAGTATTTTTCATAAACGGTTCTGACTGAAAAAAAAGTCTTACAAGAGTTTATATAAAAATAATTTCGATAAGCAAATGTGTCTTACAAGATGATTTTAAAAAAGTGCTCCGTCCGACACATTTCAGTCATGAAATTGTGGTGTGGCAGTTGAAGCAAATTGACCGTCAAACAAAAATGTCTGACATAGCAGCGAATGTCTTACACCCAGAGAAAAATCGCATGGTAAAAATAAATATGAACATACTTGATTCTTGAAATAGTTGAATTTAATATGAAACACTTTATTTTAACTATAAACATATTTCAATAAATAATTGATTACGAATGCATTGCTGATTAAAGAATAAGGCACTTTATAATTGGTATTTAAAATTTAAATTAATATGCAATGATTGAAATCAATAGTTAAGTTCAAATAGAACTTTGATTAGAAATCTTGGAATAAATTTTAATACTTTTGGGCTTACATATATTACAACACCAAAATTGTATTAAAATTAGACACTGGCGAAATACAAAATTCAATTTAAAATGAAAATATGTATTGAAATGTAATGCTTTGTTTGTAGTAATTTTTAATACTGATGTTGTATTAAAAAATATGTATAATATTAACCATAGTATCAAATAGATTCAAAATAGTTTAAAATTTCGTTGTAATATTTGAACTGTATAAAAATTAAATTAAAAATTGTATTGAAATATAATACAGCATGTCTTAAAAAATAAATAAATAATTCATAAAGTATCAAATTGTTTCCAAGGGTAAAAAATTAAATTGTAATAATTGAACTGTATTAAAATGTAAAATAAAATATATTTAAAGATTTTGTAATCAATTCAGAAGTATTTAATTTATTAATTTGTGTATTAAAAATCTTTGTAATACATTGCTTGTATTAAAATTTATTCCAAGATTTCTAACCGTGTAGTTAGAGAATAGCTAAATTAAATATTTTAACACTTCTTTTCAAATATATATACACTTTGGTTTATGTATAAAAACCATTTCACTCAATTTTGTTAATTAAAAAATCAAGGTGGATACACTTTGGAATAAATATTTCACCCTTTGAAGCTAAATAATATTCAAAAATAGTTAAATCGAAGTGTTAATATTAAGATTTACTACGTTTTTTGCTCTGGGTGTCAGTGAAGCTTTTTGCTAAAGAGTTTTAGAAAGATAACTTCATGGGATTTCCAACGATTTGCAACAGTAGTTGCATATCGTGTTATAAATAAAAAAAATTGTGTTACAAATAACAATATTTGGAGGTCCAAACAGAAAATTTTAAAAAATGCACTATCTTTAAGTAAACAGTGAATTAAAAAAAAAAAATAATATATGCTTTCAACCTGATTTTTTATACAAAACTCAGATTTATCGTTAAATTCTCTGAAAAAATTATGTCCCTTTTGTTTATTTTACTGCAAGTTTTAAGCATAACCAATTTGAACTTAATCTTAATTTTTTTCACATAAATACTTATGGGCCATTCCATATCAAAACATATAATGGGTTGCATTACTTTTGTGAAAAAATTTGAAAATAATATAATGGGTATATTATTCTAAAAACCAATGCCATTTATTTCTTTAAGTTGTCTAACTTCGTATCGGCACCCATTCAACATCCGAAATAGAGTGCTTTCTTTCTTTTTTCGATTTTTTCATAGTCTCCTTTAGTAGGCTTAAACTTCTTGTTTATAACATATATAAATACCATTGTAACATTAATTGGTTTTTAAAAGATTTAATTCTTATAAAAATACTAATAATCTCAACTTTACAATTAACCATAGAATGCTAAACCATTAAAAATAAGATAAAATTTGTTGATTTCTGAGATAGATCCCCTGCCAAACTATTAGTTCGGGACAGCTTATTTTTTTCAGAAGTATAGTGCTTGACTCTTAATTAGAAATTTATAGTTTTAAGTTTCTGGACCATCTATTCTTAAAGGAAAAACCTTTTGAAGATTATAAAAAAGGTCCTACTTTGACCCCTGAAACGGGTTTTTGGAGGACCTCATAAAATTATGAAATTTTTTGGAAATATAGTCCTCATCTTGGCTCTATTATCTTCATTTTTTATAGAGATACGATTTTACAAAATAGACCATTGTTTGATATTTGTCAATTTCAATGTTGATGTTCGTCTTGTGAGTTCCACAATTTTGGTTGTAAAAACAAAAACGGGACAAAAATTCTTATTGCTAAAAAAAGTGATTTTATTAATTTTTTTTGAATGATTTCGATTTAGTGTTTATTTAAACAGATTTTTATGAAGTTTTTTTTATAAATATATGTAATAACTTACATATCGATCAACAATGTAAAGAAGGAAGGGCGTGTTAGAAGAAAGGGAAGGAGGGAGTGATTGAGAAAAATTTATATTTTCATTCAAACTTATTTACATTACACTAAAGTACTGAATAATGTTGTGGGAGCTGTATTAATGTAAAGAAAAATACATAAAACTAAGTAAACTAAGGGGCTAGAGCCGAAAGCCCCTTGAAAGGGAAGGTTACCAAAATTAGAAAAACCTTAAAATGTTCAATATATTAAGCAAATATAATAAACTATAAGAAATTGTGAAAACGAAATGCAACTTAAAACAACGACTAGGTCAAATTTCACGAGAATATGGCAAAAAATACCGAGAAAAACATATTAATAATGGATAAAAGATTTTCTGGTGTACTTGAAACTTGATAAACATACCTTGGCGCTTACAAAAAGTGGTCTACGGTTTCTGTGTAATTTTAACAAATGTAGAAAATCATGATGTAGGGAAGAAAAAGGCAAATTTTTGCAAAACATTTTGTTTATCTTAGGTTTCACACGGACTATCTCTGTGAACCATATATAATAGCTTATATTCATTCAAAATTTTTTCCGTGCGCTGAAGCTCGAGTTACTGATGTAATTCTTTCTAAATACGCTAAATAGTCCACTGTGCGTCCTTCTACAGAAATATTACTACTTTGTAACAAACTACGTGGCAACAAAGATGATGGAATGCGTGATTATTGCTATATAATTTGTCTCTAAAATATATGTGATCTTTGATGATATTTTAGAGCAGGAAGTTGATATTAGAGCGAAATTTGGTGTTGCTCCATTACATTTTAGCAATAACCGAATCAACCATGAAGATTTTTCATAGAAAAAAATATTAAAAAATGTCCTGATTTAATGGAAAGGGAAGATACACTCAGGTCGAAACAAAAGTTTGTTGTTTATATACATCTTCAAATACAAATTCGAATGAGCACTGAGCCAAATCGATACTATTCTCATTTAAAAATCGCTAATAAGCATACAGAATGATTTCTCTAAAACTCCAAGTAGTTTTAATTAATAACGACTTTATTATCTATTTATGTGTCAAGATAAACAAAAACCTCTTGTGATTTATCCCAGCCATCAGATTTCATGTCTTTTTATACAGGTCATATTCATATCTTTGTAGCCCAACTTATTTTTAATATTCTGAAGAAATAATCTTGGTTTTCAAAATAAGAAAATAATAAAAATTTTTTTGTTTATCTAAATTTTCTTGTTGCATTGAACTTATTGACTTCTGTCGCTGAGGTATTATACCTAAACTTTTGCATAAGATTTGGAATAGTTTTTTTTTCTTTTTTATCTTATTAAGGATACGATACGAAAAACCATAAAAGTTAATGATTTACCTAATAGTTCTTTGAATTAATTAAAAGCTTTGCTAATGTTAACATCACATTTTTAAACATTTTATTTTTGAGTTATTCTTCTTGCGATCAAGGACTTTAGATAAATTTTGAAATATTTTTATTTGCGTTACACTTGATTGCACTTTCGGTTTTTTTTTCTCTTCTTTGCTGTAGTCGAATTTAAAGTCTCACGACACGTCAAACTTAATTGTTAACTTTTAAGACTGTCCGAGTTCGAGACTCTTGGCAGCTAAGCTTTCACCAAGTTTTGGCTTCACTTTCTTTCGAATTTTTTTTTTTTTTTTTTTGATAGGACTATCTTTTTTAATTGTTAAAATGTTATGCAAATGTGTGTTGCATCGCATAAGTTTTTCACGGTTGCAATGTTGTGTTGTGGCGCGTATCGCTTAACTTCTGAAAAACTTTAACAAACTGCCGCGTCTTGATGCTCAAGAAACTCTGGCTTACGCGAGTTCAGACAAACTTTGCAATAAAGTTTTTATTTTGAAAACTTTTGCCTGTTGTTTTGTTCTTGTTTTTTGTTTTATGGTGATGAAACTTTTTTTATTGCACTGTTGTTTGTATGCTTTGGTGTGTGTGTGAGTGCGTTTTTGTGGAGATGTGTGTGCGTGTGTATTGTAAATATTGCACTGTGTAGATAGTATTTCTGTTTTTGGTTTTTTTTTTTAGTTTTTAATGTTCACACACACGGAGATTTAAAAGATTTTTCGGGAAACTCGGAAAACTTGTGTCTCTACCTGTTCTAAGTTCGCAGCTAACTGGCATCAAACTACCCGAACTGAGTTTTCCAAAGTTGTCGAACTTTCGACAACGCAATGAAAATTGCAGTCAGCTCTCCGCTGCCGTTGCCGCTACAGCTGCTGTTCGTGTTACCACTTCGTTGATATTCTTCCCCCAGTTGCTCCTTTTGGAGTACTATTGCGGCTTCGTTGTCGTCCTGCTTCATCGTCCTCGCACGGGGCAGACAGTCGTTTATGTTGCCGTGTTGTTGTTGTGTTATGCTGCTGCGATTCTGCTATTACGTTGCCAGAGTGTGTGCTCCCAAAAGTATGCAATGAAGCATGACGTTCTCTGTCTCATTCGCTCATTCTGGGGGTTGATGGGTGCTCAGTTAATGAAAAAGCCGAAAAGAGCGGAAAAGCCGCATCAAAGGCAGGTGGCACGAGTGGAAGCATTTCTTGATTTTTGAAAAACGTAAACAAACGTGCAAAACAGTTGGGGTAAAACGGTCCAGAAGTGGTCTAAAAGCATGATTAATTACAACATATCGACGTTATTTTGGTTTTCATAATTGGTAAACTACAAAGTTTTTCAATATCCCCAAAAATAAGTCAGTGTTTTACTGTTCTTTTGCATTTGTAAGCAAAAAAATTCCTAAAATTCAACGCAATGCATTGCAATTCTTGGCAATCCCGTAACATGCGCACTGTTTGCTTCTTGCTTTCTTACCCCCTATTTCAAAACTGTTATACGCTGTTTCAAAGCACGTGTTTGATAAAACTCCACTGTGTGTTTGAATTTTTTCCCCCTTTATACGTTACTTTCTTAATGCCATCACGTAAGCTCTCCGAATCCTTTTTGACTTTCCTTTGAAATATTTTATACTCGCTCTTTTTTTTTCCTTTGGTGAGTGGCTCTCAAAATTCATCTCCAAATTTCAACTTGTAAGTTTTCAATGCCGCATCGTGTTGCTTATTCTTTGAATAGTCTTAAATTTCAGTAGTGCGTTTTCTCTGAAGTCAGTGTTTGTTGCCAATTTCGTGATTTCAGAACTTTTTTTATTTTATCTTTTTTATAGTGCGCTTTTCTTGCGTTGGATTTGGTGTCTTTTTTACTACTTCTTTGGATTTCTTGGATTCATTTGAAGTTTTCTGCCGAACTGAATCCATACAAATCGTTGCAAAAATAGCGCTTGTCCCCGCCTTTGATTTGAGTCTTCGAGTAACGTCCGGTAAACGTGTTTTTTTTTTATTTTGTTAACATCAATATCTATAATTTCGTCATGAGCGGAGCTTTGTTTTATAGTGGTGTTTTAAAATCTAGATCTTCTGAAATTAAATGTTTATATTCTTATTAAGACGCTATCAAAATAAAGTTTATTTTTAAAATCCAATGAGATTTTGTTTTATTGAAATTTTTGTGAAATATTTGTTTAAATTCACGTAGAATAGTGATTAAAGTTTGAATTTATTCTCAAGAGTGAAATAAGCTTGCAGTTTTTATTCGATATATCAAAGAGCTTATCAAAGAGCTTAATTTTGAGTTGATTCGATCGAGAGTGTATAAAAGTGAATACATAAGATTTTAGTAAATTTAAAAATTATTCAGTAATTGTTTTAATATTAAAGGATTGCGTTACATTTTAAATATTTATATTTTCAATGGCCCTCAGTTTATCAAACTGTGTCAAAAAAGTCATTTTGTGCATTCAGTTTCTTTCAACTTCAACGAGACTAAGCCATTAAACGTTAAATTAATTTTAATATTCTATAAAAAATACACGGATAGAAATCTTGAAGTAAATTATATTACAAGCAAATTATTAAAAAGCATTTTAATACAGAAAGTATTAAATTTACTACTTCATAAATTATTACAAAATTTTAAATTATATTTTGTTCTACATTTTAATACAGTTCAAATATAACAAATATATTTTATGCTCTTGGAATCAATTTGATACTATTGTTAATTTACCAAATACGAAATCAGTATTAAAAATTAATACAAAATTAGTATTAAAAATTAATACAAGCTGAGCATTAAATTTCAATACATTTTTTATTAAAAATTAATTTTAGTATTTGGCCAGTATATAATTTTAAACAATTTTGGAGTGGATATATATTAAATCTCAAATTTAAAATTTATTTCAAGACTTCTAGCACTAGTTAGGCTCTTTGGTTTTTTCAAAACTATATGTGTACCGACGGAAAAACTCTCAACAAGCCTATTACTTATAATCAATCATCACCTAATTACTATAACTATAGTTTAAGTGGATTGATAACTTCTCTTTATATGAGGGTTGCTACTTTTATTTCGGGAATAATTATGAAGACTGAGTTTTTTCATTAAAAATAGTTTAATTGTTTTTCGAAATATTCTCCTTTATGGTAAATTTTTGCATGACCATTTGTCATAACACTTATCCCATTCCGCTTGAGACACCTCAAAAACAAAGTTTTTGAACGTATCAACAGCTTATTTTGGCGTTGAAAATCGTTGTCCACGAAAATTGTTCTTGAATTGCGAAATCTGGACTGTATGGTGGATGGTCCATTTATTCGATGTTTTGTGTGCTCAAAAACGTTTGAGCTCAAATGATATCGTTCAGTTCGAAAGACCCACGCAGAACCATATTATTTTCAGAATCGCATACATCAATGATTCGTCACCAGCGACGATCTTATAAACGTCTTTTGAAGCACCGCGATTGTATTTATTGAGCGTTTCCTTGCACCAATAAACACGATCCTTTTTTTGAGCGATTGTCAAATTATGTGAAGTCCAACTTGAACAAATATTTATGAGCCATGTGTTCTTGTAAAATGGTATGCTGTTGAAAGTAGGGTCTGTTCGGAAATGCATCATGATGCGCACACTGCTTTTTAGCAAACGTCAAACTTTCTAAAACGTAATTTTTCTATAAAGCATCACTCATCATTCGCATCAAAAAATGCACGATGCAATTTGGACGCTTAAAAAATGCCATGATGCATTTTTGAACAGACTCGTAATTCCCAGGGATGCCTAAATCTCACAGTATGTCATATTACGATCAAGCACTATCAGTTCGCGCACAGCATCAATGGCCGCATTCAGCGCAGACAACAGTTGGCAACTGTTGTGTAAAAATTCGCTGAATGGTACAAATTTGGTAGCGCTAACTAAAACTGATAAAGTAGCGAACGCCTTTTAATCGAGCGAACAAATTCTATGCTACATGAACACAACTGTTTGCTTAACTGTCATATGCTGTTACTGACGCTGATAAATTAATAAACGATGAAAGAACGCAGCAAATTAAGTGAGAAACCTTTGAAATTGAATTAAATTTACATAAAAATTAAATTGAATCTAACTTCTGACGTGTAGAGTAGCAACACATTCGGAGAAAACATCGTGAACTAAGGTAGCGCTACCATTACAGTTCACAACAATTGTCTGCGCTGAATGCGGCCAATGTTTGTGGCAAAACATCAGACTTTAGACGCTTTAAGGTCTCTGCCCACTTGCGGCACGTAACGAAACGACACGAAACTACAAAATAGAACTACAATGTGTTCTTTTATATACATGCGACGAAATGGCAACGACAGCTGACGCCTACGAAAACGTGCACGCAGAAAAAAAATATTTTTGACACAAATATAATATCAAAGGATACTTTTATGTTTAAAAACTTGTTTATAGCAAACAAGTTAATTTTTACAAGAAATGTGTTTTTATTTAACGGAAAACATAAAACGTTTTCCGGAAGCAAATAATGTTCACTGCAAATAAGCTTATTTGATGCAATAAATATATTATATTTACTGAAACATAAAATTATTTTTGGGGGCAAGTAAGCTTATTTGTTGCTATATTGTATTTTAATTATTTATTACTTAATTCATTTTTTTTTTGCTCTTTGAGGTTTGCTATTGTTTGCGGCTGAACAGAAATATTAATTTAATTGAATCACATCACATCAGTCACATGAGTCACATCAATCAAAATATGTTTACCTGGAATTGTAAACAAACATCGAAATGCTTGTTACAAAAAAAGCAATATGTATGATAAACAAAATATGGTCAGAATTGTGAAATATATTTACGGTAAATAGAAATATGTTTGCAACAATCAAAGTCGAAAATGTAATTTTTCTGCGTGTGGTGATCGTTGCAAAGAATTCTGATCAACATGATCTTCGCTTTGTGTACAAAAATTAGAAAATTCTGCGATTACTTTTGAAGCGAAGCTTTTTACGCCTCGTTTTGTGATTTTCTGGAGTTAAATCTCAAAAACGACACTTTTTTCTATAAATCTTTTTCTTAGAATTGTTGTTGCTTTTTGCTTGCGTCAATTGCAACAAAAGAAGATAAAATTAAAAATATTTCTATGACAGCAATGAGAATCGAACCCGCACCCTTTCGATTGATAGTCCAGCACGCTACCATCTAATCCAAACACCTTTGTTGTATTATGTGGTTCACTCAATATTAAGTATTAACTAAAGCTATGTTGCAGTATATGACAAGAACATATTAAAAGGATTGTGTATTAACTATCCTACATATTCTATTGTGAACGCGTGAAGCTATGATGCAGCAGATCTTAATAATCGATCAAAAAGATTGTGCATTAGCTGTCCAAACCAGCGTTACCAGAATGACGTTAAATACGTTTTTTTGACGTTTTTTGAACCCAAATGAAAAATGAGAGGCTAAAATGACTTATTTTGCACACGAAAATGTGTTTCTTATATAAAACACTTAAAACACAACATTGTGAAAAAACCATTAAAGTTGCACCCATATTTTCATGTTCTGCAACACTGTTTGCACATATTTACATTGCAAATTTTTTTTGTATTGGGTTTTTTTTTCTTTTTTCTTCTATAAATTTTTGGTGCAAGAAATTAAAATAGATAAAAAATTAAAAACTTATGCTTATCTTAATCATACGGACTACTATCATTTAAATCAGATTTATTGGCTTCTTAGCATCTTAACATTTTTCAAATCTCATACAAATATAAAAATGTAATTTCTTGTTGGCTAAAGTAAAAAATAAGTGACCAAATCTTTATAATAGTTGAGATGCTTCATATTTGGCATTTCCTTCAGTCTTTAACAAATTTAAATGAATATGAGTTAGTGAAAAGCAGAATATTATAAGCTTTTTATGTACTGAACTTTATTAAACAAATAGACCGAGTGGTTTCTACAAAAAGTCTAGCCCAAAAAGGTCGGCATAAGTTGTAACGAAAAAAAATAGATTATCAGAGCGTATGAGTTATTTTATTTGCTTTGCTCGTTGAAAGCGAGCCAGAAATATGTGACTTGTAAAAGTTTTTAATACTTTTTCAAACGATTTTTTCATGTTTATTTGTTCAGCAAAGTTGTTGGCCAGAATAATAGGAACAATTTTGCTGAATATGATGAAACTATCAAATACAGGGAAAAAGTTTACAAGAAAGCACACAGTGTAATCATTCATTTTAAATAGAAACTGTCATATCTTTGAAAATTCTACAGAACAACTAATGAAATTTTTTTCTCATATAGAAGTATGTATTTTCTCCATATGTACTCTGTATTTTAAAAATCGAAAATTGGTGATGACATATTTTCAGAATTAGTTTGAAAAATTTCCACTGTTTCTATTTATTATGACATTTCGGTGACCTTAAACTTTGTCTTTTGTGTAATATGTGTAAAATCTAAAACCAGTAGAAAGCACTAACATACAAAAACTCAAGACTGAACGAATCCAGTGTTAGCTTAAGTTATTTTAATAAAAGGTCCTTTTCAATTAATTAAAATTATTATAAATATTTAATTATTATTACATAATTCTCTACATAAAATGATCACTATAAAAAAATTAAAAAAAAAATTTTTTTGTATTGAGTTGCCGTATGGTTGCTATCGTATTTATTGGCACGATTGAAGGTGGTCGATCTTTTTGTTGACCGATTTGACAAAGAACGTCCCATGTATTTAAAACCATTTCCTTCAACAAACGAAACGATGTGGCGTTCGTGATTTTGGTACGAACCTAACCAACAACAACAACATAAGCAGCTACTGAAGCATTTTATGCTTGATTTTTCTCTTGCTAAAATGTGAATTTTCCTTCTTATATTTTACTATTTTGTGACTTTATTGAAGAAATGATAAAATCCAAAGAAAAATATTCGTTTCATTCGCCATATAACTAATATTTTAGCATTTATTTAATCTTTGTACAATGAATGTTAAAGGTTGTAGGTATACCCCAAAGTGTCCCCTAAAAGCATTTATTTATTTATTTATTTATATATTTTATTGACATACTAATGCAACAAGACCGAGGTCTTATAATTAAAGCACTAGCCTCTAATTTCATCAGTATTTGTGATAACAGGGTTAATTATACAAGTTACTAATAAAAAAACTTAATAATAAAGCTTATATAAAACAGTAATGTTTGAATTTAAATTCGAATAAAAGTATTGCTTGATAGCTTAAATTACAATTCTGCTTGTGTAAAAACTGAAAATTTACAATTTACAATTATTGCAATGAGGAGAAAAAAATATTCAATCGAAATTTAAATTGCACAGCATTGGTAATTGTTCTTAGATCAGTTGGTAGAGCGTTCCAAAGACGGATTGAATACACAAAAAATTGTCTTTCCGATGCCAGACAAGAATGACGCATTTGTATAATAACGTTTGATCTTCGTGATCTTGCAAACCCGAGTCTGTTGTACAGATAAACCGGCTCCCTAGTATAAACCACCTTGTGCAGTAAAATTAGTGATCGAAATTTCAGTAAATTGTCGAGAGTCATATTGTATAAACGTTTTGCATGCACGGAGACATGATCTCTACGTTATAAGCTATAAATATAACGAGTAATGTTGTTGAAGAGAACATTTAGTTTTTGCTAGCTGTCACAGTTAGCAAATATTTCGCACCCATAGAGCAGGGTAGGCATAAGGTACGATTTAGTAAGATACGTGTTCTAAGGGGCGTAAAATATTGAGTTGTCCATAAAACACGTAACATACCATACACTTTACCGATAGTGCTACCTATATGAGTGTTCCACGACAATGTTCTATTAAATATTATACCTAGGTTTTTCACGCTATCCACACATTCAATATCACAATTGTTCAGTTTAATTTTTGGGAAGAGTGAATAGTGTACTGGTTTTTTTGAGATGACAATGCATTTTGTTTTCCTGGGATTTAAACATAGGCCATTTGATGTGGCCCATTCGTTAACGCGTCGAAGATTATCATTTAGGTTCGAAACACAAGGGACGATAGACTCACGGGAACAACTTACATACAATTGGACATCATCGGCATACATATGAATATTACAATTTTTCAACACTTTTGGTAGGCAATTTATGTATACAGAGAAGAGCAGAGGACCTAACACAGAACCCTGAGGAACACCTCTGTCATTTGGTAGGAATTTTGATACAATGCCATTTGAACAAACTGCTTGTGTTCTGTTGGATAGATAGGATGATATCAAATTAGCAGCAGTCGGGGAAAAATGAAACAGATTCACGAGCTTATTATACAACACAGAATGTTAATTTTGTTCTCATCAATACCTACTCTAAGGTCTTCAACAACATCAACTAGTGCTGTTACACAGCTTCGCTTAACTCGGAATCCAGATTGACATTCGTCTATTAAATGATTTCTATAAATGAACTTACACATTTGTCTATAAATTATTAGCTCTAGAACTTTTGATACATACGACAAAATGGCTATAGGACGGTATTTGTAGCACGTTTTTGGAATCGGTATTATTTTTGCCTGTTTCCAAGTGGAAGGATATATAGAAGTAGTGAGAATAAAATTAAAAATGTGTGTTACAAAAGGTAGTAATTTTGGGAGTAGGGCCTTGAGAAATACAGGATGAATATTGTCGAAACCAACAGCATTTGACTTTATAGCTAAAAAACACTCGAGAACATCTGTTTGCTCAACGCATTCAAAACTAAAAACGTTGTTACTTCGCACGCTGTTAGGGTTAGCGAAAGATTCATGAGAAATTGCTGGCATTGGAAGATCTAGAAACTTAATATTTAAATCGTCTACATCAACATCATCACTTTTCCTACCTTTACACTTGCCCATTCCAATGTTTTTTATTTCCTGCCATGTTTTTTTGCTATCAATTGCAGAAGAGAATTTTTCACAATAAAATTTGGTTTTTTTCTGATTTTATTTCTGCAACAACAATTTTCCTAGCATTTTTGAATTCACTATAAATCTCCGGTGTCTTAAAACGTTTCCATCGATTGTATAGTGTATCACGTTGCAATATTAAGTTTTTAATTTTGTCGTTAAACCATGGGCGCTGAATAGGTTTAAAATTTTTATTTTTAAGTGGGACGAACTCCTCAAAAAGACTACTGAGGTTGGATTGCAAAAAATTAACTTGCTCATCGAGCGATGTCATACTGTATATACTGCTCCAGTTGATATTTGAAATTCCAGACTCGAGACGATGGTAATCAATACTTTTAAAGTCGCGAAACAAAAATGACTTTGGTTGCGTCTTCAACTGAAAGTCGCACGACACAAAAATTATATCATGTTTGGAAAATGAAGGATAAGATATCTGATCATAAAGTAAAATTTTTGTTTCATCGTTAACAAGAAATATGTCAAGCAGTGTGTTAATAGTTTTTGTATAGTGCGTAGGCATAGTAGTGTTGACTGGAAAAAGTCCTAAATTCTGCATTTCGAGAGCTAAGTGAGTTTCCGTTAAGAGATTGCTATTAAAATCGCCTGCAATAAGAATTTGTGAGTAGCCAAGAGAGATATTTTCAATGAGTTGAATAAGATTTGTCATATCAATAGTTCGATTGGGACGGTAGACATTACCAATAAGGAACTTTTCATTTGCATTGGATATAGCAATAAACAAATATTCAATAGAACAACAAGTATCTGACTTACAAATTAGCTTACACGGGATATTATCACGCACATAGACAGCTGCACCACCTGCATGACCCAATCTGTCTGCGCGAAACATTTTAAAACCACTCAAATTGAACAAATTATCGTGCATATGCTCATTAAGCCATGTTAATGCTCATTAATACAAAGAACATCAACGCCTGAACTCTCGAAAATATACCTTAATTCATCCATCTTATTAACAACACTTTGCGCATTAAGATGGCATATATTAAGTCCAGCCCTCTGCTTACACAGTATTCGAACTAAATTAAACGCGTTGTCTTTGGAACGAAGTCGATCGCTTGTTAACAAGTTTGACATGTGTGAGAAGAGGTGTATTTTTGCTACCATGCGTGCTCTTTTTGTAAACGGTCATTGCAATAATGTTATAACAAAAATAAGTATATGCTAAATTGAAAATTTTAAAGATAATATATGATAATAATAAATTTAAATTATTACATACATAAATAATTTTTTGGAATGAATCCGAAAACAAACATAATATATAGGTTTTAAAACAAACGTTATCAAGCATCATCTTAAGTTGTGCAGTTGTTGACACCAGTAATATGAAACAAGTTGCTTGTACAATTGTCTTCATTGTTGCGAAACATATTATTTGTGTTGTTGTGCTGATTGTTGTTGTTGTACTGCTCAGTTGTGACAGATTCTGCGAGAATATTTAGTTTTAGCATACTATCAATGTAGATCGGGTTATCGTTGGGTTTTAGTTTTACATGGACGATGCCTCGACGAGTGAAAGCAGCGGAGAATTTTTGCTGTTTTTTGAACTGAAGAGCAGATTGAAGAATAATAGAATTGTCTTTGCTTAGCCCTTCGTTGACGTAGAAAGGTTTAGTTGACTGGAACCCCGCATGGTGCAAGCGCATAAAGTCATTGTTTTCACGTCTGAACTTTGCTACTGAATTAAGCACAAAATTTCTATCAAACGGCGTATAAAATTTAGCAATGATTGTGTTATCATTATGGTTCGGCTGCGATGTTTTTCTTTGCTTAATGCGGTGTATATTTTTAATTTTGGGTGGTTGAATATTTACGTAGGTACATATTTTATTAAAAATTTCATAAAGATTTTCACCATCGGAGAATGGAAGGCCATTAAGTCGTAGCATTATATGTGCTTGAAAAAATTTGTAAAATGATCCTCATACAAACCGCTCTTTAATACGTAATTCCACGTCAAACAATAGTGATTTAAACGTATTCAGTAGTGGAATTCCCAAACGCGTTAACGATGATTTTCGATATCGTTAGTAAGCGAAAACTGTAGTTTTCTATGAAAGTGGCACGCACAATTACTGATAACGACAACGATTATTACAGTTAAATTTTTGGGAATTCCACTACCGGTCCTATATAAATAAGTCTAGCTAACCGAATTATAAACAAAATCAATTTTTTTTCGGTATCCGCTTTACGTTAAATCCCTCACTATTCAATTCGAACGAACAGTACAAAGTTACTAAATACTTAATAAATAAGTTGAACTTATTGTTGTTTTGTTTTGTTTTGTCTCGTATTAAATACTTTTATATAATATACATGGTTTTTTGTTACTATGCATTAATAAGTAGTCCTTGTAAAAATATGAATTTATTTTGTTTGTTTTTTCGAAAATATTTTAAATTAACGTATTTTAAATTACCAATGACGTTTTTGACTCACAAAAATATGGCAACACTGACCCAAACAACAAAAGTAGCAAGGTTTCATTGAACTGGGTGAAAATTATCACTAAATGCCAATTGCTTTACGTGGAGATTTTAATTGCGATTTAAGACATGAATGTTCACAGGCACTTAAACAATTTCTTTTTGCTAAATTTAAATTCAAATATTTGTACAACACGATTAGGGACAACTAGTGATGCAGTATTTGCTAAATATATTGCAAACTTAACATCTTTAACATACGTTTGCTATTTCAGTTTTCATAAGCCCATAATTTCATTAATAAAATTCCATAATAATAATTGAACACATATAAAAAATAATTAAAAATTAAAGTAAAATGTAAAAAAATAATAAAAAAATAATAAGTAATAAAATTTCGTGGTGTGATTATAACGTGTGTTTGTGTTTTTTTTAATTAACTTTATGTTGTTATAAATTTTTTAATTAAAAAATTATTTTATTATTGTATTATAAAAAACCATTACATTATCAAATCTATAAAGCTGCGAAAAAGCTTCGCTTCTCTCGTGTGTCCAACGACGCATCTGTTTTTTTTTTTATTGTTTTGTTTAGTTAATATTTTTGTTGCCGTTCCTTTAAGTGTGCATTAAACATAACATTGTTTTTTCGTCGCCGTTTTACAGTTGTTTCATATTTTAAAATTATTGCATTTTTTTTTACTTTAAAACTATTGCATTTTTTAATTTTATTAACTGCATTATTCTGTATCACGAAGATGCTCACCAACGATGAGAAAGACAAGAGAAGCAATATTTTCTTCCATACAAAATTGTATTACTTCTCGTGTCTTTCTCATCGTTGGTGTGCTTGTTCGTGATACAGAATAATGCAGTTAGACATAACAAAGCCACGATAATACGTGAAGAAAGTTTTTATCACAGCAGTGATTAAAATAATAAAAAAATTGAAAAATGCCGGTACGTACAGTAAAGTTATTAAGTTTTAATAATAATACTTTTACTTAACATAAAAAGTTAAAATAAACATAAAAAACAATAAAGTTTCTTGTCTTAAAACCAACATTTTGTTGGTGTTACACATCACCCCATTGGTTTGAAAAAGTAAAAAAAAAAACATGTTTGACATTTTTTTTCTTTTTCATCTGCTTTTCAAAATATTCAACAGCCATGAAAACAAGAGCTTCAAATTGGTTCTTCTGCAAGGAATAGGCCTTTAAGCTAACACAAAATTAACTTCTTAAAACTTTTATTGGAGCAAGTAAAAACGTGTTACACATCTCGCAGATTCGTCTTCATCAGCACCATAAGAATTTGGAATGCACTACCTAACTCTCTTGAACAAATGATCTCTCGAACCAGCTTCAAACATGACATTTTCAATTATTACAAAACTTTACATCAATAAACCTACAATTCTATTTTATCCTATTTTTCCAATCTCATCTATGCTTAAATCTTAGCATCTCTCTCTATAAAATTTACTTATTTTTAATTGCATTTTGTATTACTTGATAGTCATTAAGATCCTTAATTATAATCAAATAATTATTTCATTTTTAATGTTTCATGTTGTATTTTTGAAGTGAAAACTTCTTTAGGAGCGTTGAACGATTTTGTTAGAGGGTAAATCTTTGGTTTGCGTCATCGTATTTTTCCGAGTAACTCTCGTCATCAATACAGACAGCAAAGATAAGATAGGAAACTTAGAAAACATAAGCAAGCAACCATCAATAAGTTCCTCTGCTGACGCATCGTTCTTTCCCTTCCCTTTGCTCCGCTGGGAAACATTAGCTGCATTCCCGTGGCACTAGATCAGATCAAATCTCAGTAAAACAACGTTAGTTCAACTTTATATCAATTTGTCATCACAGTCTTGAAACAGCTGTTTTAAGAACAATAACAAAAGAAAACAACAATACCAAAATGCCCATTGAGCGGTGAAACGTCAAAATAGGAAAATGAATAGTTATTTAGATTTGCCAACTATGTTCGTTTTGATAAAAAATGCTTGAAACTTGGCAGCATTTAAGATCAGAAATAGAGCTAGAAATCGAGCTGGTTTTAGTTTTTGTTTTTGTTTTGTGAATAAAATAGAGCCGCGCTCTAGATCAACGACCACAGGAATGCAGCTATTGAATGTTACTGTTTTTATAAGCTTTTATTTAACTTGCTTCGTTCGTATGTATATATGTATGTATGTAGTATATCCTCAAAACTTGCAAGCCATTTTTCGACAACTTGTTGGTATCCGATAAGCTGAAATTTAGCATACATATGTAAGTCCGGTGTCAATGCAATGTTATGAATATTTTTTTGCCACACCCCCTTTTACCGCCCACAAATCAATAAAAATGCTATATCTCTAAAACTACTGGGCCGATTCAGCTGAAATTTTGGCAGTGGATTTCTATCGAGTAGAGGATAGTTAAGGAAAATTTTTTGCCACTCCCCTTTTACCGCCCACAAATCCATAAAAATGCTATATCTCCAAGACTACTGGCTCGATTCAGCTGAACTTTTTGTAGTAAACTTTCTTGAAGTAAAAGATGGGGGTTAGAAGAAAAATTCGGCCACACCCAATTAAAATGCGAATTTAATAACTTTTACAAACGGTATCACTCTAGATATCAATCGGTGTTAAGCTTGTGATAACGTACTGATAATATGTAAATAGTGTAAATAATGTAAATGGTGTAGATAATGTAAATACTTTTAAAAAATAATGTTTATAACGTAAGTAGTGTAAATCGTATAAATAATGTTAATACTGTAATAAGGTTAATGGTCTAAAAATTAAAATGCTGTTGTATTTGCTAAGTTTTGAAAATAAAAGATGTTAGTAATAAACCTTTAAGACTAAAAATTAATAAATAAATGAAAGGTAAAAAACAAATTTAAAAAATAAGCTTTTATTTCACGTCTTTGACCTAAAAAGAAAAAAAAGAAATTTAAATGACATTTGTCATATATATAGTAAATTCTAAATTTGTATAAGTTCTTAGAACTTACCAATTTACGTACGCATATATTATGATAATGAGGGAGTAACCAAGAGAAGGGTTCTTCTGCACCTAGAATATACCTACTATATACATATATGACAAATGTTACTTAAATTTATTTTTTCTTTTTAGTTCGTCTTTTTTAAATAAAAGATTGTTTAAATTTTTTTTTACTTTTTATTTATTTTCAATGTATATTGTACTGTAGACTAAAATAAAATAAACTTAAAATTTTTGATATTTGCTTTTTGTTTGACTGGCCGTGAAGTCTCTTTTAATACCTCCACTTGAGATCTTGCTACCAGGCAAACAAAAAACATAGCAATCAAAGTGCTGTTTATTTTCCGCCACCAATTCGGTTCATCTCTTCTAACGTTGCGCAACCGATGTGATACTGCTTTTCTCTGTTCATCGTTGTAGCAGATTTGCTTCGAAATTGTTGTTGTAAATGTATTTTAGTTCAGCTACAGATCTACATATACACTGGCAGAAAAACAGTAAATATCCTTCATGATTTCTTTATTAAGGAACGATTTGTCCGCCGATAAACTTATTGATGGTTGCTTGCTGCCATAGTAGAATTAGACAAGGTAGTGTTAAGTCTGAATGTGTTCTCTTTCTAAGTGACCATAACTGTCAAACTCATCCATTTTAATATATATTTGCCAATTCTTGCTTTCATATTGCATTCTCATTGCTTGCAGATTTTGTATGAAATGTCAAATTCGTTTTGACAGTTTCGGTCATCGGCTCTCCGCCCTAACACTACCTTGTTTAATTTTGCCATGCTTGCTGCATTTGCTGAGCGCCTTGTAGCCAACATCCAAGAGCGTGTATTTTAGTTTCATGACCAACATAAAAACATTTGTAGTTTTATAAATATCGCCAGTATATTCTCTGTCTGGGACCATGGTATAATAAGTAATAGGTAAGAGTGACATTTCGTGTTTCGACCATCGAATGTCAAGCAAAAGAAAGCAAAATAGATAACGTGTGTCACACACATTGGCCGCATTCAGAGGAGTCACCTGTTGTGAATGGATCATTTAATTGCAAAGGTTTATCATTCAAATTTAAAAAAAACAGTTGCCAACTATTGACTCCGCTGAAAGCTACCAATGTGTGTGGCACACGCACTTTATATTGTTTTCGTTTATTTGAAATTCGATGGTCGCAGCTCGTGAGAAAATAAGTAGTTGTAAAGACTACCTAATAATAATTTTATCAAACAATGAAAATGATGTAAATGAAATTCAATGAAATGTATATGAATACAAATTTTATGTATGTGTGTATTATTATGTATTTTAAGTGTATATTAATTATTTCAATAAGTTTAATTTATATTTTTGTTTATGTTTTACTTTGTTTTTTATATTAAACCCCACAACTTAAAATATAATGAAATGATAAAAGACGAAAATAATGTGCATTAATGATGAATCGGATGTACGCATGAACCGAATCGGGGGCAGAAAATAAACTGCACTTTGCTTGCTATGTGTTCTGTTTTCCTTGTAGCAAGATCTCAAATTCAGGCATTAAAAGAGACTTCAAGACCCATCAAACAAAATATCATATATATAAAACAAGAAAATTTATTTTTTTAGCTACAGCTCTACATATACATTGAAAGAAAAAAATTAAATATCCTTTTTGAGGATTATTTTTCATTCAATGGTGCTCCCTGTATTTTATTTTTATATCAACAATATTCAATTTAAATGTAATAATATAGTTTGGTGTAATTATAAAATAAAAATACTATCTTAATAAAAAATATTTTGAAAGAAATAATCACAGATTGAGGGGGTGAAAATTTATAATTTTTTTCCGATTAGCATGAAAATTCTTATATAGCAGTAAGGCGGTACGTGGCAGCACAAAGTCTTCCAGGGTCTAATGTTATGTCTAATGTTATGTTCGTTTTAAATTACTTTTTATAAACTCAATGCTCATGTTTAATGTAGTACAATAAAAGACTTAGTCTTAATGTACACATTAATAAATAATAATAATAATAATAAAAAGCATCACATCACTTCACCCTACTATTCCGATTTATGCATATGAAAATGTTCTAAAATATCATATTTATGCTACAGCATTTTTGAGGGGTATTTCTCTATCGAAACTTTAATAATAAGTATATTTGATTAAAGTTTTAAGATTTTTAAGAAATCATCCCAGCTACCAAGCATTGCTTAATCGTTTGCTTTTCACTCGGTTGAATTGCATAAGCTTTTGGTAGCATTATAATAGTGCGGCTAGGTATATGTATGGAGTTGATCGCTATGACCATATTTCTATACAAAGTAAAAATATTCTTGGCTGTAGTTTATCTGAGTATTTAAATATTCGAAACATTTTATTTTTACACAAGCTAATGTACTCACAAAGCCCTGAATATTTTTATGCAAAATTGCAATTTTGGGTGCCGGGACATAGCCCCAAAGGACATAATCTTTAATTTTAAATCAGAACTCCCATTTGAGATCATTACATAATAACGGGACATGTCACCTCCCTTATAACTCCCATCAATGCTAGCCTTATCTGAAGTCTAAAGCCTTCATAAGTTGCAAGAAGGATGACTTTTATAACAACTCATCACCACAAAAAATATGTGGGAGATTGCAAAATAGGACGAAGAAGTTGTATGGGTGAACTTCAAAATAAAAAACATTATATCTCCGAAACTAAAATTCCGATTGGGTTCAAACTTTTGGAATATACTTGCCATATGTTCGATTATCTCGACACAGACGATGTGGGTGATAAAAATGTTTTATTAATCTACTGATTTTTTTCACTTTATTTTATTTTATTTTATTTTATTTACTTAACATTCCGGGAAATAAATCCTTATGCTAAAGATTACAAGAATCTAATATTGACAGCATAAGTCACTAAAGGTGCATTCATACATATAAAAAACTAATAGTTTCAAATAAATATAATAGCTTAAAAATTAATTTAATTCACATATAAATAATATTTTATTGAAGCAAGTATATAATACGTGTATAGGTTATAAAGCAACAAATTTATAGAAAGGAATAGGAAATAAAAACATACTTTTAGTTATAATCTTTGAATCTTTTAAACATATCTTTCTTAAAACGCAAAGTGTTGCAGATATTTTGGAGTTGATAAGGAAGACAATTCCAAAGACGAACAGCATTAATGAAAAATTGTCGCTCAGACATTAATAAATTATGACGCAAATGTATAATCTGCTTGGACCCCTTTTACATTGATCAAGACTTGAAGTCAAGTTTTTTTGACGTTCTCTTTTGAACTTGACGAAAGCTTTTACATTGTTCAAGACTTGAATTCAATTTCTTGTCTTCTTACCTTGTTTTCGTTTTAAATAAAACGAGAGAGAAAGAAACGAGAGCAAGCAAATTAATTATAGTTTATAGAAATTTGCAAACTGAATTTTAATTTTTTACCACGATGGCAGTTAACAAAATGTTTTTGCTTAAAAATTTAATGCAAAATCAAATTAAATTAAATGCAAAAAAATTTTAATGCAAACGGAATCTAACAAACTCGCATCGATATGCGAAAAATAAAATAAAAAGCACTGTCAACAACGCGAACATAACAAAAGGAATATGAAAAGTTGCCAGTACAGCTTCAAGTTTTTTTTCCCTTCCGTCACTTCCGATGTGCGGCGAATTGCCTACAAACTCCGAAACTTGACTTCAAGTCTTGACCAATATAAAAGGGGTCTTGGAACGTTGAGAGTGTGTGAATCTAAGTTTTTCATAGAGATACGATGGTTCTTTGGTGATTATTATTTTTTGTAAAAGTAGTATAGTACGAAAATCTAAAAGTTTGTCAAAAGTCATGGAATATATTTCCTTTGCGTGGCTAGATATGCGGTCGAATTTTCTCAGACAGAAAATATATCGTGCAGTGTTGTTGTAAAGAACATTTAGTTTGCGTATTGTGGCATTATCGCAATTAGCGAAGATTTAGCTTTACTTTTTAGACTTTAGCTTATGAAATTTGTTTTATTTCGCCATCTTTTTTTTTTAATAATTTTCTTTTAAAAATTTTCAAATAAATTTTCATTTCAAAGAACATTATTAGAGCAGAAAAGTACAAATTTTTTATTGCATAAATTTTTCATAAAAAAGAACTAATTAGTAGGTTTACATTTATAAAAAGGAGGAGAGTACTAAATAAAAAATAAAATTATAAAAAGGAATAGTATAGAATATAAAAAGCCCTTATGAGGTAAATTAAGCAATCTATGCTGAAATTACTTTTTAATAAAATTGAATTTCTTTAGTGTTTTTAACCCTCTGCTGCCCTACATATTTTTACAAGCATTAATTCCCTACATGGATGAATTTTACCCATTTTTTAAAAATATTTTTATTTGTTTTACATCTTGAATTTTTAATTAAAGATTGGAAATTCATCTTTAATGACCTATTGTCGAGCCATAATGAAAGAAAAAGACGTCAAGTTAAATAAATTTTTATGTTTATATTTAAAAAAATTTGGAAAGTAAAAAAAAATTAGTTAATTCATATATATTTTTTTTTAAGAAAAAAATTTTTTGTAATTTTTAAAATTTGTTTTAAAATTTTTATATATCATATATAAAATCAAAGCCTTTTTTAGGGTTTTAGAATGACATAAATATCATTTAAACTTTTTTTACATCAGATCTTCAAAAATGAAAGAAAAATATTATTTGCACATACTACAAATCATGTTCCCTATGCTGCAAAAAAACGGCATTTTGCACATATAGCAAACAGTTTTAGCTTTTCTGTCTTTTTTTATTTGGACATATGGAGCATCTTACTGGTTTTTCTAATACAATATCAGCGTTTTTTGTATCTAAAGTAGGCAATTCTTCTCATGAGTTAAAAATACGATATATTTCCATGATAAGCTCCTTAAAATTTTTGCGAAGCAGTGGAATTTCGGACCTGATTTTGCGCTGCGGTTAGATCAATGAAAATCTAATTCGTTTTTAAAAATCACGTCGAGATATTTGATCAGTTGTATCAGTCAGTGTAAGCAAAATGTGACCATTTACACCTATCCCATCAAGAATACTAAAGAACACCCTTACTGTCCATCTTGAAGATCTGCGAGACGTGGTGTAGAGTTTACACTTTCGGTCAAATAAATCGGTACCAATTTTAGACTTATTGTAGGTGACGACAGGAATTGGCTTCCTAGTTTCCGCATCGATTTCGTCGTTGTGATGCATAGTTGAAAGAAGAACCACGGTTTTCTTTTTTTTTCTGTCCAAGTAAGAAGAGTTTTTGTCTTTGAAACAAAATACAGTTTTAGGAAACTCTCTAACTTTAGTGAAGCTTGGTGGTATTTCAGCCTTATTTTTTCTCCAAGTTCCGACCGTTGTGAGACCAAAATTTGCACTCAAAGACTCTGCCAAAGGTATGGCAGAAAACCAATTATCCATGGTTATGTTTCGATTTGTTTGGTGGATAGGTGATGAACATTTTTCTAAATAATAGCTCGGTACAGCTTCATTACGCTCAACAGTTACTTTTCCAGTATAAGGAATTGCAGTAAGCATATAGCGAGAGTAATTCGTCGATATAATTTTAAAACAATATTTTTCAAGCTTTTTTGGATTGTAACAAATAAAGGAGCATCTTCCTCGAAAATGTAACTTTTTTTAATAATTTTAAATTTTTAAATGTTATTAATCTATCGTACAATGTTCAAAAGGTGTACAATATTTAAGACAATTATCCAAAAACAATTCCCAAAGATCTCATATCGCTGAAAATTTTTAATTTTACTGACGAGTTTTTCTAGTATTTTTATTATCAAAGCGAATATTTTCAGCAATAAAATCGAATCAGTTTCTTGGCATAGTTGCACGATTAATACCATTTCCAGAAGACGGGCTCTATAATTCCCTTACATCAACTTTATTTTGTTTAGGAGCTCCAATAATGATTAACAAACCAACGAACGCCCTCATTTCCTCAACGCTGACTGCCTTCTCGTAAGTTTTACATGTGGTTACATGTGGTCCACAGAAACCGGAATTTTGGCCGAAACGAAACCGAATATTCGGCCATTTTATAATATTCGGCCGAAACCGAAACCGAAACCGAAACTGGTTATTAATATGAAAATTTAAGTTTTTACAGATGATTGTTTTTATTACAAGGAAACTAAAGTAGTACTAGTACAAAAATATTATTATTTGAATATTGAAGTTTATAATAACTTATTGAAGTGTACTATAATAATAAATGAGCTAATTTTTTATTTTATTTTTTATTACACACTTCCGTACACACTCAAAATAGAACACCTACAATGTACATTTTTTTAGAACTACAAAACAAAGTATTTCTGTTTTTCTTAAAGTTTAAGTATTATAAAAATAGAAATATGTATTTCGTTTTCTTTTCTTTTATTCCACACTCACAGAAGTCGTTCGGAAGTTTAATTATCAATTTTTGGCTTAAGAATCTATAAAACTTTAATGGTAATTGCAATAGAGATGATAATATCGAAAATGATAGTATCGAACGCATAAAATTAACCAAAATGTTTTGCGTTAACACGATAAATCAAATTATAGACAAATTCATAATTTTTGTTTTGAACAATGCGTTGTAAATATTTTTATTAAACCAAACTCATATATTTGCATTAAATGACTGATACAAGAAATTTTGGTATAAGTCAAGAGTAGCGACAACTCTCTTTTTTAACCCTGGATAACCAATGTTAGTCGGTTCGACTAACACTGCTCAATTTTTTGCTTACAGCCTTTTTCTCTCTCATCTGATCATGTTCTCTATCCATATTGTAATAACCACATTAGTTGTTAAGCTGCTCTCGTTGCGTTCGAATGTATTTGCCTTCTTAATTGGATGGGGTGAATCTTTTTACAAATGTAGTGCTAGTCGAAGCGGCTAACATTAGCTTTAACGTAACTTTTTATACCACCACGCGTATTGCGTAAGGGGAATATTAACTTTGTC
Source organism: Dichetophora obliterata (assembly GCA_963920525.1). Taxonomy (NCBI): domain Eukaryota; kingdom Metazoa; phylum Arthropoda; class Insecta; order Diptera; family Sciomyzidae; genus Dichetophora; species Dichetophora obliterata. The sequence continues at coordinate 89,609,725 of OY986439.1, read as the reverse complement.
ACTCCGTTCGTATCGCTTATAAGTAGATATTTTTTTGATCAGCATCACCTCGTGAGTCCATTAAGCCATGTCCGTCTGTCCGTCCGTGTCCGTCTGTCCGTCTATCCATCCACAGCCACAGTTTTTAAGCTATCATAAGGAAATAAAAGTTATATTCGTACATTCAAAAAACGAAGATAAAATTCGGGAATGCGCAAAATCGGATGAACACCACGCCTACCTCCCATAAGAAGTGACTTTATCAAAACAGTATCTCTTAAAATGCCACAAAAATAAATATATGAACTTGGAATTTTGCACATTAGCTTTGGAGTGAAATATTCACCACATATTTGAAATTTGTCAAAATTGGATGAAAACCACGCCCACCTCACACACAAAGTGGCGTCATTATAATACAAAACCTTAATAAATTCAAAAAAATTATGGTTTAAACTTGATATTTTACACATAAGCTTTGATAATTAGGATGAACTCTGAGTTTAAAATTTTGTATATGTATTTGGAAAAAAACCACGCCCCCTAAAAGAGGCGTCATCAACATTATACAACATTGACAACTTCGTATATACCAAAATACGGATGTGGGGTATTTTAAATTCGGTTCAGTAAAAGTTAATTCCTTTGTTGTAGGAATATAGTATTTTGTTATAAGTTGTTTTTAGTGGTGCAGCGAATGGTGTCTCTTGTGCTAAACAATTGATTTAAACTTTTTTATTTTAATAATAATAAATAATGCTTTAATCGTATAAAGATAGAAGAGCCTTTTAAGTTTTTTATGTTTATTTACTATTTTTGTTTTCAATAATCTTATGTGGTATATCTCAAACTGATAAAATAAGTAGCTTATAAAAAAATGTAAAAAATAAAAAAAAACAAAGACCAATATTAATGTTTTTTTTATATCTAGTAGAATATACATAAGTTTTCCATTTTCATTAGCTTTAGCTGATTTAGCTTTCATTAGCTAAATCCAAATCCAAATTTCAGGCCGTTGGCAATTGGTTTAGAAGTTATAGACCTCCAAAGTTGTAAAATGGGCTACAAATCTTTCTGTTTTTTGTTAGTTTTCCGCATTATGGGTATCAAAAGAAAGGTAATGTGAGTACCTATTCAACGTGTTATCAAACATAAAAATCCATTCATAACTTTTTAAGATATACCTTTTATATTTACAATTTGTCTGGAAAACTAGTGGTTTCCCTTTTACGAAAGCACGACATTAAAAATGTGTATATCTTTAAAAGTTAGGCATGGATTTTCATATTTGAATAGGTACCTTGTTGAAAAGGTACTTAAAATATCTTTCTTATGATACAAATAGAGTGCAGCTTTGTTGAAAAGTTTAGAAAAATAGCAAGATTTGTAGACTATTTTTCCAAATTTGGAGGCCTATAATTTTTAAACCAATTGCGAGCGGACTGCAATTTTTCAGATTTGGAGACAGGAGGCCAAAATCCATATAATCTGCAAAAAAAAAATTAAAAATTATGGTTGTCGCTATTCTTGAAATGTTCCGAAATTTTTACCAAAATTCGGCCATAATATATATATTCGGCCGAATAACCGAAACTAGCCGAAACTGCCAAAAAGGGCCGAAACTGGCCGCAACCGAAACCGAAATCGAATATTCGGTCGGACACTACTTACATGCCTCTTCCGACAAATTTCTTCATTTGTATGTTAAACAACCATTTCTTACATTTCGCTTGTAAAGAAAATTTTAATGCGTCTTCTGGACTTCTTATCTTTTTAGCCTCATGAGTTTAACAAGATTTTGGCTGATGGGCCTCTCTCTTGAGCTCAGTCTTTCGGGTGCATTCATTTTCCACCTAAATATAAGTTTATTGATTTAAAGTTACGAAATTGTTAAATAGTTTGTACCTGCAATTATTTTTCCCAAGAAATACTTGATGGGTCTTTTCGGTGTCTACTCCGAAAGGGTCTTCATGTGACTCATCGAGCCCTTTTTCAGAATTTGGCGATTTCATTTCAAAAAACCGAAGGAATCGTTTGAAAACTAAACCAAAAAAATTTTCTAATATGTATACCAATAAAAATTAGAAATTCGATGCACCAAATTTCTTCACTTAAAGAAAATGAGAGTAAACTTTTTAAGGACCTTGAACCTTTTCTACTAACACACTTACAAATTAAATACAAATAATACTCACACACTTTTTTAGCTGAACTAATTTTCGATATAAATACTATAAATTATACTAAAGTTAATCTATTAGACTTTTAAAGTACTAACTTAACATACTATTATTTACTATTAAATATTTTTAATTAAATTACCTATGTTGCTAAATTAATTAATGAATTTTTACTTAATTTAAAATACTAATAATTTATTTGTATTTAAATTGAACTAACAATTTTTTTAGAATATGTAAAAAAACCTAATGATACATAAATGTCAACAGGCGGCTAAAGACATTAAGGGAGACGCGTTCTTTACATCAAATAATGAACATTTTTTTTCTTACATACTTAATTGCAAATAATTGAAATTTTCCTAATACCTTATAATATACAATATATAAAAAATTCAATTTAAAAGATTTATAAACTCATTTGGTAAGTGAGAAATTTGTAAAAAACTCTTATTGCTTTAATTAAGTAATTTTGCATTTTTTTAAATTTTTTACAAATAATTTAAGAAATTGAAAAAATTCACCATAATTTTAATTGTGATTAATTTATATCTACCTTGCTTACATTACCTAAATAGCGTCACCTCTTCACTAATACTTAGAGCGATTACTTTACCTGGTTTATTTACCTGTTAATTTAAATATTTTTTATACTATGTCTATGATTTTCCATACTGATTGACTTACTTACCTTAGTTACATAAGTTCTTTGAAATTTTTAAAAATTTTATTCTTCTAATAAATAAGAATTGTAAAATGAAGTTTTATTTAAATATTCTCTTAATTACACGAAAGGTTAGATACGTTGAGGTTGATGAAAATTTATTAGAACTAAAGGGAGTAATTTCTATTAGCAATTTCTATTTCTATTAGTAATTTCTATTAGTTGTGTATAGAATGGAGAGATAATTCCACCTCTTTCTCTCCAAATTAATAGTTGCTCATAAGTTTCGATATATAATACATTTATATCGTACCTCTAAAGAACATCTGCATAACTTTATTTTAATGTAGCCGACTAAAATTTTAACTTGGAGCAAAGTCCACCCCATTTTCCCTGAGTATGGCTGGGGAGCTCATATAATAAAGTAAAGCTACTTAACATATGTTCAGTCACTGTTGTTCGTTAAAAGACCCATAACATTAGCTAAAAATTTCGTAATGTTATAGTTATAGGTGTAGAAAAGTGCTCCGGAGAATAGCTTGTATAAATATATAATTGTTTTTTCTGACTGATTGACTCTTCAGCGAACCAGCTCAAAACATAAGATCTACTTAAATGAAGTATGGCCTTTAACCCATTTCAGTCGGATGGGGGAAAATTTCACCCCAACATAGGTATTTTTTCTTTTGGCGTTCCAGACTGAATGCTGGTAGCTTTTTGTTTGAAATTTTGTACAGTTAGGGAGAATGAATGGGACTTTAATTCGTGAAATTTTGGTATCAATCGGAGCACATATCTGTGTATTGTGAATGATTTAACTGAAATTTGTTAAATTTGTGAAATTTCGTTCCATCGTTATCTCGGGATTGTAAGCAGGCATTTTTTCTTTTGACGTTCTATACCAAATGCCCTTAGATTTTTGTTTGAAGTTTTCTGAAGAAATGAATGGGGCTTCAATTTGTGAAATTTTGATATCAAACGAAGTTTTCAGCTGTGTATTATCAATGATTTACCTAAAGAGGGTACAATTTTTTCCCCATCATTATTTCAGGTGTTCGGGCCTAGATTTTATTTTATTTCGATTATAGATATCCCTTGCTAACATTTGTGAATTTGGACAAAATCGGCCGGCGGGAACTATGTGCAGACAGGAAAGGGTTAAACATCTATAAATAGCTTTGTTTTTCACATAACTTTTAATATGTTATTATTAAAAACTTTCAAAATCAGTTGATGCCCCATATAACGTTAATTTTTAATTTATTAGCTTGCATCAGTTCTTTTGTATTCAGCTTACTTCATGGTAATGTCTATAAATGTCTTCAATGATGAGATTTTTAAAAACTTTAATTAAAAGTTTTTTGATTTTTCCCTCTTTTTCTCCTTGATGTTTAATGGAAAGAAAACTAATTACTGTATGTAAACATTGCAGCAAAAATAAATAAAAATAACAAAAAAAGTAAACCTTGACATAATAAAAATAATTAAAATCCAGCAAAAAGTAATCACAAGATTGAAAAGTTCTCATTACCACACACATAAACAAATACATGTGTGTATAATGATGATGATGATGATGATGATGATGCTGCTGACGATAATGATCCGGATGATGCCAATGTGAGCAGGAGTAAGTCTAAGGCTAAGTTGAAGCCAAGCTTGCAAATGGAATTCTGGCTAAAAGCAAAGAATTTCTCGAATTTCTTAAAAAAACCACATGCCAAACATACGCAAAGCTACAAGAAATAAAAAGAAAATCCATCAAATGCAAAAAAAAAAACAAAAATAACAAATGGGAAATCCATGCAAAATGATGAAAAACGGAAAAACCGGTGAAGAAAAGTCATTTAAGACACAAGAAGTACGAAGTATGAAGGAGACGCACAAAATGATTGACAGCACATAATTAAATTAATTGAGTAATCCTTGGTTTTCACAGAACACACAGCAACGAATGAGCAGACGAACGGGTTAAATCCCACAGGCTGCTCTTCATGTGTAGCGTTGGTTGGTGGAGTGCCGGTTTGGGAAGTGATGGTAGCGCAATAAGATCGTGGGTTGCTTGTTTTGGTTGAACTGGATTTTCATTAAAAACCACGCTATGGCAAGAAATGAAAGCCAAAAAATGTTCACAAAATAATGTCGCTTAGGAAGAAGGAAAATATTCTGGCTACAGTACCCACTCCATACTCCAGCGGCTGTCGTAAGATGCGTTGCGGTTTTACGTTGATGTGAATTGCCAACTCTTTGTCTTCGAACAGGCAGCAGCAACAACAAACAAAAAACCGACAACAACAATAGCAACAAAAGCAACCACAACGCAAGGTCCTTAGGTTCTTTCCTCGATAGGCACGCTCGAAGGGATATCAAATTCCAAGTGCAAAGACGAGTACACCACGATGACAACGACGACAACGACGACGAGGACAAGGTGTCAGGCGCACCAGGATGTTGAGCACGTCTGTGTGGCAGCAGCTGAAGACACTGGCTTTGTTACGTAGTGTAAATTTAAAATTAGTAAAAATCGTTAATAAAGTGAAGGAGTTGTTTTGGTGTTGCTGCGACTGTGGGTGGCTATGAGTGGATGTTAAGCCTGACAACGACGCATTTGCCGTTTAACAAAGACAATTTTTAAAGTGCTTTCTTCAGTTGAATAAAAAAGGATTGAGTTTATAGCAGGATTTAAAGTGTTAACAGTTAACGGGTTTATTGGGAAGCATAAAGCAGTACAGAAGTCTTAGAAAAAGAAGAATCGGCGAAATAGAACGGCTGACTTGAATTAAGTTACTAAACCTAGAAGAACCACACCCACTTTGCCCACTTTGGCTCACTCAAACTCATGCTAGCAGCACTAAAATTCCCACTAAATGAAGCGCATTAATCTTAAAAGCATTTTAGTGTCCTTGCCAACACCATCGTCTTCCACCAGACGATACACAACACAAACCAGAAATCCTTTCACACTGCTGCACATAAGCTCAGCCATCATCAGCAACCGCAAAACAAAATCCTGCAGCTTACTTATTTCTTATTTTCTAGCAAAATTGTTGTCATCTTCCACAAGACCAAGACAAAGCAGCAACAAATAGCGCAGTAAAAGAGAAAAGCCAGAGCAAAAAATACGACAACGATGGTGAAAACAACAGCAGCAGCTTAAGAAAAATTCCAAAGAACTTCAAGGACTAAAAGAAAAAACTAAAACGCCGAATCACAGCTGGATGTCTGACAATCCGGAGAAAAAAACAAAAAATATTCATACAGAAAAATCTATTTGTACGAATCTGATCTACACCTCAATACTCTTGCAAGCTAGCTGCCTTCACAGTTCGTATATCTTTTGGGTTTGCTTTTGGCTTTTGGGTTCTAGCCTGGGTCTCTTTATCACTGCTAATTCCCAGCATTGCCTTGCATTTCTTTTTTCAGTCGGCTGCACTGCTCTGTTGCTTTTGGTAATGAGTTGATTATGTTTGGCTTTGTGCCGCTGCTCTCACCGCCACCATCAACAGATGCAGCTCACCCCGATCTAAAATTCACACGCGCCAAGACTTTTAAAATATTCCAACAGCAGTGGCTGGCTTGGCAGCGTAGCTAATGGAACGCTTTCGCTTTTATTTCTACAGCGCTGAGATTTTGCATCTTTTAGAATTCTGCGTTTTTGCTGAAACTGTAATTATAGCTATGATGAATAACTCACGTTGACGACACTTTTTACTCTTTTGCAGTCTCGCCACCCACAATTTTTTGGGGAGCAGAGTGTGCGTGTCTGCTGCTGAATGTGGTGGAAAAATTATAATTTCTTTTATAATCGTGCGTTTTTGTTATGCGGCGTTCTCCAGCTAGACTATGAACTGGTTTTATAATTATAAAAAACTGCTATCGGGAGAGATTGAGAACGTTTGTAGACAAATATGATTTTTTTTTTTTTGTGTTAAGGAATCAGATTGTATGAAGCTTCTAATAAGAGTTTAAAGCTACAGAAAGTTAACCAAAGACAGCCGTCAGTGAATAAAGCTGAACTAATTATACAAGAGTTCACCAGTTATCCAAAATTGACCTTTTCTCTGTGACCTTTCGACCTATACTGTCATATGTTATCGCTTACGTTCTCAGATGAGCGTAGAAAGAGAAAAAAACAACCCTATATTTGTTTTTAATAGAACTGAGATATCGTCATAAATTTGACATCAAAAAAATAGGTATTTTTCAAAATTTACTATTTGTAAGAAATTTTCCCAGCACAATATACATTCACACATGTTATTAAAAAACATTATTATTTGAAGGTATCCGTAAGAGATAGCGAAAAATGTTTTTTGTAGCTACATTTAAGCAATGTTTGAAATATCCTCTTACACAATGTTCTTCCATCTCTAATTGTTTAGGCTTTATTTAAGAAATATTCTTTCAATGCTCATATTTTCGGTCAAAGGTCACAAAAATATTCCGTGGACTCCTTCTCCATACTCTAATTCATTTAAAAAAAATTGTCAAAATCGGTTGAGAAACACGTGAGAAAATGGTAGCGAACTGTTTCGCCTACGCCTACACTCAGAAAATTAACCCTTTCACTGCTGATGTTCACTGTAGTGGACGTAACTTCGCGACTCCACTAAACATTGTTACTAACAACAAAAATGTTTTTTTTTTTTGTTGAAATATATTAAACGGTACTTTTGCATCGCTGCCACGCATAATTCGTACTCAATAGTGTGAAACTAGGCAGTTGTTTGCTGATTTCTGTGAGGAAGGTACGCTTCTATCACACAATTTCGTTCTAATATAATTGACAGTGCTTAATTTTTAAGATCTGTTCATAGTACTATATCGGTGATTTTTTTCCAACATAATCGAGAGTTCTTTAATATATTAAAATAAAAATAAGAGTGATTTAGCTAAAGGTAAGTGCAGCAGCATATGAAATGTGCATGTCCCGTGTAATGGACATCAGTAGCCATACGTTGTAAAATTGTTGATAATTTTTGCTTGTACAGGTTACAATGGCAAAGCGTAAAACACTTACTAACCAAGAGTTGTGCGACTTTTTGGATAACTTATCTGAAATTGAAGATGAGTTTAACGACGATGAAGTTGAATTATTTGGAAATTCTATATCTAAACGAGTTGGGGGAGATTCTGATGACGGAGAATCCGATGTCATTGAGGATGATTCCGGAGAACCGTTAGGTCAAAATAATAGCATTTCCAGCAGAATATTTAGCCCACATTCAACTCGAAAGGATGGTGAAAGTGAAACATTATTCGGATTGGACGAACACGATGTCCATTTAAGTACCTTATTTTCGGTGCGAGTCCTAAGATCGTCCGGCGCAGCAAAGACGTCATCCGAAACACTTGAAGAAATAGATGAGTCCCGTGAAGAATATAATATAACTGACAAGAACTAAATCAAGTGGTGACGAGCTCGTAATAATGACAGAATATCTAACCCACCATTTGAGAGATCTGAAGATTCGAATGAGGAGGTCAGAACTCCGTTTCAGTACTTGGAAACATATTTTCCGGCACAATTTTTTCAAGACATCGCTCATTTTACTAACCTTTATAGTAAGCAACAACAGTCAAAGTTCCAGCCAACTAATGCTGCAGAAATCCGTGCGTTTTTTGGTTTGCAGTGTATGATGGGTATTTTAAAATTTCCACGTATATCAATGTTCTGGGAAAAAGGTCTTGCTCTACCAATGCTTGCAAATACTATGACACGTAATCGGTTTTACGCTATTCGATCTCATCTACATTTGATAGATACGCAGATGACCCCAGATAATAACGATAAATTTTATCGAGTACGACCTATAATGAATGTAGTAAGACAGCGTTTATTGCAACATAAGTTAGATGAATCGTTGTGTGTGGATGAACAAATTATTCCATTTAAGGGGCGTCTTACGATCAAGCAATACATTCGTGGAAAACCATGCTCATGGGGCATAAAGGTATATATATGTTCTATGCGGTAAAAGTGGTATGCCTTATGATTTCATCGCTTACCAAGGATCAACCACTGAAATAGAGGCAAATCTAATGGAAAAATTTGGCTTTAGTGCTGCTGTTGTTTTAGAACTGATGAAACGTGCTCCACGTGACGCAATTGGTCACAAATTGTTTACGGACAATTTTTTTAGTACATATTCTTTATTGGAAGTTCTACAATCACGGAAAATATTAGCGGCAGGCACAATTCGTGTAAGCCGTTTTAAAAATCCACCACTATCGGCAGATTCCGACATTAGCAAAAAAGGCCGTGGATATGCCGAACAAGTCATAAGCCGAGACGAAAAAATAATAGTGACCAAATGGTTCGACAACAAATCGGTATAGTTTGTTGAAATTGAGAGGCCAGAAGTTGTCAGACTATATAACAAAGGAATGGGAGGCATCGATCTTTTAGATCAAATGATTCAGTATTATCGCATATTCATCAAATCAAAGAAGTGGACACTCCGCGTGGTAATTCATTTTTTTGATATGGCGGTAGTGGCTAGCTGGCTCGAGTACCGAGCTGATAATGAAAAAATGGAGTACCACTCAAAAATCAGCTAGACCTGCTAGCCTTCAAAAAAATCATCGGCAACACACTACTGACAATTTCACCAAGTGCCATAAATAGGAACAAGCGTGGTCGTCCTTCACGTGGGCCTGAGTCTCCTCTTCCAGACTCCACTCCTCACGAGAATGTAGATTGTGTGCAGTTCGCCAAAACAACAAAGAGGTTCAAATATTTTGCTCAGCCACCTACCGATGTTAGATTAGATGGAATTGGACATTTGCCTAAGTTTGACCAATCACAAAACGCAATGCGATGCAAATTTGAAGGATGCAACCAGAAGACATTCACTTATTGCGAAAAATGTAAGGCACGCCTTTGTATTCGCCGAAAATCGGACTGTTTCTAGGAAAAAAAAACTTTTTCGGGATGTTTGTCTTTGCCATATTAATTAAAAAAACCACCAAAAAAAATTTTAGCCACATCCATTTTAATTCGGTAGTGAAAGGGTTAATGTATAGGCGTAAGGTTGCGGGAAATGAATATTATTTGGGGTAATCGAAAGACAGTTGCTGCAGCTGAAATTTGCTCAATGCAACCGAATGGATAAAAGCACAATCGATTTCTAATTACCGCGAATGATAGTTCCTTTGCAGTCTCCTCATTTCAAAATTTTTATTCAGTTGAAATGAAAATATGACATGTTAGTTACTTTAACCGCGCACTCTTAATGATTTCACTTATTCTTGTCATTATAAGATATATAATTTGTCTGAGGTAGCTAACCGAAGCCATTGCAGACAAGTGAACAAAATGAGTTATTGTAACAACCACATTGTTAGTTATGTCAGTAGCATTATTTGTACGTAGCAATCGCGTTTCGGAGATTATTAAATTAATTAGAACATTTTAGTTGCGTCAATCTCAAAAGTCAATCTTGTAACTGAAAGTTTGTCAAACCATTCGACGTGTCGAGTGAACCAGACATGGCTTCCACAAATACGAAGTTAAGTAAGCCCATCTTAATCGCAAGACGCTTGTATTTCATTTCTCACAGTTTTTACCACCAGTTCAATGAGTTTAAAGGCAAAACATCAGACTTTAAAAAAATGCGGATATATTTCAAACAATAGAGTAAACATTTTGAAATCTATGAATATTAAAAATCAAATAAAGTTTTGCAATTAAGTGTTAAATTCTGAAGAGTTTTGTGACCCTGCTAGTATTTGTGGAAACCTTAATGAAAATTAATGAAAACATATAATTTAAGCTTTTCTGAAGACAACAAGATCATAAAATCTTTATTCGTGAAAATCAAAGGTTTAATAATACAAGAGAAAATGGTTATTTGCGTTGATTTATATGACAATGACGAATCGATGTTTGGCTTAGTATATCATATTGTAACTTCTGGAGCCCAACATTTTATTAGTTATTTTTTGATACTCATTTTTTTGCTTATCGAATTAAAAAAAGCTTTTTTTACACTTCAAATATTTTCTTATGTTTTAATGGTAATGTATTTGTTGTTTGATATTATTTTTTTTCATACGTCTGAGGCACTATCTCAAAAATGTAAGAATAATCAATTAGGAAATAATTGATTTTCTTGAGTATATTGCTTGCTGACTTCATTAATGCATTTAACATTGCATTAGTGTGTTTATTTTCAATTGGTTTGAAGGTTATTAACCTAAACTATAGTTTCGGTTCCAAAGTTGTATTGGTTCGAGGCTTATTTACTAAAACTATAGTTTCGGTTCCAAAAGTGCTGACGAATTCAAAATAAACACATTGGTGCAATGATAAATGCTTTTATGAAGTCAGCCTATGTAATGAACTTTTCTATTTTATGTAATGAACTCTAAATTTTTTTGTACTTATATTGTTTGTGATTATCTTTTATATTTTATGTAATAAAAAAAAGATTAATTTTTATCTTGAGTACATTTTTTCTAGAAAATCTTTTTTTGGTAACATATCGCACACCCGCTTCAAAAGAGACAACTCAACATTTTTACATTTCCAGGAGGAGCAAAACGAATTTTTTCTTTAAGGGACTCCATACAAAGAGACAAAAATATTTTTTTTTAATTAAAGACTAAGAATATATGTACAAAATTAAGACAGCCGATGTAGATGATCACTACAAATTGTTTTACACGAAGAAGGAAAAATTTGGAAATTTTGAGTTATGTCTTATGTTTTGTTATAAATCGCCTTATCCTAAGGACAGCGCGCAAAAAAATGACATTTCCTACTTTGATTGTAGCAAACATATTTCCATGTAGCGTAAATATTGCTATTTTTGTGAAAATACATTTAATGTACCATGTTTATGAATGACTTTAATCAGACGACCGGTAGTAGCAGCTGTGGTCTACTGGTAGTCTGCGTGGCTCGTAAGCGAAAGAGCCGCAGTTCAAACCCCACAATTGAATTTTCAAAATAAATTTATATTTCTGTAAGGTAAACCTCTAAAGATATCTTAATTAAAAGCTGTGGAAATTGGTGTTCATTAAAATAAAAAAAAAAATTATGGTTTCTATAATATTCTGGTTCGTAAAAAGAAATTGATAATAAAGTGGTTGCAATCATTCTATTTCCGACCCAATAAGAGAATAATGATTGTTTCAATAATATTTTGGTTCCTACAAAAAAGTTCCTTTTCTAAATATAGTTGTTGTAATCATTTTATCATGATCAAAAAAAATATTATATGTTTAAGAACATGTTAGCAACAATCATGATCCGAATCATACTATGATCCTCTTAAAACATGGTTGTTGCAACTATTGTTGAGGTGATCACCCTTTTAAAAGTTATCAGCAATCGACTAAGTCGGTAGGGCACTAATTCGGTTGCGATAGTGGATTAAATTCTCTGGGTGTATTTCTATAAAGACTAGCACGCCACTGTTGTCCAGTACTTTTGGCGTAAAGTGGTATCATTAAATTCGGACATCAATTTTATATAATACTAAATATAGTATATACAACTCTAATATATATATATATGTATATAGATAAGGAAATCGTTTAAAACATATATTAATGTAGTTTAGCTTGAGGTTGAGAAACACGGAAAAACGTGGTACCAAACTTTTTCACATACACCTATTTATGTATAGATAATACGACTGCCAAAATGTGAGTTATAAACTGACAGTCTTTTATTACTTTAATGTTCCCTTCACGAATTCGGAAACTTAATTTCTCCATCACGTTAGGATTATGAGAAAACCAGGTTTTAAGGTCAAACAATTTTTAAGAATACAGATCTTTTTCACATGCACCTATTTATGAATAGATAATGCGACTGCCAAAATGTGAGTTAGAAACTGACAGTTTTTATTAACCCTCATCCGACCCTCGGGTGAAATTTCACCCATTTTGAAGTTTAAAACGCAATACCTGGCTCATTTTTAATGCAAAATTATTGAAATTTGTGGTATTTATATTAAATGTCCCTTTCTTTTAGAATATTATATCAATATTATGGTTGAGAAAACAGAACGGTAAATATTATGTTGACTTTATATGATTTAAATACAAATTCTAAATGTTTGAAAGTTTAAATCACACTTGATTTTAAATACAAATTCTAGTTGTTTGATAGTTTAAAATCGTTTATTGAGCTTAAGGTCAAAGTTAGAACAATTAATTGTTCTAACGAATCTTTCCAAAGAAAGCACAACAACAACAAAGTTTTTTCAATATGAAAAGGAAAAAATCACTAGCTGATCTTATTGCACAGTTTCTGCCCGGCTAAAGGCGTCATCCGAAATCTTTGTGATACCCAGGCAAGCGCGCACTAACGCACTGCACCACCGGGGCGATGAGATTTGAAGTGTCAATTTCTCAGTTTTTTCTCAATTTCACAATTTCACATTTGTTGTTGTATTTCTGTTTTACTTTAGTCTCTATGCTTATGTTATTATATGTAGTCCAACAGCCTGCTGGAAGTCTGCACTAACAAAACATGTTTACTGAAGTTGTTTTTTAGAATTTTGCTGATTTTGTTTTCAGCTGTTTCCGTTGGTCGTGCTCTACCATTTGATTAAACTTTTTTCCTAAATGACCTCTATATTTATTATGTTTTTAAGAATTTGTATTTAAAATCAAGTATGATTTAAACTATCAAACATTTAGAATTTGTATTTAAATCATATAAAGTCAACATAATAAATATAGAGGTCATTTAGGAAAAAACTTTAATAACGGTAAATATTTAAAAAGTAACTTAAGCGACCTTCGGGCGAAATGTCACCCATTTTGGAGTCTAAAACGCTATATCTGGCTCATTTTTAATCCAAAATTAATGAAATGTATGGTATTTATATAAAATGTCCATTTTTTTAATATGATACCAATATTATGGTTGAGAAAACATAACGGTAAATATTTAAAAAGTAACTTAAGCTATCTTCGAGTAAAATTTCACCCACATGCAAAAAAAGGACCGAAAAGCATATTCCTTCCTGCAACAAATATATATGAGGTGAGCATCAAACTGCTTTCTACTTTTGCACTAACAGTAAATAATAAACTGTAGTTTAACAAAATAAACGTATATAAAAGAAAATTAATAATTTTCAGTTAATTAGGTATACGAAATACTCATGGGTGAAATTTCCATTTTAAAATCCACAAAGCTTGTTGATTCAATTGATTTTTGAAAAATACAAAAGTTCCACTTTAAATAACACTTTACCTATTGAAACAGTGTCGAAAAGGTAGTTTGATCAAAAATGTACTAGCAAAAAACCTAATATTGTCACTGATAAATATCAAATATATTTTCTGTGCATACTTTCAGGCTGAACATTTTTAAGAGCAGTACGTCTTGTAAAAGTACTTTACTTCCAAAAAATAATTACAGTTTGAGAAATACTGTGTGCGAAGCAGCATGTTTGCCTTTTATGTATTAAAATGTACATACTTTCAGGCTGAACAGTTTGAGAGATATTAGGCACGGTGCAGCGGCTTGCTTTTTATATATTAAGATGCTTCTCATCACGAATTCAGCAACTTATTTTCATCATCATTCAGGTTTATGAGAAAACCCGGTTTTAAGGTTAAACAATTTTTAAGGTGTTTAATTTTATGGGACAAAAATTAATTTAGGGGGGGGGGGGGGGGTGATGTGTATCTGCTTAACGGGGCTTACAACTCGAATATGACCTCGGAAGTCAAAATGCGCTGAACAAAAAATTTAGTCGAAGCATAGTCCTTTTCAACTATTTAAGATCGGAAATGGAATGATCTTGTTATAGAAATTGATTGCTTATTCTTTAAAGCTACGGGACTACTTTTGATGTGCTTATAAAGTGTTAATATGCTATCCAAAGGTAAGAGTGCAATACAGTCGAATACATTATTTAATAGCATGTTTTCTCTCATAACCCGTATGGATTCTGAATATTTTTCGAAGAACGAAAATATTTTGGAGTAAGTTGTCGAAATGCCAAGAGGCCGTAGGTTGGGCCTTTCGAAGCAGAAATGTTGATCTTCCTTCTTTTTGCTGAAACGTAATGTTTATGAGACCCACAAAATGTAGCAAAACTAAAAAAGCACTGCAATTTACAGAAAAGAGAGACTATCAGAGATCAAACTTAAGAAAAGATCTCAGAAACAAAGAGGAAAACAATTTGATACATAGCTCACTCACAAACCGAAATAACAGGCCAGGAGAATTTAAACAGGAGGTTATACAATAAAGAGTGGTACAAATAGAAGAGCAGGGAAAAGACACGCATTTTCAGGCGGAAAAAAAGAGGCAGAAAAGCGCGCGCATGGAAAGATTCAGATAGATGGCGAATGTGGTCCGAAAATTTTTCGAAAATATATGACGCTTTGCCGATGGTTTTACCGAGGCCTCTTACTGCAGGGATGAAAAAGGGAATCTAGTGACAGATATTCAGAGTACACTTCACACGGAGGGAACACTTCTTTAAGTTTCTAAATGGCGATGCTGACAACAATCTTGCGAATAGAGATCCCGGAAACCCCAATTATGGATAGAAGTGTCAAGGTTCGTCTGCCCCCCTCTGATGAAGCTCTGACAGCTTTAAATCGGCTTACCTGCTGAGCTGTTTAAGAACGGAGGCGAAGCTCTATTAAAATGCATTCATGAGTTTCAATGTAGATCAGAGAACTGCATGAACGCATTCATTTGCAGTTATTTGTCATTCACATAAAAACGTGTGATGAGATAACAGTACGCACCAAACAGACGAAACGAAAAAATGCACATTTCGCTCAGTTGATGTTGATGCTTGTCGTGTGTAAATAACAGTAAGTGTCATCAAAAAAGCAACGAAACATTGGTAGTGAAGTTGATGCAATGATAAAAATCATAACCACAACGTAAATACGTGAGCAAGCTAAGTTGTCGTACACTTTTAATTGCTTTACCGGCAACACATTTACATAAAAATTATATCGATGGAAAGGTATTCTGGAGTAGAATTGTGTGAATATAATTTTTATTTGTATATTTTAACTGCAAAAAATTCCATATAAAATAATAATAGATGGATTTTGATGTGGTTTTCACTGTACGATAAAGGAGTTATTTTAAGTTATATTTTAAGCTATAAATATTTCGTTTTTTAGGCAATTGGCGTGGGCTTGAGTTAAGTCATAAAATCTTAATTTTGAGCTGCTTGTCAGCAGCGTCGTCAATCATTCAGTGATTGATATTTGCGGCAGATAAGTAAACAATAAACATATAGGATCAACAAACGGGAAACCCCAAACCACTCTTCAGGCTAAAAGTGTGACGCAAATTATATTTTTCGAACACAATCCTTTAAAATATATTAAAGGAAGCAAAGCAAACAAACCATGAAAAAAATCTAACTACAGAGACTGCCTGCGCAGCTATAAAAAAGGATCGTGTTTTTCTTATTTTTTGTAGGCCGAGATTTTTTTTTTATTACTGCAATGCAATAAAAGAAACGAACGAAGAATGTAAAGACAAATAGATTTTTAATTTAAATTTTAAATTAATGTTTGTATTTCAGATATATTTATTTATTTATAGGGCAAAGTAGGGTGACGTGTAACACGTTTTTATTTTCTCCAATAAAAGTGTTAAACATTTAGTTTGGATTGGTTTAAATTACTATTCCTTGCCGATTTTAAGTTGGTGTTTTTACGGCTGTTGAATACTTTAAGAAATGGATGAAGTAGAACAAAAATGTCAAACATCACTTTTTTAACTTTTTTAATTCGGTGGGGAGATATGTAACACGAAAAAATGTAGGTTTAAGGACCAGACACTTTAATTTTTTATGTTTATTTTAACTTTTAATGTTTAGGAAATGTATTATTTTGAAAACTTAATTAAATTACATTTTTCCATTTTTTATTAGTTTAATGGCATTCATCAATTTTGTTTACTCGACTGTTATGATAAGTCTTTTCTTCACGTATTTTTGTGGCATAGTTTTTTCTAAAAAACATTAAAAATATTACAATTAAAAAAAAAAATAAAGTAAAATAAAGGTAAAAAATACAAGAAAATTAATATAACACACAAAATTATAGTAGCTGTTTTTTTCCAATTTGCTCTACTCCGAAACAAAGCTTTATATACAAAACAAATGTCCCAAATATATATAAACGGAATATTCCGCTGTTGTTTTTCTAAAATTTCACAGTTATTCATAGTGCGTGTCAGTGCGTTTCTAATTTGAAATCTGCATACGTACTGAATTGATGAGGAACTGACCCTCGTTGATAAAGGAAAAGCAGCGCAAACAGCGTGTGCCCAAATTTTCAATGAACTCAACGAAATAAACCCGAAACAATTATGTCATTAAAATGGCAATATTGCCTTTACAATAACAATGCATATCAATGCAGCTAGCAAGAGCGCACACTGCACAACATGACACACAGTTCTTGCTGACGAACGAAAGCATAGCAGGAACAGTGAATTTTCGAATCTAAAGCAAAGACGAAGCATTCAATGCAGATCTCTGATGTAGATTATGGTCGGAAGAATGCATGAAATTCAGGGTCCTGTCGAGCGTTTTATGTGAAAGATTGAAGACCATTGTAAACCAACTGATTGGACCTTATCAGTGTGGCTTCAGACCTGAAAAGTCTACCATCGATCAGATTTTCACTCTATGGAAAATCTTGGAGAAGACCCATGAAAAACAAATCGACACCGACTTAACAGGATTACACTGAGCAATACGAGCAGCGCAGTTAAAATCAGGAAGGAGCTCTCCACACTATTTGCTACCAAACGAGGTTTCTGACAAGGTGATTCCTTATCATTCGACTTTTTCAACCTTATTATGGAGAAGATCATCCGAACTGCTGATCTCAGACGTAGTGTCAGAACATTCTACAAGAGTGCTATGCTGCTTGCGTATGCTGATGACATCGATATCGTGGGCCATAATACGCGCGAAGTCATTTCAGTATTCTCCATATTAGAAACAGAGCCGAGTCCAATGATTCTGGAAGTGAATGCAGACAAGACGGATTACTTGGTATCAACAAAAAAACAGTCCCAGCGTCTTAGAACCCTCATGACAGTTGACAATACCTCCTTTGACGCGGTTCATAATTGAAAAATTAAATTGCAAGGTCTTCTCACTACGAATTTCTTAAAGTAAACTAGTTTGTTGCATATTTTTATCATAGAAACTCCAAAAAACTAAATCGAAGCATTCTTAAAAAAAATGGTTTTTTCAATTTTAATACAAAAACCTCAAATTGCAGGTTGGGGTCTCCCGAAATAGAGTGCAACTATTAACGGAGGTGAAAGGTTATGTCGAGTTGAGCAAAAAATCGGATTGGAGGGTGTTTTTATTCACACCCTAAGGAGTTGCAGGGTTAATTAGTATTTCATGACTTTGCTGCACATTATTGTTTTTAGCAGAGGAACTTACAAACGGAAAACTTTCTTTGAGACTTAATGTGAAAGGCAATGAACTTGGCCTTTCTAATGGTGTATCAACAAACCCACCTGGCTTATTCATTACGAAGCTGTGTTCGTGTGAAGATTACATCAATCTGTTGAAACTACAAAATTTCAGTTTTAGCGCAATTTTATCAGAATTTCGCGTAAGAAATCAGATTGGTTTTATATTAATTTTGTAATTTATTCAATTTTTTAAATGACCTTAAAAAACATAAGCATATCTTTAAAAATAAAAAAGGATTTTGTACTTAAAAGATTTAACTACAAAATTTAGAAGTTTAACTACCCCCTTAATAATACTTTTACCTTTATAAAAAAAAAATTTGGTAAGTTGTTAGCCTTAATTTCCAAAAAGCATTGCATTTTTACGAATAAGATTATTTTTTGGCTTAATTATTAAAAACGCATTCCATTTTCACTAGTAAGATTATTTGCTTTTAAGATTTTTTTCATACAACAGTTTACACATTTTTAACAGTTTGACCAATGTTGAGTGCAGCCAATGCATAGAGTTTTGTATAGTATAGGTAGCAGTGTTGCAGCGGGTTTTATAAAGAATTTACCAAAATAATATAAATTAATTTAACCTCTTTGTGCTAGGATAACCAGTACAAGCATTAAGTTTTACCAAAACAACAAGATAAAAACAAGCAGCTAGCCAAATTGAATTCTTTATAAAGCTCTCGCACATAAAGTCCTGCACAAAATAACATTTTATTTTTACACACGCATTCCTACAAAATATAAGAGTAGTAGAAGCAGCACAAATACAGAAAAATATAAAAAGATACAAAAGAAAGAAGAATACAAAATAAACCAAAAAAACTCAGAGAAAAACTACAGTCAACGCGATTGGCGACTTGCGTGGCACGAAGAAGGCGGGTCCTCAATTTCCACCTAAGCCATAATAAAATACAAACACATTTGGACGTCATTTTTAAGTATTGTTGTTGGAGAAAAAAATGGAAACGAAAAATGTTGAAAGAAAATGAAATAAGAAAAATAGCACGGAACAGAGAAAACCCCCAAAAATAATGCCTGGAATACAAGAAAAAGTGATGTTTGAACATTGAGTGAAAACATGTTGGATGTGGGAAGATGTGAGCATAAGTGAGCAGAATCGAGGAGCTTGTAGGTGCAAAGTAGGAAGTGAGAAGAAAATCATGCTGCTTACAAATCAAATTGCTATTTATGTTGTGCTTTGTCTGGCTGCAGACACCATAATTGTATGGTACTCTTAAGATAACACATATATTGTATATGAAAACCAATCAGTCGAGGCACAGATGAAATACTGAAAAATGATATCAGAATATTGAGGAATTAAGACAGCAAGACAAAATTAGCTGCTATAAGTTAAAACAAATTTAGCCAGAATAATTATTAGATACAATTCTATAGACATTTTTTTTTTAAATGCCCTATTATATCCCTTTCTCACTTTTCATACAAAAGCAAACGACGTCAACTCACAGTATAAATATATACAAAAAATTTTCAGTAAAATAACGGAACAAAAAATAATTAGTTCCATAATAACAGACTTATTTTTTAACTTAACCAAAAAGAAGTATTAAAAAGTTTTTACTGTAGAGTATCAGTGACGTTGCAAGGGTTGCTGGCACCCGGGGCAAAAAATAGATTTTGCACCCCCGAAGAGAGGTTATCGTTATTCATATCTAAAGTCTCTATACAAAAAATAAAAATTTGTAAATATTCTGTTTTTGCTTAAAATTTTGTATTGTTATTATAATTTTGTTAATATGCATCGAGTATATTTAAGTTTTGCACATTTAAAAACATCGATTTGGTGTCTGAAAAAAAAAAAAATTATTTACTGATATTCATTCATAACATCAAACTTTAAGGCAGAGCCTGTCCAACCGCATGTGCAGACCGTTCCAGGCACGGGAGCGCGATAGTAAATTTTATTTAAAAATACTAGGACATTTCATAAATATTAACTTTACCTTTATTGCTTTCACATACATGGGTAAAGGTTCTTATGTTATATTGTGAAAATAATAAATAACTTGACAACAGCGCAACCAAGCGGATCGTACGATAGCTATGAGCCATTGTGTTCACTGAGAAAACTGTTTGCTAAATTTGTATTGTGGCTAGCAGGCCTGTAGCCAGACCAAGAAGACAGAGGGGACAGGCATAAATTTTGGGGGGGGGAAATTTTTTGTTTTTTCATTTAAATAAAAAAAGAAAATTTTTTAACGTTCACACACGTTAAAAAGTCTCATATTTATTAAAAAAACATTTAATTTTATAATATAAACATGGATATGTAATACATAAAAAATAATATTTTTTAAATATTATGAATACAATGAAATGAATACATTACACATGTATTCATTCACACAAATGAATACAGTATGTGTAATGTATTCATTTCACATGTTAAAAAAATAATATTTTTATGTATTACATATCCATGTTAATATTATAAAATTAACTGTTTTGTAATAAATATGTGTAATGTATTCATTTCGCATGTTAAAAAAAATCTCATGTATAAACAGATCTACATATCCATGTTAATATTATAAAATTAACTGTTAAAAAATTAGTTCAGAACTTTGTATTAAAATGAAGGTAAAAATAAAAGATTTATTAAAGTGGCTAGAAATATAAGAAAGAGTAGCGAAATAGGCTAACATATGTTTAATAGGGCATTCTTTTCTGGAAAAAATTCTACATTTTTTCTGACCTCTTCAAGAGTTCTGCATTTTTTCCGTTTTTTTCTAAAAAAAAATGTTGACATCAAAATAAATCATGTTCTTTTCTCGAAAATTCTGACCGCAAAAGTATAGCAAATGCAGAATTTTCTGACCTGTAAAATTAGGCGGTTCTGCATTCTGCTCTCTAGCAATACCAACATAAAAAATAAATTTTTTACTGTGACAAATGAGAGAAGCAAAATGTTCCAATTTTGAAAATTTTTTCAAATTGAATCCAAAACAATTTTGATTAAAGTGGTTACTTTTAATAAAATTTAACAGCTCGGTGAGTATTTCTTAAAAATTCCATGCAGTACCGCACTATACATAACCTCAATCGTAAATAAATTGGAATACAAAACAACAGTGCAGCCAATAAAAAAAAAATGTTGCATTTTTTCCGTTCTTTTCTCAGCTCAAAAGAAGTCAACATTCTGTAAATTCAGGTCAGAATCTAAAAAATTCTACATTCTGTGAGGTCAGACTTTTTTTCAGTAAAGAATGCGCTATAAGACATTTTTCAAGTAAAAAAAATAAAAAAATTGAATTAATCCGCATCTGTCGTTTGCATCAAATTGATGCCAATTTTTTATTCAGATTTATATATTAAGAACAAGCATGAATGTTTTGATTTTAATCTTTTGCTTTTTCAAATTTTTGCTAGAATTAAGATTTGCCGTTTTTTCTTATTGTAAAATTAATAAACATTCATCATGCATAAAAAAAAAATTAAAAATTAAAAACATTTCAATGAATTATGTATATATTCTTTTTGTCTCTGCATCAAATTGGTGCACAACGTGCTTTTCATTTCTAGAAAGTTCCTATGGATGCGGGTTAAAAAATTATTAAAATTCAAATCATATTTTTTGGTAGCAAATGTTGGCGACCCAGTAGAAATTTGAATTTTGTTAAACAAATTTCATATACATATTCAAGTCATGAATACGGTGTGAATGTGTATATTTTTTGTTATTTTAAACTAAACTAATTTTAAAGCAATAAGCAAATATATAAACAAAATGCATATTAATTATTCATTTAAAGTTTTTCATTTTCTGATTTGGCCAGGGGGCAAACGATTGTAGTAGGGGGCATTGTCCCCTTGCCCCCTGGCTTCAGGCCTGATTCTCAGCCACTTCAAAATTATGCTAAATTCCAGAAAAAACTACCAAAATTTGCTATTTCAATTTATAATAACTAAGCAAATATTTGCTTGAATTGAGTAGAAATTTGCTATTCCAATTTATAATAACTAAGCAAATATTTGCTTGAATTAAGTAAAAATTTGCTTTTGCAATTTATAATAGCTAAGCAAATATTTGCTTGAATTTAATCAAAATTTGGCTTAGTTATTATAAACTGCAAAAGCAAATGTTTACTTAATTCAAGCAAGTATTTGCTTAGTTATTCTAAATTAAAATAGCAAATTTTGATTAGTTTTCGCTGAAATCTAGCATATTTTTAAAGTGAAATAATTATTAACATTTAATTAAATTGAAAAATTACTACCATCTGGAGATTTGAACCTCGGCCGCGTTAGTGTGTGTGCTTGGGCATATCCATTCGATCATTGGAGTTGTTAACCAATCGTCGCCTAGTTTTCTTCATAAAGAATAAACGTGTGTTCGTGTGTTTTGAAAAAATTGGCTTGAATTAAGTAAACATTTTGCTATTTGAGTTTATAATAACTTAGCAAATATTTGCTTGAATATAGTAGAAATTTGCTATTCCAATTTATAATAACTAAACAAATATTTGCTTGAATTAAGTAAAAATTTGCTTTTCAGTTTATAATAACTTAGCAAAATTTTGCTTGAATTTAATCAAAATTTTGCTTTTTCCTAAATACAATATTTTTCTATAATCACATTGTAATTGAACAAAGTTTTGCTGATTTGCTTTTAAGCAAAATATTTGCTTGATTCAAGCAAATTAATTTTCTTCGTGTAGACAAAACAAATATATTGTAAGCACATGACCTTAATCGCTCAAATGAATTACATTTATATTTAAAAAAGTACTACCCGGCAGACGTTGTCCTATCACAGACCGCCTTTCTGCCATATTGGAATTTTCAGGCTAATCGGAATAAATAAAATTTTCACCATTTTTAGTATAGTTGCCGAAAGTAACCCTATGAACATGTTTACAAAATTCTAGTCTAATATGACCCAAACTGTCTGAAATATAGCATTTTTATTGATTAATGAGCGTTAAAAGGGGTGTGGCAAATAGTTTTTTCCTAAACCATCTAGTACTCGAAGCAAATTGACTGCCAAAATTAACAGCTTAATTTAGATTATACTAGGCGTCCTTTGCTTCACTCCACTCGAAAAATGGGCGCTAACAACCACGCCCATTTTAAGTACAGTTGCCGAAAGTAACCATACAAACTTAATTACTATTTAATTACTATAAACTAATTTAATTACCAAATTTTAGTCTTTGGCCTTTTACACATGGAGCAATTTAAAAGTAGTGCGACTGCAACAAAAGCTGTTTACCAATGTATTTATACCGAAGCCTTCATATGAAGCAACATGTGCACAACAAGTTGGCAACACGTTCGCAATCAGTTCAATGCAACACAGCTTGCTGCAATTTTAATCGGCAATTTTGTGTTGCATATTGAATTTGCTTGACATTAGTTTCCTGCCGTTCTTTTGCTGCGACGAATAATCTGCTGTTTATAGTGTTCCTTATGTATGGATGCACCCGAATTCTATTTTGACGTTGAGTTATTCGCGTACAAAATATGAAATAACATTTTCATCACTTGAATCGCGTTGAAAACTTTAATTTCTTGTTTCTATTTAACATAGCTTCAGTTTAAATGTACTTGTGTTGTTATGAATTTTTCAATGTTGCGTTGCAATGTGACTTGCTCATCTGAAAGCATAGGTTGCAATTCAATAAATCGTCTTAAATACCTCATTTTTATAGATTTGTGGGCTGTGAAAGGGGGTGTGGCAAAATTTTTTCATAAACTATCTCATATTTGGCAACAATCTCTTGCAAATGATTGCGTACTGCCAAAATTTAAGCTTATTCGGACGCTTTGTTCTTGAGTTTTGGGATTAGTAACACAATTGACGACTTTGTTTTATATAAATATATGAAGGACATTTAAGAATACCTATTCCTATTCTATGCACAGAAAGTAAGCATTTTTCATAAGAAGCAAAGTGTAATTAAATAAATTTCTTATTCAATTGAAAAAGCGCTAAAGAAATGTGAATATGTTTTTTTAAATATTAAAAAGTGGAAAAAGCAGTTAGAACTATTCACAAGTTATTCTTGATTTTAATTTTAAAAGCGCGCATAAAAACGGAACGGAATTGTTTCATGTATTAAATGAATTTCAATAATAAATGCAATATAAAAAAAATTTGAGTGAAATGTCTTGCACAGTTGTATGATTTGTTCTTCTACGAAAATTTCTTCTAAGAACATTTATTTAATGCTCGCGAAAGATAATAAAGATAATAAAATTCCCAACCTAATCTGGGGCTAACTTTTACGTTTTAGTACAAAGCTAACCCATTGAGGACGGACGATAAGATTCAATCGGTTTTGTAACTGCATTTTTTTATTTTTTTAAGAGAGCAAAATTGGACTATCTTTGTTAACGTCAGATCTTTGTTTATATTGATTTGTAGTAATCATTTTTGAATCTCTAAGTTTGGAATGTTTTTGTTTTTGACAATTCATAGAAACAAAAATCTTGCCCATACAACAAGTTAGCCTAAGGGTTAACACATCGTTAAATCCTTTCGTAAATGGCCAAGCAATATTTAAGACCGAGTTTATCAAACACTTTTTTTGACCCAGCCTTATATAGAGGAATTTACTACATTTTCGTAATTTTTTAGTAAATGATGTTGCAATTTTAACGCATGAAATTTTAACGCATGAAAAAAAATTAAAGTGTGATGAATTTTTAACGATTCCAAAATATCATTGGGATCAACATGTTGTTTAGAGTAGCAACTTTTCGGTAGAAAATCCGATAACATTAATCCCTGGTTCAATTACTACAACGATATTTGGTATGTTTATCATTTCTTTTATCATTTGGCTGAATAGGTAAATGGTAAGGGATTGTAACTTATTAGATTAAAAAGTTATTATAAGAAATCAATTTAAATATTTGGCTAATATTAAATTTTAAAATTTTATTAAAATCTTATTCTAAGATTTCCAACCGAATAAATGAATGCATTTTACAATCGTCAAATGTATTGAATTCAATTCTACTTGATACCCTGAACTATATTACTATAAAGTTTCAGCTATTAATCCATTCAAAGCAAAATAACTAATCAACAATAACTAACTCATTAGCACCGTTTCATATCGAAATAGAAATCTAATTGAGCGCTCTTCAATTTTAACACCTACGCAATCGCTGTTAAATGCGTTTTAATTAGTTCAAATCAATGTATGAAGTCTACAACAAAAGCCGATAATAACAACGTTAGAATAACTGCGAACAAAAACAACACTATGATGATGTTAAATTTAGCAATGAAGAAAAGTTTAATAAATTTTTAATTGCATGCAATTAAAACTTGAATACAAAATCAAAATAAGCTAGCAACATAGCGCAAAACGCTGTGTGCGATTTGGTGGCTGGGGAAAGCGCGTTAATGGCTTACAACACAAACCTACAGAGAAGAAGAAATAGAAGAAGTTAGCGCATTATCCTTGCTCAGGATCATCAAATGCTTAACGCACTATTGCCTGGCTCATTTTACATATGTGGGCAACATAAAAGCGTGCAAAGCAACACTTAGCTATGCGGCAAACACTCTTTGAGAAGTTATTGATAGGTAAAAGCTTCAAGGATACTATTGCATACAGAAACTGTACTATCGGCAATAATCCAGATAAGCATTGCTTAAAATAGCATTGATGAAGTGTGTAAATTAAAAAGATATTGCGTGCTAACGCTCAATAGACAATTAAGAGAAATTGTACAACACAGCTTACCGCAACATTTTCCCATATGAATAATAAATTTTAATTGCTAGTTACCCTAAATCGAAACGTTTAGGAGCAAGTAGCTATAAAAAAAAACTTGAAAAAAATACTTAAATAAAAAATACCAAAGCAGTAAACAAAAAGTCTTACACAAATTATGTCAAATCATGGCATAAATAAAAAATCAAAATGACCTGGATATAACAATAAAAAACAATGCTAATTAAATTCAATTAAACGACAATCAAACACTGTCAAAAAAAGACGCACGAAATCTACAGGAAGTCAAAAAGTTCGACTCGCCCAACGAACAAGCGTTACGGCCTGGTATCGGTGTCAACACCAGAGATAAGAAATCCAACAACCGCTGTTAGGAGAGTATCGGGAAATAAGTGCTTATAATGCAATTAAATATAATGTAAGAAAGAAGCTCAAAATGTCAACTTGTGAAAAAAACAACATTTCAGCAATTATTTTTATTTACTTTTCCTCATTTTGTGTTTTTTTTTGTTTTGTTTTATTACAGTAGCAAGCAATTTTTTTATGTCCTTCGTTTTTTTATCCGGCATAGCAATTGACACGCGATGTAACAGCACCAGGCAAAAGCATAGAGGAAAAAACAACAAAAAAAACAAAATCATTTATAAAAAAGGACATGCGAATGACAGAAGTCATCGCAGTTGTCGTTTAATGTTGGCAACACCCCAGCCAGTACTTTTTTATAGAAAACTTTCCCTACTTCAACTGGACAACTTGTTACATTAGAAATGTCATAGCTGTTTGGTGAATTGAACCTGTTGACAGCAGTTGATACAAAGTAAGATTGTTGAATGCATGTGTCTCAATTCTCTATATACGTGTAGTCGTATGAATGACATAGGCTGCTTGCTGCATTTTTTTACCCGCATTCATTATCATGACACAATATCAGGACTTTTCGTTTCATTGAGCCAGTTAAGTACTTTTTTGAATCAACTTGGAGCGTTTTTATAATAAAATAAAAATTCATATTGAGCTAAAAAATAGTCACTGTAAGAAAAGAATTGTTATACGATTTTATCAATTGTTTGTTCTTTTCATTATTTCCAAAATGAAAAAAATGCAATCGATGAATAGATTTATAATAACCACTGCTCGGATTTTGCTCTTAGAAAAAAACTCTACCAAAAAAAAAAAAAACAAAGAAAACGCATTACAAATGCGATGCAAAACTAAAATGTACATTTTGAAATCATAAAAATGATACGACCTTCTATTGTCAATTTAATTTTGCTTTCAAAATCAATGAAGTTAACTACAAAGTTTCTTTAACTCATGCTATGGATTAAAAATTTGCTTTGCTGTACGATAATGTGTGAATATTCGTCAAATTAGCCACCAAAAACAGAAAGTCGCAATTTTTATAAATATAGATGCAACAAAAACATATTCTAAAATTTTTTAAGAAAAAATTAATTTTTTAATGATTTATAATGAATTTAGTTTTTGGCCTCCGTTTTCGGAGATTTGCTAAGTAATGGCTTGTTCAAATTTCATGATTTTTGGGTCAAGTTAATTTTATATACAATATAAAATATACATTTATTAAATGTATTTAAATATAAAAATTTTTAATTTTTTCGTTAAAATTAATAAGTTTTTTATAAAGAAATTAAAAAAAAAACAATAAGTTCTCAATCACCTACAGTTTGAAAAAAAAAATTATAACATATTATGCATACTTAAAAATATTATAAAAATTATGTATTTTTTATAAGCAATTATGTTATGGAATGTTTTAAATCTGCCCTGTCTTGTGCGTGCGATACAGAGCGCTGTGTACAATTGCATTAAAGTGGGTCACCAAAAAATGTTTGTTGGGTGCGCCCCTCATTTGAAAGCTTATGTAGAGGCTTTTTGTATGTACACTAGGGAGTCCAATCCCGGAGGCTTTTCTCGATCCCGGGATTATCGGGATTGAAAATCTCAATCCCGGAATCCCGGGATTGGTTCGGGATTGAAAATTTTAAGAAGTAAATAATTCAAAACGTTTTTAATACAATTTATTGTTATTTCTTAAACTAAAAAATGTAAACTAATTCAAGTATAAAGTAACAAAAACAAAATAATACATATTAAGGATATTCACAATTGCGTTGTTTTCAGTGTAGTTATAAAGCCCCGTGGTATTGTACCACACTTTACCGAGCAGCTTTTATATTTTTTCTTGTTTTACATGACATCTAAAAACCAAAAGTGTGGTAATTTTAAGTACCCTAATGATATGTTTAACGAGTGTGGTTTTTAAAGTTCCATAAACAACTGATCGGTTTTGCCAGTTATTTTCTAATTGCAATAATAAAAGAGGCTCAAAATGCAAGTTAAAATTTTTTATGCCATATATTTATAAAATATATCAAATTGGATAGTTAATTTATTTGCATAGTAACAAAAAACTAAAGTGGGATGTTCCCAACCAAAAATTCTATTTTAAAGGGTGCTCATAATTGTGATTTTCAACTATGGCAAAAAAAAAAACAATACTACTATACCACACCATTGTGAATACCCTTATTGTTTATAAACAAAAAACACTTAAATAATATTAATGACTAGCACATTGTATTAATTTAACCCTTTTAGTGGATTTGCTCAATATATTGGACACGAGGGAAAGTAATTTTTATATGTATTTATAATGAAAAGCTTTTTTTTAATCAAATCGTTTGGTTCTATGAAAAAAAGATGAACCAACCTGATAAAAATACATTTAGAGAGATATTTGACAATAAAGTGAGTTGGATTTTCGATGAAAAGAAAAGAAAGTACCGAAGAAAAGCAAAAACTATTTTTGTTTTGCCTATTTCATAAGACAAAATCAACTGGACAAAAATCAAATGAATGTTTTTTTATCTTTTTATGGTTTTAATGATAATAATATTAATAGGGTTTAAAAAACAAAGATCTAAAGGGTTGAGAAACATTTAAGGGATTAAAAAAAAAAACTTTGTGCAAGCTTGTAAAACGTAGTAGTGCAGGTTAAAATGAAACGTATGTTTTTTCATCGTTTAAGGACCTTAACGATAGGAATATTACCTCAAAAAAATTATTTTATTCCAAGTTAAGCCTAGCCATTGAAAGAGTTACAGAACAAAAAATATAAGAAAATACACTTATATTTTTTTGTAACCGTCTTCATGTTTTTTGTGTTTAAGGCAAATTACGGTTGGAGAATACTTTTCAAATTAAATTTTTGTTTAATGTTTTAATTATTTTTAAAGTAAAACATTAAGCAGATCAACCCGTTTTATTTTTTTTTTTATTATTGGAGAGTTTCGTTTGAATATTATTACAAATATTACCCGCTGATGAGAAGCACCGTTCTGATTCTATGCTAGTTGGATAAATAGTTGCATATAAGTCGTAAGGAATTTGTAAGTTTCGATCACGATTGCCTTCACCATAAAACAAAATTATTTCCAATTCAAAATATTTGAAAATTTTAAAATACATAGCAGACTTCCCAATGTTGCAAATTCTTTTAAAACTTTGTAAAGCCATTGCTCTAGCGATTCACACTCATCGTCCTAGCAATCTTTTTCAGCCTCAATAAAAGTTTTTTCTTATTCTATATTCATATCAACTTAAAATGAAATGTTTGCATTTACACGAATATTTGTGATAGAAATTTTTTATTTCAAAATCCCGGGATCCAGCAAAGACAATCCCGGGATTTAAAGGGGCTTTAATCGTCCGGGATCCCGGGATTGACTTTCCTAATGTACACATAAAAAGTCAATTTTTTTTAACAAAACCGTAAAATCTCTCTGGCATATGTCAAATGGGATGAAAATTTGCAGTTTTATATCCAAATTGATTGATAAGCTAGATTTTTTTTTTTAAATCAACCATTCTCAGGTTCTCAGTACACACGTTGCACAAAAATGCACAAATCGAACGCCAAAATTGGTTCAGATCAAAAAAAAAGTATACCAAAAGAATGTACTTTTTTATATACTATTCAATTTTCAGAACACTGTAATGTATTTCCGTGTTTTCTTTTTTCAAAATTTTCTAGGTAACAGAGAACTTTTTTTTATAAAAAAATTTATTAATTTTAACGATAAAATTTTTTTTTTATTTTAATGTATGTTAAGAATACTTGACCAACAAATCATGAAATTTCGACAAGCCCAGTATTTAGCAAAATTAAGTTTACTAAAATAGTGTCTTTAAACTAAAGTCTTTATAAATTATTGAAAAATTAATTTTTTTACATCTACGATTCAATAACATCCATTGTACGTATATTTAAAAAATTACGACTTTCTCTTTTGGTAGCTAATTTTAACGAATTTTCACTCAACTGCACACTTGGATTTTCAAATTTACCCTAAACCCGAATCACCCCGTCTTTGTCATATGGCAACGCAAACGTAAATACTTAAAACACTGTGGTCTTGTGTTTGTATATAGATTTGAGTGATACGATGATTTTCATCAGATAAATAAATTACGATGATTTTCATAAATAAATTACAAGAGCGCCAAATTAATAACACACAGTGCGACAAAATGGGACGAAGTTGAAATACCTGGGAGATAATGCTATTTTTCTGGTAGGTTTTGTCGAGTTAAAAAATGTTCTATATTTGAAATTTGGCGGACACCCTGGACTTACGGTCAAAAAACTGATTTTGCCAACCTGTGCCACTTATTGGCCTATAACTTTATCTCTTTTCATGACAAATTGAATAACTTTGTCAATTACTAACCGATTTTTAAAAAATAAATTGCGTTTAAATTGGTAATAAATATTTTTAATGAATCCATTCAGGACTAGTGTAGTCTCTATATAATTTAGTGTACAGAAAAATCATCAAATTTGAAAAAAGTTATATTTGCAGAGTAAATTCACACACCTTTCACAAGTTGTACAAAACAGTATACATATCGTTGGAAAGATTGAAGTATCGTCTTTAAGGATCCGGTTAAATTTGCTGTCAATCATGTAAGTTATAAGACAGTAAGTTGGCAAAGGTATTCCAAATTATGGGGGTGTCCAGACTAGACTAGAAAAACTAGCACTTTTTTCAATATAATTGATACTTTCTAGAAGAATATTATTCAAAAGCACTTTTTCCAATATTATTGAAACGCACTTTTTCAATATTAATAGCAATATCAATTACACTTTCGACTTTGATTGTAGCAAACATATTTCTATTTACCGTAAATATACATATTTCGCAATTCTGAACATATTTTGTTCATCATACATAAAGCTAGCTATTTTTGTGACAATCATTTCAATATTTGTTTACAATTCCAGGTAAACATATTTTGATTGATGTGACGAAAAATATTTTTGCGAAAAACAAATCCACAAAGTTCATGTTTTATGCTTCTAAAAGTCATGCCATGTTTATGACTGGCTTTAGTCAGGCGAGCGGATGTGGTGGTCGTAGCCTACTGGTAGTGTGCTTGACTCGTAAGCGAAAGAGCCACGGTTCAAACCCAGCTCGGACAGAAAGGTTTCAAAAAGTTTGTTCAGTTGAATTAATATTTCTGTTCAGAAGCAAACAATGGCAAGCCTCAAAGAGAAACAATTAAAAATAATAACTAAAATAATAATAATAATAATAAATAGCTAAAATTGAGGCATCTATCTTGCCTCAACAAATTTTATGTTTCGGTAACATAATATATTTATTGCAACAAATAAGCTTATTCGCTGTGAACATAACAGTAAACATAATTTGCTTCCAAAAAACATTTAATGTTAACCATAAAATAAAAACACACTTCTTGTAAAAATTGGCTTGTTTGCTATAAACAAGTTTTTAAACATAATAGTATCCTTCGCTATTATGTTTGTGGCAAACAAATTTATTTTCTGTGTGTTGAAGAATATTATTGAAACGCGAACTTGTAGTCGTTCCATGTCCTTTGGATTTTAGACAGGTACAAACATTTCCAAACACTAGCACTTTTTTCAATATTATTGATATTTTCTTGAAGAATATTTTTAAAAAGCGAACTTGTTGTCGTTCCATATCGTTTGGTTTTTTATAGATGCCATACATTTGTTTTGTTTGCCCAGCAAAGGCAACAAGAAGCAGTAAGCTAGAGCAAACTGAATTCAGTGAACAACAACATAGCATATGGAAATATTATTTTCAACTAACTTATAAGCTAAATAGAATTTCCAAACTTCGTCTTCGTTAAGACACAATTTTAAATGGGTAGAACAGTTTAGGAAAAACATATTTTATCGGTCAATCCATAGCTATGAGCATGCGCCCAACTTCGTCTGATATTGCACGCAGAGAAAAAACATAGTTGCAACAACCATGTTTTAAGAGGATCATAGTATGATTCGGATTATGATTGTTGCTAACATGTTCTTAAACATATAATATTTTTTTTGATCATGATAAAATGATTTCAACAACTATATTTAGAAAAGGAACTTTTTTGTAGTAACCAAAATATTATTGCAACAATCATTATTCTCTTATTGGGTCGCAAATAGAATGATTGCAACAACTATATTATGAATTCATTTTAAGGATCCAGAATATTATTGAAACAATAGTTTTATTTTTTTTTTTATTTTCATGCACTCCAATTTGTACAGCTATTAATTAAGATATCTCCCAAGGTTTGGCATTATCTGGGCTGAACAGAAATATTAATTCAATTGAAAAATCTTTTTGATAAAATTTTCTGTCCGAGCTGGGGTTTGAACCGCGGCTTTTTCTCTTACGAGCCACGCACACTACCTGTAGG
This sequence comes from Dichetophora obliterata, assembly GCA_963920525.1. Classification (NCBI taxonomy): domain Eukaryota; kingdom Metazoa; phylum Arthropoda; class Insecta; order Diptera; family Sciomyzidae; genus Dichetophora; species Dichetophora obliterata. The sequence continues at coordinate 89,576,962 of OY986439.1, read as the reverse complement.
CCACAGCCGCTACTACCGCTCGCCTGACTAATGCCATTCATAAACATGGTACATTAAGTTCATTGTCACAAAAATAGCAATATGTGTGATAAACAAAATATGGTCAGAATTGCTAAACATATTTACGGTAAATGTTTGCTACAAATAAAGTAAAAAATGTCACTTTTCTGCGTGCTGTTTTAAGGATAAGGCGATTTAAAACAAGACACAATAATAGAACAGTTGACAAACGAAACGGCGCATAGCCAGGAATCGATAAAACTTATTGTGTCTGAATGAAGTGAAAGTTTTTCCTGCAAACAGTTCAGACACAATAAATTCTTTCGATTTTGGTTATGTTCTGCTTCATTTGCCAGCAATCAACGAACAGTGCAGATAAACATTCAAAATTCTAATATGTTTGTCTCTATAATAATATTCACATTTATCATGATTGACAAAACTACAGCATTTTTGTTGCAACTAATAGTTGAGGCAATCATAGTATGTTGACGATTTCAATGATGTTATGATTTCAACTATAATGTTATTTTTGGTACCAACATTAGTAAATAATGACTTTATTAAGGCAACAATTTGTAATTGCAGAAACAATACAATAATTTTAGTAAAAAATTATTATTGCAGTAATCATGTCTCAACCATGTCTTTTCTCTGCGTGTGACAAATATATACGTTTCAGGGTATGCATTTTAGGTTTTCAGGGAAAAACAAATGAAATAAAATTAATTAAATAAATAAATAAAATCAGAGTCAGAAAATTCCGGACCCGTGTCGGAAACAGCTAAAAATCGACATTATTTTTATTAAGACATTGACTTATTCTGAATCATGTGATGAGTGCAAGAGGAAGAAAACGGTTACATATGGTTGAATGAAAGTAGTTAAGATATAGACTAGCAATATAATGTAATATAAAAGATTTAATTTTATTACCAGTTTAACATTGTGGTCAGAGCTCACAAAAGATTAGGAATGTTTTATCCCTAAAGCCCTTCATGCGACCGTAAAATGTAGATTGGCTCAAAAAGGTATTAACGTTTGAAAAAAAAAAACAAACAATGGAAGCGAGTCAACCGATTCATGTGTATCTAACGAATAAGAATCATAAAATTCGTGGTTTTGCAACCGTATTTTCCTGTCACAAAAGGTGTACTAGACAAAACATCAAATTTTACTGAACTCAGAAGCTACATTGCATTTATATCACTTTTGTCTTCAAAAATATGTAGTAAATAAGAAATTTGATCCACCAATTATAAAAAATGCAAATAAATAAATAAATAAATTTGACAATCTTATTAATCAGTTGAATAATAAAGTGTTTTGACATTTTTATATATCTCTATGTCATTACTTATATGGGGCTCAAAGAGAGCTGCAGAATATTTTTTAAACAGCATCCATATCGATATTAACTCAAATATCACAGGGGTCTTGAACAAAAGTTTTTGCTTTATCAAAGATCTGCATGCATACCAAATTTTATCAAAATCGGAGTGATAAAAGGTGTTTTATGAAAAAAGAGCGTAATAAAATTATATATAAAAAAATTCTAAATATTTGATAGTTTAAATCATACTTTATTTTAAATACAAATTCTAGTTGTTTGATAAATTAAAATCATTTATTGAGCCTTAGGTCAAGGTTAGGACAATTAATTGACGATTTTAAACTATCAAACAACTAGAATTTGTACTTAAAATCAAGTATGATTTAAACTATCAAGCATTTAGAATTTAAATCATATAAAATCAAAGTAATAAATAACAGGGTCATTTAGAAAAATTTTTATTTAAAAAAAATGTAATATATTTCTGTAAAATTTTAATAAATAAATCGAATTACTCACTACAAAAAACTTTAGATTTTGATTAAAAAACAAATCAGCAAAATTGAACCACAAGCCTACGAGCTGTCAAAAACTTTAGACTCGATTTTATCGATACACAGATTTTTTTCTCTCACGGCCTTTTTTGCACCCAATACATTAATTATACATTTATTGACAACTGTAAAAATTTCTTATTTTAAAATGTTATCAAAATCTCATAACTTGAGAAACTGTCAACACTAAAAAAAAATGCATAACAGATAATTTTCCGAAACATTTTGGAAGTTTAGAAATATGTATATATAGTCAAATATACATATATATATATATGTATATAGTATATATTAGTCAAATATACTTCAAACAAGCTTTTCCATGGTTGCTTCGGTCACTTGCTCTAATAATTTAAAATCAGCTATCATTTTTCACTATTTCTCAACTTATGTAAATACCCAGTGGTAAATTAACATATGACATAATCAAGTATTTCGTAAATACAATGTAGCTGCGGGGTCTCCAATGGCTGCATACAATTCTGAATAACACTTGTTGCTTGGCATGGCTGCTAAAACACTGATGATATCTACCTTACACAGTAAGCGACGATGAGAGTAGTTATGCACAAGATAGGATAGAACAGAAAAGAGACGCACAAAATTGGAGCGAACAAAAACAAATTGAACGAAAATCCTCTCTACGCCAAAAACAACAAAAAATTAAAGAGAACTCACGGAAAAGAAACAAACAAAAGAAAAAGACGCTAAAAATTATTTTGACAATCATCTCTACAATTTAATGAAAGAATTTGTTTTTCATAGAGCATTTCAAAATTAATACTTAATAACACGTAGCTATTTTATACATAAAACTTTGTTCTGGGGTAAACATAAAGATTAATAATTTTCACAAACACACTTCACTGCAAAATTTCCTGTTAAAACAGACAGTGTTACTACACTGACGAATAAAGTCCTACTGTTGTTTGAACAATGAAAAGAAAAAAGTGTGAGTACAATTAAGAAGCGAGCACAAACAAGACTTTGTTTCCGCTTACAATTCTGCATTACAATGTCATCACCGACAAATTTTTACAAGAGGGTAGGGTCTATAGAAGTGCACACTAAAGGTTTGCGTTGCGTAATTATGTTACTTACATCTTTTCTTTGATAATAAATTCGATTTATTTAGAATTTTGCAGATTTTGCAAAAATTAGGAAAAATCAAAATTACAATACAAGAAAGAATACAAGAAAGGAACATTGGAGTTGTTCAATCAACCAAAATTGCAAATAAACATAAAACTTACTTGCTAAAATTGGTGGGGAAATTATAAACAATTGTATTCAAAGCATTCAAATTTATAGCTTCTCCAGCAGCTTCATTAAAATTGAACAAAAAAAAAAATTTAGTCAAAAAACTAAATAAAAATGTGAAAATGCAGTAGCAACCGCAAAAACAAAAATGAACTTAATTAACTGCTAATTTTTTTTCTGTTGCCTTTTACTGCTTTTAATCAGCCGTATTTTTTCTAAGACTACCACTTTGAAAGCGTGGTATCTCTGTGGCTTTGGTACCTTTTAAACTCGCTTCTGCTGCTTCTTTCTTGTTTTTATGAGTTTTTGCTTACAATTTTTTTTAGCTGCCCTCGATGTAGTGAATTGAAACCGAGTCATGAACAAAAAAGCGCATAATTGCAGTTTTATAACCTTTGTGTTATATCTTTTTTTTTCTACGGTTAACCGATAAAAATGCTAAAAAAATTCACGCCCATCAGCAGTGGCAACATCTCACAAGCTTTCTCTGCACATCCATTAATTTGCATTTAAAAATTAGAACTGACGCGGTGCTTGAAAAAATTCATCATCATGATTTTAATCAAAGGTGTGAAAAGTTTGAATGACTGAAGAGAGCACGGCTTGCGTTTTTTCTCGTCCCTTTTTAAAAATAACTTTATTTTATTTTAATTTTTTTTTTCTAAGCTAAACATAAACATAGAATATAAAAGGGCGGGACTCTTAAGTTTACTTAGGCTTCAAGTGTCTCAAAAAGCAAGGGTTGCCAAAGTCTTGTAATTTTTCATAAAACATGTAATAAATAAACAAAAAAAATTTTTTCAAGACATGAAATTAAACAGAAAAAGCGCATTTCTCGTAAAATGTCCCAGAAATAAAAATATTAAGCAGCTGTGACTTTAATACCCAACTCCAACTGGTTCTACACCCCCATCAACTGGTTCCACTATTTGTTAAGGCTTTTGAATAATTTTAACCCAAATAAAAAATGATGTGAATTCTTAATTAAGCAAAACAAATGCTCGAAAACAGTTGTAACAGTAGAAAAAATTACACAAAATAAAGAAATAGAAAAAAAAAACCATAAACAGAAAGTTAAAATCGCCGAAGCGCCATTTTGTGTGTCACGTGGGAATTCTTGTCGCAACTTAAGATTTAACCACTTCTTCTTCGTTGTAAATAGACGCAGCAGCATGTCTGACGCACACATCCAACACGCTGGCGTCAATATTCAGATTGACAAATTGATATTTGCATTTAAATTGAAAATTTACATTTGTTTGACGCTTCATGATGTCAACTTTTGCTTTTCCCCCTCAAAAATCCTGTTTCAACGTTGCTGTTGTTGCTGTTGTTCTTCTAGTTGATGTTGTTGTTGGTGTTGTGGTCACAATGGTGTAATTTACATTAAATGCCTTATTTTTCTTATTTTTGCATTTCTGAATGATGATGCTTATTTTTTTCATGTTTCTTTTTTTTTCAACTTTCCTAACATTTTTCGTGTCATTTCAAAACGTTGACAGCCCGACATCAATATTTTTTTTTTTTGATCTAGACCAAGCTAGGGTGATTGTATCATTTGCATTACCAAGTTAATTTTCTCTGTGGGGAATAATTTTTAGAATATCCTAACTTGTCTTAGGTTACATGTCTTTTAAACGACTAATTTTATTGCAACTTTTTTGATGTTGAAAAATTTTTAACTTAAAGAAATGATGCCAGCGAAATCTTTAATCTCATTAAACCTACAGTCAATGCAGTAACTTTAAACAGTTTTTAAATGAATCCTTGCTCTTATAGCAAAATTTGCGCTTTTAACCCACTTTCTATTAAACTTTCCAGCCAAAGTCAAGGTCAATGACTTTGTTTCCTCTCGTTTTCTAAAATATGCGGAGCAAACTTTTTCAAACTCAAAAATTATTCAAACAAACTTTCATATTTTATTATAACAGGCAGAAATTCAAAAACTTTGTTTCTAAAGTGCGTTCAATACTTCAAGAACAACAACAAGGCTTCACACTCATTTATATCCTAGCGAGCACATGAACACATGATAATTAATTATATAACACAGAAAAAAAAGTGTGAATATGTTTGAGAAAACATCATAGTTTAAGGTGGTGCAACAGTTTCAAGTGCAGCTATCAAATCAACTCTGCAAATTGTGTCAAATGTGTAAATGTGATTAGATCAAATATGTACTTAAATGCAAAATTCCGACATCTAAGTTCTTACTTTTATGTATGAGTAATTGTTTTCGCACTATCATCTAAAACAAAACAACTGCTATTTGCCGAAATTTCACATAAAACTAGTTGAAGGGACACCCAAAACCACTGCCAAGGGATTAAAGCTGTGACGCAGACAGTAATATTTAAAAACTTCAGAAAAAAACTTTCTTTAGCATAATGTTTAAGTTGGTGCTGTTGGTATTGTTGGTAAAGTCGGCGCACTGTTGTTGTAGTTAACAAAGTCGGCAAAGTTTGAAATAATTTCACTTGTTCGCGCACACTTTTGGCCAACAAAAAATAAGGCATGTAACTATATAGTATAAATATGGAGTAAACCTTATTTTAACCAGAGTTCAGTATCTAGTTTGAATCATTTTTTTTGTTTGTTTTTTTGTTATCAGGCCAAAGTATGAAGAAAAATTTTTTTATGGGCTCATGTCTAACTGTTGGCACAGTATTTCATACTAACATAATATAAGAATAAACACGCAAAAATTAACTTATTTTGGTTGCTTAGAGATTTTCACTTATGAAATTAAATTTATAAGATTTAATAATTTGAAGGAACATCATACGAAAACACGAAAGAAATGAAAGGTCTGTAAGGAAATTTTAAAAAATTTATACGGATTTTTAAAGCTAAGAAAGCAAACAGGTCTCATTGTTGCATGAAATTCTAAATTCAAGCATTATTTTTACATTTTGAGAAAAATAACCCTGATATCAGTTGAACTATAGTAATCTCAGGGTTGCAAGTAAAAAAAGGTATGTTAGTATGGCGAGACCATGAAAAATTGTGGTTTTTGGTAAACCATGAATGAAGTGCGATACTAGCTTCATGAGCTGGCTTATAGCTAGCATACAGTGATATACATATGGTATGCTCATAATGGTTTCAATAATTTCATTAGCATATGTGTGTCCATAGTATAAACCTCCCAAAATCAGTTTTTCATTGAAATAACTAATTTTGGTTGCAGGTTCTTGTTCAAGTGAGATTTTCTATTCAATATTGGCTGTTTCTTAAAATAATGAGGGCAACATATGTACACTTTGAAGAGAAATTAAGGGTTTTACAAGAAAGTGTTAAAATTAGCACAAAGAAAAAGTACTAAATGTGATAAAAAACTTATGCATTTAATGATGCAATTCCAAAAGAAGTGGACAGCAAGTAATAGATCGGTGGAGAATTACATATGAATGACAATTTGAGGATGAATAACAATAATAAATGGCTTCACGTCTCCATTGGTTTCGAAAACTTTAATGCTCAGGGCACAAAAGGGTTGACCAACAAAATCTTTTGAAAATAGTACTGATCTATCAAAACGTTTGAAAACAAAATTACTGTGAAATAAATAGTAAGAGGTGTTAGATTATGCTACAAAAATTAAGCTAAGAGCTTCTAAACAGGCGAGCTCGTCGAAACTAGTTAAAAACATTAGGCGCTTTTTTTCTAACATCCAAATACGATTTCCATACAAACAAAATCTGGCTATGGATTTAGATTTTGTGAATTTGTAGTTTTAAGCATCACAGCCAGGTTGCGTATAATGAAGTTAGTGATCGAAAAAAGCATTGTTGACATTCTCATGTTTGCATTCAACGCCATCTAGTTTTAAAATACTTTTCATGAGCAGAAAATCAAAATCCAAGTTCAACTTTGGATGTTTGAAACAACGCAACTATTGTTCATTCTCCTAAGCGCCTTTCAAATAAATTAAAATATGTTCATAATAGAGTTCGCAAACTATCGATGGCACTATCGATACTGTCGGTAGTTTCACACTATCATTGACACTATTACTTAGGTATCATTGCCATTGCAGTCAAATTCGTTTGATTTTGACAATTTGGCATTTTTTTTAAACTAAACTAACGCTTAGGGGATGCCCCTTATATCATCTAGATGATGCAAAGATAAGCTAGAGTGAAATATTTTTGCACCTTTTTAAAAAAAAGTTATTTTGACACATCGAAGATATGTATGATCAATCTTGTTTTTGCTTCAAAGTTTTCAATTCCCATATAAGTTATATGAAAGGGTGTTTCGTTTTTGTGACATAACTTTGGCTAAGGTCATGCTAGAAGATTTTCTGAATTTATAGTTATATTTGCGTGGAACACAGCTGCATCGATAACTCAGTTCTGCCGTAAGACTTTTGTTTAATCTCGTGATTATTTAGAAAACAAAACATAATTTTTTCAAGAAATGAGCATAATTCAGCCCAATCACTCAATCCCGTCGTAGTACGATATCGTAGAAATCACGGAAAAGGCATCACTGAGTTCATTCGTAGCGCCATTCGTAAAATTTTTGAAGTATTTTGTACGGACGTGCTTTGGTTGTCGGAGAAAATATTAAAAAATTTAAACAGTAAAAGTGGTCATTCCTTCTGAATTTTACTTCAACATTTTCTTCGACAGCAAAAACATGTAAAATATGACTTAAAAAATCTACGAATGACGCTACGAATGAACTCAGTGATGCCTTTTTCGTTGTTTCTACGATATCGTACTACGACGGGACTCAGTGATAGGGCTAATTATTCAGATATGTGAATACTACCTATAAACATAAAAACTATCGAAAACTATTGATAGTTTATCGATGGTTAGTAAAAAACTATCACCCACGTGATCGATAGTCACGACCATCGATAGTTTGCGAACTCTAGTTCAACAGCAACTTAAGCTTAAATTAAGTTCTGGAGAAGGGGATCTTTCAATGATAGTGATTTTGATTTTGAAACAGAGAACATCGAAAAATAAATCAACCCTGCAGCAAATTGGGCCAACTTTTAAATATTTCTAAACTAGTTCCAGAAAGGACCAGTACTGGTTCCTCTGCAATACCCTTTTACAGTGATCGAACTGACACTTTCTACGTGTTGATGCCATAGGAAAAGATAATTGTACCCAAAAACATTCCTTGCTCCCTAAATTTGAAATAGTCCTAATATGAACATTTCCAAACTGGTACTTTTTGCTAAAGTCTTAAAGTAGATCTTTAACTGGTTTGAAAGTATTCAAATGTTAGAGGCATTTATTTCTTATCTCTTGCACGTATTACAAAAAGAAGTGCATCACGTAAAAGATGATGCAATTTTGTATGAAGTTACACTTTTTTATATAATGCAAAAACTTACCTTGGTTGAATTCTTTAAATTTATTCCTCAAACAGTTTCAAAATGAAAAAAATTAACACAACAGGTGTTCAGATTTAATTTATTTTTGTCAGTACAAATTTTGACAAGAAAACAAAATAAAATCAAAGTGAACTGTTCTACGCTGAAAGTTTTTTGTACTATGTTAGAGCAAGTACAAATTGCGATAGAAGTGAATTAGTTGTTTTTTCCAATTAACTCTAAAATAACTACTGGGAATTGAGAAAATTAATTTTCAAAAATAAAAATAAAAAATATTTTATATATATATAAATATATACATATAATACACCAAACGCAGAAGAGAGCGGTTGTAGTTTATCACTAATTGTTATTTATCACTAATCGTCAACTGAGTCGGTAGTTGCTCAAATCAAAGTGTGTATGGCTTTGTCAATTGATCAGTTTGGCAGTTGTCGAGTTCGTTGATGAAAAATTGAAAAATTTTGATTTCTCCAAGTTTTCTGGTAAGTCTTTCAATTCGATTGTGCTGTGAGTGGTCAAATAGTATATATATTTGGCAGTTGAAAGACCTGCCAAATTCGTTCAATTAAGTATTGTTCAATGCATTGTGTGGCTGAGAATCAATTCAATTGAAAGACTCAATTGACAATTTGATTGTATTGTCTATAGCTCGCATAAGACTTGCCACAGATTCAATATCAAATCGTAATACTGCTTTCTCCTGCACTAAGAACATTCTACACAAAAATTTTGACTTGATTAATTTCTATCCATCCTCCAACTTCACCTATCTTCTGAATCAACACAATGTTTACACATTTATAGGGGGCATACCATGAGCCTTGGTTCATCGAAAATGTTTTATTGATACAAAAACGAAATTGAAACTACCCGGATGTGTACCCGTTGTCAAGAGACAGCAAACAGGAATTGAATGTTGTTCCTAAAGATATGGTTAGGCTAAGTAGTATAAACGTAAAAGCCAATTCAGGTACTGAAAGCTAATCTCTCAAGGTGTTTTATGAAAAGAAATGTAACAAATTCTTCTTACCCCTTTTATGCTCGATATTGCCTGTAGGCTTCTAAGTTCCGTTATTTTCATGTTTTTGTGTAAGCTTACAGCTATTTGTTCTATTGAAAGCTTTGCACGTGTCATCTAGAATAAAGTGGTCGAAATCATGATCAGGATCGTTTTGCAAAAAAATCGTTTTTACAAAAAGTGCTTAAAAACTTTAAAATAATTGTAAAATTGTAAAACAAAGTGCAGAATATAAATAAATAAAGGTGAGAAAGTTATATACATAAAAAAATCATGAGGAACGTGTTTAGTTTGTCCCATAACTGCTCAACGTTGCAAATAAGCCACATCCTATAACTAACGAACCCGGGAACCAAGAACTTTAAAATGTTTATCAGTTCATATCTCATTTCAAGACTAACACATATTTAACCTCGAAAAGTGTGTAGCTCTACCCATTTTAATGCGAGCATGAAAGGGTTAAGATCGAACTCAAGCAATTAAGCAGAGTTTTTTGCCACGTAGTAGACAGATGTATTTTATATCCTATTATATAATTGTTGAGAATTAAAATTTTGCCAATTTGGAAGAAAAGTCAACATTTTCTTTAAAAAATAGAGTAAAAGTTACAGAAAAATACATAAATAACATTAATTGGGTTTAAACAATAATAAAACTGATTAAAATAATTTATTATTAACAAATATTTTTTACTTGTCCCACAAGTAACAAAGACCTGTACCAGTAGTCACAATTTGTAAATGTTTTTACTTTTTCTACAAAGGTAAGTACACTAATTCTTTATTAACCGTAGTCCTACGTTGGTGTAGAAAACTACTTTTTTTAGTTTTTATATACCTACGTATTTCCAAAAACGTTAAGTTTTCAGTCACATTCATTTGAATAATAGTAACACAAAATAAAACAACTGTTTGGCTTTTATTTTAAAGAAATATTACGCAATACTTATTTATATCTGTTTGAAAATATATTTCACAGTTATATAAGTTATGACGACATCGTTATAACTCATTTTTAGTTAAATTTTGGAGTCAAATCTCCCAGTAGTCACAATGGAATGCTCCTTTTATATTTAGTATTTTCAGTTGATATCTAAAAAATGTAATTTCCATAAAAAATAATTAAGTTTTACGCTAGAATTTTTTAAGAACACAACAATTGCTACTCCCCCTTTTCTTTTGAAAGGGCTTTCTATTAACGAGGGTCTCGTTAGGTGCTCTTTGAACCTCCTCCCGAGCTAAGAGTATCAATTAACAAGCAAATAGTTAACTTTTTCCTGCTATTTAGACAATTTCTGAAATAATGGCGTTCATGTTTTTTACAATTTCAATTTTGCATTTTGTCCAAATAGATTGCTCTACTCGAACCATTGTGCGATGGTAGATTTAGAATAGAAACACTTTTTGCAGGTATGTGGGACCTTTTTTTAGTTTTTGCTGTTTTAAAAGATTAACATATCAGCTTTTGCAGTAGAAATCTTATAACATTACTAAAACCATTTGGTTGCCAGTCCAAAAAATAGATTAAAATTAGACAAAGTTAATTTCAAAAAATAAAAAGTACAAAAAAAAAATGGACAAAACGCCAACCACTGGAAAGTTTTTTAATGTTTAAAACAAGTCCTTGGTAAATAGAATATACATTTTTTTAAATATTTATAAAAGTATTACAAATAAAACAAATATTATCAAAACACCTAAAATCTTTTCAGATCAAAAATAGAAAAGAAAAGAATTCACCTACCATTTCTCCTTTCCATTGCTAATGGTACCCAAAACCCACAAGTCATAAATATCAATGATATGCGTCTCAATTGCCTTGACGCACAATAACTCAAAAATTTCGCAAAAGAAAAAATCAAATGAAATGGCAAAAACCATCCAGCATATTTATATGTGTTTTTCTGTTTACTTAAACATTTCTAGGCAAATATGCCGAAACAAATAAAAGGGTTGCCAAATCAGCAAACATAAGCAAAACAATGAAACAGCAGCGAATAAAAAAAGGTTACCACATTCAAATACGAAGTGATTTGAATTCAAGAGGAGAGGAGGAGAAGAATTTGACTGACATTCAATAATAGTCTGCTTTGCATGCTGGTATGTGTGGGAATTCCTTTGTTTGCTAGTATTTCTACATACTTGTGTGAGGGTGTTTTATGCTGTTTTGGTTAGAGGTCATGCTGGTGATGGTGATAAAATATGCAGCAAATTTGTTACAGTAAAAAAAAAAATAACCAAAGAATGTGTCAAAAAAAATAAAAAAAAATAAAAATCAACATTATTTCTGCTACCAGAAATAGCCGCAGGGAAATATTTTTTTCATAACAGATGAAGAAAAAAATAAACCGTACAATAGATGAAAATAAATGTATGCTTTGAATAGCTCTGATTGATTTTATAATAAATGTGCCGGCACAAGAAAAAAAAACATGAATTTTAATAGCAATGTTTGTTTGGCGTCAAGAAAAAAGAAAGTATTTGTGGTCAAAAAGAGTGACACACACACACATAAGCACCCTTAGACAACTCAAGCACAAGCATATACAATGCTTATGTTTGAACCAGCCAAGCATGTGTGGAATATAACAATACCAAGAACAACAAATTGAATTTCCATAACTTAAAGTTTAGCCTCCATTTGTTGCAATAAATTTTCAATTTCTTTTCAATATTTTTCCAATTCAGTTACACTATGGCGCAGGATGTACATCGTCCTTCCGGTTTTCTAGCTGCGTCTAAGCTGTAAAAATGTGACCAACAGTGCGTAAATGAAGTCATAAAATTTCACTACATCTGCCTAACAACTAAGTGTCACGCATGTTTTTAAATCGAATAAAATCGAAATAAACATAATAATAAAACTTCTTTTTTTTCTGATATATATGGATATTTTAATGTTAAGACATACAATTTGCATTAAATTCAATATAAAATGTACAGATTTATTTTATTTCTTTTTTGAAACGGTAATAAAAGCGAAAGCTATTGAAAAGAAATCGAATTTGGACGTGGTCATGGGAATTTTTTTAGAACTGCAAAGTCACATGGGATAATAAATAGTATTTTATTTGATATGTGATGGTGTAGTGAAATATACACAAAAAATAGTAAGTAATTATCTTGTACTGGACCGAAGTTAAAATACCCCACGGCTGTATTTAAGTTTATTCGAAGTCTTGATTGTTGTATTAGTTTGGTGACGTCAGCTAATATCTACTATTAAATATTAAGCTTTTATATTGAATTTCATTACGATAGCTCTAAAATAACGGCTGTTATGGTAATTACAGACGGAGAGACGGACAGACAGGCTTGGCTAAATCGACTAAGGAGGTGATACTTATCTGAAATATATGTACTTTTCTATACCTAGCACACCTTCTGTGCATTAAAAGCGCGTTTTTATGTTAATAAGACAAGTTTTAGAACTTGTTCTTATATGAGAAATTCTGCTAAAAGTGCCCTTTTTTCATTTGAAAAAGTGGAAACTTGAAGATAGAATTATGGATTTTTTATACTATTAGGCCCCAAAGTAAGAAAAAATAACTTAAGGCCACATAATATGACGTCATGAAATTGATTTTTATGCATTTTTTTGATTTTGAGTGCTTACGGGAATGACATTAATCGATTACCTTTTAATTTTTCTCTCCGTTTCCTGGCATTTTCTCTGCTTTTTTCTAATTTTTCTTTTTTATGCATAGCTGTTTCAGATATCAAAATTTTTTTTAACATTTTTTGTGTCTATTTTTTAAAAATTCTGTTTCTCTTGACTAACGGAGCACTCAACTAACTTTTTTTGCCTGTAATATGTATGTTTTTTATTTTATGTGGGCCATTACAAATTTTTTTGCTATTTAAAAAAAAAACTAAGATAATTTAAAAAAATTAATTTATTACTTTAGAAATAGCTCACTATATATGCACATCATATTATTGGTCGTCAAAGGAATGAAATAAAATGCAATGAAAAAATAAGCTCAAGCAAAAATCTCCACTGACGAAAAATAATCACATATTATGTTATGCAATTTAATGTCAACTGACAGTATATAAACACAATAATCTGCTTTAATAAAAAACAATTATTTTGGTAGCCACTTTTGCTTTAAATTCAGTAGAATTAATAGTTCTTTCAACTACATCGGTTTTATTAGTTTTTTGGAACCCACGCAAAACTATAATAAGAATATTATCATATATCGAAAATCCTAGTTACAGAAATGACAATTACAGTAATGACAAAATTGTCTTTATTTGGAGATCGCAGGTATCAAAGAAAACTAAAACACTTTTCCGCACGTTTTTATCATTAATTTGCTTGAAATCTTTACTTGTTATAGTCAATTTGGTTTTAGTTTATCACCAACTGAATACACAGTTCGATACAGAAATTGCAACTTTTTTGGTTTAAATATTGTCAGTATTACAAATATGCTTAATTTTGCACTTTAGCTTCGCACTCAAAAACACTGGTGCATTTTGAATATAAGGAGTGTTAAAAGCTACACTGGAGAGGGCGCTTGAACGATACTTTTCTGTTAGTTTTCCTTATTACAAGGTGCGAAATACAAAAAATGGTAAAATCGAAATACAAAAAGTTTTTAGATATAACATATGTTAACAATATTTTTGTAATTATTTAGAATGTCAAATGCACAAGGAATAAGTCATATTTTGACCTTGTAATATAGAACGTGTATAAGAGAAATTGCGGAAGCAACTCTTTTTGAATTGCTATAATTTTTATAAAGGGCATGTGACAGGAATGACATTTTTGGCCTATTTTGTGCATTTAAACCTGCAAAGTTAATATTTTAATGACCTTTTGCAACATAAACTTCAAGAAAAAACTTTTTAACCCATTTTTCGCCGCACCAAGATCCTTTTCACCGATTTCCTTAAAAATTTATTTCGAACCCATTTTGATGCAAGCTAAGAAAATTCCAAGCTTTGGAGTCAGTGGTGTTCACAGTTTACCAGAAAATTAGTGGTAATTATAATCACCATGGGCGGAATATATATACAAGTATGAGAATGTCAAGGGTAAATAAAAAGTATTTTATTCGCTTTACAATAATGGGTTCATTTTGATCTTGGCTCCTCTACTTCCGGTTGCATAAAATTTCTTTCAGACAGCAGGCACAGGTAGAAGGAGGTGAAAAAATTGTTAAAATATACAAAATTCCGTTCTGTTTGCTACACATTTTCAAGTTAACTCAATACCACGTAAGCTTCAAGGCCAATTTCTCTGCTATTAGCCAGAACCTACAGCTTGAAGCTAAAACAAATGGGCTTATTTCTGATATACATTTTTCTCGAATGCCATCCAAAGTATGGTACCATTTTTTCGTCAATTGACAAATTTTCACTGAAAATTTCAAACTGCATTAACTTTTTATTCAATCCATCCAGTAAAGGTCTTATTTTGGCAAAGCGGTCATTTTTTTATAAGTCATTACTATTGATGTAATTTATACACCTAGATCTGGCTGCTGACTCCAAGAGTTTTCATATTGTGGAACAGTGTTATAACCAGTAAATATCAAAAATCCAATCATTCGCTGCAACAGTTCAACTCTGTATATATTGTCCATAAACAGTACTGGAGAGTTATAAAAAACTAAATACATAGATAACATACTCAATGCTTGAAATAGTATTTGAGTATGGGGTCGTTTTTTGTGAACCCATTTCGGCGAAAGAAATGATGATTTGGATCTATAATTGATATATTTTGATTTTTGAAGCAATTCCAATATCTTTGCTTTATTTGGGACACCAATGTCTTTATTTTGAACCACATATTACAGCTCCAATTCTTTAGCTACTTCACCTTTCGTATTATTTTCATGATCTACAAGGATAGTTCCATCAATATCTTTTCGTTGCTGACATTGTCAACTCAAGATGGAATATATAAAACATTACTGGCATTATAGCGAATCTATGTCTTCTCTGATTCATCTTCATAGTCTTCCAACACATCGAGTATATCACTCACTGATAATGCACGCTTTACTTCAAAGTAAAAACTACAAAATTTTGATGCTTTTTTTAAAAAATATTCATCTACTAGTACAAAAGCACGACAGGTCCTCCGCATACTTCCTTCTTGGAGGCATTTGCCGAAAGCACTTTTTTCTCTTTTTAAAGCTTGATTTTTACAAAATACAAATATACCACTTTAAATAACACTTTAAGTATTGAAACAGTGTTGAAAAATTAGTTCAAGTGTAAAAAGTCGAGTTTGGTAACAACTTTATTCATACACAACTTTACAAGCTGGCCTTGCTACCTTCATATATGTAGCAACTCAGATGTCGTTTCGCAGCTGATACAATTATATTTTTAGGCACAATCCATCAAAAGAATTTCATTAAGTTCTTCAAAATTTTTTTATAAAAGGATAAAAAGAGAGGTAGTTAGATAAAAAACGTACTATTGTAAAAACCCAATATTGTCACTAATAAGTGTCAAATATATTTTCTGTGCATACTTTCAGGCTGAACATTTTTGAGAACAGTTTGAGAGATATTGGGCACTGAGCTGCGTGCTTGACCTTTATATATTAAGATGAAACTTATGTTCGGGACATTTTTGCATACATGTTGATCAACTTATTGCATAAAAGTAACACATTTTGTAATTACGTAAACTGCTTAGCATAACATTCTACTGATGTAAAAACTGACTTTCAAAATTTTGTGCGAATATAATTATTTGGTTTTTGTTATTTTTTTTTTAACTCTCGCATTGGGTATTTTCGTATTTGTTTTGAATCGCACATTTACTTTCGGATTTGCATGTTATTGTGTTGCTATGAATACAAAAAATATTTGAATTTATTTTTTCTTCTATTTAATTTTAACTATTTTTATTTACTTAAGCATTTTTTGTCATATTTTTCGACTTAAATAAAATATGCTAAAAATTATGGTATTAAGGATGTAACCGGTTTTAAAAATGAAAGTACAATATATTGTGAGTATACTGTAAAAATTTGAGACCAACTTTTTATATCTTAACGAAATTATAGCTCATAGTCGAGAACGTCTCATAACTGTATGTTATTAAAACTTTAAAGCGTTTTTCTTGATACAAAAATGTGTTTTAAAAAATTCTATCAAGCTGATTGAATTGATATTTTAGGACGTTACTATAAACGCCAATGGCTCTCGCAGGTAGTAGAATTGTACATTTTAATTAATTTTTTTTTCCTCCGATTTTGCACAAAAAAGACGCGATTTTTAAAAATTTATATTTAGATGTCCGCCATTTTGTTATTTTTAATGAAAATGTTTAAATCAACTACCTGTAAGAATGACAAGTCTACAGAACAATAATCTATTTTAAATGTTTTTTTAAATTATATCAAGTGGCGTTATCACCCGCCTCAGCAAAACACCTTTTTTTGTCTACTTTGGACGTACAAATTAAAAAAAAATATTTTTAAAATAAAAAAAAAATTTTTTGTACAGTTTGAGATGTTTGTAACACCATATTGTATTTAAACGATTGTATTTTAGTTTCTTATAAGACTCTTATTCCGGAATAAACCTGGAAAATTAGGGCAGAGCACTGTACTACATCCTTAATTCAAAGCAATTATTCGAAGTTGTTTTCAATTTAGTTTGTATAAGATAAATATGCAATTTTTCAAACATAACAATCTGCTTAGAAGTAGAAATCTAAATATAAAAATAAAAATAAATAAACTGGCCATTTCAGCCCTTGGAAGGACTTTGACCTAGCTTCTATTGATCAATTGTGTTGTGCGTGTTATTAAATGTGTGATCACAAGTGACCGAGAACTGGACCTACGTGTTTTATGCCGCCTCCGAACGGCTTGTATGGCTTATAAGTTTTGCATGGCAATTTTTACTTTCTGAGGTTTGTTATTGTCTGCAGAGAGGTGAGGACCTAACAGAAAAATTAATTCAATTGAAAAAACTTTCTGTCTGAGCTGGAATTGAACCCGGGACGCCACGGTTCTTAAGCTTAGGGGCCACGCACTCTACCCACTAGGCTACGGCCGCCACGAATATACTATTCAAATATATTTTCAATAATTTAAGTATAAAGACAGTTTACGTAGTACTCGCATACAGCTGGCTTCAAAAAGACCAGAACAAAACGAATATAAGCATACAACTAGTATGAAAACTACTAAAATTGAACGGGCTAAAATTATAGCAATATGAAACTGGTCAATATTAAACTAGTATTTAACTAGTTAAAAATATACTAGCGCAAAGATGGCTCAAGTCATACCAGTAAAAGCCTAGTTTTGATTATACTAGTATTTTACTGTAGAGCTGTAAAACTATCGATGGCGCTATCGGTACTTCACT
Organism: Dichetophora obliterata; assembly: GCA_963920525.1. Classification (NCBI taxonomy): domain Eukaryota; kingdom Metazoa; phylum Arthropoda; class Insecta; order Diptera; family Sciomyzidae; genus Dichetophora; species Dichetophora obliterata. Next base: position 89,559,079 of record OY986439.1, on the reverse strand, counting down.
TTTTTTTTACTTTTTTTCAACTATCGATTGGTAGCTGGGACTATCGAAAATCGGCTTTGTAACGCTTGTTTAGCACAAATTCTTTGAAGAGGAAATTTCGAATAAGTATATTTTATTATTTCTTGTTGAAATAGTGAATTTTTTTTATTTTAAGATTCTGGTGCAATGAATAAATTTCTGAAAGTTTATGAAGGTACAGAATAATTGCCAAATTAAATTAATAGCGTATTCGTTTCTCGCAAGAAAAGTTGGAATTTTTCTGCCATCTTTGAGAATTCTGAGATTTTCTGATTTTTAGGTCAACATTTTCGAGAAAAGAACACGATTCAGTTTTAGAGGTCTTTATTTTTTTTTTCAAGAGGGCAGAATTTCCAAAAAAGGCCAGAAAAAATGTAGTATTTTTTCGAGAAACGAAAACGCCGTAAGTATTTAGCAAGTTATTACTCAAATTATGTAACATTATATATATATGTATGAACACATACATTTTAATAAATAAAATATTGATTCTGTTAAGCAAATTAAGGTGTTTTTGGGAGTTCCTTATTCACAAAAGTTGCATATTAAATTTGCTGTTCTTAACTTTATTAATATTCTATATTAAAAAGATATGGCCAGTATAGCCTGACTAATCAGTATGAACTTCGCTACTGTCGACGATATATCGATAGTTTAAAATATCACTATCGAAAATATCGACGGTGTCGAAAATCGAAAATGTCGACTATCGAAAATATCGAAAGTTTGACAGTTCTATTTTACTGGTTTAAAAGTTACAACTATCAAAATTAGTTCAAATTATTCTAGTAAAAATACTACCTCAATTCATATTGAGAATAGGACAATTCTGTGTCGATAAGCAATAATCGCTTAAGTCGACTTAAGACAGAATGGAGTTATTCATGTAGCTGTATTTCACGCATAAAGAATTGAATACACACAAAATCTGGCATAGCTCAGGCTCATTCTAGCATGACCCTAGCAAAAATTATGACACAAAAAAAAGACCCTTTCATGTAACTTATATGACGATCGAAAACTTTGAAGCAAGATTTAACGGAACTGTGAAATCAGACTTAAGCTGTTATTGCTTATCGACACAGAATTGTCTTTTCCTATGACATCAGCACCAGTTTGCGCAATGTGAAAAGTATTTGATCTGAACTAGTTCTGGTATTGACCTAGTACATTTGCTAGTATTTTAACTAGTTTGCTACACTGCAGGGAAGTTAAAGTTCTTTTGCTCTTATATCCAAAGTAGAACAAATGGATATCCACCATCCTTTTGTAGACCACAAAGCTGGTTCCGGCAGTCTGATAAGGAATCATCTATACTTTAGTATATCTGAATTCGGTACACCTGCAAAATGAAGATATCAATTAAAGCCCTGCGTCGGTGCATCTATTTGAACGTACACACAATGTGATTTATTGCATTGCTCACAGTTGACTGTCATCTAATAACACTTGAGAGTTTGATTTGCTCAACAGCAAACGAAAGCCTACAACGACAAGCAATACACACTTTCTCTCTCGGCAATCCAAGCATGGCGTGTTTTTGTTCGTCAACACCACAAGCAATGAAATTTAATCGTTAAGGGTAGGATGAGCAATAAAATAAATAAAATAAAAAAATACAAAAGCAATACATGGCAATAGATCATTTGGATCATTTTAATCATTTTGATAATTTTAATCAGCGGTCGTCAGCGCCTAACTAGACATTTTTTTGCACCAACTTCAAGATTTTCAAGATTGACTAGGTAAAAATGGGTCACTGAATCCGAATTCGTTGTCAGAATTTCAAAACTATAAAATTTTAAAATAATAGAGCTGCCACCTAATAATATGTATTTTTAAGAGTTTTAAACATCATTTATCAGTGTTAGGGGGTCGCTGATATCGAATCTGAAGTCAGAATTTTAAAATTCAAGGTGGTGGATAAGGTTGCCACCTTCTTTTTTTGCATTTTTATGAATTCGGGGCTGGAAAAAAAAATTATATGCCAAAAAGGGGTCGCTGAATCCGAATCCGTGGTCAGAATTTCAAAATTATAAAATTTTGAAATAATAGGGTTGCTTTTACTTTTCAAAATAAAAATGAATTCGTAAAAATAAAAAAATTATGGTGGAAGCCCTATCCACCATCTTGAATTTTAAAATTCTGACTTCAGATTTGATATCAGCGACCCGAACACTACTGATAAATGATGTTTAAAACTCTTAAAAATACATATCATTAGGTGGCAACCCTATTATTTCAAAATTTTATAATTTTGAAATTCTGACCACGGATTCGGATTCAGCGATGCCTTTTTGGAGTATAATTTTTTTTGCCAGCCCCGAATTCAGAAAAATGCAAAAAATGAAGGTGGCAACCCTATCCACCATCTTGAATTTTAAAATTCTGACTTCAGATTCGAAATTAGCGACCCCCATAACACTGATAAATGATGTTTAAAACTTTTAAAAATACATAATATTAGGTGGCAACCCTATTATAAAAAATTACATTATTTTTAAATTCTGACAACGGATTCGGATTCAGCGACCTATTTTAACCTAATGTTCGCACCAGCATAGCATATGTAAAAATAAAAAGAAATAGGTGGCAGCCCTATTACCCATTTTTATTTTTAAAATTCTGACTTCAGATTCGAATTCAGCAACCTCCTAGCACTGTTAAATAATGATGCGTGACCCATTTTTACCTAGTGTTCGCGCCAGCATCGTATTCGTTGTCTGATATAAATCATCTATTGCCAGTCAACAAGCTTTCGTTGCATTGACTGCAGTGAGCTCTCTGACAACGATATCTTAGATCAACAATGGCCGCATTCAGCGCAGACAACAGTTGGCAACTGTTTTGTAAAAATTCGCTGAATGGTACAAATTTGGTAGCGCTTACTAAAACTGTTAAAGTAGCGAACGCCTTTTAATCGAGCGAACAAATTATATGCTACATGAACACAACTGTTTGTTTAACTGTCACATGCTGTAAACCCGCCAGAGGACCTTCGGGGAATCTGCCTGTCCCAAGCCAGGAATAGAAGCGGTGAGGGTTTGTTTTTGGATGTTTTTGGATCTCATAATGAGTTCATACTTGAGGCACGGCTCTTGAATTTTCGTCTGATAACTGTAAAATAAAAAGGTTTACCTTGAACCTTGGTTGTTGCTGCCAAATTCTTGGAGAAAGCATTGTTTTGATATTAAGTTATCATAACACCGTTATTGTAATATGCTTTCGATGGACGATCAATCCAACATAACTTGAAGAGCGGGGACAGTCATCCATCAATGGCCGCATTCAGCGCAGACAACAGTTAGCAACTGTTGTGTAAAAATTCGCTGAATGGTACAAATTTGGTAGCGCTAACTAAAACTGATAAAGTAGCGAACGCCTTTTAATCGAGCGAACAAATTCTATGCTACATGAACACAACTGTTTGCTTAACTGTCAGATGCTGTTACTAACGCTGTTAAATTAATAAACGCAGAAAGAACGCAGCAAATTTAAGTGAGAAACCTTTGCAATTGAATTAAATTTACATAAAAATTAAATTGAATCTAACTTCTGACGTGTAGAGTAGCAACACATTCAGAGAAAAACATCGTGAACTAAGGTAGCGCTACCATTACAGTTCACAACAGTTGTCTGCGCTGAATGCGGCCAATGATCTGTTTTTTATTGCTCTATTGTTCGTCTTCGCTGCAATCACACACATGATTTCTTTGCAGCAAGCAAGACAGTGCAGTGTAGTGTGAAATGAACAAATGTTTTGAAGATGGTTTTAAGTGCACCTACGCAGGGCTCTAATATCTATGCAGGATAACACAGAGCAACACCAGCAACACAGTTAAAATAAAAAAAAATTTTCTTCTATTTGCTGCCAGATGAGATTTAAGACAATGATTTATTTTCGTCCACTTGTTTTTAACCTTATGATTGAGAAAATCAAATGAGTTGCTGATTTGACTATACTTGCTTCTTAGCTTGCAAGTCGTTGAATTTACCCACTTATTTGAAATTTTTCTACTAAATCGGGATGACGGAGAAAACGGTGACCAAAATGAGGAAAACAGATTGAAGAAATCAGAGATTGTAATAATCTACTACTGCAAACTTTCATCTCATTTGACAAATGCTCTAACGATATTTGACGGTTTATTTCAAAAAGAATCTACTTGTTATTTAATTTAATTATAAGTTTTTGCTTTATATATGCAAGTTTTTTTACACTTTTGGGTTTATTTTAGCTTAATGCAAAGGTATAGTAGATTTTGGAACTGTTTCTTTTAACAAAATAAGCACAATTATATTTCGTAGATACTGTAAGGGAATTTCAGCCTTTTTGAGCGGCTCTACAAAATATAAAACATTAGTCCTTTTCGTTTTGTAGAAACAGTAGCCAATGACGCCTCCATAACAAGCTTAACATACCTCCATACGTTCATCTTTATTTAAAAAAGATCAAAGAACCAAGGCTTGCGCCTTATACAAACAAGGTTTAGTCTTTGACCTGAAAGGAATCGGATAGATTATTTAGAGAAATTGATTGGAACCAATCATTGAATTATTGATTAGGCGAAACAGCTGCGAAAGACAATTTCAATTGCTTTTAACCTAGGCTAGTGTTATGCCTTAACCCCGGCAAGCATTTCCAGCCCTTAGTCGTTCCTATGCTTTAATTCCACATTTTCCACAATTTAGTTGTGGATTTTTTTAGTTTTCCATAATTCTTATATGTAGGAAAGAACAAATAAAGTGAAAAGAACCATACCCCAACCCGGATTTGAACCAGGGACCTCTGGGTTGATAGTCTAGCACACTCTCCACTAGACTTCAAAGGCCGACAAAGACTTTAAATGTATTTGATTTTTTTTTTAACGAAACCATAAAATCTCATTAAAGCATTTGTGAAAATTTGCAGAAAATTTGAGAAAATTTGCAGTTCTATGTTTTTATGTCCAAGGAATCGATTGGCAAGCTTGATTTTTTTTTAATAAGCCAATAGTGGGTCTCCTGTACAAAAGTTTCTCAAAAATGCACAAAAATGCCATTCGAGGGACTCCACAATTGGCTCAGACAAAAAGTATACCAATCAAATATATTTTTTATATACTATTTAATTTCAATACCGGATTTGGAAGCCAGATTATCGATACACTCTAATAATTCAAACACCAATATTGGCTCTATCAAAATAAGTTCAGTTAAATTTTAAATTTTCTTAGATTTCCTTAATATGTGTCAAGGTAAAACCAATACAATAAGAATTGTTACCAAGCTACGTAACGGCTAGAAACTCACTCAATAAAATGTAAAGTTTTGGTTAATTTATAGGCGCTAAAAATCGATGCAATACCAGGTGCGCACAAATTGCTACTTAATTCCTTAAAGCACCACAATAATGCACGGCAACTCGTGCTGGTTGAACCTACCATCAAGCGTGGCCAATCCTTTTCATGAAATAGAGTGAGCAACCGAACATCTGTAAGAAAACCAAAAACAAAAAACCCTGTAACAAAATATCAATAAATTATAACGTGATGCATGCAGGGTCTCTTTGCAAGGGCTCGGAAAAAACGTGTCTTTAAAGCTATAACTTCAATCAAAAACAAATTAATCGATTATATTGCTGTCGACGGCATTTTGTTTCCGTTTCCGGAAAATAAAAAAAAATGCATAAGTAAACTATAAAAACACAAAATGCTGAGACAAGGCATGCTTAGTAGTTGTTGTAAAACAGCTAGCAAAGACGTCGCAAGCATGCCCAAAGCCTGGCCATGTCCTGTTCAAAACATGTTAAAGGGTTGAAGATTTATTATATTTACGACACACTGCCTGCTGCGGCCCCAACTCGCTCAAAGACGCAAACCGCTTAATGCTCGCTTCTTTGTGTCAGGCTGACTTTACTGCAAGAAGAATGCTTTTGCAAGAAATCAGGACTTCTTTTATAACGTGACAACATGCAAGCCGTGACGCTATTATTTACGTAGCAGAGGGCAGCAAATAAACCCATTGAGCAGGAGTTTGTTTTTATTGTTGTAGCACATTAACAGGACGCTCATTGCTAATAGGGAGGACATATTTTTGTGTGGGTCTGGGTGGTGTTTTCGGGCTCATTATACAGTTTGTATTGTGGGAATTTTTTTAAAAATTTGCAAATTTCCGTCCTCCTCAATCCGACCTCCACAATTTTTTAGCAATTTTCTATCGCCTTTTTGAAATCTGCAATAGCATTGCTTGGTGCCTGGTACCAACTGGTTCCATTAGCATATTCAGCACCCGGCTTTGGCGGGCGAATGCATCGTGGTCTTTGGTTAAATGCGGTTGCTGTAAAATTTTTCGTTTGCCACTAATTTCTGATGTCACGCTATGGCAAACAGACAACGACAACAAACAGACAAACTAGCATTTAGAACTGTTTATTGCTTTAATACGGTGGTGATGGTTGGATGGAGCTCTAGGTTCGTTTACTAACCAACGCACTTGAATGCAGCTGAAAAAGTGCTCATTTTGACAAGAAAGCAGGTTGATAAAAATGTTAAGATTCATAGTGAAATAGGAAAAAGACTTGGAAATTAATCAAGTTTATGTACAAGAGAGGTAAGAATCATACATTATTAAAAATTTTTGAAGACTGCCCCTTTAGAAACCGACTGTCTAGTCTGTTGTGTGAGAGACTCTATACAGACATGTTATTGTTGCTGTTGTTGTTGTTGCATTCTTGATCTAGAGCTCAAAACTAAATCTTCTAAAATCAGCAAAAGGCCGCAATAGTCAGCTGCAATCGACTTTATACAGAGTTGTTGTTTATGTTGTTGTTTTAGCCTTCTTTCTTAACTTAAGGTGCAATTACCGCACAAATGGAAAAAGGCCACTCCCAATATTAACAACATAAAAACATTCGAAAAGTAACACATATGAATAAAAAGTATAAAAGTTTAAAAGTTATATTTAAAGGGTGTATTGGCTTTGGAATACAAAAATAAAACCTTTTAAAGATTGTGATTATTTTGAACATTTCCTTAGATTTTACTGATTATAAAACCTATAAAGACACTCAATTTGGCTTTCGTATTTTTCATTCCACCAATCATTCTTTGCAATTCAGCCTGACTTTTTATGTAGTAATTTAAATAATAAATTCGACCATGAAAATTCTGTGCTGAGATACATTGTGGCTGGTGTAGCCCAGGCCAATTAAACAAAAAATTTTAATATAGAAATTTAGCTCATTTGCGTTCCTACAAAACAAATCGTAAAACAACCTTTCAGTAACAGATAATACGTCGCTATCAGAGATTATTTTAAAAAATGATGTGCACTAGAATCATTGAAAATTATTGCCAGACAATTGAGACCCCGATTTTACATTTGATTGTTTGAAAATATTTTGGAATTAGTCTTACAGTCAAATCTAAATCAGAGCGGAAGCGTTTTTTATCTGTCAAAAATTTCTCATGCCCATACGATTTATATGAAGCAAACCATAATAACGCGGCGGCAACGCTCAGCGGTTAGAAAATCCAATTTTGACAGAGCGTTAGAAAGTAAAGTTGGCTGCAGAAAACGATGAAATTTTAATTTCTGCGAAAAATTTGTCATTCATCACTATGCCCGCATTCAGCGGAGTCAACAGCTGACAACTGTTGTGTTAAAATTTACTGAGGGCCGCTTTCTCAATGTCCGGTTAAACACTAATCAGAACTTTAACCAGCAGTTAGCAAAAAAGCCCTTTCTCAATGCTCGGTTAAGGTTGAACTGTCAGTTAAGTGCTGATTAAGTTAACGGCATGTTGTGTCACAGTTTTAAAATTTAAGATGGAGGTTAGGGTTGCCACCTAAATTTTTACCACAGTATTGCCACCTAATAATATGCCTTTTTAAGAGTTTTAAACGTCATTCATCAGTGTTAAAGGGTCGCTGATTTCGAATCTAAAGTCAGAACTTTAAAATTCAAGATGGTGGATAGGGTTGCCACCTTAATTTTTTTTTAGTTTTATAAATTCGGGGCTGGCAAAAAAAAATGATACACCAAAAATGGGTCGCTGAATCCGAATCCGTTGTCAGAATTTCAAAATTATAAAATTTTGAAATAGTAGGGTTGCCACCTAATTATATGTCTTTTCAATAGTTTTAAACGTCATTTATCAGTGTTAAGGGGTCGCTGATTTCGAATCTAAGGTCAGAATTTTAAAATTCAAGATGGTGGATATGGTTGCCACCTTAATTTTTTGTAGTTTTACGAATTCGGGGCTGAATGCAGCTTGTATGCCAAACACTTTTTGACAACATCTGACGTAAGGCCGCCGCTCTTATTTAGGGATAAAAATTCAGCGTTAGCGGAAAGCGGCTGGCAACGCACCGCTTAACGCTCTTATTTAGGTTTCACTGTTACAAATATTGAACATAAGATGAAATAGAAACTAATTAATTATTTTGCTTTTTAAAATATTTCAAGCCGCAATAAAAAGCAAATTTCATTAAATGATGTGAAAAAAATTGTTATTCGGTGGGTCCCAGGGGTCGTTGATCACGAATCCGACTTCGAAAAAGTTAAAAAATGGCATCGAAAAAATGGCGGTTTAATTTATTTGTTTTTAATTTAATAACAATATTTTTAAATTATGTTTTAAAATATTTGTTTTAAATATTTAAGTTTTTGCGTTAAACTTTTCGTTTAAATAAATGTGTTAAAACTTAAAATTTTTGCAATGAAAGTATATTAAAAAACATTATTTTGAAAACAAAAACACTTGTTTTAAATTAAACTGTGTTTAACTTAAATGAAATTGTTTCAATCTCTTTTTCAAAAACAATTTCGTTTAATATAAACACAATTTCATTATATTTTAACACATATTTCTTTCAGCGTAGGAAAGCTATCTGGCTATTTCAATACATAGAAGTTAAAAATCAATATCTCGAAATGCGATTGCAGTATTATGAAGGGATGGAAGAAGTACCTCTTCCTAATTTTAGCCGGAAATCAAGGTTAACTATCTTTCAATACAATATTAAAATCAAGTCAAATGTTTGGGAATCATAGTGGACACGAGATTCTACTTTAAATCATAATTCAAAAATATATCGGTGACTTATCAGTCGCACTGACCATCTCCGATTTGGCTCAAATTTTGTTCCTAGATTAGTTTATTGCTTAGAAAACTAAATCCGAAGTTATAAATTTTTAGAACCATTTTTCAAGGCCATAATAGGGTGTATTTTGAAACGACGTAGCGCAGTCAGTTTAAATCCGATTTTCGTAAATAAGGTATCATTGAAAAGGTTATTTCGTTTTTTTTTAAGGGAAAAATATAAAACATTTGGAAAAATTGCAGTAATTTGGCCCATTCTTAATTTTAAAGTTTAATGCCATGCCAACAACAGGCGCTATAATTTTTTTTCAGTTTCTTTATTTTGGTCTTTTGTACGTTTCAATACCTTTCTAACGATATAAAATTAATGTGTGCTCTTGAAGGGTTCAGAAGTTATGGCGTAAAACATGAAGTGTTAAAGAATTTTCAATAAAAATTCAACTAGCTATCAAAGCTTTACAACATACATGCTCAGCAAGTAGTCTATTTCGCCCGCTTTTCCCGTCATACAAATTGTTTTCTATTATAAACTTGTGTTTTGCAAAAATTAAACACGTACACACAAAAATACAAGCTGCTGTAAGCGATCGCCTAATTTTCAACAAATTCAACTTTTTTTCAAATTCAACAAAAGGAAAAAAAATGTATGCTGCAAAGCTTTGATAGCCAGTTGAATTTGTATTGAAAATTCTTTAACACTGCACGTTTTACGCCATAATTTCTGAACCCTTCAAGAACACACCTTAATTTTATATCGTTGGAAAGGTATTGAAACGTACAAAAAACCAAAATAGAGAAACTGAAAAAAATTATAGCGTCTGTTGTTGGCATGGCATTAAACTTTGAAATTAACAATGGGCCAATTTACAGCAATTTTTTTAAAGTTTTATATTTTATCCTTAAAATAGAGGAGATAACTCTTCGAATGATACCTTAGTTAATAAAATATGATTTAAATTGACTGAGCTACGTTGTCTCAAAATAGGCCCTATTTTGGCATTCGAATGGCTGTGGATCCGCAAAAAAAAATTTTTTAAACTTTTAACTCCAGAATTGGTTTTCTTAACAAAAAACCAACCTAAAAACAAATGTTGAGCCAAATCGGAGATGGTCAGTGCGACTGATAGGTCACCTCAATCTGAAATGGGCGATATAATTATATTTGAGCTTAATGTAAATCTATGTTCCCTCCTAATTGCGTCTTATTAAACGTGCTGAATATCTTAAATCTGAGATAAAAATAAATATTTATAAAAAATATTACGGCCCATTTTGAAAACAAATACTTGTTATATATGGTTCAACATATTTTAATTACAAATGGAGAGATTGAGTTTATTTGAGCGTTATGTACTGAGGATGTGCAGGGTATTAAATATTTTTTAAAGAGCGCAACATTTATTCGATTCTCTTCGATTCCATCATTAACACTACCAGTGATGTTACATAAAATTTGTGTTAATACCGTACTGTACAGTAAATTTTACTGTTTTTACAGTCAAATTACTGTACTTTTTAAAAAGAACAAAATCGCAAGTACTCATAAAAAAAGCTTTACTTATACTTACAAAAAAAAAAATATATTAAAAGTAACAAAAACAATAACAACAAATTATTCAACGTATTAAAAAAATTAAAATTTTAATAGGTTCATATTGGATTTGTAACATAAATATCGCTCATTCACTCGAATAACATCATAACTCAAAAAATATATTTTTGGGTTAATGATGCAGAATTATTCTTTACATCATGCTTTATATTGTATAAAAATTTCATTTGTGATATGTCTCAAAGTCTTTAACATTGACTTATTATTTTATTAACATGTAGTTTCATTTTTAGTTTTTATATGGTATATTTATGAGCATATTCTTCAGATTTATAAAAATGGAATTTAAAGATTTTTTGGTGTTAAAATAGTTTCATTTTCTTGAGCTGTTTGATATCATTTTTTTATAAGTTTAATGAACGTCAAAATAAACAATTTAATAGCCTATGTTTATATATTTGTGCCGACAAGAAATAACCGCTAAAGTCGAGTCAGTTGAACTAATGATGCAGATGTGTTCCACGCATATAGTTCCGTACACACACAAAATCCAGAGATTATAGCGTGATTCCAGCCAAAGTTATCACAAAAAAAGCAAACTGCCTTTCATAGAACTTATATGGAGATCGAAAACTTTAAAGAAAAGTTTCTCGAAACATTGAAATTACACTTACTGCTTTATTCTGTACAACGATAATGCACACCAACGACACGCAAGACACGAGAAGCAATAGAATTTCGTATAGAAAAAAGTATTGCTTCTCGTGTCTTGCTTGTCGTTGGTGTGCTGCTTCGTTATACAGATTAATGCAGTTAGCTGTTATTCTTTATCGACACAGATATGTATGTACTGCATACTATTTTTCTACATGATGATTATACAAGTTTTTGATAAGGGATTGGAAGTGAGTATCTTCAAGAACGATATTGCTACAATCACAATATTTTTTTAAAGCTTTGGTGTGCAATATTCATTCAAGTGTGTCCGTGTTTCATCTATTACGTATTTTCATTTTATTTAGGTTAACAGAAAACATTCGCTGCACTGTGGCTGAACTATGTGGCAAACAAAATATATATGTTAATAATTTACTTAAATGCAGAAACATAAAAAAATCGTCTCCCTTTCTAAGATTTTAGGTTTGTTTCCAAAATGGAAAAAAAATCTGTCTTATCAATTTTTTTTAATTTGTCTTACTTGGCGAAATTCTATTTCAAGATCATTAATATCATCTTTTTTATGGTAAGTGGAAAATGTATGCATAATGGGACTACCGAAGTATTTTTTCAAAATATAAAGGTACCAGGACCGGAAAACTTTTCAAGAATCCTGAATCGTCCTGATTTGATTCCTGAGAATCGAAAGGTTATCTTTTCTTTAATTGAGTAACACATTGAACAAAAAAAGTTAAGTAATTTTTCCTGAATTCGTGTTCCAGTAGAGTATCCAAATTATTTTCTAAAAGATATGCAGTTATTTATTTTCCAAGTAAATTTGTTGTAAAGGTAAATAATTTAAAGGAATATTACTATAAAAAGTTATGGTAGGTAGATGTTAAAAATATTTTTTCGCAAGAATTCTTTTTGTGTATTTTAATAAAATTACTGTACAAAACGTTGACTTAAGGGTACAAATTCATAATTATTATATTTAATTCACTATTTACTGTTTGCCTGTATGGGGCTCAAAATTACTACCGCGAGCAGACCAAAGAGTAAAGCCTGGTTTTCACTAAGTCAATTTCAATGGCAACTATCACTGATGTCAGTAGGCATTTAGACCATATGACGTCAAATGCGTTTTCATTGAAACCCAAAAACTGACATAAAATCGAATGTCAAAGATTGACGTCGAATTTATAAGTCAATTGATTGCCATACTGTTTTCACTTTCGATGTTATTTGTGAAATGCCATCGGTTTGTTCAGTTGTGCTTTTTTTATCAACAACAGCTGATGTTTTATATTTGAGATTGTTAGAAAATGTTTCTTTTTGGTGTAATTTATAAAATACTGTTGATTTTATTAGATTAATAACAAAAGTGCACTTAAACAAAGATTATCACAGTGGCCGCTGTTGGTTCAAAAGACACCCTCGCCACGTTCTATCGCAAGATACGTGTTCAAGATTCGCGCAAATGACAAATTCCTGGTAAAGCGACCGCAACAATACGAATGCCGAAAATGCGTCCTGCAACAAATCCCTTGGAAGCAACACCGGCCACTGCGATAATCCCTGTTTAAGTGCACTTTTCCTTTTAAACCAATTAAAATAACAATATTTAAATAACTTTGCCAGCAGTGAAATGAAAAATAATTAAAACAAAATTATTTTGTAGGCAACAACTGACACAATGTGCCAACATGTTGGCATTTCGATTTTTCTTGTCATACAACGATATCTTGATTGACAAGCAAAATTCTATCTGTTCTCACTTATTTGAGACTTTATATGACAATCAGTGGTCATATATAACAACAAATGTAAATGACAATACGTTTCCATTAGATTGACAACATTTGTGATTGAAAACTGACCTAGTGAAAACCAGGCTTAAGAGCAAAATAGAATGGTACCGTTGTGTTAAATGAGCACAATATATTATTTGCTTTATTGTAGTTTTTGTTCGTGATCGTAAAAAAAACCAAAACAGTAATAAATGTACCCTTCTTCACTGAATGTTACTGCTGCTGCCATGACTTCAAAATTAAAATTCTGCAGAACAGCAGCAAAAGAATTTGTTGACACATGACGCAATTTTTTTTTTTAAGCAGCAGTAACAATTGGTGAAGTGGAGTAAATTTGTTACAGTTTTGGTTTTTGTTAACGATCATGAGCAAAAATCACACACAACGTTACTATTCTCTTCTGATCTTTTTCTTTTGCGCGCTTATGGTAGTGTTTGTGTTTGACTCAAAGGGCCACACACGGAATAGAAGGAGAAAGAGTTTGCTGAGTTCGCGCTTTTGTAGCGTTAAGTATAAGGTAAGATTTTTCTATTCCCTGGTTTTATTCATACAATTACAATACGATATGTTTAATACATGAGCTTTATTAATATAAGCGATACTTGGTATAACTAAGTATATTAACCCGAATCACCCTGAGTATTTTTTTTTCAATTTCAGAATGACCTGTTAACGCAAATATAAAATGGTTTAAACTAACCCTCCAGGAAATGTGAGCATTCCTGGATGTTACCAGGAAACATTCCATGGAATGTAGGAAGCATTCCTCTTTGTTGCACACTCCATTGCTTTTTTAACATAGCATGTTATTAGAGGGAAACATTCCTCCCCGCTGTGTTAAAAAGTCATGTGGAAACATTGCTCTTCGCTGAACTCAAAAGTGCATTGAAAGCAGTCCTCTCCCCTGTTTTAAGAATTAATGTGGAAACATTCCTCTCCCTTGTTATGAAAATGGATTCGGCCAGGATTCGAATCCGGGACCCCCGAGCGAGAGTTGAGCGCGCTACCACTAGACTATCGAATTCTATAATAAGCGGCTAGAAAACAATGATATTAATATTTTCTATTGTCATTGCTTGACAATAAATAAAAGTTTCCACATGCATTCTTAAAGAAGCGGTTTGGAAACAATATATATACAAAATTACCCTTAAGCTTCCAAAATATGCGGTGGGGAAACAATATAAATACAAAACTACCCTTAAGCTTTCAAAAGATACGGTGGGGAATGTTTCTTTATCACTTTTAGATGGAAGCCTTCCGATTTTTCCTGGAGGGTAAAATAAGCACATTTTAAGTGTTTGTGTTTGCGTTCCCATACGGTAACGACAGGGTGTTTTGGGTTACTGCTTCTATATCTTTTTGTTTTGCATCCTCTAGCAACTAGTCAACTATTCACTAGGTGAACACAATTTGAGTATATTCCCTTTTATCAGCTTTTTAGGAAAAGTTTTAAAATTAATTATATTCTTCAATATATTAGTGTATTCTTATTCGCCTCTTTTAGGGTCTCAGATACTTAAAAAAATGCTGTAAGACTCAGAATGAAACAGTGCCTGTTCGGTTATTTAAATTCTTATATTATTACTTCTAAAAACTGCAAATGGAAATTTCTTGGGCAAAAAAGAAAATATGGTCATTTCAAAACTGGCGAAACGTACGATTTGTATGACAAAATATAAAAAAAAGAGAATGAAAAAGTATCGCTTTTAAAAGATTTTTATATTGGCGTAGTAATTAAGTATTAAGTTAAAAAATTGACAGCAATCGACCTTTAGGATTAAAAGATACAAGAAAAAATATAGGATGACGTTACGTTTCAAAAACAGAAGTGATTTTTGACTTGGATTACAAAATTTGCTCTGGATTTTTATACTAGGCTATTATCTAGCGTGACATTAATGGCTATAAGTTACTTAAATTTCCATTGCAGTTTAATTGGGTAATTAAATAATTAGGTAGTTTGGTCATTACGTAATTTAGTAATTAAAAACAAATTTAATATATTTTTCTTTCCTTGCCTCAATCATTTTTTCATTATATTTACCCAATGCCTTCTATTTTTACTAAAACAACAAAATTTATACAACATTTATTGAACATTTACGGTACGCAAACAGAGCTATTGTTAGGATCCTTAAACTTTGAGATGCCTTTCTAGCACTGATTGGCATCAAGTCCCTCAAAATAGATATTTGTTTCCTACTCGAACTTCTCATTTGAGTAAAACCTCTTGCCAGAGGGGCATGTTTTTAACCTGGAAAACAGCAAATAGTCGCTGGGGGCCTACTCTGGAGAATACAGTGGATGGGGATCCGATTCGTACCAAGCAATTCCTACAATTTATTGGCTGTATCGCGAGCCGAATGAACTGGACATTGTCTTCGTGAAACAACATTTTTTTTCTTTTTCATCTGAGGACTTTTGCCCTAAATTTATTGGACTTTGACGTACAATTGATACAGCAATGCACAGTAATATTGTTTGTTTAATGTTTTACTATATTGAAGGCAGTCGATCTACATTCCAAAAAATTACTGACTAAAACTAATCCGGCCTACTGTTGTGTTTTTGAGCGCTTTAAAAGGCTTTCACCACCTAATAACTACTCTACCGTCTCCCGCAATATGCAACAAATGGGTACGAAAATAAGAAAACAACTATTTTTTTTAATTAAGGGTAACTATATAATTCCGTTATATAAAATTTAAGAGATTTAATTAATTGTTATCTGTTTAAATGTACGTGAATTTTAATTGCTCAAGTAAAAAAAAAGCAACTGCACTCAGAGAAAAAACAGAGGGATTAACAGTGAAAACTGTTAAATCCCATCCAACAGATGAGTTTTTTTAAATTAACAGTCTGGACTGTCAATAAAATAACTATTTTACTCAATTACTGAATTTTCTTTTCTTTCATGTGAATATGTATTGATATCAGCCATCCTAGTGCAGGACAATTGAAATTTCAAATGAGAATTAAGTAAAACAATTATTTTATCAACAGTCCAGACTGTTAATTTCAAAAACTCATCTGTTGGATGGGATTTTACAGTTTCACTGTTGGTTGTTTTTCTGAGTGTGAAAGAGATGGCAACAGATGGTAGAGTTGATGGCCTTGATCTATAAATAGCTTACTGCTTTAAAGCCATATGATTCTCATAAATGGTTAATGAGAACATAATAATTCTTATGAATTTGTTCGAACAAGTGTAGAATCCTATTATTCTTATACAGTGGGTTGATCACAGATTAATCACCCAAGACTACTGAAGAGGAAATTTTGCGATTTCCGAAACAGGCTGTATAGTCAGCTGTGTGATTGACTCTATACCAGTGGTCATCAACGCATAGTTCAAACAACAACAAAGATAGCTTTCCGAGTGCACAGCTTTACACTGAAACAAGAAGTTGTTAAAAACTCTCGCACCATTTGGTGCAATAATATATTGTCGAGTGTTGGTTTTTCAATATAATGTTTTCGTTTTTATTTTTGTGTTTATTTTTCGCTAGTTTAACATAGAAAAGAGCAAAAAAGAGCTTAAGTAGAGTGTATTAATGTTTTTTTCATATCTATATAAAAATTATGTGCTCTTATTTTTTCATTAAAATTTTTAATGTTTTATGTTGTTTTGTTTTAATTTTAATTGCAGATTTGAATTAGAAACAGTGTTAAAAAAATTAACTTACATTCATAAATAAGACATCGAGACTTATTGACTTAAAATTTAAAGCACAGGAAAAAAAACAAGTTTTTATGCAGTGTACAAACGATTTTCAGAGTTGTTGTGGTTGCTTTTTCAAAAAACTTAATTGATTTAAAGCTCGCAATTAAAATTAATGTAAATGTAAAAGCTTTTTAAAATATTTTTAATAATAAGTAAATGCGAGACCTTTATATTGCACCTTTTTATTTGAAGAAAATCAAGTTACTCAAAATTAAGTTAATGTTTTAAAAAATTTAGCTTGTTTCTTAAAAAAACAGTTATGAAGATTTTTTAAATATTATTTTGCTAATGTACCTAATATTCGTTTAACAATTTTTTTTTATAAAAAATATTTTCTTTGATAAGTTTGATTAACAAAACAAATTATTCGTGGCTTTAGACAAAATTCTTTTGCAATATAATTGAAGTATAAACTTCGGATTTCTTGGATTGACAAATGGAAAAATATTAAAAAACTAGCAAAGTTCAAAAAGGAATTACAAAAAAACCGATTCATTGATTTAGACAAAACTTTTTTAATTTTATTTGATTTGTTAAATTTTTTTTTTAAATATTATCTGCATAATTTCATAGACAAGAAAGTAATGAAGTTTCAAAAAGTGAGTTTTATAAGTTTAACAGTTTGCAAAGTAGCCATTGTTACCCAGTATTTTTAATATTTCTATATATTTGGTGTAATTTTTAGATTTCAAATCATTATCTTTCCACTTCGTAATGTTTAATTTAGCCCTAAGTTTAGTTTAAGTGTTCTGATTAATTTTTAAGTACATATAAATATCATAGACAACATGCCTCAACGCCACAAGTAATGTCGGGAGCAAGCATTATTTTTCCATTTTATACACAACATCACAATCATATATATTCCCATTCCTTAGTCACTACAGCTGGTTGCTTTCACTCTCTCTAATACTTTAAAATAACACAACTATAGTTCTAAGTTTTACCGTCAAAGTATCTATTAAGAATTGTCTCTTTGTAAAAGGTTAGAAAGAAAAGTCTCAATAAAAAATAAATTAAATTTTAATAAAATTGTCACTATCTGAAAAGCAGGTGACAATTTCTATAAAAATTTATTATTTTCGATTTTGAAATTTTGTTTTGAAATCAAAAAATTACAACAAACATAGAAATAATAAAAGTACTGAATAACAATTGTTTGTTTGCCAAAATAGGGCTGTAAGTATAAAAGCTTATATGGCTGGTATTATAGGCCGAGCAGTGTTCATAAAGTTATTATACACGGATGTGAAGTTATTTTAGCATTTTCCTTACCAATTGGAACATTGTCTGCAGAGGCATTGGAAACACGGCACAAAGAATTTAGAAAAAAGCCGACTTAACAATACCCTTAAATGCTCGAGAACTAAGTTTAATGCAGGTGTAACGAAAAAAGTGTCACTGACATCTGAGCCACCGTAGCATCCAAAAGATTTCAAAATCCTTATATTGTTTGTAGTGGTTCTGACGAAGAAGTCAGTAGCGATGAATGTCAGTACCTTTCAGTACGGCTCACCAGTAACGAATGAGTGAGTTCACTAGATATCGTCAATCACCTCTGATTACCAACTATACCTTTCACTCATGAATTTAACACGGAGATGTCATTGCTGGTAATGATAACATTACTCTCTGCATTACCATTCAATAGCTACTTCATTAGTTATGTTACCACTAGCTAATACAACTTGTACACACTGTACCTCTTCTTTTCACATCATGAACTTTTTTCAAATTTATGTGGAAGAAGAAAAAAATTAAAGGAATGCGTTTGCATTACCTGCTGCATTACCTCGGGTACAAGAATTCACTAGCTACCAGTCATGCATCCAATTATGACCGTTGAAAGTCATGAGTAATTTCCAGTACTGAAGGGCATATGGGCATTTTCAAACTGGCGTTACGGACGATTTGTACAAAAAAATATTGAGGAAAAAAAAAATTAAAATGTCTAAATTTTAAAAAAAGCTTTTTTATATTTGCGTAGTAATTAAGTTACATTTTACAAAGTAAAAACAATCACAACAATCGACCCTAAGGATTTAAAGATATAAACAAAAATATATGCTGGCGTTACGTTACAAAAAACGGAAGTGGTTTTTTACTTTGATTACAAAATTTGCAATACTCTCTGAATTGGGCAAGACTTTTTGTATACAACTTTGCTCAAAACGGTTTAAAATAACATAAGTTTATTTTCCAAGTGATTACATTTAAAAATCTTCTCTGGGTTTTTTATTAGGCTTTTTGATCTGGCGTTACGTTACTAAGATTTCCATCGTAGTTCAATTGGGTAATTAAGTAATTAGGTAGTTAAGTAATTAATTAATTTTGTAATTATAATATATTGTCCTTTCCTTGCCTTAACCATTTTTTCATTATTTTTAGCCAACGCCTACCATTTTTACTAAAACAAAAAAGTTTACGAAGCGTAAACTAAACGTTTACGAAAAACAAACACTACATTAGTGAAACAGTGCAGACTATTTGATAATCATGGTTATTGAATTGATGTATAAATTGCTTAAATTAATAAAATTAAAATTTTTCTCTTTGATAATATCAACAATTAATAAGTTTTTCAGAAATTTTAATTTTTTGGTCACGGTAGACTTTTGGAAATGCTCATATGCATACATTTATTTTCTAACTTTATTTTTTATTACACATTTTGTTAATGAAAAAAGGTTGGCGATTTGATTTTCCAATTGTAAATAAAATAAAATGTACCTGAAGGTGCAGTTTTTTTTTAATACACGTGGAAATATTTATGGACCAACAGATGTACCTTCCATACAGAAATATGTAAGAAATTAATATAGGTCCAAGGGAGGCACCCCTTTAAAAGCCCATAAAAAATTATTTGTCGTATTGTTTTATATAATTTTATTTAAAAAATTTGTTTTATAATATATATTAAAACTCTAAATAAATAAAAAAATTATTGATAGTAAAGTTTAACAGATTAAAAGTATATTATTTTTTATTAATTTTGTTTTATAAATTAAACATTTTTTGTAAAAAATCTTTGTTTAAAAATTTAGTCAAAATTTAATAACTTATATAACTTATTGCATTTATTTTTTTTGTGCTTGGATTTTAACAAAATTTGTTAGAAAGATACTAAGGTTTAAATATTTAAGGCCGATCATAAAGTTTAAGGTCGTATAGTTTTTGTCGCAATAGGTTTATATATAAAATTATTTTTTAAATTACATACAATAATAAAAAACTTTAAATTTATAAGTTTAGTTTTCAGATTATTTGTTTTTAAATAACACAAATTAATGATAACAAATAAATAAATATAAATTGAGCAAGTACACGGTTAGAAATCTTGTACTAAAATTTAAACATGTCTGTACCACATACAAGTCCACACCAGCTTTGGTTTCAAATCTAGTATTTACAAAATAATAAAATATGGTTTTAATACAACTTTGGTTTAAGATTTAGTACAGGCTGGGATTAAAATATTACAAAAAAAAAAATAACAAATACCGTGGGATTCGAACCTACGACATCCTGTTTGTAAGTTCTCTAGTCTTACAACTTTTCTGTTGCGCTATAAACCGAAACGACTAAATTTAGTCTCAGCATTGGCAAGCTAACTTTTAAAGGGTCCAAATTCAAATTTACTATCCAAATAAACTAGAATTTATAATTGTATAAAATATAATTTTAAAATTGTATAAAAAAACTAATACAGAATTGTTCTCAAATTTAAACCAAAAAGCTAAAAAGAATGCTGTAATATTTATTTTGTGCTTAAATTTAAACCAAAAAGCTAAAAGCGAAGCTGTAATCTATCTTTGATTTAAATATTAGTATAGTAGAATTTTAAATATGAGTTAGTATTTAAAAAGTTTATATGCAGTTATATTTTACCTGGACTAAAATATACTCCAAGATTTTTGACCGTGTATGAAAGCACAAGTTTAGCTAAAAACGAATTGAAATACATACTAATAAGAATTTGAATAATAAAGTAGAATAGGATATTTGAAATTAAATACGTATTAACCCATATAATACTAAGTACAAAAGAGGTAAGGCTCTTGTTAAATGTTTCAAGGTATTGAAAATGCTGCATTTGTAGATTATAATCTCTTAAAATGTAAGAAAGTTAGAGCCTTTAAAGTTACGAAGAACTCATGTACTTTGGTAGAAAAATGATTGACAAAAAAATTAAGATAGTTGGATATGCAAAATATCATATATATAATAATATAACTCTGCACCACACAAATCATCTCTAAATATTTTTCTCTTTTTCAAGTATTCATATATTATAAATCATAACTTAAACTTAAGTTTATGTCATGCATACATAAATTCAATTCTTAAGTTTTGCTGATATAATTGAAAAAAAAAACATAGTTTATTCTTTTTATCATAAAAAGCAATCCGTTTTAACTATGCACAAAAGCAATAAACAGACGTTCGAAAATTTAGAATTTTGTGAGAATGCTGCTTATGTCAGCTTAATTATTTTATAGCTTAGCAAAGTCAGCGTCAAGGTACACTGCAGCTTGCCAGCTCCAAAAGCAGCAGCGACACTTTGCTTTGAGATGCTCAGTCGAGCATTTTTAATTTAACAAAAATGCTTCAGGATTTGTGCACAAGAATTTTTTTTATATTTTGTATCTCTATTTTGTATACTTTTTCATTTAATTTTACATGCTTTACAACAACAGACGCTGTACAAACAATTTCCACTTTGCTGTTTATTGATTTATTATGTTTTTGTGTATTTCTTTCTTTTTAATCTATTTGTACATTTTGTATAATATTTTTCATTTTTATTTTATTTTATATGCTTTTGAAGCTCCCTAGCTAAGGTAACATGACATCCTTCGTCCTACCGAACGCAAACAGTGCAGTTACGAAAAGTACACATACAAGCATAAAAGTTCCTATTTATTAATTAAAATAAATACAGAAAAATTGCCAAATATATACAAGCTTTTATGTGCGAGTTCTTATATGCCTGGAAAATGCATCACGGTCTAGGCGCTGCCATTGGAATCCTTAGAGAGGCGGCGTTGAGTTTCGTTTACGTGCCAGAGGGAGACACCTACAATATGAGTTTAAGTGTAAGTGTGTTAGTGTAGTTTTGTGTGTGTCCTATGCTGCTCAGCAGTGGGAAGTCCTTTTAAGAATGTTGCTTTTGGCGTGAACATGCGCTGTAGATTTTCGGAGTTGGCTTTACTTTCGCGATGGGTTGCCCGCTAGTCAATCTGCCAGTCTGACTTCGAATTGAGGAAAATGTTTTTTTTTCGGATACTCTGCGATTAGTGCATCTCACTACGAGCAGACGTTATGATGTCACGGATAAAAATTCAAGCTTGTATATCAAGATGAGATAAATTCTGTTAGTCTTTAAATGAAGATTGGAAAATATTTAAATTTTCAATAACAGTCATTAATGCAGAACTTCAACTTGCAACATTTTCATATTAGAGACTATTTTCTTCATAGCAGTAGCTTCTGACAATGTATTTTTACTCTTATTAGCTGCAATCCAGCCTAAAAGTTAAAGTTTTTCCAATAAAGTTCAACGAGACATGATGCTAATTAACAGACCATGCTGTACAGGGGCGTAATTGGAATAACAATCATGCGATATAAAAAAATAAATGTATTAAAATTTGGGGGAAATTGTGCTAAAATCAAAACAAAGAATCAATACGAATGACTTAAAAATATAACACAACAGGGAGAAAAAAAAGCAGCGAACAATTGCAGTCGACATTCCATAAACAAGGGGATGATGAATAATTAAATTTTTGTCGCCCTTAAAATTCTTTAAGTAGGCAATTTTATTGTTTTTCCAATTATTTAGAATCTCGGTCCATTTGTTTTCATTATGAAAACAAAACAGATGTAGGAAAATTAAAAACAGAAAACTTTTTTGAAATGGTATGAACATTGTTGTTAAACATTAGCTGCATTCAGCGGAAGAAACTGTTGCACAACTTTTGGGCTGAATGGTATGCCCTCTCACATGTACCCTGAGCGGTCACAATTTTATATAGCGAAAATATTTTATGCTACTTCGCTACCTGATCGATTTTTCATATAGCGTGCAGCCATTGTGTCTAAAGTGATGGTAGAAATGACAAGAAAAATTCAAATGTTAGTCTTTAAGTTGATCTATATTGTTGTATGTTGATCGCATATATCTTAAATAAACAAGAATAAAATTGTAAAATCAATAAAATAATTTATGTTGGTTCAACAAAATTACATTTTTTTTTAGTTGGCATGGAGCACTTATAAAAATAATTAGCCATGCGTTGAAAATTTAAATCGCTTTTTTATCATATTTGATAAAAAAAACTTTATTCGCATAACTGCCACAAAACAAAGAATATTATTTCCTATTCTGATAGAAAAAAAAACCATTTCTTTAAGTTTTTCAAATAAAGTAAGCCTTCTTATATGCTTATTATTCTTAACTAAAACTTTAAGGCAAGTTAGAAAAATTAATTTTATTTACAAGACAATAATACTATTTCAAGTTAAACATTTTTTAAAAAAGATGGTACAATATTTAAAGCAATTTCTTCTTGATATTCATTAAACTTTTTATACTGAATCAACGCTCAGGGAAATGTTAAATGTTTAAGCTTAGTGTTGATTCGGAAGATGCGTTATAGTTAGTTGGAGGGTGGTAGATGGAGTAATGTCAGTAAAGATTTGTTTCTATTTAAACAAGTGGAAACTGCCGGGAAACACGCTCGCGGGGAGACAATGCGACAATTGTACTGTGCGACTTAAAAACGAATTATCTCGGTAATGCGAGGTTCTATTGGGCATCGACACCAGCGTTGCCATATGGTCCGATATATCGGATATGTTACGATTTTAATACTTGAACCCGACGTTTCGATATTTGACCAAAATTCTTGAAAATGTTACGATTTCAGAAAAAGTAGATCCGACGTCCGATTTTGCATATATTTTTATATAAAGGGTGTTTTTTATAGAGTAATACAAGTTTAAATCATAATGAAACATAGTAATATATTTTTAATATCAATAAAACGAGCTTTATTTGATAGAAAATTTTATGACATTATTGATTAAATATGACTTCGGCCACGTAACCGCCACGGCTGACACGTACAAAGCGCAATCTGGAACACCAATTTTCACAAACTTTTCGCAGCATTTGCAGCCGTATCTCGCCGATAACTCTTCGAATGTTGATTTCCAGGTGTTCAATTGTTTGTGATTTATCGACGTAGACAAGTGACTTTACATAACCCCAAAGAAAATAATCCAATGGGGTTAAATCACACAATCTTGGAGGCCAATTAATTGGGCCATTTCGTGAAATTATTTTTTCGTCAAAAGTTTTCTTGAGTAAATCAATTGTAGCGCCCGCTGTGTGGCATGTGGCTCCATCCTGTTGGAACCACATATCAGCAAGATTAATGCCAGCTAATTGAGGTATGAAAAAACTTCGAATCATGTTCCTATACCGTTCACCATCGACCGTAACATTCTGACCATAATCGTTTTTGAAGACATGGGCCAAAGACTCCGCCAGCCCATAGAGCGCACCAAACAATAATTTTTTATGGATGTAATGGTGTTTTGACAAAAGCTTGTGGATTCTCTTCACTCCAAATACGACAATTCTGTTTATTTACGTACCCATTCAACCAAAAATGGGCTTCATCGAAAAATAAAATTTTCCATGGAAATTCAAAATCAATATCAATTTGTGCTTCAGCCCATTCGCCGAATTGGCGGCGCATACGATGGTTGTTTGGCTTCAATTCCTGCAAGAGTTGAATCTTGAAAGGTTTTACGCCAAGATCTTTTCGTAAAATCTTCCATAAAGTGGAAGGACACAACCCCAGTTGCTGAGAACGGCGACGAATTGATTGATTAAGATCATCTTCAATGCTTTCCTGTACAGCGGCTACAGATTCTTCAGTGCGCGCTGTACGGCGTCTCACGGGATGCACATTATCAGTAACAGTAAATGTGGTCCGAAAACGATCTATTGTTCTTCGAATTAGCAGCTCTGAAACACGATTATGTACGCCATTAAATGGACGAAGTTCACGATAAGTTTAACGAACAGAACCATTATTTTGATTAAATATTTCCACAATTTGCACGTGTTGCTCTAGTGAAAGTCGATCTATAGTAAAATGTCAAAGCAAAATTTAACAAAAGGCAACTATCAGCTGTCAAATAGGTGGTCAAATAAAGCAGTGATGCCAACTCAAAGTTGTATCACTCTATAAAAAACACCCTTAACATATATATATATATATATATGAAAAGAACAAAATTAGTATAATAAAATTGATGGCAACTTTAAAATAAAAAGATGCGATGGTACTTCTGCATTTCCAATAATGGGAAAATTTATTTTTGAATTCTTGAGCTTACCGAATTCCTCAGCTAACGTTGAGCAACTTTTAGTCAAATAAATATTAATAAAACTAAAGTTCACAATAGGTTCGAGTTAGACACAATGGAAGGAACTCTGCATGCAAAAGATTATGCGCGTATGAAATCTTTTAACTGTTTTAGTCTTGAAATTAATAAAGAATTGATAAACAAATTTAATAAAGCAATGTATATATGACTTCGAAAAAATTATATTTTTTTATACATATTTTTTTTTCACTAAAATCTAATTTTTTTGTAGTTTTTGGTGGCTTAAAACAACAACATTTTATTGTTAATTTACTTGTAGCAAAAACTTTACATTTATAGGGTTAAAATTGAAAAATTATGTATTATAGCTCTATATATTTCATTTTTACCGATTTAAGAGATCTACATTAAACCAAACTGTGTTGCATTTGTATTTAAGTTGATTTTTACTCTTCGTTTGTGTGTTCAAAAATATTTTCAAAATGTAATTTATTATAATATATTTTCCATATTTATAATGATTTTTGAATTAACTTTTGAAAAAAATGTGCTTTATTTAAATAATTAAACCTAAAATATTCGTCATAGGTCTAATAAAATGCAATATTTTATTTGTCTTCTTTGTTTTAAAATGCGACTGAAATTTTCTTAGTTTTTGTTTTCAGAGTTTCACAAATACGACGAAAAATCCGACGAGCATAGTGCAAATGTTACGCTGTAAAATTTTTTTTCATGGCAACACTGATCGACACAATGATTAAAGGGTAGACTTGGAGAGCTGCCCGAGTGAACCTTGGAAATAAACGAGCTGACGGAGACAGACAATATATCTCCCTTGAACACTTACCATAGTTGTATCTATACAGAAGGCTGAGGAAACCAATATTACGTCCATGCCCAAGACAGTTCATAGAGATTGAAATATTGTCATCCCCTATCAAATATATCGAAGGTCTAGAGGTCTATTCTGACCCCGTGGGGAGTTATGGGCTAACTTTGTGTTTTCCGGAGGTTGTTTCACTAAAAATGCTCTTGCAACAAAATTTTTTTAAGTGAAGCTTTATGCAAAGACATTTTAGAAAGACAATTTCATGACCTTTCCAAAGATATGACACAATTGTAGAGATTTGTTTCACAAATAGAAGTATTTGGTGGTTAAACCAGCAAATTTTGTAAAAAAAAATGCACTATTTTTAAGTTTAAAGTGAATTTTGTCGGAAGGGCGTGACAGAGGATAAGGGGAAGGATAGGGTGATTGAAAAAATGTATGTTTTCATTCCAACTTATTTGGATTACAATATTTTGGATTACAAGACTTTAGAAAGTCGAAAATCTCTTTAAAGGGAAGGTTTCCAAAAGTTGGCAAACCTAAAAATGTTCGAAATATTAAGTAAATATAATAAACTATAAGAATATGTCAAAAGTAAAGACAATAACACACAAGGAGGAATAAAATTCCACCTGGAATATGACAAAAATTACCGTTTTTGAAAATTCGAGCAAATCCTCAAACAAATATATATTAATATTTTAAACAATAATTTTTGGTTAATAAATAAGTTCAAAATATACTAAGGAAGTAACTGCATTGGAAAACCAACTTAAGCTAAGGTTCCCTAAAATGTTTACACAAATTTTATAGTATTCGATTATTTGTCAGCAAGTTTTATTGCAAAATAATACCAGTATTGGATGCACATTCTAATGCAAGCAATTATTTTCTATAATGAAAATTAAAAAAAAAATATGCAAAATTTCCGTTTGAGAAGTCAAAATTCTGATATGAGCTTGGGATCAATAATGCGCCTTGCCTCCACATTTCAGAATTGAATGAAATATTAAAAAAATTCTTACTGACTTTGTAAGCCAAGCTTTGGCATAGATTTTTAGTACTCTTTAAAGAGCTTGTCAGAGCAATCGTGACTCCAGCCACAAATAAAATGTTATTGTGCTGACTAGTGTAAAAACATGTACAAAAAGAAAGCGAAACAGTTTTGCATACCTGATTTCAATTTTGGGGGTTGAGCCACTATTGCATTGAGTAGCTCATATGCGAATTATTTAAATAAAGCACTAAAAATATATTGTTTAACTTGAATTAAAAAAAAAATTATATATTTTAAGCCACAAGTTTTCTTGCGAAGAAATTTATTGTGATGTGGCGGTTTAGCTTGAAGTAAATTCAGAATTTTAAACTAATTAAAAAAGCAATTTTAAAACCACAATATTATTAACCTTCATGAGAGTGACGAGGTACCCGGAAACCTTTTGCGTTTTAAAACAAATAATTTTTTCATGAATGACCAAGATAAAGTACTGAAACTTACTGAGAACTCCTAATTTTCTATTAACTTCACCTTTTTTACAATAACAGGAAAATCAACAAATTGTGGTGGGTGGGGGGGTGCCGATAATATTTTTACACCTTTACTGGTGTGACGAGGTACCCAGGTACCTTTTTGTGTTTTGTATGAAACTTCTTAGAAACAATTTTTTTTGTGTTTTAAAAGAAATTAAAATATTTTTTGTTTGAAACTAAAAAAATATTCTTATTTTATTACAATAAAAAATAAATTCTGGTTTACTAAGATAAAATACATACTCTTTTGAATTTTTTACCAAATGTCTCAAATAACAGCAGCTTTTTCTTTGGCTAAACGAATATGCTGAGTTGAATTGTTGTCAAACCGTATGGAGCATAGCAAGCGATTGAATCTGTCCTGAGACAACTTAGGCCGAATAAAAGGGAAATGATATTGGTTTCCACAATTCAGTCAGATCTTCCCTATTAGATTTGTTTACACCACAACAAATTAGTATACCAAAATATGCATCTAAGTAAGAGTCAGTGAATGGCATATATACTTAGTATATGCTTTATAATTTGGTCGTTTCTTAGCATCTGGATAATTTTCTTCTATTGCTGTAGTTTTCAGTAGTTTCAGTAGTT
The DNA here is from genome assembly GCA_963920525.1 of Dichetophora obliterata. Taxonomy (NCBI): domain Eukaryota; kingdom Metazoa; phylum Arthropoda; class Insecta; order Diptera; family Sciomyzidae; genus Dichetophora; species Dichetophora obliterata. The sequence goes on along the minus strand of OY986439.1, from coordinate 89,530,873 downwards.
TTCCCTTCTTTTCTTTTTTTTTCTCTCAAAATTATATCGCACATTTCAGATGATAAAATACTTTTGAAAATTTCTTTAGCTGTATATAGTTTGGTGTGGTTTGCTGCACAGCCTCGATAATACATAATATTTCGACCAATAGTTTTTGTTTGTGCAATTGGATCAAGTATCCACTGTGTTCCATCTTTTGAAAGAGTAAAAGTTCCTGACCTTACTGCAACACTATCATCCGATGTATATGGGTCCTCTTCTATTTCAATTACACCATCTTGTTCAATATCCGATACTTCAAAAGCAGTCTGGTCTATTAGTGGAATATAATCTACTTCGGTATCAGAAGCCGCTAATCCTTCTTCGACACTTTTTAAAACGTTAAAATGTTGCTCTTGCTGAAGTATTCATATTTTCAATTTTTTGGTTATTGTATTTTAATTCTCACTTCACAAAATATTTTCACAAAGTAATGCCAAAAATAACACAAGAACAATGGTTCGATATCAACAGTTTTAGAAATTGATTTCAACTGAATGTTACATGTGCAAGAATCTACATGGATTTTTACGATCATGTACCGTACTAGAGCAGCGATACCCTGCAAAAATATTCTGATGCATGAACAATAACCACAACATCGGCAAAAGCGAGAAAATACGCAGAAGCTATGTAATTATATCTGCAAATAGCAACACTTAGGGGGCGTTTAAAGTGACGACTTGTTGCTTTGCCGATCATAACTGAAACTCAAAATCGCATGGGAGCAATAGAGAGCGCAAGTCAAACATCTCTTTTGCCCCAATGAATTTTTGAGTTTCAGCTCGGCTCGGTTCGTTCGTAAGTCGGCACTATAAGCGCGACCTAAGATAATTATTTTTTATTTATTTATTTATTTATTTATTTATTTATTGCTTGTCAAGCAGAGATGAGATCTCATTACGAACTCTACAAAACATTTGATTAAATAAAAATTAAAATTAACTTAAAAATATAATAACCAATAACATAAAATTAAAAATGTTCGAGTACACCCATTGGGTTAAGGACCATAAAGAGATTGATTTTACAATAATGTCTAGAACAATTATTAAAAATATCAATATCAGCCAACAATAAATTAGTTACGCGAAGACAATGAGCCAATGGTTCTTGCTGAGAAAAGTTGCTTCTCAGTGTATTGCAACGAAAATGGAAACACCCTCTTAGGTTTCTACGAGGTGAATAAAAATTAATCATAGCTAAGATACACGGACATTGAATATTGCAGTGAATGACATCTCTTATAAAAACAACAGAATTCATTATGCGACGACATTCAAATGAATTCAGGCTAAACAAAGCACAACGTGTTTTATAGGAAGGTGAATTGATTTGCCAATTCAACTTTGAGAACAGATATTTAGAAAAAACTTTCTGGACTCTTTCCAGTCGCCGAATATGCGAGGCATATTAGGGATTCCATATGAAACAAGAGTATTCTAGGCAAGGTCTTACCAGGCTTTCAAATAGTACCTTAATTGTAAGAGGATTTCTAAAATCTTTAAAATTCCTCTTTAAAAATCCTAGCATAGAGTAAGCCTTGGGTATGACATAATCAAAATTATCTTTGAAAGTAAGCCGGTGATCAAAAATTACGCCTAAATCTTTTTTTAAATATACTCTATCAAGAGTGAGATTATAAATACTGTAATTATAAAATATAGCTGAACTGCTTCTATAACAAGAGAACGATTGACATTTCGAAATATTAAGACAAAGATTACTAGAGGTACACCACGAGGCAACTGAATTTAAATCAGTCTGTAAAAGACTACAATCTTCTACAGACTTTACGGAACGATATAATTTTTAATCGTCTGCAAGCAACAGACACTGAGAATATTTAATAACATGGGGAAGATCATTATTGCCAAAAATTAAATAAAATATTTTTAAAAATATATTTTTGAAATGTTTTAAAGAGTAAAATTCACGGAACATCGATCTAACTGAATATTGAAGCATTTACATGGTATTTTTCTTTATAAATTATGGTAAGGTACCTGGGTACCTCGTCACTCTAATGAAAGTGTTTTTTTTTGTCACTCACATAAGGGTTAAACTCAATTTGATTTTGCACACTAGATATCAGTTATAAGACATTTTTAAAACTTTTAAAAGATATCAAACTTAAATTTATGAAGTATTTAATAATAAAAATGTGGTAACCCTGTAAACATTAATGAGCTATATTATGACTTTCGTAAAGCAGACTCTCACACTCACCATCAGTGCTACCAGTTTAGCTATTTGATAGCTAGATTCAGACTATTTTTTCGAGAATTGTGTTTTAGCTCCTAACTACTTTTTTAGCCTTTTCTTTTAGAGCTTGGCAATTTTTAGCTACTACCCTTTTTTATTAATAAAGCGTAATATTTATAAAAAATTTTAAAAAAAATTATCAAAAATACCGTTATTCAATTTAATACAAATAAAAAATTTTCAAATTTTGTGTACATAAAATTGAATAAATATAGTTTTTATTAATTTTTTATTCAGCAATACATTGCATTTATTTTTATTACTATTTTTATACTACTAATTAAACTATTAAATAAACTTTTTCCTTTTTTTACCCAAAAAAAAAATGGTAAACTCATTTTAGTTATTTTTGTTAGCAATTTTTGCTACAGGCTCAACATTTTTATGGCAACACTGCTCACGATATAAATGGCACTTTTTCTTACGCTCTTTCTCATTTTCTTCGTGCATGTCCATCGTTCCTTTTACCGCCGAATTAGTGCAGCATATGCTGTCGCCCATGCTGCTAGCTGCGGGCAGGTAGATCACCCGTACGGGCAAAACGTCTTTGGACACCCCTAGTTTAGACGATACATAAAATTAAAGGTAACGTCATGTTAAAGTATCATCGACATCATCAAATGATTCTCGTCATACGTGATGAGAACCCAGTGGCGACATGTTGTTACTTCACTGTCGAAGCGAAGTTTTCGATCTGGCAGTATGTTGTAACATTTTCGTTCCACAGGCAATTTGGTTAGTTTCGAAGTTATGTTCGAACATTAAACAGCTACATTCAAGCTTTTTTTCTGATACTTGGCATGTTAAATAACGTAAATCAATATTTTTTTTAATTTTTAATTAATATAAATGTTTTATTTAAACTAACAATGACAAATTTATTATTTCAACAGATAACATTGTTTGGCAAAAATAAAGAAAACCTAATTTGAACAGTTTTAAGGTAACCATATACATATATACTTTTATTAGAGCCAATACTTTTAATATTTCACTTACTTAAAATCATTATTTAACAATTCTTTGTTAAATAAATGGTAAGCAATGCTTTAATGAATAAATATTTGCATTTATATTTACTTCGCTTCTCGATCACTGCCACCAAATCAAAGTGATACTTTATCGCAAATATCGCCTGCCGAAAGTGTTACAACATACAGACTTTCGATAATTTCGACAACTTCGAAACTTTCGAAGTTACAACATGTTGCCACTGGCAGCAAGAAGCGAAGTAAATATAAATGGAAATATTTATCCATTTAAGCATGGTTTTATTTATTATATATAATTTATTTAACAAAGAAGAGTTAAATAATGATTTTAAGTTAGTGAAATGATAAAAGAAGTGTCTTTAATAAAAGTATATGTATATGATTACCTTAGAACTGCTTATTCAATTTAAATTGACTTTATTTTTTCCAAACAATGTTATTTGTTGAAAATAACTAATTTATAATTTTTGGTTTAAATGACATTTTTTATTAATAAAACAGTTTTTAAAAATATTGATTCACGTTATTTAGCATGCCAAGTATCAGAAAAAAGCTTGCGTGCAGCTGTTAAATGATCGAACATAACTTCGATACAAACCAAATCGCCTGTCGAACGAAAATATTACAACATACTGCCAGATCGAAAATTTCGCTTCGATGTTCGCTTCGACAGTGAAGTTACAATATGTCGCCACAGGTCTCACCAGACGAACAATTTTTTTATCTTGCATTTCATTTTTCTATCTCTTTCATCTCTACCTGCTTCTGTTTACTAGCTGTTTAAATCTGAGAGTGGAAAAAAAAACACAAAAACACATAAAACAGTCGTTTAACACTATTCAGCAGTCTTCTTATTCTATCATGTTTCAACTAATTTTTTGATCACAAGTAGTTTTATTTAATATTATTATCAATTCATATGATAAAATATATGAGTCATTCTTTACAAATTGCACACCTTCCAGAATTTTGATGTCTCAGATTGGTCCAAAAATTTAAATTTCTTTACGTAAGCTTTCACGCCTATCGGTATTTCTATCGGAAATTTTTTTTACTGAATACCGTTAGGTCATAATTATGAAAAATTACAAAATTTTGTTAATGTCTATCTTACTTAAATCGCCATATTTGGGGTGATGCTAATAAGATTTTAGTTCATTTTGTACCCATTGAAAAGAAGTTTGTTATGTTTTATTTATAAATAATAATTTATTTTTTGCAATTTAAATAAATGTATTAAAATTAAATGAAATTTTCCAAAGATCTCTTTATGTTAGTCCATCAAGAAACTAACATTTTGGACAGCTCATATAAAAAAAATTCTGGATTGAATACCACAGCCATCATTTCACGGTGTTACAAAAAGTAAATGTTTTTCTGTCCTATGAACCAAATGCACATATTCGGAAAGAGGGAAAAAAATAATAATACACGTGTATCGTCGATTTCATGTACACGTCAGAATTTTTTTTTTAAGTTTGAAGTATAAAGCTCGTAGTGGCCTGTGTGGAAGCCTTTGGACCAATTTTTAACCCTTTTTCAGTGATCTAATCGAGCTGATTTTTTGCAGGCAGACTCGTGGAAATGTCTGTAGCACGTCAAATTTTTTAAAAACAATTTTTATCAATTCCCAGTTTTCCCCAATTTTTATTATTTTTGAAAAAAAAATATTTTTTTCACTTTTCTTAGCATAACTTGAAGGGACTCCAAATTTTTAAACTACTAAAGCGTTAGGAAAAAAAAATGTTTTTTGACCCATCCTACTCGATATAGTTGTAGTTAATCAATAGTAACCTTCTAACACTAAACAGTTTTTGACTTTTACAACACTTACAACTGCTCTAGGGGCCCTCAAACGATACCTACATGTCCATCCAACTTCCATCGGACATGTCCATCCGCCTTGATTTCTTGCACACGAACGATACTACATGTGTGATGACTTGACAGGTCGGATAGACATGTAGTATCGTTTGAGGGCCCCTTCTGACAGATGAAATAAGGAATTGCAATATTGTTTTAAGTTCTGTTGTGCGAAAACGTATTTCTATATATTTCATCTGAAAAAAATGTAGTGTCCGACGCGAAATAACTTTTGTTACGTTTATGGCTTATTCGCACCAAGTAAAAATTTCAAAAATATTACTAAAACAGTGGTGAATTCGTTTCAGAAAATATTTAAGACTGCTTATGTTCCTTACTTGTGGTATACTCCGGAAGTCGTGTGCGACTATTGCTACAGAAATTTGTGCAAGTTTACTGATGGAAGGTCAACAATAAAGTACGCTGTAGATACCAACAATTTAGCTACCACGCACGGAGCACTGCAATGAATTGTGCTACTTTTGTGTAACTTTTGCTCAAACAAAAGGGTACCAATTCATTCACCGCAACAAAATTCGCTACGCTAATGTAGAATCGGTAATTCCAGCAGTTCTATACTCACCAGAAGACCGTGTAGCGGCTTCAGTGGAGATTTTTGATAATGTTCCCGAAATAAGCGATGCAGAATCAACAGTTGTACCAAAACTGCTATCAACTTTTCTTCCATCGAATGCGAGATGCGAGAGTCCACAAGTATCGGAATTTGTGGCAACACCCAGTGAAATTGGGACTGCAATGCCGCATTTTATAACGCAAGCCGACTTCAATGACCTCGTACGAGACGGAAATTTGTCGAGGAGAACGAACTGAAACCTTAAAAAAACGAAAACCATTAAAAAAAAATATATACTTCAAACTTAAAAAAAAAAAAATTCTGACGTGTACATGAAAATCGCCGATACACGTGTATTTTTATTTTTTATCCCCTTTACGAAAAAGTAAATTTGGTTCATAGGACAGAATGTGTGTAACACGGTGTTTATTTTTCAGAGGAAAGAAAAGAAAATTGTCCTTCTGATGAGACCTGGTCATATCCATTTGACATGGATGCAAGTAGTATTAACTTAGATGTTCCAGATGGGACTTATACGGTTGATAAAATTGAAAAAAAGATATAAAAATTTTGAGAAAAAAAAAACAAGTTGCCAAAACGGCAACGACTTAATCTCATGTCTCCAATTTGATCAAAATTTGGAGGGTTGATGGGATGCCTAAAGTTAGGACTAAATATAAATTTTGAAGTTTTTTATACATTTTTGTTTATTTTACAGCAAAACCAATACAAAAATCGGGTTTATTGTTTTTTTAAGATTTTAAAAATAAAACGATTAAAAATTTTAAAATATTTTTGTGTCGACTTATTGTGCCTTCTTGCGGAAAATAATAAATTCATAATGTTTTTTAAATTTTTTCCTTTAAAGTATAAAAATTTTTTTTAACAAATTAACTTTTTGCAATTAGCCATTTTTAAAAACTTGAAAAAAATCGAAAAAGTGTTACTAAAATTTTGATTGTTTAATTTTTGAGTGCTCTCAAGTATTACAGGAGTTTTTTGGTATATCCGTGATCGCAATATTTTATGATCTTTTCCATATCTTCCGCGGTTCATTATTGAAAAGTTTAATTGCGAGGTGTCATCACTAGAAATTTTCCAAAGAAAACTAGTTTGTTACATATTTTTTCCAAGAAACTGCAAAAAACTTAATCGAAACACCTTCTTTTTTTTTAAATGATCGGAGGGGGGTCTATTTTCACATCCTTAGGAGTTACAATTATGTAAATTCGCTACAAGAATGTTAAAAAATAAAATAAATTAAACCATCAACCAAAAATCGTTGCCCGAACCTTGTTATTTTGGAAAAAAAATAATTGTAGTTCAGTGTTATTAGCCACTAACAGAATGTATAAAAAGTCTTCTTGAGACCAACCAATTTTGATTTTCATTGGAAAGTGTTATGACTTGAATTAATTAATAATTTTAAGTAAGCTACAATGATTAATTTTCACCAAAAAATAGTATCAAAGTAATCTGTCAGAGTATCCTCATCTTTAAAAAAAGTTTAAAGATATTTTGAATTGTCATCAAAATATATATATATTAGGGCAGGTCGATTTAAAAATCGCCCATTTCTCAGTGAAAATCGTATTCTAGGGATCAAAATAAGAAACTTTGCCCGAGGAACTATACCTCTTAAAAGGAATTCTAATGCCCCAACTTTTCCGTAGGGTCAAATTTTGAAAAATCCCTCTTGACCCATTTAGAGTACCCCAATCGAGTTCAAATGTGTGACCGACCCCTTCTAACTTTAGAGGGCCGATCCACCCATGCCAGTGGCACACCCCCTGGAACCCCCTGGGGATTCCTAAACAAATGTTTGTATGGGGAACTTTGTTTGCATGGGGAACACCACAGGGGGATTCCAGGCGGTGTGCCACTAGCATGGGTGGATCAGACCTCCAAAGTTAGAAGGGGTCGGTCATACATTTGGACTCGATTGAGGCACTCTAAATAAGGTTAAGAGGGATTTTTCAAATTTGACCCTACGGAAAAGTTGGGGCATTGGAATTCCTTTTAGAGGTATAGTTCCTCGGGCAAAGTTTCTTATTTTGATCCCTAGAATACGATTTTCACTGAGCAATGGGTGATTTTTTTGCCTCCCCACAAATCGACCCGGCCTAATATATATAAATAAAAAGAAATTTTAAAACACAAAATCTGGCATTTATCTGCCTCTAATGTGTTTATCATGTATGCTGCATGTCAAATGTGTCAATTGTCTGGCTTCGATAACAATTGTCAGAAATACATCATTATGATGTCGAAACTTTGTGCAATACCACCCCAAAGAAATTACCAAAAAAATCAGACTGATGTTTTTTCCTCAAAAACTCGCAAAAATAACAGCACAGCAAACTTTTCACTTGACCATTTTGTCCACTATTATCGGCAGACAATCTATGAAGCACGACTGTGGAAAACAATTCCATTGTCTGCGGAGAAAAACTACCCTCGACATCATCCAAACATCAGCTAAGATGCAAGACATCAGTGAGCAAAGAATTCATTGAAATAACTACGACTTCGAAATCATATAGAAATTCAATACTAAACGAAGCCAATTGCAAGGTTATTTTGGTCGAATTTTTTTTCCTGGTTCTATCAAAGGACAATTGCAACACACAAAAAAAAAATCAGTTTTCTCGAGGGTGCTTGACAATAAATTTATGACATTCATTAGAACGTCAGATTAAGAAATTTTTGAATTTAAGCAGCTGACGGCGTGTTTGGTTGACTGTTTTTGTTGGTGTTGTTGTGCCAGAGTAGATATTCGTGTACAAGTTGACTTGAGGTCGATTACCAAAGCAACAAGAGCGCAAGGACAACAACGAAATAAGGAAAAAAAAATTGAATAAAAACTGTTTAAATTGCTTTGTGTTGCATACTCTGTAGCGCAAGATTTGGAAAAAATTTAAAATTATTGAAAGTCACTTATGTAAGTGTGGCAGCAGATGTGCGTTTAAATATCTGGTTGTGAAACAACCAAGTCATCCCCATCTCCGCTCAGCGAAATTTCCCCAATAATCTCAGCCACAAGAACTTCTTCAAGTTATTTTTGCTGCTGCAACCGCTGCTGCTGTTGTTGTTGCTGTTTGCTTTAGATGGCGGTTATTTTACATTTTATATAATTAAGTACGCAATGTTGGCTAGAGCACTCGATGTATTTGCCTTTTGCGTTAAACACGCTGCTAGCGTCAGTAACAACAACAACAGCAACAACAACAATAACAGCAACAATAAGCTGTCACTTACCGTTGGGACAAGTGGCAGGATTTATATGCGTACGCAAAACAAACGACCACCACAGGACATGAAAAACGCTTAAACCAGAGGAATCAGAGAGATAAAAGCTCGCCAGAGGGGCTCCAGCCAACATTTGTAAGTGTGTGTGTGTACGTGTGTTTGTGCATTTGTGTATTTGCTTGTTTGCTGTTGGTTCTGTTTGCCTAACACACTGCTTGCTAGAGTACAATGATGCCGCGATTTAGCCGTCTTGGTCTTCGCGGTCGCTGTTTGTTGTCGTCAACACCACCATCGCCATTTGGGACATGTTCACTTACATATTCAATGGAAAACTTTTGTTGTTTTTTTGCTGCAACCTCAACGATTGAAGTGTATGAAGCTAATCAACCCAAAAGCACCCAAACCTAGATCCGTAGACCACATCCGCTGCTATCACCGCACTCCGAGCTACACATGCAAATTGTCGCCACATCGCTGCGTACCAAAAACATATTAAACATATTGTTGTATAAGCTTTTCTTGTTGTTCACTTTACTGCAAAGAAAACCTTTGCATTTTTGACAATGTCCTGATTGTCCTGTTTGTAGATAAGAACATTTAATGCCAGGCTCTTGACTTTAATCACTGAATTTATAGCTCCATCGAGATATGTGCAGAGTTGCTTAAAGGGAAGATGGTGAAGTTGTCAATGGAAGTTGAGTGCAAAGGAAGTGTTGATAATTGTCACAAACATAAATATTTGATAAACTAATACTAAAGGAATTTCACAAAACAAAACTTTATTAAATTGCATATAAAATTTTTTTTTTTTAAAAAAAAAAAGGTCAAAGAACCGAGGCGTGCCTTATACACACAGAGTTTGGTCTTTGACCTGAAACGAAAGGGATAGATTATTAGAGGATGAATTGATTGGAACCATTCGTGAATTATCGACTAGACGGAATAAACGTTAGCTAAAATTTTAATTGTTTCTATAATTCTTAAATGCAGTTAAGAACAAAGTAAGCGAAAAGAACCATGTTCGAACCCGGATTCGAACTGGGGACCTTTTAGTTGATATTCAAGCGCACTCTTCACTAGACTACAAAGGCTGACTTTTCTAAATACAGAAAAGGCATGAAAAATTACTTTACAAGAATGAATATGACTTCAGCAAAATAAAAACTATAAAGAGGAAAACTACACCTTGTTTCAAAGTTATAGGGAAACATAAATTTTTCGGATTTCCGAAGAACGGTAAGTGGTTACAAAAAATTAATAATACAGTACATCGCCTACATGGTCACCTTAAAAAAAACAACAACGATTTTTATCTACTAACGGTATACATTGTGCGAGCTGATCAAGTGTGCAAAAAGTAACGAAACACGTGTTTCATTGCTATAGGGAAAGTGGATTAAGAAATGAAAGTATACAAACAAATCATTTTAATTTTCAATTAAAACTTTATTGTTTCACCTTTATTATTGATAAGACTATAAATCCTATTTGGCATGGAATTCGAATACTGGAGAAGTATTTCTGGAGTCAGTGAGTTCCACGCACCTAAAATCGCAGTTTGCAACTCAGAAACAGTATTAAATTTCCGATAATCTTCATACACTTTCCTTACCATCCATCTCCAGATGTTTTCTATTGGGTTAACATTTGGGGAACAAGCAGGCGACTCAAAACAGTTTATATTTTGACTTTCCAACCAAGTTTTCGTGGACCTGCTTATGTGGATTCTAGCATTATCCTGCTGAAAAATAAATGATTTTTCTGGATAGCTACGGATGAATGGCAGTAAATGGTTTTCTAGCACTGTCTGATACTCCGAGCTATTCATACGGCAAGAGGGCAAGGCCAAATGTGCTTTGCTTGAGCTTGAGAAGGCGCCCCATACCATTAAGGATCCTCCACCGAAATTGCGCTTGGAAAAAATACGCGGCTCTTTGCGCAAGTCTCTCCAATACCCCAAAAAACCATCAGGGCCGTCAAGGTTAAACTTTTTTTCGTCAAAGAAATTACCTAAATAACAAGTAAGATTTTTGGGTGAATTGCTTGGTTTGAGTTGAATCAAGAATTCAAAGGCAGTTAAGTGTTTTCAGTTTTTACTTTTTACCTGATTACAATCCTGGTCCATATTTTCTCGGGCAAATTGGAGTCGAGCAATCTTATGATGGGGTTTTAGAAGCGGTGCCTTTTGCATTTGCTCCCTAACAATATTTGAATTTCGGGTTACAATCCTCCAAATAGTAGAAATACATGCAGATAAATTGTTTTCCTTTTTTATCTTACGAATAGAAGTCGTTGTATTGGACAAAAGGCGTCAAATATGGCGTTCTTTTCTGGCTCCATAATTTTCCTTGTCTCCTAAATAATTACAGACAACATTGACCGACCTTCCCAGCTTTCGAGAAATTTCACTTTTTGTCTGGCCGACAACAAACAAGGCGTCTATGGCCCCTTTTTCCTTCTCAGTTAGAACTTTTCCGCGAGGCATTCTAAAATTAACATAAGGTTATAAACGAATTTGAGTTCAATTCTAAAAAAACACTTACCTGTAAGAAATTCCCTATAGCAATGAAACACGTGCTTCATTACTTTTTGCACTTTTGATCAGCTAGCACAAAATATCACGTTAGCAGAAAAAAGTTGTTGTTGTTTTTTTAAGGTGACCATGTTGGCTATAAACTGCATCATTAAATTTTTTTAAACACTTACCGTTTTTCGGAAATCCAAAAAATTCATGTTTCCCTATAGCTTTGAAACAAAGTGTATTTAAATCAAATAAGGTTGCGTTTCGGCTACTGAGGTAAGTTCGTTTTACATTAAAATGTTTACAATAGCATCAATTTAGAATGAGGAGAAACTATTGGCAAATGAAACAATGCTTAAAAATAAATAAATAAACAACAGATTCAGCAGAGCTTCAACGACATTGGGCTTGAAGTGCGATGATTCAGCCATATCAGTTTATTCGTCTTTCCATTTCCTCAAACCCTCCAGTGGACTTTCAAGACGTATGGCTGTTGTAAGCAAGTATAAAGGGTGAAGGCTTAATATTGGATGGAAAAATTAATGGAACACAGTCTATGAATGATCGAAAATCCTCTCTATGCCATAAGTACAACGCGAAGGAAAGAGAATACATAGAAAAGAAACAAACAAAAACGATTCGCTTGTAAATATTTGTCAGTGATGACATTGTAATGCAGAACTGTAAGTGGAAACAAAATCTTGTTGTGCTCACTTCTTAATTGTGCTCACTTTATTTTCTTTTCATGGTTCAAACAACAGTTTGACTTTATTCGTCTTAGTAGCAACATATTAAATATTAATTCTGAATTATATGGTAATAAATTCGTTCAATAAATTGTAAGAATGATTGTCAAATTAATTTGTGGCGTCATTTGCTTTTGTTTGCTTCTTTTCGGTGTGATGTATTTCGTTTTCGTTGTTTTTGGCGTAAATAGGATTTTCGTTCCATTTTTTTTATTCTCTCCAATTTTGTGCGTAATTTTTTTGTTCTTTCCTATCTTATGCCTACTTACTCCCAACGTCACTTATTGTGTAAGGTAGATGTCATCAGTGTTTTGGCGGCCATGCCCAAGCAAATGTTAATGTTATTGTAAGAATTGTATACAGGCGTTGGAGGCCTCGAAGTTATATTTTATTTAAGAAATAATTGGTTACATCATGTGTCCATTTACCACCGGGAAAGGACGCCAAAACAGGCCTGTAGCCAGACCAAGAAGACAGAGGGGGCAGGCATGAATCTTAGGGGGGGAGGGGGAAATTTTTTGTTCTTTCATTTAAATAAAAAAAAAACAATAGTGCGATTCATGTCACTTCGTAAGTTTTCGTAATCCTTGTATCGTAATGTTCGTAACTTTTTTTGACATGAACGCACTTATAAGAATTTTCGTAACTTTATTCGTAAACACTTTTCTGACGGCAATGATACACAAAACAAAACGGAGATTATCAAATTTAAATGAAAATTAATTTGCTCAAATAATTTCGAAAAAATCTCCAAAATGTCGCGAAAAAGTGAAAAAACAACAGTTGTTGGGAAAATATATCTTAATATATAAAAAGCAAAACACTGTCTGTCTGTCGGTCTGTCTGTCTGTCTGTATGTCTGTGTGAAACCTATAGACTTAAAAACTACTGGACCGATTGATCTGAAATTTGGACAGTTTGTTTTAGATAGGAGATGGTTTAAGAAAAAAAATTTTCATCTCTTTTACCGCCCCCAAATCAATTAAAATGCTATATTTCACACGGTATGGGTCGTATAAGACTAAAATTTAGTAATATTCAGTTATTTAGTAATTTAGTTTGTATGGCAACTGTCGGCAACTGTACTGAAAATGGGTTTTCACGCCCCTTTTTTCCACCCCCAAACCAATAAAAATGCTTTATTTCAGTCGGTTTTAGTCGTATAAGACTTACATTTGGTAATTTAGTTAATATGGTTATTGTCAGCAACTCTACTAAAAATGAGTTGCCACGCTTCCTTTTTCCGCATCAGTGAAAAAACTATATTTCAGGCAGTTTTGGGCATATAAGACTAAAATTTGGTAATTGAGTTTGTGTGATTACTTTTGGCAACTATACTACAAATAGGCGTGATCGCTATGTAGCCACTTCCACTTTTTGGGAAATCATTAAAATTGATAACAGCGTCTATTAAGCTAAAATTGTGGCTTAGTTTGTAAGGTTTAGCTTACATTTAGTACAGCATCTGTACTAAAAATTGGATTTCACGCCCCTTTTATAGCCCACAAACCAATGAAAATGTTTTATTTCAACTGTTTTGGCCATATTAAACTAAAGTTTTGTAATTTAGTTCATATGGTTACTCTCGGCAAGTGCACTAAAAATGGACATATGTCTCACTTTAGGAGTGAAGCAAAGCGCACCAGGCTTATGCTAAATTGAGCTGAAATTTAGGCAGCCGTTTTTTTGAGAACGTGATGGTTTAAGGGAAATAATTTTGCCGCACCCCTTTTTACACCTAAAACATACAAAAATTTTACATTTCGCACGGTTTTGATCGTATTAGACTTAAATTTAGTAATTTACTTCATATCGTTACTTTCGGCAACTATACTGAGAATGGTGAATATATTTAGCATTTATTGACATTTTCGAATATGGCAATAAGGAGGTCTGTGGCAGGACAACGTATGCTGCGAAATACTAGTGATACTATAAACGAGGGTGAGTTTGTGCATTAATTCTATCCTTTTGGTCGGATGTACGAATTTTTGTATTCTCTTGCAGATAGTGACGACGACGATGATATTGCTGGCGAAGGGTTGTATAGCGTCGCAGTCATGGAATCGTTCCGATACGGAGTACCCTTTGTTAGAGGCTCTGTGGCAAAGACGCGCAACTGGGATATATCCAAACAATGGTCGATGTTCAGCAACAGTGGAGTTTGAGCCTGCGAAATACCGATTGTGAGAAGTGCGCTCTTACCACTCAGCTAGGCCTAACGTATTTAAAAAATGAAAGTGGCGTGGGTCGTAAATTTCATTTCTGATTTTATTTTTTTTTCTTTGGTTCGAGGGACTTATGGCAATGACAAATTCTTTCCATCTTGTATCAGCTGCTAGATGCTTAAGATAAGGCCAAGTTTTATTTAAGATGCAGCTTCTGTCAGTGTTGTGGCCGTCTAAGTTTTTCATATTTGTGCTTTTCCGGGCTGAGCAGCAGCTTTGTTTCCACCTCACTCAATCGATGAATGGGATTGCTCCGCTTGAGCTTTATTAAAAATGTTTGTTTAAACAATAAAATATGTCTAACCTTTGTTTCAATAAAATACATGCCTTTAAATCATTTGTTTTTTCCATTTTTTGTTATTTGCTATAAACACGCTTGAAAAATTTGAAATAAAAAACAGCTGCCATTTGCGGTTTGACAGCGCACAGGTTACGCAGGCTTTTTTTACGACATACGAGACTATTTCAGTGCGTACAATGTTACGAGCTTCGTATCTCGATGTTCATATAAAAAAAAAGTGACGTTTCGTAAGTTTTTACGAAATACGAGCTTACGAAGCAGTTACGAAGTGACATGAATCGCACTAATATTTTTAACGTGTGAAATGAATGCATTACACATATATATTAAAAAAACAGTTAATTTTATAATATTAACATGGATATGTAGATCTTTCTATACATGAGATTAATACATAAAAAGACACAGTTTCGATAGTATTGTAAGTATAGACGTAGAATTCCTTTTTATACAGTAATAGAGAAAAATTCTGGTTTTTTTATTTATATTTTTCAAAACTATCTTAAAGCTATTAAAATAAAAATTATTCAAAAACAAACTTGTTGTTGTTTAGTAACGCATGCGCAAATTTGCGTATACATACATACTGCCTCTGTAGCTACACGCATCTGTATTCGCTATTGTATTTTTCTTCCAGAGATGATTTTTAAATCTAATCACTTGCCAATTCAAAGAGTTTTGTCAAATTTTGTAATCCATGTCAAAAATCACTTCTGTGTTTTGTAACGCACGTCTGCACATATTTTTGCTTATATATTTCAACCCTTAGGATTGATTGTTGTCATTGGTTTTATTTAATATAGTGCTACTTTATTACTATACAAATAAGAAAAGTCTATACGATAAAAATATTAATTTAAAAAATAAGATTTTTGAAAAATGACTTTTCGAAATTAATTTTCCAAAACTTTTGTAAAAAGCTTGCTTGGTAGTATTGTGTCATTGAATTTAGTGCCATATGGCACCATCACCATCCTTATTTGGTAAGTATAATAACAAAATCGTTAATATTGATGATTGATCTAAGTTCTAATCGGAAATTAAATTCACTTAACGGAAAGCTTTTTGTCAACTTTCGTATAATACACTATAATTTTATTAAATATTTCTAACAGAGATAACTTTTTTATAAGACCATAGGTACTCTGGATTATCTGAAATATAAATTGAACTTTTTTTAATTTCTAATTGATGTACACTTATAAAACACGCTGATAAGATACAACAATTTCGAACTTTTAAAATGCAACGCAGCTGTGAATCCCCTTATTAACTTGGAATCACAATTTTCTTTAATGTATCGCTCTTTTGTATGCTCTGGTTTTTTTATACATATTGTAAAATATACGCCCTCACTACTCCATAAGTTAAAAAATTGCACTCACTCAAGATGGAAACATAAAAATCCCAGCTACTTAACCTTGCAGTGACTTAAGGACTTTAAGCAAATCCGATGAGAAACATGTGAAAAAATAACACACGCTACGAACACACAAACAAACACAGCCGCTGCTGCAGTAGCAGCAGCCGCTAGGCAAAAGCAACAACAGCAACATGTTAAGGATAAAAAAACAGGGATATAAAAACTCTCAAAAGCGCATAACGACGATATCATTAGCATAAAAAAAACCTTAAGTAAGTAAGTAAAACGCCATTAAACAACGCTTTATGACTTAATTTAAAAAAAAAAACAAAAAATTGCAAAAAATAACAATTTATTATTGTGTGGGTACGTGTTTATATGTATATGATTATGAATAAATCCCAACGCAAATACACAAACACACATGGATTTATGAAGAGTAAGCAGGAGGTTGGCTCGCATAAGCTCACACACGTACAAACACGTATACTTTGCGACAAAAGCCAATAAAAGCAGCATTGCGACAATTTTACTTGGCGCGTGAGAGCATGATAAAGAAAAAACAATACATACTTTAAGGCGATGTCAATTATATGCTCTTTTGTTATAAGTCATTTATTAATTGCTTTATCGAAAATTAAATAAATTTGACAAACCAAAACGCTATTAAAGTCAGCCAAATTTTTACCACTTATTAAGGAATTTAAAGACGAAAGTTTTTCCTGCTCTAGAGCTCACTGTAATCGATATAGCAGAGTAGAGCTTAAATTCTCTGAACTTTAGCCTAGATTCGTAATTTTTTTTTTTCTTTACAGCTAAACTTTCGCTGTTTGTTGAAGTGCGCGTTTTTGCTCAATTTTAAAGCATAAGCTAGAGCGCCAAAAACTTATTTGTGATGCCTAAAAGTTTAGAGACACTTTGTGCAAAGTTTTCATTAACCTTGAAATAAAGTTTTGGCATAATTGGCGAAGAGAACGCAGTGCCAGAGAATGCAAACTTCTCTCTAGGCTTTTCTTTAACTTGAGTATATTTTATGCAGACCAAAAAGATTGCTGCATATTTATAGGCAAGGCATAAAATTTTATCGGTAGAGAAAAAGTGCTTACATGCCTTTTGCCAGCTTTGCTTACTTAGCCATGTTAAGTAAACAGCTTATCATCTCAATAAAAGTATTTAACACAAGCGTTTACTACTTAAAAAATGCCACCCGAAAACCGTCATAAATTCTTTTTCTTCATACTTTTTGGCCTAAAAAAACCTTTACCTTTCTTTTATTTTTGGATTTTTTTTTTATATTTTTCTGGTTACTTTGTTGTTGTTACTGCTACTCAAATCACTTGTCTACTTAAAATTCTTTTACAACTAGTTCAGGCTATCATGCACTCAAAGGATGGCTGAAAAGAAAGAAAAAACAACACTGAATCCTTTAATCCTTGAAAATGGTATACAATTACCACCAGAGAGTACCAGCATGGCTAGCAAACGACAACAACAAAAACAACATTTAGATGTCATGCGATACCGCTGGGCATGAAAGTTGAAGTGACCCTTTTGCAAGACAATCCTGGCTGCGTGTGCTGGGTGCAAAAAAGCCAAAATTCAAAGACGTTATGTTTACACTTTCAGTTATAAGACGCCTTAGAGAGAGGAAAAAGTCTGTATTTAGGGCACGCAGCCCGCTAAAGGGTTGTGCCAACAATGTTTTTTAACTTTTTCCCATCTGCATGCTTTATTTTGGTAACAAATCAAATTTGCATATCATTCAACATGTTATATTATTCGCTTTTTTCTTTGTTTCTTCAGACTATCACAAGAATGTCTCGGCAAACATTTGTCCAACATTTGCATATTTGAGCAAAAGGACACTATTGAATTTTCTACGGAAACACAAATAAAATCAATAGAGTGGCGTTTTTCTGAAACAAGTCGAATGGAAAAACTCTTGATTGTATGAAAAATATTTCATTCTTACAAAATGACATAAAGAAAATTCTCCCAACACTACCACTTTTCAAAACTTCTTTATTACATTCCTCCCCAAGCAATCAATTCTATTATTAACTCTTCATATTTTTCCACTCTTTCTACTAATTGTATTTTTTCGATTTTGATTGATTACGTTATGAGTTGAGTTCGATTTTATTTCAGAGTTCCGCCACTTGGACACGTTTTATTAGAAACGTCGTTTGTCAGTCACAGTGCTTTTAGATGAACTAACAACCTTCATGCACCCAAATCGTACTAATACGAACAAGTAATTAAATAATAATAACAGAATGTATTTGTTTTTCCCTAATGAAAATCGACATTCTTTACGATATTGCACCTTACTCTTCATATTCAGAAAACGGAATCGTAGCTTCTTGTTCAAGCACTCTCCTCATGGAGATTAAGTTATGATTTTGACAGGCTTAATGAGAGTGACATGGCGCTGGTGATGTTGCCGTTGGTTAGAAATGATGATTAATAGTGTTATTTCTAAGGTTTTCTTTTGCAATAAATGAGGATGGAGGTACACGGAAAAATATAATTCATAAACTTTTAACGAAAGTTTTTCATTAAATTTTTATTGACCATTTTATGAATAAATTCATTATTTTTAATGGTTTTTTCGTTAAATTAACGAAAATGTTCATTAAAGTTTAAAAACGAGTTCACAAATTTTAATGAAAGAAATTCATAAATATTTCTTCAGAGCAACTCTGAAGTATGAATTTATGAATAAGTTAATGAACAGTCTTAATTAAAATTTCCAAACAATCTCGTCGTCTAACTTTATTGACATTACTTTATTGTAGCTGTGGGTAATGACACAAATTGTTCTACTTCATTGTTGTTTGTGAAAAGTAATAAGTTAAAAGTTCTTAGAATTAAATTAAAGATTAATAAAAGTGTATTTACCAGTGAAAAAAATATTTAACGTAAAGAATAAAAAATGTTTTGTGCTTTGTCCAAAAATGAAAACAAAAATATAGATATCTTTGTAGAACATATAAAAAAACTGCATTTCAATTCTAAAAAGGACAAGTTGCGTGGTCAGTTTTATGCACAATTGTTTTGTGGTATTAATATTTATAAAAGGCATATTAAAAGAAAGCATTCTGATTTAGAGTTATAAAACAAAAGCTATTGGCAAATGTTTGTAGCAATCAAAAACAAAAAACAGCGCTAGCGCACCGAACTGTGCAGCCGACGAGTGTGTTGCCAAAGAGTGTATTACCAACGAAGCTGATCGCATTACTAGCGCAGACGAGTCAATCTATTTTCGCTTGAAATACTTAATTTTGCGAATCAATTCAATCCTTAAATACTTTAATTACGCAGGGGAAAAAAAAATTTTTTTCTGCGGCATAAGTTTTTGGAGCCAATTAAGATACCTGGTATAATGAAGTTTTAATCCTTTAATTCAAATTTTTCGAATTGACTCTGGTTCTCGCGATAAGCCGCTATTTTAAAAATTAAGGAGGTTTCATCACAGATTTTAACATAACTCCAGAACAATTAGTCTGATTTGGTAAAATAAAATATCCAAACATCCGCAGCTAAATTGCCTCCAAGTTACATTTACAATGTTTTTTGATTAGCTGAATAGTTTCGGAAATATTCAGAAAGTTCTTCTGAAAAACACATATGTTACGAAGAAAATAAGCCATATTTCATTAAAATCCATCATTTCCTATTGGATTTTCTTTTGTATTTTGGTTGCGCTTATTAATTTCAAATCCATTTAAAATATAAATCCATAAATTTAAAAGCATTTTAGAAACTATTTCAGAATACTCTGCAGCTTTATGATTCCTCAAAAAGTTTTTGACTGCTGATAAAAAATTTATCCATGCTTCTAATTCGACCTTAGTAATGCGCTTTGTGAAATCATTGTTGTTTATAAGAGTTCGGATTTGTGGCCCATCAAAGATGTCTGCTTTTATTTTTTCCGAGCCTTGGCCAGGAAATGTTTGGCAAATATATATGTAGCACTCGTCAATCTTATCCAATGCTTTTACATACTGTTTCTTTAGTTTAAGTTTTATATGAAGTGGTGGCAAAATTATTTTGTTCTCGACTTATTAATGGATTTGAACGATTTTATTAAATGATATAAAACATGCTTTGTTAGTGCAGACTTCCAGCAGGCTGTTGGACTACATATAATAACATAAGCATAGAGACTAAAGTAAAACAGAAATACAACAACAAATGTGAAATTTTGAAATTGAGAAAAACTGAGAAATTGACACTTCAAATCTCATCGCCCCGGTGGTGCAGTGCGTTAATATGCGCTTGCACGGGTATCACAAAGATTTCTGATGACGCTTTTAGCAGGGCAGAAATTGTGCAATAAAATCAGCTAGTGATTTTTTCCTTTTCATAATGAAAAAAAAACTTTGTTGTTGTTGTTTCTTTGGAAAAATTCGATAGAACAATTAATTGTTCTAACTTTGACCTTAAGCTCAATAAACGATTTTAAACTATCAAACAACTAGAATTTGTATTTAAAATCAAGTATGATTTAAACTATCAAACATTTAGAATTTGTACTTAAATCAAATAAAGTCAACATAATAAATATAGAGGTCATTTAGAAAAAAAAGAAAAACTTTGATTTTATTTATGTCTACAGTCATATTTGTTCTGGATGGCCAAACTTTCCTAGTGTAGTGCTTATTTTTCGCACGACTGTCCCATAGACAAAGAAATAATGGATATTTAGTGTAGCTACCTTGCTGACCCAATAAAAAGTGAACCATTTTCAAATCAACACACACTGACCACTGGTGTTGAACATATACAATTTTCTCTAAAATAAGTTTGATACTTTGGTATTATTCTTTAAGTTTTGTTGAATGTGCTATCGGCATTGAAGCTAATTTTTTGCCATTATGCAGTAACACACATTTTGAACTTATTTTTGAGCTATCTATGAAGACCCATTGCATTTAAAAGTCCAGGAATATTCTAACAGTATACGATTTTCTCCTCCTTTGCAAAGTATCGAAGAATATCTCGTTCTATAGTCCGGTAAGTTTTAACTGATACGCCAGGCTGAAGACAACGTTTTTCTTTAAGTCTTGATGCTAGAAGCTCCGCTGATTTTTTGGATAGCTTTAGATCTGGAATTTTCCCCTGTGTATTTATTTAGCAGTTTTTTATCAAAACGAAATAACATCATTAAATTTGAATTAAGGCAAAACACGCCAATAGAATTAAATGAAATATGGCTTATTTTCTTTGTAACATATGTTCGTTTATAACTTAATATCAAAAAAAGAGATATTTTGACATATTTGAATTTTTATTAATAATGAAATAATAAAAAGTTAAAATTTTGCATAAAAAATGTTTTTTTCAGAAGAACTTTCTGAATATTTCCGAAACTATTCAGATAATCAAAAAACATTGTAAATGTAACTTAGAGGCAATTTAGCTGCGGATTTTCGAATTTTTTATTTAACGAAATCAGACTTACTGTTCTGGAGTTATGTTTAAATCTGAGATGAAACCTCCTTAATTTTTAAAATAGCGGCTTATCGCGGGAACCGGAGTCAATTCAAATAATCTAAATAATAGGCTAAGATCTTTATCAATGTACATTAGGGCGTTTCACAAAAGACGTTTTTTCTGATTTTTCCTACTCTTGAAGCGGAATATTGAAGTTTGTGATTTAAGAGAATTTTGAAATTTTTTTTGGATTTTTTGAAGATGGGTACGTGGTCGCTGAAATCGATTTTATCAAAAAAATGAGGTTATGGAGAAAAATTTTTAATATTAATTTTTGCTGGTGCTTTTCCTTCATAAAACTAAACAATTCTCTTCTTAATGATCCGATCCCACGACAAAAAAATGATTGATGTGAAAAATTATTATATTAAGGACCACTTTGATAGTCTTAAAAGTACAAAATTATGTTTTTATAGATTTCAAACCTCAATAACTTTAAAAGTTTTCAACATTTTTTCAAGATGAAAAATGCGTTAGAAAGGTCTTTAAATTACCTTTCATTCGGTTAATAGGTTTCTTTTCACTTGCGGGAGAAATATAAGAAAAAAATTTAAGATTGAGAAAATTTTTTTTTATTTTTCAAATTTTATAAAAATTAAAAGAATTTCATTAAGTTTCGTTCTTGGTTAAGTAAAAAAAAAACATTTAATATACATTGTTTTAATAAAAATATCAAAAATTCAATTCATCAATATATTTTTATTTCCATACAAAATCAAAAGATATTAAAAAAACAAATTCATGTTATTTAATGAACAAATTAAAATTAAAAATTAAATTTGAAAAAAGTATGGTTACAGTTTTACGCCGCAAAAAATGCAATACTGAAAGACAAAGCTCCCTAAAAATACAACACAACACGTCGAATGTGTAAATGTCATTGGCGATTGCTTATTCATTTTCTTTTTCCTATTCTATAAAAAAAATAAAATACAAGTGTCAGAAGTATTAAGTCTTGAATTGTATTTCTTATTAAATAAATAAAATTGCAGATTCAGCTGCTTGAAATACGGTTTCTTTAATTAAAACAACCAAGTGAACGAAGTATAAAGAAAATAATCAAAGAATGGGTAAGTAAAATATTTATAAAACTGTTTTCTAAATTTAAGCAACAATTCTCCTCTACAAATTTCTACAGATGTTAAAAAAACACAGTACCGCAAACAGTTTTGGCTGCTTGGTAAAATTACTGAAAAAATTCCGGATCATGAGTTACCTTAAAAAAAAATAGTGCTTATAAGGCTATTGAGTTTGGATCCAAAAAATAGCGTTCAGATGAGAGCTGCATCGGTGGCAGATGAAATAAAACAAATTTGGGAAAAAGCGAAAATTCAATCCATTCAAAAACATAATATAATTATTAAAATTGAAAAATTGCATTCAGAGTGGGTTCATCTCTCAAAAAACAAAAATTCAAGATATCAAAGTGAAATTAAAAAAAGACATGATTTTATAGAGCAATTCAATGCTATTTTCAATATCGGATACGTTAAAAGAACGAGTTATCAAGAATCAAAAAAATCTATCAAAAATGAGATGATGGAGATAGAACATTATTCGACAAGTGAATCAGAAATATCAGATTCCTCAGATGACTTTTATTATAAAATACCTGAAAGTGAAACAAATTTCAAAGTAAATCTTAAATCATCTGAAGTTTGCTCTGCTTTAGATCGAACAGTAACTAGTTCTGGAAGTGGGTCCTTAGTTATTCAATCTACTCTTTATGCGTTAGGGTATCATGTAAACAAAATTGCGTGTTCTAAAAGTACTATTTGGAGAAACCGAAAAAAAAAATCGTCAAGAAATTTGTATTGAAGAAAAAGCATCGCACGTTTTTGATGATATCCTTACCGTACATTGGGATGGGAAGTCATTGCCTGATTTAATTTCCAAAAAGAAGGTGGAGCGCTTATCTGTGAACGTTAGGGGTGAAAGTGGTGAAAAACTACTTGGTGTTCCCAAACTGTCGTCTTCTACCGGAGAAGCTCAAGCAGAAGCTGTGTTCAAAATACTTGTTGAGTGGAATCTGACACAAAAAGTTGTTTTCATGTGCAGTGACACAACAGCCAGTAACACAGGCAAATTTAAAGGAGCTATAACATTGTTACAAAAAAAATTAAGTACAAATATGTTTTATCTAGCTTGTAGACATCATATGCTAGAGTTAATAGCTGCAACAGCTTTTAATGCTCTCTTTGAAGCTTCAACTGGGCCTGATATTCAACTATTTCACAGATTTCAGGATTCTTGGGAAACAATTAATCAAACAAATTTTGAAAGTTGTATGACAGATAAGAACGTTACAATTTTTATTACACCAACCATTCGTTCAGAAATAATAGAATTTATAAATGGTCAATTAAAAAACTTTCACCCAAGGGACGATTACAGGGAACTGCTGGAGCTTAGTCTGTTATTCCTAGGAAGTAATCAATCAGAGAATATATCAATAAAAACTCCAGGCGCTTTCCACAGAGCAAGATGGATGGCAAAATTAATTTACAATTTAAAAATATACATTTTTCGGAAACAGTTTAAACTTAGCGAATCAGAACTATTGGGACTTCAAAAATTTAATTTTTTTTATTATAAAAACATATTTGAAAAACTGGTATACCTGCAGATCTGCTATATTTGCTCCATTCAATGATTTAAAATTGCTTCAAGAACTTGCCGATTACGAAAAAACCATTCCATCCATAGCTGGGCCAACTCTCAAAACTTTTTCGTCACACTTGTGGTATCTCAGTGAATCTCTTGTAGGCTTTGCATTTTTTGACCCTAGGGTAACACCTGAACAGAAATCTTTAATGGTCGCAGCATTACAAAATAAAGGTTGTGATAATCCATCTAATACAGCATTCGTTAATTTGAAAGATATTTCAAAAATTAAAATTCATGATTTTGTTACCTGTAACAGTAAAAGGGTTTTTGATGAATTAAAATTGCCCACTTCCTTTTTTTCGAAAGATACACATTTATGGGAAAATGATGAAGATTTTGTTACTGTAAAGAATAAACTAGAAAAACTATATGTTGTGAATGATATATCAGAAAGAGGCGTGGCGTCAGCTACAATATATAACAAAAAAATTACAAAAAATGAGGATGATTTTCAAAACTTGTTGATTAGCGTTGATAAAAATCACAAAAATATACCTAATGTAAACAAAAATGTCATTGAAAAAGCTCTTAAGAAACTGTAACTTTAGAAAACTGTAACCATACTTTTCTCGATTTTGTATAAAATAAAAATGGAATTTTTTGTTGATACATGTTTTCTTCCACATTTAATGTTTTATATATTGTGATTTTAGATACAAATTTAATTTTTAATTTTAATTTGTTCATTAAATAACATGAATTTGTTTTTTTAATATCTTTTATATAATATAATAAAAATATATTGATGAATTGAATTTTTGATATTTTTATTAAAACAATGTATATTAAATGTTTTTTTTTACTTAACCAAGAACGAAACTTAATGAAATTCTTTTAATTTTTATAAAATTTGAAAAATAAAAAAAAATTTTCTCAAACTTAAATTTTTTTCTTATATTTCTCCCGCAAGTGAAAAGAAACCTATTAACCGAATGAAAGGTAATTTAAAGACCTTTCTAACGCATTTTTCATCTTGAAAAAATGTTGAAAACTTTTAAAGTTATTAAGGTTTGAAATCTATAAAAACATAATTTTGTACTTTTAAGACTATCAAAGTGGTCCTTAATATAATAATTTTTCACATCAATCATTTTTTTGTCGTGGGATCGGATCATTAAGAAGAGAATTGTTTAGTTTTATGAAGAAAAAGCACCAGCAAAAATTAATATTAAAAATTTTTCTCCATAACCTCATTTTTTTGATAAAATCGATTTCAGCGACCACGTACCCATCTTCAAAAAATCCAAAAAAATTTTCGAAATTCTTTTAAATCACAAACTTTAATATTCCGCTTCAAGAGTTGGAAATTTTTTTTTTTTGAAACGCCCTAATGTACATACTAAAATTGACTACCAAATCCCATGCCGCAGAATCAGTGTTGTCCTGTGTTATTTTCATTTTATGTAATAAAATAACACTTATTATTTGCCATTTTTACTCAAGAATGTAAGCATATTAATAAAATAATTAAAATGTATGAAATATATACTTTTGAATATTGAAACAGTTCATTTTCATTTGAATTTATTAGGTAAAGCGCGTAAATATTCCACCATTTCTTTCAACAATTTCATAAATAAAAAATTTACTCATATTTCTATTAAAATTTAATAAAATTTGAATGAACTTCTTTATTAATTTTATGACCTTTTCATTTAATTTTAACGAAATTTTTCATTAAATTTTTTGAACTTTTTCATTAAAATAAGGAAATTCTTCATTAAATTTTAACGAATATATTCATAAAGTTTAATGGTTTTTTCATTTATTTTAATGGTTTTATTCATTAAACCTCAATGAAATTTTTCATTAAATAATACGTAATCATTAATTTTGCTCATTAAATTTTAAGTTTATGAATACCGTTCATTAAATTTTAACGAACGTGTGCGTTGGTTCAAAAAGAACGAATATTTTCATTAAAACAACGCACAAAATTACTTTATCTGTGTTCTTGGGACAAAAATAATTTTCTGCAAATTGCATGTGTATTAGATTAGAAGAAAATGAGGAAACATTCAAAGTAATTCATTCAAATTACCAGCAACATATCAGTACACAATATTATTTGAAGGAAACTATTTAATTATTAAAAATAATTTAAAAGATTTTAATTACTTAAAGCAAAGAAATATTTTTTTTAATGATAGTCGCTTCCTTTTGCGAAAATAAAAGTTAACAAATAATTTTTTTAACACCTTCTTCTCAGAGGTTTTAACCATAGCAAAACAAAATGAAAATATCAAATCTTAACGTATACAAGAAGAAAAACAGTTTTCTTATTTATTTATTTTTTTAAAAAGATCAAGGAACCAAGGCATGTGCCTTTTACAAACAAGGTATGGTCTTTGACCTGAAAAGAAAGGTACAGATTATTCAGTGGAGTTGATTAGAACCATACGTGAATTGTTAATTAGGCGAAACAACCGTGAAAGACAATTTGAATCACTTTTAACCGACGCTAGTGTTATTGCTTAATTTCGGCAAGCATTTCCAGTCCTAAGTTGTGTTCCTGTCCTGTAATTCCACATGTTCCACAATTTATCTGTGGATTTTTAGTTTTTCATAATTCCTTAATGTAGGAAAGAACAATGAAAGTGAAAAGAACCATACCCCAGCCCCGATTCGAACCAGGGACCTCTGGGTTGATAGTCTAGCACACTCTCCACTAGACTACAAAGGCCGAAAAAAATTAGAAATCATTTTGCTCGGTTCAAGAATATGTCAAATCAATTCAAATTTACTTAAATCAAGCAGTACAATCTAATTATTCAAGAATTATTCTTATTTTGAGTTTATATATTAGATATATAGTTTTTAGAAAAATATTGCACAACCTCACTGCAAGGTCATATTCTGAATCCTGGATGTAATATAAGCACGTGTGGCGAAAAAAATCCAGAAAATTCTAAAATTCTAATTGGTCGCCGCTAAAAAATGTGAATTTGAAGAAGTATAAAACTTACGTTTTTTGATAAACTAACTTTTAAGCCATTTTTATGACAGAAAACCCGATATTTTTGTTAAGCCAATATTTGGATAACATTTTTTTTTTAATAAAATTTACTTCACTTTGTTTTTTCCTATTCACAATGACTTTGAAAACATAAATATGCTCATCGTCAATTTTAATAATCTCCGACCATTAAATGATACCATTGATTATCGTCATATTAACGAGAAAGTAGTTTTGATATATAATTCTTCTAAGACAAAACAAATAATCTACTTCAGTAATTATCACAAGTCTGATGTTGAATCAATCTATTAGATAGTTCACAACCAGACCAGCCATATCATCAGTCTGTATGCTACTGTGCTGTGGAAAGCTCTTCAATTAGAAAAGTACAGATACATTTCCTTAACCTAACTTTTAATTTAACTTCCAACAAGCTATTGTGAGGTAAATTTCCCTTCCCTTGTGCTCACATCAAAAAGTACCATTTAAACTCAAACAAAGTAAAAAAGAAATTTTCTATAATTTTATCCAAAAAAAAAGTCTATTATATTAAACGGAAACAGCTTCTTTATAAAAGTCACTAGCAATCTGTTTAGAAAAAACTATTTTCTTCTAAGTAAAACTCACTAGAAATCTTACAAAAATTAGAGAAAGTATTCTTTATAAAAACAATTAGAAGTCTTAGAAAAATAAGATGAAACCTGCTTAATGAAATCATGAAGCCATTTTATACAATAAAAGGAAAATTTCCGTATTGAAATAAAGAACAAATCTATTAAAAAAAGAGGCAAACCTTCTTTGTGAAATCAAGAAGAATTATTTTTTAAGTAAGAAAATAAAGCTACTTAACGAGTTCAAGAAGTAATCTTTTAATATGAAAACTTCCAAGTTTAATAAAGAATAAATATTTTACTTTTCATTAGAATAAAAATTTAAATATATTTTTAAAAAATTCTTTCGAAATTATTATTTTTTTTTATTTTAGAAAATATCTAAGAAGTATCTTGTATCTGTAATGAACAATTAATTGTTCTAACTTTGACCTTAAGCTCAATAAACGATTTTTAACTATCAAACAACTAGAATTTGTATTTAAAATCAAGTATGATTTAAACTATCAAACATTTTGAATTTGTATTATAATCATATAAAATCAACATAATTAAAATAAATATTTATCAGAAATGAAAGTTAATCGTTTTTAAATTAATTAATTATTCAACTCTACAAAAAAAACTTTAAATTTTTGTTAGCATAGTTTTAATTTATGGAAGTATAAAAAAAATTTGAAAAAAAACACCATTTTTGAAATCGATAAATCTTTATATGGAATACATATCGCAATGTCATGAATTTGTGCTCTTAGTTTCTTTGAATTATCTAAGCAAACACCAATAATATTTTTTTTTCTTAACTCTTTTTATTCGAGAGCAATTGTATAAGCAAATGATTTTTTGAATAAAATGTATTTGTTTTTTGGCAAAATAGGGTACTTCTCAACATTGTCTCCTTGTAGTAAAATAGATAAAGAATCTTGATAAAGAACCTTGGTTTCTCGGGCTCAATTTCCAGCTCAGACAGAAAGTTTTTTTTTAATTGAATAAATATATCTGCTTATCCGCCTCCTCTCTGCAGAAAATGGCAAGCTTCAAAGAGTGAAACCTCCCATGAAAAGCTTCTTGAAAACATAAGCGATTCGGATTTGGCATTGAACTCGTAGGTTTAGTTCTCTTTTATTTGTGTTCAAGCACTTTATAACTCGCACAAAACAATTAGTCAATAGCAGTTCCGTCAAAGTCCGTTCTAGGGTTGAAATTGCCAATTTTTTTTAACCGACTTTAAAGAGGAGGAGGTTCTCAAGTTTGTTGGCTTCTTTTTTCTTTTTTTAATGTATGTACATTTAGCCAGTTCAAAATATACGAGGAAAACTATGGGTTTTTTCTTCGGTGCGCGTCCATTTACTGAAAGTTTCATTTCTAATAAGAACAAAATTACTTTGAGACCTAAAAAATTTAAACTCTAGATATTGCGGAAATAGTTTAAAGGTCATTTTTGATTTATTTATGACTTAAACCATTTTGAGGAATACATATATTATTATATACCTGTCACGCGTGAAATAATTTTCCTCGATGGCTCCTTTATTCATAAAAGTAGGCAAAGAGGCAAAAAATTTTATGTTATATGTTTTTAAGCAAAAGCTTTACCAAAACAAAAAACTTTTTCCAGAAATGATGTTATCATAGTTCAGAATAAACAAAGATTTAAAAAAATGTATTATCCTAGGTAAAGCGGAATTTATAAATACATGATTAAGAAAATATTCTTTTTCAAATTTAATTTATAATTTTCAATTTCTCATATGTATCTCATATAATATTCTGCTGTGCGTATACTAAAATATGGCGTTTCTACTTGGCACCAGAAGAAAAAATAATTCAGTTTGAAAAAGAAACTATGAAAAAAATATATGTATATAAACGGGACTTAAATAAAAAAATTTTGATGTTTATGAAAAAACTAACGCCAGATATGAGCTCTGTACCAGAAATTAGGCGAAAAACATATACCACATTATTTTTTTGCCAAACGGTGTTAGAAGTGACCATGGATTAATTCCACCAAATTTTGTTATTGATCATTATTCTGGCTAATATTAATTTCTTTCTAGTGTTGCCTGGGCAATTTTCGGATCCGGCATGAAAAGTTATAAAAAAGGTTGCGAAAGAGGTGCACTTTATCCTCTCACATCTTCAATTTTGTGAATTTTTCTTTTGGAATTTTTTTCAAAAAATTTTTTATATACTCGTGCACAGCTAGAGCAGAACTAATACCAGAAATGAAATCCTCGCACTCGATTCAACCTACACAGCGACACCTAGGAGGATCTAAAAAACAAAAAAAATTCGAAGGACCACGCGAACACATGTTGTGAATATAAGGTGGATAGCTTCAGTGATTCAGCCGTGATGGTCAAAAATACTTACGCACCAGCGTTAAGATTATACATTGAATTTTGTGAATTTTTTCTTTAGGAATCTTTTACGATAAATTTTTGTATAAAAACGTATAAATGTAAGACTTGTTTTAAGTTCAATCGGGTACGAGAATTTCTTTTCTGACATCAGTTTTGCTCTAGCTGTGTACGTTTATAAAAAAAAAAATTAAAAATTTCCTGAAGAAAAAAATTCAGAAAGTGAAAGATGTGATAGGGTAAAGTGCACTCCTATCGCCCCTTTTTTTTTTATAACTTTTCATGCCAAATCTTAAAATTGCCCAGGCAACAGCAATTTGTTTACCTCCATACAAATCGACCCAGCCTAATGTACATATATCAATGTTTCGTCTACGGTTTCAAAACTGCGCAAAAACTCCTTCGGACTGCCGTTGACCATTGCCAATAAAATCTTTTGAAGTGGTCATATGGCTCTGCTCATGATCAAGCTTGAGCAATGAATATGTCTCATCTTTTTCATGTCCAGATATCCTTGTAAAATATGATGTAACCGCTCAGTTGAAATATCAGAAGCCTACAGCCTCAGCCACCTCACGCACTTTCACTCTCCGACGTAAGGATGCTTCTTATGTAGTAAGCATGCACTACATGATTGTTGGAAGTTAAATTGTTAGTTGGGAACTTTAAATAAAGACATTTTTATGTATTGTTATTTTTTGTAATTTTTGAGACAATAAAAAGTGTCTATATTTTCTCTATGGTTATTGACACTAATAGTAGGCCATCATCAATAGTCGTTCTAGCATAATAACGACTGCCAATTTATAGATTTTCATCTTATCGACTATCGTTTTATAGAGTTACTTGAAATTTAGACAACTAAATTATATTTGAGGTCAATTCTGGAATTGTTTTAGTTGTTTTTAATCTCTCAAAAAAATTTAGTTTTAATATAAAAAAAACATATTCCTTGTTACCAAGTTTTATGCTCTTGAGGCTTAGGCTTTAAAACTTTAGGCTAATTGGAGCCAAGATATCGAGTTTGAAGGCAATGTTGAAGTTGTATGGGAAATGCCCAGTCCCCTGCTTTCATGCTTTCATTAGGAAAAGATTGTTCTACTTCGTACACAGCAGCTACCAAAAGCTGAATGTTTCTTAGAGAAGGTTTGGCGAAAAGTTAGAGTTATACGAACCTGGTTTTTGGGCTTCATTCGTGTTTTTTTTTTCAACCCAATTATATTAATTGCATAGAAAATTTTAATTATATAAATAAATATAATAAATTTAATTTTTAAATAAAAAACTTAAACAATTTCCATCATAAAAACTGTACTTTCAAAATCAAAAATGACATTTTTTGTTAAGAAATGTGTTTGGAAATTAAACTTAAATGATACTTTTTAAACATATTTTTAATTCTACAAAGCATTAAAAAATTACGCTAAAATTTTAGTTTGGTTTTAAAGTCGCAATTTTTTTCGCTCTCTGGACAAAAAGGTCGCCCGCAAACATTTTTATAACTTTCTAGCTAACTTCAAACGACAATCACGCCCAGCCTTGTTTTTAGCTACAGTGTGTCGTCACAAATTGGTTACATAGTCGAACATGAATATGAGCGACATGATAACTCAGACTACCCAATAAAAAATATCATAAATGAAACAAGCGTTCCACATACAAAACAACTGTGAGCAGACGCTCTTCTCATTGTCAAGCGCTATCTGTCTGAATGTCTCTCGGTTGGCGTATCCTTACCGAAGCATGAACAATGCTTGACATTTTTCCACATGTTAAAAATGTTGTACTATACACCCAAAGCTTTCCACTTACTTTCGATTATGCTAGTGCTGACTTTAACTGGGTAGCTTGGTCATACGAGTATATTCATATGTGGATCATAGCAACAACAATAGCAATATAAGCAAAAATATCAAAATGTTATACTTGTATTTTTTTTCGAAATAGGAACATGCAAAAACAATGATTACTTTGAAGCCTTTGCAAAGTCGACAAAAGAAATTCAGACGATATTGTCAACGTTTGTCGGCTGTTGGCGGCTATAGAAGGATATATCAAAAAGTGAACAAAAAATTTCGACAGTTGTCCTAAGATATATGTATGTAAATTTTTGCTCTTTAATGCTGAGATAACAAAGGCTTTTTACGAGAATGTGTTGTCATTTGTTTCAGAAAGGACGTGTAGATAGTTTTTTGCAAAGGACAATTAATTTTTAAATGTTTCCAAATAGTTGAGGGTGGCGAGCAGAGTAGCAATTCCAATTTTCGCAAAGAGAACATTTCCATAAATTTAAAGAGTGCCTTTAAATTCCCATTCAAAGAATACCAGAATACAGATGGTGAGTCATCGAATTTCATTTATATTATTAATTTTTATTAGTATTAAGGGCGGGGTAAAGTTTAAAACGCGAAAAAAGGCATATTTTCATAATTTTTTTTTTTGAGATATGAATAACGTTGTTTCATTTATTTATTTATACGTTGTAGTATAATATCTTAAGTATCTTTGTATATCTATAAATAAAAATATCTATAAATAAGTCCGCGACAGCTAATCGACAGCGACAGAGGCGCCTCGAAAGTTGTTATGCGGTGAAAACCATAACTCGTTACCAGATCATTTGAAACAAAAAAATTTAAATGCGTTTTAAAGGTGATATGTGTCCTTAAGTATGTACAGAGAGTTTTTTTCGATTTTTTTATTTTTGGCAGCATTTGGAAATAAAAAAAAGCAATTTTCCCTAAAAATTTCGTTGAATTTTTTATTATAAAATGGAAAAAATGGCTAAAAAACTCTCCGTTAATTTATGTGTAGAAATAGTGTTTGAAATTTCAAAAAGATCGTCAAGTAGATTTTTTTTTTTGTTTTAATGTTCACTAACGATTTGCGAGAAAATCGATTTAAAATTTTTTATATTTGAACATCCCAGTATGAGGGCCGGTGGCTTGAAACGCTCTATTTTCGTTAGTTTTGCTCCAGTTTACTTGAAATTTTGAGGCAATTTTTACACTTATAAAAAAAAATGAAAAAATAGATTTAAGACCCTACCCTCTTTAACGTCAATGGCTTGAAATATTCGGTATGCAAGGTACAATGATCTCAGACCTTCCAAAAAATTATTCAAAACTCAAACATACAATTAACCTAAACATAAAAGTGAAATAATCTAATATTATAAATTGACCCTATTTGAGTTTAAAAAAGCTTCAAATATTTTTATCATTACGTTACTTACAAAGTGTATGTAATGAAATTCCTACCTTTAAATTGTTTGCTTTTTTACTTAAATCAGTAATAATTTCCGCTATTATCTGCCAAGACTGGCCAAACTCTCGTATACTCGAACCATCAAAAATTAACGTTTTATTGTCAAACTCAATTCAAATCAAATCATTTGGAAATAAGAAAATCTTTTGATGGTATTGTAGCAATTGACAAACACGTCTGACTCACTGAGGGTTGGATGGTATATCTAGAACCTTATAATTCAGGTCTCATTCCATGACATTCCTCTTCTATTGAATACTACGATTACAATTCAATGAAGCTTGTGCATAGCTACTTCGATTGATAGGTTAACGTTGGCAAGTGTAGCAAATCAGCGTATAAAGCGTATAAATACAGCAGGTAAGTCCTTAAGTTAACTTTATGGTTGGCTTAGGTAAATGTTTGACTTTATCTTATTGTTTGTTTTCTCTTTTTTTTTTATTATGTTTGTCAAATACAACAAAAATAATAATAATACAATTTTACGTTTCGCTGATGTTCAATTGAAGTTCACGATTGCTTTTTTATTGTGCAAATCAAGCTTTTTTGATCGAACGTCGTAAGAGCTTACAAGGATAACATTTATGGAGCATTAACAAAAGTTAAGAGCATTGTTAAAAGTAAAAGTATAGAGAGCATGTGTATATCTTGTGAATGCTGTCACCGAAGCGGAAGAAATATATGTATGTTGAAATGTTGTGTGTGTTGGTTTGCGAGAGGACAGTAATAAGAAAAGTGTTGGAAAAGTTCATACTTAAAGTTGCGTTTATTTTGAATACATTTATGCGTAAACGTAAATAGTTCCAAATTCTGATGAAGTTTACAAAGAAAAGTCTGCTGAAGCTTAAAAAGTTATATGGTGGTTCGATCTGCAAAATAGAAGGTTTTTAAAGAGATATTTCGGTATCCAACATTATTCCATCTTCAAATGAAATTATGTAGAAATATGCAGGTCCTCGCATCCAGATATTGCAGCCAAGTAATTGATGGCTTAAGTGACTGATGCAATCGAACTTTCAGATACCATAAAAGTGAATTTTTTTTTATTTTACTATTTTTTTGTATTTTTTTATTACTTCCAAAGTAAAAAATAGAAGATGTATTGCTGATGTGTGCGCTTGAAGTCATCTAAAACAAAATATTTTAAAGATTATTTTGTAGACCTGTCACTCTGGCAGGTAGTAGTTTTAAACATTTTCATTAAAAAATAGCAAAATGGCGGACTTCTAAAAAGAAATATTCAATAATCTCGACAATTTTGTTGAAATTCTGGAAAAAAATTATTAAAAATGTACTATAGGGCGTATCGAATTACAATTTTTTTTAATTTCACATTCTAAGAGGTTTCAAAAGTTGTATCGAGTGGTCAGGAAAATTTAAGAAAAAAACCTTATTATCTTTGGTACCACTTCTGGTGCCTGAGAAATAATACCTTTTATTAATTTTTTTGAAAAAGTTAAAAATTGCATTCAAGTATACATTTCTCTAAAACAAGAAAATGCATATGGAAAAAATATGCAAATTATTATTCGCCAAATCTATAGAAAACATCAACACTATAATCAAAATCGCCAAAATTTTGACAATCAGATAGCAATGAAAAAGTTCTGTGCTACCTCGAGTGCACATTTAGATTCAAATATCACTTACACAGGACCTGGTGGGTAAAAATAGAGAGTGGCATCGTGTTTGGCAGGATATTCTAAGTAAAATTTTTTATTTACTTTTACTTTAAGACATATGTAGTTTTTCTTACAAAAGTCAAAGCATTTGAAATCGTGATTTTTTACTTTTTTTCTTAAAAAACAACATTGTCCTTGCGGAAGAGAAAGACATCCTTATTTTTTCCTAAAATTTTTTTTTGAGATCTTGACTACCCTATGCAATTTTTGAGCTCTCTTAGAATACGATCTACATTTTTCGATTCGCCCTAATGTACAATACCACTACCTGCGAGTGCCATTGGCGTGTAAAATAACTTATTAAAATTTTAGTCCAATCAGATCGCTATAATTTTTCAAAACACCTGGGAAGATCAAAGAAACCCTTTTTAAGTTTTAACTACATACAGCGTGAAGTTATGAGGAGCTCTCTCAGCTGTGTGATATCTATATATTTTGGTCTTAAATTGGAGTATACTCTCAATATATTGTACTTTCACACACTAAAACACACTTACAGAGTTTTTATCGCTACTTGGATGTACGAAAAAAATGTAGATATCTCTAGCTGATATCTCACTATACCTCAGCCAATCCACAGCTCTATAAATGGCCAATATTTCAGCTTGGAAGATTCTGCAATGATCTGGCAGTTTAAATGAGATTCTGCTGTCCAGATACGTAGAAAAGACGCTTCCCCCGACTTTGCTGTCTAGTTTTGAGCCTTCAGTGATATGCGCACCAACTTGGTTTAGTGGCCGTTTTATTCTACTTTGTCTTTTTCCTCTACAATCCTTGTTCTCTTAATATCGAGAGGTATTAAGCAGAGAACTGCACTAAGTACCTCAGATGAAGTGGGCTTAAGCACTCCGCTGATACATTCAGCCGCAGTTCTTTGTAATTTCCTTAGCAATTTGCAATTAAACTGTATTTTTAGTGCTGCCCACCCACAGAGACAGCGTATAGCAAAATTGGCCTCACTATAGCTATATAAATCTAACGTGCAATATTCGGGGTAAGTCTCCATGTTTTACCCATAGCTTTCTTACAATCATATAAATTAACATTGGCTTTCCTGTTTCCATGGGCATTAGCAAGATTTCTTCTAGAGGGGGGGGGGGGGAGGGGGGTGCAAAAAGCCATAAAGGAATCTCGAATGAACATAAAAAAATGTAACCTATATAATGCTATTTACTACGATTTTTGGGTTACATAAGAAAATGTAATATATTTTAAAGATCGTGTAAAAATCTTTCTCGTATCAAATCGTAAAAATTATTTAAAAATTTTATTTAATTTTTTTTTCATGTAATACATTTCAATAAGTTTTTTCTTAATAGTTTAATTAATTATATAATGTGAGGCCTATATCCTTAAGTGAAATAGCATTAATTACTACTGAGCCCCCAACTTTCCAACTTTTAAAATAAGAATACAAAAATTTCCTAATATTAAACAAATTTATTTTTTTTTTTGGAAAACTGAAAAAAAACTAAATTTTTAGGCCACTTTTTAACTTTAGAAGCCTTTAATTCCTAAACCAATTTCGAGCCGTCTGAAAATTTTTCAGATTTGGATTTATTAGTTCGAAATCCATATCATTCGATTAAATTAAAATATTGAGTTGTCCCTATTCTTGAAATGTTTCCCGCATGCTAAGGGAGATATTTTTAACCGGATCTCACACCGCATTGACACCAATTCACTTATTTCTTTTTGCAATATGAATCAGTTCTAGCAGCTTGCAAGTTCCTACAATCGAGTATGGAAACATACCCATTATCTGAATGATTTAAAAAATTTTTCTTAATTAAAAACATATGAATAAATAAATAAAGAGGTACATTTGATATTAGATTTGTTTTGGGTTTCATAAATATTCGTTACATATTCCATAACCTCCCTGCAAGGCTTGATTCTGAATCCTTAAATTAAATAAGAAACTGACGCTAAAAAAGTCCAAACAATTCTCAAACTAGGTAGGCGCTAAATAACGTGAATTTTAAGATGTTTAAAATGGTTGTTTCAAATCGAGTTTCCTATTTACGTAAACATAAAATAAAAAACTTTCGACTATAACAATTCTAATGTAAAATCGTTTGCTAAATATGATATAAGATTTTTTTCAAAAATTAGTCCTTGATCCAAAATTGGCTTACTGCATTAAATTTCCTAACTTTTTCTTTCGCTTAAATATTTGAAGCCTTGCTCTCGTATAGATTGCTACAACTTTCCTTAATTTAAATGCTGCAGGACTGTTTGTCAGTGATTAAGATCAGAAAAATTTAAAACCATCCTCATCATCTTTATGATAGAAAAGGAGGAAAATGTTTTCCTTTTGGAAAACATTCTTTTTTTTAAATTTATTTACTTGGTCTTCTGCTTGCTTACAATAACTTTAAAATATATATTTGCCTATCGTCGAAGTTTAAATCAGTCATTCCTTACTATTCGTCAATTTCTCGTAGGAATAACTTTGTTATTTCTTTCATTGCATTCGTAGTATTTACCAAAAAAAATCATTCGTAGGTTGACCGTACTCATTATTCGTAAAAGGTACGAAGTTTTAGTTGAGTTTAAAAAATTTACAATTGAAATCGTTCAGACTGGTTTTTCGAACCATTAAATATTTGAAGGAAATATAAGGAATATAAGGAAATGTGTGATTGCAAGGACGTGGTTCATAAGCTAAAGAACCGCGGTTCACACCCCAGATGAGCAAAAGGTTTTTGTTTTGTACCTATGTATTAGGATCATTCGTAAATGTATTCGTACAATATACATTTGTTTTTGTACTAATACGAATAAAATATTCGAAATGTGTACCAAACTACTTCCATTCTACGAATTCTATTCGTGGCTGAAAATTACGAATAGAATTCGTAGAAAAAATTTTTCAATTTAAGAATACGTATTGAAAAGTGTTTGTC
The DNA here is from genome assembly GCA_963920525.1 of Dichetophora obliterata. Classification (NCBI taxonomy): domain Eukaryota; kingdom Metazoa; phylum Arthropoda; class Insecta; order Diptera; family Sciomyzidae; genus Dichetophora; species Dichetophora obliterata. The sequence continues at coordinate 89,492,784 of OY986439.1, read as the reverse complement.
AAACAATGGTAAATGAAATGGTAGCGTGACTTATTAGGCCGTGTTCATATTACTCTTTTTTTGTCGCGATTGAGATACAGCTCTCAATTTTCTTTCGCTAACGCGGCTGAAAAATACTGAATATTAAATAAATAAATGTATTTAAATATATACAATATTCAGTATTTTTCTGCCGCTTTTGCGAAATAAAACTTAAAAGCATTTGACCTTATCCAAATACAGGTTTCGCAAAATTTTACACTTCTACAACTAAGAACGACGTTTTTATTAACAAAGTTTAATGTTTTCAGTAGAAAAAATTAAAGCCCTAAGTTTAAGCGCAACTAACTTTTTATTTAATATAAAAATATATTAATAATTTCAACTGCCATGGGGGGCAAGTGCCCTCTTTCCCCTTGTTTCCATCGAAACTTTCTTCTCAAAATAACTCCCAAGTTTTTTGCCTCTTTCATGAAGTATAATTGAGTGCCATCAACTACAACGTGGAAGTATTATATGCGGAATTTTGTTTTTTCTCGTAAAAAGGACCAGTTCAGTTTTTCGCGGACTGACCTCCAGCCCACATCTTTTGGCTCAAATATTGAAATCGGATAGCGCTGACCAAAACAGCTCCGAGAGAATTTAGGAAACTTTCCCTGTGCAGCAATAGCTACGTCATCCGTTACCTAATAAATATTATAGAACACCCCCCTGAGGATTACCCCAACTCACAAATTTCCTGGCCTTTGAGTAACCTTGAGATGCACTGACGACTCTGCTGCTCAGCAGGTTGCTTATCAGCGCACAGTTCGCTAATGATATCCTCCGGCAGAACATTTTCAAAGCACCTTCGATATCTAGAAAAGCTACCACTGTGTATTCCTTGTGAAGAAAGCAATTTTATATAAAGCATACTAGGGAGTGCATTGCGGTTCCTACAGACCTACATTTCCTGTAAGTGTTGTGAAGCTAAAAGTAAATAAGAGTCGATGTTACAACGAATATGAGCGTCAATAAATCTTTTCAGTGTTTTCAGTAGAAAAAATTAAAGACTAATGGGTCTAAAGTTCTTCGGACTCGTTTGCAATATCTAACCCACCTATGGGCTAAATATTACCTTTACCTCTCTCCATTTTGATGGTATGTATGTCATGAAAAGGCAACCTTTAAAAACGACAAGAAGCTATGGAAGGACGTTAGACGCCGTCTGCTGTGGACCGGCAGGGATAATACCATCAGGTCCAGCAGATTTATATGGCTTGATCCTGTTCTTCGATATTACCCTTGTAGGATCACTGATCGCCAGAGCCCTTTCACACCTAATGTGAGTTGGGTCCAAAATGAAATTCGGGAATTGGGTACTCAGAAGAGGATTAAGGGTCTCCTCGCTGGAGTATGTCAAAGTAATGTCTGATTTCTTTAAGGGGCTTCGAAAGCTAGGATTAGAAGCTTCTTTTTGTGCAGTTTTTTTTATAAAAACAAAGAAATTTTTATGTATAAAAAAAAATAAAACTAGTAACAACTGTCGGGAATTTCCAGATACCAAGACTTCTTTTTGTTTAAAAAGAAATCATTAAAATATTTTTAAATACAAGTTCATTCGGATAACTGAATTGCTCTAGATTAAATACTCATTACGATGTTTTATCGTGAATACCATCATTTCATTATATAATACCTACCTTAAAGAAACTTTTTAAAATATCATACAAAAACTAAAAATTTTTCTACAGGAAGCATCTATTTTTTCCCAGTTTTCACACAATTGTAGTTATGTTGGTTTTAACCTCTAAGGGATAAAAACGAGGCAATCTTTTGCTCATGAGTGTTTATAGTATTTGCGGTTAATTAATTTCCATTAACACCTGTTTTTGTTGTTTTCGTTTTTTTTTGTTCAACTATTGTCGACTTCAACCCATATGTCGCAAATTAACTAAACTTCATGAATTCACTCGCTGTTTGTTTGTATAAATCTGAACTGCCGCATTCGTAGGCAACAAAGTGTAAAATGAATATGTCGACACTTCAAAGTAAAGTAAATTCGCACATATTTCTATGACACCCTCCTCACCACACACCAGAGAGCACTCGACAGCATAAACACATTGCAAAATAGAAAAAAAAATCCTCTAATTTGTGTCAAAGTCATTAACGTAGCAGAAGCAGAAGCAGAAAATATATACTGGGTAGAGGAAGTAGGATGTGGGGAAGAGCAACAGGCGTTAATTGCGAAATAAACTCCAATTTAATGTTTGGCGGGCGCAATACCAGATTCTTTACTTCTACACACACACGCACACACAAATAAAAATACGTCTACAGCAAAGCTTACTCACACATGAAACATACGTATATACTTGACCAACAGTACAACCCTCCAAATGCTCCACCGACCCTTAGCCGCTAGCACTTGGCGCGCACAGCGGAAGCACCTCGACAAATGCACATGTCGCAGTTGGTAGCCGTGATTTACGGCGGTCAGCGACCATTGCTGGTTGTTGCTGCCGCAGGTCGCGCAGGTTGGTGGTCAGCGTTTGGTCGTCCGTTTGGTCGCTGAGGTCGTTCAGCGCATAATAATGTTTAATTTGGGGTAAATGCGGGCTAGGTTTTTTTTCATTTATTTGTGTTCATTTTGGTTATTCTCTGGAGGCTGGCAAACATAAACATCAACATTCACACACTCACACATGTGGTGGTGTTTGTATTCAACAACATACGAAATAACAAAAAATTGCACTTTTAAAAGAAAATTGCTTTAAATAACACACAAACATACATACCTACATGGACAAAATACTTATATAAATGTTGCGAAATTTAATGCCAACTCGATGCGCTTAAATAATGTCATCATTTCCGTTTGTGGCTTTGGCAGCTTCCGCGGTCGTTTTTGTTTTTCTTATTGCTGGTGTGTCGTCTTCTTATACTTCGATGAACACCAAATGCGTCGTGAAAAAAACATGAAATAAATTGTTTTTACTACTTCTACTCTTGTATATGCGTATTAAGCTTTGTTAAGTACAAAAAAAGGGTTACCTATAGTTTGGTAAAGAGCTTTGTAGGCTCTTGGCTCGTGAGCGGGTGCTTTACAATAAAAAAATTGTTTCAATGTTTTTTAGCTCTTTTTGTTTAACCCTTTCGGTACATCTTTTTGATTTCTAGTCAAAAAAATCGATTTGCACGAATAATTAAAATTTAAGATCATTTTATTAAAAATCAATCACAACATTTAAATTTTTTTTTTTAAAGTGTGATGCCATTTTTTTGGAGTGATGCCATATGGCATCAAATTTCCTTAGAGGTAAAAGAAAATGAAAAAAAAATCAAATGTTTTGCATATGAGCATTTATTTTTATTTATTTCTTTTTTAGATTTAAAAATTCATTTTTTTAACAATAACTTTATTCATAAATATAAAGTAAATAAAATAAATTTAAAATTCATACAAACTCATTATAAAACAATATCCATCACAATTGAAAAATTATTTTCATAAAATATATGTATTTTAATTTTTACCTTCATGGTATATATTGAAGCAATTTCGAGTTTCACTTGGAATGCACAAATGAACGTTGGTTGCATTTTGAACACACGTACCTTGAATATCATTTGCATCCTTCAAGTTTGCACCTGAGTTTCTTCGCTGTATGCTCTGGCCAGTGCTGAAAACCACCATAAAGAAGGAAAACCGATGGTCCACTTTCTTAGCGCTGTCTGGAAGTTGTGGGACTGATTCTTTCCGTAGTTGTTGGGCTACTTAGACTATCCTCGTTAAAAGTTACTCTAGGACGTCCACGTTTTCGAGCACAAGTAGCCTGAGATGATAACGCTAAGAGCCCATCTGCAATATCATAACGAAAGGCCAATAGATCCATGCACTCCTTTGATTTCAAATGATTACCACAATCTTTTTTATATTCTAGCCAGGAGTTGCATATAGCTAGACCAATAAAATGGTCGAAAATTTTAAGAGTCTACTTTTTTGATCTAATAGAAATTCTGTATAACGAAAGAAGGAAATCCATCTTGTCAACGCCCCCTATATGTTTATTGTACATAGAAACGATGTTAGGTTGCGAAATTTCAATTTTTTTTGATGACACAATGTTAACTATGCCTCCATTAAGCCATTTCAAGGCCATAACATTATGGTTTCTTTCAATGCGGTAATCAAAACTACCTCTTCCTTTTTTTTAAGATCAATTTCTGCTTGGAAAGAGACTTTTCCCATTCTGTTGCTTTGTATCGTACCTGTTGTCCAAATTCCTTTTTACTGCAAATACAAAATTTAATTAAGGGTTGTGAAATAATTATTAAAATAAATTTTGAAATTACTTTCTTCTGGAATTGTTTTCGTGAGATGGATGACTATATCTGTGGTCACAAAGCATAACAGCATAAATCAAACTAGAAACAATAAAGCTTTGAACCTTGCCATGTCTGATCCTGTAACTTCAGAGAATGTAACTGAATTCAAACTATTGTAAAATTTGTTAAAGTTTTGAACCTTGCTATGCCTGATTCTTTAACTTCAGGGAATCAGGCATGGCAAGGTTAAAAATTAAATTGTTTTTACGATACTTTGAGTTATGCTATTATGCCTTATGACCACAGATATCAGAACAAAACCCTAACTTTGAGTCCCTCAACTGTGTTTTTACCGCGATAAATTTCAAAATCATGTAGAATACCTGTTGAACTGCAGAGGCAAAATATTTTTACACCCAATTTTATGGATTTTTTAGGCATATTTTGTCTTAATACAGTTTTTCCTTTAAAGGAACCATCATTTCATCCACGCAGAGATTTTAGTCTTTTGAAATTGTATATATTTTTCAGTGAACATGTTCAAAATGTGACGGACTTTATAAAGCTTATCAGTATAACCAACATCTAAGCAAAAGTTAAGATTATTACGAATAGAATGAAATCTGTTTCTCGTCATAATCTGACGAAAAGATGGAATTTCGGTGGCCTTTGACCAATACATCTAAAATCGCGGATAGCCGATCGTATCGATCATAATTTCTAGTGCTATAAGCTTGTATCCTTCCTTTCTTAAACCAATTAAAGTACCATTATTTTTAAGCGTAGCTTGGTTTGTAGCATCAGCTACTTTATCAACAAAATCAGCAGCAAAATACTCAAGAAAGTATTGAACTGGAACTTTTGAATTTCTTTTGGGATTTTCCGGCTCAGTAAAATTTGCTTCTGGAGGAGTCCAAAAAGTTTTTTTCCAACGAAATTCGTCTATTTTCTCAAAAGGTATTCTCAATATTTCACCTTCATGAAAATCTGAAAGCCCAACAAATTCAACTCTTTTGGATTGGTCGTCAAGAAGTAACTTTTCTTTTAAAGTTTTATCTACTTCTAAATCTAAAACCTCGACATTATCAACTTCAGGTCTTCCATATTTACTTCGTATTGGCCATTTCTAGATAGCTCTTCTAATAAAAACGAATTGTTTCCTTCAATACTTCGTACAAATCTAATAATACGTCAGGTTCTTCTGATTCCTCTAAATCGGATAAATCTGACTCTTCAAAATTATTTCAAATTTTTTCAATTTCATTATCATTTATAATTCTCGACATTATGAATAATCTTCATACAAAAAGAGCACCTTCACTTTCAAACGCTAAAAATATAATGAGCAAAATTTGATACATGCATATATATAAAATTGAAAAATGAATGAGTGGCGCAAACAGTTTAGCACCTATGAGTAAAATTGATACCATATGGCATAATAAGAAATTTGAAAAATCGTCGCGCGTACAATAGAATTTAAAATTTTTTTTCAACTATGCAGAAATGTATGGTAACTGTTGGTTAAACTTGCATCAAAAAAAAATATACCAATATTTTGTACTTTTTAACAAAAATTTTAAATTTGTTATGTCACCTTTTCAGTGAAAAGTTTACTTAGACTATATGGTTCAATAAGAAATGGAATCTATCGTCCTGTAAGCAATTACAGGGTTGAAAAGTATTGAAAGCAAAAATGAGAGAATATGAATTTTTAAATGAAATGTGTGTTATTATTTAATATAATCTCCCTCAACTTCAATATACTAATTACAATGAACCTTCAATAATTTAATACCATCTCTGATATGATTTTACAGAAGCTTTGTAAAGACGTAACTGCTGCAAAAGCTACTTCATGCTCGCTAGCTCTTTGCACGGCTCCTGGCTTTTGGCAGGCTGCTAAAGCAATTTATTTTTTTAAGTTTTCGCTCGCAAGCCCGTTCCGCTTTTGTCACTCTTGCTCGTGACCTCGAGCTCATTTTGTAACATTTTATGTTTCCGCTCGCAAGCTTGAGATATTTTTAAATTTGAGTAGATCCTCTTCCCGAGCACCAGCTGCAAAGAACATGCAAAAGATCAAGACAAAAATTAGTAGCCATGCTAGAGCCGCTTGCAAGCAGACAGAGAAATAAAATTGGTACAAACAAAATTTGCCATGTTAAAGACAATAAAGGAAAGGCTAATTAATGTTCATTGTCATCAAGAAGTTGCTAAGTATTCAAATTCAAACGTTAAAAGAAATGCTAAGTACAATAACTGTATAACGTAGTTAAAAAACTGGTAAGGAGTTACCTTTCGACTGGACTGAAGTTGAAATACCCCCACAGCCGTATTTAGTATTTTCGAAAATTATAATGTTCTATTATTTTGATGACGTCACTTTTACAAGGCGTGGTTTGTATCTAAATATTTTAAACTTAAAACTCAGAGTACATTTTAATTATCAAAGCTTATGTGTAAAATATTAAGTTAAAACATTATTTTTTATGGAATTTATGAAGGCTTTGCTATTAAAATATGTCATTTTGTATGGGAAGTAAGCGGAGTTTTCATTTTTTTTTTTTAACTATATTTCATTAAATACATTCCAATTACCTTTTTTGCAGAATTCGAAGCTATTGTACACAGTTTTATGACATTTAAAGAGATTTAAACGATTTAATAAAGTCTCTTTGTATTCAAGTACGGATCGTGAATTTGTTAATACTAAATACTAGGGCCCTGGGATAATACTTCTTAGGGGCCTACCTAATTACTTAACTAATTGCCATTTTTTTCAAAAAACTTTTTTCCATAGTGATGTAGGATACGGTATAGGAAAAGATTAATTCTTAATAATAAAGGGTAATCCATTTGTATTGTAATTAAATGTCCAAGTATTTGATGCAAATAGGGTACGTTTTCAATTTAAAAATTATGGATACTTTTAATGTAGCGCATCCGCATTTGATTTAAATGTGAGGAAATTAAAAAACATTGTAGGTTCTTTTTATTTAAAAGAAATAGTGCAATAATTGGTTACGATTTGAATAATGAGAACACTAAATCAATTACAGGATATCAAAAAAAGATTTTGAGACAAACCATAAAACCTAGTTTTGAAGGCAATAAATTGTACTTAACTACTGTGCATCTAATTCTTATTTAAGTCATTTCGAAAAGTTCGATCCCTCGCTTAAATAAGAATTAACATATCACCAAAAATAGCATTGTTTGAATTTTTAGGTTACAATATCTCAATAACCAGATGTGATAGACCAAATCTGATATCAAATTCGAATAGTCTATCCATCAAAATATTGAATTTTATTGGTCCATACTGCTTCTAATGCTTACATCACTTATTCAAAACTGAACGCATACTTTTTGGATGCTTTGTTGCTCCCGTTATCGCAGAAAAGAAAAGAAAAATCTAGATTTTTATTTTTGTATTTTAAACATCAGAAAAAAATGCATATGAAGGGCTCATTGCGAGACATGATAAGCCACATAAAGAATATTTTGAAATAATCTTATCTAAAGTTTTGAAAAGATGTATTTTTGTATGAAAAAACGGAATTAAACACGAAAACTTTTACAAATATGTTAGAAAATTAGTAAGAAATAGCAAAAAACTCTTTAATGGTTGTTGGCAATGCATTAAGCAATGTATTCAGTCTAAAACACTGATTATTTCGATCATGTAGCTTATAACGGTATTGCAATAAGCCCTTCATAGGAATTATGTATTGACATTAATGGTATTCACTACATATGTTATGTCCACTAGAGGGCGCTTTATTTAATTTAATGTGACGGAACATAGCCTTTAACATAGTAGACGATCAAAACGCTTCCAACGATACCTCATTTGGCAAATTATGATAAGATGTTTAGATGAGAGTGAAACAGATGAATATACATACAAACATACATGCAGACCGCTCAAACACATAGCTCAAAAATAGCTTAATGCTTCAAAATAATTGCATGGCCAAAGCTCATATTCAAAGTTAAATTTAATATAAGCGCATTTCATTTAACTAAGCTAAGCTTAAATTAAGTTTGGCGCGTAGTTAAATTAAATTCGCTTCACCTCAATTTATTTTTGTTGTACTTTAATTTATGGATTTTTGCATTGAAATCACATGCCAAAGTCCTCTCATATTTGAAGCAAAGTATATTATCATTAAATCATATACATTTGCCATAAATGTACGTTAAAGGGTAATCGCACCAAAGTTTTTTCAACTTCTATGGTTGCAAAAATCAAATTTTTCCTTCTATTTTTTTAATTCTTGGAATGAAAAAGATCAACCTATTTAGCTGAATTCTACATATTTAGAGTTGAAATTATTTTTGTTTCTTTTTTCAATTTATTGGTTGAAATTTATAGCGATTTTAGAAAAATTTTTGGCCAAAAAGTTAAATTATTCAACTTTAATAATTCAAAATTTAACATTTTTGTTCTTATATGTTAATTTTAGGTCAAAATTTTCAATATTAAATATAGTTAATTAAAATAAAATTTACATCCAGAAATATTAAAATGCCTCACATGGAAATGCCTTGGATAAAATTAAAGCTTAAACCTAATATATAACAAATATTAACCTGAAGTTTAAATCGTGTACTATACGTAATCAAAAATTTGTTTCTAAAAAGTCTTACAAGTTATTGTAGTTGTAAAGAGTTCATAAAATTAACATTTTCCATTTAAAGGTAAAAGTTCTGTTACCTAACATTTGTTATTGTACGTATCCTCTTATAGTCGTCCGTTTGAGCTTCAAACCTATTTTTATTAACGAAAAAAATTTTGTTGTCCAAACTACGAAACATTTCCTTATAAATTTCATTAAAATGATTTTCAGTCACATTCCTGGAAAAAGTATTCTTAGTATTAGTGTCGTAAAAATCGTAGTCGTACTCTTGTTAATCTTTCCCATAGTAGGAAATCTACTCCAAAAAACCTAGTTGGTAAGCCCTGGCAGTTATTTTCTTGGTTGCAATTTGGTTTAATAGGTTTTTAGCACGCTGCAAAGTGTGAGTTCAGACACGTTTGATTCTAGTATTATATTTTATATGTTTTTTGTTGTTCTTTACAATGAGCTACCATATTGGCTTATTCGCTTAAGGCTTATAGCGGTGCATTATTTTATAGTATTTCTCCTTGTTTGCTTGTGGCTTGGCTTTTCTTTGTAAGTCGCTGTGTTTGTTTCTGTTTGTTTGTGATTGTGTCTGTTTGGAGACTCATGTGGAAAAAACTAATTTCCGTAATTCTTTTGAGTTTTGTATTTATTTTACACCATTAAAAGAGCTGGCAAAACAAAACAATGTCTACGCGTTAAAGCAATTTGATTTAAAATCTTAATAACATATTATTAAAAATGTCAGAAGAACGCACATTTTAGAGCTCTTGAGAATATTATCTTAGAATTTTGTTATTAAATGCAATATGAAAATTGAATTTTTCAGCGATTGGAATAAGTAAAGTCTACTGAATAATTCATTCACTCGGAAAACATGTCCATTCATCAGGAAGCTGAAATGCTCGCGAGCTCTTTGCACGACTCCTGGCTTTTGATAGACTGCTGAAGCAATTTATTTTTGTAAGTTTTCGCTCGCGAGACCGTTTCGTTGTTGTAACTCTTGCTCGCGACCTAGAGCTAATTTTGTAATATTTTAAGATTCCGCTAGCAAGCTCGAAATATTTTTAAATTTAAGTAGATCCCTCTACCGAGCACCAGCTGCAAAGAACATGCAAAAGATCAAGACAAAAATTAGACGGAGAAATAAAATTGTTAAAAACAAGGTTTGCCATGTTCAAAACAACAAAGGAAAGACTTATCAAAGTTCATTGTAATCAGAGCTGTAAAATCTGCATTCACATTCAGAATTTTAAGAAAAAGTGAATAACGACATAAGAATGAATTCAATAAATTGATTTATAAATAAAAATTTTTATTCACATTCATTTATAAAGAAATATATTAATTATTCATTTTCATTATTCAGAATATTGAATCAAATTATTTATTAATTTGAATGCTATTCACAAAGAATGAAATTCACAAATAATTTCAGAATTTTCAATTATTAATTATTAATTTCAATTATTATTAATTTGTTATTTATTATTCATTTTTTATTCATTATTCATTTGTTATTCATTATTAATTCAATATTAATTTTTTGTTCATTATTCAATTGTTATTCATTATTCATTTTTTATTCATTATTCATTTGTTATTAATATTTTATAAATGGCTTAGGATTCGGGCTTTGTTTTTCTTTATTAATTTGACGATATAGATAATAACAGCAAATAAAAGAAAAAAATAGCCCGAGTCCTAAGCCATGAATAAAAAATTAATTACAAATGAACAATGAATAAAAAAATTAATAATGAATAACAAATGAATAATGAATAAACATTTAATAAAGAATAAAAAATAAATAATGAATAACAAATGAATTATGAATTTAAAATTAATAATGAATAAAAAATTAATTATTAATGAATGAACAAGTCCGCGAATTCACATTATTTAAAAAAAAGAGTCCGATTCGTAGTCCGAGACGAATTCAGAAAAGAGTAAAAAACTATTCGTGTTTTTGAGAGAAATTTCATATGAAAAGAGATCAGGTTGAGATATGTATGCCACACTGGGTTATTATGTTTACACTGGGAACACAAAAATCAAAAACGCACATTTTAAAAACGTTTAGTAAAATGAATATTTTTAAAAACATTTTACGCCACACAAAAATGAAAACACACATTTTTAAATAGAAAAGTAATACGAAACGTTTTCAAAACAACCATGAATCTTTTGCTATGACATAGTTGGGTAAAATTAATATTTTTAAAAATATTTTACGCCACACAAAAATGAAAACGCACATTTTTAAAAAGAAAAGTAAAGCGCAACGTTTTTAAAACAACTATGAACGTTTTAGCATGACATAGTAAAATGATTATATAAATGCATAAATACAAGTCGAGTGGGGGTGTTTCGTGTTGGGAGGAGGAAGTTCACATACTTTGTTAAAAAACACTTGTCTAGAACGAATTGTTTGTTATATATGTTTCATTGAATTATGTATTTGATATTTGTTCAGAAAATAAAATATTTCTTCATTCTTGATTTCATCACTCAAACTTAGTATTAAGTAAGTATTTAAGTATTTAAATTAAAATTAATAATATTTGAAAAATGCTATTTTTTATAGACGCTGCGATTCAGCATCATCATCTAACATATTTGAACAAGATGGGACATAGCTAATGATAAAATAAATGAAATAAAACTATAATTTTGAAAACAAATAAAACGCTTTTTAATTAATAAAAATATTGACAGTGGGAATTTTTGCAAATGTGTTAAATTAATGGGAAATAATGAAAATTTTCTTTTTTAAAACTAAAATAATCGTTTTACTATTGCATTTTAAAATGTCCATTGTTAAAAATCAAACAAAAATTTCAGAATCTAATTTTAAAATGTTCGTTTTTAAAATGAAAATAAACGTTTTACTATTGCATTTTAAAATGTCCATTGTTAAAAATGAAACGAACATTTTAGAATCTAGTTTTAAAATTTTCGCTTTTCAAATTTATATAAACGTTTTAATATTTCATTTTAAAATGTTCGTTCTTAAAATTAAAATAAACGTTAGAAGTGCAAAATTAGGGTTGAAGCCACAGAATATTACTGAAAAGCACACGGAGAAAAATAGGGGCTTATAATTTGCTTAGAGGTAAACCAAATATTTTTGTGGAAAACGTTGCAAGTAAAGTTTTGTTTAAAACTAGCAAGAAGTTGTTCCGACTGGAAGAAAATATTTTTGTGACACCTAAATTGATAGAAAATTTACAGAAAAAGTTCATTCAAAATTGTGTTTTAAAAAACTTTTTCAACAACAATTTTCTCAGATACAAACGAACTATGTTCGGATATATTTTTTCAAATATATCTTGTTCAAAACCGAACTGATTTTAAGCTAATAACTTCAGACTCTAAACAACAATTTCTTTCATCTAAAAATTAAATATTTACAACAAAGATTTGATGTAGCGGTCAACGAAACAGGTGGTCTAATCTGCTTAATGGTTTGTTCTGCAAATGTATAGTAAATATTGGAATAAAATAGTTCTTATGAATGTCAACTATAAATATCCGTGTGCAATACCCAGCTAGAACAGTAACTGTTACATACGGCGTATATAACATGAGCGGTCACACGTTTTGCGTTACGTCCATATAAAATTTTTCATACAAAACTTGTGACCATTGCTCAAGCGATGATCAAAATGTCACAAGGTTTGCATCTCTGATTCTCATCCGTGTGATCTGGCATCCCTTTCAGCCACACATGTTTTTACAATGAGAAAAATATATAGCTAAACTGCTCACACCAATTATAAATTCAGTTGGGCACTATCCTCCCCTCTCCCTATGCCGTTGTGTCTAACCCACCCCCTAGCCATCAGGTTAGAGCTCTGGCCGCTTATATGACAAATTATAAACACAATTGTTTAAAGTTTTTGCATTACTTTTTTAATAAAATATTTATCTTCCGGATAGATTTAGCATTGATTATAAAATTTTAACCAGCAAACAATTATAAAAAAATAATTCAGCATGAACAGCACATAACATCAAAAGCTTATTTTCACAGTTGCTTGTTTTTTCAAACAATTTGTCCCAAGTATTCATCAACATCTATTTGTCCCAAGTATTCTTAATCTGAAAAGAAAAATTATTAAATTTCGTATGCACTATTTTTAATAAATTTTTAAAAACTTCCATTTGATTGAACCGCTTTGTGTTGCATGTTTTTTTTTTCTTGTTGAGTTTAGTTTTGCCCGCAAAAGAGCTAGAAATACAAACATATAACTTTTCTTGTTTTCCATGAAATGACAACATAAGAGTGTATTGGTGAACACCAAATTTTGTTTAGTTGTGTATGAAAACTTGTTACTGCTGTCTAGCAGGGTATTTGTTGGAAGCATAATTCATATAAGCATATATCTTTGGCGTTAGGTACAAAAGAATCAAGTAAAAAATATAGTTTTTAGTAAATTGAAATTTAAGATTGTTTTATTATTTTCAAATACGGGTAAAGTATTTTTTTATTTATTAATTAAAATTGAAGCAGTTATACTACACCAAAGTTGTTAACAGTAATCCAAAGAGGAAAAATAACTGATTAGAACCCAATCAAAAGATCAAATTCTGTCTTTTGTACCTAACTCCAAAGATATACATGTATATCGGTCATTCCATGTCAAATCGGACGCTTTTAGAAACTCATATTTCTGTAAAAATTTGCTACTTTGCACGTGGATAGTACTTCAAAAAAGAAAAATATTTGAACATTTTGATGTTTTGAACCACTGAAAATTTAATTCACATTTTTCATAGTCAGCACCACTATTTTTTTGGCATTTTCAAAATATTATCGTTTTGAGGCATTCATTCTTAATGCATTCTCAAAATTTGATGTTGGAGAATGAATGTTTACTATTTTGCAAAAACTTGCAAAAACTTTTTCAAATTTAATTTTAAATTAAAAATGGAATTTTTAGTATTTTTTGCTAAGCTAGGTACATATCGTCGCTACGCCAACAAAAACAGTATTTCAGTAACACTTTAGCAGAGCAAAAAAACAAATTTTTTTTCAGAACATTTCTAGTACTGCGAGCAATAATTGTTTTTGATCAATTATAAATAAAAAAAAAAATATAAAAAACTGTAAATGCAGAAATGTGTGCAAAAGATAGTGTGCATAAAATATGCAATAATAAAATTTACAAAAATCACATAACTGTTTTTTCTGGCGCAGCGTCGATATGTAAAAGCAGTCACACTGAAAAATTTCATATACTCGTTAAAATATATCATTCCTCGGCAGACACTTTATTTTTTAAACTTGCTAAAAATTTTTTGGTTGTAATTCCATGATGTATTCCTATATTAATACTAAATTATGTAAAATTGTTTTAACATTTAATTAACAATTTTTTTTTTTTTTCTTGTAAACTTGAACAATAGTTGAAAAAGCTGATGTGGATGTAGTGCGCATAAGTTACGATGCAATTTCGCTTAAAGCACGGCTCAGTAGCAGTTCATTTATTCTACCGTGGCTTAACTAATTTCCTGCAGGAAAAATTGCGAGAAGTATTTTAATTATCAGATGGAGCAGTCACTCAACATAAGAACAAAAAAAAATATATATAAATCTATGCAAGCACAAAGTCGATTTCAATATCCCCGCAGAATGGCACTTTTTCGCAGCATCGCACGGCAAAGGGCCATGTGATGGTTTGGCATTTACTTGCGGCAAAGCTTGTCTGCAAACATTAATAATCCGACAAATACTCCTGTAGTATTTTATAATTGGGTTTCAAACAACATGACAAGTATTGAATTGGAATATTTTTTATCAAAGCAGTACAACTCTGAAAAACAATCTCTCAAAAAAAATGATACGTGGGACTTTAACCCACCATTCCTTTATACCACGGAGCAAAGGGAAAATTGATATGCGCATTACATCCACATCATCTTTTTCAACTATTGTTTAAGTTTACAAGAACAAAAAAAAAATTATAAATAAAATGTTAAAACAATTTTACATAGTTCAGTATTAACATGGAGGTACATCACGGAATTACAACCAAGAAATATTTTAGCAAATTTAAAAAATACAGTGTCTGCAGAGGAATAGTATATTTTAACGAGTTGATAAAAGTTTTCAATGTGACTTTACATATCGTCGCTGCGCCAAAAAAAAAACAGTTATATGAATTTGTAAATTTTTTTATATCATATTTTGTTTATACTACCTACTACCCATATTTCTGCATTTGCAGTTTTTTATATTTTTTTCGATTTAGAAGTGATCACAAATAGTTATTGCTCGCAGTACTAGAAATGCTCTGAAAAAATTTGTTTTTTTGCTCTCCTGAAAGGTTGTTATTGAAATACATATAACTATTTTTGTTTTTGGCGCAGCGACGATATGTACCTAGCTTAGCAAAAAATATTAAAAATTCCATTTATAATTAAAAATTAAAGTTTTTTTTTACTTAAAAATTGTGTAGTCAATTTTTGAAAATTTCGTTTAAAATAGTAAACATTGATTCTCCAACATCAAATTTTGAGAATACATTAAGAATGAATGCCTCAATACGATAATATTTTCAAAGTACCAAAAAAATAGTGGTGCTGGCTATGAAAAATGTGAATGATTTTTTTAGTGGTCAAAAAATTTAAAGTTTTTAACGAAAGTGTATGTAAAAAAGGACACCAAAATAAAGACCAATTCAAGATCTTTAAAACATGTCTTAAACATTTTTTTGTAGGATTAACGGTTTAGAAGATATAGCTGTTTGACTACATGTTTGAATGACAATTTTTGATTTTCTTTTTAATTTTTCACTGTGTATAACAGCACAAAAAAATAAAAACATATAAAAAGTATGCAAATATTTATTGTTTTTAAAGTTCTATCCACGTGAAAAATTTGAAAAAAATCGGAATCGTCAAAGTTAGTTTTTCGACTAAAGCGTCCGATTTGACATGGAATGACCGATATATAAATATCATATTAACTTGAAACTTATTATTTTGCTCCTGAAGCCATATTTTTTCAACGTTACGTGTGAAACTGCCTCTATTCAATCATTTACTCCCATGTGCAATAGCAAACAGAAGAAGATTTCACTTAAAATTTTTATTAAAGACAAAAACCTAAGCAAACCTTACAGATATACATAGTTTTTCAAAAAAATGAAGGCAAAAGTAAAAGTTATGTAAAAAAAATACTAACATTCTTAGACTTTATAAGAACATTCTAGTTAATAAAGCTTGTTGACTTTTGCTTTAATAACATTTCGGATTATTTGATTTTTACCTAATATCCTTTCTAAGTTTCAGTTGTTTCATGATGTTATTATAATGGTTCTTAATTCAAGTGAAAATTTTGTAGCTTTTATACTTGTTGTTTTTTCCGTACTTTTGCCAAAGCCAATTTCCCAGCCAATTTGAAAAAGTGTAACTTGGCCAGACGGAGCAGCCCAAATGCAATAAATAAAAAAAAAATAAAAAACATATCGACCAAACCGTGACTGGCACTGCATTTCGGGCTGTGTTTTGCAACTGATTGCAATGTTTTTAGTTCCTATTTCTTAATTTTTTTTTTTGCTTACGAGAAGCAATAAAAGAAAAAAGTTTTCCACCAAATGATAAATTCATTTAGATAGCAGCAAAATTATGGAAATTTTGAACGTAACTGAGAGATAATAATTCTATACCTGCCCAGGCAAATTAAACAGCAAATTCAATTAAAAATAATTTACTACCACTTTTTTATTGCGCTTAAAATTTAGAACTTAAATTTTGGTTTTTAGCGCACAAAATGCAAATTATTTTCGCGCCACAACAACTGACGAAGGTAAAATCAGGAGAAGCAGTAACAGCGAATGTTTGAAATGCAGCCCTGAAAGATTGTTGGCCGTAATGAAGCAGCTTCGCAGTGTAAAGCAAGTGCTTGGGAAGTGAGACAGTTGAGCTTTTTTGGCGCTAATCCTCATTTAATTTTAAAGTTCGAAGGTGTTGCAGATAATTTTTGCGCCACTGCGAAAAAGGCTTAAGAAGAATATGGCACACACACTCACAGAATATCAAACATCCAATCCAAACACACACAGACACACTTAGAACATGAGAGTATCCTGCAAACATATAAAATATTTTATAGTCTTTTTGACTGTATGCAACAGAACGTTAGTGAGGAGAGGTGGGTGGCGTTGTAGAAGTGGCGTTACCACATTGCAAGATAAAATAATGGTGCCAGACATTGTCTTATGAATAAATTGTTATGGAAATCGAATTAATGAATACCACGCGAGTAGAGGAGGGTCGTTTTGATAGAAGCAGAATAAGAAGAAGAAGAAGAAAGGAGCAAGATTATACTTCAGTTCGAGCTTGTTTCCTGTTGACAATGCTGGTGCTGTAGCTGTAGCTATTGCGGGGGCCTTTCTAGCTGCCAGTCTGTCTGTCTGTTTGTTGTACTCCGTTCAAAGGTTAATACCTGAGCTTATTTGTCCCTAACTCTTTCGCTTAGTTCGTTCGTACGTAATTTAATTATGCCTTCACTTAGAGTTCTTATCTTGGTTGAGAGTTTTTGGAAACTCGTTTCAATGCTTGTTCGTCTTCATCTTCTTTTAGCAGTGTGCTTAATGCATTTAAAAGAATCAGCCTGGTTTAAGTGCACATTCAAGAAAATCTGAAGGCAGCTGAATTTTCGAAGCATATTTGTTCATGGCCAACATGAGGATATGTTGGTCGATTATTGCTTTGCAGGAACATAGAAATTAAATTTTCCTCAAAACATAATCCATCAAAAAGCGACTTGAAAGCTGTGCCAGAACTCAATTTTAAGATTACAGAGCTTAGAATGCAGAGTATAGATAACAAGTTCAGAGACCTACATAAAAACTAAGTAAAGCATTGTTCAGCGTACATTTTGAAAACTTATTAATATATTTTCGAAAATATATAAAATTTTCGTTTACAGTAGAATATGTATTTCAAATTTAATGCTCAGGGCAAAACAAGGGTCCTCCAACAAAATCTTTTGAAAATAGTTATGATCAATCAAAACGTTTAAAAACTAAATAACTGTGAAATAATTCATGAGAGGTATTTGGTTATGCGACAAAAATGAAGCTAAGAGCTTCTGGTCAGGCGAGAGCGTCAAAGCTAGTTGAGAACATTGTTCGTTCTTCTAAGCGCCTTTCAAATAATAACTGGAAAAAACCTGTCAAGACTTTGTATATATCAGATCAGTATTTCTTTATCTTATCGAAACCAGCTATGTTGCAGACAATTTGAGAAAAGTTTCACCAGGAAATGTCTCAAATAGAAACTAGATCCAGGCCCGTAGCTAGTATGGTGCTTGGGCAGGCTTAGCCTGCCCTAGAATCCGTCGAGCCTGCCCTAGCCAAATTTCCGTATGCTTTTACAACTGCCCTCGTTTATTTCGCAGTTGATCACAGTGTAATTACCCTTTGCATTATAAACGTAAGCATACGCCGAAAATATGGCAGCACTTTCATTTGACAGCTGAAAATTAAGAAAACAAAATTTTACAAGTCATTGCCAATAATAGCTGGCAAAAAATTCTAAAGAAAGTTAATTTTTGGTGAAAATTTATAGAATGTTGTTATTTTAATTGTTTTCAAGATTTTTTGAGCGAGTTTTTCAGATAATTTATTATTTTAAGTGTCTTCAACTAAATATACACAAAAAAGAAATTGCAGTTGGTGCAGTCCTTTTTCCAGCAGTTTCTTCACTTTTTGTGTCTCCCAGTTTGCTGTTCTGATTAGGAAAAACACTTGCAACTACTTGAGGATGAATGGGGAGGATTTCGAAATCATATCATAATTCAAGGGCCAGCTGACTGCATTTCGGATTTTTCAACTTTAAGCGGCTGTACCAGGTCAGCAGTCTTCGCCTATTCCTGTAATCTAAATACTTTGCATTCATTCTCAAATAGTTATACATACTTTCCCCAATCTACTAATAATAATAAGTCTAACTAGAACTACTAATTGGGAGCATACAAATTTGGAAAGGCTGAAAGGAAAATAATGGATGTTGCAGACATAGCTTGCGATTGAATGAGGTAATTTTGATCAAAAACAATTAAAGTAACAAGGTTTTATATCACGCAGAGTGCACCGTCGATCGAATCCATTAGGAAACTCAGTAGTAGTAGAACAATCACTTGGTGAGAGAAGTGAATATTCTATTGAAATTAGGCCGGCTTACATTGATATCGTTGATAATATTATACTCAAATTAAAAAAGCGTTTCACCAAAAATGATCGTATATTGTTGGCATTGTCATCAGCTTACGAAATGAAGTCGGCTAGTTTTAAAATATTATGTTCTATAGGCTTAAAAATACCCTCTGATGCCGATGTCTGATGTCTGTCGCGAAGAAATATCTAGACAAAAAAGGGATGAGCATCAGAAAACATCACCAAATTCAATCAGTTTTGATAATTGAATGAATTGTATCTAATGCGCGATGCGTTTCCTGATACTTATAATTTGTTTTGTGCAATCGAAACATTCGGCAACAGTACGGCGGTATGCGAAGCATCATTTTCCCGTGTAAACCGAATTAACAGAATTCAAAGATTATCGATGACTACAACACGTCTGCGAGAACTTTCATTGATCGCTTTTGAAGGCCATTATTTGGTAAAAATTTGTCCCGAAACCATTCTTCGCAAATTTAATGAGAAACTAAGACGATTGCCTTTGTATTAAACAGCAGAGCTGTGACTGTAGTGGAAATCAATATAGTACATTAGAAATTCGCTTTCAAACATTGAACTCATTTATGTTATATTTAATATGTTAGAATACTTAACTTTTTATTTACTAAAATATACATTTGAACAATGAACTCATTAAATAACATGTAAATATATAAAAAATTCATTTGAAAATATGTTAATATGCATATATATATTTATATAGAAATGTATGAAAAAAATTTGTTTAGTTTTTACTGGAGGCTCAGCCTGCCCGGCTCTTAATTTCTGGCTACGGGCCTGACTAGATCTAAAGGAAAGCTTTTGGTTGCAATGCCTGAAGAAAACTGCTAGAACGTGAAGCCAGATAATTTAGAGATATTCTTTAGTCCTTGTACAAAAAAACACGAATACATTTTTGACATTGAAATTTATTAAAACACTGAAATTTAATAAGTATAGCAAATTTAAAAAAATACTTATAAAAATAATTTCTTTTTTAAAAATTTTGGTTTCATTTATAAAATTATAATTTATATAAAATATATATATATAAATAAAAAATAAAAATAAAAAATATATTTCATGAAATTTGTTATAAAAACAAAAAATATAATATGCATTCAATATATAAGATAAACCCAGCAGGGAAGCGGACACTCCATTAGCGCATCTGAAGCGCTCCAAAAAAACAGTAGAGCGCTTCATTCTATTTGTGTATAGCGCATTTTTTAACATAGTCACGTCATCAGATGTATGCGCTCCGCTCCCGTTGTAGTAAATATGAAATCGTAGCGGGAGCTGAGCACTTTTTTCTGGTTGTATTTGCAATAATAATGTAGCGAGAACCGAGCGCTTGTAGTTTATTTAAAAATTTAGCGAGAACCGAGGACTTTGTTTCCTTTATAGTTCATATCGGCGGCCTAATTCTAATACGACGAAAGTCAAAATTATGGAGGCAAATAAAACTGTTTATTATTTCATACAATAATGAAGTTTATACAATAATGTATTGTTATTCAAATAAAAAAAAAGTTCTACCTCCCCTTTTTCATACAAACATTAATAACAAAAAAAAGGATATAGATGAAGTTTTGACCAATATACCTAAACCGATAATAAAGGTACTTTGTCCAATTTTGACTTAAATCCTATTATAATTAGGGCGGCGATACAAAAATGTATGGATTTTTATAGTGTCCGACTGAATATTCGGTTTCGGTTATGGCCAGTTTCGGCCCTTTTTGGCAGTTTCGGCTGGTTTCGGTATTCGGCCATATTGAACCGAAACTAGCCGAAACTTTTGGTAAAAATTTCGGAACATTTCAAGAGCAGGGACAACTGCGATTTTGATTTTTTTTTGCAGATTATATTGATTTTGGCCTCCTTACTCCAAATCTGAAAAAAATTGCAGGCCGCTCGCAATTGATTTAGAAGTTATAGGCCTCCAAAGTTGAAAAAAATATCCTACAAATCTTGCTATTTCTCTAAATTTTTCAACAAAACTACACTCTATGGGTATCATAAGATAGGTAATTTAAGTACCTATTCAACAAGATACCAATTCAAATATCTAAATCCACGCATAACCTTTAAAGATATAAAATTTTTTAGTGTCGTGCTTTCGTAAAAGGGAAACTACTTGTTTTCCAGACAAATTCTAAATATAATAATAGGTATATCCTAAAAAGTTATGAATGGATTTTCATGTTTGATATTTCGTTGAATAGGTACTCGCATTAACTTTATTTTGATACCTATAACGCGGAACACTAAAAAAAACAGAAAGTTTTTTGCTCATTTTGCAACTTTGGAGGCCCATAACTTCTAAACCAATTGCCAGCGGCCTGCAATTTGGATTTGCATTTAGGAGGTTAAAATGCGTATAGTCCAACAAAAAAATATTAAAAAAGAGTGTTTTCGCTATTCTTGAATTATACCAAAATTTTTTGCATCAGTCATTTAATTCAACTATATAAGTTTGGTTTAATAAAAATATTTACAACGCATTGTACAAAACAAAAATTATGAATTCGACAATAATTTGATATATCGTGTTAGCGCAAAACATTTTGGTTAATTTTATGAGTTCGATACTATCATTTTCGATATTATCATCTCTATTGCAACTATCATTAAAGTTTTTTAAGTACTTAAGCCAAAAATTGATAGTTAAACTTCCGAACCAATTCTGTGTGTGTGGAATAAAGGAAAAGAAAACGAAATACATAGTTCTATTTTTATAATACTAAACCTTTAAGAAAACCAGAAATACTTTGCATTGTAGTTCTAAAAAAATGTACATTGTAGGTGCATACTATTTTGAGTGTGTACGGAAGTGTGCAATAAAAAATAATATAAAAAATGATCTCATTTATTATTATAGTAAACTTCAATTAATTATTATAAACTTCAATATTCAAATAATACTTGTTTTGTACAAGTGGTACTTTTGTTTTCTTTAAATAAAAACAATCATTTGTAAAAACTCAAATTTTCATATTAATAACCAGTTTCGGTTTCGGTTTTAGCCGAATATTATAAAATAACCGAATATTCGGTTTCGGTCGGTCACTAGATTTTTATGCATTTAATTTGATTTTTCATTTACAGTTTTTTAAAATAATTATTTTTTTTTTGATATTAAAATCTAATACTTTTTTTGTAAAACAATTGCAACGTTTTCGTTATGAAAAGTGCTACAAATATAGCGTTAAACAAACACCACTATTTGCAATGAGAATAAAGCGCTCTTTTCGTACATACAAGATATGCTCATTGAAATTTTTTCTGTGTATTTATAATATATATTAAATCAATAAATAATTTTTATGGGAGAATAATTTTTATTTAGAAGGTGTTGAAGATGATAGGTCCCAAAAAAGAAAATGTTCATCTTGGAAAAGTTATGGGGGGGGGGGTCAGTCATACGTATTAACCCTCTCCGGCCCTCCCTTAAAGGGGAAATATTGATATTAGAAGTGGTTTCTGAAAATGCAATGTGTTCTAATCAGTGTAATTGTTTATCTTTTGAACCTGGTCTATCTGAGAGCTTTTTTTATATACCAATTTCTTCCTTTGAATTATACAAAATTATAATGTCATTAAAAAACTCGAATTCTTCTACATCAAATAGTTGTTCAAGTAATTTTTTGAAAAAAATAGCATTCAACATTTGTGATGTATTAAGTCATTTATTTAACAAAAGTGTAGAAACTGGTATATTTCCTGAAAATATGAAAACAGCGGAGGTAATTCCTTTGTATAAAAAAGGTGACCGCGCAAATATTAATAATAACAGACCAATCTCGCTGCTACCATCGTTTTCCAAGATTTTTGAAAAAGCAATGAAGATGCGAATCGTAGACTTTTTAGAAAAAAATAAACTTTTGAGTAAATTTCAATTTGGATTTAGGTCTGGGCTATCTACAGAAGATGCACTTATGAATTTCTGCACTAATGTGTACTCTGCACTAAACGACAAAAAAAAAACTGCGATTCTTTTTATTGATATCACAAAAGCTTTTGACACAGTTGACCATAAGATTTTGTTAGATAAATTATTGCGATATGGATTCAGAGGTTCAATTCATAGTTGGCTTAGTTCATATTTATTTAATAGACAACAAAAAGTAAAAATCGACAACCACTTAAGCCCTCCTTTACAATCTACTTTAGGTGTCCCTCAAGGATCAGTGCTTGGACCGATTCTTTTCCTTATTTTCATAAATTCATTGTTTTCTCAAAACTTTAAAAGTAGTATAAATGCCTTTGCTGACGATATGGCTTGTACTTTTTCCAGTGACTGTCCATTAAATCTTTCTGCGGATATTAATCATGACCTGGAAGTTTTAAGTCATTGTTTCAAAATCCATAGAATGGTACTCAGTGATAAAACAAGAATTATGTATTTCAATGTTTTAGGAAAAGATTTAGACTTCGGGCCGCTTCACTTTCACGGTGGTAAATGTGAAAAGTATTTGTAATGTAAAAATGTTTGCTTAGCTTCGTTGTGCTCACAAACTTACTGTGATGATCGAGTTTGCTCCCCTAAATGTTTTCCCATTGAATGTGTAATGTCCTTTAAGTATCTTGGGTTGCTACTTGACAATAAGATGAGTTGGTCTGACCATACACAAGCGCTAAAGAAATACCTCATGGCTGCGGTTAGAAATTTATACGTCTTAAAATCTTTTTGCTGTCTTAAACTTTTAAAGTGCATTTATTATGGTATTTTCCATTCAAAGTTAGAGTACGGATTAGCTTGCTGGGGTGGTACTAATGAAAATAAAATAAATCCACTGTTAATATCGCAAAAACATGCCATTCGCCTTATTTGCAATAAACTTCGCCGTGACAGCAGTCTGGGACTGTTTAAAGAACTAAATATTTTGCCACTAAAACATTTGTACTATTTTAAAGTTTTAAATGTATTTCTTTTTTAAATCTGGTTATCTGGAAAGTCGATATTCTATTAATTACAATTTAAGAGTAAATAATCAAAATTTTGCAACAATACCACAGCATTCACTTCAATTATTTCTTAATTTTTACACTGCAGTTGCCCCTAGACTATTTAACAGCTTGCCTGATTGCATAAGTTCCATCCGTAATAAATTCAAGTTTCTCAACAATGTAAAAATGTGGCTTATGAATCTTAACTATAATGTTATAAATGTTCTACTATGTATTGTTATTTAATGTAATTATATTCAGTTTTTGCTTTGAGTTTCTTTTCTATCATTGGTAATAATCGTTTTTGAGTTTTTGAGTCTTTATTGATTTTTGTATTTATTTATATTTTTTGATTTTCTGCATATTTCTTAGCATTTCTTTAAATCATCATATATTTTTATATTTTTTGTATTTAAATTTTCTAATATTTTTAAGTTGTTTTTATTCATTTAAAACTTAAGATACCTTATTGTTACTACATGTATTTTTAATATCGATTGTAATTAAAAAATTTATTGATACCGCTATCGCCTCTAGTTCCTTGGTGAACTATAGATAGCAGTTCTTTTTCATTTAAATTTGTAACTTTTATGTGAACTTGCGATTGTTAATTATTATATAAAATTGTAAATGAAAAAGAAAAAAAAAGAAAAAAATAAAAATTCATTCATATAATTAACAGTAGGGCGTTAGGGTTTTCCCTGGAGTTGCCTCTCGATGTAGTACGAAAACCTTACGTAACCTGAAAAAACTGACTTAAGAAACAAATATAGAAGCATGTAGTTGATAAACTACTTTTAACTAATTAAGGCGGCTTTTACTTTAATTTGTTTGTTTTGAAGAAACATTTCAATAATTAGTCAAATAAAAATATGGTAATAAAATACTTTTTATTAAAATAAGAATTTAAATTCCACTTCAGAATAATAAAAAACATACTTGAGAATTCATGTAATTAATTCGAACTCTTTAATAAAAAATCAATTAAAATCAGAGAACCATTAAAATGGTTCTGTTTCACATTTTTAACTTTTATGCTTTTAAATTCATTTTCAATAAGTGCAAAATTAACTAGTTTTTAGTTGGTTTATTTTAAGCCAATTATCAACTATTTTAAAATCAACTTTTTGTCAAAGACAATTGACTTATTTAGCGAATACGCCATAGAAAATATATGAGTTCATTCTATGGAAAAAGTTAGAATTTTAACCAGTTGTGGTTGACAAAAAAATACTTTTTCAATTCCTTTATAATTACTTGATTTTCGTTTAGAGTAGGTTCTGGGACTTCATATGTTACACAATTACACAAACAAAGTTTTACAGTAGACAATAAAGCAGCTAAATACCTAAAGCAGAGAATGCTTAGTATTTTTATCAGTTTCTATGAAAAATATAGAACCTGGTCAATTAAATATTATACCTATATATCTACTAATAATACAAATAATTTTAGAATATACCTTATATGGGGCTTAATACGCCATTTCAAGTCATGTCTCCAAGAAAATGTCAAGACATGTCAAGTCTCCGATGAAAATTATTTATCTAAATCTATTGGTTTTTTTAATTTTTTCGAATAAACTACCAACAAAAGTTTTTTTAAGAGTTAATTTCATTTAATAATCCTATTTCTCTAATTTAACACTTTACGAAAAACTTTCCTTGAAATAAAAAGTTATTTTTGAGTTATATGTGATTATATCATTAGCTGGCAAAAGATATGATTTGGTTATATTTAATTAATCTTTATTTTTGTCATATATTTGTAAAGCAAGAATGGTTGGCTAAATGTATAAACAGTTATACAAATTAATTTATAATAAATAAATACTGCTAGACAGGCGCCAATTCAATACATTTAATTAATGAAAATAAACTCTTCTCTCAGTGTACTCCAAAAAAATGAAAATAAACTCTTCTCTCAGTGTACTCCAAAAAAATGTATGCACATCATATACTCTTCAAAATATTCCACACTGATTTTCACTAGGGTCATTTGATATCTCTTTCATTTTTAACATTCAAATAAAACGGGAGCATTACTTAGCGAATAAGCTTTGTTTTAGCGGTCAGCTTAAAGAAACTCTAATGTGTTTCATAAATATTAACCCCAAATCAAGCAGCCTTTACTCAAAGCTTTAATTTTAATTTTGCTCATGCCTTCAACTCTTTGGACAAA
Organism: Dichetophora obliterata; assembly: GCA_963920525.1. Lineage (NCBI taxonomy): Eukaryota > Metazoa > Arthropoda > Insecta > Diptera > Sciomyzidae > Dichetophora > Dichetophora obliterata. Next base: position 89,466,539 of record OY986439.1, on the reverse strand, counting down.
ATTGATTTCTCTGTCCAAGACATCAACAGGATATCCTAAACCAGCTTCCGCACTGCCGAAAAACTTCGCACAAAAATTAAATCCCTCTTAGAAAAGCTGCCAACGAGCAGTCAAGTCAGAGTGGCTGAGGTTTTAATTTATCCCAAATTAATGAAAATAACCAAAATTCGCTGCATTGTACAGCGTGCTTCCGGGAGTCCGAGGACCGGGAGAGAAAGGACTTTTTGGGCATAAAATGAAATTAAGTATGTGTGTATGAATGTGAATGTTGATGTAGATGCGAGTGTGTGGATGGAGGTGGAAAGGACTGTAAAAATAGCTGCTGATTGTAGAGTAAGAACAAGAACAGATGGTCTTTGCAGTAAGGGTGAGTCCAAAGCGCTGATTGTATCCAAAAAGGCCAAGGATCCTTCACACATACAACAAACTCACAAATGCACACACACAAACAATAATAATAGTTATACAATTAATACTTTGGCTTCTTGTGAATGTGTCCATTATTGGCTGTAAATGTTAATGTCTGCATGTGCGTCTGTCCGTCTGGCTCGCTGTCTGTCTGTGTGTCCGTGTGTCTGTGTGCTTGCTGGCGTATTGGCAAGTGCGTGTGTATCAAGGGATTTTCCGGCTGTGAACGTGCTCAAGAACCCCTTTGGCTGGATATTATAAATGTTGCTCCTTTATTTTTCTTTTTTAACGACTCTTACTAAATGAACAAAATTTTATCAACAGGAAATGTTCTTCAAACCAACAACTCGATGCTGCTGATGAGCTCGAAAATAATTTTGTTGTATTGCAACTTCATTAGTAGCAGAAAAATCATTATTGAAAAGGCAAGCCCAGCAAAATAGGAATGAGAAGAAAATTAAAGTAAAAACACAAACCAGCATTATTTACAAAACATATTGAATAATTCTTTTGCACTGCATCTCAAACTGCTTAAATTATGGTGCAAATTAGAGCCTCTAAGACAAATTCACAAAGTCAACACTTTAATGCAGAACATCTAGCAAATCCTTAACAACTCCTCATAACTCCTTATTTAAGCCATATCATCTAATTACACTAATAGACAAAAGTCTTAGTCTTAAATATCAAAGAAAATCCTCTTCATCTACTTATTACGCCAATTTCTTTTTATTTGTCAAAGAAAATGTTAAATAGTCATAATAAAGTTTTCAAAAACACAAACAGCCTAAATAACAGCACACACACACACACACAAGCACACCCAAAAAAAAGACATCTTTGTGCAACCGACACAACGTAAAATGAGCTCACTTTTAGCACTTAGAAAACGGTTTAATGATACTTTGCAAGACAACAAGAACAACAGAAACAGCAACAAAAACAACAACAACAAAACACCGAAAACAAGTCGAAAGATTTTGACGGTTTTATGATGGACACGGCAAGACAGTCGTTGTTCATTCTCAAAAAAAGGGTTGTTGCCAAAGTGGCTTACTTTATAGTGATTTTGTAAAACGTTTGAAGTTGTTGTTGTTCCTGCTGCTGTTGTTTCTGAAGACTTCTTTGTGTTACAGTGATTGTATAAATGGAGTATCTTTTTCATTAAAGCACCTTCCAATAGTTGCAAAAAATTTGTAATGTGTATTGTAATTATTTCATTTTAATTATAAACAATTTCCAATTTTTTGTATTTTGGGAAAATGTCTTCAAATGTTCTATATTAAATATTGAAAATAATATTTTTTATTGAATATAAATATTCTTTAACCTTCATGTGCTCGGATGTCTGCATTTGTAGCATTTTTACCGAAAAAAAACTTAATAAAAAAAATTTTGAAAATAATAGACTCCAAGGTTTTCAATAGCTTCCCAAAAATAATTTCTAAACAGTTTTGGGCACTAATTGCATTAAAAAAAAATATTTCGAGACCTCCAAATCATACTTCAAAAATTTATCATCACCTGGCTGGGTGTCTTCAAATGTAGTCACCATATAAAATGTATGAAAAGTCACATTACTTTTTTGTGAAATAGAAACTTTTTGTTTTGATTTCGACATTTTTATTATTCTGTGCTTTCTTATGTACGTAGGTGAGTTCGTGTTTGCTCTCGATTTCCACAAAAAAGTCTACCGGGAGTAATAAATTAAATGATTCTTAACATTTTTTTTAATCTCCGTAATAGAGGAAAAAATGTTTAAATTTATATTGTGAGAGTACTGAAAGTGGATCCAAATTGGAATTTTTAAAAAATTGCAACACACATGATAAATGACAACAAAAGTTTAAAAATGGTGACAGAAGTAGAAAAATTTTAACGAAAGTTGAACTTTTATAAGTATAATAATAATATGCAAAGTTTAATTAAATTTTTTTAGTTTTCGATTTTTACCGTTATTTTTTCGTTTATATATTTATAGGTATATATCGTTTTTTGTTTCTTATGGCGTCCCTCTTTGTTTGCTTAAATCATTTGACAATATCATCTATCAATATTTCGGTCGCTTCCAGCTTTTACACGAAATACAGTACTACTAGTGCTTTCTAAAAGTCTAAATAGGACAAAGCTTAAAACTTTTTCTGCTTTTTTTTTAAAAATTTTAACAACAAAAAAGGCGTACAATGCTACGTGCGTGAACATGAAAATGCCTATATGTCACTTTATTGCATATTTTCTAATAATTGGAGAGTATTTTAGTGCAATGATGACTTTATCATTGCTTCTCATGTTGATTGGACGCTTCAATTACAATGGCACTGTTTACAATTACAAGGTGCTGTCCTTCTTTTGCTTCTGGCACTATTTTGCAGCGCTTGCCAGATATTTCTTATGACAAATAGCCCATGGAAATTGGAAAGTGTAAGACTACTTACAAAATTTATTAAAAAAAATTTTTTAATGTATATGTTAAAACGTTCATAAAAGTAATTTTTTTTCATATGTTGACAAGGTTTTCCAAATATAGACATCCGACCGTCTACGTAAGTTTACAGTATATTTTTTTAAAATTATATAAAAGCAGTATTAAAAAATGAATCAATGGGGGCGTGCTTTCTGGTCAGCTTATAGTCAGCTGTGTCTTTGACAAGCTCGTATGTACTTTGACGTAACAAAGTATGCTTACACTTCTAATAGTTACTGGGCTAATCCTTGTAAAAATCCTTATCTAAGGCCTTGTCTTTCTCCTTATCTTAGTCTTTTTCCAATTTTTTGTTCTAATCCTAGAAGTAATCCTTGTCCAAATCCTTGTCTAAGGCTTTTTAAAAGGCCTTGTTTTACTATTTGTCCGTATTTCTATTTAGACATTTGTCCTATTCCTTGTCCTTTCTCTGGTCCTTGTAAAAATTCTTCCCAAAACTTTTGTCCAAATACTTATCCAAAACTTAGTCCTATATTTTTCCTAGTCCTTATCCTAATACTTGTCCGAATCTTTATCAGAATCATAATCCTAATCCTTTTCTGAGTCCTTGTTGAAATACTTCTGCTAATCATTGTCCTAATCCTGGAACCAGTATAAATCTTTGTCTAAGGCCTTGACGTACTTTTTGTCCTAATCCTGGACCCAGTTTAAATTTGTGTCTAATTATTGTCCGAATCTTTATCAGAATCATTATCCTAACCTTTTTCCGAGTCCTTGTTGAAATAATTCTGCTAATCATTGTCCTAATCCTTGAACCAGTATAAGTCTCTGTCTAAGGCCTTGACTTACTTTTTGTCCTAATCCTGGACCCAGTTTAAATTTTTGTCTAAGGCCATATTTTACTTCTAGCCCTTATTTCTGCTGTCTAAGTCCTTCTCCTAATCCTTTTCCTAGCTCTGCTCTAAGTCTTTGTCCAAATATTTGTCCGAATACTTTTCCTAGTCCTTGTCCTAATCCTTGTCTTAATACATGTCCTAGTCTTTGTCATAATACTTTTTCTAGTCTTTGTTTCAATTGGAACCCTTGTCCTAACCATTGTCCTAATTTGGCCTTATCCCAGTCCAAATCTATTTCTAATTCCTTGCTTACTCTCTGTCCTTATCCCTGTCTAAATACAGGTTTCAAATATTTTTCCTATTCCTTGTCCGAATTCTTGTCCAAATCTTTGTCTAACTCCTTGTCTTACTCTTTGTCCTCATTCTTGTACAAATCCTTGTCAAAGACCGCGTCTTACTTCTTGTCCTAGTCCTTGTTCGAATCCAGGTCCTAATCCTTGTCTATGAACTTGTCCTAGTAATTGTTCAAATCCTAGTCCGAATACTAATTGTAATTGTAATTGCAATTTGTAATTTATTGTAATATAAAAGTTTACATAAGTACACTTAGAACTAAGTTCTCTTAGATTACAAACTAAAGTTTAGTTATAACAACTAAGATACAACAACTTAGATACAATTATATTAAAAGTGCTAAATGAAAATATTGTGATAAATAGAATACTCAAAGAAGAAGAACATCTTCATCTTGGGCTGTAACAAAGATTAAAGTTTTATTTGTTGAAGATTTAGAGATTATAGGTCAGAAGTAGAGTAGAAAGTTAAAATAGATTGTCTAAAAGTTCCTCTCCTAGTAATCTCTCTTAGGTTTCGAGGTGAGCATTATTCCATCCACAAGCCGTATATAAAACGTGTGGCATAATTAAAAGCAATTTGAAATTTTAGCTGAGAGGACGAGTCATGTTTACTGTTTACTATCTCAGAGTATGTTTTCACAGGTAATATCAGTAGTATCACCAACTTACGCTTTATGTTAACAGGAGTTACACTAGCAGACATTCCTAAGTTACGTAGGACATAATAAACTTTTCTTACTACACTGTTAACATGATCAACACAGGATAGAGAATAATTTATACAGAAACCAAGATTCACAATTTTTGACACAAAAGTAAGCTTATTTGTTCCAATTTACAGGTCAAGGACATCATTTATACAAGGTTTATTTTACATATAGGAAGGCCATATGATTTGGATTCATTTAATTGAAGACAGTTTCTACAAGCCAACTCATTGATGCTGGGGAGATCTTCATTCATTCTACAGCAGAGGTCATCAATGAGCATAATTCGTCGTGATAGGTACAGCTGAACATCATCAGCATATGCATGAATAGAAGCATATTTGCAAACATAAAATATATCATTTATAAAAATTGAAAATAGTAGCGGACCAAGGATAGAGCCTTGGGGTACACCACTTATGACTAATTTATACTGCGAAAACAATTGACCAACTTTTTAAGACCTTTCACACAAATAACTAGACATTAGATTGGCAGCACTATCTCAAAACCCAAATAGAGTCTTAAGTTTATGACACAAATATTGATGATTTACTTTATCGAAAGCCTTGGAGAAGTCAAGCAAGCAGAGTAAGGTCATAGAACCCGCAAAATATTCTGGTCGTATGTTGTCAATAAATTTAACAATTGCTGATGAATACTCATGCCCAGCCCGAAAACTCGATTGAAAAGGTGATAACAACTTTTTCTCCAACAGATGGTTATTGATTTGCTCAGCCATAGCTTTTGATAGCGGTGGTAAGATGCTTATTGGTCTAAAGTCTTTGGGACCAAATGGATTTTGCTTCTTCGCTACTGGTAGTAAGTACAATAGCAACTTTCCACAAGTCGGGAAATATTGATAACAAAAAATAAGAATTGATTATATGTGTTAAAGGGCTTATTACATGAGGCAGAATAAGTTGAAGAAATTGTATGGGTATCCCATCATTACCTATTGCATTTGATCTAATCTGCATCACACATTTACCAACATCAAGTTCATTTACTGCAGAAAATTTAAAGGATTGTTGCATAGTCGCACTAAAAGGGGTAAAATATTATAACTAGAAGTAGTGGCAGCGTCAAAAAAAAATATTTAGAATTTCCGGATTTTCATGACATTCCTTACTATTTTTTATTGCAAACCCCAAGTTTTTTAATATTGTTTCAGAGCGTTTTTGTTGGGAGTGATAGATCTCGTCTGGATGCAAAATACAGTGATTTAGCCTGTCTGGTTAAAAAAACGAATTCATTTCTAGCAAGCTTCCTAGTTGATCGAAATAGGTTTTTTCCTCCATATTTTACGAAGTTTGTTCCTTTTTTTATGGCTCTTAGAGCATGTTCAGTAAACCAAGGACAAGACTTATTTATGATACTTATCGTGCGCACAAGGGCATGTTTTTCAAATAGATATTTAATAGGTTCTACCAGGAATAATAATTGTCTAAATCTTTCTCAAATGTCTCGTTCTTATTCTTGTCATCTTTGTCTGAATTCTTGTCATTATCCTTGTCTTTTTTCTCGAGGCCTAATTATGAATCATCACTGTGGTACACTAACATTTTCCTTAGTGCTATACATCGATAGTGTATTTACTCTATATAAAGATTCTGCATAAGCACAGGCATCAGAATTTTTTGTTTGTTTTTTTTTTGTGAAGTTAAAGAACCAATTTAAGAACCCAATTTTACTAATAATCACATTATTAAATTTACCGTAATGCCAGAAGTCGCAGTATATTTTTTTCTCCATATAAATCACATTTTAAACTTTATGTGGTAATCAGGTTTAGTAACTGTTTTTTGATCGGCTCAGAATTTTATATCTATTTACTTACTTTAGACATAAATATACATAAGTCCTAATAAAGGTTTTTAAAATTCTTCTCAAAATAACATAATTTTGTTTTGAAGCACTTTGATTTTATTAATTTTGATTTTTTTTTTTTTTTTTGAGTTGGCATTCTAATCTAAATAACATGCACTTCAATCATATTAGTTCTTAGCTTTTTTATCGTAACTAGCTGAACCCGGTGTGCTTCGCTGCCCCCTCGTTATAAAATAAAATTAAAAGTATTTATATATTTACAAAAATTTATTTATTTAATTTTAATTTAATTATTGCAATGATTCTCTTCTTTTTTATTGTAAACCAATTAGAATTTAGCACTGAACCGCATGTAATTTGCAGTAATTTTTAGACCAATCAAAAAGCAGCAATTAGACAATCAGCTATTTCGCAGTCAGTTGTGGGAGAATGAGAATGGGGTTACCCCACTCTCTGTTTTAATTAACACATATAACAAAATCAGCCGTTTTGCAGACAGTTGTGAGAGAAAGAGAATGTGGCTATCCCAATATTTTAATTAATATGTATTTTAAATTTGTGGTAAAGCCGTTAATAAACGTAGTAAAAAAGTAGGTGCAGAAGTGTGCATGGTCGAAAAATATTATCATGTAATTAGTATGTATTAAATATTTAGTACTTTTGATTCACTATAAAACACTGAACTAATATTGCTGTAACTGGTTTCGATGATCTAGAAAAAGAATGTGACAAGCAGTGAGGTTCAAGCTGCTGAAGTATATACAATAAACGTGGATTATATTTATATTATTAGAGCTTGTTTTATTTAAAGAAAACATATCAGTTTGGCGACGAGGATAAAAGTAAAGTTAAAAGTGGATAAATTAAAGAACTCAGAGAAAATCTCTGACCAAGAAGGTAGTGATTCAGATAGTTTTGAAGAAACTCAGGAAAATTTCGAGGTTAAACCTGATCACGTGGCTGACACTATGGCTCAGTTCTTTGGAACAATTGAATTTTTCTCACCTGGTGATGACTTTGTGAGTTATGCAGAAAGATTAGATCAATTGCTGAAAATTAATAATGTTGTGGAGGATAAGCTGCAAGGATCATATTTAATTACGCTAATCGGACCAGACTCCTACAAAATTTTAAAATCGCTGGTAGCACCTTTGGAACCTCACTCAAAGGGTTATAAAGAGCTGATAAAAATCCTAAAAGCACATTTCAGACCTGAGACAAATATAATAGCAGAAAGGTTTCAATTTCATAAGAGAATACAACAAGTACATGAAAGTATCGGAGACTACGTTGTAGAGCTGAAAAATTTAGCCGAAAAATGTGAGTTTGGTGCATTTCTAGATGATTCGTTGAGAGATCAGTTCGTCGTGGGCATTAAAGACGAATCAATTCAACGTAAATTGTTAAATGAGTCCACTATGAGTTTCGAAAAAGCATGCCAAATTGCGAAGTCGTACGAGCTAACCAAAAACAACATGCAATTAATGCATCCAACAACAGTTCATCGAATCGGTCATCCAAGGGCAAATAAAAATCGTCAGAGTCGTATTCCGCAAAGAGAGAATATGTCAAACTACAATTCAGCGCGAGAAGACACGGAGAGATCTCCTGCATATAGCAGCAGAACAGGCAACAACAACAACGCGACTTTTAAATGTTTTAAATGTGGTCGCATTGGTCACTACGCGAGAAATTGCCGTTCCGTTACACCAGTACGAAGATTTAGAAGATCACCAAGCAGAGTCAAAAGTTATAAGGCAAACAATATAAATTTAGAGAATCTACAGTTGGGTTACCTTAACCATATTGCTAATAATAATAAACCATGTCACTTGAGTATAGAAATCAATGGTAGTTTAGTGAATATGGAGCTCGATACTGGAGCTTCAGCTTCTGTTATGAGCAGCTTGGATTATAAAAAGTTGCTTTCGGAGTGCGGTTTAAGAAAGGTAGAAAATAAGTTAAGTGTGATAACAGGTGATAAAGTGGTTATTGATGGTGTAATCGATGTTCGCGTTCGTGAGTTATGCGGTAAGAAATATTTTAACTTGGAACTTGTAATTGTTAAGTCCGATATAAATTTTACACCATTGCTTGGGAGACCATGGCTAGATTTGCTTATACCAAACTGGCGTGAGTGTTTTACTGTAAGTGATAAAAATATCAATAACGTACAGGTTGATTATTTCAAAAACAAGTATAGTAGTGTGTTTTCTAAAAATGCAGAATGTGCTATAACAAATTTCCAAGCAGAAGTCGTCTTGAAGGAAAACGCCAAGCCTATATTTTTTAAACCTTACACAATGCCATTTGGAATACGAGAAAGCGTAGAAAAAGAGTTGGAGCGCTTAGTTTCGGAAGGAATATTAGTGTCTGTGCGACACAGCAAGTGGGCGTCGCCTATTGTCGTAGTTCCTAAAAAAGATAATAAACTACGAATTTGTATTGACTGCAAAGTTTCTGTAAATAAATTTGTGCAGACCGAACATTATCCCTTGCCCAAAATAGATGAAATATTTGCGGGTCTTAAAAATTGTACTTGTTTCTGCGTTCTTGATTTGTCTGGTGCATACCAACAAATAAAAGTTTCTGAAAAATCACAAGAGTATCTAACTATAAATACGCATAAGGGTCTGTATCGGTACACTAGGCTTCCATTTGGTTTGAGCTCAGCTCCAGCTATTTTTCAATCAATAATAGATCAAATTTTACAAGGAATTCCAAAGGTATCAGGATACTTAGACGATATATTGATTGGAGGAGAAAGTGTACAGGATTGTGAAAATAAACTTGACCAGGTATTAAGTAGACTTGATTCATACAAGGTTAAAGTAAATGAGGAAAAATGCAAGTTTTTTCTGGACAAGGTTGAATATCTTGGCCATGAAATTTGCAAGGAAGGGATCAAGCCAACAAAGGAAAAAACGGATGCAATAAAACATGCACCAGCACCTCATGACGTTACAAGTTTAAAATCTTACTTAGGGTTACTGAATTTTTATGGTAAATTCATACCGCGTTTGTCATCTGAGCTAAAACCACTTTATGATCTGTTGCGTAAAAACTCGATATTCAAGTGGTCAGATAGTTGTGAATTAGCATTTCAGAAAAGTAAAGATTTGCTCTTGAATAATCAACTTCTGGTGCATTTCGATGCCAGCAAACCAATAGTAGTTTCATGCGACGCTAGTCCTTACGGGGTAGGGGCGGTCCTCTCACATATTATTGAGGGTGAGGAACGACCAATACTTTTCGCGTCGTCAACCTTAAGTGAGGCGGAAAAACGATATTCGCAGCTACATCGGGAAGCCCTGGCTATCGTGTTTGCAGTTAGAAAATTTCATCGTTATTTGTACGGCAACAAATTTATTTTGTATAGCGATCACAAGCCATTGCGAGAAATTTTCGGACAAAACAAACAGACTCCCGCCGTCGCTGCTGCGCGTTTACAAAGATGGGCTATCTTATTAGGGCAGTATTCATATGAAATAAAGTATAAGAAAGGTACGGAGCTAGGACATGCGGACGCTTTATCACGATTGCCGTGTAAAGAGCCAACAGGGGAAGAATATGAAAGGATTTGTAATTTAAATGTACAAGGGTATTTGCACGATATTCCGGTCAAGTTTTCAGAAATTATTGTGGAGAGCCAAAATGACAAAGTTTTGAAAGAAGTATATGAGTACGTTATGAATGGCTGGCCAAACAAAAAATTTTCTAATGAACTGGGGTCATATTTTAAACAGCGAAATTCGCTGTCTTGTGAAAATGGTGCAGTATTTTATGGTACAAGAGTGGTTGTGCCATGTACAATTAGGAGGAAGCTGCTTGAGCTCTTACATGCCGGACATCCTGGTATTGTACGTTCGAAAATTCTAGCTCGTAGTCATATTTGGTGGCCGAATATAAATCAAGACATTGAAGAGTTCACAAAAACTTGCTCAATATGTGAGTTAACGCAAAAAAAGTCGTCACTTGGGGGTAAACAGGAATGGCCGAAGACATGTTATCCTTTTGAACGAGTACATATTGATTTTTTCAAATTGGAAGGCTTAGATTTTTTGATTTTAGTTGATCATTACTCGAAGTGGATTGATGTCGCAATCATGAAGAATACAACGGCTCAATCTGTAATAGAGGAATTGTCTTATAGATTTGCTATTTATGGTCTGCCAAAGGAAATTGTTTCGGACAATGGTCCTCCATTTGGTTCAGGGTTGTTCATAAGTTTTTGTGAGGCAAATGGTATAACTGTTTTCAAAAGCCCACCGTACCATCCTGAGTCAAATGGATTAGCCGAAAGAGGTGTTCAAACTATTAAGAACGCATTAAAAAAGAGTTGCTTAGAACGTCCAAGAACAAAAACTGATTTTAAAAAAATATTAAATTCTGTACTGTTTAATTACAGAAATACACCAACAACAACCAATTGCACGTCACCATCTAATATGCTTTTCGCATACAAACCAAGAACCACAATCGACCTTGTTAAACCGCACTGTGAAAACAAAAATCAAATAAAAAAGAGAGAAAATAGAAGAAATGAAGGCTTTGGAAAAGAGTCTCCTAAAAATTTTAATAGTAAACTTAGAACTAGAAATGAATATAAAGAAAACGAAGTTGTTTTATATAAATGTGAATTTAAAAATTACTTAAATTGGGCACCAGTTAGAATAATAAAGAAATTGAGTTACATAAGATATTTGATAGAAAAAAATGGAAGAAATATTCAGGCTCATGTTAATCAACTTAGTAAGGCATATGCAAAGAGAGTTAGGTTTTCAAATTTTCGGAAGTACTATAATACAAATAAGGAAAGCAATTATAATAACAGAGCTCAAGAAAATAATAATATGGAACAATTAGATATAAAATCAAAAATAATAAAATCTGAAAATCAGAATGATCAAGCACCTGTAGCAAGCAGACTGCGTTCAAAATATGTACAACGAATATAGTTTATTTTAAAGAAAAGTATGTAACTCTTTATTTTTAATTTCCAAATCGCATTCCTGTGTATATATACAGAAACAATGAAAAATTTGAATTATAAATTATAGCTTTACTTTTGTAACTTTTTACTTTATAATTTATCTATATAAATAATGAAAAATTTGAATTATGAATTATAGATTTACTTTTGTAACTTTTTACTTTTATCATTTTTCTATATAAATAATGAAAAATTTTAATTATGAAGTTAAAGCTTAAATTTTAGTTAGGAAGAAGTTAGTATGTATTAAATATTTAGTACTTTTGATTCACTATAAAACACTGAACTAATATTGCTGTAACTGGTTTCGATGATCTAGAAAAAGAATGTGACAAGCAGTGAGGTTCAAGCTGCTGAAGTATATACAATAAACGTGGATTATATTTATATTATTAGAGCTTGTTTTATTTAAAGAAAACATATCAGTAATAAGTATTCCTGAGTCAAAGCTGCACGCTGTGAAAATTTAAGATCGGTTAACAGGTCCAGCCTCCAATATATCGCAAACAAAGGGGCGTGCTCCGCCCACTTTTGTTTTGGTACGTATTTCTATTCATGCCAATACCATACATAGCAAATACTGCCGCCGTTGGTAAAAAAATGCCAAAGATATGACGATTTTAAATTTTGGGTTATATGGGCGAAGCCACGGCCCTTTTTTTCACTCACAACTTTATATAGTCAAGAATTTATTATTTCGTAAGAATATCCTATTGTGAAAATTTAATGACGATCGGTCCAGTAGTTAAGACTATATTACGATTTTTAATTTCCTAAAAAGGGCCGTGGTCCCACCCACTTTTCTCCTGGTACGTATTCCTAATTATGCCAATACCATATGTACCAAATATCATCGACATAGGTAAAAAAATGCCCAAAATATGGCGATTTAAATTTTTGGGTTATATAGGCGGTGCCACGCCCCTTTGTCCAATAAAAACTTCATATAGCTCATTATTCCTTCCAGAGTCATAGTAACATGCTGTGAAAGTTTCAGGAAGATCAGTCCAAGGGTTTGGCCTCCTATAAAGCACAAACAAACAAACAGACAGACAGACATTCATTTTTATATATATATAGATTTTAAACTTATTGTATACTGTTGCACCTTAGAAAGCACGGAATATCGTGTGTTATCGAATGATGTAAATATTTTGTAAATAAACCGAAAACTCGGATTTTTTAATGCAACATTTCGAAAGTTTTAAAGTTATGATATTGGATCATTATTAAGATAGGTTTTTTGTAAATATATTTATATAAATAAGATATATCTTCGGAACTACATAACCGATAACGTTACATACATACACACACCCTTTTTTTTATTATATATATTATATATATTATATATATAAATATATATATATATATATATATAATATCTTATATAGATAGAAGAAGATAAAATGGTGACATATAACTAATACTTTATTGTAACTTGGGTTAATAATAATTTGCTTATTATACACTAAAATTTTTTAACTATTAGGTGGTTTTGCATCACTTATTGTCAAATTGGTACCGTATAACGTGATTGTATGCTCTTTTATATTGAATTAAATCAATGATTCATCGCTTGCATTAATCACAAATTTGGTCATTATTTCACCCTAAAATCAATATGCTTCAGACTACTATTCTTATGCTGACAATCAGGAATCTCAACCTCATTCCTCAAACTGTATACCTCAACATCACCGCTCTGCGGGTGTCACTTTTGGTTAAAAAGTATAATTTAAAAAAAGGTTATTAAACAGAAAAAATCCCACTGATTATCTTCAAATATCGCTAGGATACTTGTTTCTTCCGCCGAATGGTTACATTTTTAATTACAGTTTAATTAGATTCATTCGGCTGTAAAGTGTCCTTTTGTGTTTTTCTTTAGCTGTGGATACATTTTTCATCTTGAAATTTTAGCACCGCGTTTCACACTAATGATTCCTCAAGCAATCTATACGGTGAGCTCTAAGATATCCTTCTTTTTTAATGAATGATTACATTTTTCTTTTTTTTAAGCGCCAAAAGTAGCGCCCAGTGTTGCACGCAGCAGGGATTTTTGCATTTTTAATGACTGTGATTTATTAATGGCGACAAGATGATTAAGAAGAACCAAAACAAAAAAATTAAAAAAAAAACATCCTGACGCTCAACAGAAGGGAGTCGGATACAATCAATTAAAATTGGGAGTAAAGAAAAAGTAACGGTTAAAGTTGGTAACATAAAGAAATTGATACACTTTATTTTATGAAACTTTAATGCTAAGATTTTGCTTAAAAATGCTGCTTATAAGTACAATTTATGAGAAATTTTATTGAGAACCTTTTTCGACACAAATCCTTTGAGACTTTAGTAGGATTTTTTTGCGTTTGTTTGTTACTTGAGATTCCAACGATGCTAAAGCGATTAATACATAATCACAAACCCTCATAAAAATCTCAGCTCCCCCCACCGACTGAGGCGAGACGCCTAGCAACAATCGGTAGAATCAACCCTTTGACTCATGCGGGTCACAGTTTTTTTTTTCTTTGTATTCATTTTCTTTATTTTCGTTACTGGCAAATCTTTGATTTCGAAGCCTTTTATAATTTTGCGCCTTAGCTTTGCAGCATGTTCAACTGTTATTCCAGACAACTTCCTTTTAGCCGCCACGCTCATAGCAAATGATTTTGTTATTGGGCTTGTTCTTGCTTGGAGCAGCAACTAGAACATCATTTTGAAGTTCCACGTCGTTGATTTTATTAGTCTCTAGCGAACAATTTCAAAAATTTGGGTTTTGTCTTTTTTTTTTATTTTCTGCTGAATTTTTTTCGAAAGGATTTTGTCGTCGATGGCTGCGCTATTTTTATTTGGTATTTTGAAATTTTTAAGCACGGATTTCTTGTTGCTGAGTGTTCGTCTTCTTAGACTATTTGTTTTTGTTGTTCTTAAATTGCAAAATTTGAAAACAAGTTGTTTTATCCTTTTTTTTTATCAGCTTGAACTTGCGCTGCAGCAATAAATTGCATTAGGTATATCATAAAATCTACGCCCCATTTAGTTGTCAGGCTTTGCTGACTATTCGTTCGGATTACAGTTTTACTTTCAGTTGTTCGAAGGTATTCCGTGTCCCTTTTATAATGTCATTCAATTGCTTTTCAAATAATCACATTAAGGAGTTAAACGCAGGTTGTTTGCTCAACTTTGTTTATGTTACCAATTGCAGAAAATTCCTTGAGAAATTATTGCTTTTTTTTAAGAAAATATTTTCTTCCATTCTTTGGTATCACAACGGAGCAATAATATAGTCTAAGTGAGCTGATCTAAAGACCTGCCGCCACCTTAAGTTAACTTAATACTCAACTAACAAAAACGTATTTTGCTAATACCTTTTTAGCATAACAAATATTAAGAAAAACTTTAGTTTTGTATTTAATGCAAATCAAAATTAAAAAACTTTATATTTTGTGAAAAACTCTTGTGCCAAATTTTAAAGTGATTCTTAAAATTTTAAAAACTTATAAAAATTTGTTATATTTTTTTATATTCTTAAACTAATTACGGGATACTGAGACTCAAATTTTTAATTTTAAAAATCCTGTTATTTCCGAGACACCTCCAAATTGCTTGTCTTAGTTGCAATGCAAGACAAACAAAATTCTTCAAATGACAATAACACTTGGGAACTATTTGACGTGCCTGAGGGTTGACATTCGATTAGGTGGACTTTAAGAACTGATCGAAAAATCATGACAATAAATGTAAGAAAATTTTCCAGACATTTATTGGCGATTTTGTAAAAATATCACGCTATGCAGCGGGTTTTTCAAATTTGTCTAAGGTTCAGCGTTTTTTTTTTCTCTACTTTTCACGCTATTTTAGAGTGTTGTAGCTCAGAGAGTCCTAAAAATGCTCCAGCAGCGATATTTTACGCTATTGGAAAAGCTGTTACGCTCTCTCAGGCTTGACCTTAATAAGAAACTTTGCTTTAACATCACATGATTTCGAAGAGTTTATTCGAACAGGTGTCTAATTATATAAAACTTAAACAATTAATTAGTCACAGCATAATTGCTCAAGGCATAAGCGAAGACGAGATTCAAAAAAATAATTTTAAAAGAGAGTGTTTTAAAGAGAGTGCGAGAGCAATAATTGTAGGATAAAGCATGATAAAACTAGACAATGTAGTGTTAGTTTACAAGTTGACAGCTCATACAAAATCTGCAGCCAATGAGAATGCAATGAGAAAGCAAAAATTGCAAAATTGGCTTAGTTTGACAGTTATGGCCACTATGAAAGAGAACACATTCAGTCCTAAAACTACCTTGTCTAGTTATGCTATGGTTTATATACTTTTAATTTTACTCTTTAAAATAAACCTATATTAAATGTAGGAAATCTGTTGCCAGCAATAATTGCTGTAAATTCCCGTGGATTTTTGTTAAAGTGTGCAAATGGTTGTTTTAATTAGAAACCAACACAGATAAAAATCTTATAAAATACGAAACTTGATTGATTGCACACTAATTGTACCAAATATTTCAAGTGGTAAAAACTGTTAGAAAGTTTTTAACACTAGCAAGTTAGGAAAAGATAGTCGAAATAGACTTTGATGTTAAAACAGCACATCTATATGCAGATCCATAAGATGATAGCTACACGAAGCAGCCATTAAGATTTCAAATACACAAACGAAATGCCTGCAAGCTAAAGAAAAAGATATATGGACTGCAAGTCTGCAAGATGTTAAAACGAAAAGTGTTTCGCATTTTCATAAGGATAATTTTGAAGGAGGTGGCACCGATTCTAATATTTTAAATTCTTACTAATATTAACCAATTTTTTCGAATTCGCGACATGTTCATTCTGAGTCCCTTTTTATATTATATTATTTTACCCCCACTTATATTATAGTGATTTATATATTTTAAAAGTTTGTTGAATTTTTGCTCGGTGTATAAATGTTTTCTATAAGCGTGTTATTTGTATGGATCAGCGCAGTAACGCATTTAAGTGCTTAAACTCAATAGCGCAACGCAGAGCAGCGTCTAGTGCCTATCGGTTGTCTAGTGATATCGGGGGCCATGTCTCCAAGAAGTTATAAGGACTCCATATTGATTTGGAGGATTCTGTTCGTGGGGATTCTGGACGTGAGGGCTATGTCACAGCAACCTTGTAATCTAAGAGCAAGCTTTCTTTGTTTTTTTTTTATTGAAAAGGGCTCTGCACTGAAAATATTTCAAATCATTAGATTTGCTCAAGAATATGTCATTCACTCTATGTTAGCATTTCATATTCTTGGGGAGAAAAATTGTCATCCATAAAAGTTTGCACTTCAAAAACTCATAATCAAAAATTTTAAACAATTTCCTTGTAAACAATTTTTCAAAAACTTATGGCCACACATACAAAAAACAAAAACTGGAAATAAAATCGTTTGAACTGCATATTTCCACAAATCAATTCAAATCCATCCATTAAAATAATTATTGGTCTCTTCTACACTCCCATAAATCCTTGCAAACATGGGCTGCAAAAAAGCATTGGCACTTATTTCAGATTCATATAACCAAAGATTTGACCATTCCTACTCTACTTATTTGCACTTTAATGGTTTCTAAGATACTGCTACACCAATAATATAACATCTTGTGAAGTGGTCACAATAAAATGCAAATTTCAAACATGAATCCTTTTGTACATTCCATCTGCAAATGCAAAACAACAACACATAGAGTTGCACCCAAGCAACGCCTGGTGTCTCAAAAGAATGACCAAAAGGTTGACCTTATAAGCCACCTCTTAGTGCGTGTTCTGGTCATGTAATCGCATTTTAGTCGTAAAGCTTCAAAAGAAACCTCAACATCGAAGACGTAGACGATGATGATGATGGCGTTGTGGAACAAAAGTGTTCGAAACCCAAACAAGTTTCTTAAGAAAATTGAAAATTCTTTGAAGCTACCAACATGATGGCTTTTGTTGTTGTCGTTGTAGTTGGTTTCGTTGTAGTTGTTGTTTGACACTTGCAAATATTATGCAATCTTGTAAGAACGAGAGAAAGCCAAGACAGACAGTGGTCAGAAGAGCGAGATTGAGCGATAAAATTGTCCTACAAGGATACAAGCTTAAAATGCTTTCAAGCATACAAATTGCACAAATAATGCTATTAAGGCAAGCTGTTTGTTTACTCGTATGAGTATGTGCGGCAACATGCTCGTGCAAATGTGTGTGTTTGTGCTTATGTATGCTTGTGGGTCTGTAAATATGTTTACTTATTTGTCTTAACAACTTAAACTTTACAAATACTTATGTTTCCGAGCCTTAAGGAAACGCAACACACATAAATTTATTGCATGAGTGAATTTATATCCTTGCCTTCAAATCCAGCTTCAGCTGCTGCTCCAGCAACTTGACTGCATTGAGTGAAATATTTTCTTAAACAATTTCGAAGAAGTCATTTGCACTTACTTCTAAGAAATTCTGGCGCTGTTCGTCCAGCGGTCACTTAAATGTAGCCAACCCACCCACCAACAACTTCTAAATCCTTGATCATTCTTGCTGTTGTCTTGAGTGCTTCACTGAATTGGGCGCACTGCTTTGGTGCTCACTGACCATTAACGTATTTGTCGACATTTGTCTGTCGTGAACTGGATTTACGAGTAGGTTCGTCGTTGATGGCATGCATGAGTGACTGCGTCCAGGCTGACTGGATGACTGGAGTCTTGATGGCATTCCTAGATTTAATACGAGTAGGTTTAGAGCCGCGAGTGTGTGTGTGTTTCTAGGATATGAAATTAGAAAATGGATTTTATTTGCAACTCATCAGTACGCGGCAATAAGCTGAATTTGCATATGAAAAGGAATTTCGAATGTAGTCGAAGAAATGCTTCTTTGAATCGAAAAACTGAGGAAAATTACTTTTTACTCGAGGAATTTAATTAGAAATAAATTTCTTGAGTTTTTTTATTATTCTGAAGATGGAAACGTATTTTACGAATAAATGAAGTCACATATGAAATATATTAGATATATTAAAGTATTAAAAATAATGTCCATTATGATGTTACATATTAATAAAATCACCTAAAAGAGGTATTCTTTTCAGTTTCCTTATGAATACATACTAGGTTAGGTTAGGTTAGTGTGGCTGTCTCAAACGAGACACACTTAGGCCAATGAGGCCCATTGTGATACCAAGGTTTAATTTTTCCTATATTTATTCAAACCCGTTTGAGCTGTTTACTAAGCCTAGGATTCGGTAAACCGAAGATTCCGAGAGTTCGTCAAGGTCATTGTAGAACCAGTTACCTAAGTGGAGGAAGCGTTTTTGAGCCAGCGCTGGGCAAATGCAGAGGAGATGTACTGTAGATTCTTCCTCCTCCTCATCTCTATAGCTTCTGCAGAAGTCGTTGTGGGGTATGTTCAATCTTTGAGCGTGTCTGTCAATAAGGCAGTGCCCTGTAAGGATCCTTAAAATGGTGCTAATGTGGTTTCTTCTGAGAGAAATGAGTTCTTTTGAATGCTTACGGTTGAATTTGGGTCAGATTTGCCGCGTTATATTACACGTGTTACCTGCTGATCATCTGTTGTTGATTGTGATGAAGGATAACTCATGTATAAGGATTTTCCATGTGGTGAGAGGTATAACAAGGTTTGCCTTATCTATAGATAGTTGTTTGGTAGTACCTGTACGAGCGAGTGCATCTACTCCGCAGTTGTCTAGAAAATCCTTATGTCCAGGAATCCAGCATAGAAGGATTTCGTTTAGAGATCTGTGGCAGTTTAGAACTGTTTGAGATGTTATTTCAACAGTTCTTAGGGCTTTCAAAACGGCTTGGCGTCAGATAGTAGGAAGATATCTCATTCACCATTAAATTTATTTGTGTGATGTAGTATGGGAGGGAAAAATTTGTAATACGGGAGGGAGTCTAGGTATGGGAGGGAAAAATTTTCTAATGCAAGAATGTCCTAGCGTACCTTCTTTCCACTGGTAGGTGGCTTCTAGGCAGATGGCTGTATTAACGGCCTTCTGTTTAACTATGATGTCAAGTGGTGTAAGATGGAGCAAAATGTCTAATGCGTCTGTCGGAGTGGTTCTTAAGGCTCCATTGATGCATACTGAATACATGCTATCAAACAATAATACTTTCAGTACTGTTTTTAAGATATTGAACCTTGTTTGTTTCGAATAAAATAGACTTAACTACACTCAAAAATATTTGTAAGTAAATTTTACTAATAACTGCGCCCATTCCACGAATTTTATTCGTAGTTTTTAGCCACGAATAGGATTCGTAAAATCGACGTATATTAGTAAATATTACGAATATTTTATTTGTATTCCTAAAAAAAAAAAATTTATTAAAAACAAAATTCTGTCTGAACTGGGGTTTGAACCTCGGCTCTTTGGTTTACGGACCACGCACTCTACCAGTAGAATACAGTCATTTTACAATCATAAAGTTTCTTATGTTCTGTAGATGTCCGACAAACAATTCTGAACGATTTCGGTTTTAAAATTTTAAACTCTACTAATAATTCGTACATTCTACTAACAGTTTGTACGGTCAGCCTACGAATGCATGGTTCCTACTATTTTTATTTTTCATTCGTAAATAGTGCAAAAGCATTAGTAAATACTACGAATGTAATGAAAGAAATTACGAAGTTATTCGTACGAGAAATTTACGAGTATTATTACTTATATGTACACAATCATTCGTACAATGCACTAATACGAATTGATTTGTTTTTGTTTACGAATGTCATTAATATATAAAACAAATATATTCCTAGATACTACATCAGGTATTAACAAAATTTTACGAATGAATTCGTAAAGATATTACAATAAAAATACTTCTTGTACCTATATTTGTAGAATGTACGAATATTTTGTTTATTAATATCATTCGTAGAAATTTTACTAATTAATTTTTTGAGTGTAAACACTAAGAATTTTCAAAGAATGTTATTAATTCTATAGCGAAATATTTTTGAAAATATAAAACCTTTTTGTAATTAATTTTTTTATTTTTGTAATTTGGCTTTATTCATATATTAGTACATAAGAAATAGTTATTTTTTTGCGCACAATAAAATAGTATAATATATATCTCGAACAAACATAAGATCAGAATGAAAAGAAACAAACAGTTATTAAATTTATATTTAAAAACTACTTAAGTTAAATTCTAAAAGTAGTTTAATTAAAATAATAAAATCAACAAAAACTTATATCTAATGAATAATTAAATAAAAAAGGGTTAAATGAGAAGAAGAGAGAAAGTAAAAGAGAAACGAGAATTCAAGAAAAATGTGCAGATATTATTTGCTTGAAGTTTTGTGCGTTGGAAATAGATTTAAGATACCTCGGCAAGGAGTTCCACAATCTAATGGTGCCTACGAAAAAAAGTCTTGAGGAATTTAAATATTTAAAGCGAGGAATTACCAAATCTAAGCTTCTGATTGATAAACAAAACTGAAGTTTAGAATATGGATAGTTTGGAGTTTTTGAGTGTATCAGCTTATGCAGGAATATACAATTTCTTGCTTTTAAATAATGTTCAACATTGCATCCCAGAATTCGGGTGCTTAGACCAGTAACATGGCTAAATCTTTTGAGACCATACACATAAAGGGCCGCATAGTTTAACGCCACTTGCAGTTTATGTAACGAATGTGAGTCTAGATTACTAAACACCACTTCAAAATAATTTATTAAAGGCATAATCAACTGTATTACTAGTTTACGACGAGTTTCTGTTGGTGTGATCTGAACAGCCATTCGCAGATTTCTTAAGACAAAGTATATTTTGCTTACAACATAGTTAATATGGTCAACACATGAAAGTGATGTGTTAACCCGATACCCAAGGTTGGTTATCTTTTCAACAGACTTTAGTGGTGTAGTACTTATATATACGGCAGGAATATCTTCAACTGAGTAACGACTTTTTGAAATTGGCAACACAAAAGATTTTAACGGATTTAGTTTAAGCTTGTTACTTATCGCCCACTTATTAATTGCATCTAGGTCTTCATTCACTCTGAAGCAAAGATCTTCGCTGAGACCAAAAGGACGAGACATATAAAGCTGGAGATCATCCGCATATGCATGCATTATTACATTTTTTGGAATGGCAAAAATATCATTAATAAAAATTGCAAAGAGAAGAGGCCCAAGAACTGAGCCTTGTGGCACTCCGCTGTTAAGGTTTTTATAATTCGATAATTAATGTCAATTTTTACTCTTTGGGATCTACCTTTTAGATAATTTTTAATAAGATTGACTGCAGTTAAAGAAAAGCAAAATAATGATTCAAGTTTTGAACATAAAATATAATGATCTACAGTGTCAAATGCTTTAGAAAAATCCAAGAAACAGAGTAATGTAAGATGTTCTTTATCAAAGGATATTCGAATGTCTTCTAAGATTTTAGCTACCGCAGTAGAGCAGCTATGACCAGAACGAAAACCGGACTGAAAGGGAGACAGGAGCTTATTAACGCAAAGGTAATGCGAGGTCTGATCTGCCATTAGTGACAAACAGACTTTAGAAAGATATGATAACAAGCTTATAGGTCGAAAATCAGATGGTTCAGATGCTCTAGCTTTTTTTGCAATGGGAATAATTGTTGCTACTTTCCACATTTTAGGATACGATGAGCTAGTAAAGCAGTGGTTAATGATGTGCGTTAACGGACTCAAAATGTAAGGCAAAATCATTTTAATAAACCTAATATTTATACCATCTTCTCCAAGAGCACTGGATTTAATTCTGATAATAGACCTGGCTACTTCGTATTCCGATACGCTGGAAAACTCAAAATTGCTTATAATATTTACAGAATTCGTTCTGTTTTGATAACAGTTTACAACGGGCTGTGAGTCAGGGACAAAAAAGTCATTAAGAGCATCTGGGTCAATCTGACACTTAGGCAACTGTTTGTTGCACACTCCAATTTGTTTTAAATTTTCCCAAAATTGCTTGGAAGAAAGCGTTACGTCAAGTTTTGACTTGTAGAAATTTTTCTTGGCATCCTTTACAACCGAATTGGCCTTATTTCGAGCTGTCTTATATGCTTCCCAGTACAAGTCTGTCGGCAATCTTTTCAATTTAGTGTAAGCCTGGTTTCGTTTTTTTATGGTCAACTTAACATGTTGAGGGAACCACGGACATAAATTGTTAACACAACGAGCAGTACGAAGGGGAACATGTTGATCAAATAAGGCATTAATTTTACTTACAAAAAACATGAGTTTGTCATCAACTGTATTAAGATACCAACAGTCATTCCAAGGAATTGACATTATGTCACAAAACAAAGATTCGCTGTCAATTGACTTAAAGTCGCGATAGGTTATTGAAATTGGTAAAACATTACAACAGAGATTAATATTGAAAGTACAAAAAATAAGATCACGGTCACTAACAAATGATATTTGTTCAAAAAATAAAACTGAAGAAACGTCGGAAGTTATGAAAAGATCCAGTAAACTAGGATTATCGTTATAAGCAAACCTAGTAGGCATACTACAATTAACAATCGATAACCCAGCATAAGTCAATCCTTCATATAATTTTGTAGTTACGTTGTCATTTACAAGCAAATTAACTTTGAAGTCTCCATACATACAACATACAACAAAGAAATCATTATCTTTTAAGCAATTAGATAACGAATCAATATAGGGCTGCATATTATTACCACGATTGGAGTTATAGACACAAGACAGAAAGACTTTGGTACTATTACGATCACAAATTTGTACATTTAGGAACTCAACACCAACATCAACGGATTTAATAATGACTTTACAATTCAAAGACGACTTATAGTATATTGCAATTCCCCCACCCTTATAATTCAATCTATCGTTTCTCAGCAGTTCATAATTATTATTTAGTTTATAATATGAATCATCAACATCATTTTAAAAGTATTTTTTATTGAATAGATAAAATTTCGTGAAAATATAACTAACACTTAACTTTATAAGGAACAGCTGTTTAAAATAACAAGAATCATTTTAGTTCTGAATAATATTAAAAATTAAACTTTTTTTCGCTTTCTTTGCTTTAGCTTCCAGTCTTGGTTGTGAAAGAAATTAGTTAGCTTATTTGACTATTTAAATCATATTTTAACAAATATCAAAAAATAGCAAATGATAAATGTGTTCTGATACTTTCGAAACGCAAGATATATTTCGGTCATAGGGCTTGAGTTACTCAGTTTCGGTTTAATTAAAAATTGACGGCGGCCGCGGCGTAAACTTGAAAGCGGTCCTTAAAAAATGGATCCTCGACAGCGCCGAGTACTTTGCTAACAAAGTCACATTTAAAGCTGAATTTCAAAAATTAAATTAAAAAAACAAACAAAAATTTAAACATAAATAGCAATTTTAGGCCTTGAAATGACTTTGATCAAGCTTCTATTGAACAATGCGTGTAATTAAATGCTTGAATACAAATAATGCAGACCTAAGGGTTTTATGTCGACTGTAAAGTCTCACTTTCTTAAGAAGCTTTACAAAGAAGATGCTACTCTCGAAGATTTTATATTGTCAGCAGAAAGGTGACGGCCGAACAGAAAAGTTAATTGGAAAAACACTTGTTCTCAGATGGGATTTGAACCTGAACTACTTCGGTTCTTTAGCGCACCCACTCTAACCAGTATGTCTTAATCACCAATCAAGAATATAAAATTATTGGTTTTATTTCGGTGGATAGACCACGCATCAGTTTTGCATGATTAAAAGTTATTAGAATCAATATTTTTGTAAATGATTATTTGTTGCTAACAAAATTTATATTGCTTTTCATTGAAAAAAAAATTGCAAAATATTTGCATTAAATATTGTTTCCAAATTTTTAATGGATATCATAAAAGAAAATCTAACTTCTGGAAAACTGGCTTCCATTTTAACATTGAACCAACACGTCCTATAAATACATAAACATTGTATTGATTCGGAAGACGGATAATAGTTAAGTTCGTCGATTGAGAAATTTAATGGTGACGGTGAACATTAATTTAAAATTTAAACAGCCTAAAAATATCGGGGAACACTTTCGCAAGAAGATTATTCGACAATCTTATAGCATGTTCTCACGACACCTTGAATTACTTAATTCGGCTCTCATTCGTAATTCGAGGCTCAATTATGTTCCGAATTTAGTAATTCGCCATACAATATTTGACAACCTGAATTACCTCATTCGAAGGTAATTCAGTTTAAATTACCATCCGAATGACGTAAAAATCGGTTTCTTCTCTAGTTTTGATCGAAAATTAATCGAAAACTGCACTTCTATAGAAGAAAGAAAAGCTAAACAAATAGATGTCAGCAGTCAAAGTGAGTATTTTTGTTTTAAAATTAATTTAAATAATAAATAAACATTTTACAGCACCTTGCAACCCCTGTATCTTCAACTCTGCCATCATTTTCACCAGTATGTGGAGGGATCATTCTTCTCCAAATCCGGGTCGGTCGCAACATTATCCACGGCTCCGATGTAGCCGAGTCTGCTAACAAGAAAATTGGTTTGTGGTTTACTGAAAAGGAACTCACCGGCTGGACTCCAGCGGCCGTGAAATGGGTGTACAAATAAATGCATCATTGCATCAGTGCAGTGCATCTCAGTGCTGCACGGTTGGTAGAATTTGCATTTGTCTTATTTTGTGATAAGCAGAAGGATGTAAAGTTATCTCTTTTAAATAATCGGCCTTCGGGTGCTGCTTAGGGACTACAATCCTCAGTAAGCCAAACAATACAGTTCTTCTGGATATAAGAATCTTTTTAAAAGGTGGACCGTCAGGTGTATATAATACGTGAAATGTAATATCTTCAAAAGTAATGCATGCATTTTTATAATAAATTTACACTAAAATTTTGAGGTTTTCGTGAATTTTATCTCCTAAACCAAACGAGAGAGACAATTTTTGTATTCATATTTATGCTAAGGAGGCCCAAATACATTTAATATAAATTAGAAAAATATTCGGGTCCGGGCCATAAAGTAAAATTATTCAAATAAAATTAACAAAGAACAGCTATCAAACTGAATTACGATTGCTTCGAGAGAACGGGGTATTATTATACGACCGAAGAACGAATTATCTCGGAAATTCGAGGTTCCGTTGGACACCAAGACTATACTCTGCACAATAAAAAGTTTCTAAAAATAAATTCACACCGGTGCACATTGGGCTGGAAATTTGAAAAAGTGTCCAAAGATCATATATTGGCGATGCATAGGTAGAATTAAATAAAACTTGGTGCAGAATATTTGGTACATTATCTTTTCGAAACACGATAGAAAAAGTGACCGAGATTCTACAAAGGGGCGTGGCACTACCAATAGAATACTGCATCTTGTCCAATATTGGCACTAGGTCATTGAAATTAGGTACAATGCTGGGTAGGATCCTTTTTGGTGCAGTGAGCAAATATTTAAATTTTTTACACCGAACGGAGTTCATTTACACCGGTTTTCCTGAGTTAAATACACAATTTATCCAATCGGTGTGAAATAATAAAAGTAAAGAAGAAGAGAAACATTGAAATCACATTATCAATGACATAAAAATTTAATTTTATCCATCTGGAGAAGAAAAGGTATTTTGGTCAAAGGTTCAGATATTTGGAAACTTTTGTGAAGGCAATAATTCCAATACTAATACAAGTTATTTATAGTATTTTTTATAATTTAGGAAATTTTCTATGTTGTCTCAAACAAAAGTGGCTATTTAAGTGGCTACATAGGTGCTGTGAATACAACACATTAGTCTGCACTGTAGTCCGAATGCTCAATCTAGCTGGAATAAAGTCATAACTCCTGTTTGGGAGTAGATACAAGGTTGAAATTTTCAGAAATGAAATATAGTGCTTACGTGCTACTTCACCCGTAAGCCACTTATACGTAAAGTGGGCGTGGCACTTCTCATACAAGCCAATTTTAAATATTTCTGCGTTTGGTTTTTTCAATTATCTCAATTTTATTGTGAAAAATATCGAATGTGTTCATTATTAGTGGAATAAGAATACGTTTATAATTTTAACTCTTAATAACAAGGATATATGTATATAAAAAGGAAATAAATTTAGAAAATGGATACGAAATTGCATGTTGTTTATTAATAACTATACACATACATTTTCATTAAGAATCTGTTCCGTATAAAAGAATCTAGAAGCAACGACATTTCTTCATCACGTAGTTGATCAGTAGTGTCATAGCGTTAAGAGGGTCTTGTCGATAAGGGTGATATGAAAGGATCCGATGTTAAAAGCAAATGATGAAAGAGGTCTTCCATAGTTTGTTTGAGTGACATTTTTCTAGTAGGATATTCTCTAACATATCTGAAGTCTTTATTTCGAGACTCAACCGCTTCCTCGGACATGATTCCTATGGGAAGAACAGCATTTTGAATTATGTCTGCACCATGAATCAAAATTTATAACTGGGTATATATGCACTTATAACTTTGCTGTGTCAAAGGTATATGTTTGTAATATATGTATTATATGAAACGCTTCCACATTGATTGCATAGCCTGATGCCATTGTACTTAAAATTACTCCTAATCTTTTAATTAGATTTTCATCCAAACCAGTTTCTTTAGCTGCTAAGCTTGGCTGATGAAAAATTTTCTAGCTGTGTTGCCGTCATTTGTGGTTCCATATCCCGGTTCTGGAATATCCACAAGCAAATGCACTTCTGATCTCACAGCATTAATAACTTTGATTTTTGTTGCTTTTTGCAAGGCTTTTTTGGATCAGAGTCATACATAAGTGATACACATTCAAGGCAACGTATCATGCATGCAATGTAGACAATCATATTCGTAAAGACTTGTTTTAACATTAAAATCTTAAATATTATTTTAATTATTCATAACACTCTGTTGTACATCACAAATACCACAATTTTGAGAAGCACAATCACTGAGCGTTTGAAAAACCTAACTATCAATCATTGTCAAATGGAAAATGTGATTAATCATAACTCTATTGTCATGTGATTAATCATTACTCAATATCGATTGTCGTTGAAACAATTTTACTAATTTGAGCTTTTATGCAATCAATTTCACTTTTAATTACACACTTAGATTCTTTTTCAAAAATAAGTTTAATTGGTCTGGCAAATAGATGTTCATATTTTGCGTACCTTGTTTAAATCTAAGCTATCAGATTATTTGTCTTCACTTTAACTTAAGCTATATTATTTCGTTTTCTTTTTTTTCTCTCCTTTAATCTCCTTTTAATTTTATTCTTTTAATTTTCCCCCGTTTTTTTAGTTTTTTGTTTGTCTTATTATTTATATTTGTTATAAATCTCAGTTATTATCTTTGGTTCAATTTTTAAAAATTGTTAATGTTTTAACTTTTACCCATATGTAATTTTAACTTTAAATTTTATTCATGATTATGTTTTATATCTCATATTTTTGTGTTGATATTATCGCCATATATGTAATCGGTGCTTAATTATAAGTTTATTCTTGCAAGCGCTTACATTTAATTAAATAAATAAAAAATACTATACTATACTATACTATGCTTTACTATACTATACCAAATATATGAAATATATATATGAAATATTTGAACTAAACTCTTGTTTATAAGTTGAATGCCCACTCACATCCCCACTTATAGATGCAAGTCAACTCGGCACATTTTAATTGTATTAGCTTTTCTTTTTGCAATATATTTTCTGCAATTCGACTTGCAGTGTGATCAACTAAATACTGGAGAGTAACCACAGCTGATGCATCCGTTATCAATTTACCACTGCTTGGGTAGCACATAGTTTTGGCTTACAAAATTCTATGGTATGAAGGATAGATATTGGCATTATGACTTTTAGCACCAATGCGCATTGAAGTGCAAGTGCTTTTTGTATATTTGCCATCGATAAAGATTCGTAATGCCTCTTCATCTGTTTACAGTATTGGTTCTTTGCTTGGAGTATTCAACATTTTTTTATTTTGGCAGGTCTTGTTGGAGAACTGTTGACTTTTTTCACGATTGTGGCTGCATCTCTTTTACCAGATTTATTTATACTAGCAGCAAAACTTAATTTTTCTGCAGAAAATGCATTTACTAGAGGAGCTTTATCCAAACGCTTTGCTTTTTCGCCTTTGTCTGAAAACTCCATTTGAGGTCAACCAAAATTTTATGTGGATTGTCTTCAGACGGAAGGTGAATATCCATCTAGCCATATTTCATTTTTAGACTCAAACTTTTGTTTCGTTCTGTTTGCCTGCATCCACTTTACGTTTAAATTAGAGACGAAATTTCGAAGAGTTTTCTTAACATGCTCACAATACTCTTCTGTTCGACTGTTTCGCAGTTTTTTTTTTAAGAAATAGTAATTATGAACAGAATCAAACATGTTCTTTCCTTGCTTTTGTCCTTGCCATTATAAAGCTCTCTTCGTGTTATAGGCGTGTAAGCTAAAAATACAATAACAAGCAAAGAGGCAAAACGTGGCAGTTAATTTTTTATTCGGTGAAAGATGACATTTCATAGATTGAAAAAACACAAACACTTTTACTATATCTCGGTAATTGAACAATTAAAACTTTAACTAAACTTCGGTCCGCACAAAAACACAGTAAAAAAAACAATACATTTTCTAACACTATTTCTTACCACAAAAAATATTTTATTAAAAGACAAAATTGCTTAGAAGTTGATAAATACCTGACATAATTAAGCAGAAAGAAAAACTGTAAAAATGTAATGAACTTCAATCACACGAGCTCTTTACAGATGCTGCTGAAAATAGACTGCGCTTTTGTAATAACTGCAGCAATTCAATTGCTGATGTTTGCATAAACATAACAAAGCGAATAATAAATAAAGGGAAATAATTAATACACCGTTATCAATAGTTGGCATGTGTCAATCAACTAGCAAACTAATTTAATAAATTCGAAGTATAAAAGTATTGACTTTATTCTAGCTAGGTTGGCCATTTGGACCACTGTGCGCTGCTTCAAGACCACAACGCGAAGAAATTTTCGAGTGGATGGAAAAGACCTTGTGCTTCAGAAAAAATCAAATGTGACATCATTTCAAAGTTCCCTTGTTTTTAAAATTTTTTTAACTATTCGAATAAATAAAAATTGTAAGAAAAAACTTCCTTTCAAATAGTTAAAAATTACACCGATCGGTATTAAAAAATCATAATTTTGCGTATTCTAAATAAACAACTAAGAGGGTACAAACAAATATCCTTTCTGATATTTACTTATTTACACTGATTAGTATGATACGAACATGTCTTTTCGGATATAAAATTCTAGCACTTTGACACGGTATATTTTAAAGCCAAACGGTGAAGATCTCCCTGAAACACCGAACGGTGTAAAAATTCTATACAAATTTTTTAAGTGTTTAGGAATGAGCTTGATCGGTTGCCCGAAGGCTTTGAGAACATGAGCTGGTGGCGTTGGGCCATGTATCATCTTCAACACAAAAATACTTGAGCACTAATGTAATTTAACCAATATATATCATAGTTGCAAAAAAAATTTTTTTATTACCTTATTTTAATTTAATTTGTATTTTTTATTTTAATTATTTATAATGTTTTCTGATAAATAAGGATTAGAGAGTATAACATAAAATAAAAACAGAGACACAAAATTTAAAGATTTTCCTTAAGAGCCTATGAAATAATAATGTCTCGATTTCTTAAAGAAAATGAACTAATGGGCAACTTAGAGCCCATGTACATAGGTTAGGTAACCCGAATCACCCTGAGTAAATTTTTTTTTAAATTTTCAGAATGACCTGTTAGCTCAAATATAAAATGGTTTAAACTAAAATAAGCACATTTTAAGTGTTTGTGTTTGCGTTGCCATATGGCAACGACAGGGTGTTTCGGGTAAAGACAATCCGGATGCCTGCTGACGGAGGCTCACATAATCCAATTCTTATCCTTAGTAGTACCAGTTACGAGTAAAAGAAACTTTGGGCTTGATGGAAGTCTGTAAAGATTTGCGTTGAATTACCGAAATTTAAAATAGTTCTTCAACTTTAGTTCTTGCATGTACGCTTTAATAAAATATACTTTTTGTTTTATTAAACTAAGTATTTATATAAAACAAACTTATTAAACCCAAAATAAACTAAATAAGTTTGCAAATAAATGCAAGCAAATCCGTAGATTGCGTCAAGAAACAGGAACTTGCAATATCATTAGACAAGACATCAGCATACCGATTGATGTCAGTAATATGATTTAGCTATAATTGATTTATTAATAATATTAATTATACTAATAAGATTGAGCTACCAAGTCAATTGAATGACGAAGATTCATTTGTATTAAAATTAGTTTATAAGAAACCAATTTATTAAACCAAAAAACAAACTGAATTTTTCTTTATTACAGGAATTCATCTGCAAAGCAATACGCCACTATGCATGCCCTTACTGATGGTGTGCAATTACACCTTTCTTGCAGGACTGGCCCCCTGAAGGACTTAAGTTGCTGGCTAAATGAAGATTTACATAGTTTAAGTGAATGGGCTATTTAAAATTGTTTGAAATTAAACGCACTGAAGTCTTATGTGCTGCCTTTTAGCAAAAATAAAATTATCTTTGATGATATTCCAAACTAGCTTATAGGAAACAAGAAACAGACAGTTAACAATGCAAAAAGGGTGTTCGCGTCATTAACCTTTTTTCTAAAGTTATTGCAATTGTTTAAAGTTTCATTATTTCTCATTGTCATTGTCAAGACACACTGAATTCCAAACCGTTTTACACCATTTTTATATTGTTAACTGAACACAGCCTTCCGCTGTTGCTTCCTCCGAGCTCCAACCGGATCTCTGGTTCCGGTCTTATCTTTTTAACCAGCAAACAAAAAGGTTAACTTCTTGGTCGAGTTAGAAAATATTCATTGTTTTTGAAATACTCTCAAAATTACATTTTTTCTAAATTGAATTGTTAATATTAAATACTTTCATTTCTAATCTTAAACACAAAGTATTAATTATTCCTATTCAAATTAAAATCCCCAAACTTGGAATTTTCACCGAAATAAAGTATCATTGAAGAAAAACCTAAAATCGTTGTCATCTTTATTGCATCTTCGTCACCGATAAGCAGTAATTTTCATTGGTCCTTCGAGTCATCAGGAATTCCGCTAGTCAGTACAGAAACCATACGTGAACGTACCCAAAACTCCTCAACACAGATGTCGCCGAGCGCACAATCAACCACGAGGTAAAGTAGAACTCGTTACTTATATGTTCAGTGGTATGCTAGTGAAGCAGCCATTTTTTTCTCAGAGCTAAACTAAAAAGTAAAAGTGCAGCAAGAAAAGCTTAAAAAGTGAAAGTAAGTTTATTAAAAGTGAAAAGAGAAAATTTTTAAAAACAAGGCAACTAGAAAAACTAAATAAAAGCTAAAATTGTATGGGGAGAAAAAAGAAGCAGAACAGAAGCAGAGAAGGAATAAGAAATCAAAAAAGTGCAGTGCAAGTGAGGTTAGAGACGGCATACTTCAAGGAATTGCGAAGGCAGCCTATATGCCAAAAACCTTCCAACATTGCACAAACGAGTGTGAAAAGCAAGTTCGACAATTCGTGCTACTGCCCAGCGAAGGCCTAAGATTTAGCATCGTTTCCATTGGTAAATTAACAGCGTAAATTCCATAGAGCTGTATACCGCAGCACACAAGCCAAGTTAGTACATATATATATACTAATATTTAATTTCAAACCACACACACGCACACACACACATTCCATATTATAAAAATATACTGCATATTATTAAACACGTTAAACATTGCCAAACTCTTATTGCACATAGCATTAATATTTTGTACATATTTTTATTATATCATATATTTATTATATAAAATATTACAAACACCTTGCGAATATACTAAATATGCTTCTACCTAAAATATAAAATTTTTTACATACAATCCACACATACACAAGAAAAATTTTGTTAACATAACCTACCAAACACATGTTGCCGGGTTAAAAATTTTTCGCAAACTTATAGGACTCAGTAAGTTTTACATACACCCAAAATTTCAGATGATTACAAATTTGCACAAAAAATACAAACAAGAATTGTGAATAATATACTAACGTATATAGTTCCACATACAATTTAGAAAAATAAAAAAAATATAGTTTTGCATGAACAGATATAGGCATAAACAGGCAAAACTCAGCATCTGAGAAAAAACAACATACCAAACAATTTAATCATTTTTTAGAAAATTTTATATACAATACAATAAACTTCATTTAGTTCTATATATATGTATTAAATCTCATAATATTTTATCAGCTCTAAAATATTTGCTAGAAAGTGAACACGCAAAACTACAGCAATCCATCATATATAATATATATATATTGATGGATGCAATACATTAAACGTGCATGGATGTGCAAAAAAAGTATTGCCAGCTAGTAGTCACTTTGTAGCAATAAAATAATAACATACGTTCCCTAATACTTACACATTTTCTTAAAAGTGGCAAATTCAGTGCTACCACTATTGGGTAACTGATTATTTGTTCATAAAAAGTTTTCTAGCCTCTTCAGAGTTGCCATCTCGTGCAACTGCTGAATATCTTCGTCTCTTATGCAAAAAAAAAATAATTTTATTCTCTTCTCGAATAATTTTTTGTAAATACAGTGCTACCACTCTTAGGTACCTGAATATTTGTTTGTTCAAAAAAAATTAACTATTTTCTCCAAATTCTCGAAATTTTTCTAGATTAAAATTGTTATTCAGAGTTGCCATTTCGTGCAATTTCTTAATATTTTTGATTTGAAGAAAAATTTTTTGTTTAAGAATTTAATCCTCTAAAAATTGGTTCTCTCAAAATCAGTGCTCATACTCTTGGGTACCTGATTTAATTTTTCTTCAAAATTTTTTCTCGCGGATTCAGAGTTGCCATCTCGCGCAACTACTGAATCTTTTCGACTTGAAGAAAAATTTTTTTTTCTTTATTTCTCTAATTTTTTAAAAAAAAAAATTTTTTTTTTCGATAATCAGTACTCATACTCTTGAGTACCTGATTAAATTTTTTAAAAAAATTTTTCTCGCGAATTCAGAGTTGCCATCTCGCGCAACTTCTGAATATTTTTGTTTTGAAAAAAAACATTTGTAATAATTTCTCTAATTTTTTAAAAAAAAAATTTTTTTCTCGATAATCAGTACTCATACTCTTGAGTACCTGATTAAATTTTTTAAAAAAATTTTTCTCGCGAATTCAGAGTTGCCATCTCGCGCAACTTCTGAATATTTTTGTTTTGAAAAAAAACATTTGTAATAATTTCTCTAATTTTTTAAAAAAAAATTTTTTCTCGATAATCAGTACTCATACTCTTGAGTACCTGATTAAATTTTTTAAAAAAATTTTTCTCGCGAATTCAGAGTTGCCATCTCGCGCAACTTCTGAATATTTTTGTTTTGAAAAAAAACATTTGTAATAATTTCTCTAATTTTTTAAAAAAAAATTTTTTCTCGATAATCAGTACTCATACTCTTGAGTACCTGATTGAATTTTTTAAAAAAATTTTCTCGCGAATTCAGAGTTGCCATCTCGCGCAACTTCTGAATATTTTTGTTTTGAAAAAAAACATTTGTAATAATTTCTCTAATTTTTAAAAAATAATTTTTTTTTTTTCTCGAAAATCAGTACTCATACTCTTGAGTACCTGATTAAATTTCTTAAAAAAATTTTTTCTCGCGAATTCAGAGTTGCCATCTCGCGCAACTTCTGAATATTTTTGTCTTAAAACAAACATGTGTAATAATTTCTCTAATTTTTCCAAATTACATTTGCAATAATTTCTCTAATTTTTAAAAAAAAATTTTCTCCAAAAATTTTTTTTCGCGAATTCAGAGTTGCCATCTCGCGCAACTTCAGAATATTTTCGAATTAAAGAAAAACTTGTGATAATTTTTCTAATATTTCAAAAAAATTTTCTAGCGAATTCAGAGTTGCCATCTCGCGCAATTTCTAAATATTTTCGACTTAAAGAAAAATTTGTAATAATTTCTATAATTAAAAAAAAAAAAAAAAAAAAAAATAAAAAAATTCTTCTCGAAAATCAGTGCTCATACTCTTGGGTACCTGATTTAATATTTCTTTAAAATTTTTTCTTCCTCAAAAATAATTTCTTGATTTAGAGTTGCCAACCCTGTGCAACTTCTATTAATTGCATAGAAATTTATTTCAAACATCTCAGTTCAGAGTTGTCAACCCAGTGCAACTTCTGTAGTTATAATCACTATACGTTGCCGCGTTGGATTCCAAATCAACTCGTGTGCTGAGGTCATCGATCAAAATGAGCATCAAACAAAAATTCATTTTCACTTCGGACAATTTAGTGGAGTTTTGCTCGAAGTTTGAAGGCATCAGCGTCGACGATCACACAGACTCCAGTGTACACGTCCAGCTTCTCGACCTGGATCAAAGATGGGCCAGACTCAATGATGCCTATGCAGAAGTGATGATCGCAGAGGACTCAGTAGCAGATGAAGCGTTCAAAGTTGCAACTCGGACAAAATATGGCGCGTGTGTGGATACATACCACAGATGTAAGGCACACATGATGGACCTAGGGAAGATGTTCGAAAATGAGATGGTCAAACCAACTCATAGCACCACTCTCAACAATTCTCCAGCTCAAGACAACTTGGTCGCCTGTATCAAGGTACCACCTTGTGATACAGAAATCTTTTATGGAAGTTACGAAGACTGGCCATCTTTTAGAGATATGTTCACGGCAGTCTACACGCATCAGCCGAAACTCACACCAGCACAAAAGCTGTATCACCTACGCAATAAAACCCGTGGCCCTGCGGGAAATATTGTAAAACGGTACCAGCTTTGTGACGAAAACTTTTCGTTGGCGTGGGAGGCTCTACGCTCCCGCTACGAAAACAAAAGGATACTGGTTGACAACCAGCTCAAAATCCTATTTGGCATCCCAGCTGCAACGACAGAAAACAGTGGAGCGATCCAGAGGATTCAGTCCACAATAAACGACTGCCTCGCCATGCTATCAGCGCAAGACGTCTGCATAGATCATTGGGACCCAATTCTCATCTATCTCTGCTCGTCGAAGTTGCCGGAGGAAACGTTAGCACTCTGGGAGCAATCTCTCACATCAAGACGCGAATTCCCAACGTGGCTACAAATGGACGAATTCCTGACAGCTCGCTACGAAGTCGTCGAGAAATTAAACAGCATTAAAGGGGCGAAACCCAAATGGTCGCCGCCCATGGCTCAAAATAGGAACCAACAAAATGTCTCAAATAACCGGAACACCAACGCTCACTACCCGCAAAGCCATCATCCACAAAACTCGAATCATAGGTCCAATGTGCAAAATTTCCACTCGGAAAATAATGCGCAAGTCAACTATTCTCTCTGCCCAAAATGTCGGCAGCAGCACGCTCTTCGACTGTGTCCACAGTTTAAAACACTTTCTGCTCAAGAAAGAAACAAATTTGTTACCCAAAACAAAATTTGTTCCAATTGTTTAGCGTATTCTCACACAAAAAGAGAATGTCAAAGTTCATGCTTGTGTTTACACTGTAAAAAACAGCATCACACCATGCTGCATATAAACCATCAAGCAAACTCTGACAATCGCCAAACACCGTCCACTTTTCAGTCCCGCCCAACTTCATCGATGCATATCGAAACTACGACACAAAACTCTTTAGCCTCTAATGAAATTTCTTCGGACTCTCGGCAAGAAGAAATTGCTCAAGTTAGCACTCACTTTTCTGCCAATGAGGAGAAAATTATATTACCCACAGCACTGATCCACATTTTACATTTGGGAGAAACTTTTACGCTAAGAGCTCTGATTGATCAGGGTTCTCAAAAAACTTTCATTTCTGAAAGAGTTAAAAACCTTCTCGCACTGCCAACCAAAAAGATTCTCACCAATATCTCTGGCATAGGTGGTCAGATGGTGGGCAGCTCAAGCCAAGTTTGCATACTTCAAATTGTAACTAAAGATCTCAGCTTTCAACTAGACGTACAAGCAATTGTCTTACCCAGACTTACCAGCTTATTGCCATCTAGCACCTTCGCGAAACCTAATTTGAAAGAACTGGAAGGCTTAAAACTCGCCGATCCGAACTTCTATTTGCCAGGTCAAATCGATATGCTCATTGGAAGTGATGTTATTCCAAGTCTTTTACTCGAAGGCTTGCGTTCAAACGTTTTCGGTGGACTTCTAGCCCAAAACACGGTCTTTGGATGGATATTAAGTGGCCCTCTCACTGTCCAAAGTTGCTCATTTTCCACTCAAGTTTCCTGCGTCACTGAACCCTCTATAAGTGACCTAGTTCGCCAGTTTTGGGAGCTAGAAGAAGTACCAGCATGTCGAACCGTATCAGCTGAAGATGCGTTTTGCGAAAGCTTATATAAACGAACCACATTTCGTCAAACAGATGGTCGGTATGTGGTCAGGCTACCTTTCAAGAAAACTTTTCACTCTCAGGTGGCATTAGGTGCTTCTCGTTTCGTTGCCCTGCAACAATACAAACGCATCGAACTCAATCTCAATAAAAACACCCAATTAAAACCTCAATACAACCAAGTGCTGCTGGAATATTTAACTCTAAACCACATGCAAGAAGTTTGCTCTAATGAAATTGTATGTGATGGAAAATATTTTTCATTCTATCTCCCGCATCACGCGGTAATCAAACCAGCTAGTACCACCACGAAAGTGAGAGTAGTTTTTAATGCCTCAAAGGCTTCACAAAGCGGGCGCTCTCTCAATGACGTACTTTGTACTGGTCCTACTCTTCAAGCTGACATCATGACCATTATCCTCAATTGGCGATTATATCGCTTTGTCTTTAATGGCGACATTGAAAAAATGTATCGTCAAATAATGGTGCATGAAGACGATCAAGATTTTCAACGGATACTCTTCCGTCCCGACCCTTCTCAATCTATAAAAGATTATTGTCTCAAAACAATAACCTTTGGGGTTAATTGCGCCCCGTACTTGGCTATTCGAACTTTGCATCAACTAGCTGAAGATTGCAAGGACGAATTTCCATTAGCTTACCCCATACTCAAACGTGAAACCTACGTCGACGATATCTTGTCCGGCGGTCATGATATGCATTCTGCTCAGAATGCCCAAACCCAAGTAATAAGTGCGTTGAAGTCAGCTGGCTTACCACTTAGAAAAATCATAGCAAATCACGCTGATCTCTTACAGCATCTTCCCACTAAAGATTTACTTGATGACAATTTTTTAAAATTCTACGACACAAGCTCTACAAAAACTCTCGGCATAAAATGGAACGCGATCAGTGATTCATTCTGCTACTCTATTAAACCCGTCGCTCTGACGGGATCTGCAACAAAGCGACAAATTCTGTCTGCCGTAGCATCACTGTTTGACCCCGCAGGATGGTTAGCTCCAATCATCGTTCAAGCGAAAATGCTTATTCAACAACTTTGGATAGACGGCGTAGACTGGGACGAATGCGTTAGGCCCATGTCATTGCTCAAATGGAATGAATTTCTCGAAAATTTGCCCTCCATTGAGCAAATAAGAATTCCAAGATGGATAGGATTTGTACCTCAAACCAAAATTCAAATCCATGGCTTCTGTGACTCCTCAGAAAAGGCGTACTGTGCGACGCTGTATTTGCGCACTTGCGATTCCAATAACGTAATCAGCTCTCATTTGCTGGTTGCAAAAAGCAAAGTCGCTCCACTTCAGACTATAAGTTTACCTCGTCTCGAATTATGTGCGGCAGTACTATTGTCGAAGTTAGTCAAACACATACTTTCAGAACTCCCATTTCCATCACATGAACTTTTCTTATGGTCTGACTCGTCCATTGTGTTAGCCTGGCTTGAAAAACCCCCCTACACTTGGAAGACGTATGTAGCCAACAGAGTGTCAGAAATCTTAAATAACGTGAAAAATGCAACATGGAGGCATGTCTCCTCAGGCGAGAACCCAGCTGATCTAGGAACACGAGGCTGTTCTCCGCCTCAACTCATTGACAACTCTCTTTGGTGGCAAGGGCCTGCCTGATTACTAGAAGAAGCCAACCAATGGCCAAACTGCAAACCAACGGCCCTTGTGGTGCCTGAGACTAAAAAAGTAGAAGTTCTCCATACCTTCACTCCTGATAATGATCTACTAAATAGATTTTCCTCATACCCCAGAGCCGTGCGTGTAATCGCATATATCTTCAGGTTCGTTCATCGTTGCTCGCCAAAATACCGAG
Organism: Dichetophora obliterata; assembly: GCA_963920525.1. NCBI lineage: Eukaryota > Metazoa > Arthropoda > Insecta > Diptera > Sciomyzidae > Dichetophora > Dichetophora obliterata. Next base: position 89,427,716 of record OY986439.1, on the reverse strand, counting down.
CGAACCGCATAAAAAACTCGGGAGAAATATCTCAGAAAGAAATAAATGTCGTTAAAATCAGAATGATTGTACAATCGCAATTAATACATTACCCTGAAGAGTGTAAAAGTCTCAATTCCTCTTTACCCATCTCCAATAAAAGTTCTCTTTTAACCCTTAATCCATATCTGGATTCAAATTCAATACTCAGAGTGAATGGTCGTTTAGCCAATGCCGCACTCAGTTTTAAGGAAAGGCACCCCATTATTTTACCAGAAAAATCCCGCCTCTGTAGTCTTTTACTCGATTTTACTCACAAAACGCTTCTACATGCAGAACATCAACTCATGCTGAGAGCGGTACGACAGGAATATTATATTCCAAAACTAAAAAACAAAATCAAGCACTGTATCTTCCAATGCAAAGTGTGCACAATTTTCAAGAAAAGGTTGCAATCTCAAATAATGGCTGCTCTTCCTCCTGAACGAGTCAATTTCTCACTTCCCTTTACGATTACTGGAGTCGATTTTGCTGGCCCCTTCGAGTTGAAGAGCTCAATGCTTCGTAAGGCTCCTTATCTCAAAGGATACGTAAGTGTTTTTGTTTGCTTCTCAACCAAAGCTATTCACTTAGAAGCTGTTTCCGATCTCTCATCGGAAGCCTTTTGTGCTGCCTTTGCACGCTTCGTTGGTCGACGTGGCCTCCCAAAAAAGTTGTTCTCAGACAACGGTCGTAATTTCGTCGGGGCCGATAGAGCCCTGCGAAAAGAGTATGACCAATTCGTAAAAAAAGCCGCTGAAGAAGTATCTAAACAGTTCAGCATACACGGTTTTGAATGGTCGTTTATCCCCCCAACGGCTCCTCATATGGGTGGACTATGGGAGGCAGCAGTTAAAAGTTTTAAAATCCACCTCAAGAAAGTAGCACAACTACAAAAGTTTACGTTTGAGGAGTTCTCAACTCTTCTCATTAGAATTGAAGCCGTTCTAAATTCTCGACCCCTATCTCCACTAAGTGAAGACCCTTCTGAACTCTTACCATTAACGCCCGGCCATTTTCTCCGAGGAGCGCCATTGGTAGCTATACCCGAGCCCCCTAAGGAAAATCTCTCGCTAATTAATCGATGGGAAAAGGTTAAAATTCTCCATCATCAGTTTAGCCGTCGATGGAAAGAAGAATACCTTTGTGAATTGCATAAAAGACATAAATGGAAACACCCCAAACGTGACCTCAGCATCGACGATTTTGTTGTTATTAAAGACGAGCTGCTCCCGCCAACTGCATGGCGCCTAGGTCGCATCATTAAAACGTATCGTGGTAGCGATGCTCGTGTTAGAGTAGCGGATATAAAAACTCAAAACGGAATCATCACTCGCCCCATAGTAAAATTATGTATCCTTCCCTCTGATTAACTATGATCACATTCCTCCTTTCAATAACTTATTAAACACCCGACGAAACATTCTCACATTCAATAGTCAATCACGCTTATACTCTAATACACTCCTATACCTCACTACATATTCTGATTTGGTTTATCTCTCCCATAATCCTAGTTTCAATTTAGTAATGATATTTTTCTTCTTCCAGCTTCAAGAAGTGTCAGCTATGTCGCGAGCAACACTCGCTCCGACGGTGTAGACGGTTCCTGGCGATGACTGTGCCTCAGCGAAGACACTCCGTGCGAAAACATGCATATTGTTTTCATTGTCTGGCACGGTCGCATGATATATGGGAATGCACCTCCCGTACCGCGTGCCATGTGTGCGGTCTCCAACATCACACCCTTTTGCATCCGGATAGACATCCGCGGATAGTCTTCGACTTGACACCGACCCCAGCAAGACGCGTCGTCGGCCAAAAGGCAGCAGCAAAGCGCACACCGCCGTCCAAATCCGTGCGAGCAGCGGGTCGCGATGTGAAAGGGTATCCACGCGCAAATCCACGGGATTGTTTGGCTAAGGCCATCGAGGCATTGGAGAAGCTGAAGAAGTTGCTGTAAATATTGCACTAGTGCAAGGCGCGCGCGATGTTCGCGTCATTAACCTTTTTTCTAAAGTTATTGCAATTGTTTAAAGTTTCATTATTTCTCATTGTCATTGTCAAGACACACTGAATTCCAAACCGTTTTACACCATTTTTATATTGTTAACTGAACACAGCCTTCCGCTGTTGCTTCCTCCGAGCTCCAACCGGATCTCTGGTTCCGGTCTTATCTTTTTAACCAGCAAACAAAAAGGTTAACTTCTTGGTCGAGTTAGAAAATATTCATTGTTTTTGAAATACTCTCAAAATTACATTTTTTCTAAATTGAATTGTTAATATTAAATACTTTCATTTCTAATCTTAAACACAAAGTATTAATTATTCCTATTCAAATTAAAATCCCCAAACTTGGAATTTTCACCGAAATAAAGTATCATTGAAGAAAAACCTAAAATCGTTGTCATCTTTATTGCATCTTCGTCACCGATAAGCAGTAATTTTCAAAGGGTATCACATTATTTCGTCCTTAACATGCACGGATCATATAAATAGCATGGTGCGTAACATCTACTTCATTCAATATAAATAGCATTCTAAAAATGACAGCAGAGTTTACTCCTGTGGAAAGCAGGAGCAAATTCGTGTTGCAACTTATCATTTCATATTCTGAGCTCATTTATGGTAGGCTAGATTCCCGAGGTATGTCTATAACCTTCTCAGAATTAATCACATTATTCAATTCAAGAATAGTATTCTTGGTTGTGAGATCATTAGTTACCTCAATACCCGTAATTGAATCTTTTTGCATGAACTTATTCATTCCAAAACTCCTCGGTATCTATTTCAGAAACTTCAATTTTGCCAGTCGACCAGAAGCAGTCTTGTATAATATTACGCAAACGCGTAATTGTCTGGCGTAATGCTTTTTAAGTACAAGTCCAATATTAATAAATTGAGTATGGTTTGGTTGGTTTAGAGCTGTAGATGTGCAAACTGGACTTTTTATTTTTTAAAAATTTATGTTTTTTAAGTTAAAAAAAAAATTAACTGGCCATTTCAGCCCTTGGAAGGACTTTGACCTAGCTTCTATTGATCAATTGTGTTGTGCGTGTTATTAAATGTTTGATCACAAATGACCGAGAACTGGGCCTACGTGTTTTATGCCGACTCCGACCGCCTTATGTTCTCAAGAAGCTTTACATGGCAATTTTTACTCTCTGAGGTTTGCCATTGTCTGCAGAGAGGTGACGACCGAACAGAAAAATTAACTCAATTGAAAAAACTTTCTGTCTGAGCTGGAATTGAACCCGGGCCACCGCGGTTCTTTAGCTTAGGAGCCACACACTCTACCCACTAGGCTACGGCCGCCACAACGGTTTTTTAAGTTATAGCGAGTTAAAATTTGCATATAATTGTTGTTGTTATTATGCTTTTTCTCTTCTCAATTTCAGCATATGCCTAAAAACTAGTGAGGTAATTTTTCAATAGCCATGAAACTGTTATACTGACAAATCATCTTTTATAATTTCACAGCTAAAACTATGAATTGATATATTCAATATCAAAGTGATACCGGAATGATTTTTTACAGTTGTAATTTTTAAAAATTTACTCAAAAATTTAATAAGAAATTGGAAACTGGTAATTAAACATTTTTGTTCAAGCATTTTTTAACTGGAAAGCCAGAAATATTCTTACACCTGTATACTTAAAATAAATTTGGGAATGAAATTAAAAATGCTAACATTATATCGTCGTAGCGCGTGCAATACCGCGTATATTGCAAAAAGGCCAAAATTAATTTCATTTCAATTTTGATCTGTTGAAAATCTATTCAATAGCTTAAAATAAAATCTAGGTATGTCTGATTTTGGCGTTTTAACGCCACAAGGCTTCACTCATTTTATTATAATACATAACTGAAAGTATTTCATTTCATTTCATTTCTGAACCCATTTCTGAATAGTTTACCCATCGAAATTAAATGCATGGATAGCAAAGGTGGCTTAAGGCAGTAAGTTTTGAATCACTTTTCTTAAAACAAAAATACACAATTAGCTAAGAAACCTGGTCTCTACTCTCAATTATTTTTTCTTTTTTCTTATTTCTTTTCCTTTTCTTCTTTTTTCTTCTATTTATCAATACCTCAAAAATTGTTTGTTAATCTATTGAAGCTTTTTTCAAAATCAATAAAATTAATTTTTTATGATTAATTATAATAATATAAGTATTCTTCATTTTAAGTTATAATAATAATATCTTAAAACATCATCATTCTCATTGCTTAAGCTACTGCCTTTGGTCAGCAAAAGAATTCATTCTTATTGTACTAATATGTTAAATTAAATAAATAAATAAATACAATTATACGTCTAGATTTACTGTGTCTATATTGTAAGCATATATTTTTAAAATTATTTACAAAAACACTCTGTCATTAAAATATTTCCAACCCACCACCACAACTCACAAGAGAGGTTGGGAGTGAACATTTTTTTTCAAATAGGCAAAGTCTATTTATTTATGTAACCTAATGCTTCAAAATTCAGCTATCTATATCTACACTTTTATATTTGATTAGGTTAGGTTAAACCGGATGCCTTCGTGAAGGCTCACATAGACCAATTCAGGTCCTTAGTGGTACCGGTAGCGAACAAAAGGAACCTTTGTGTTTGTTTTAAAAGTCTTTAAAGATTTGCGTTGAGTTCGCAAACCTTAGGAGGGATTCTAGAGACACCCTGGCTACATCTTTAAGTGACAGGAACGTCAATGAGCCTAGGTATTTTAGTCTCGATCTAAGTAGGGCGGGGCATGTGCATAATAGGTGCTCCAGGGTCTCCACTGTGCCCAGTTCTTTGCACTTCCTGCAGTTGTCATCCGTGGTGATGCCAAGCTTCCTCGCGTGGGCTGCCATCATGCAGTGACCAGTGAACATGCCCACTAGTGTCCTGCAATCTTTGCGCGGGCGTGCCAAGATGAACAGAGTTCGTTTTTCGCATTGTGCATTGCACATGATATTCGAGATTTTGCACGTTGTCGTATCTCTCCATCTACGATTCATTGCTAGTTTGGCTCTTCTTTCGAGGTTCCTGTACAACTCTTGTAGCGGAGTAAGTACATGTTCTGCAAGTTCTGATTCCAGCCCGGCGCCTTTTTTTGCTAAACCATCTGCCATCTCGTTTCCCTCAATGCCCTGGTGGCTAGGGACCCAGTAGATGTGCACTCTTTTCGAAGCGCATATTGCATCTAGTGCATCTCTGCCAGCCAAGACATTTTTGGACTTGATGCTAGCGGAGCGCATGGATTTGATCGCTGCTTGACTGTCAACGAAAATGTTGATGTTAGAGTGTTGTGTGTCCTTATGGCAAATATTTCCGCCTGGAAGATACTGCAGTGGTTCGGCAGTTTATATGGCTGCCTTATATTAGGCTCTGCGCAATACACCGCCGCACCTACCCCCGTAGGCATTTTGGAGCCGACGGTAAATATGTTGACCGCCTGCTGTGCTTGTTCTATACCTTTACCAGTCCTTTGGTCCCAGAAGAGTTCGTACTTTGGAATTGACTATCGTGCGAGGTACCATGTAGTCCGTGCTACTAAGTAGATCCTTTCCGATTGTACAATGTCCAAAATATTGAATGTGCATGTTGCCTGCTGCCGTAAGGCGTTGTGCCGTTTTTCCGGCTATTAGTTTTGCGTGTATGTCCAGGGGGTCTATACTTAGAATCGTTTCAAGCGCTTTAGTTGGAGATGACTTCAGTGCCCCCGTGATGCATAGCGCTGCCTGCCGCTGAGTTTTCTCCAAGTGCCTGAGGAATGTTGATTTGTTCACAGCCGGCCACCACACAATTATCCCGTAGAGTAGAATAGGACGCACTACCGTTACATAGATCCAGTGCATCAGAACGGGTGAGAGACCCCAAGTACTGCCTAGCATTTTTTTGGATGTGTATAGTGCAATGGTGGATTTCTTCACCCTTTCTTCCACGTTGGTTTTCCATGACAGCTTGCTGTCCAGGACGACTCCTAGATATTTTGTGTGAGTTTTCGGTATGAGACGTATATCGTTCAATTTCGGTGGTATCCACTGTGGTATCTTGTACCTTTTCGTGAATAGAACCAGATCCGTTTTCTCTGCGTTAATACTAAGACCGACTGAATTTGCCCATCTAAGTACATCTTTGAGTGTGCTCTCCATTATGGAGCTTACTGTTGATAGACATTTCCCTACTATAATAATGCTTATGTCGTCTGCATAGGCAGTTATCCTCGGGGCTCTACCTGCGAACTTTTCGAGTAGTTCATTAACTACAAGATTCCATAGTAGTGGCGAGAGGACCCCTCCCTAGGGTGTCCCACTGCGAGCTTCCCTTTCCATGGATTTGGTGCCCCACTCAGCCCGCACCTTTCTGCAGCCAAGCAACTTGTCTAACCAAAGGTGTATTGCCGGTGGTGCCTCTATTGCACGTAATCCACTAAGGATTGCGGTGGTTGATACATTGTTGAATGCACCTGAGATATCTAGAAACGCCCCGAGTGCGTATTCCTTGTGGTGGAGGGCTTTTTCTATGGTTACTACTAGGGAATGTAGTGCCGTTTCAACCGATTTCCCTTTCGTGTATGCGTGCTGGTTGGTTGATAACTGGATTGAATTGTTTCTTAGGTGCAAGTCAATCAGTTTCTCGAGCGTTTTGAGTACGAAGGAGGTCAGACTTATTGGCCTGTAGTCTTTCGGACATGGATGGCTGCTCTTACCTGCCTTCGGTAAGAATACAACCCTCGCTGTCCTCCAAGCCACAGGTACATAGTTAAGCCTGATGCATCCGTTAAATATATTCTTCAGCCATGGGACGACTCGCGATTCAGCCGTTTGCAACATGGCAGAAATTATACCGTCTGGTCCCGGAGATTTGTATCCCGAGAACGAGTTTATAGCCCATACTATTCCGTCCGACGTTATTAAGTCGTGTGGAACCTGTAGCGGGGTTGTCCTGTGCCCTCGTATTGTTGCAGTGCTAAGAGCTTCGGTACAACCAGGAAAATGCGCCTTTAAAAGCACCTCGAGGGATTCCTAACTGCTCTCCGTCCACTGGCCATTGTATTTGCGTAGCTGGCTCTGAATGGAGGGCTGCTTTGAGAGCAAGGTTGCCAGTATTGTGGGAAAAATCCCATTCGTGGTAATTTTTAATTGGTCTTGGGAATTTTTTTTTGGGAATTCCCATGGTATTTTTTAATTCAACGTGGTATTTTTTAATTGGCGTGGGAATCCAGCGTGGTATTTTTTAATTGCATGGGAATTTGGGAATTTTTTCTTAAAAATTTTTTTTTTCACTTTAATTCAGCAAATTCTTAATCATAATATTAGATGATCGACGTATATATACAGTAGAGTAAAGCTATAAGTTTACGCTGTACATTTCTTCGAACTTACTCTTAATATAAATGAAAAAATTACATATTTGTTTTAAGAACAAGTTGACATCATAAAATTCCATAAAAACGAAAAGCGCATTCTTTTCTGAAAAAAATTCTTAACTTTAAATTCTGACCTTTCTGAAAATTCCACATTTCTGCATGCAAGCGTTAAGCTTACAAAATTTATTTTAAAAGTCCAAAGAAGTGAAATATATAAGACTACCAAAACAATAATAGACAATATTTGCAAGTTTACTTATCGAATCCAATAATCAGCAATTATTTTTTAAAATTAAAATTAAATAACAGTTGCCATAAAAATTTATATATATTTTATTTTGTTTATTTTTTATTTCTGAAGTCACTTATGTATATTATTTTATATGAGAAATAAGTACCTACATTTTTTAAAAATCATATTGTGTTGAAATTAACTGTTTATCTCTTTACAAAACACAAATATCTTTGAAAACTAATATTTAATTTATTTTGTTTATTTTCTATTTTTGAAGTCACTGACATTATTTTATATTAGAAATAAGTGCCTAATTTTTTGAAAAATCATATTGTGTTAAATTCACTGTTTATCACTTCACAAAGCACAAATATCTTTGAAAACTGTATACATATTTTATTATGGTTATTTTTTATTCTGAAGTCACTTTTATTATTTGATATTAGAAATAAGTACCTGAATTTTTGAAAAGTCATGTTGTGTTAAAATGAATTGCTTATCAGCTCACAAACCACTAATATTTTTGAAAACAGTATTTTTATTTTATTTTGTTTATTTTTTATTATTTTATTTTTATAAGCATACTATCGTTTTAGAAATTATTAAATGGATACATACAAATAAAATTCACGATCTCAAATATAAGACGAAAACATGTGATATGTGTAACAATTAGCTTTATGTGAAACAATTTGTATGTTCCCAACTAGAACTGATGGTCCATATTTGGGTTGCAGCGACGTCGTAGCCTTTATTTTTGTGTCAACATTGACATGATGTTATGTATTGGTTACATTACAGAGATCACTATTTTTCGAAAGTGGTGCAACACAATGCCGACATTGTTTTAGTAAAAATTACTTTGAAGTTACTTATTACATTTTAGTATAAATGCATTACAGAGTTGCCAATTTTGTTTACAGCCATAATTATTATAAATTATTTTATAATTAGAATTTATATAAAATATAAGAGTACAACATAATATTAGGTGTTTTGGATATTTTTGGAGTTAAATGTAGATGGGAAAGAAGATTTCCGGTAAAAAACAGCCAAAACTTCTTAAAAATTTAAGCGCAATCTAAATTCAGAAAATTTTGTAATAATTTCATATATTAATAAAAAATGTTTTAAAAAGTTTTGTGAAGAAAGTATTGTACACAAATTTCAGTAATAGTTTTTTATGTAAGGAATCAATAAAACATAGTTGAAAAGCTTAACAATACAATATAAAAGCAATTTCATGTTTATTGTTAGGAAAATATAATAATAATTTGCGGCCACCATTTTAAATAGAAAAAGCCTAAACTTGGGTCGCAATTATCTAATCGTTACAAAATGATAACATCTTAAGTTATTATTCCATAGTTGAGTGATGCATTTTTTAAAGGTACAACTTGATAAATCGTTACAACATTCCGTGACCTAGTGGTAAAATAGTATTAAAAAGGAAAGTCACATTGAAAGCTTTATTTAAGAATAGGAATTTTTACAAATAGGAATTTTTACAAACTTTTTCCATAAAATATTATCCAAATAGGTATCTCTGCAACGTCGTCATGTAAAAAATGTGTATTAAGTAACCTGTGGTCGCAAAATTCTACTTGGGTTATTTATTTGTTTTAGTTTTGAAACAAAGACAATAAATACAAAATTTTTAACTATCGACGTGTCTATTTATTTCTGCTTATTTAAATGCAAAAATTTCTGGTATTTCTAAACTTCTTAAAATTTCTTATACATATGGGATTTTTCGTGGTATTTTTAATACGTATGGAATTTTTTGTGGGATTTTTAAATGCAAATGGGATTTTTGGTGGTATTTTTAAAACGCGTGGTATTTTTGTGGTAATTTTAAATCATCGTGGGATTTTTTTTGGTATTTTTTAATTGCTGTGGGAATTTTTTTTGTTTATCTTTACCATGGGAATTTTGGTGGTATTTAATTTATGTGACTTTGGGAAAAAGGTAATTTTCGTGGGAATTGTTACGAATTTTGGCTGGCAACCTTGTTTGAGAGTAGCTTCCTGAGCCTTGCTGTGTCCGCAGTTTTTTCTATGTTTGAGCAGAAGTTCTTCCACGAGTGTCTTTTTGCTCTGCGTACTTCTGTTTTAAAAAGTTTGAGCCTACATTTGTATTCCCCCCAAATTTCCTCTTGGTCAGCTATTTTAGCTAGTTTAAAGAAATCTTTTAGGTCGCGTCTTTGCTCTGTAAGATTCGGACTCCACCATGGTGGTCTGATATTAAGCTTTGTTCGCGTGGGCTTACAAGAAGCATGATAGGCCTTAAGAAGATGGACCGAGAGAATCTTCAGGGACCTTTCAATGCCCTCTTTCGTATTAATTTGTTTAGAAGCTGGTAATTTGGTCTCAATGATGCTTCTGTAGTGGTTCCAGTTAGTGTTTCTGGGGCTTCTAAAGATATTTTGAGCTGGAGTGTAGTTAAAGCTTATACTAAAGCTAATATAATTGTGGTCAGAGAAGGAGGGCTGTGCTAGCACCCTCCAATTTGTGACCAGAGTGTTGTTGTCGGAGGATATTGTTAGGTCTAACACGTTCGACGAGGCGGGGCCTACATACGTGGGTTCCTCACCGATGTTAGCTACGCTAAGTTTATATTGTAGAATAAAGTTAAGTAGGGACTCACCTCGATCGTTGATGTCTGGGCTGCCCCATACTGGGTGGTGTGCATTGGCATCTGCTCCGATGACAACTGCTTGGTTCTTCCCTCCGGCGATTGCTACCATTCTTTGTAGCTCGTCTGGTGGTGCGTCGACGTCATGCGCCATGTAGCATGAGGCGACCAGGATCGGATCGTCCGCGTCGCCCTCTAGCGCCACGACGGTGAGATCGTCAGTGCTGTAATGAGACATTAGATAAGTATAGATGCCTTTCCTTATAAGGATGGCTGTTCTTGTTCTTTCATATTAAATTTAAGATAAAATATTTTAGTTCTAAGTAAACTCCTAAAATACTGGGCCGACTTTTATGAAAAAATTTTTAAAATATCGCATTTTTGCTACAGCACCTATTATGCCGTGGTTATGATAGCCAAACATTTTTTTTATTCTTTCACGTATAAAATGAAAAATTAACTTTTTCTCATATTCATTCTCTCGCTCTCAGACCGAACATTTTTGATTGCTGATTGAAACACCAAACATGCCGAACTTTCCGGTGTTGCCTTTAGTCATTTTGCATTATAGCATCAAAAAGTAGCAAAAAGTATTAAAAACTGAATCTTATTGTGTACTCAAGGAACCCTTAACAAAAACAGCAAGCATTGTTTTGTTGATCTAATTTTAATAACAAAAATCGTGTTTATAGAAGTAATCTAATAATATTTTAAAAGAAAAATAAATTCATGACCACTAATTGCATATTTATTGAAACATATAAAAAATTAAAATAAATAATAAATAATTAAACAAAAAAATAATGCCTCTTGCATAGCCTATCCCAATTTGAATTCATTCGATAATTATGTTTTCCATTTTATAGTAAATATGAATAATATGCCTGAAATTGTATATAAAAATGCAAAAAGGGTTGTTCTTATTTGTGTTTTGACTTATTTTTACATAAAATGCAACTATGCAACAAACATAGCATAACCACCAAACAAACATTTCAGCGAAGAGAACAAGTTAACGAAAATGAACGCCGAACATGTTTGGCTAGCATAACCACAGCATTAGGGGCATATTTCTTTCGAAATTTTTATAATAAGTATATTTAATTAAAGTGTCAAGTTATTTAAGAAATCATCCCAGCTGCCACGCATTGCTTAATCGTTTTCTTTTCACGCGATTGTGTTAATATAATTTCAATAAACTTCATGTTGCTCTTTACTACTCTCTTTTTGCTCAGCTATGATGGCGCATTAAGAAGAACAGATTAGTTTCAAACAAGGCGAAAAGTCGTTGAGTGAGTTATATATAAATGTTGTGCTGCGCTCCAAAATAAAATAAAACAAAAGAAGAAAAGTTTTTTATTTCGTTTGACATCTGAGGTTAACCTAATAAAAATACTCATAGTCTTAATAAGATTTTCCAATGGTTCCGTTACTTTATGATTTTCTTCTCTTTCTTATGAATGAAAATTAAAGAGAAATTTTATTGGTTTTGTTTTGTTTTATTAGTTCATTTTGCTTGTGCACATTCTGCATGGGTAACATTACCTATGCAAATTATTAAAGAACCTACTAAAGTTTAAGTATTTCAGTTTTATTTCGCTTTCAATAGAATGGTTTTTGTTTTCAACAACAATATTGAAAAGTTATAATTTTAAACACAGATTCGCTCAATCAATGTCTGCTATTTGTAAGGCAGAATTAATTATGTCTGTTGAACGTTTTTTTCTTGTTTTTAGCTATTTTGTTTGTGCAACATCAAATGCTATAAAAATAAATTATGCGTTGCCCACAAAACAACCACATCAAAGTGACCACTCAATCAACAAAAATAACAACAAACAGCTATTTCAAAATAGGTAATGTAAAGAAGCGTATTTTTTTTAAGTAAAAAGCACCAACAAATCAAAGTCAGTGAAACGAAGAAATCATAAAAAAAGTTAACTTAATTTCATTGCAGGACCAACACCAAGATTTTTATAAAAAAAAAAGTTTGCCTTAATTAACATTAATTTCTGCATCACTGACTTTGTACTGAATTATGTGGTAAACAAAATAATGCGTACGTCTTTTAAGGATAATGAAGCACGCAGCATTCACAAGAAATAAAAAACCTCCCAAAAGTGAAGAAATCCCAAGTGGAAATTCAAAGGAAAATGAAATTATAATGGAAACCATGTAGTCCTTACGCTTGGTCTTAGAAATTGTTTTTTTTTAAATTGAAATAATTCCATGAAGTTCTGTGATCAACTGTGATCGAAAAGAAGCATACATTTAAGCATGAATATAAAGATTGTCAAGATACAGGACCAATTGTTTTATTAAAATAGTCTGACAAATTTTTAGTTTTTTCTTGGGCCAAAAAGGAAAGTTCAGCTTATTATAGAGTTATTTGAGCTGTTGATTTTACTATGCTACGCTTGTATAATAGGGAGCTCTCGATCCACTGGATATTTTAGTATAGGATTGTTACTATCCGTGCTCTCATGCAATTATGCTAGACATAGAGAATACCCCTGTTATACTATAGAGCAAATGCATGTTACTCAAGCATTTGATAGGGTCTCGCTCGAAGGTTTGATATACAAAATAAAACTTTTCTTACCTGTTTACTGCCATAAAATTCTATAATCATACCTATGTGATAGAAAGTTTAGAGTAAAATGTAAACACTTTATTACATCTTATTTTCCAATTTTAGCTGAAGTTCCTCAAGGTAGCGTTCTTGGTTCAGTACTATATCTTATATTTACTGAGGGTCTACTGACTAGCAAACGATTGGCCACTTCAATATTTGCTGATGATACAGCGATTTTGAGCACCCATTCAATCTCCACAATTGCATCCAAGGACCTAAATACATTTTTGTCGATAGTTTATAAATAAATAAATAAATAAATAAATAAATAAATAAATAAATAAATAAATAAATAAACACTTAAAAAAGCTGAAAATATGCTTGAGAAACTGGAGAATAAGAAACAATGAACTGAAAAGACGGATGTTACATTTACTTTTCGGACTGAAACATGTGCCACAGCTATGCTGCATGAAATACCTATATCTCAAGCGAATAATATGACCTATTTGGGTGTTTATCTTGACAGACGGTTAACCTGTCGAAAGCATATTGAGTCCAAGTAAACCCAAATGAAGCTAAAGGCTCTTAAGTTAAACTGGCATCTTAACGAGAGTTCAAGGCTCCTATTAAACCAATTTTACGTACGGAGGACTGCTTTGGGGAAAAAGCCTTCTAATGCTAAGATAATGCAGCTTTCACAATCCAAAATTTTACGAACTATTATGAATGCACCATGGTTTGTAAAGAACGAAAATATCCACAAAAACCTAAATGTGCCTTTAGTTAAAAGCAGGGGCCGAATTACAATATCTGTGATCGAGCAAAATTACGAAAGGCACGACGAGATAAGTGCCTATCAATCTTGTACAATTTTGCTCGATCACGTATGCTGTAGTTCGGCCCCGGTCTTACTGCACTCAATGAAAGATACACAGAGTGACTTCAACACCATTCAAATTTTTTGGTTAAAAAATTTTTCTGAAACCACTGAATACCACACGCCTTAAAAGACTGAATTTATCGTCGAACTAGACGAGTAGGAGTTGGTTAGAAATCTTGAACTAAATGTTAGTCCCACTAAAATATTACTCAAACCTTGCGGTTAAAAGTTTAATCTTTGCCAATGCTAACTCATTATTGAAACTTCTCTGTACTATAATTTAGACCAAAAGAAATATAACAGCATCCACTTAAGCGTTTTGGTTTAAATTTTAGCTTTTTGATTTTAATTTTAACCTTTTTGATTTTAATTTAAGTACAATTCTGTATTATTTTTTGTTTTGAATACAAGTTATACTAAATTCAAGTACATTTAGATACTAAATTTGGATAAACACCCGTAAAAAGTTAGCCTGGCAATGCTGTGACTCAATATAAGTCGACTCGGTTCATATATTTGTTTACCGCGCTTGTTTTGTATAGGCCAAGAGCCCTTAGTGAGAGTAGTGAGTTTACAAACTGAATGTCGTGCGTTCGAATCTCGCGTGTGTTGTTATTTTTTTAATTTTTATTTTTATATATTAAAACAAGGCTGTACTAATTTTGAAACCAAGCTGTATTAAAACCATATTTTATTATTTTGCAAATACTAGATTTGAAACCAAAGCTGGTGTTGACTTACATGTAGTGCAGAAAGTTTCAATTTTCGTACAAGATTTCTAACCGAGTACTTTCTAAGATTTCACATATGTAAGGCTCTAATCCTTTCACACATACAGACATAAATCTACAGCTTCAACGTTCTTTTCGCCTGGCATGGAACTAGGCCACATTCATCTAGCCTGGCGTATGTAAGCACAGCTCTAATCAATCACTCTATTACGAAGAAACATGTACGACACAAGACCTAAAAATTTATGTAATTATGTTAAATACTGCTCAAATTTTAAACCTTTATTGTTGTATATAAGCTAGCTATACATTTCTTCCTAGCACTGATTCTGAATTTGTGTATTTTTATTTTTAGGTTAAGATTTGATTAGTTACTGTTAGTTTCTATCAGAAAATACGAAATAGCTTGATTCAAGCATTTGAAAATTTATTTTTAGTGAATCACGCAGCCGCTTCAGCAGCATCCCTGTGTGCCGAAAGGATCCGTTTCGAATTTGAGACGGGCTCACTTCTTCGTACATTTTATCCGAAATGGATTGCGTTTCACATCCGGAACTGATCCCTTTTCGTATGAAACTCCTCTCAAAAACGCTAATCGCATTTTTCATTTTTTCGGATCCTTCTTGAACTCAGAGCAGACTTTATAAACGCATTCGAAACGGCTTTGTTTTTTCAAAGTAACGCAAATCCAAGAGGGACTCGTTTTTTCTTAATAATGTGAATTCGCGACGGACTTGTTATTTAAAATAATACGGATTTATTTTGTTAAGAGTTTAGAGTTTATTAAGAAATAATGTTCACATATAAGACAGAGTCTTTTAAATGCAGTAAGAATAACATAATAACAACAATTTATAAACAACTGATAAATACATATAGTTTAAAACAAATACTTAAGGATTTAATTAAAACTAATAAATTAATTTTAAAATTAATTAATAATTTAATATATTATCAACAAGAAGATAAGCAACTGAATAAAGTTATTAAGATTAATACAATTATTTAAGTATTTAATTAAAATTATCAAATTGATCAAAATATTATTAGCTAAAAATTATTCTTATACCAAAAGATGAAGAAAATAATAGCAGTTATTATGAAAAGTGTAGTAAAATTTCATACTTAGAGTTGCGATAATTTTGAATACATTTTATTCTTAAAGGCAGCGAGTTCCAAATTCTGACGGCGTTTACAAAAAAAAGTCTGTTGGAGTTTATAAAATTAAATAATGGAATTATCAAGTTCATATTTCTGGTTTATCTACAAAATTGTAACTTCTCCAAAAGGTATGTAGGTGTCTTTGTGTATAACAGCTTATGCAAAAATATGCAGTTCCTCGCATCAAGGTAGTTGAAAATATTGCAACCGAGTATTTTGCTGCTCAAGTGACTGATGCGGTCAAATTTACGAAGGCCAAATACATATCTTACGGCGTTATTAAAAGCTTGTTGTAACTTAAGTTTGGACCTGGAATTAAGTTTGCTATAGACAATATCTGAATATGAAATGATTGGCACTATAAGCTGGAGCACTAATTTTTTTCTAGTATCAACAGGTACAAATGACGCGGTCCATCTTAAGCTCCGAAGGGCATAGTAGACCTTAGAAACGACAGAATTAATGTGATCCTCACAAGAAAGAGACGAGTTAATAATATATCCTAGATTTTTAACTTTGCCAACAAAGCTTAGCCCAACACCGTTTAAATAAATAGTTGGTATATTGGAAGCAGAATATTTTGCTTTGGAAATAGGCAAAACATATGATTTAAGTGGATTTAGTCTGAGCTTATTTGTATCAGCCCATTTCATTATTTTTTTTAAATCCTCATTCATCCCAACACATAAATTATCAACAAGGTCAATAGCACTATCTTTATTATTTAATTTTTTTTTTATTAAAATTTTTTTTTTATATTCCATTGTAATTATTTAGTAAGCTTCTGGAAAATATCTTGTGTACGGCTATCCTATAGTTACATGTAACTTGTTCACTCATTTAAAAATTCTGACAAATAGTTTTAAAGTAGAGCTTGAGGAGCACGTGCCTAATGATATAAAAAGTTATTTGAAATAAAAATAAGTACACAATTGTATTTCGTATTCCTAATCCACTGAAAATAAAATAAAAGATTTTATAAAAAATTTAAGACTACCTTTTATGCTAGCGTTGTTATCATTTTTTTGACGGATTCGTAACGGGTTCGAAACGGGTCCGTCAAAACATAAGAAAGCGAATCCCGTACTGACGAACTCGTTACGGGTTCGAAACGGATCCGCAGCCGTTTTTGTGCCATAGGTATTCTACAAGTGTTTTTTTGTGTCATAATTAAAAGCATCCATTGTTGTATGGTTAATGTGTTGTACAGCTGAAAAAGTGAAATTTCTACAATAGTTTGTTGAAATATTCGGAAGTTTGTTAATATTTACGAACGCCCACTAAATTACTAAATTACGAATTAAATAAATTGAAATATTATATTCAAATAAAAGTAAAACTATAAAATATTTAAAAAAAAATATTGAATAAATAAATTAATAAATAAAGCAAATTCTTCTTACGCCTGGTTAATAGTTTTTTTTTATGTGTAGCTAGATGTTTTTTTTCGATTTAGAAATTCTTCTCTTTTCTATAAAAAAGTTTTTCATATTAATCAAAATACTCCGATTTTAGAAATTAATTTACTTGGATCAATTAAACTATTAATTTTGTTGGTAATGATTTTATATTATCAAACCAACTGTTCCTTATTTTTGGTAAGTTGTCTACCTGATTCATTATTATTATTTCTGGTAAGTTTTAAAAAAATATTTCTTGGTTTTAACAGTTTTTTCTTTCGTTTCATATTTTCTCGATACAAGAAAATTAATGCTTGAATTGAGAATTCTTCGCAAGAGTGCTTTAGAACCAATAGCTTTTTTTCTTGGTTCAAGCTTAGAATGTTTGATTTATTTTCTCTCCGTGTAGACATCAAAAATATTTCACGAACGAATATTTATATTCAAGTTATCTCCATTCAAGGCCTTATCAACCCCTCCTCATTTTTGTGAATCCAATTCATCCCAGTGAAACATATTTAATATCATCATGCTCAGTGAAACAGCTGCTTAGCATTTGCCTAGAAATATGTTAGAAATTTTTAATTAGCTATTCCTCTCCCCCTCCAGCTATTATGTCCATCAAGTTCGCTCTACTTGTCTCCATCGGTACGTACATGCACGCATTAACTTTTGATTTTGTCATTTTGACCGTTAATTTTTAACAACATTCAGCAAACTTTTAGGCGCATGCTTTGTATTATGTTAAAAACATCAACATGTTCATTTCTTTGAAGCTTTTAATGCAAGTCCGTCCAACAAACAAAGATTTCCTTGGACTTGGACATTGAAATAATTTACGGATTTTATGTTTTACATTCTTTTTAAATTACTCCTCACTAGATAAACCCTTTTACCCAAAAACACATCGCCAAGCATCATCGTCCCCATTCCAACAAAGGCTTGAGTTCAAAAAATCACATTAAAAGGCAAATTCAAAAATTTTAATCAGATTTACACAAAAACGCACAGACTCACACACAGCCATACTTGCACCGGGGGTATTTTTTGTTTGTCTACGTCGAAGAAGGTCCACACTAGTTGGCGTGTGTGTTAGTGTGCGTGCTTTAATATTGGTAAGTGCGGAAATGTCCCAAAGCTAAAATAAGTCACACTACTCGGCAAGGGTTGTTAGACGATTCTATGAAAGAAGCGGGAGTAAAAATAAAAAAGAACACGGCAACCTTTTTTGCTGCTGTGTGCGTCCAGCTTCTTTTGGCAAAAAAGGACAACAGTTGCCTTTTTTCACTTCGACAAAAGAAGTCCCTGGATTTCTGGTTGGGTCACAGCTGTATAGATATCCACAACCAGGCAAGACTAGGAAAAACAATAACAAAAACTGGCACAAAAACACTCAAAATATGCTCGCATGTATGAGTTGTGGTTTTCAATAAAATTAAAAAAAGCTTATTTTATCCTTTCGATGCTACTAACTCTACTTTCAGTGTAATTTATTGGAGTGATGAGAATGTGTTAGTGTGCAACACATTTATTTATTATTTGCTGATGACATTTTCTCTACAGCCGCCAATCTTGGTAGCAGCAGTTGCACGATTTCCTGATTATGATGTATTAGAAGTTGTTGTCCTTTGGTTCGTAGTCCTCCTCGCTGCTGCTGCTGTTGTCACGACACAGCCAGGCGCAAGGCGCATAGTAAAATTTAAATTAAAAATTATAAAACAGAACAGGATTAGAGATTGAAGTTAGAGTTTTGACCATGGTTGGTTGCTCTTAAATATATCATTGACAATTTTGATACATTTTAAGTTCCACATAAACTTCAAGATCTGAATATTTTCTATTGATTGGGATATATTTTATAAGACGAACCAAACTTTAGTTTTGCACTGCAGCAACACAAGGAAATTATTCAATTTGTGCACTCAGCAGACACATGTGGTCGCTGGCTCGAAGTAAGCCTTCATGCTTTCTCTGCAGCATCTTAGAACTTGTAGTGCAAGTCATGGAAGAGGTAGAGCAAGCCAAAGTAGAAGGGACAACAAACTTGTTGCTAGCTTGTTTTCTCGAAAATTCAATTAAAAATGTTACTTTGGAGAATTATAATTAAGTCATATGGTTGTTATGGATTTTAAAGTTATTATTGCATTGTTGTTTAGGCGCTTTGAAACTTAAAGTACTACAAAATTTGTTAACTATGTTATATAGATGGATTATTTTAATTAATTGAAGGGCTTATTGCAAGAAAATTATAAGCGACATAACACAAAATTCGAACTAATCAAGTTCAAAGATTGAAAAGATTAATTTTTAAATCTTAAATGGTATTGTACAAAGAAACTTAATAAACTATCGGATTGTATTGCTATTGCATTACATAACTGAACTAACGTAGGAGAGAGTTTTTGGGTTTATGGGTCCAAATAAGAAAAAAACAACAATTAGTTGATATCCTTTAGTGGATTTTTTTATTTTTTTAATTAAAAACTAATTTTTCAGACCTACAAATATGATAAATTTTCTTTTGAATTTTTTTTTTTTAGTATATTTTATTCACTGCCGCTTGTTAAGTCTTTCTCATTTGTGTCAAAAAAATCGACATCACTACTTTCACCTATATTTTCATCATTGTCTTCATCGGATTTTTCCGTATCTTCAGCGTTGTCTTCATTTGTTGGTGTACAAGCAAATTAACAGCCATTTGTGGCAATTTTCGCAACTTCTTTTGCGGTAATTTCCTTTTGCTTGAAATGATTGGGTCTAAGGTTATTAAGATCATATTTAAAATACCCTCAAGGGTTTTTCTCTGCTTATTTTCTTGAAAAATGCTCTCTGAAATATTTGAAGTTCTTATTTCTTGCTTCATGCGCCTCTTCAGAAAGTTGACCATTCGGCAATAAATAATATTTTATGATTTCAGGGCCATGAATTAAGATTTTATGCACAGTTGGTGGCATATTCTACCATGAGTATTTTTGTACAAAATATCTCGCTATATCAAGCGCATATTATCGAAATTTTTCGATGTTTACTTCGTGTCCGCATGAAATTACGATTAAAATAATATGCATTCTCTTAATAAGCTCTACATCAATCTGGGTTATAGATGCTGTTATTTATGCATTTTCAAAAAAACGTCGAGCAGTATTGCCGTCATTCGAACTTCCGAACCCTGGCTTGGGTTTATCAATAACAAAACCAAGTTTTTTTTTTAATTCTTTTCGAATTCTCGAATTATTTTCTGACACAACCTGCTTCTCTGCTTCCTCTCTTATCAGCCATTTTTTGACTGGTAGCTTGTCAGCCAAATGTAACAAGCACTCAAAAAATCGTATCCAATCATGTAGTGTTGATAAACCAAATGGAAGGTTTTCGATTTTTACATTTTTTTTAATCATTGAATCAATTGAATTGAATTCTTTAATAGTACCTTCACATAAATAGCACCTCTGTGTAGATGTTGTTTCAGTGAGTGCGTTCCAGACTTCTACCATGGTTAGCATAAGGTTGTGGCTTACCTTGATTAATCTCTCTCCACATTGTGCAATAGATTTGCTGAGGCCACTTATTTGTGCTGCTACTCTATTTTTTTCTTTTTTTGACATATCTGCTGTTTCTTTAATAAACTCCACGCGAAGTGGGCAACAAAATCTTGTTGAAGAAGGTCGGGTATTTTGCCAAATAACTTAAGATCCACAAACTAATTTGATTGGAACCATGGAAGTTATAAATATCGATGCATCATTTGCATCTGGTTCGTGAAAAGCTTGCTTGCGGACGCTGTTGCCCGAACTTCCGTCAAAACCTCACTTCGAAAATAAACAAAAATTAGATAATTCATGATCTTCCAAATAATCTTTAACTGGCTTTTGCAATATAAGCAAACGCTGAATTGTTAAATTTGGCAAAGCTTGCAAGTTTACTTCGCAAAAAGTTTCATAAATTGTTATAAATTCTCGGGAAGGATAACAATTTTTTATTGCGCTCTGCACAACACTATAGCTGGGAAACTGATGAAACGCTATAGCTGATGGCGGGATAATTTTGCTTCTACAAGCACAGCTAGAGCATCTTCTTTACTAATTTTAGTAGGACTTTTATATTTTTCATACGATTTCCTATATTTAATTGCCCTTTCCAGTGAAGTTGTTAATTCATGTAACAATTTTGATGCTTCAGTGTGACCCTCAGCACGAAAACTCATTTTTGTAGCATACTCTAAAGCTAATAATGGAGTTGAATCTCTTAACTCTTTACATTTCGCTCTTTTAGTTCTCTCGCAGGAATCTTCAAAGGACAGTTCCTTTCGCCCGCGTTTCTTAGAATAAGAAATGGAGAATGCTATTGATGAAGCCAACCAATCAAGATTTGAATTAAGAAATCTTTCTTCAGTTCTATGTGCCCTTGTCTACCGCATCTAAAATGCGGAAATAAACTGATTAATTATTTCATCAAAATCATTCATATATCCCTCCGCAGGACGAATTCGACGCATCATTTCGTCTCCCAAATATTTAAATTTATCGCTAAATTGGGAATGCCCAGATCTTTTTATTATATCAAATAAGTTTTGACGATATACAAACAACATGTTTAAAGCAGTTCCTAAAAAAGACAGTGAATTTTATGTTTATATAAATCGAACTACACTAAAATACCCAAATACCCTTTTAACACAATTATACTTCACTAGTATACGACAAAACAAACTATTGTCAAATAAAACACAAACATATACAACAATGACTTTTCGGCGAGGTTCAAACGGTTTCACATTAAAGACAAATAAAAATAATTTTTTTTTTTGTAAGTTTATTCGTTTTTTGTAAGTTTAATGTATTTCATATTGTAAGAGAATAGATCAATATCAATTAGGACAGAATATTCAAAAGTAATAATATTACATGGGTTCCATTTAAACAGTGAATACATTACAAAAATAATTAATTTTTTAAGTCACTTTCGACAGCTTAAGAAGAATAACAAAACAAAAAGAAATAAAAAAAACATTGCATTGCATTACATTGTTAGTGGGTGCCTGCACTTGCTTGTTTTGATTAAAGCGACTGGAGTTCTCTTACAAAAAGCTTAATAAATTCCGAAGTGGCAAACATCGTACAACCAAATTTTTAATACTTATTATGGACAGTCTATGTTTAAAGAAAATCACAATTAGATGACAACGGTGCACAAAAGAAAATACTTTAACACCACTTGGATAAAAAAAACTTAATTTTTTTAAACATTTTTTAATCAACAAAAAATAATTTTTTTAAACAATTACTCAAAAAAATTTGTATGCAGTAGGAACCACAATTACAGGAAGTTGAAGGTTCCATTAAAAAAACTTTCCACAAATATCTTTTTTTTAATAAAATTATATTTTAAAAAATTTTAAAACTTCCAAAATTTCACTGCGCGCGAACGAAAGCAAAAAATGTTGATTTTTAACCACGATAACTTTTCAACCAGTAATGTCAGGTGAATAGTTTTTGTTTTTAGTGACGCAAAATTTTATTACCTTCAAACTGGTATCAAAAAAAGTTGGTACCTCAAACAATTTTTTTTAATTATAGCCATAAAAGCCCATAAAATACCCCATTGTGCGACGTCAGATTTAAATGTTGCTCTGGAATACTCCCAATTTTTCAAGTCTGTGGTTTCTTTATATTGTGTACTACTGTACTGAAATTATGTTCTACTCGTACTGGGTTCAATTCTAAACGGGAAGTCACCTTAAGCAGCTTATATAGGTACCCAGTATTATTAGGCATATTAGTGTCACTCAAGCCCATACCGATAAGTTGTATATTCCTTAGAAGAAAATCTTCGGTTCGTAAAGTGCAAAATTGCTCTATTTATTAATATATAAAAAAGTTCAACAAACATGGAGGTTATAAGTCTGTAGAAGTCAATGATAGAGTTTCCTACCGAAAAATGGTCCATGTTTTACACTACGTATATTCTCGTGGAAAATTCTACCAAAAAAATTGGTTGTTAGACATCTCATCTGCCTTGTAAGCATTTAAGATTCGTTTATTATAAAAAATAGCATTTCCAGAAGGTATAATTAGTCGAATATAGCTAGTTTTTAATACACCTTGCATAAACCTCAAAAACCTTTTTCAATCAACATTTTAAACATTCTCCAAGAAAACTTTATACTCCAGTATCTTTTAAGTCAAGGCACAGATACATAAGATCGTTGGTTTTGCATCAAGTACTTAGATACTTGTAAGACAAATATATTCTAAAATTATGGCAGCCGCTTAGATTTTCATGGAGTGGGTTTTGCTTAATCTATGGGGAAATTTTGTGAAAATTGCTTTAGAATATTAACAACTAGTTGGCAAAATAAAAACAAAAAAATGTTGTTTTTTTTTTTTTGTTAAAAATTTACATATTGACACAATTTTCAAGATGCTCCAGCAACAACAATCTAACTAGTAAACACCAACAAAGCCTTCTCACTTAAGCGTTAAATACTCCACGGTATCTGTTCACACGCCCTAAAAAGCACTAAAGTGTCATTTTAAACCAACTCAAGAGCAGTTATAAGGCATGACGAGCTGCAGACGGGGACAGAGTCAAGCGACTAGCGACAAGTATTCAGGCAGGCACCCGGTTATATATGTACACACGAGGCAATGTAAATTTTTCTCAGCTCTTTATTTTTCCCACTTGCTTTGTACATATATTTTTTTATCATGTTTGCTGTTTTCTTTTTTCGTTTTATGTTCTGCATCGTACACAACTTTATTGTCCTGGCATCAATGAACCAGGCTCATCCGCTGTCGCTGTTGGCGCTCAGAGCGCGGGTAGAAGTTAATAGCACTTCAATTGGTGCTACTTTCGACCTGATACTCCTTTGGGGATGCGGCCAAGGCGGCAATTGAAGCGATCAAAGAGCGTAAAATTATGTAAATTAATTTCACGCCTTTTTAGATATGCGAATTTTTTTTCGGGTCTACTGTTGCTTTCATCCTGGTTGCTTGGTACTTCGCCTCAAGTACTGCTGAAGGTCTGGAGATATTTATTTTACGTTGATGTTAGAATGACTCAAAATAGCTTTATGATGCGTTACGCCTTAGAATGGCGTGTTTACGTGACCTTTGAATATGTTACGGATGTGTCAACGGAGCTGATTTTTTATGGTGGTTTTTAAATGGCTTTTTTTTTTAAAAAAAAAAATAAGATGACGAAGTCAAGATTGAGATATTATTTTATAGCTACTTTTAAAACAATATAATTTGAGGTGAAATTGAATGAAATAGAATTAAAATGCTTTAAATTGAAAAGCAATCGCTGGAGATGTGAAACACAAAAACTTTGCAGAAGAGTCTAAGATAACAAGACACCATTTAGGAAAAACAAAGAACATAGTTCTATTCAAAAAACTTTCAATTCTGGAAAATTCAAAGTTGCAAGTGAACAAAATTTTAATTTCCGCTTTTTATACATGGCTTAGTATTAACTCACAAAGCGACAACAAAGCAAAGTGACACAGGACTGCTGACAGTTGTAAAATAGAGCAAAAACAATAACTACAAAAGACAATGAGGACAAAGTGGAAAAGAAACAACAATATGAATAAGAATTTTATAATTACAAATTCTTATTACTGAAGCAACTTTGAGCCATTTCAATATTTAATTACACTTCAATTCAACGCAGCTACCAAAGTAGCACCTTAAAAAAACACACGTACCTAAATGTTAAACTTTTCAGACACAGAAAAGTATTCTAGCCTTGAACCAAAAGGATAAGGTACTTAACTTTCATACTCATAACAGCTTAACACGACTAGATATCTGAAATTTCAACATTATTTTAACATTCAACATAATAGTGCACGTTATTAAATTAATTTAAAATTAAAATACTAGTTTCAATTCTAAGCAATGGTGATTACCTACTATTAATTAAAGACGCGTTAAAAAAATGGTTGAGCGAAGAAACCCTAAAAAATGAGTGTATAACTGTAGAAAATCCTTTAAAAGGACAACAAATATTTATGAAAATATTTGGCATTAAATTTTACTATAAGTGGGTCTTAGAACTCAAAAATCTATGTAAAAGGCATGTATAAACTGACAAATTTTTTATTTTTGCATATACTAATTTTTGTGAATTTGTACAACAGTGTGATCTGAATTATCAACAAAAAAGTCATTTTTTTCTTAAATAAATTGCTAAATGTTCAATAAATATTAAAATCACTCCGACTTTAATTTTTTAAAACGCTGATACAAGTATAACTTTTCTTTTTACCTCTTCCAGAATCCATTGGTGTGATATATAAAGGTTAAGAGACTTTTTGTGCAAAATTTATTGCAATTAAAAACGTTTTTTGATTAAAAATTAATTATGTTGCAAAAATTTTTTAAATGTGACTTAAAGTTTAATATAAAATTAAAAAAAATTAATTATAAAAAATTGGTAAACTGTGAAGCTCATAAAAGAAAGTTTTATTTCTTAGATAGAGTTAGGATTTGAGAAATATTTTTATATTTTATATTTTTAAAGTTTTTTCTAAATGACCTCTATATTTATTATGTTGACTTTATATGATTTAAATACAAATTCTAAATGTTTGATAGTTTAAATCATACTTGATTTTAAATACAAATTCTAGTTGTTTGACAGTTTAAAATCGTTTATCGAGCTTAAGGTCAAAGTTAGAACAATTAATTGTTCTAACGAATTTTTTCTAAAGAAACAACAACAACAACAAAGTTTTTTCAATATGAAAGGAAAAAAACCACTAGCAAATTGATTTTATTGTACAATTTCTGCGGTGCTAAACGCGTCATCAGAAATCTTTGTGATTGCCCGTGCAAGCGCGTAGACGCACTGCACCATCGGGGCGATGAGATTTTGAAGCTTCAATTTCTCATTTTTTCCTTTAATTTCATAATGCCACATTTGTTGTTGTATTTCTGTTTTACTTTAGTTTCTATGCTTATATTATATGTAGTCCAACAGCCTGCTGGAATTCTGCACTAACAAAGCATGTTTACTGAAGTTGTTTTTAGAATTTTTGCTGATTTTGTTTTTCAGCTGTTTCCGTTTGGTCGAGCTCTACCATTTGATTAAAGTTTTTTCTAAATGACCTCTATATTTATTATGTTGACTTTATATGATTTAAATACAAATTCTAAATGTTTGATAGTTTAAATCATACTTGATTTTAAATACAAATTCTAGTTGTTTGACAGTTTAAAATCGTTTATCGAGCTTAAGGTCAAAGTTAGAACAATTAATTGTTCTAACGAATTTTTTCTAAAGAAACAACAACAACAACAACAAAGTTTTTTCAATATGAAAGGAAA
The DNA here is from genome assembly GCA_963920525.1 of Dichetophora obliterata. NCBI lineage: Eukaryota > Metazoa > Arthropoda > Insecta > Diptera > Sciomyzidae > Dichetophora > Dichetophora obliterata. The sequence goes on along the minus strand of OY986439.1, from coordinate 89,401,388 downwards.
AAAACCACTAGCAAATTGATTTTATTGTACAATTTCTGCGGTGCTAAACGCGTCATCAGAAATCTTTGTGATTGCCCGTGCAAGCGCGTAGACGCACTGCACCATCGGGGCGATGAGATTTTGAAGCTTCAATTTCTCATTTTTTCCTTTAATTTCATAATGCCACATTTGTTGTTGTATTTCTGTTTTACTTTAGTTTCTATGCTTATATTATATGTAGTCCAACAGCCTGCTGGAATTCTGCACTAACAAAGCATGTTTACTGAAGTTGTTTTTAGAATTTTTGCTGATTTTGTTTTTCAGCTGTTTCCGTTTGGTCGAGCTCTACCATTTGATTAAAGTTTTTTCTAAATGACCTCTATATTTATTATGTTGACTTTATATGATTTAAATACAAATTCTAAATGTTTGATAGTTTAAATCATACTTGATTTTAAATACAAATTCTAGTTGTTTGACAGTTTAAAATCGTTTATCGAGCTTAAGGTCAAAGTTAGAACAATTAATTGTTCTAACGAATTTTTTCTAAAGAAACAACAACAACAACAAAGTTTTTTCAATATGAAAGGAAAAAAACCACTAGCAAATTGATTTTATTGTACAATTTCTGCGGTGCTAAACGCGTCATCAGAAATCTTTGTGATTGCCCGTGCAAGCGCGTAGACGCACTGCACCATCGGGGCGATGAGATTTTGAAGCTTCAATTTCTCATTTTTTCCTTTAATTTCATAATGCCACATTTGTTGTTGTATTTCTGTTTTACAACATTGCCCGTAAGCGGGCAATCACAAAGATTTCTGATGACGCGTTTAGCACCGCAGAAATTGTACAATAAAATCAATTTGCTAGTGGTTTTTTTCCTTTCATATTGAAAAAACTTTGTTGTTGTTGTTGTTTCTTTAGAAAAAATTCGTTAGAACAATTAATTGTTCTAACTTTGACCTTAAGCTCGATAAACGATTTTAAACTGTCAAACAACTAGAATTTGTATTTAAAATCAAGTATGATTTAAACTATCAAACATTTAGAATTTGTATTTAAATCATATAAAGTCAACATAATAAATATAAAGGTCATTTAGAAAAAACTTTAATCAAATGGTAGAGCTCGACCAAACGGAAACAGCTGAAAAACAAAATCAGCAAAAATTCTAAAAACAACTTCAGTAAACATGCTTTGTTAGTGCAGAATTCCAGCAGGCTGTTGGACTACATATAATATAAGCATAGAAACTAAAGTAAAACAGAAATACAACAACAAATGTGGCATTATGAAATTAAAGGAAAAAATGAGAAATTGAAGCTTCAAAATCTCATCGCCCCGATGGTGCAGTGCGTCTACGCGCTTGCACGGGCAATCACAAAGATTTCTGATGACGCGTTTAGCACCGCAGAAATTGTACAATAAAATCAATTTGCTAGTGGTTTTTTTTTTCCTTTCATATTGAAAAAACTTTGTTGTTGTTGTTGTTTCTTTAGAAAAAATTCGTTAGAACAATTAATTGTTCTAACTTTGACCTTAAGCTCGATAAACGATTTTAAACTGTCAAACAACTAGAATTTGTATTTAAAATCAAGTATGATTTAAACTATCAAACATTTAGAATTTGTATTTAAATCATATAAAGTCAACATAATAAATATAGAGGTCATTTAGAAAAAACTTTAATCAAATGGTAGAGCTCGACCAAACGGAAACAGCTGAAAAACAAAATCAGCAAAAATTCTAAAAACAACTTCAGTAAACATGCTTTGTTAGTGCAGAATTCCAGCAGGCTGTTGGACTACATATAATATAAGCATAGAAACTAAAGTAAAACAGAAATACAACAACAAATGTGGCATTATGAAATTAAAGGAAAAAATGAGAAATTGAAGCTTCAAAATCTCATCGCCCCGATGGTGCAGTGCGTCTACGCGCTTGCACGGGCAATCACAAAGATTTCTGATGACGCGTTTAGCACCGCAGAAATTGTACAATAAAATCAATTTGCTAGTGGTTTTTTTCCTTTCATATTGAAAAAACTTTGTTGTTGTTGTTGTTTCTTTAGAAAAAATTCGTTAGAACAATTAATTGTTCTAACTTTGACCTTAAGCTCGATAAACGATTTTAAACTGTCAAACAACTAGAATTTGTATTTAAAATCAAGTATGATTTAAACTATCAAACATTTAGAATTTGTATTTAAATCATATAAAGTCAACATAATAAATATAGAGGTCATTTAGAAAAAACTTTAATCAAATGGTAGAGCTCGACCAAACGGAAACAGCTGAAAAACAAAATCAGCAAAAATTCTAAAAACAACTTCAGTAAACATGCTTTGTTAGTGCAGAATTCCAGCAGGCTGTTGGACTACATATAATATAAGCATAGAAACTAAAGTAAAACAGAAATACAACAACAAATGTGGCATTATGAAATTAAAGGAAAAAATGAGAAATTGAAGCTTCAAAATCTCATCGCCCCGATGGTGCAGTGCGTCTACGCGCTTGCACGGGCAATCACAAAGATTTCTGATGACGCGTTTAGCACCGCAGAAATTGTACAATAAAATCAATTTGCTAGTGGTTTTTTTCCTTTCATATTGAAAAAACTTTGTTGTTGTTGTTGTTTCTTTAGAAAAAATTCGTTAGAACAATTAATTGTTCTAACTTTGACCTTAAGCTCGATAAACGATTTTAAACTGTCAAACAACTAGAATTTGTATTTAAAATCAAGTATGATTTAAACTATCAAACATTTAGAATTTGTATTTAAATCATATAAAGTCAACATAATAAATATAGAGGTCATTTAGAAAAAACTTTAATCAAATGGTAGAGCTCGACCAAACGGAAACAGCTGAAAAACAAAATCAGCAAAAATTCTAAAAACAACTTCAGTAAACATGCTTTGTTAGTGCAGAATTCCAGCAGGCTGTTGGACTACATATAATATAAGCATAGAAACTAAAGTAAAACAGAAATACAACAACAAATGTGGCATTATGAAATTAAAGGAAAAAATGAGAAATTGAAGCTTCAAAATCTCATCGCCCCGATGGTGCAGTGCGTCTACGCGCTTGCACGGGCAATCACAAAGATTTCTGATGACGCGTTTAGCACCGCAGAAATTGTACAATAAAATCAATTTGCTAGTGGTTTTTTTCCTTTCATATTGAAAAAACTTTGTTGTTGTTGTTGTTTCTTTAGAAAAAATTCGTTAGAACAATTAATTGTTCTAACTTTGACCTTAAGCTCGATAAACGATTTTAAACTGTCAAACAACTAGAATTTGTATTTAAAATCAAGTATGATTTAAACTATCAAACATTTAGAATTTGTATTTAAATCATATAAAGTCAACATAATAAATATAGAGGTCATTTAGAAAAAACTTTAATCAAATGGTAGAGCTCGACCAAACGGAAACAGCTGAAAAACAAAATCAGCAAAAATTCTAAAAACAACTTCAGTAAACATGCTTTGTTAGTGCAGAATTCCAGCAGGCTGTTGGACTACATATAATATAAGCATAGAAACTAAAGTAAAACAGAAATACAACAACAAATGTGGCATTATGAAATTAAAGGAAAAAATGAGAAATTGAAGCTTCAAAATCCCGATGGTGCAGTGCGTCTACGCGCTTGCACGGGCAATCACAAAGATTTCTGATGACGCGTTTAGCACCGCAGAAATTGTACAATAAAATCAATTTGCTAGTGGTTTTTTTCCTTTCATATTGAAAAAACTTTGTTGTTGTTGTTGTTGTTGTTGTTTCTTTAGAAAAAATTCGTTAGAACAATTAATTGTTCTAACTTTGACCTTAAGCTCGATAAACGATTTTAAACTGTCAAACAACTAGAATTTGTATTTAAAATCAAGTATGATTTAAACTATCAAACATTTAGAATTTGTATTTAAATCATATAAAGTCAACATAATTTTATATTTTTATATTCAGAATTATATTTTTTCTACTTTGCTTATAGTTTTCTGTCAAATAATTCAAAGTTAAAATTTTTGTTGCATTTTAAAAATATAAGTAATGATGCAAATCATTTCAAAATTATTTTTGAAATTTTCTTAAAGGTGAAGATTTTACAGAATATATTTTTTATCATTTCTAAGTGATAATGTATGCTCGATTATAAGCATTTATGTTTTTATTATTATTACATTAATTATTGAAATTGCATTGACTAAGTTACTAAATGTAATATATTTCTTTCAAAAACGTTCTAGTCAACGTATAACTTAAATTAAAATTTCTAATATGCTAACTCTAGGATGGGCAACATCCTGAGCAGCGGTAACATTAGCTACTGGGAATAAGTTCGCCAATGTAAATTAAACGAGAGAAGTGGACTGATATATCAGGTTTCGCAAAGAGAGGTATGATGTTGGCAGGTGTGATGATCATTTGTAGTCACCATTTAAACCATAATTTTCCCCACATAATTAACAAAAAAAAAATCAAACCCTTTACACAACTTACGCACAGTAAACACTGCGATCACAAACAATAATAACGCTGGCTTACAACAAAAAACAAAAGTCCATGTAGAAACAATGCGGCTATTTTTTTCTTATGGATTATGGTCTGCTTAACTCGAAAATAATATAAAAAAAAATTTTATGGATAGGTTTTCGAGATATGAATTCTTAATTTTTTTTAATTTTTTTTCGATGGTAGCTTTACATACCAGACTACAGCTCGAGTTCAAGGCGTTTAATGGAGTAACACAAGATACTAATTCATTTTTCAACATAAAATTAAACACTACTTTGCAATCAGTTGTATAGTTTAAGCGTGATAAGCCAAAATATGAAAAAACTTGAATTTTTGGCCAAAATTTAAATCTGTAATTCTATCGCTATGAAAAATTAGTAACAAATTTACAAAAAATATAAAAAAATATTTACGTATAAACCACACTATTAAAAAGCAAATGAGTTACTGATAAAGAAAGTCTATGGATTAATACCGGAGTTATCAGTAATTGAGTGATGGTATCAAAATTAACTAGTTTCAAATTCAGTATTTATACCCTGTCAACAAAAGCAATGAATAAATACTTGAAAGACATAGTCAAAAAATTAAATAAAACAGCAATATAAATTTAAATAACATACCCATTTTTGCATAGGTTTTGAGCAAATTTTCAAAAATATTCTTGTAATTCGGACTTCTAGAAAAAGTTTCTATAGAAAAATTTTCTAGAAAACTTTGAACAATCAATTGGAATGACTTTCAAGCTGCAGCATCAATAGGTAGCAATAATGAGGTAAAATATTCGTCTTTGCATACTTTTCTTATTTGTGGACCGTCGAAAACTCATTCCTTAATTTTTGCAATAGAAAGATTGCGTGAGGGCACTAAGCAGGTCGGCCCAACCACATAATGCTACTATGGTCGTACGCAAGTTTTATGAAAAAAGAAAAGGGTTCTCGATCAAAAACTTAAATTAGAAAGAAGTAAAGAAGTGTGCGATTTCTAGAATACTTTTTACGTTTAATGGCTTCACAACTCACGCGGTCTGCCGGGTGATCTATACCTCGCGTCGAAAAATTAATGTCCATAAAAAACTAATTACTCAATGGAGAATGCTTATCAAGAATAAATACACTTTTCTTTACCAGCCATGGCTCTTTCTGGCCCTTAAAAACGTTTTTACAAAGTACATATATTCTTAACAGTTCAGCTGAAGGGTATAAACAGCGTTGTGAACATTGACGAGTTATCGTCATTTCGACGATTTTTAGCAACAATTATGACGTGACGATTTTCTTTAATTTTTAAGCCAAAAATGACGATTTTAAGTTGACTCGTTTTTTATATTATTAAAAATTTTAGTTGGCAATAGATTCAAGTTCATATTCATATTTAATTTTTACTTAACTTAAGCCGTGAAAGCGTATTGCATTGTTGTTTATATTTTCTTTTCAGTCTTTGTTTCTTGCTGTTTGCCGCCAAGCGCATTTCAATTGGATTATATTGCAGTTCAAATAAAGTATTCTATTTTACAATTTTTACCAAAAAAGGAAGCGTAATTTCCAATCTTGATATAAAATTACCTTGAAATCAAATTTTTTTCAGAATTTTTTATGAATATCAAACTCTAATTGAATCTAATAATTTTTACCTGTTTTAATGCATTTATTAAATTTTATATTAATAGTCAATGAATTTTTAAAGATATTATTTAATTTTTTATTTATACCTGAGTATAATTATATAAATAAATAAATATGCTTTTAAGTAAATAAATTTATTGTGTTGTAGTTAATGACGATTTTGAAGATTTTGACGATTTTCATGGAGTGAAAATTACAATTTTTTTATTTTTTTTCATCCCGTCCGAATACGAAAACAAAATAAGAATTTAATTTTGACACCATTACCCAACTGCTGATAACTCCGGTATTTATCCATAGATTTTCTACAACAATAATTCATTTGCTTTTTTTGCTCATGTGGTTTATATGTTAATAATTTTTTTTTTATAAATTTTGTAAATTAGTTACTAATTTTGCATGGCGATAAAATTAATTACAGATTTAAATTTTGGTCGAAAAGTTCAAGTTGGACGTCTTTAACTAAAGATATAGTCTGATATGTGAAGCTACCTCTGAATAAAAATAAAAAAAAAAATTCATAAATTCATATCTCGAAAACATATCCATAAAAATTTTTTTTCAATTTGATTTTTGAGTTAAGCAGGCCATAATCCTGAAAAAATAGAGGTATTAAATGTAAATTTTAACTGTAAGCCAGTGTAATAAAGACAAAAGAAATCACTACAAAACAATCGTTGTTGACATGGTGAGCACGCAACACAGCGACTGGTTTAATGCATCACATGCAGAAACACGTTCGAACACGATATTTTGCATGCGCGAAATATATAATATATATATAAAAAATATATACAATCCGATCGACACAATTTTTTGTTTTTATGCTCGTGAAGCATCCGCAAGAATTTATGAAGTTTCAGATCGATGCGTCAAAAATTATTAAAGATATACATGTTTAAACTCACAATGGGCCTAGTAAGGCCCAGTTGCCCATTCAAGGGTTAAATATAATTTAACAAAAAATTGCCTTACGAAAACAAAAGTAATTACAACGGCTTTAAAACTTTTTCTGCCAATCAATTGAAAAAATATAAGCAAATAAAAAAATACACATTATAGCGTGTGTACAGAAGTGAAATTTCTTACAATTAAGAATATGAGAGACAGAGAAAAAGAGGGAGGGAATCTCAAAAGAAATACAGAACAAAATTTGCATAAAAACCGTTTATTTAATATTTACACTGTCATTTGTTGGTGCTTCATTTGGTTATACGGATTTTTTAAATATATGTCCGTGCATGCAAAAAATGTATCTAGTCCCGGGTTCGAATCTTGGCCGGCTATGGTCCTACGCTATAACATTTTTTTCCTTATTTCTAATCGAAGGAACTTTAAAAAACATAAATTTACGATGAAAAGTTGTAGAAGATGATTGTAGGAAAAGTTTGTGGACAGGAACGCGTAGTAACTTGATTTGGTTGAGGTCAAGGCATAACACTTGTTTCAGATTTAATATCATAAGTTTCTACAGATTCTGCGACATTAATAACATCCTACACAAAATTTTCACTTTATTACTCCCTTCTTCCATTCTGTGGTATCACAACGGACCAATAATATGGTCAAAGTGGGCTGGTCTAAGAACCTGCCGCCACCGGGACTAATCCCGGGATCCCGGCATTCATATTTTTAAATCCAGAAATCCCGGGATTTAAAAATGGTTTCGGTTTAAAAAAATCCAAAATCTCTACTTCACACCTGACAACTATATGTGCAGTTTCGTTTATGTACAAATATTCCGTCGTTATTGTGCCGTTGTCGTTGCTGTGCTGACGTCGTGTTGGTGTCGATGTTGGTGTTGGTAAATGTGAAAACGAACAATCCTGCTATAAAGTTTAACACGAGGGTTTCACGAAACAGCAGTGTTAAGATATTTGCACAAATTTTTACAGACGCACACTAACTTTTGCTACTGTCTGCTCTACTGTCTTAACTTTTTTGAAGACAGTTGAAGGGACAGTTGCTAGGATAGTAGAATGATATTTGCCATATTGAATAAGAGAAGACGAGAAAATTTAATATAATTAGCTTGATACTTGCAATACTTTCACGATATAAGCCGCACAAAATTAAATTTTTTTTTTTAATTTTTTTTTTTTAACACATTTGGTTTAAACGCTCTAAAATATGTCTTTCTTATTGTATTTTTTAAAATTAATCTTGTTAAAAGATATATCTTACTTCCATCTACATTTTGATGAAAATTAAATTAGAGAAACTTTAGAAATTATTTTACAAATGGATAAATTCGTAAGGTAAATAAGAAGGTATAATATTTTTTTTTTGTGTTTGTTGCATTACAATGTGACGCAAGTTTTAGAGTTCACTCTGTCAAAAAAAAAACAAGCTAAAGATATCACTTTCTTCCAAAAAGGATCTTAACGAAAAACAAAACTGCTCCTAAGATTTAACTAAAAACTTCCACTGAAGACGATAAGCAAGTATGTTTGCCGGCCTCCCACGACTTAGATGGTAGTGCGAGTTCATCAAGATGATTGTTTTCAGCTAATTTGAAGTCGTAGAAGTAGAATATCGAGTTTATTTTTAATCGGAACCACGAGAAACCTTACCGTCGAAAACGTATTAATAAAGTCACAAAATAGCAAAATTTAATAAGAAAAAATTCACATTTTTGCATGAGAAAAATAAAACATAAAATGTTTTACTGGCTGCATATGTTGTTTTATGGTCGTTGGTTTTGTACGTGCCGAAATCACGAACTCAACATAGTTTCATTTGTTGAAGCGAAACTTTTTACATATACATTTCTCAGCAACTGCTTGTTTTGTTGTTGTTATTATTAATATGTATGTAAAACTTACATATATAAATACATATAATTTGCTTACGTTTGTGTCGTGTTCAATTGTTTTGTTAATCTTCGGCAAGATTATTACAATAAATAGTCCTACTATTTACAAGTTTTGAGGGTTGTTAACATAAGCTCAAGCAATGTAAATAGCTACGAAATAAAATATACTAATAAAACTGTATATACTTAACAAATACAATGATAATATTCTTTGCGCACAAGTGATGATCCAGCTGTTCATAAAATACAAAATAATTTCTGTTAACCAAATATAAGTTTTGATCATGTATTATGAACTATGCTACAATTGTTGCTATAATTCTGTATAAACTACACTCAAAAATATTTGTGTGTAAATATTACTAATAACTGCGTCCATTCTACGAATTTAATTCGTAGTTTTTAGTAACGAATAGAATTCGTAGAATCGACGTATATTAGAACATATTACGAATATTTTATTCGTATTCGTACAAAAACAAATGCATATTGTACGAATACATTTGTTACATTTACGAATGATCATAATATTTAATAACAAAAAAATTCTGTCTGAGCTGGGGTTTGAACCTCGGCTCTTTAGCTTGAGGTCTACGCACTCCATCATTAGGCTACAGCCACTTTACAATCATACAGTTTCTTATATTCTGTAGTTGTTCAACAAACCAGCCCCAGAAAAAAAAACTGTCTGAGCTGGAGTTTGAACATTGGCTCTTTAAATTATGGGACACGCACTCTACTAGTAGGCTACAACCACTTTAAAATCATACAGTCCCTTATATTCTGTAGTTGTTCGACAAACACAGCAAAAAAAACATACGGTCTGAGCTGGGGTTTGAACCTCGGCTCTTTAGATCATAGGGCACGCACTCCACCAGTAGGTTACAGCCACTTTACAATCATAGAGTTTCTTATATTCTGTAGTTGTTCTACAAGCCAGGCTGAACAATTTCGGTTTTAAATTTTTTAAACTCAACTAATAATTCGCACATTCTACGAATAATTCGTACGGTCAACCAACGAATGAATTTGTTCTACTAATATGATTTTTTATTCGTAAATAGTACAAGAGCATTAGTAAATACTACAAATGAAATGGAAAAAATTACGAAGTTATTCGTACGAGAAATTTACGAATATTTTCATTTATATGTACACAATCATTTGTACAATGCACTAATACGAATTGATTTATTTTTGTTTGATCTATTTTATAAAACGAATATATTCGTAGATACTACATCAGGTATTAGTAACATTCGTAACATGAATTCGTAAAGATATCACAATACAAATACTTTGTATATTTACGAATATTTTTAGAATGAACGAATATTTGTTTACGAATATCATCCATAGAAATTTTACTAATAAAGGTCTTGAGTGCATGTATAAACACTGGTCATATATTATGATAAATTTTTTTTTCCATAATTTTTTATGATCAATGAAACTGCATTTATTATGAGCGAATTGCTCTTAAAAGCGTTTACAATTGATAAGCGCATAATTTATTGCTGACGAAGAACACAAAGAAAAAAACACCGCAGCTTTGTCGGAAAAAGAAGGCAGTAAAAAAAAATTTTTTAATTTTGGCCACAGCCTGGGTTAAGTACAAATATATAAATTAAGTTAATAATTTTTTTTATTTTTTTTTATGTTTAAAATTATGAATGTTGTGAATGTAAATAAACTGTAAAGTTTATGTTTGTAAATTTTGCTTAATGAAACTTATATTATGATATTGTAATATTATAAACATAGCAATTTTTTACATATGGGCATTTTCATGGTCGCGAACGTAACGTTCGTACGCCGTTTTTGTTGCTAAAAATTAAAAAATTCAAATAACAATTTAAACTTGATTTTTGGATAGCCCTCTAGTAGTACTATATTTAGTGTAAAAGGTGGAAGCGATCAAAAAAATTGTCAAAAGATATAAACACACAAAAAATTACGCGTTACAATACAAAAAATAGCAGTGGCTTTTGTCTGCATCAATATAAACGTAAAAAATTTGCGAAGTGTGCACGAGTTTTTTTATCAAATTTATTTAAAAATGATCTCGAGTAATTTCACTGTATATTCACAGTGGTATCGTTGAAAAATATTTTTTAATTAGTTTTATACAATCCATAATATGATACGTTACGATACAGATTTTTCCTTTTAAAGAAGTAAAATTTTTTATAGTTTTATTTATTTAATTGAACTAGAAAAACATATAAAGTGTAATTCAAAACCGTAAAAATCGAAAACTGAAAAAAATTTAATTAAAATTTGTATCTTACGAATATATATTACACTTATTAAATTCCAACTTCTATTGAAATTTTAAAAATTTAAAAAAAATAATAAATTGAAATCAGCTCTCAGTACTCACAATATAAATTTAAGCATTTGTTCTCTTTTATGGAGGTTTAAAAAAATTTTGGGTTATATTTATTTTTTCAGTCGCAGTAGAGCCTTTGGTGGAAATGCCCATACGTAATTTTATTATATCAAATTTATAATTGTTTCCTATAATATATAAGAAATTTTTAATATATACAATAAATATATATATATAAGGCTGGTCGATTTGCAAAACTATGTTGCCTGAGCAATTTTCGGATTGAGCATGAAAATTTATTAAAAAAAAGGGTGATAGGGGTGCACTTTACCCTATCAAATCTTTAATTATCTGAATTATTTCTTTAGGAATTCTTTTATAATTTTTTGTATATAAACGTTTACAGCTAGAGCAAAACCGATGCCAGTCAGAAAAATCTCACACCCGATTCAATCTAAAACCGGTCTCACATTTGAAAGTTTTATACAAAAATTTATAGTAAGAAATTACTAAATAAAAAGTTCTCAAAATTCAAGGTATAATCTTAACGTTGGTGCGTATTTATTTTTGACCATCACGGCTGAACCACTAAAGCTAAGAAATATTTTGTTATTTTAGACCCCCCTAGGTAGCGCTGTGGTCGGTTTTAAAAAAAAATATATATTTATAAACCGATAAAAATCGACCACAGCGCCAACCAGGGGATCTAAACAAACAGAAAATTTCGGACGACTACACAAACACATGTTGTGAATATTAGGTGGATATATCTAAGCTATAGCTTCAGTGGTTCAGCCGTAATGGTAAAAAATACATACGAATTTTTTTCTTTAGTAATTTATTACGATTAATTTTTTTTTATAAAATACGAGACCGGTTTTAGGTTGAATCAAGTACAACGATTTCATTTCTGGCATCAGTTTTGCTCTAGATGTGCACGTTTATTTACAAAAACTTGAAAAAAAATCCTGAAGAAAAATTTCACAAAATTGAAGATGTGATAGAGTAAAGTGCACCCCTATCGCCCCCCTTTTTTTAACATCTTTTCATGCCGGTTCCGAAAATCACCTAGGCAACATCAATTTTTGTACCTCCATACAAATCGACCCAGCCTAATATATATATAACAAACATTTGTCATTTTTTTTTCTAAAAAGGTATATCCAATTCAATCTCCATTTCGCATTCTCAATAAACAATTTTATCATTATGAGCAAGTCGTTTTCAATTCACCTCATTACTAACGTAATCGAAACTGATTCTAACTATTATTTCTCATCGTAGTGTCACGTTTTAAGTAAAGAGTAGCCAATACAAAGAATTTTGAGAGGTATTTTAAATTACCATAAAATTATGCATTAATTTTTATAATGTATATACAACTTAAATTACATTTTTTATAACTTTCTCCTTTTACTTTAATTTTTTTAAGTATATTATTTTATTTATTGTTAAAGATAGCAATTAATTTTTTAACTACAAACTTATAAAATCAATTTTAACTATCCCTTTTACAGAAAATAAATTAATTCTACGTCTATTCTCAGCATACTATAGAAAATGTATCTTTTTTATTTGTGAATTCTGAGTTTTTATACATAAATTAACATTCTATTGAAATTCAGTATATATTCGAATAAATCAGGAAGATCTTTTTATTGTTCATCAGATTTTTTTTCCAATTTAGAGTTTGAAATAGCAAACTTTTGGTGCAAAAATAAAATTAATATATAATGTTTTTTTTTATAGTCTTATTTGAGTTATTTTTTATACCTTCGGAACCTGTGGGGGTTTGAAACCCATTAGGGCCTGTGATAATTTCCCTAGACTAAAGCTCAGAATACATTTAAATCATTTGAACATTTTTAACTGATGAGAGTCGAGCAAAATAGTAAGATGATCGAAAAAGTTAAAATGAACGTTAATTTTATTAATTTATTTAATTTTTTTATTAACTTTTTTATATACTTTTATATTCCAAAACAACAACAGCATGCATTAAATTTCATTTAAAAAGAACTGCAAAGCCAATTTTGCCTAAAAACATGCTTTATTTTATTTTAACATAATGCGCTTAAGCTGGAAGTAATTTTATTTTGTTTGCTTTTTTCGTTGGTTTTTTTGTTTCATTGCTATAAGAATAACATTTTATGATATAATCTGTTATTGTGCTCAACACTGAATTTACCTTTTTGCTGTAGCTTCTCCCACTTTCTTATGTTCTTAACTTTAGCTGTCCACATGCCTTAAGCTCATTTGCATAAAATTTCTGATGGAACATCAGGTGCGTCAGGTTTGTTCATCACTACTTAAGAAGGAGCATAACAATCAACCGCTATTTTCGCTTTAATGTGCGCACATTTTTACAGATTTGCTTCAACGCCACCATCTTGCCATTTCACTGGATCTTTACTCTTACGTATTAGCATTTTCATAGCTGCTTCCAACGTGTTCATTTAGAAGCTTTCTTATTTTTCCAATTTTTTTTTTGTTTTTCCTTATTTTTTGCATAACAGACGTTAGCTGTTGCTGTTTATTTTGCAATTTACATTTTATTTAAAAAAAAAAATAATCTCCCAAAAATATATAAATATATTATTCAGAATTAGCTATGCTAAAAATCAACTCGAAGACTTCTTCAAACTGCTTCATTGTCTGTCGCGCATTGTTGCTTAAAATTTTTTACTGCTTCAAATATGTGCAGCATGCCGAAATCACACGTTAACATAAACAAGTCGAAATCTTTTGACGGCTGGCGACGGCATCGGAAATCGCATAATGGAATTTCCTAAAATCGATGGCACTCTGGGGACACATTCGTTATCTGTGTCGCTCGTTGCCGCCGCCACAGCCACCACATCCGCACCAAAGTGCATGAAGCAAAAAAATGGAAAGAAAAAATACAATATAACAAAATAAAACATTTCGTCGCTGGTTTTGGCTGAAAGTGCCAAAAATAAGGAAATTGTTTTATTGAACTTGAAGATTTGAAGGCAGGTCGCTGCAGTTAAAAAAAGGCAGATAAGTGGCAGCCCAAACTAGTCACCTGTAAAATGATGAGTTTAAGTTGGGCACATTTTTCCGATTGCTAACAGCAGGAAATGCACTAACATTTTTAAAAATAGTGAGTCAGACATACTTCACGGAGTGTGATAATGTTATGTTAATGGAATGGTAGTTGTATGGTAATGGTATTGTAATGATATCATTAAGGATGATCATGGTAATGGCACATTTCAATTATCAAATACTAATTTAGTTTTTTTTCAATTAAACTTTCTTTTTCTTTTCTTGAATTTTACTTGATACATTCTACATTTCAATTGATTTTCTCTGAATTTCAATTGATGTGTTCTTAGTATTAACTAATCCTTAATGAATTTAAATTGATATTTTATGAATTTCAATTGCTCATTTTGTTTCAATTGATCTATTCAGAATTTCAAATAGAATTTGAATTAATTTTTTTCTAGATTTGAACTGGTATTTTCTTAATTATTTCTGAATTTCTCTCAGCCTTTCTGAATTTCTATTTATCTTTCCTGAACTTTAATTCATATTTTATTTTAGATTACAATTGAAAATGGTGGTAAGCTTAGATTTATTTAAAAGGGCCCTCGAATATTAAAGTTCGAAAGGACCCATAAGAAGATATTTAATGGATTTTTCGAAATAAGATGAAAACATGTGACTTCTGGGCAATGTTTTAAAAACAAAGATATACGATGGAAAAGCTTGTTTGAAAAATGTTAAAAAGATCATATCTTCTAAATAGGTTGACAGATTTAAAAACGTTTTTTCTAAACTATTCTACGATTTTAAAATTATTTTCTTACGAAGCCAAAATTTCGAAATTCTAGTTAGTTTAAAGTAAGTTTACAACATATTTCCATATGTTTCGTTGTTCTTGTTGTTCTCTGAATTCACTTTGCTTCTAGCTTATTGCTTCTTATTGCTTTTGTTGTTTTGCATCAGTCCAAAAACCGATCGACATGGAAGGACAAGTTCGCGTTTGTTTGTCGGTGTACGTATCAAGTATCAATAATAGTGAAAAGTGATAGAGTAAGAGTGATAGAGTCCAGTGTAAGAGTACGAATATTTACGGTGGTAAAAGAGGAGGTCGAGTAAGGCAAAAAATCGTATGGTAGGGGGGGGGGGTCTTTTTTCGCACCCTAAAGCGGAATTCACTGACCACCTTCAGCAAGTTTTGCAAGTTTTTTTATATGAAGTTTTGAAAATTGTTGTGCTCTCTCTCTCTGCACACTCAATGGGAGAGTAACAAAAACCTACTGCACTCTCTTTGACTTGATTAACTTCGTTTCAATTTCCTTGCTGAATCTTTTTGCGCGGTGTTGCCAGTATGGAGTTGAAAGAATGGTCAGACTGAAAAAAACTGGAGTGTGGTAAGAACCTGAAATCAGGTCACACATCCATACTGTACAAGTTAAACTTCATTCCACTAAGGACTAATTACTGCAAACAACTGCTTTCCTTTTATGGAAACTACGGTACGCTTATTCTACCGAGGACATATTAGAATCAAGGTGCGCTGTGGAAACCAGGGTGTCCACACTTGTATACAGACCGTATACAAGTGTATATACAGACCGTATACAAGTGTAGGTCAAAATAAAATGGCAAGGTCGAGTATGGGGTCTACTCAAAAGAATTAGGGTATCCCTTGTTCGCAGGCTGCCAGATCACTGTAGTATTTTCCCAGCCGAAATGACGGCAATTATGGTAGTTTCAACATGTATCTCAGAGAACTAAATCTCAAAACGAGAAATATGCATTTTCTCGGACAGCCAAGCTACTATAAATCAAATCAATAAATCAAGTATCTATCAACTGTACAGTAGCCAAAGAATGCCGTGCTGCATTAGGCAAAATGTCAAACTATTTTAACATTAGCTTAATACCGGTATATGGCCATAATACCATAGGAAAGCTACATCGGTAACTTTAATGGTTCGGAACTCACCGAGCATCCCGCTGGCAACTGCAAAACTGCTGCTCAACGAGAACACCACATATAAAGCTACTACAAGATGGGCTGAACTCTCAACATGCAGAAGATCTGGCTGACTCTAGACCCAAAGCGATCGAGAGCCCTTCTCTCGTTGGGAAGACATGAGATACCCATGCTAGTGGTTGTTACCACAGGGCACTGCTTAATAGGCAGAAATGCCTCCAGACAGGGAGTCATCGCAAATGACTTCTGCAGACGCTGCAGGTACGAGGAGGAGAAAGAAGCAATCTCCCACCTTCTATGTTTCAGCCACGCGCTCGCTAGAAGAATGCATAAACATCTTGGGTCGTTCTTCTTTTCCGAACTTGACGACCTGTCAAGAACAAGCTTTAAATGTCTTAGGGGTCGTCCATAAACTACGTTACCAATTTAGGGGGGGAGGGGTTTTGAAATGCACTTCGATAAGTAACGGTAGGGGGGAGGTGTTTAGATATTGTTACGTTACCAAAAATTAAAAAAATCGACGAAAAACCTCTAATTAATAACACAATCATTTCAAACATTTTTAACCTTACATGTTTATGTTTGATCGTCTAAATTGATGGTTAACTTTTGTTTTAACGATTTCTTCCACCACCTTTTCCCTCGACACAGGAACCTTTTGGTATTCCTTCACCATCTCAGCACACGTCTGAAAAATTTAGGTCTTTGCTTTTGCGACAGGCTTTGACGTTAAGGCCAGCATGTTCTTGATCAAAGCAGATACCGTATGACATGTACTGTCCTTCTCAGAAAGAAGAAATCGGTTCAAGGTCATGTCCTACCTGCGGCTTGTATTTTGTTTTTAAAACTTCTATGAATTGCCATAAGTTTGTATTATATCGTTTACAATAAATCGGAATAAAAACTACTATTTAAATAAATCAATTTTCAGAAAGCATTTACACAAAAACACAGAACTTGGTGCAGCTCGGGTGCAGCCTTTAAGGGAACTCTGTCAAAGACCAGGTGAATTTCTTTGCGTTAGAAATGAGGATTCACCTGAAAGGATTGACATAGAATCCGATGAAAAATTCTATTTTGAAGAATCCTCAACAAAGCTACCAGCTTCTTCTATCCCAGTGATTGAGAGCATCGAATCTTGGATCGCAGATGGAACAGCTTTTACAGATGATATTTATTATTGATTTTTTTTCCAATTGTTCTTTTAATGCATTTAGTTATACTAGTCACTAATACTAGTGAAAATTGTCAGAGCTAATCAAAATATATAATCATTCGAATGAGTTAATTTCATATGTCACGTTACTTTATGGGGGGGAGGTTTTGAAAAGCACTACGAAAAGTAACGCAGGGGGAGGGGGGTAAAAAAACCGGAAAATCAGTAACGTAGTTTATGGACGACCTCTTAGGTCACTTTTGATAGACACTACTCAGATTGTTTAGGTTTCTCGTCACCTGTCCTCAAATTCCAAAAGTAACAGTATACTGATCCGGTAGTTACTTACCTTCCTCACATTTACTGTTTAAAATTATCGAGAATTCTATCTACCATAACTCTCTTAGTAATTTACGGGAGTTACCAACCCGAGTTAAACAATTTTTAACTAGCACCGACCTTTCTGGTCTCCAACCACAGCCAGTACGAATAAAACCCCGAAGAACCACAGCCCATGACTGTCAATACCCGAGCAAAAGTTTCCAAAAGCTCAATGTGATCTCACTCGGATTGAAGGTCAAGTGTGCAGTGGTATCACAATTTATCTTATTGGTCTAAGTGAGCCGTGGTTCGTGCGGTATAGTCTTAAGTAGACACCATTTGTTAAGTCGGAAACGTCAAACTTATTGCGTACCACTACTTATTGCGTAGTGATGAATCGTTTTGGGAATGAGTTCTAACAAGTACCAAATTATTTTTCATTTGTAGCTTCAAAGTCTAAAAACTTCAATTTATTAATAAAAAAATAAAAATTTTGTCATAGTGTTGGTATAGATTTAAAACATTTTAAAGTTTCTGAGTAAAAAATGCATTAAAAAAGTTTACGCACTATTATATAAAAATTAAAATACATTTTTGGTTATTGATTAGTGGTTATTCGAGTTACTAAAACCACGTATTTTTAGCTGAAGATACATATCAGTTTAGCACTTCATTCTAAAATGTCTTAGCAGATAAGTTCACATCAACAGTTGCTAAATTTAACAATTTTTACTGAATACCATTATTAATTTATTATTTTATTAACATACCAGTGATAAGCATTTCTTCTTAAGATATTTTCGAAGTTGTTCGCGTTTTTTTTAGCAATTTAATTTCTTTGAAGTATTTTAAAAGCAAACAATATTGTAGCCAACACAACATCATTGAAAAATGTTCAATTTTTTCTTATCTTGTCTCGACTAATCACATGTAAACATTTTTTGAGTTCAGGTTAAAATTTAAAAAATTCTGCATTCTCAGAGGCCATAATTTTTTGACGAGAAAAAACCCATTACACTTCATATTAAAAATTAAGTCTTCAAAAAGGATAATTTGCACTCTTTCAAAGATAGCCAAAAACTCAAAGCTAAAACTGAAAAATACTGTATTGATAAAAAACATAAGGTAAACTTGAAAAATATAACCTTTAAGCGGTCCTTATGTGAAAATAGTTGGATATTTCTAAATAATTTGCTCTCATATAAATTCCCCTGCCGACCATAATGATGGACACACTGACAGCTGTTCTAAGCCACTCTAAATGCTTATCTCGAATTTAATATGGCCACACCAAGTGGACAGTCAAAATTAAAATTCCAAAATCATAAAACGTACTCCTCAAAAACAACAAACAACCAATGACAGCATTAAAGTCGCGTGGCAACATGTCCATGGCAAATCCTGTGATGAGGTGGTGGTAAAGCCATGTATTGCAATGATTTGGGCGGCAGTGGTTGAATGATGAAAGGTATGCCGGTCACGTCGCACGTTAAAACCACCGCAGATGTCATCAGCGAAACTTGATGAGATTGTGTAGCTCAGATGAGATGAGATGCGATGAAGCTAATGTGGATCGCAAAAACGAATTAATGTAGACTATTTTGTTATTTTTCCAATGACAATGTGTGCTTTAGAGATTAACACATCATTTTGTTAAATATTATATGAGTCTCAAACGAAAATTAATGACTTCATTTTTCCCCCAAATGCGGCTTACATGAGGTCAAGATAACTTAGGGCTTTGATTTTTAGCACTCCTACTATTAAAAGTAAATTTCATGTTTCTTTATTTACCATAGAATGTCCATAAGATCAATCTAATTTAGTATCTAAAACTTCAGCTGTCTCCCCGAGTGGAGCAATTCTTGTTGCCAATGTTTTCATCAACTTCAATAAAAACATAAAAAATTGCATGTGTAAAAGTTAAGCTGCTACAAAATTTTATATGCAGATGACGACGCTTTATCATTAACGTCTATGCAATAAAAAAACACTCCTAGTTGTCATCATCATCATCAGCAACAATATCCCCATCATCGTCAACAACGACAGCCTTCAAAACGACAAAGCCAGACAGAGCAGCACACCTGACAATCGCAACGACAATGACTGAAAACGTCACACATGTTGTACCTTTTTTTCTTATTTTTGGTTTTTTGTCTAGTTACCGTTTTAAAACTTTGACAAAAGGTAGGTAGTACGTTACGGTAAGCTAAGGCAATGTTTCGTATCTCAGTGGAACATAACGTTATTTTGCATTGTGTTGCTTGTTGTTGCTGTTTGTTAGCATTTGATATGTGAAGAATATTGGCCGTAAGGGTGTTGTTAGACGCTTACCGCAGTGGTTTGGTTTTGCAGTCATATATTTGAAGGGTTTTTTATTCGGTTTTTTATTTTTAAATTATGCTTGGGTCGTTGACAGCAGGTTTCTGGTTTTAACAAAGCGTGGGAAGACTTGCCTTTTTGGAGTGCTATGAAGAGTTTTATAGTGTTTTCAGAGAGGTTCAACGCTCCATTGGAAATCAAAAATAATAAGAGCTCTAGTAGAATATACATATGTAGAATTCCTTAGAAGAGATTCATAAAAAACTGGCACTTAAGCCTTTAGGTCTTGAAAAAGCAATGTCACATTCATTGAATTTTTATCTTACCCTTAAAACGAAGAGACTCGTTGGGCATAGTTTTTGTTTGAGTATATAAAATGCTAAAAAAAAAACATTTTGAAAAAGTGAATATAGCATTGTATAGCTGATATCATTATACCTTAACTTAATTATAACTTAAGTATATATTATTAATTATAACGTATAACTTTATTTTATACTTGAGTTGGTTTAATGTTCCTGTGAAATCGAAATTTAAGGTAGGATTTCAAACATATTAAGAAATCATTATTTTTAAATTGGTTTGCAGTTTAATAAATTTATTTAATTTTAGTGCGGTTTTTGAAGATCATTTTGAAAAGTTCATGATATTTTCAATACTTTGAGTAGGCTTCCTGATCAATAAATTTGTATGCATTTAAATTAAACATATAATCCATCATTTTCCCGACTTTTCGTTGATTATTTGGCAAGTTGTTAAGGGGATATTAAAAATAAAACAAAACAAAGAGATAAACATTTAAAAAATTATTTGATTAATAATATTTATCAACACTGTCCAATTGGTTTTTTTACACACAAAGTGTATAAGGCAAAAAACACATTTTTAGAGTCCATCCTTGTGTCAAAAAACTTTTTTTAAATCATTAGATTCGAAATCATCGACAAATACATTTACAAAAAGGCAATATATAGAACAGATTTTTTATAGAACAAAAAATCACATTTTTAGAGTCCAGTCCAACCTAGTGTCAAGAAAACGTTTTTCTAAAATTTTAACATCAGATTTGAAATCATTGACCTGTTTATACCCGCACATACACAGAGAGTATAAAACAAAAAACACATTTTTAGAGTCCATAACATTCTAGTGTCAAAACATTTTTTTCTGGCATTCAAACATCAGATTTACAATCAGAGACCCCTAAAATTTTAACATCAGATTTGAAATCAGTGACCTCTTTATACCAGCACATACACAAAGAGTATAAAATAAAAAACCAAATTTTTGGGATCCACTCTTCTTTCAAAAAATTTTTTGAAATTCTAACATCATATTCGAAATAAACCATAATTGCATCTACAAAGAGTATAAAGCAAAAAAAAAACACATTTTTAGAGTCCACCTTAGTTTCAAAATTTTTTAAATTCTTACGTCAGATGCTAAATCAGCGACACCTTAATACTGCCAGCACATACATAGTATAAAAAAAACCTATTTTTAGAGTCCACCTTGTCCTTGTGTCCTATCGTGAAGCGATTTGCTATTTACCAAAAATTAAATAGCCTACGGAAAAAATAACCGGTTATGAACCTATCACGTGATAGGTTGCCAAGGGATAGGGACCTGTCCCATTTCTGCCACCAACATATGAAACCGGCCGGTCACTTTTACATGGCGTTGTCATTGACAGGGGTCAATTGCCATCAGCTGCATCACCTGGCAGCTGGTGCAGTGACCGGTGAAGAAGATTGGTGACCTGTTTTGACGAAAAAGGAACCAGTTCAGAACCTACCACGTGACAGAGATGATGAGTTTGCACTCAGCGTTTCACTTGCACTAATTATATTGAAGGAAATTATATTTTTCACTATTTTTTTATTTACTTATGATAGTGAAGAGAGTAGTGGTAGTGGCAAAATCTGAACTACAGTCAAACTTAGTGACAAAATTTCAGATTTCACTGCATGAAAGCTGCAATTAAAAAAGTTTGCACTCAACTTTCGAATAAAATTAATCTATAATAACAAAATATAATTTTTAAATGGACTAACAATTTTAAAATTTAATATTAGTACAATTATTCAAACTTAGAAATGTTCATATAAAAGTGGTGTTACTTAAAATATTAGTTTTATATGAAAGTTTTCAATATAATTATTACACTGAGATTACCTTTCAAACATATATTCAAGGAAAACGATTGAAAAACTTTGGAAACAAATGTAAAACATTCATCTTATGTCTATACTTAGCCCTCTAATGCCCCATTTTTTGTTTGAGCTCAAAAATCAGTTTATACTAATTTGGGAACGAGAAAAACGAATCTGAAGTTCGATTTTAATTTTATTTCTTCGTGCATTTTTTACAGGTAAAAATGTGTACAACAGGTGAAATAATGAACTTTTTTAACACCTTGCATTTTGATAATTAATTGTGATCTATTCTTTAAATTTTTACATGAATTTAATTTTGAGCTTCTTAGATCAAGCAAGTTTGAAGAAGGCAACAACAACAACTCTGTATTGAGTCAATCACACAGCAGACTAGACAGACATTTCCTCTTTAGTAGTCTTGAGTGATTCAGCTGTGATCAACCCACTGTTAAAGTCTTACATGATTTGACACTTGTTCGAACAAATTCGTAAGAATTTAACGTTCTTATCAGCCATTTAATCATATGAAATTAAAGCATTTCGGCAGACTTGTCGAACTCCAATGAATACCGAAAAAATAAGAAGCAACTATAACAAAAGACTACACTGGTTGAGTTAAAGGCATGATCTAAAAATAACTACTGCTTTAATGTCATATGATTAAATGACCGATGAGAACGTCAAAATGCTTACGAATTTGTTCGAACAAGTGTCCAATCATATAAGACTTTGACAGTGAATTGATCACAACTGAATCACTCAAGACTACTGAAGCGGAAATGTAACGATTTCCGAAACAAGCTGTCTAGTCTGCTGTGTGCTTAACTCTATACACAGTTGTTGTTGTTGCCTTCTTCAAACTTACTTGATCTAAAACGCTCACAATTAAATTCATGTAAAAACCTTTGATTTTGTTTAAAATTTTTTTTTTACCTTAATTAAAAGAAAAAACAACTTTTTACTCATGAGTATCTTTTCTTACTTCGATCTCTCTTCAATTAATGTATTTTTTAATTCCCCCAAAATCGAGTTAAAAATTTTGAGTAAAAAAATCATTAAATTCGGAAAATCATGATGAAATTTCAATTCAACTTGAAGTAATTGTCAAACAGAGCATGCTAGGTCCAAGCGAGAAAAACTGAAATGTAGCTTAAAGATTCGTCTAGACTTTGAAGGAAACCCTTTGAAAAATTTTACACAGACTACGGTTTTATAGTGATCAACGTTAACCGCGCCTGTAGGCAGGCCTGGGCATTAGAATGTTAATAAATAATAATAATGAAAGTCATTATTATATATATACAATAATAATGAACCATTAGTGTAGATGTTTTTTTTACACTGTTAATTTTAGTTTAGTTTAATTTAAGAATTTGAAATAATTAAGGAGTACTTATTACCTTTTCACAAATATTGACAACGAAAATCAGGTGCGTAGAATTATTGCCACGTGCACCATTGCCAGTGTGCAATATTGCCACATTGTAAAAGAGAACAATTTTAAAAATTTAAAGAAATGTGAATTATTGTCACCAAAAGTTGCTCTTGGCAATAAGGCATTAAGTGCCGAAAAATCATAAAAAAAAAATTGCCTAAAAACTAAAACTAAAAAATTGTGCAAAAAAGTTTTTATATGAAAAAATTATCCTAAGCTAAAAAAATTTGTTTAAAAATAGCAGCATACAAATTTTTCAAATAAAAAAATGCCCAAATTTTTTGCAAGTTTTCTTAGGGCAATATTTCCCACCGTCAATAAATTTCATTATATGACCTTTATCATTAAAAAAAATTTGCAAAATATCATCATGACAATAGCTGGTGGGCACAGCTGTAAAAGAATGCATTAATTTGTGATTTAAAATCATTTAATTCCCAATCGATGATTTGAAAAATTGATTGCATTCATTTTTTCAAATCGTTGATTGTGATTTAAAATTTAAAATCTCAATCAATGATTTGAAAAAATGATTGCATTCTTTTTTTAAAATCATTGATTGTGATTTGAAATTTCAGGTCGCAATCAATGATTTGAAAAAAAGAATGCAATCATTTTTTCAAATCATTGATTGAGATTTTAAATTATAAATCACAATCAATGATTTCAAAAAATGATTGCAAACAATTTTTTAAATCATTTATTGGGAATTAAATGATTTTAAATCACAAATGAATGCATTCATTCATTTAAATCATTTTTTGTTTATTTTTTATTTAATCTAAAATATTTTGTTAGAAATGACAAAATTTCAAATTTTTAATGCGTGCAAATTTTTTTTTTTTTTTTTTTTTTTTATTTCAGTCAATGAACAAATGTTCTTACAGACTAAGATGATATAAATATAATAGATATAACCTATTAGATAAAAAGCATTAATTTATACATAATAACAAAATAGGCAATTTTAATAATAGTTATTTAGCACATTTTTCAATAACTGTTTGGAATCTGCAAAATCAATATTACAATATAGCATACAGTTATTGAACTCCAGCATAGCTCTAAACATTGGTGAATTAATGGCATAGTTCGTTCTGCACATTCCCAAATAAAACACATCAAAATACAAAACACAACACATCAACGCAGTGTTCGGCAAGGAACATTAAAATTTATAAGTTCAAGTAGTTTTGGACAATCAATTGTCCCAACAACAATATCAAAAATAAACATTAGAGATAGAATACTTCTTCTATTCTGAAGAGTTTTCAAATTAAGTGTGCTGCAACGATCATTATAAGATGGAACTGGATTAAATGAATAATTTATTTTGAAAACAAAACGAGTAAAAGCTTTTTGTACTCGCTCAAGGCGTAACGTATGGGATGCATAGTAAGGGTTCCAAATAATTGAAGCATATTCTAACTTCGAACGAACAATGGACGTGTAAAGTACTTTCAGCGTACAAGGATCCTTAAAATTTGAGCCATTTCGCCTAACTAAAGCAAGCATTGAATAAGCTTTTGGAATAATATAATTTAGATGACTAATAAAAGTGAATTTGGAGTCAAAGATGACTCCTAGGTCTTTAATATCATGAGAGCAGTTTAAAGGAAAAATATCTATATAGTATGTTGTTTTAAGTGGATATGGCGATTTAGAAAAAGTGGAAAACATACATTTTTTGTAATTTAGAAACAACCGATTTTTAGTGCTCCATTCGTTTATAGAATTTAAGTCTGATTGCAATAACAAGGCATCCGACAAAGCGTTTATTTTAAGAAAGATTTTTAAATCATCTGCATATAAAAGACACTGAGAGTTTTTAACTTTTGATGAAATATCATTAATAAAAAGTATAAAAAGTAAGGGACCCAAAATACTTCCTTGTGGTACCCCCGAAGAAGCTATAAATGGTCTTGAAACATTATTTTCAATATAAACATGACACACCCTATCCGTAAGATATGAACCAAACCATTTTAATAATTTGGAGTGAAACCCAAGATTTCCTAATTTGTTTAATAAAATCTCATGAGAAACTTTATCATAGGCTTTAGAAAAGTCTGTGTAGATTGAATCAACCTGATACCCCTGTTGAAATGCTGAAATACAATAATCAGAAAATAATGTTAGATTCGTTACCGTTGAACGGCCAGATACGAAACCATGCTGAAAAGGAGAAATTAAACACTTTACAGCGAAAGCTACTTTTCTTTTAACTATAGACTCAATGAGCTTTGAAACAGATGTTAGATATCGGTCTATAATTTTCAATATTATTTTTGTTTCCAGACTTAAATACTGGCGATATAAATGATACCTTCCACTCACTAAAAAATACTCCAGTAGACAAAAATTTGTTGAAAATAAGTTTAAGGGGCTTTGCTAGGGATTTACAACAATTTTTTAACAGGAATCCTGATAAACCATCCGAGTCAGATTTTGTTGTAGTTTTAAGACTCAGAATTCCTTCTATTACATTGTCTACAGAAATATGCAACGATCCCAAGTCAACTAAAGGTGAAACATCACACGTAATATTACCAGAACATATATCTGGAGGTTCAAAATTTGACTCAAAATAATCTGCAAAAAGATTTGCAGTTTCAAGAGCATTTTTAGAGACTTTATCTCTATAAAACATACTAGACGGAATATAAGAGCACTTTTTCTTCGAATTCACATAACTCCAAAAAGCTTTAGGGTTTGACTATATATTCGTTTCAAAGTTCAGAATATACTGATTATAAAGATAGTTATCCAGGAAATTGAATTCTCGCATATAATGATTGCATTTATTAAAAAAAGTCTGTATTATTTTTATTAGCCGCGGCCCATTTTTTATAAAATTTATTTCGTAGATTTTTTAACTTTAATAAGCCAGGAGTATACCAAGGCAGTTTATACTTTTTAATGTGCTTTTTAGGAACGTGCTCACAGCAAATTTTTGATACAATAGATTTAAATATTGAGAAACAATCTTGAGCATTACACAAAACAAACGTATTAACCCAATCTATACCATCAAATAAGCTATTTAATAGATTAAAATCACATGAATTAAAATTAAAATTATTTTCATTTTTAGTTTTACCATCACATCTGAGAAAATTATAAAATTCAATATCAACCGATTTTCACAACATTTTCGTCAGAGCAGTACTCTGTTCAGTTGCGTGAAATTATAGCAACATGTTTCTGAGCAACATTTTTTCACGACAATTTAATTGTACTGCCTGTTTATTACTACGTTAACCATTGGGCTATTGCGCTATTCGAAACAAAAGAAATAAACATGCATATGAACCGAATAGCCTAATATTGAGTTTCAGCATTGCAATATTACTTTGGTTTAAATTTTAGTACAGAAAAATTATAATAATGGGTTAGTATTTGTGTAAGTTTAAATTTTAAATCGCAAGGTTTAAAAATATGCAGTAAGCTAAACGTGTGAAAGAGCGCGAGAGCGAACCGAAAATAAATAACAAAATAAAATTAAAAAAATTTATTTAGCTCCTACAAAATATATTTTGCTTGCAAGTTACAAAGATAAACTGTTAAACAAATAATATTAGTCCATGAATTTCCAATACTTGTTCAACAAAGATATCAATACTTTTGATAATAAGATATGTTACAGAAAAACATGGACCCCCGCTATAAATTTTTTTTTTTCATCTTGTCCCAAGGACTCAATCGAAGCCGGATTGAAGCATTGATCTAAACACACTGTTTAATAAAAAATATCTTACTTACTTCACATCGATATTTTAAAACATTATATTATTGAGATAACAGTGACTGTTTTCAATGATTAAAATAAATGAATGAAATATCGTGAATGCTGTCAATAATTTCCAACTAAAGATTTGAAAAAATGATTGCATTCATTCTTTCAAATCATTGATTGGGACTTGAAATTTTAAATTACAAGCAATGATTTAAAAAAATTAATGCAATCACATTTTCAAATCATTGATTTGAAATTTCAAATCACATTCAATGATTTGGAAAAATGATTGCATTCATTTTGAGTTTAAATCACATGATTTAAAATCACAAATGATTGCATTCTTTTACAGCTCTGCTAGTGGGAGTGCAATCAATACTGCGATTGGAATATATACACTCGGTTCTATTCAACGGGTGATCAGTTTTTATGACAGGTAATCGGTTCGAATGACGGGTGATCGGTTCGTTGGTAATTAGTTAGCTGGTTCGGTTCTAAGTTATTTAGATGTCGGTTCTGGTCTTCGATGACATTTGACGGGGGTTGTTGCATATATTTGTAGCATACTGTTACGTATATTCATACTAGAGATAGGGGTCGTCCATAAACTACGTTACTGATTTTCCGGTTTTTTTTACCCCCCCTCCCCCTGCGTTACTTTTCGTAGTACTTTTCAAAACCCCTCCCGCCCCCCATAAAGTAACGTGACATATGAAATTAATTCATTCGAATGATTATATATTTTGACTAGCTCTGACAATTTTCACTAGTATTAGTGACTGGTATGATTAGTTACATTAAAGGAACAATTGGAAAAAAATGAATAATTAAAATCATCTGTAAAAGCTATTCCATCTGCGATCCAAGATTCGATGCTCTCAATCACTGGGATAGAAGAAGCTGGTAGCTTTGTTGAGGATTCTTCAAAATAGAATTTTTCATCGGATTCTATGTCGACCTATTCAGGTGAATCCTCATTTCTAACGCAAAGAAATTCACCTGGTCTTTGACAAAGTACCCTTAAAGGCTGCACCCGAGCTGCACCAAGTTCTGTGTTTTTGTGTAAATGCTTTCTGAAAATTGATTTATTTAAGTAGTAGTTTTTATTCCGATTTATTGTAAACGATATAATACAAACTTATGGCAATTCATAGAAGTTTTAAAAACAAAATACAAGCCGCAGGTAGGACATGACCTTGAACCGATTTCTTCTTTCTGAGAAGGACAGTACATGTCATACGGTATCTCCTTTGATCACGAACATGCTGGCCTTAACGTCAAAGCCTGTCGCAAAACCAAAGACCCAAATTTTTCAGACGTGTGCTGAGATGGTGAAGGAATACCAAAAGGTTCCTGTGTCAAGGGAAAAGGTGGTGGAAGAAATCGTTGAAACAAAATTTAACCATCAATTTAGACGATCAAACATAAACATGTAAGGTTAAAAATTTTTGAAATGATTGTGTTATTAATTAGAGGTTTTTCGTCGATTTTTTTATTTTTGGTAACGTTACAATATCTAAACCCCTCCCCCCCTACCGTTACTTATTGAAGTGCATTTCAAAACCCCTCCCCCCCCCTAAATTGGTAACGTAGTTTATGGACGATCCCATAGGCGCGTTCAACATTTTTGAGGCACTGGCATGCACGAGCACGACGAACATTTGCACGTTCACGCTCAAATCACAATCGATTTTTTGTAGCAACAGGCTCAGGTTTTTCGTCGAGCTGAATATTGGTATCGTCAATGACACAATAAATTGCGGTTTGCAAATTGACAAAAGTAGTACGTCAAATTACACGCCATCGGTTTTTATATTGCTTTATGTCGAAATCACGAACGCAACATCGTGTCGTTGATTGAAACCAATCAATAAACCAGAATTACTGTATAAAAAGGAATTCTCCGTCTGTACTTACGATACTAACGAAACTGTGGATTTTTTTTTTCATATTAAAGCACACTGTGAGGTGTTTGAATATAGTTGATCCGAAAATGCGATTTTTTTGTGACTTCAGGTTGCGATTTTATCTATGACTGTTTACATCTAAAGGCGCGATATCGCAAAAAAGATAAGCAAAAACAGGATTCAGTGCATTAGCAATTGAAACAGCTACAAACCTTATCACCATACTGCCGTCATAAGGAAGAGTGCGGTATCTAGCATAAAAATCAAAATCGATTTTATTTGATTTTCGTAATGATCGATCAAAATCGATTTTATTTGATTTTCTTAATTATTTTTTATATTATAAAAAAGCCCACATAATAAACACCAGTACATCACAATTAAATTTAGGTTCACCGAGAATTTCGGTGGTTTGAACCCCCTTAAGTCCCCCTCCTGAATCCGCGCCGGCATATAATACGAGATGCAACAAATAATACAGTTCAAGAATAATATGTATAGATGAAATCAGAATCTTTAAAAATTGCAGTAATGCTTTTCTGTGCCAGCATATTATCATGTTCTAATAACTCAATATATTTTTTCCGTGTGCTCTGTTTTTAATATTTTTATTATTATGCACTACATGTTTTACTGAAAATAAAGCCAATAAAGTGAATGTCCTTCTCTGACAAACAAACAAACAACACTCAAACATGTCATTCTGTATCTTACCGATTCCGCAACAGCCCTCTAAAACAATCCTCCCTCCAAGCCAATGTTGACCTTTGCACATATTGTTTTTAAGTATTTCCTGTGCTAGTTGCTCGTCCTCAGCTTTATTGCCAAATAAATCAGAATTTATTTGCAACAAAAACGAATTAAAATGTTCAATAAATTTTTTTAAGTATGCTACGCGCTGACATGCTTCAAAGGAGTTGATATCCTCGAATATTGCTATATATAGCTCAACCTCTGCAATGTTGCCAGTGCCTGTTGAATTTTGAACATTTCAAAGGAATCCTAAATGACATCCATTTAAAGGCAGACATATTGGCTTTGAAGCAAAACGAACGTGATGCGCATTTTTGTTGCCATTTTATTAAATTTGAGTCCTTAGTGCAGGCTATAAAAGGACTGCGTACGACAGACAGAGTGCAAAAAAAAATTATAGAAAAAATCGCAATGAAAATAAAAAAGCCGAAATCTATTAAAAAAATTATAAGTTAATCCCTTGTGGAGTATTTTTGTGTTTGTTTACAAGACAAATTGTTGCCACGTGAGTCAATTGAGGCGTTTTATTTAGGAACTTCTTGGGACTGCAAATATTTTTTTCATCTACTAACGGATATGGTTTGAGTTTTACGGACATGGTTTGAGTAGTTGATTGTTTTGTGTGTGTGTGTGTGTGCGTGTGTTTTAAAAGCGGCATAAAATACAATTGTTGCCAATAAAAACAGCTGTTAAGTGTTACCTTAATGATAGGGTTCAAGTGACCCATTTTTTTGTTATTGTTTTGTTATTGTTGTGCATTTATTGACCATTTAAATGCCATTTGTTGTTAACCAAATATTATATTAAAGATTGACATTGGAGTTGATACATATATGAGGTCATTTAAATGAAATCAAATGCTTGTGAATTGTGAGTGAGTAGAAAAGGGAAAGGTTTTGATTTTATTTTTGTATCATCTGAGTGATACTTGAAGACATACAGTATTGTTCGTAAACTAAGCAACCGTTTCATGGTATAAATTCAAAGTCTCATGATAGTTTTGTTTACAAAGTTTTTAAACTTCAATTATTTTTTTATTATTTTATTATAAGTAAGGTTTATAAGGAAAATAAAAACAATTAATTTTCAATAGTACTAAGGAAAAAATATTTACAAAAAAACTTAAAACTCTATATTCAGCTGTTCGTAATCTAAGCAACTTTTTAATGTTTGGTGTAATATCCCTTGTTTTTTATAACTTCTCGACATCGTTTTGGCATAGACTCAATTAACTGTTTAAGTGTAGTTTTACTAATACGGAACCATTCTTTTTTAAGGCCCAAAAGTAGTTCATTTTTATTTTTAAATCGACAGCTGCCGATCTTCCTTTTGAGTATTCCAAATAAATTCTCAATTGGGTTTAAATCTGGCGATTGGGCCGGCCACTTCATGACTTGGACCCGCTTTTTTGTAAACCACTCTTTTACAAGCTTTGAGGTGTGTTTAGGGTCGTTGTCGTGCTGAAACTCCCAACGCAGCGGCATTTCCCATTCGGCGTATGGGAGCATATGGCTTTCTAAAATGTTTCGGTATACAAATCGATCCATTTTTGTATCGATCTCGATGAAGGGTCCTACTGCTGTTCCAGAAAAACAAGTCCACACCATGACATTACCACCGCCATGCTTTACTGTACCACGACAGTAACGGGGATGTAACCGCTTTCCTCTGGGTCTTCGGACGTGAATATGCCATCGGAATTAAACAAGTTAAATTTAGACTCATCGCTAAATAATACTGAATTCCATTTTTCGGGTGTCCAATTGAGATGTTGTGTTGCAAACTCAAGCCTAAAATTACGGCAAAGTTTAAAATTCGTTACAGGGTCTTGGAATTTCAAAACTTACCTTTTTTTAAATGTTTCTTGGTTAAAATTGGTTTCTTGGATGGTCTGTATCTTCTTAGGCCATTTTCTAAGGCACGTTTCCTTACTGTGCTAGAACTTATATTTAAGTTAAGATCCTGAACAATTTTTTTTGATGACACAAAAGGATTTTTTTTAATAAAACGAACGATTTGTTTGTCCTCTCTGTAATGAGTTTTTCGTGGTCGACCTTTAGAATAAATTGTATTTACCGACCCAGTCGCTTTATATTTTTTTATAAGTCGAGAAATTATTGACTTATTAATATTAAATCTTTTGGCAATCGAAATTTGCGACTCACCATTTTTAAAAAAATTTATAATTTTCTCTTTTAGATCTTGTTTATATTGTACACGCGGCTTCGTAAAAAAACCAGATCACGAGATGACGATCGAAAAGCAACTAAAATATTTAATGATTTACACTTGAAAAATAGAAAAATGTTGAAAAGAAAGTGAAAAAATACCGTTAGACCTCTTATTTTGAAGGTCACTTAGCAGCGACGGAAAAAGTTGCTTACATTACGAACAGCTTTTTATGGAGTATATTCGTTTGACTATTTGTAATATTCTATTTTTAGACTAGAGCATAATTTTGTTATTGTTGGCTTATAGGTGGCTCATCAAGTAATTACAAAAATATGGGCCATTCCACATAAAATCATATACAAAGGCGTAATTAGAACTTGAATGCAATTCAAAAATCGGTTGCTTAGTTTACGAACAATACTGTATTTTGTTGATATACAAAAATTTAAGAAAACTTGAAGTTTTGAAAAATAAAAAAGAAAATATTTTAACCCATAAGCGTTCGCAAGATATTAACTTTTCGCATTGCAGTTTGCTTATGATTGGCTGACCTTATATTATTGTGCACAAGAAAACGACAATTATTTTTAATAATTAAAAATTGCTCAGGGTTCAAGGTGAAAAAAACACCAAAGGAAATTTTTTGAAGTGTTAAGACTATACACTGGGGAATGAGTTTGGGCGTAATAACTTTATGTATTGAGCTGGTGCCAGCCTAGAAATATGTATTGACTATTAAAAAATTTTGGAAAATATTTCTAAGTTGCTTTCTAAACTATATATCAGCAATTACATTTTAAACGTACCGGCCTTAAGGAATGACATCTGCGATTTGGGTAAAATTTTGCATGGAGAATATACTGTACGCCCATTCCACGCGTAACGCAACACATTTTTTTCAAAAATTGACCTTATGGCTTTCGATTTGTCTTCTTTTTCGGCTATAGGTTCCTATTAAAATTCTAAGAACATAAGTTCACTTATTTTTTTTATCGCCATTTCAGGCATCGGTGGAGCTTTCAAACGAGACCATTTCAAAACTAATTAACAAACGCGAGAGAGCTTTACGAATGGGCTATAATAAAGGAGTCTACAATACGTTAACGGTTTTGCTCAAAAGAGTCTTTTGAGACATCAACTCAGGTCAAAATTTAAAAATGTGCAAGCTATAACCGGCACACAAAAGTTACACAGTTTTATTCCCATCAATAATAGGGAGAATAAAACTCAACGATATTCAGCTTCAAAGGATTTTTTAATACATCAGCTGATCAAACCATCATAACTTTTTTGTTTTAAGACTGATTTCAATACTTTTTGGTATAAAATCAGTTAGAATTTAATAATATTCAAATGGCAATCTTGAAACAAAATTTTGTTCACCTTTTTACAAATAAAAGTAAAAAAAAAATTAAAAATATTTTTTTTCGGTATTTACCAGTTTTCTCTACCAAGGTCAAGTGTAAGGTCATCGAGACCTATGAATAAAATGTTGGTCCTTATAAGACAAACCATTTTGCAGATTCAATTTTGCAAATATCTTTACCGTTATGAAATTTATAGGCGATAAATTGCCTCAAAATGATAAGGTATGTGCACAAAAATTGAACTTGCGAAAAAACATATAAAAGCTCCATGATAAAATTGTGTTTGACTTAAAGGCAACATTCTTCTTCAAATTTAAAAAATAAAAAATCGAAAAAATTAGGCGTTTTTTGAGAAATTAGCAAATAAATTTTTTTTTTATATATGTTGGCAACCCTAAAATCCAAAAACTTAAATTTATATATTTTTACCAGAAACTACTTTCTAATACCTTTCTAACAGTACCTCGTTTATAAAAATTGGATTAAAACTGACGTAGATACAATTAATTAAAATTTTTCCAATTCTGGCGTTTTCGGACGATTTGCAGAATTGAAAGGTCAATAACTTTTTAACGAACGGCGATAAAAAAAAAGTAATTGAACTTGTGATCTTAGAATTTTAAAAGGAGCCTATAGCCCAAAAATAAAACAAATCGAGAGCTATGAAACGGACCCGTTTTGCGTTATGCTTGGAATGGGCGTGTAGGAAATATAAAACTTAATTTGGAGGAAAAAAGTTTGGCGTAATTTTTGGCAGAATAACAGGGTGCATAAAGTATGTGGGAAAAATAAGTTTCCAACGGAGCAATGTAGATAAAAACCCGTGTAGTGTTTGTTTATGAAATTAATGATCTTAAGGCTTATAAAGAAGAAAAAAACATAAGCAAAATATTTTATTCAATACTTTTTTTTAACGTAAATTAAAAAAAAAAATTTTAATGTGTAAAAAATAAGTTTCCAAGACGTTCAATAGCCACAATGGCCACCATTGCGCATGCTCATTTGTCCCAATCGGTTCTGCATGGTATTAACCAGCTTCAAACAATCTTCAGACGTAAAATTGTTCCAGTTTTTTATCAAGCTGTCTTTCAATTCGCACAAGGTTTGTGGTTTTTCCTCTGCCACTCGAATTTTGAGCATTGCCCACGCATTCTCTATTGGAGAAAGGTCTGGACTTTGTGGTGGCCATGTTAAAAGTTTAATATTGTGTGAAGAAAGGTATTCAGATACTTTTTTCGCAGTGTG
Source organism: Dichetophora obliterata (assembly GCA_963920525.1). Classification (NCBI taxonomy): domain Eukaryota; kingdom Metazoa; phylum Arthropoda; class Insecta; order Diptera; family Sciomyzidae; genus Dichetophora; species Dichetophora obliterata. Next base: position 89,366,577 of record OY986439.1, on the reverse strand, counting down.
AATAGGCGCATTATCCTGCTGGAGTATGAAATCCACACCTATTAAGCGTCTGCCTTCAGGAATGGCAGTGTCTTCCAAAATTTTAAGATACAACGAAGCGTTTACTTTTCCTTCTAATATAACAATTTTTCCAGGACCACATGCTGAAAGGCATCCCCAAACCATTAGACCCCTTTCTACAGTCTTAACAGTTGGAAGAGTGCATCTGTAAGAAAGGCTCTCATTTGGTTTCCGCCAAACATAAACCATGCCATGTGAGTACTTCAGTCTTATCATCGACTCATCCGTCCATAGTATGTTATGCCAAAATTCTCGAGGTTTTAGAACGTGTTCTTCATAAAAATGCAATCTTTTCATTCTATTTAATTTGCTTACGAAGGGAACTTTACGAGCAACCCGACCGCGTTTGCCTTCTTTGCGTAACCTGTTACGAATGGAGTAAATCGATGGGGCTACCTTGCCCTCCTTGAGTAGCTGTGCTCTGATTTTTGGCACCGATTTTAAGGGATCGGCTTCAGAAATCTGCAAAATTCGCCGATCAATTCTGGACGTTGTAACTTTTGGGCGCCCTGGTCTTTCCTTTCGAGACACCCGTTTCTCCGACTTATAGGCATTAATCACCTTACCAATAGCAGTGTGCGATTTTTTAAATATACCCGCAATGTACCTGTTGGTGTGTCCATTTTCATGTAAATTAATGATTGTCCTACGTTCTTCATCAACTAGTTGCTTGAATTTAGCCATATTTCTTTAAAAAAATCACTTATTTTATCTAAAGTAATTCATTTTTAGAACATACTCACGAAAATTAATAAATAAAATAAATTACCAATATTTTTATTTTAAAATATAGTAGTATACGTCACAGAGTTTATTTTTCATTTATTTAACCGAAAATTTTCTATTTTGTTTGCCTTTTTTATTTAAATAACTGAAGAAACCCACATGGAAACTTATTTTTTCTACTATGAAACTTCAATCTAGATTAATCATTTGCACCACGTGTATAGAAGAAACGAGCATTGCTTCTCAGAATTTGCATTGTACCTCTCTCACAACGGTACTGCTACAGTACAGTCAAAAAAATTAGTAATTAAGTTTTTTACGAGCCTAAAAAAGTCATTGGAAATAATGAAAAGGTCTGGCAACTTATTTTTTCCACCTACTGTATATCTTAAGCCAGCTAATGATATTACTGAATATTTATATTAGGCTGGAGCGTACATTTTTTTATTTTTTAACATCACCGGGGTTGGAAACGTTGTGAATAGATCTGTCAACAGTACAGAAAAAATTTCATCGCGAACAGGTATGATCTTGAGTCTCCTTTTTTCTTTTTAAAATTCCCCAATAATATATTAAAAAAAAGAATAGGGTTTTTATACTAGTCACAATTTTTTCAGGAGCTAAATCAAAGTCGAATTACTTTAAATAAACAAGATTTTTCTCTGTGCAAGTAGCAGTAATGAAAAACACAGCTCTTTGCCAATCAACATTTTTATGATCACCCAGACATCACCACGAGAAGATAGCTGGTACTTCGAAATCCACTTTTTTTTAGTTTTTTTTAATTATATTATCATTAATTTTTGTATTTTTTTAATCGTGTTTTTGTTTGTATTTTATTTTAAATTTTTTTTTGTCTTTTTAAAAATTTTTTAAATTATTTTTAATATTTTTTTTATTTTTTTTCTTCAAACTTTTTTAAAAACCTGCTTTTGTCTCAAATTAGGTAGAGTTGTTCTAGAAGAGAAAGAATTGAATTCTGGCTCTTAAAAGTCCGTCCCTTTCATCATTGCCGCAGACAACAGAAGAAGCTTCGGTAACCAGTTTTACGCACCTTTCAACTGCTTGGGAATGACAAGGGAAATCCAACTCATTTAAAGTTGCAGTTGAGTTGCCTGCCAATTCATTTAAATCAATGCAAGACATCTTGCTAAAAAGTGGAGGATCTATTAGCTTAAGACTCTGCCAGTATAACATTTCAATATAATCCTCAGTGGTAAAGTTTATTGTTGGTACTGCAAAAATGCGTACTTCATTTTGAGGCGTTGTCATATTAGTACTGCAAAAATGCGTACTTCATTTTGAGGCGTTGTCATATTAGCTCTAGTCTTCAGTATACGTCTCAAAGCAAGTTTCCGTATATATATCCTATCGTCAAAAAGCATAGTCACCAAAAAAGCATAGTCCGCAAAAGCATAGCTCCATATTTGCATGAAGGTGTACTTTTGATTTGAAAGCATGTCGGAGCATATACCTGCACAACAAATTGAGCCAATGTGCGAAGATTTTTGGATGGATTTAATTGAGAGACATACAACCTAAGTATTCGACTGGCTGTGGTTAGCCATCGAGAATGATATACTTTCCCAGATTCTGCATTAGCTAATTTGAAAGACAAATTACTGCTAGAAATTTCGACTGTCATTTCATACAGATACTTTTGGTTTGAACTAAGGTCTGGGATATCTATGTGTGGTAATTCGGACAAGATCGGTTGGAATGAAACCACTGAAAGTGCTTCGGAAATTTGAATTTGTTTTTCTATTGTACGTGAGTTCGCATTTGAACCAACTGTTCTGCCATCTAATTTTAAAAATAAATGACGTAACGGCAATTCTTTGGAGTGCAACATACATATGAACCATTGTAATAGTTTCATCAGTTCCATCTCTAGTAATCTTATAACTTCGCCATTTGAGCCCGTATTCAGAACAGTTCCATCACAACCGATCACTGTTAAATTTGCAATATTTAATTTTTTATTTGAAATAAATTCTAATAAAGTATTTTTTGTTTCAACGGCTGTGCCGTCAGTTGCTGTGAAGTGACCAGTATATTTCGAACCTGGTTCTGAAAGAACTACTATATATTCCTCCAATACAGTTCTTCAGGAAATTGGATCTCTTATTTTCATTTATGTAATAGTTTGGTCCTTTCTGCCGTCAAAGTAAAGTCCCAGAACTTTTTGACTTTGTGTTGGTTGTAAAACTTGAATTGCTGCGCATGCTGCCGTTCTTGTTTTTCGTATTTTGCTTCGATCGACCACCAACGGGGAATCATCAGAAGTAACCATTTTTAAGTCCTGTAGGGTTGAACTGACTATTATTTCAGCTGCTCGATCAGAAATGCCAAATCTGTCACAAGCTAAGGTTACATTAGAATAAACTACTTTATTTTTTGGAAGAGTGTCTTCTTAATAACCTGAGATGCACTTTCATCGTCGGCAGTATCATTTTCGGAATCATCCGTATCTATATCTATATTTGAAGCAGTATGGAAAGAACAAATAGAAGTGGTATAAAAACTAGTAACAGTAAATGAACCAGAAGCTTTATTTTGAGCATAGATAAGTCGTTTCTGTTCAGCTTCTTTGCTATGATTTTTCTTTTGTATATTTCTCGTTATATTTTTATCTATTGCACCAATAACCATATTTCGTGGACCTCTTTGGTCTAACAAGAAAGGTCTTTCTAAAATTGGAACTTTATTTGTGCAACAACAATTATAAAAATTCTCGTTCTTGCAGCAACATATGTCGAAAAGTGTGTTTTTGAATTCTTTTCTAAAGATTTGAGCTTTAATAGTGCATTCTGGTTTTGTTGATGACTTCTTCAAGTTTTGAGTTTTAGGATGGAACTTATTTTCAACGTTTTTATAAGGAGTGATGCTTTCTCTCAAATTAATATGATTTTATTTACCATCTTCTTTGAAATAAAATCAACGGTTTGGTGCTTACCAGATATTTTAGAAGATTCTCTAATAAGCTCGGAGTATTTTGATATATAGTAAGCAGGAAGTCGATTTTCCATTAAATCAGACGATTGTCCAAAAATTGGGCGATTGAGAAAATTACGCGTATTTGGCATGTTCCTAGTTATAAAAACTCTCAACGCAACACCAAATAGACTGAACTTTTGAGCTATAAAATTTTATTTGCTGCAAAATTATTCCAATTTCTTATCGATTGTCAAGCCTACTATGATATTAAATTTGATTCGTTTCATGTCAGAAGTAGTTTTTTGAAGGGATACTTCTTTGGCAACGATTTGTGACTCCATGAAACTACATGTGAATTATTTTGAAGCATACGAAAGTGATTTCCGAGTTTCATTTTTAACCGCTTATCGGAGTAATATGAAAATTTGTGAAGAGGAGTTTTCGGTTGCGTGTTTTGACTTGATCGATTTTGCTCTATCTCAAACACCAGAGGACGCTGTAGTACAAATAATATAGAATATAGGCTATTCCTTAACCGCACATCCGATGAGCATCAAAATTTGTATTGTTAAAAGTAAAAAATTTTAAAAACAGTACCAAATTTTGAAAAAGAACACAATTTTTTAGATATGTCAAATTTTGAAAAAAAGTATGAACTTTTAAAAAACTTCAAATCTAGCAAAAGTAAAAAATTTAAAAAATTGCCAATTTTCGTGATCATATGACTATCCCACTCCTAATACTGCATTCGCATCAAGTGGGCCACATACACTTTTGCTTGCTACTTTATTGAAATTTTCAAATAAAAAGTGGAACAAAAGATGAACTTCGAATTGGCTGAAACTTTAAAGATATGATATTTTTATCCACTCACAACTTTTGCACCCCTGGTCATGTTTAAAATCCTTTTTTTTTCCCCACATACAATCGTACTCCACCCTGATATATATTGCGTAAAAATAATAATAACTTTTTTTCGGGTGCTATCATGATAGAATAATAACCATCAAGACTGTAATATCAATGATATTCATCAATATCATATCATAACATGACTGAAATAACATAAAACAAAACTGTAGGTATTAAAAAGGGAATATTTTGTATGCATATTTTGTATTCTTTTTTTTTTTTGAGATTTCTCTCTTTCTCTTTCACTAAAACCTCTATTGTTCTTCATTTTAAGAAATTACACCTCTGTAGGGGAGCTAGGGGAGCTAGGGGTTACAAAGTTTGGAAAAATTGATATATTTTGAAATATTTTTAACTTTTTCAGATTACAACAAGAATTTATTATAGACCCAATATTAATTCAAGATATTAAAAAAAGTTATGAGAAAGTTTGTTATTTTTTTTAAGAAGTAACATCTTGCCCCGTTTTTGGGGGCCATTAAAATATAACCCAGCGGAAATTTTGGAGTCAATTGGAAAATCCAACTAGTTAATTTCTAGTACAGTTTGCACTAGAACAGTTCACTTTGATTTTAATTTTTTTTCTTGTCAACATTTTTTCTGAAAAAAATAAATTAAATATGAACACTTGTCGCGGCAAGTTTGAGGAAAGTTAACAATAAATTCAACAAAGGTAAAGTTTTGCATCATATTTAAAAAAATAACTACATAAAGTTAAAGAAATGCATCATCTTAATACATGCATATATAAGAAATAAATGCCTCTGATGTTTGAATACTTTGAAACCACTTTACGATCTACTTTACGACCTTATCATAAAGTACCAGTTCGGAAATGTTCATAATGTAACTAGTTCAAATTCAGGGAATAAGGAAATTTTTTGGGTACAATTGTCTTTTCCTATGACATCAATACGTAAAAAACGTCAGTTCAATCAATGTTAAAGGGTATTGTAGAGGGACCAGTACTGGTCCTTTTTGGAAATAGTTCAGAACTATATCAAAAATGGTCCAATTTTCTGAAAGGAAATATCAAGATCGAAAATAAATCAAATCGGATGATGATCACGCACGGTGAGCTTGAACTGAGTTTAAATAAAATACTCTATGATTGCAAATTTTCCGCCGAAATTCCTTTTTACAGTGCTTAAGCATCAGAAAAAGCTCAAAATTAAAATCATCTGTCGATATCTTTTTGAAATAACTAAATTTATATATTTTTTTTAGAAAATCGAGTTTTTTGAGTAATCCATTTTCAGTATAGTTATAAATGTTTTACAATACGTCACTAGGAGACTGAAATTTTAAGTAGGATGGCAAATCTGACGAATGGCAGCATCTTCTTGACATATTAACTTCCCGTTCCTTCCTCTTCTTGATCATATTGCGAAAAAAATCAATGTGTAAACCAAAATTGTTTATTATTGATAGCATCGTTGCTATGCAGTTAAAAAATTTAAATTATTATTAAAGTGTAGTCGATTAATATATAATTTACTTTCAACATGTCTTATCAAGCCCATCTGCATGAACAAAATTGGCATAAAGTGTGTTTTTTGTGTAACCGAAAAGGTCATCTTCGAAAAATCGACTGCGAAATGGCGTGCAGCAGGAGAATTAAAAGAGCAAGCTTAAGATTTTTAACTGCATTCATCCACTGTTTTTATAGACTAAGGAAGGACAAGAGTTTTAAGATATCATTCAATCTCCGTAATTACATCTAATGCTAGGTGTTGTGAATTCAATTTTATCTCATATTTTATAAGACCATGAAAAGGATTCGATAGTCTGGTTTGAAGCTCTCTACGGAAGTCGTGAAATTCTTTTAACTCATGGTAAAGCAGAATTCAAGGAAAATTCTTGTAAAAAACTGCTGAAGAAAGTGGGCATCCTACGTAACATAAAAAATGTAAGTCTGAGGAAATATGTTCAATTGTTCAGTGCCTTTAAGAATGCAGTATTTTCAGGCTTTGGAATTAATTTACAAAATTATTGTAAAGACCACACATAGCTCTTTTAAAAAGAGCTATCTGTACTTAGAAATAAGCATCACACCTAAAGTTCAAGCGGTATTTTAGTAAACCGGCCATGAATTCGGTTCCCTTCAATTTTTAAAAGTAATCTGGGACATAAATAAAATTTCAACTACGCATGCTAGTTGCGGAGAAAGCCTTTTATGAACTATTGTTCATGTCAATATAATAGTTCGCACATATGGTTGTATGTATATAATATACAATACTTAAACTACATATTTATAAAACAGTGTTATTCAGCCCTATTCCAGAATCCGTCGTAGCGTAAATTTTCTTTCGGATTCGTAATGAAGTATTCTACAATCCGAATCGAATTCGAACATTCTTACATTCGTAGCATTGCAACTACACATTCCGAACGTATCAACTTTTGACAGCTGTTTTTCGGATTTTTTCACGAAAGCCTTGCCTCGACGGATTTGCTTATGACAAAAGAAAACAATTAAATTTTTATAGAGTTAGGTCGTAAAAAAAAACTTATAATTAATTTTTGGTTAATCAAGTTAAATTGTTTTTGTATAAACCTGTGAATGTGTTAGTTGAAATTTATTTAGTGCATTTCCTACGTTTCGTAATCCATTTCCAAAGGGTTGATGGAATCTTGCAATATTCTTCGACAAATTTTTATAGATTCTCTATGTGAGAAATCTTCCTTTTATTGTGCGAAAATTGCAATTGCAATGAGATCCATTAAAAATCACAGCTAAAAAATACAATGTTGATCAAAAACACTTCAGTTTTTCAATTTTTTCTTTTATTTATTTATCTGCTGTTGAAACCAGTTGTTTTCGAACTCCCGAAAGTAAGTTCGAAAAGGGGAAGTTTCGTTCGGATTTTGGATTAGCAAATTTGTCGTATTCGTAGCGTAGCTTTACGTTCGGAAATTCATTACGACGGATTCTGGAATAGGGCTGATTATGTTTTTACTTCTATTTATTAATGTCTAATGAATTTTCAACATTGGAATTATGTATTGAAATTAAATTTTGATCTTTTTATGATGCTTAAGCGTTATAAAGAGGAATTTAATCGGAAAATTTGCAATCATAGATAATTTAATTTAAATTCAGTTCAAGCTCAGCGTGCACGTCTACCTTCCATACAAAATTACTTTATCAAAATGGTATAATCGCTTTAAATTCCTCAAATGAGCTTTGATATTTAATATCCACTTTAAGTATGAAATTCAACAAAATCGAATTAAAACCAATCCTACCTCCCATACAAATTGATTTCATCAACATTTTAAAATCTCTTAAAATGTCACAAAATTTAATTTAGGTACTTTAAATTCTTCACATAACCTTGCAGAAAATTCGACCAATTCTTAAATAGTTCTGAACTTGTTCTTAAAAGGACCAGTACTGGTCCCTCTACAATACCCTTTTACATTGTTCGAACTGACGTTTTTTACGTGTTGATGTCATAACAAAAGACAATTGTACCCAAAAATATTACTTTTTCCCTATATTTAGACTAATTCTAATATGAACATTCCTAAACTGGTACTTTTTGCTAAAGTCTTAAAGTAGATCTTACAGAGGTTTTAAAGTCTTCAAACGTTGGAGGCATTTACTTCTTATCTCTTGCATATATAAAAAAAAGGCGTGCATCATGTAAGCAATGATGCATTTATTTTATTTTATGTTGTTACTTTTATTAAATATAATGCAAAAACTTACCTTTGTTGAATTCTTTAAATTGATTTTCCTCCAGCAGTATGAAAATGAAAAAAACTGTCACAACATATGTTCAGATTTTACCCAGCAGTCGTACGTATCGATGCTTTAGTAATAATTCAGCGATGTTTTTGCTATCAACCATCGATACCTTTTTGTATGTAGCTTCATATATTTTTAAACATTGCATGTCATACGAAAGCTATCGATGCTTTGGCGATACAAAAAAACTATATAAAAAACACAAATGTGTTGCTTTTTTGCTTCCATGGAAGGTGTGGGGGAGACAATATGGATCATTCTAAAATTAAAACGATGTGTGAAAAAAACACAAATTCTATCATCTCACAACACAAATCATCAAAATAAAATCAATTTTGCTGACATCAAACAACTAAAGAATCACAACAAAATGCTTACTAATGCTTCCAAGTAGGTAAGAAAATCTCAAAATAAACATTTCTGCTACCACAATTCTTCCACAATAATCGGAATATAATCAGTTTATAAATTTGCCCCCAATGCCTTTTGAATAAGTAACAACAATTATTAAAAGGATATTTTATTTAATAATTATAATAATTCATAATATTTATAACACATTTCAATTTCAAAATATTTTTTTATAACAGCCCTATTCTGGCAAATTAACAAATTGTAAACCAGTATTTTGAATATTTCTATGTGTTTGTTGTAATTTTTTGATTTCAAAACAAAATTTGAAGCTCAAAAATAAAAAATTTTGATAATAATTGTCAACTGCTTTTCAGTTATTGACAATTTCATTAACAAATTTTGATTTTTGAGCTTAAAATTTTGTTTTGAAAACAAAAAACACATTGAAATATTCAAAATACTGGTTAACAATTTGTTAATTTGCCAGAATAGGGCTGTAAGTCATTTTTTGTCACAAAGCTAAAATTTGTTGAAGTATTTTCTTCGCAACATTTATTTCAAAGGCTGTTTTGGTTTGATTCTTACAAGCTTCCAAAATTTTTAATAAAGTATTCAAAATATAAAATTCTCACCACTGATACCTCAAAGCTGATTTAAAGAGCACTTTGGCATTAATGTTAATGTGATTTTCAAAGCAACGATATCCATTTTTGCTGCTGGGTATTTAATTTTGTCAGTAAAACTTTTAACAGTAAAATAATATAAAATAATATCAAAAGTGATATGCTCTATGCTGAAGGTTTTTTTAATTTCTTAGCTAGTACAAATTGCGATAGAAAAGAACTATTTGGTTTTTCCAATTGACTGCAAAATAACTGCTGGGAAGTTTTGATATTTATCATGCATTCTAAGTTTGACATTTCTTCCAATCAAATAAGAACTTCACCTACCTCTCATACGAAATGACGTAGTGGCTGCACTTGTTTAATTTGATAAAAGCGAATGCAGTTATTTTGCAAAAAGTATAATCGTTTCTAAAAAGCAGTTCATATTAAAAGAAAATCATAATAAGATGACAAAAGAACACAACAACATAAACTTTATTGCATAGGACATGTATAGGAATTTTTTTGACACATTTTTTATGGACACAAAAATATTATTTTCAACACTTTATCTGATAAATTTTTAAGTCGTTCGAACAACAATAACCTGAAGTTTAAGGTTTCATTAAAAAATTTTGCACAAAAGACTATTTTTTAAATAAAAATTTTATATAAAAATACTGAAAAATTGCGATTCTCCAATGCGCTGGAACGAAAGCCAAAAAGTTAAGTTGGACAGCTTGTAACTTTTGAACTAGTACACTTAGGGCCGCTTTCTCAATGTCCGGTTAGTCAAGCTCTTAACCAGGAGTTAGCTAACCATATGATAGCTAAAAAATAATATTTATTTCACCAAGTCATGGTTAAGCAACCGTCAGTTTTTTTGTAATTTTTTAATCTTGTCAGCTGTTCCTTCGATTAGCAGCTAACCGAAACCACAGCTTGTCATTAACTTAATCAGCACTTAACTGACAGTTAAGCCTTAACCGAACATTGAGCTTTTTGGCTAACTGCTGGTTAAAGTCCTGATTAGTGCTTAACCGGACATTGAAAAAGCGGCCCTTAAAGTTTTAATTTTGTTTGCTAGTGACGCAGAATTTTTTTACCTTAAAACCGGTATCGAAAAAAGTTCGTAGCTTCCTTTTGTTTTTTTTTAATTTTAAGTCAAAAACTCAACACAATACCCCTTTGCGCACCGATGGCCTTATCTTATTTACTTTGAATAATTTGCGTGAACCAACTAAATAACATTAAGCTCTATGAAATATTACAATAATTATGTATATTTAAACTTGTTGTTGTTGCAACTTGCTGCTTCATTAACTTATTTGAAGATAAAGATAAAGACTTATAAAAAAACACAAAATTTGTAAAAAAAAATTTTTAATTTATATCCCAATAAAATAACTGGAATAATAACTTGTTACAAACATTCTTCATGGGTAGCACTGTGAGAATTTTTGATCGATGAGAGGAAAAACTCTGAAATTTTTTTTTTGAGGAATTTGTGAGAAAAAATGCCACACCACTGCTTTGGACACACACTGGTTTTCTTAAATCAAGAACATTATTTATTTTCTCACTTAGCTAGTCAAATAATTGTGCTAACACAAACGCATTAAGACACAAAAAAAAAAGCACACACACCGCACCACTTAAATCGTTTTCCTCAAACCCAACAAATAGCTCATACCTCGGAAAGGAAAAATTAACATGCAGTGCTTGGCATAGTTGTAGGAATATTTTTGCATTTGAAAAAGAAAACCACATTACAATCATGTTACCCTTCAGCCTTGGCCTAACTTGAGCTTGTAGTGGTCGTGAATCTTAACAATGGCCACAAATTTGCGAGCATCAGTGTTTGTATCTTCATTACGCGTACATTATTGCCACGCTCTGTATGAGATGCTTTTGTCTGGTGGCTGATGGTTTGCTCTAAATGCGTTTAGTCTGTCTGGAAGGACGCCAGCATTCCGCCTGTATTGACTGCTTGTACACAAAATGGAGATTAACTTTTCGAAAATTTATGGTTTTTAGCACATTAGAGACAAGACAGACAGTATTGCAGCGAAGTAGCATCACCTCATCTACAGCAAAAACAAAAGTAATTTTACGATTTTATGATTTTATAATAAAATAACCGCCATCAAGCACGCTCTTGCTGTTGTTGTTTAGACATCTTGAAGTACTTCTGCTGTCGAGCTTCTTTAAAATCCAACCGGAAGTGAAAACCAGTCATACCTCTTTGCGGGCACGATTCTAGAGAACTTCTGAACTTTACTTTACAACTGCTGTTGTCCAAAACGTCAAAAAGTCGTTAAAAAATTTTGTGGCTAAGAACATTTTATGCGTTAAAATTATAATGAACTTCCTTCCGGCTTTTATGCTGCATGAATTTTATGGCAAAGCTGAGTAATTTTTTTAATGTTTAATGCTGTTTTGAGTGTGTATAAAATGAAGGACTGTGTAAAGGCGCTCATTAATGTGCTATTATTTATAAAGGTAGCCTATATTCCTTGATAGCTACTTCTAAGCCTAATGAATTTCCATGCATTAAGCTCTATGCTCAATGAAAGGGTGCCATTTTATAATTAAAATGCTATAAAAAATGCAACATTTTAGGCACATTTAAACATTTTTCACCCTAACTTTATAACATTTAAATGTTTCTTCTTTCCTTTCTTACTGCTTCGCATTAACATAAAATGTAAATTTTATTATTTAACAATATGCGGTGCAGATAGATTTTCCATATAATTTACTGCTCATAAAACCGCAGCTATGATCACCATCAATATCAACCTCAACCTCCACCACCACCATCATCGTCATCGGCATCATCATAACATTTCAGCCAGAAAACAACATAATAATTCATAATGCATTAACATCGACATACCACAAGCATTTATACATGCTTTGGTAGAAGACGAATAAAAAAAAATCTTGCCTACGGAAGCAACACTTTATAAAAATTCATAAATGCAAACATAAATTTTCATTTGAATGTTTTTGCTGCTGCTGTTCGATAGAGACTCTGCCTCATAAATGCAGGCACAAAATTCTTACGAACCAGTCGAAAAGAAAAGTCACATCCTTGCCGCATCCTTCTTGTTGCATCGAACAGAAAGTACGTAAATTATCACGGTATATTGCGAAAAGCTTTTAGAATCGTTCGCCTTCTCAATCGCGCAACACATTACAAAAGATTACACTTTCGCAGGAACATGAATTCGAAATGTCGAAAATATGTTAGGCATTTTGTGCGGCGGCATGACAACTTAATGTTGTGTGCGGTTTAAGGCGCTTAAGAAAACTCTGTGGAAGGAGTGCGGTATGGAAGATAGTTGTAACGACAGTCAAGAAATGTTTAAGACCCATAAAATCGTCCAGTTGTTATAAGTGTTTAAAATTAAAGTGAATACATATATTCACTTCATTGCAAATGTCCAGAGAGTTGAAAAGACAAACCTTTTCAACCAATCTGAATTTTTATAAAAATAAATTTTATTTTTGATCTTAAGTCCAGTTTTTCTTAAGAGCTAATACCACTTTAAAATCATTAAAATTAGTATGTTTTTTTAGAATTTTTGCACGCAAGGAAACACAATTTATGTAAAATATGCATACGGACTTTTATCACTTAAGCATATTATATAATGTAAAAAATTGTTACACCCTTTTTTTAAGTAGTGATGGCCAATTTATTATGTCTCGTCTACGTGACCAGCGTTTATATGATAATGTCTGCTTGTGTATATCTTGCATACCTACATAACAAATTGGGTTCTTTTTGAATAGATACATCAAAAAGGTCTTCCAACGGACCCAGAAAATTTAAAGAAAGTTTTCATAAATAAAAATATGTTAAAAATTATATATCTGCATTCGCATACACATTCAATGCAGGTTTGGCACCTACAAAGATCTCATGCTAACACAAAAACTACTATTGCTCCTAACTCTCACGCTATCACGAACCCATCGTCCAAAACCAGCCTAACCCGCCAAGTGCTTTAAACTTATTCTACCATAACTGTTGTGGTATGAGAAGCTAAACTTATTTAAATTTTTTTTATGCTAAATCTTGTCACTTTAATGTTCTTTTCTTTACGGAATCGTGGTTACATCAAAATATAAGGAAATTCTTGATAATAATTAGACATTATACCGTACTAAAAGAGACTGTACAAGCACAAGTCTTTCTCGTGATGGAGCAGTTTTGATCGCCACACACAGTGAGCTAATTGCAACATCCTCCCATAGTTGCTTTGAAATGCTAATAAGAATTATACTAGATCTAAATTGTAGATTTAAAACTCAACAATAAGTTCGTATAATGGGTTATGTGAAACTATAACTTCAAAAACAGCCACCTCAAACAAAGAAAATAAGATAATTATAATGGGTGACTATAAAATAAAAAATAAACTGGCCATTTCAGCCCTTGGAAGGACTTTGACCTAGCTTCTATTGAGCAATTGTGTTGTGCGTGTTATTAAATGTGTGATCACAAGTGACCGAGAACTAGACCTACGTGTTTTATGCCGACTCCGAACGGCTTATATGGCTTATAAGTTTTACATGGCAATTTTTACTTTCTGAGGTTTGGCATTGTTTGCAGAGAGGTGACGACCTAACAGAAAAATTAATTCAATTAAAAAAACTTTCTGTCTGAGCTGGAATTGAACCCGGGCTACCGCGGTTCTTTAGCTTACAGGCCACGCACTCTACCCACTAAGCTACGACCGCCCCTGCGGTTTGGGAGGGCTTGGCATCAGTTTATTAAGACTCACTCATTCCGCCATTATATTTAAATTTTCATCAGGTTTTTCAATTAAATCCTCAACTAGTCTAAGTGGCCTGAACAAATACAGTTGTAAGACGTCAACATACGCTTGCATGGTTACATGATTGCATTTACAGAAGATATCATTTATAAACATGGTGATAAGAAGTGGGCCAAGAATTGAACCTTGTGGGACTCCACTCGTGGTTCTTTTGTAGAACGAGAAATTGTTTCATCTTTTAATTTTAACCATCCCAATATTTATTTTTTATAGCATTATATGGCATGTACGCCAAAAATATGTTTCATCGACGACACTAAACCAAGCTTTAAGTTCTGAAACTCTTAATAAATTCTTTGTTTTTTTTTCTGTTAAAAAAAATTGTTTTTAAAATCTGTTAATTGGCAATTTTTTTCTCAAACACTTCTCTCACTTATAAAATCCTTATATAATAAAAAGAATACAATTTAAAAATAGGTATTTCCACGGATTTTTCACACTGGCCCGTAAAACGTAGGAATGTCATATGGCATCATCGTTCTCAATCGGTTGAAGCAAACACAAACATAAGCTTTTCATTCGATCTATCAATATTTGACAAATCACAGCAATAAAACTCTTCAAATTCCCACACAACTTTCCACTCCAAGAACAAACATATCCTGTGTCGCACATTGCCATTTAAATAATTGCCTGCATTGTTCAAATAAACAACTTGAATAGCAACAACAACTTAATAACAACACATATCAGAGTAAACAATTTGTTTAACAACTCAACTCGACCCCAACTTATAATCAACTCAGTCCAAATCAGTGCCGAGGGAAAACGCCATTTATTATCCTGACCATTGCAAATATTTTAAAATCAATCACTAGGACTCGAGCATCCTTGCAACGATTAAGTGTGACTCCTGTCGCAAAACATAACCCCTTTCATTGTAATCAATACTGTCGATGTTGTCCGCTAGAGTTCATTAATAATTCCAGCAACCAGGATGTTCAGGGTAGCAGTCACAAACAACAATGCGATGCTTTAAATATTTTTGAAAAACATGTCGTTGACCATATAGATGAGTCGCATTGTGAAATTCTCGCAGCAAGCAGTTTGCGGTTTGACGCCTTGTTCGTTCACTGGTTTGGCTCATCATTTGACTATTTTGGTTGATGGCGACACAAGAAGCGGCAGGAAGCAGAATACCATTCATCCATGAGGCAATCTATACATATGCTGAACATTGGCCGAACATAGCTTTTTGACTTTTACTCAAATATTGGAAATATTTGCAACATGCTGGTGGTTAAAGTACAAAGGTGAAGAGGATGAATGTTTTAAGGGTTTGGGTTAAGCACATGTACTTAATTGAGTGAGTTCTTTGAGTGGGAGAGGTTTTTATCTTTTGAATGAATGGACATTTTTCAAAGTTTAACTTTGTCACACAGTGCGATAAAAATTTGCAAAATGAACTTTAGTTGATGACTCAGTCGTTCATCAATTGAATAAAAGCTATAGCCTTTTAACGAGTTGGAAAGCAAGTTGGGACAATTTTATTCTTTTTTATACAGTAAGATAAATTAAAAATAATTAGTATTTTTGAGTCGTACAGTTGCAAATTCTGACATGTTAAAAAAAAATTTAAGTTTTTGAGGTTTGGTGTCCGTGAAATATAGTCGTCTGTGTGTTTCAAGAATTTAAGTAAATTGGCGTGCAAAAGTCTTTCGAATGCTATTCAAATGCTGGATCAATAACAAGCTCAATTTCGGTTGCAAAACCTGACACTTATGATTTTTCTGCAAAATCTGCCAAAGTACAGTAAAGTAAATTTATTGAGTCTTTTTAGGGCAGTTTTACATTTAATTTATTCCAATGGAATTACATACATAATTGAAGTACTTAGAACTATATTTGTTTTGTTCTAGCAACATTAAAAGATAAATGCAGCTTGCTTATTTATAATGGCATGGTTTTGATACATATAATTGTGTACTAATATATTATAATGCTTGCTCCCGGCATTTGACATTTTCATATAGACGTTCTGTCGTTTTTCTAGTTAAAAAAAATATACTTAAATCTAAACTTAACCTAAAATACTAATACCTCATACTTGATATTATAACGATTTAGAGTAAGTTTACCTCTATGTGTGCCAGGTACTGATTTAGTGTAAAAATCAGGTAAGAGTGGGGCGCCAAAATCCAAGTCAGTTATGATATCTTCGTTTATAATTCCAATAGGGGATAAGTAATTAATTGAAGGATAAAAATTCAGAGTGCGTTCAGATTCAAATATTTCCTTTAAAAGTTTGTTATTATGAAGAGAAACTCCGTTCACAAATTTTTTTTTGTAAGTTTAAAGCATAGCTTCATAGTAGATTTATATTGGCCTTTGCGTAGATAAAATTATTTGAATAACGTTTCACATATGATTCAAAGTTTTTACTAACGCAACGTCTCAAGATATTACGCTTCAGAACTTCCATTGCGTTGGCAAATGTGGGTGAAATAGTGAACCAAATAGAAAATGCATAAAGCAGGACTGAGCGTATGCTGACTTTATAGTTTAAAATTTTAGCATCTTGACTTAAATATTTATTACTAAAGAGTCTAGAAAATATGCCAACTAGTTTTTGCGCTTTTATCAAGTTTGACCTTGCATGTTTATTGAATTTTAATAATTTATTAAACAAAATGCCTAAATATTTTATCTCATTTTTAAAGACAATTTCAGAGCTGTTTAAAAAAAGTTTGAAATGTGGTGGGCATCAGCATATAAAATACCTTTTGAGCCAGACAGCTCATGTGGGAAATCATTAAGGAAAATATTAAAGAAATGTGGAGCCAACACAGAGCCCTGGCGAACGCCGCTTTTAACATTACCAAGTTCAGACACCGAATCGCAAAACAGAATGCAGAATTTTCGATTTGAAAAAAACTAACAAAAATTTTGATCAAAAAAGGATCAAAGCCAAGCTCAATTAATTTATAGATAATAACATCATGATAAGATTTATCGAAAGCCTTCTCGATATCTAAGGAAACAGCAACAGTACATTTTTTTTGTCGGAGATTACGCGAAACATCATCATGGAATTTTAATAAGGCGTGAACCGTAGAGAGTTCTTTTTTTTTAACCCAAATTGAAATGGCGAGATAAACTCATCTCCTAGATTTAAATTCATTTTATGTCTAATGATATGTTCAAAAACTTTTCCCAAATTAGATGAAATTGAAATAGGCCGAAAATCGTTTATATCAGTACTGTCTGGTTTTTTTTATAGGTACTATTTTTCCCATTGTCTGGAAAATAACCGTTATTTAGGCAGTTGTTAAAGATAACTGTTAACAAATCGATCGCTAGCTTAGGAAGTCTTTTGATAATAAAATTTGAAATGTTATCTGAGCCTGCTGATTTTTTATTATTAAGATTCTTCAAGATTCCAGCAAGAGATTCGGAGTTAATGTAGTGGAAACTATCATCATTTTGTAGAGAGGTAAAACTGTCGCAGAAATTATTGATATTAGGGGAAAGTCTTGATAGATAATTCGAAATAAGATTTTTAATTTCTGATAAGTCGGATCGATTTGGAGTGTTTTCGATATAAATTTGTTCAAAATGTTGTCGAAATGCTTCTAATTTATCAAAATCATCATCAACTACTGTGCCATTTATAGATAGTTCAGAGTTGTTGGATTTGTTTTTATTTTTATAAAACTGAAAATTTGTTTATAAGCTGAAGCACCCGGTTTTATTTTTTTTTAATTTTTTTCGAGTTGTCTGGCTTGTTCTAGTTTTACTTGTTCTTTTATTATACTTTTGAGGAGTTGGATTTGTTTTGATAGTAGATTCTAATCATCTTAATTGGTTCTATTCGAATGCCTATGAAAGATTTTTTTTTAAGTTTTTCTGCCAAGAATGTTTGATTTTGAATAAATTTTGGATGTTCTCTGAAACAAAAAATTTGTCGTGTTTAAACTCAAATTCTTGTGAATTTGCTAAGATAGCAGACTCAACAGAGGAAGTAAAATTTTCAACATGTTTGTCAATTTCCCGATTATTTAAATTTTGATAAGTAGGAGGAAAATTTGAAGAAAGTGGAGCTTCTAAATCAGAGTTGAATTTTGTCCAGTTTGTTTTTTTTAAAAGATATTAAAAATCTAGGGGGTTTAGCTAAAAATTCAAAGTCTTCTAAATTCAAGCCAAGACGAATAGGAAAGAGAATGTAGATAAACTAGTAACGGAGTAATTCTGGTTAATCCTGTCGATTTAATTTGAAGTTACTAAAAAATGGTCAAGATAAGATGGTCCTGATGGAAAGGAAGGTCTGTGATCAGATATGCGGACAAAGTCTAGGGAGAAATCTTGTAACCAGTTATAAAATACTTTTCCGTTACAATTTTCTAATTTATCACCTCATGCAGGGTTTCTTGAGTTAAAATCTCCGCCGATTACAGTCATTCCGAAAATAGAGGATAATTGTGAAATTTTGCAAAAACCGTCGTAAATTTGGGACTGTGCGAAATTGCACGGCAGATAAATAGAACCGAATAAAAAGCATTTTTGTATACCATTCACTATTAATTTTATTTGAATAAAGTTATGAGGGAAGGAGACCCCGTGTAGTTTTATAGATGAATAACTGTAAGATTTTTTTAAAATAATTGCTACTCCCAAAGGAGAATTGTCGTAAATAAAATTAAATTCTTCAAAGAAAATTTTGGGATTACGAAGGTGCCATTCTTGTACAAAACCAATATCGATTTTTTGTGTCCTTAGAACATTTAAAAGGTCAATTAAACGGCTAAAATCAACCAAAGAACGGACATTATATGTTAAAAGATTTATAATATTAAGGCTCATACGAATTTTGGAAAATTAACTCAAATATTCAGCTTTAGCTTGAGCAACAGGCATCTTTTTGTAAGAATCCAAAAATTTCTGAATTTTTTGTTCAATCGGGATTTCAGAAGCCATAAAATAATCAGCTAGTTCCATGAATTTTTCAATAATTGACGACCGCTTACTCAAAGATGCTTTCTGAGACTTAAAAAGACTAGCGAACGATTTGTTACTATTAATTAAGCCGATATTGGTAACAGCTTGATGAACATTTATTTTGAGAAGCTTTTTACCTCTTGTCAGCAGCCTCTTGAAGACGCTTTTTTTCTCATAAACTTTTTGAATGCAGAGCAGCCTCTCCAATTCGCGGGATGTCCGAATTGTTTGCAATTATTGCAAAATGGTTTCGAATTGTCATCAGTAGTAAAAGAGCAATTCCCAGGCTCATGCTCTTGGTTACATTTGTCGCAAGTATATTTCCTATTACAGTTACGAGCAATATGGCCCCAGAGTTGGCACCGCCTGCACTGTATTTCATTTGCTTTGGCCTTAGGGGTCTCCCACAAAACCGTCTGACTCAAAATATAGTTTACATGACCTACGTCACCTAATTTTTTTCCAGGATATAAAGAAACAAGGAAAAGTCCTGTATCAATTTGATTTTTTTGAGAAAACGGAGTCGAAAATTTAGAAACCCTGTTAATGGTATTTGGTACCAAGATATCAAGAGCCGATTTAATCTCGTTTATATCTGTCAGAAAATAAAGGCCGCGAAGTATGAGGCTCATCTGTTTCTGATTTTTGGGTGTGAACGAGTATGAATTAATGTTTTGTTCTTTTGAATGCGCGTCTAAATTGTCAAGATAAAGTTTGCTTTAAAATTTACTAACGTTTTTTATTCGGAAGGGTATCTTTGGTTTGATGGCCTCAAGCTGGTCGACGAGGTGCTTTATGTTTATGTTGTATAGGATTATTGGAGGGCAACTATCTTTTTGGATTTTTGCACACCACTGCTATCAAACAATTTTAATTTAGGATTTTGTTTAAGGAGTTGTTGACTCTTTATTTAACTCGCTCAAGATGGCGAACCTGTTTTCTGAGTTAATACAATATTTATTTAAAACTACCTTATTCGGCGACCTGGATGCATTCATCTTATTTGAGACGGCACACTTTTTTCGCTTGGTTGACATAAAATCTTCATCGTCCGAGCCCTGTTGTAACATTCTCGATTTTGCTTTGTATTATTCTGGTTGGAATTATTAATGGTTTTGGAGCAGCTTGGTTGATTGATATGCATAGCCTGCAGCGGCTGTCGGGTAGATGCACCATCAAGGCTATGTGCACGTTTAGCGGAGCCATCGCTAAAATCGATGTAAAGGATTGAATCCAATAGATTTAAGTTTATCTGGTGGTTTCTTTATTGGGTGGAAAGCAGCGCTTCCTTTTGGATCACCATCCATGCTGCAATTCCGAGCAGCCCGGCTGGAGCAGAAAGTTTAAAAAAAAAATTTTTTTAATTTGGTGTAGTCTCTAGCTGTTCACACGATGAGCTTTAATTATTCAGCAAAACAAGAAGACTCGAGTCAAATGATTTAACACAATCTTCGAGGATGTAATATAGTTTTCTTTTGTAGTTTTAAATTATTTTTTATAATTTTAGTTTTATTTTTTTTCAGTTTTTAATTATTGAAAAATTTTTGAAAGCTTGAAAAAAGTCGACCGACTCAGACGACAAGAAATTCAACTCCAAAATCAGCCAACTGTTATAGAGTTTTATGGCCTTATTTTGTAAAACAAAAGCAGTCACTTGAGTTAGATTTTTTTTTTCTGGCAATGAATTTTAAAGGAAAATTTCCATGAGAGACAGAGGGCCTGTTCTAATTCACATGATAATGAAATTGCCAGACAAAAAACCCGAAGCAAGGTGATTGCGTGCGTTTTAGAAAATAAGTCCAAATACCTCACATCACAAAGGCGAATGCAAGATCAGTCATTATGTTTATTCTGTCTTCATACCTTTCCGTTGATAAATTTACAAAACCTGGCTTATTGACAGGCCTTTTTCGATTTAAAAGCATTATAAAAACTTTTCTGAAAGTCTCATAGTAAAATGATTTTGGAGATCGACAAAATGATTTATTTGCAAGTTTGAAAAGTAATCGAGTTTTTTTTCATGTTAACCAAAATCTGTTGAAACACTTTTGTAAGGATAGCATCTAGATGACTCATAAATAAGATTTGTTAGATTTTAACATTTACTTTCTGATTTTGGCAATAAGACATAACTGGTCTGTCCAGCAGTTTGAAGGGTACATGCAAAATCAACAACTTTGTTTATGTTAATTAACTATTGTAACGTTAAATGCTTTTTTTGTGCAATTTGTAGTAATAACGAAAGTGATGATAATTTAACTATGGATTTCTATAAAGTGTTCACAACTAAAAATTACATATTTAAAACTGTCAAAAATTTTGTCGCCTTTGTAGGAACTAGACATCTGCATGAATGCATTTGCTTTTCCTGCTGTAAGGTGTACACTGTTATTTTGTTTAACATTTTACAGTATTTTTTAGGCATGAGTACAGTAATTTATAATGAAGCACAATCTGAAGCGAGCACTGTACAATATTCTGTCGGATCTTAACAGAGAGTGTAAATATTTCAGTAGCACATGTTATTAAATTCGTATTGAAAGAAGAAAAAATTATTTTACAAATTATTATAAATTATTTGCCACAGTTATTTATTATTATTTTCTTCGACTCCTTCTTTTGCCGCGATGTGGTCAGGTTATATTTTTTTTTAACTGACAAAATCGTTCTACACAATTTGACGAGTGTTCGCGTTGGTCAAATCGTTCGTCAAATCAGCATAAAATTCAGAAAATTTTGATTTTTATCAAACGATTTGATGAGCGTTCAGACTTGTCTAGGGAAGTGAATGTGTCAAGACGTTAAGTGCATCAGTTGGGCAAGTTAATTAAAGAAACAGTTAGTCTTAAAAATAAAAAAATACTCTAAACGCATTAGGTTTTGCCCATATGTTGTGAAAAACGCAAAAATTCGTTTACTTTTGTTATTTTAAATATTTAAGTCACAGATTAAGAAAAACTATTCCTAAATGAAAACGAAAGGCTGCAATGTGCTGATATAGTTATATTCTGATAAACATTAAATTTTACTCTTTTTCTTCATATCGACTTGCATAAAGAATTTATTGTAAAAATTACAACTAAAAACAATTTTCGAGTGTGCAGAAATGTTTTCCAATAATGCTTTTAGAAGTTAAAAAACCCAAAGTGCAATATAATCAACTCTTCAGTAGTCTTCTGTCGTTCTGCAGTACCATCCACTATGATAAACTTATACGAACACCTTCTCTTAGGGAAAGCAAACGATTTTTTAAAATTTAATTTTTTTAATGATTTTTTATTATGAATATAAAATTAAAAATTTAAATCAATCCCAGTTATACTGCGGATTCTATAGCGCTTTAAACCTGGTGCGCCAGAGTAACTTTAACTATCCAGAGTAACTTTAAACGCGTTTTTCTCGAAACATACTTTTTCAAAACTGGCCGCACTACTGCAAACAAACTAATCGACGAATTATATTATGTTTTTTAAAAATACCTTATAATGTAATTCTACACACCAATTACAATCTACATACCAAAATTAGGGCCTTTGGATTATTTGTCTAGTTTTTACACGAAACAATAAGGTCGAAAATAACGAAAATTGTTTTGATTTTTGTTTCCACACTTCATAATTTTCTTAATTTTTCATATTTCCATTCCTTTTTGATAAATGATGTGTATTCAAGGATCTACTTTCGAATGCATTTTGTTTTTGTTTCAGACGATCTGGAGCCTTTTTAGTAAATGATGTGTATTCAAGGGTCTACTTTCGAATGCATTTTGTTTTTTTTTCAGACGATCTGGAGCCGAGCTTGATGCGGCCCGATTTTCACCTTTTTTTAAGCACACCAACTTCGGCGCCATTTTAATATATAAAAACTGTATGTTACAAAAAAAAATTATTTTATCTAAACGGATGATGTAAAATTAACATGCCAATAAAATTTTTTGTCTAAAAATATGTTGAAATATGCTGAAAATATGTTCCTAAATATTCCTTAATTTCAATAGGTTTTGCTTAAAACCACCCTTAAGGGACATTTTACCTAACTTTGTTGAAAATTTAAGAATTTTTTGAGTAAGGATTGCGAAAAAATGGTTAGAGATACTTGAGTAAATATTTTTTTATTGTTTTACATAAGTATTTAAATTCACAAACAAATTTTTTTCGTGAGTTCACTTCCACGTCACACGTGCGTAAATGAAGCAGTAAAAAAAGAAATAAAATACGCCCGTTCTCTGTAGAGTAAAATGGTCGATATCAAGATCGTGATCGTTTAGCAGAAAAAGTGTTTACAAAAAAAAGTGCATAAAAACATTAAAATAATTGTTCAATTGTAAAATTAAATGCACAATAAAAATAAGTAAAAGTGAGAGAGTTATATATACAAAAAAAATAAGTAAAAGTGAGAGAGTTATATATACAAAAAAAAAATTAGAAAAGTGTTTAGTTTGTCCAATAAATGTATAACGCAAATAAGCAAAACCCTGTAACTACACTCAGAAAAAAACATCTATCTTTTTGTGATCTATCTCTAGATCTGCATTAGCGAGATCTGCACTAACAAAGCATGTTTACTGAAGTTATTTTTAGAATTTTGCTGATTTTGTTTTCAGCTGTTTCCGTTTGGTCGAGCTTTACCATTTGATTAAAGTTTTTTCCTAAATGAGCTCTATATTTATTATGTTGACTTTATATGATTTAAATATAAATTCTAAATGTTTGATAGTTTTAATCATACTTGATTTTAAATACAAATTCTAGTTGTTTGATAGTTTAAAATCGTTTATTGAGCTTTAGGTCAAAGTTAGAACAGACCTGCAGACTTCCAGCAGGCTGTTGGACTACATATAATAACTTAAGCATAGAGACTGAAGTAAAATAGAAATACAACAGCATATGTGAAATTATGAAATTGAGAAAAAACTGAGAAATTGACACTTCAAATCTCATCGCCCCGATGGTGAAGTGCGTTAGTGTGCGCATGCACGGGTATCACAAAGATTTCTGATGACGACCTTAGCCAGACAGAAATTGCAATCAGATCAGTTAGTGATTTTTTCCTTTTCATATTAAAAAAAACATTGTTGTTGTTGTTGTTTCTTTGGAAAGATTCGTTAGAACAATTAATTGTTCTAACTTTGACCTTAAGCTCAATAAACGATTTTAAACTATCAAACAACTAGAATTTGTATTTAAAATCAAGTATGATTAAAACTATCAAACATTTAGAATTTGTATTTAAATCATATAAAGTCTACATTAACTTCAATTATAATAAAATTTTCACATACTCGAAGAAATATTTCTTTCCTTATTGGAAATGAAAATATTTCATGTCTCTAATAATGATAAATCTTTTTCTCTCACTGAAAAAATCTCATTTAAAGAGAAAAATTTATAGAAAATGAAAAATGTTCTCTATTGTTGATAAACAATTCACTATGCGAAATATTTTCTTCATTAACAACAAATCATTTCTCAAAAATTAAAAAGGCTTCTTCTCAAAAATCGATATAGTTTTCTTTTATTGAATGAGGTACGAAAAAAATAGAAAGCGTGAGAGCAATTGATTATTGCTGTGAAAAGCAAGTGTTGCATATTCTGCATATTATGACGATTGTTCCTTCAAAAGGTTTTCTTTTTACTTAACATAGCTACACAAAGTGATGTTGTTTATTACTATTGTTTCTTTGGATGTATTACAAAATCGTTTTTCAGAATAAATTTCTGGAATATTTATAAAGAGTCCCAAAAAACAACGCCACAACAATAGTTCTACCTCTTAACACATTTTTAACTAATATTTTTAAAACCGAGTCATAATTTGATATTAATACTTTTACTTTGCGAAGAACTGAGTTAAAACAAATGTTTGACAAAAATAATTTTTTAATCGTAATTGCGGATATACTTCTGTGTTTTAAAGAAAAATGTACGCAATAAAGAAATATGTTGTATCAATGTTAAGAAAATATATCTTTCTTTTAAAGAAAGTGTTAGTTTTTGTGAGAAACTATAAACGCAACTTAAAGAAAACATTTATTAAAATGAAATAAATATTTCTCTGTATTTGGGAAAAATATACACAAAAAAGAAAACGGTTGAACGTATTATAAAGAAATATTTTTCTATTAAAGAGAAGGTCAATTTTATTAATGAGTAAATATTTCTCATTATCATGGAAGCTTTTTGCCATTTTTAGGGAATTTTTGGGATCACATTTAGAAAAAAGCATTCTCTGGAGCAAAGTCAATACCATTTTTCACTTAATATGATGCCTTTTTTCTCATATTCCGATAAACTTTTTTTTTAGTGTAACGACTTTAAAATTTTTTTAAGTTCATATTTGAGTAAAGACTAACACATATCTGGCCTCAGAAAATGTGTAGCCCCACCCATTTTAATTCGGTCATCAAAGGATTAAAGCTTATCCTTTTTCAAAATATTACCTATTAAAATAAACTTTTTTATCCGGTAATCGATTTAGTTCTTCATAAAATGTTAAAAGTTTTAACTATGAAGATTCTGGTGACAAGAGGCAAGCTTTAATTTTTTCAAAATCGAATACAAAAAACATTAAATAGTAAACTCTTAGTCATCTTTCCATCATTTGTAAAATCAACACAGAATTTTACTAACTGTACTTCAAAGGCCGAAACTAATAACATAAAAACAAACTTTTATTCGACTTTTTCGTCGTCGCAAGGAGAGCTCATTAGCTAGCAAAGGGTTTTAATTACTTACACCGTTAATTTAGCACCACTTGCTTACACGCTGTTTAACAAGCCAACCTTAATTTAACTCCTTTTTCTGACTTTTTTTTTATTTTTTATATCTAAAGTATACATAGTCACAGGAAGAAAGAACAACTTTGTTTACGCTCTTAATTAAAAATCGTAGAAAAAGCCGTGAAAAGAGCTTCATTTAGAGGAAAAATTAAAAAAAAAACCAAAAGTAAAAGAAACGCATAAGAAGAAAAATATAAAAAACAAGGCAAAACTCATCTTTCCGCTGGAGGAACAACTGAGTTGATGCTAAGGAGGATCTAGTTCTTGGAGTAGCATTTAATTAGTAACGCGCGAAAGTACCTGTGTTCACAAAGTATGCACTATATTTTACCAACAACAACAACAACAACAACAACCAGCTACCAAAACCAGCAACCTAAAGATGCCGCCCATTATAAGTTCTCAAGGAAACGAGTTGCAGTGGTTAACTTCCGGTTGATGTTGTTCTTGATGATGGCTTCGGAAGGAAATGCAAAGAGTTACGCTCGAGAGATATCATTAAGAGCAGCCGCTATGTTCAAGACATCCTCAAACGGAGAGTTGGCTTTCCTTCGAGTAAATTAATATGCAAGGACAGCAATAATTTCTTCAACACATGCTGATGACTTGAAAGCAATCTCCGTCTCCTCCTCTTCCTTCTCTTGCTGCTACTATCAGCTGCATTTAACGTATTAAATATCCCGCTTGATGAATTTTTATTATCTTACAATGGCTGCTTTTGATTTGGTTTATTTTCTAGCACTGGTGCAACTTGTGCAAAAATGTCCTTTAAGCTTTTTTTGGGCTTTTCAAACACTTGGGTAGTGTTTGACAAGTTGTTTGAGCGCAAACCGTATCCGCCTTCCGTGTACTCAGTATCGTCTTTAACCTCGGCCTACTCGTATGTCACAGAGCGATTGTTTTACCATCTCCATCAATAAAAGTGCTTGCTGTTACTGCTACTGCCGCATCTTCTTGTTTCTGCAACTACTTGTCTTACAAATCCTTTAACTGTCGCTGCTCACCAACAACTTCAATGACAGCAAATAGATTTCACCCAGGGGGGTAATCGACGACGTAAGATTCGATTCGGAAATTTGTAGCATACGACGTAGAGAATGGATGCAGCTCACGTTGGTGTTGTAATCGCATCAAGACCTTTGCTATTGTTTGCTGTGACTTGTATTGATCTGTAGGGTTGGCAGCGTCATCTGCCCATGAGGTTTGGGTTAAGAGGTGTCTTATTGCGGTGTCGTTTGTTGAGATTGCTTTTTAATCGATTCAATTTCGAAATAAATTAGTTTTTCCTGAACATGTTTTTATGTAATGCTATTATTTCTCTTTTCACAATAATTTCTGGGAAGGAATTGGGAATGTTTATTTAGTTTTAATATCTGGCAATATTAAGAGTAGAACAGCTTTAATTGAAAAACTCCTTTCAAAAACATAAGCTACGTAATTTATAAATTCAATTTTTTTCTTCATTCTATTATTGAATATTAGTGTCCGACCGAATGTTGATTTTTGGCCGAAGCCGAATACTAACAAAATTTTTTTCAGGTAAAAAAATAGTAAAATTTAGGCCTTGCTTTCATTTCAGTACAAATAAATAAGAAGTAAAAAATTTTTTAAAAAAAAAAGCTTTTATTTGTCATATATATATACAGTAGGTATATTCTAGATGCAGAAGAACCCCTCTCTTGGTTATTAATCGTAATAGTATAAACGTACGTTAATTGGTAAGTTCTAAGGACTTATATAAATTTAGAATTTTTCAAATACATTTATATTTAAAAGCTTGAGGCACCGATGTCCGCGATCCGTTATACAGATTTACTACACAATATCAGTGCCTTAAGCTTTTAAATATAAATGTATTTGAAAAATCCTAAATTTATATAAGTCCTTAGATTATTACTTTTTATTTCTTTTTTACTTTTTAGTCTTAAAGGTTTATTATTAACATCTTTTGTTTTCAAAACTTATGGAGATATAGCATTTTTATTGATTTGTGGGCTGTAAAAGGGCGCGTGGCACAATTTTTTCCTGAACCATCCTCTACTTGAAGGAAATTAACTGCAAAAATTTTAGCTGAATCAACCCGTAGTTTTGAAGATATAGCATTTTTATTGATTCACAAATCCACAGTAAAAGGGGGTGTGGCCACAGGGCAGTAAAAGGGGGTGCGGCCAAATGTTTTTCATAAACCCATGCTTTATTTGATTAAACTTTACTGTTTAAATTTCTGCTGAATCAGCAGCGTAGTTTTAGAGATATATCATTTTTATGGATTTGTGGGCGGTCAAAGAGGGAGTGTCAAAAATGTTCCTTTTTTATCCTCTACACCCAAAAAAAAGCTTCGTACTATGTACAAAACAATTATTATATTCTACAAAGCTGTTTGTGCATTTCAGCCTACGAACGACTTTGTGAATAATACAAATGACCGTTTGTAAATTGCACAAAGAAATATTTGTATATTTTACAAACGCATTCGTTTCATCTACAAAGATACGAACAAATATACGAACGCTACTGCCACCGCTTTGTATATTATCAAACAATGTTCGTTCAGTTCACAAATTTATACATTATAGATTTTTACAAACTAGCGTTTGTAGAATGTACAAAGTTACGAATTCAAAACATTTGTACATTCTACGAATAGCCTCTGTTTGTATTTCTACAAAGATTTTATTCGTAGTTTTATCCTAAATATTTTTTGGGTGTACTCGAAGGAAATTTACTGCCAAAATTTCAGCTGAATCGGTAAAGTAGTTTTAGAGGTATAGCATTTTTATTGATTTGTGGGCGGTAAAAGGGGGAGTGGCAAAATTGTTTCCTTAATTATCCTCTACCCGAAGGAAATTTACTGCCAAAATTGCAGCTTAATCGGCCCAGCAGTTTTAGAGGTATAGCATTTTTATTGATTTGTGGGCGATAAAAGAGGGAGTGTCAAAAATGTTCCTTTTTTATCCTCTACACCCAAAAAAAAGCTTCGTACTATGTACAAAACAATTATTACTAGTATCGCCTGTGGCCGAAATTCGGCCATCTATTTCTGTAAGGTAACGAAACTCAAGTTGTTTTTCACATAATGAATTGTTATTAGTTTGCATGGAAATTCTTAATGCTTACCTTGACGCTATGAGGAAAATAGTGATAAGGGGCAAAAAAGGAAGCATATATGCGTCAATAACAAAAATTTTTTCAACATATAATACTCATTTAAAGTAAATAAATAAATTAAAAGTAAAGTAAATAAGTAAGTAAAAGTAAATAAACAGTATAAAAGTATTACAAATAAATCAAGATAAAAGATAATTCCATATTAAATAAATAAATTAATGATTTAAAATTTCAGTATAAACTATATTTTTTGTAAACACCCTTTCATCGTTAGCCAAATGTCCTTGTCCATCAATATCAGAAACATAAAAGCTCAGTCTGTCAAATGATCTAACTCGACTCGTGACAACATACAGTTGACCATGCGAAAAAACAGGTCGTCGTAACAAAATTCCTACTTTGTTGAAAGTTTGTCCCTGTGCTTTATTAATTGTCATTGCGAATGCATTGATCACTGGAAATTCGTCCTCTGGAAATCATATGGCATTATTGTTCCAGAAAAAGTTAAATTTATGCGAGGAATCAAAATTCCTGTCAATACTTCCCAATCGATAGCATTATTATGTAATGCTTTTACGCGCATTCTAGTGCCGTTTACCAATGCTTCCTTCGTATTCAAATTCCTTATTAATAAAACAATGCCATTTACTTTAAGTTCTAACTTATGTGGTGGCAAGCCACTAACAGACAATGAATTCAAAAATTCCACTGGATAATTGCTTGCCTCAGCTTCATTATCACAAGTAATTTTATCGTAATGTGATAAATTTTTTTATAAAATTTTTTTCAAATTCAACGAATTGAATTTCTTCTGGAAGTGCTCTCATATTTTAAGACAAAGTGACATGATGAAAAGAGGGAAATTCGCTCCAACTCGTAACACAATTTTCAATTAATATTGCATGCGTTCCATGATGGACAACTGGTAATATTTGACGAAAATCGCCACATATAAGTACGGTTTTTCCTCCAAAAGGCTTATTTTTATTTTCTGGATTGACACATATATCTTTCAACAAAGTAACTATGCATATCATTACTTGAAGCGGACACATGGAAACTTCATCAATTAAAAGCAACGACGCCGAATTTATGTAATTAGCATAGCTACTAATTTCTTTGATATTGGGTACAGTGTTTTCCATAATTTTAATTGGCAACTTAAAAGTATTATGAAGAGTCCTTCCTCCAATAAACAATGTTGAAGCAATTCCGCTCAACGCAGTTGCAATACATTTTAGATTAAGAGAATTTAATTTATGAATGATAGCACTTTGAGTAAAAGTTTTACCGCAACCTGCATGAGCTGTCAAACAAAATACATTTGACCTTGTATCGTGATACTGAACTTCACGTATGATACGATCAATAACATCACGCTGTTCATTATTAGCACTTCTATAAATTTCATTAAAAAGAAAATCTCCCTCTAAAGGATCAAAAAGATCTGTGTCATCATGCTCTGGTAATGCTGTTGGTACAGGCAAACCGATCAAAGTACATGCTATATTATGTGTAATCAATATATCTTGAATTTCTAACTACGCTCGATTGAATGATATGTTTTCGTTATGACCATATCTAACGAAATCCTCACTAAGACTTTCTTTGAATTCATTCCAAAGTGCCGTTGTCCGACAAATTGCATAACTTCTTTTTGCCATTTTTATAATTTTAAAAGTTATTAAAATATATTTAACTTTACACAAAATTCTCTATGAAAAACACAAATACACGCTTATAAGACCAATAATAAATTTGAAGTGGAAGGCTCAAGCTGGATTATAACATACAAAAATATTTCGCAGAATAATGCTGCTTCAAGCTTGCCTAAGGTTGCCCGCAGAGTAAGCGCCGAAGCAGACAGGCAGGCAGACAGGCACAGGAAAACTATGTGAACAAGAGATAAAAAAGTTATTTCTATATCGTTTCTTCGCAGGGCCTGCCTGCCTGCCTGCTTCGGCGTTTACTATGCGGGCAGCCTAAAACAAAAAACCTGTACTTCCCCGTTTTGAAGTACTGCTAGTTAAGGATTTCATCAGAAACGCCAAGACAAAGTATGGATTTTTCATTGGATTTTAATTTGTGATATGGCATCACTATATTTTATGATTTTGACATTATCGATAGGTCTTGTCAAAGCTACTTACCCTACCTCATTATTCTGCCATGATCAATGGCTTGGCGTCAAGTGTTATATGAATCAAGCAGCAGTTTAACTGTTTTTTTTTTAACGCTGAGAGAAATTCAGAGAAAGCAACAACAACAACAATAATGCTACTCAGCTCTTTTCAATTGTTTGCGTCACTCCCGCATTCTACTCTTGCTTTTGTAAGCTACAGCAGCGATGTTCAACAGAGCTTTTTCACTTTGTAGTTTCTTACTGTCCCATTGGTAAAAAAAGCGTTTTACATTTGCTCAGTTTTACCTGTCTTAATGACAACTTATATGAATAAAAAATATATTGTGCAAATCTACTCGCAAATACCTATCCATCGATATAAGTATTATGTGAATATGTTGAAGGTAACATAGAAAAAAAGGGAACACAAACTTTTTGTTTGCGTATTAATATATAGATATTCTACAAAGCTCTTTGTGCATTTCAGCCTACGAACGACTTTGTGAATAATACAAATGACCGTTTGTAAATTGCAAAAAGAAATATTTGTATATTTTACAAACGCATTCGTTTCATCTACAAAGATACGAACAAATATACGAACGCTACTGCCACCGCTTTGTATATTATCAAACTATGTTCGTTCAGTTCACAAATTTATACATTATAGATTTTTACAAACTAGCGTTTGTAGAATGTACAAAGTTACGAATTCAAAACATTTGTACATTCTACGAATAGCCTCTGTTTGTATTTCTACAAAGATTTTATTCGTAATTTTATCCTAAATATTTTTTGGGTGTACTCGAAGGAAATTTACTGCCAAAATTTCAGCTGAATCGGTAAAGTAGTTTTAGAGGTATAGCATTTTTATTGATTTGTGGGCGGTAAAAGGGGGAGTGGCAAAATTTTTTCCTTAATTATCCTCTACCCGAAGGAAATTTACTGCCAAAATTGCAGCTTAATCGGCCCAGTAGTTTTAGAGGTATAGCATTTTTATTGATTTGTGGGCGGTAAAAGAGGGTGTGGCAAAAAATTGTATCATTATATTGCATTGTCAGCAGACTTACATATGTATGCTAAATTTCAGCTTAATCGGATAACAACAAGTTGTAGAAAAATGGCTTGCAAGTTTTGAAGACATACATACATACGAACGAAGCAAGTTAAAAAAAAGTTTATAGGAAGGCAATCATTAAGAGTGACGTCTGGTTAAATAGGCCGAAAATATGGACATTTCCAAACTGGCGTTACGGACGATTTGTACGAATAAATATTAAAAAAATAGAATGAAAAAAGCTAATTTTTAAAAAAGTTTTTTATATTTGCATAGTAATTAAGTAGCACTATATTAAGTATAACCGCAAGGATCTGAAGATATAAGCAAAAATATGTGCTGGCGTTACGTTACAAAAACGAAGTTATTTCTCCTTGGATTACAAAATTTGCAAAACTCTCTGAATTGGGCAAGATTTATTATACAAAACTTTTTTTTAAAGGTTTTAAAATAGCATCAGTATATTTTCCAAGTGATAAAATTTAAAAATCTTTTCTGTTGTTTTTTTACTGGCGTTACTGACGTTACTGGGGTTACTTTACTAAAATTTCCATTGAAGTTTAATTGGGTATTTAAGTAATTAGGTAGTTAATTAATTATGTAATTAAGTAATTTAAAAACAAATTTAATATAATGCCATTTCCTTGCCTCAACCATTTTCTTATTATCTCTAGCCAGTGCCTTCCATTTTTACTAAAACCAAAAAGCTTACGAAACATTTACGAAAAAGAAAAACTATATTTGGGAAATAGTGCAGACGATTTGATAATCATGGTTAATGAATTTATGTAGAAATTGCTGAAACTAATAATATTAAAATGTATCTCTTAAATGATATAATAAAATAATACGTTTTTAACAACTTTTAATTATTTGGTCACGGTATACCTTTTTCTGGAAATGCCCATATGCAATTCTCATAAGTCTTTTTAGGAAAAAGTGCATAATATTGGTACTCTAAAGCTTTTAGGTATATTTACAGTACTTTGAAGAAGATTATATAAAATTTTCAGAATATCAGCAATACTTATTTAATTTATATACTACAGCAAGCCACGGGGCGACGTGGACCACTGCTTCAAACACGAAATGAGATGGTGATCTTCCTACAGATCGCAAAATTCATCAAAATTTTTTTAATTTTTACTGAAAATGTTCTTTAATTTTTTGTTGACAAAAATTCCAACATGAAATTTATCAATGGGTCCATGGACAAAAACAACGTAAAGATTCGTTAAAAATTGAATTTCTATTTAACCTTTAAGAATGATATTTTACACAGTACGCTATTGAAAAATGCAAAAAAAAATTTATAAAAATTTTTTTCCATTACAAAAAGCAAAAATATTCGGCAAATATTCAGCTATTTTTGGCCGAAGCTAAATATTCGGTCAGACACTATTGAATATCATAGTATTTGTACCACTGAAAATAACGCAAAGATTTGTTATTAGTGTGGAACCCATAGTGCTAAAGTTTTTTCGTTAAATTTGTAACAATGTGTCTACCAAAGGGTTAATCAATGAGGGGCATTCTAACCAATGTTGCCAGCTACTGCAGATCAAACTCAGCAAAATTTTCCAAAAAAAATCCTCTTAAATCCGCATTTAGTTTTTTTATTTAATTTTATTAACATAATTTATAATGCCGTGGTTATGCTAGCCAAACATGTTCGGTGTTCATTTTTGTTAATTTGTTCTCTTCGTTGAAATGTTTGTTTGGTGGTTATGCTATGATTGGTGGCACAGTTGCATTATATGTAATAGTATGTCAAAACACAAAAAAGCACAACCCTAATTTGCATTTTTGTAATTAAAATTAACGAATTAAAATATACGAACTGATATTACTTACTCTGAATTTTTATTATAATCTTAAACAAAATGGTTTGCATATATCTGACATGCTAGCTAGCTGTTTATGTTAAGGGTTACTTGAAGACACAATCAACTTCACTTTTTAATACTTTTACCTACTTTTTTGATGCTATTATACAAAATGACTACAGCCAACACTGGAAAGTTCGGCATGTTTGGCGTTTCAATCAGCAATCAAAATGTTCGGTCCGAGAGCGAGAAAATGAATATGAGAAAAAGTTCATTTCCTTATTTTATACGTGAAACAATTACAACAAAAAATGTTCGGCAATCATGTTTGGCTAGCATAACCACGGCATAAGAAAATATAAATATATATATTATATTTATATACAAAATTATATAAATATCTATTATTTTTGCAATCTCCTATACAAATTTTAAAATTTGAGCAAAAACATGCACTACAACATTGCCTATAACTAACGCTCCCATTCCTGCGCAAAATCCTGCGTCCTGTGTAACGGGCTTAAAATTCTGCTTTTTATTATTTTGTCCAGTTTTTTTATTTTTTCCCATGGCTGCAATTTAGTCCACTTTATCAATTATTCATACTCTTTTTAGTAATAAATCAAAAGTTTACCTTAATACACTTTTCCCTTTTTTGCGACCCCATTAAAAGTGTCTGTATAGCTCATTTTTTAAACTTGTCGAAAAGTCGAAGTGAAAGTTTGTGTTGAGCAATCAACTTAAAAAATATTCATTCCCGAAAAAACAAATAATAATAGTGAGGTGCTCTGCTCAATGTGCAAAAGTGTACTTGGAAAATCTAATTAATGTACCATTTTAATAAAACTAATTTTTTTTTATTTTTTTTTTTATAGTTTTGTCATATTGAATATAATTAAATATTTAAATAAGAAGATTGAATTATATGTAAATTTTAACAAAATTACATATTAAATACAAATACATAATATTAATTGATATTTTGTATAGTGAGTGGGCTAATGCGCGCTTGCACGGCGTATCACAAAGATTTCTGATGAAGCCTTTAGCAGGGCCGAAATTGCAATAAAATCAGCTAGTGATGTTTTCCTTTTCATATTGAAAACGCTGCTCGTTTGGAAAGATTCGTTAGAACAATTAATTGCTCTAACCTTGACCTAAAGCTAAATAAACGATTTTAAACTATCAAACAACTAGAATTTGTATTTAAATCATACAAAATCAACATAATAAATAATAAATTTGATAATATTATCAATGAAAATGCTTCTTCTTTGAACATACAAGTAATAATAATTTTTCGACTTTAAATTGCGTCCTGCGAAAATATTCTGTTTTTTTCGTGACGTCCTGTCACGATCTTCAAATTTTGTCAATTTGTCCTGTTTTTGGCGAGAAAAAGAGATGGGAGCCGTCACCTATCACCTATAAAAATATGAAAAAAAATTATTTATTTAGTTTTTACTAATCTTAAATTTTTTTTTAGTTTATTTGACATTTTTTGATATAACAGATTTTGTTTTTACTTAACGATTTTAATACAAAAATTATGCAGTGCTATGTGAAATATGTTTTAAAATTTTTTGCACACTAATAATACTAAAATGTATGTCCTTTTTTAAAATATAGGATACTAAACTTGTAAAATTAAATTTCATAAATTTTTCAAGTCAAATTTTGGAAGCGTGGCATATCCAGAAATAAGAAGATATTTCTATTTCCTTTTAAACTCGAAATAATTGTATTCTTAGCTATGATTATGTATACTTAGTTTTCTAAACTTGCAACCTAAACTATTTTTTGACTCTTGTCCGAACCAGCGACACTGTGCGGCGACTTAAAAAAAAAATTGTGGCATGCGTCAACAAATTTTTTTCTGCTGTTCTGCAGAATTTTAGTTTTGTAGTAGAATAGAA
Source organism: Dichetophora obliterata (assembly GCA_963920525.1). Classification (NCBI taxonomy): domain Eukaryota; kingdom Metazoa; phylum Arthropoda; class Insecta; order Diptera; family Sciomyzidae; genus Dichetophora; species Dichetophora obliterata. The sequence continues at coordinate 89,330,634 of OY986439.1, read as the reverse complement.
GCAGCAATGACAATCGGTGAAGCGGGGTTTATTTCTTACTGTTTCGGTTTTTGTTTACGATGCGAGGAGAAATCAGAACAAAGCAAATCATTTTATGAGCTCTTTTAACAACAGCGCTACCATTATGTTTCGGTCTCTCTCTTCGGTTAGCTAGGGGTTGTGTCTGTTTTTAAGTTGAAAAGCTATATGCAAATAAAGCGGAATAAAGTTTGCGGAGTTTTTGCTTTTGTAGCGCTACGTATAAGGAACGGTTTTTTCCATTCCCTGCACATAGCTTTGTTTTTTTTTCACTCGCATTCTGCTCTCCAACAACAACGCCTTTTAATAGAGCGAACGTTTGAGTAGAATGTTTAGCTTAGTTCCTTGTTTCTGTTTTTTATGGGGAAAAAGTGTTTTTAGCTTCTAGCTTTTACCTATCTAAATAACAAAACATTTGAATAAAAATTATATTGTGCTCTTACTATGAACCTGAGCTTTTGAATGATATGAGTTTCATTCGAATCTGTTGTCTAAGAGTCGGTAAAAAGGGGGCTAAGTTTTCATAAGTGCGTATTAATATATAGATTCTGAAGGTCAACAACGATGCAGCTGTCATCTAGGTTGTTAAATGCAGTGATACCACTTTTTAATACCCAAATTCTTCAAAAATTCCTCAAATTTTATTTGTAAAATTCCAAACGATATTTGATTTATCAAGTAAACATAAACAAATACATTTTTTTCCTACATATTTTCTATCTTATTGGATATCTTTATTAATCCTTTGAGGGCGACAAGCAAACCGCTGTAAATTTTAAAATTTTTTTGTGGAATTGTCGTCACCGATGGCATATAAAAGTGAAATTAAAATTTTTAAAATTTTTTTTTTCTTTAAGTATTGAAAAAATCCAAAAAAACTAATCCGGAAAATAATTTGATTCAAATAGGTCACCACTATTTTTATTAATTCCACTATTTTTATTTTTATTAATTGTTTTTGCTGGCTTTTACTTGAAGGAGTGCTCTAAGATATCTTTAACCCAATAAGAACGATGATGTAATATGGCGTCACTAAGTCGAATTTCGCAAAACAAACGGTATTACATAAAAATAAGTCAAAATAAAAATATGGTCAAAATTAGTCAATGTGTCAAAAAACAAATCTTGTTGATTTAAAGAGTTATAGATAATTTCTGCAATAGAAATAATAGTCAATGCAAACCTTTGCTTCCGATGCAGACTGCAACCATGTATCTTTTTTCTTGTATTTATTTTATGTTTTAACTGATTTTAGCTAAAACCGTACGCCAATTACTAAGTTCGTTTGCACTTGTTTCAATATTTTTAATAGTGACGGGGAAAGGCAATCATCAGAAAGTTCAGTTTAATTTAAAGGTATGTTTCTACCAACCAGAAAATGGTGCTGCCATAGTTTTTTTGTAAAAAAAAATTCTGAAAATTTTCAAATTCCTCAAAAATTCCTCAAATTAAAATTCCTCAAAAATTACTCACAGCCATTTTCAATTCCTCACGTTTTGAGGAATTACTCACAAAGTGGCAACACTGGTTAAATGATCTCTACAAGAGCTAAGCTGTCATCTAGTTTGTGAAACGATCTCTACGAGCTTAGGATAAGATCCGTGGAATTAAACGTTGTGCAGAACAGTAGTCATACCTGCTATCTTCATGAGTGGCATCGCCGCATGGGTCGAAAAAAACTGCAAGCAAGTTCCTGGTTGAATGTCCGAATTCTGGTGTGAATGTCAATAATTGAGATTCGAATTCGTAATTTAAAGGTTATTTGGCAGACAAGATGATGAGTTAGCAAACCAACAATTTTAAAGCCAGTCTGGGTAGAAGATTAAAAGTCGAAGAATTTTTTGTAGCAATGCTATTGCAAATTTACAGAATCTTTAATGACGCAACAAATCGTGGTCAAAAGAAGAAATCACTTTTAGGTTGAAATGCTAAGATAAAGAATGTATGTCTGAGCAATTATGGGGAGGGTATCTTCTATCAGCATTCAATGTGAAGTAAGTCGCTTGCTTTACATCTTATCCAGACATTAATTTGTTGAAGAAATATTATGTTGAGCACATTAGAAAATTAACACTTTTTTAACCCGAAAAGTTAGTCAACTCTCGCCCATTAAAGTTTTTCGGCGACCAAAATAATTTTTTTTAACACTTTCGGAATGTACAACATCGTTAAAATATTCTCAGAAAGTTTTAAGTGAATTGAATAAAAATATCTGTATCTAGTTATAACCACAAACGTCCGAAGAAAACTATACTGTACCTTACTACCTCTAAAACTTTAAACTCGTTTTTCTCGAAAAGTGCAGTTTGATACCGGTGGACAGCACCAGAAAGCTATGCTAAGGAGATTTTCTTCTTTTTATTACCTAAAACAAATTACTTTTTTAGTCAAAAATCGGTTTTTCAACTACCATTTTAGTATTAATTAAAATTTTTCAAAAATCTTCGATTGAAAGAAGAAAAATTGAAATTATTTTTTTTCAGATGAAGAAAAATCGTGCCCACCGCACCGCATATTTTAATAGCTTCACTAAACTACTGATTTCTGCTATAATAATTAATATTTGTTAACCAAAAAGTTAAAAAAATTTTCTGCAAAAGTTATAAAATTATAATGTTAAAAAACATTACCTCAAATAACAGTCGCTATAAAATAACATTTTTAATGCAGTGTTGTTTTTTGCTTAAAAAACTTAAATGGGCCCTTAAAAGAAGTTAAACATTTAAGTTTTTATGATTAGTTTCAAATCATTTTTTGAACCACTTCATACAAAATACTCTTGCTTTACTTCTACCATAAGACAGTCCCAACTTCACACAATTCTGAACAAATCTCGTCTCCGGCCACATAAAGATTTTTAGCAGATGATAATTTTCCCTTGATAACAGTAACATTGTCTATAGCTTGAAGCAAGGATACGCAACCTTATTTGCAGCGGTACCAAAATTACAATAAAAAACCGAAAACTCTACAATTTAACTACAACATGTTCCGAAATATAACGTAGCTTTCCCATTCGCAGTAACAAAAAGATATAAAATAATAAAAGTTACATAAACAGTGATAAAATGTTGCTTGAATTGCATATGTTGCTGGTCCCTAGGATGGATGATAAGCAAAGTTATGGTATTGACTGTGAACAACGCAGCAATTTTATGTCAAAATGCGAATGCTAGAAAATTTTGCATTTTATTAGCATAACGAGCAACATTTTTGATGATAAATTGGGTGTTTATCGTATAGATACATTTTTTTATTTATTTTTTTTTTTTTGACAGATAAATTTATGCAAAATATGTGTAAAATCTTTTGATTAGGGGCTGGCATAAGTGACCTTTTTGTATTATCTACACCTTTACTCACGTCTTAGAGTTAGACTGATTTTGAGTGCCAAAAGCTTTGCTGAATTTTAAAATATATTGAAAACGTGAATCAAGTCAGTTGTATAAAATGTATTAACGTATGCAAAAAGCGTTTTAGGTACTTCTAAGGATAACAAAATTTGCACTTTTTAGTCTTCATTATCGAATGGTTTTTACTTCTTTTTTTTATTTTACTTATATATTCAGCAGTCGTGCAGGAATTTCCAAAAAGCACCCAAACTAGTTGTTATGGTGAGTGTGTGAAAAGTGCGAAAACTTTTTACCCACTAAACAAGTGTAACATTGTGTACGACAAAATAAATAAAAAAACATACCGAAGGGTCACTTGATTAGGATTGGAGGCATTAAAAGACAACCTCCGAAACATAAAAACAATGATAATGGAAAAAGCTTAAATATTTATCGAAATAAACTATTTAAAATTTAAGCAACGATACAGTAAAAAGTTGTTGACAAAAATCAAAATAAAAATTAACTTTGTTTTCCAAAACTCTATCAATTTACTTCCATCCCACCATCGATATAACATTTTTCTTTTACCAACCATAAGTAGCTCAAGATCCTCAACGAATAACAATGAAGTGTAGCCAAGTTCAAACATAGAAATTCCACCTTATTAAGCAGGAATTCTACTGGAAGCTAACAAAAGTAAACTAATTTTTATGGTCAGTTTGGCAATAACCGCTCAGATTAGAGAGAGATATAACATGATGACTTCATAATTCCACAAAAGAACAACAAAATAAGGTAGAATAATGCGAAAAAGTAAAAAAAATTTAGAAAAGGCACCACTTGAGCATGGCGCCACGGACAGTGTCGCCCTCCATCAAAGGAACAACTGAACCAACCAATAACCAACAAAAAACGGACAACATCAACGCATACACGAAAAACAAGAAAACATATTTGACTTTGACGGCAGAGTAAATGAGCCAAGGTGGGGTTGAACCCTCCCCCCGTAATGTGTTCAACGATTTGTCAAAAATATTGAGAACAATAGAGTTACAAAAAAAAAATAATATTTTTCTTTGTTGGTATCATATTTTCTTTTTCTACTCTGTTTGTTTGTCTGTTTATTATTTATTGTGATTCACAGTTGAATGCTTGATTGGAGTTTCAAGTGGTTTTCCTGCAGCGGATTGAGGCTATTTACCAAGCTTGAGGATATTTTTGACTTATGACAGCTATTTGCTGCTATAGCGGATGTTTGGCCCATCTAAGTTGATTAGTGGCCATAACTCAAAAAGATGTAGCTGTGCGCTTTACTTGACAAATTTCTGCAATTGTCTTTAGAAATTAGAAATAACAACAACGTAGCAAAGGCAGTAGTTCGACATGAATCTCTTTAGTCGTTAAAATGCTTACATAAATGAATATGGTGGGAATATTAACTAAATTGCAATATAATTTTTAATGAGGTTAGATTGACTTTAGCCCAGTACGTCAAAAAATCAATTGAAAAGGGTAAAAAGAAAAAGCGTCTTAGTAGAAACTCTTAAAACAGAAAGCTTGCAATATGAAATTATAATCATGAATACAAATTTAAAACAATTGAATAGAATGCATGAAATATAAATTAGAAATGATGGACTCTCTTCAGAGCTCTAAAGAGCCAGGTCAAAAAAAAAAATATACAAATCGGAGAAATTTTTGGAAAACATGCGTTGTTTAAGTTAAAAAATTGTTAGGTCAAATAAAAAGTATGTTTTTAACTATTCTTTAAAAATAAATAAACACAGTTTTAGCTCTAACTAACATCAAAGGCATCAATGTTCTAGATAAGTTATTCGATTTAAAAATTTGCTCCATTTTTATCAATTCAGTTCTATTGACCAAATTTGATAAGTTAAAATTCATAAGTTCCATAATTGGCTAAGTTTATTGATGTTTTTTAAATATCTCGCTATGTTCTAAAGAATTTGGCTTCAATATTTTTTTGGCTATGAGCGATCCTTAAAATATTATTACCATGCTATGTTTCTTTATTGAAATGCATTTGTTTCCGTATAGCAATTAGTTTTTCGATGTATTAGTTTGAGTTAACACACGCAGAGAAAAAAATTGAGCATTTTATTTTAAATCAAGCAAAAACGCTACCTGTTTACTCTCAACCGTAAATTGTTCAATTCAAGCATTATTTTGCTAGAATTGAGCAAATTTTGAACACATGATGCAAAGAAAAAAATATTTAATTCAAAAAAAATTTGTTAAAAACTCCGGAATACTTATAACAATTTGAGTATAACATTTGCTTGAATTGAGAAAAATTCGCTTGATTCAAGTAAGCAATTTGCTGAAATCTATAGTAGTTTGCTTGATTTGAGAAATTTATTTTGCTTAAGTTGAAAACCATTTGCTTGATTCACGTAAGCAATTTTCTTAAAACTAAAATGTTTTCCTTGATAGTATAAACTTAATTTTGTTATTATGAGCAGAACATGCTTGATCCGAACAATTAATTTGCTTAAAACGAGAATACTTTGCTCGATGTGAGAAATATGTTTTCCTAGAATTGAGAAGAATTTGCTTCATCCAAATAAATAATTTTCTTAATATGCTTTGATTTTTCTATTTCTTATAAAGAGAAGAATTTGCTTGATCCAAGTAATTATTTATGAATTAATAAGAAAGTTCTGCTTGATATATAAGATTATTTTGTATCTTAAAATATTTAGTAGCTAGCTACTATGTGCTGTCAAATTAAACAAAAACATGTAATATTTAAGAAATTTTTTTGTTGTATTATGTTTTTCATTAGTTTTTCGAAATAATATTATAAATTTCTTGTTTAAATAAACTTTCTGATATCTTGTGATAAGTTAAAACATTGAAAAGGCTTACAGCAAAAATTCCATTTTTTTTAAATGAAAAATATTAATATATTTTAACCCTAGAACTGCACACTGTTGTGTATACCCCAAGCAAACTTTGAACTACGTTTCTTAGTTAGTCAGTAAAATTAACGACTGAAGACCTATATTATAATATGATTCAAGGTTTTAACAACATAGCGAGGTCGCGAGACCCTTCAATTTTTCTTTTTACTGTGATGGAGTTACACGTGAAGATCGTGTGGGTTTGATATCTACCCTAGTTTTTATTTCCGTTAGTGTTTTGTGCAGGTAATTTATATTTTTTTTCTTGCTAAAATGAATTAAATTCACGTTTTATGACCTTATTTTAAAATTAAACATTAGATTGTAATTTTCGGTGATGATTTTCATATTTTAAGTACCCATACTCATTAAGTAGAGAGTAGCAAAAAACATTAAGAGCAATCTACTGCTGCCATTGTGGCGTCTTTGAATAAGTTAAATCGTTACTTTTCTTTTTAAGATTTTTTACGTACATAAAATTTCTCTTTTTTTTACATTTTGCATAACATTAACCTAAATATATTCTTGAAAATCAATATTTCATGGACTTTTATTGGACATTTTCATATATCAGATTCCCAATTTTTTTTTTTAATTTTCTGAGAAAAGATAATTAGACTTTTTTGGCAAAACATCAAGATGGTCTTTTTTTCGCAAAGCTTTTTGTGTCCTCTTTAAAATCCCGAATATTAAAAATCGATTGTTTAGAAAAAAGTTATAAATATTTTTTCTTAAATGACGTTTTGACCATTTTTCAGCTCTTTTAGCTATTTAAATATATTTTTCACTAACTAAACCTTGATAACAATTTAATTTGCTCTTCACCATTCACTTTGGCAGGAAAAACCAGAAACTGTACTCAAGAGTCAGATAGATTACTGCTTTCAGAACGATTTTACGAACAAGAAACCCGTTGGGTAAACATTTTTCCCAGTTTGTAGTTACAGGTAAAAAACAATCGGTTCTTATTTCTAGGGTTCAATTTAATTTGACATTGTTCGAGGGCTAAATATATGTTTATTGAAAAGCACTTCAAAAGATTGGCGTTTGTTTTGAGTTTAACATTAAAATTATTCTTATTTGCATAATTAATTACATTTATTGAAGTAGGAAAGTTACTTTTCCACTCAGAGTTTTAGGGCTTAAAGTTGAAAGATATAATGTTGGAAGTACTTGTTTTTAAGTCATTTTATATTTTCTTAAATCAAAGAAAATAATTGTTTAATCAAGAATATTTGAAATAACCAACTTTGCGTTTGCTTAAATTAACCCATTAATTCAGACAACAAATGATAAATCATACGCGATATAAGCAATTTTCAAAAATTCCTTAAAAATATGCAGCCACTGTAAAGCTTTTGCTTCCAACAGAGTGAGAAAGCCAAAAGTATATTCCAAAAAACGTTGTAAAATTGGCATTTAAAGCCTTTTTGGTTACTTTTTCGCGCCAGTTCTTGAAATATTTAAATGAAAAAGTGAAAAATGGCACTCGGGTGAGCTATTTTATTTTATAAACATCAAGAAAAAAGAAGATATAATTAAAAAAGTACATAAGGTTAAATTTGAACGCCTACGCTATGAAATGAAAATTTTTGCAGTTTATTGTTTTTTAATTTTTTAAAGTTTTTTTTATTTCTCTACTTACCCCTTATGCGTTTATGATCATAAGCTGCGCCACACCCAAATCCTTTGAACTTTTTTTAAACTGCAGAGTTTTCCATCTAATGTTATATTAAGGGTTCTCATCTAAGCATGTAAACATGTAAACATGTAAAGCATTTAAACTTTTGATGAGCGATAAAGTGCAAATAGCGTAAATGTGGACAAAATGGCGGCTGCGGCAGCGGCAACATTATGACTTTTTTAAATTTTAAACCTTTTGATTAACATAGAAAAATAAATAAAACGTGTTCATATTTACTTCAACTACTTTATATATTTAATGATTAGCGCCAAAGACAACCCTCATTCACACACGTAGATTTACTTGCTAGTTTACACTACAAAATAGGCTCGGAAATGATGTAAACTCACGCCCATACAAATTTTGACAGATCGTTTACGCGCATTCACAAGGTTTACAATGTTTACGGGTCAGTTACATGCTTAGATGAGAAGCCTTATTATACTCATAACGTTGAGTATCTTGGGTAACGGTTCTTCTCCAATTCTTAGCAAGCTTTTACTGAGGTTAGTGCACGATCGGAGCTGTGGGCATGAGTTTTAAGTTTAAGTGTGGCATTTTGCTCACTGCGCGACAAACAACGTAAGCATTTTTCATAAGCACTTGAGCTAATAAAGCCACATATTTTAAATCGGCAAGCCATAAAAACCTTACCTGATGCATTCAAGAAAACTATGCAGCGTATTGCATCATCTATCAATCTAACTTTTTAATCCATTGCTCTGGCAGGAGAATATTAAAGTGTCAATGATCACAAATTTTCATAGAACCAGATCAAAAAAACCATTACAGTAACTCCCACAATCCAATCAGTGCGTACGTTATATAAAAATTTAAAATGCTATTTCCAGAATATGTCTGGTATCAGAACTAAGTCTGTATCTATATATAATTTTACATCTCACGAAGATTTATATATCTATGTCTTAATTGAGACTTGGTTAAACTCCGATTTTTACGATGGTGAATTTTTTGATTTGAATATCTTTAATGTCTACCGGAAGGATAGAGATCCAATTAAAACTGGGCTAACTCGTGGTGGTGGAGTACTCATCGCCATTAAGAGGATTTATTGCTCTTCTCATCAGCCGCTGATTGATTCCAATTCATTGCTCGACCAGATTTGTGTTCGATTGTTTACTAGAACTTGCTCTCTTTATATCTGCGCATCATACATACCACCTAATAGTGATGATCTAATTTACACGGCACATCTTTATAACATCTTGGGTATAAACTCCTCAATGGTTTATAACTCTCATCTTTGTGTCATGGGTGATTTCAACCTTTCTAAAATTAACTGGACTTATATCGACGGTGAATTAACCCCAACTAATGTTAACCAGATTTTTGAAATTCATTTTATTGATAGCCTGTGTAGCATTGGTTTGTATCAAATTAATCATATTTTCAATAATTTAAATAAATTGCTTGATCTTATTTACATATCTCCTAATATTAAATATAATATATCTGAATGTTTCCATCCTATATCTAATTCAAGTATGCACCATAAGGCACTAAAAGAAAAAATATGTTTAATTTTAACAATTGTAACTTTATTGATTCAAATAATTTATTGTTTAATATTAATTGGAATGATTTATTTTGTGGTATTAATGCAGAGATAAGTTTTAATCTATTTAAGACTAAAGTCTTAACTATTTGCAATACTTGTGTTCCGCGTTCAACTAAAACCAATCATAAACTTCCCTGGTACACTAAGGGTCTTAAGAAACTTAAAAATCAGCGTAATAAGTTTTTAAAATTGTTTAAGACCACTAAAGAACCTATATGTAAAGCAAACTATTTGCTTTATATGCCTGATTTTCTTAATTTCCTGAATAAATTTTTATATAAACAGTATATCTTGCGATATGAAACTAATATTAAATCAAACCCTAAATCATTTTGGAATTTTATACAGTCTAAAAAAGGTGGCTCGCAGATTCCTACTTCAATGTTTTATAATGGAAAGTGTTCGTGGAATATTGCTGATACTGTTAGCATGTTTGCTGACTTCTTTAAGTCCAACTTTACTGTTGAAGATGATTTACCCGTTAATGCCTTGAACACTGTTGATGTCTTTACTAATATTGGATCTTTTTCAGTATCAATTAATGATGTCATTGAATCCATTAGGGATATGAAAACTTCCTTTAAAGAAGATATGATGGGTTTGCATCAATTATTTTTATAAAATGCTCACATACTTTAGCCGCACCTCTGTGTGCTATTTTTAATAAGTCTCTATCTGAAGGAACATTTTTAAATTGTTGGAAAATTTCTTCCATTACTCCTGTTTTTAAATCGGGTGAAAAAATAATGTCGCAAACTATAGGCCAATCTCAAAACTATCCAATATTTCTAAACTCTTTGAAAGAATAATAAAAGTAAAGCTTAGCTTTTTAATAAAACGCTATATTTGCCCTGAACAACATGGTTTTGTATCTGGGCGCTCTACCCTTTTAAATCTAGCTCTTTTTTCTGAGTATTGTGTATCTACCTTCGTGCAGGGATACCAAGTAGATGTAATATACGCAGATTTCTCCAAAGCATTTGATAGAGTATCACATAATTTACTACTTTGGAAACTATCACATATGGGAATTCATTCAACTTTTTTGAGCTGGATTAAGTCTTATCTGTCAGATAGAACCTCTTTTGTTTGTTTAAATAATAGTAATTTATACGAATTTGTTGCTTCTTCTGGTGTCCCTCAAGGTAGTATCCTTGGACCTTTGCTTTTTATTCTTTTCGTGAATGATATTTCTAAACATATTTTTAACTCTCACTTTCTACTTTATGCTGATGATGTTAAATTATTTAAAAAAATATCATCTTCTTCAAATATTGATGACTTACAAGATGACATCAACAGACTTTTGGCTTGGAGTGTTTCAAATGGCCTTCCTTTAAACTTTTCTCAATGCATTCATCTTACTCTATCCAAACTTTCTCTTAATACCTTATCTAACTCTTATTATCTTTCTGACTCAAAAATTCAAACTGTGTCTTCATATCGAGACCTCGGTGTAATTTTTGATGCAAAATTTTTATTTCATGACCATGTCAACTTCCTAATTCCTAAGGCCTTCTCTCTACTTGCGTTTGTTCGAAGAAATTGCAATGACTTTTCTGATCCACATACTCCAATAATGTTATTTAATGCGTTTGTGAGATCTAGATTGGAGTATGCATCCATTGTTTGGAGCCCGTATTATATGTCTACCTCTTTTAGACTGGAAAAAATACAAAAAAATTTTACGAGGTTTGACCTGAGGTCAATTAACTTTTGTGACCCTTTGCCACCCTATAACTCTCGTCTAATGCTCTTAGAACTTAAATCGCTTGATTCCAGGCGGAAAATTGCATCATTGATGTTTATATATGATATTATCTCTGGATTAATTGATTGTCAATCATCTCTCTTTTTCATATTCCATTAAGAAATCTAAGAATTTCCAAATTATTTTATGTAAAATATTGTAGAACTAACTATGCCTTAAATGAGCCAATTACAAGAGCTTTGTTACTGTATAATGAATTGAATGAATCTAATGACTTTGATCTCTTTGTTCCGAAACAAAAATTTAAGAATTTTGTTAATAGTGTTTACTTAACCTAGTCTTAAGATTATATTTTTACTATAAATTTTTAATTTTAGCTTTTCTCTAAATTTATATAGTCTGTAAGAATTTTTGTATTCAAAGACTTAAAATATATGTGTTCAACTTAATTCGAAACTCGCATCAATAATGATCTCATCAAAGACGAATTTCTCGTATCATATTAATTTGTGTTGTTATAAATACTATTTTTGTTACTCAACTGTAGTACGAATATGGATTTCTTTGTTATTTTTTTGTTCAATGAATTAATTCATTGTTTTACTGTAAATCTCAAAATATATAAACTTTTGTAACATGAAGAATTTGGCAATATTAATACATTAAAACTAAATTTGTAACAATTTCAATATATGTACTATATCAACTGAGCAAAATGCTCACGATCGAAAATCCTGCTACTCTGCGAATCGCGCCTTCTGTAAGGTTAATGATCACTTAACTTAAGATGATTTTTTATCTTAATTTTTAATTTTCTTAAATCAAACAAAATATTTGCCTAATATAAGAATATTACTTCTCTGCGTGCTGTTAAAAGTCATAATTTTTTAATCTAGACCATTTATTAAACATCTTACTACTTTCTATTATGAATGACCTTCTTTAAAATCATTTCAAAATAACTACTCCTACCTCTTGTGGGTTTAAGTCCAAAAACGCCCGTTAAAGGGACACTTTTAATTTGAGCATGTAGTCTGGTGTTCCGGCCTTATTTTTAAGGTTTATTTCGGGAATTTTTTTTTTTTAATAAAATAAAAAAAATAAATACATTTTGTTACATGTTATTATTGACATCTGTTAATGCGAATTCTGTTATTGTGAACAAAAAAATTTGTATTTACCATCATATTTTTTACGTCCAAAGTGCAAACAAAAAAAAAAGTATATATAAAACATTTCTTGTGGCTTATTTAAAATCTCACCACTTCATATTATGACTTTAAACAAGAACGGGCATATTTCTAGGCAACCACCAAATAATTGCGGTTCCAAATTTATTACTTTACGCACGCACTCACTCCACGATAGCAGTGCCAACAAGCTAATATCACGCAGTATTCATGGCCAATGAAGAATGTAAAATTTGGCAGACAAGAACAAACAAAACAATAAAATTAAGCAACAAAATCCTTACAATTACATGGAAGAAATCTTGTTGTACTGTCAGCATGCCAGCAGCAAACCGACCAAAAGACTATCCAAGTAGTGCATATAACAACAAAATACTGCCGCTTGATTTACTTTCATATTCGGGCGCAATCCTTTCGTTACACGTAAGGATTTCCAACCGAATCCACCAGACTTTAAAACAGTTTAATAATCATACATATAAAATATAACATAAATCTTGCAACAGCCCTGAATTTGGCCTTTGGATGTGATCTTTATCTGGTGCTGCCGCCTCACTACAAGTCTTTAAATGTTTGAGAAGCTGGAGCTGCTTGTATCTTTCGCAGACGGTTGTGTCGCATTAGTTCCAGACCATATATGATTACGGCACATACTCTGTCCATGCTCCTTGCACAAACCAGAAATCCATACAGTTTCTTATGAAAGCAAAAGTGCAAAAGTTCCGCTGTCGAGACGACCGACCACGATGACGATGATGATGATGATGAAGACTTTCATCTGGGGCTTCTTTACACACGCGACTTTGAACATTTAATATGAAAATGGTGTATTGCAAATGGAAAATAGTGGAGCTTAGCTGGTACATTTTACAATGGCCCATGTTGCATTAATTTTTCCCCAAAAGCCATAAGCATGCATGAGCTGCCCCATAAAGACCGCCGTCACCCAACAATGCAAAATCCAAAAGAAGCAAAAACAATGAAATTGAACATTTTGTAACTATTGCCAGGATTAGCTTCATGTTTAAGGTTGCCGCTGTTCTAGCTGAATTAGCCTTAAGAGCATTGCTGGTGTCTTGTTTGTTGGACAAAAGTTTGCGTGGTAGTGTCAGTGAGGGTGTTGCTGATGATGTTGGTGACTTCAATTTCAATGTCTGATCCCACTATTTATTATGTTATAATAAATTTTATGTTATTTTAGTTTAAGGGGTAAGCTGGTTACCGAAACCCGGCTTAAATGAAAATTTGTATAAAACTATAGAATATATTCTACTGAGACATAGTAGTTTACTGGTGGTAGTCGATAAGAAATATTAACAGAGCATGATTAAAGCTGTGAGTACAATTGATTTTTTTAATTTAAATGAGTTTGACTATTTAGGTAATAGCAAAAATTTCGATTTTAAAAGTTTTTCTTATTTTTTTTTTTAATCAATCGACATTATTTTTATTAAATAATATGCGCATAAAAGTTTTAACAAGACACATCGCAGCAAATAAGGACATGAAGCAGGAGAGCATTGACTATATTTTTGAAGTCTTTCGATTCAAAAAATATAGTGTATACAAATATTTTCATATTTTTATCAAAGTCTATCATTGAGTTATAAAATTTTTACTTTAACTCTAATTTTTCTTGTTAATAGTGACTTAAGATTGGTTAAATAACACCTCCTTCAGTCAAAACCTAATCAAAACGGATGTTGGTACTCACACAAGCTTAAAATTCTTTATTTAAGAATTGAAGGGCTTATTGCAATAACATGATAAGCCACATGTTTAAAAAATCCATATTTTTAGGCTCAAAAGATAACTTTATAATTTACAAACACCTACAAAAGATATTTCAGCTTTTCCATTTGTAAAATTTTCCTTGTGCAATTCCATTTCTTCATACAAAAAGATCTTTTTCCAAAAGTTTAAAGTTAATTATTTCAAAATATTTTTTTTCGTAGCATATTGTGTTTTCACACGTATGTCCTTCATTTATTTTTTTTTTTTTTGTATTGAGAAAATTAAATGTTAATGTCTGTTTGATATATATAGTTCCTAAGCTGATACTATTTTTAGTAATTTATTAAAAGTATAATGAGTTTTTAAACTTGTTTATATCGCAGTTGGTTATTTAATACATTACCAGTTTATACCTGCCGCGCTTTGGTTAGCTTATCTCCTGAAAAGTGTGTGTAAGAATAGTGAGGCCACGCCCATTTTTAACAGTAACCATACGACCAAACGATCTTAATTAACAAATTTCAATCCAACGTGACCCAAACATTTGGGTAAAAGCATTTTTATATATTTTTATTTGGCAATATTTTTATTTTCCTTAAATCGTCTCGTACTCAAAACAGACTGCCAAAACCTCAATAAGCCCAATCTAGCTTAAACCCGGCGCGCTTTTATTCGCCCCACGTTTTTCCCTTGAAAAGTGGGCATAACTGCAATGCAACCACGATAATTTTTGGCGGTAAAACCATCTCGAAACTAATCGACTGCCAAAGTTTAAGCTCAATCGGCCCAGTAGAGTTGGAGTCTTTAGCCATCACACAGACAGACAGACAGAGAGTGTTTTACTTTTTATATATACATATAAAGATTACATTTTTTGACAATAGAGGACAAAACTGTTTTTACATTTACAATTGATTTTGTATTTAAATAATCGACTTTATCGAGTCTTTAAAAACAAAGAGTCTCATGGCTGCATTTAGTCTTAAAATCGGTAAATCCGAAACAAAAGAAAACATATGAAGCTTTCCCACACAGGAATTTTCAACATTTTTTTAAAAATCTTAAACAAATTACGTGTGTTTGAAAAATATATAAAAAAATTTTATTTTTGAAAAATTTTTCTATGGTTAAAATGTTACGAAAAAAAAATCACTAAACTATATAAAAATCGACCTATCCATATATTTTTGAGAACTCCAATGTAGATCCTCAATTATTTAAATTATATATAAAACCAAAAAAAAATTTAATTTTTTAACCATAAATACTACAACTATATTGACGGTAAAGTGACCGCATATATTGTTTGATTTTATGTAACAGAGCCAATACAGCAGCAGAAAATAGATAAATAGTACGTGCCTGAATGAATCTAGCCTTTCAACATTGCGTCACGTCATTAAGTCATTTAAACACTTACAGCAACAAATATTAAAAAAAAACACCACTTAATCAACAACGTAAGAATTTTCGTCTAGAGAAAAATAATTTTGCAGTGGAGAAGATAAGTTTTCTCTGATAAAAAATCAACTTTTTTTTTGACAATCATTATTTAAGAAAAGGATAACGGTTTTTAGCTGGACATCATAGCAGAGAGGGCGAAGTATGGAACGATTTACTTGGTTTTCGATAATGCAAAAAAAGACTGCACAAACATACAAAACATACTGTAAGTTGCTTTTCCACAATTTCAAAACTTGTATGGAACATTTGTTTGGACATACCAACATGACAATGCTCCAATTCAAACAGCAAGACTCGTTAAAACCTGGATTCAAGAGCAAAATGTTGAAGTCTTGGAATGGCCCACTTATTCTCCTGACCTTAACGTTGTGGAAAATGTATGGGAGAGGCTTTCTAGTAAAGTATACAAAAATGGAAGACAGATCGATAGCAAAAATTCTTTAATGGACGCCATTAAAATGGCATGGGATAAATTTAACCTAAATAACTTGAAACCACTTTACGATTAAATATTCAGTCGTGTCTTTAAGATGATTTAAAAGAATGGTTTTAGTACGCACTACTTAAAATGGCAAGAATTATGATAATAATCACTTTGGGAAAAAATTCAAATCAGTTCACTATTCTTGGATTTGTCTTAAGTGTCCTTATCCTACTGACGAATAAAAAAGTATGAAATTCAAGAAGTGGTATCAGTAAACTGCTACTAACAGCCCTATTCTGGTTGTTAGCTTAACAAGAAATAGTTAAGGAACTCTTGTTAAGCTGATTGTTATGTTATGTAAAATTTGGTATTCTTAAAAATCATTAACAACATAAAAGCCTAAAAAGCTTTTAAAGTTCACCATGCATGGTGAAAATCGATATACCTATTGAAAGAAGAGATGCGCTTCGAGTGCAGCTTGTGACTTTGCAAGTGCTTGAAAAATTTGCCACGGCTACTGAAAGATTTCATTATCAAGACTTAAAATAAGTAAAAAATTCTTCCATTTTTCAGATTAATGTACAGTGCCAAACAAAACTATTGGCGCAGCAAGTATTTTTAACCTTCAGGCTAATTTAGAGCCATATAAAACAGTATATTTGTAAAAAAATGTTTGCTCCCACATAACTCCTTTAATTACTTAACTAATGCAGAAATTTTTGTTTAAAAATATATATATGATAGTTTTATAGTTTTATATAACTTATTTAGTAAATAAAATCACGATTTCAACACACAAAACTATTGGCACACTCAGACACCCATTTGATTTATTTCTTAATTTTCGAATATCTGACAACGCTATTAACAAAAACATTTGCTATCATTTACCGTTATTACCAATCAAATAGTTTTTGAAGTTGTAGTGTTCAGTTTGTTTTCAAAAATTTGAAATAAAATTTCTTAAAAGCTTAAAATGAGTCCGAAACAAAAGAAACTAACGAATCTCAGCGCAAAATAATAATGCACTTGCACAATCAAGGGAAATCCTATGCTGAGATAGGTGAAATAATGGACAGAAGTCGTTTTACAGTTCGAAGTATTGTAAATCAGTTTAAATGAGAATCCAACTTCGAAAGCGCAAATCGTTGTGGCCGTCTTCGAATTTTAAATGGTCGTGATTGCAATCAATTAGTCAGAAAAATAAAACTAGACCCCAAAAATAACATCAACACAGATTGCTGCTGAAGTAAGACAAGATCTTGACAAGGATATTCATCCCATGACGGTCAGAAGAGTGCTGCATGAGGCCGGCTACAATGCCCGAGTTGCTCGACGTAAACCACTCATAAGTTTAGTCCACCAAATAAGCGCTAAGCCTACGCAAAAGATTTAAGGAGCAAACCTAACAGTTTCTGGGACCAAGTGCTCTGGCCGGATGAAAGTTTAATATTTTCTGCTCCGATGGTCGCACTACTGTATGGAGAAAGCCCAATACGGCATACGAAAAAAAAATCTTGCACCAACAGTTAAACACGGTGGAGGAGGCGTAATGGTGTGGGGCTGCATGTCGGCTGCGGGTGTAGGTGAGCTGGTTTTTATAGAAGGTATTATGGACACAGTGGTATATTTGAATATTTTGAAGGAAAACCTTAAAAAAAGTTGTAAAAAGCTAAATTTACCAAGCTCATTTACGTTTCAACAAGATAACGACCCGAAGCATTCAGCAAATGACGTACGTATGTGGTTAACATATCTATCTCCTGACCTCAACCTGATTGAGCGTTTGTGGGAGGAACTGGAAAGACGCGTAAAAAAGCGACCAATTACAAGAAAGTCTGAGCTAAAGCAGGCGTTGATGGAAGAATAGCAAAAAAATAGAGGAGCGAACAACAAAAAATTTGGTGCATTCAATGCCAAGACGTTTAGAAGCCGTTAACAAGTAAAAGGGCTTGCCCACAAAATATTAACTTTACTGCAGTTTATAGTTTTTAAGATTTTGAATAAGGTGTGCCAATAAATTTGTGCGTTGAAATCTTGATTTTTGTTACTAAATGTTTTTTAAAAAACTATTCAAAATATATATTGAAACGAAAATTTCTGCATAAGTTAGTTAATTAAATGAGTTATGTTGGAGCAACCATATTTTTACCTTAAGACTGCTGGGTATGACGCTAAAACGGGCGCAAAGTTTGAAATGTTTGCTGTGCCAAAACTTTTGTTCGGCACTGTATTTAAAATCAATATTATATTATAATTTGTATTTTTTTGTTATTTTCACAACAATTTTCTATCTAACCACATACATTTCATTCGTTGTTAAGACTCTTTCTGTTATTAACAAAATTGTAAGGAAAATAGCTTTTAAATTTGCAGCAGAATAGGAAATCTTAACAAATTGTTAATATTAACTATTTTGTTAATGTGGTGAGCTTAGTAGAATAGGACTGTAAGTGTCCAATACTGCTTGAAGCGGATTTTTTTATTTCTGTTTGGTTTTTTAAGTTCATTATTTCAAAAAACAAAAGTAGTATTCAATGAACGCCGTATTGGCAATGTAAACATCATATGTTCGGTAAGCTTACAGCAGCGTTATTTGCAATAACAAAATTGTAAGGGAAGAAACTTACGCAGTTTACGACACAAAAACGTGGTGTATACAGTACGTATAATGCGTATTATACGACCATGGTTTAATTTTGCTTTTGACAAGCACTTTTTCAATTAAATGTAACAATTTAAAAAATTACAAATACACTAACCATTTATTTATAAAATTTGTATAAGGTCGTCACACTTTGTAATCAATCCAAATATGACAAATCGAGAAAATTTTAAAAATATTTTGAAAAATCTTCCTACTGTCTAAAAATAACTTTTTTATTACAAATATTTCATCATTTCCTATTAAAAAATCTTTAAAAATCTCGGGATTAAATTGAATTTCAATAGAATGTGCATTCACAGTAACCCACAAAAGTTTGCATACTGTAAAGAATTTTTTATTTACGCGAAACTTGAGAATCTAAGAATCTAAACAAAGCACAATGACTTGCGACTTTTGTTGCGTTAAATGTTTCATATACATGTGAATTCTTTGTTTTTCTGGTATATATAAAATGTTTTGTTGTTTTCTTCCTATTTAATAATCATCTCTTTTAAAACTGCATATGGGCATTTCCACAGAAAAGTCTAACGTAACCAAAAAAATAAAACTTTTCAAAAACATATCATTTGACGATAGTATCTAAGAAAAACATTATAATTTTATTAGTTTTAGCAATATACATTTCAACTTAATTTACCGTGTTGATCAAATGTTTCACAAATGTTGTTTTTCTTTTTTGTAAATGTTTAGTAAATGATTCCTAGACTTGGATGGAAGGCATTGGCTAAATACAATGAAAAAATGGTTGAGGCAAGGAAAGGACAATTTATTAAATTTGTGTTTAAATTACTAAATTACATTATTACTAAACTATCTAAGTACTTAATTACCCAATTGTACTACAATGGAAATTTAAGTAACGTAATGCCAGTAATGTAACGTCAGATAAAAACCTAATAAAAATAAAACCAGAGAAGATTTTTAAATTTAATCACTTGAAAAATAAACTATTGGGGGTTGGAATTAATTTTAAAGGTTTTTTTTCGGTTTTTGAGCATTTATTTAGAAACAACGGTACAATGTATATTATTCAAAGTATTGTCCATCGTTAGCTACAACATTTTCCCATCTTTCTGGCAGCATATGGATTCCGCGCCGGAAGAACGATTCGTCTTTTGAGGCAATCCACGAATCGACCCATTTTTTGGTATCCTCGTAAGAAGTGAAGCGCTGCTCAGCCAAGCCATGCGTCATCGATCTGAATAGGTGGTAGTCGGAAGGGGCTATGTCTGGGCTATAAGGCGGGTGGGGTAGCACATCCCAATTCAGCGCCTCCAACGTTTCCTTGACGGTTCTTGCAACATGTGGCAGTGCGTTGTCATGTTGAAAAACCACTTTGTCGTGTCTTTTGGCATATTCCGGCCGTTTAACCTTTAATGCTCGGCTCAATTGCATCAATTGTTGTTGGTAGCGTTCCCCAGTGATGGTTTCGTTAGGTTTTAGCAGCTCATAGTACATGACACCCTTCTGATCCCACCAAATACACAGCATAAGCTTGGCGCCATGAATATTCGGCTTGGCCCTCGATGTTGATGCATGGCCGGGTGGTCCCCACGATTTTTTTCGCTTAGTATTATCGTAATGGATCCACTTTTCATCGCCAGTGACAATACGATGCAAAAAACTCTTCCTTTTATGCCGTTGAAGCAGTTGTTCGCACATGCAAAATCGCCGTTCAACGTCTCTCGGCTTCAACTGGTACGGCACCCAATTTCCTTGCTTTTGAATCATTCCCATGGCCTTCAAGCGTTTGCCTACCGTTGATAAGTCGACTCCTAATGATTCTGACAATTCTTGAAGGGTTTGACACGGGTCTTCATCGAGCAAAGCCTCCAATTCCTCATCTTCAAACTTTTTCGGCTGGCCCGGACGCTCTTTGTCTTCCGTATCAAAATCACCACTTTTAAACCGACGGAACCAGTACTCACAAGTAGAAATCGATGGAGCATAGTCCCCGTAAGCCTCAGTAAGCGTGCGTTGTGCTTCAACCGCTTTTTTCTTCAAATGGAAGCACAAAAGTAAACCTTTCCGCAAATTGCGTTTTGTTGGAACGAAAGTCGACATGTTCACAGAGAAAAAAATATATGTTGTTTACACTTCAGTGGAATGACACGTACTGGAAAATGAAGCTTAGACAATGTGCTTTGAAATGAATATAGTCACAGGTGTGCCCGGTGCGATCTATTGATAGTTACGCCATCTCTTAGAAAACCTTTAAAACTAATTCCAACCCCAAACCCTTCTAAAAAAAGGTGTACACAAAAAGTTTTGCCCAATTTTCTAATCCAAGTCAAAAATCACTTCCGTTTCTTGTAACATAACGCCAGCACATGTTTTTGTAAAAAACCTTTTTAAAAATTAGACTTTTTCATTCCTTTTTTTTATATTTCTTTGTACAAATCGTACGTTACGCCAGTTTGGAAATGCCCATATGTAATTCGTTGTTTATAAAGATTCTTAAGTTTTGCAGAAAATTAAAATGCGATGCTGTATGTACACTTTTTTCGACCACTGTATATCAAAGTATGAATAGAGACCGCGCAACTACAAAGCCATATAAGTATATTCTACTTAAGATCTTCATAGTACAAATTTTTAAACTACATACCTCAAAAAAGCAGTAGAGAAGTGTTAGAAGTAAAAAAATCTGCCATTCAGGAGTCTCAAAAGCTAGTGCAGCGCTTCGAAACGATCTATATTTTTTTTTAATTTAAGTGAGTTCATTGAAGTATAGTTTGGATTCTTTTGAAAATAGTTTTTGACAAATATTTGATCATTTTGACAAAGTTCCAAAAATGTTTGTGCAAAAATGGATTTTTTAGACTGTGTGGGGCAATTGTGTTTTGACTTTTTCTTTAAATGAAAAAAAAAGTAATGTTTTTAGTTCAAAGTAATTTGGCAAGGATTTGGCAAGGAATATCTTTTAAAAAAAAAAATTGCTAATGAAAAATGATAAAAACTTTATATTAATCAACGTGAGAGCTAGGAAGGCACCATTAATAATATATGCATGTGTATTTTTGGTAATGTACTGGTGTTGCTCATATTTAAAATGAATTCCAATATGTATTTCCAACCTGGAAATTTGAGTTAAAACAAGTGGTTCAAAATGACAAAAACTCTTGCAATGTATAAGAAAGAGCTATTCTATATAGATATTCATACTCGTTATTTTACTACACTGAAAAGCCTTTCAAGAGCTATCAACACCAATATCTCTTAATAAAGCATGCAATGCTTGAAAGAACGTACAATCACAACCATTTCTCTTAACGTCTTAAGCAATTTAGGCTTCCCTTCGTCACGCTCACGACCTGCTCACATCAATTGCTGGTATTTATTTGGCGTAAGTGCGTGACCCCAACGACGTTCACTTCGGGTCAGTTTTAATCTAATGATTTAATATGAAAGGCGCTGAATGACAATTCATACGTACAATATTTGATTAACCCTTTCGCTGAACCCACCCACACCACATGCACTCAATGTGTGGTGCGGTGCCTCCTATTTTTTATGTTTTAATAACCCTTCTAATGTGTGTGAATCACATGCGTTTCAGGTGGAACACAAGGCGTACATTGTCTGCATTTATGTGCCTCCATACATCTGGCGGTCAGTCTGTCTGTCCATGTGTACGCACGTTCCACTGTTTGTATTGCAGTGTATGTTTAAAGGGGTATTTGTGTCCAGGCTTAAGTGGCTCGGACACCCTTTTGACATTTAGCCTTCGTTGTGAAAATGCGTGTGTACGTGTGTGAGTGTGTGAGTATGAGTGTGTGTGTGTGCGTCTGGATATCTTGTAATTAAACAGTATGTAGCGGAAAGTGAAAATGAAATGGAATCACTTAATTGAATCAAGTCACGTGATGTGAATTTACAAAATTGAATTTCACGAATAAAAGGATTTCCAAGCATAAATTTTTTTTGGGGGGGGGGGGGAAGCTAAGAGTATTACTGTTGCAAATGACAGTTAAAGAAGAAAAAGTTCGAGAGAAATTCCTACAAAATTATACTCCCCTCAGAAAGTCTTAACAAGATACTTTCTTACATTCATCAGCGGATCATTTTGGTTTTCTGTGATATGGTTTTTTGGTTTCCACTGCCACACCTTAGGTCATGTAGTGGATTTTATTTTTTATTGAACAAGGTATTCATCAAGAATTGCCTCATCACCACATCAAGAAACCTCATCACCACAAACAACAACCCATCATCATCGTCAATCTAATGTAAATCAAAGTTTAAACTCAAGACTCTGCTGAAAATTTAATTAAGTTAACCCTCTCATGCCCAATGTTGCCTATAGGCAACATTGTGCTTATATGCTTCTAAGTCCCGTTATTTTGATTTGTTTGACGTGCGGTTTTTTGCATTATGTAGTCATATGTGTTGTGCAAGCTTACAGCTATTTGTTGTATTGTAAGCTGTACACGATTTCATTCAGTAGCCGTTCTCAGTAGAGTGAACTTTTCAAAATCGTTTCGCGAAAAAAGTGTTTATAGAAAAAGTTTTAAAAAGCATTAAAATAATTGTCTTATTGTAAAACCAAGTGAAGAATATAAATAAATAAATGTAAGAGAATTATTTAAAAAAAAAAAAATCATGAGATAAGTGTTTAGTTTGTTTATAATATTTTTGTAAAAGTGCTGTTGCCTATAGGCAACATTGGTCAAGTGTGGTAATTTCTGAACAATGTACATTTCTTTATGTATATATATACTTAGATGCGTCGAAGAGGTCTAACACAGGCAGAAATTGAAAAAATTACTAATTTTGACTGGGATGATTCTGAGGATGAGGAAAATGATGAAGAGCAGGAAAGAACAGTAAATTTGGAAAACATTATCGAAGAAACGTTAAAAAATGTGATTGATAATGGCGAAAATATGGAAGTTGATCTAATTGAGGAACTAATTAGCAGAGAAAACGACGGAGCAGAAACTGAAAATAGAGAGGCTATACAGGAGGTGATGGAGAAAATTGATTTGCAAAGTTTGAGGTGGAGGAGTCAAGAGCTTACGGATTGTAATACCAGTTGGAAAAGCGAAGTGCCCAGCAGTGAAGTGAAACAACCAATCGAATATTTCACCCAGTTCTTTACAGATGAAGTCTGGCAGAAGATTTGTGACGAGACAAACTTGTATGCGGTACAAACTAATGGAACGGAGTTAAAATGTAATGTTTCTGAAATAAAAAGATATGTTGGTATATTACTATACCTTGCTGTAGTCAATATTCCAACATATAGAATGGCATGGGCGCAAAATTTCAAATTGAAGGCTGTTGCAAATGCATTGCCAAGAAATAGATTTGAAAAAATTAAACAATTTCTTCATCTAAACAATAACTCTGTACAGACTCAAAAGGGTCAACCTGGGTATGATAAATTATACAAAGTTCGCCCATTGCTGAATTTTATAAAGAGAAAATTCAATGAAATTCCCCAAGAAGAATTCCAAAGCGTGGATGAGCAAATGATTGCATATAAGGTTAATTAATTTAATGTACATATATAAATAGCTTTCTATCTAATGCAGAAATATATTTTTTATTAGGTCAACACAGTTTGAAACAATATCTGCCAAACAAGCCCCACAAGTGGGGATTCAAAATGTTCACTAGGGCTGGTGTATCTGGCATAATGTATGACTTTACTCTCTAGATTGGAGAAGGAACGTGTGAGTCTTTTGGTTTGGGAATATCATCAGACATTGTTTTAGCTTTAGCATCCAATATTCCGATGAACCAAAACTTCAAATTATTTTTAGACAATTGGTTTACGTCAATAACCTCGATGATTGCGCTAGGTCAACGAGGAATATTATCCGTTGGGACAATCCGAAGCAATCGTTTGAAGAACTGTGCTCTAAGTAGTGAGAAGGAGCTTCAAAAACGAGGACGGGGTTCAAGCGATTTTAAATATGAGGCAACGCACAATTTGATTGCTTGCCGTTGGTATGACAACAAGAGTGTACAACTGGTTTCCAACTATACAGGTGAAAACTCCATGAGTGAGTGTAAGAGATGGTGCCGAAAAGAGAAGAAGTTTATGACAACATCTCGTCCAGGTATAGTTGAATGCTATAACAAACATATGGGAGGGGTTGACATGCTGATAGAATTATACAAAATCAACCACCGCTCAAACAAATGGTATATGCGCATAGTATACTGGTGTATAAATTCTTCTATAGTAAATAGTTGGCTGTTGTATCGCAGAGACCTCAAACTTACAGACGGCGAAGTGAAGCATATACCACTAATAAAATTCCAGTTGAACATTGCTAACGAGCTTTTGAACGCAACTCAAATAGCAGTTTTACCAAGGAAAAGGGGTCGCCCAACATCTCTTCTTTCAACGATGGAGTCAACTCTGTCATCACCAGGTTCTATACCATTGGCTCCATCATCACCAGTTCTTTCGACGGCCTCAGAATGAAGCTCCCACAAAAGAGCGTATGTTGCAGAACCTGCCAAATCCACACGATTTGACAATATTGGTCACTGGGTAGAATGGGGAGCAAAAGGTAGATGCAGGCTATGCCACACTGGTTATCCGCACTCTAAATGTAGCAAATGCAACGTATATTTGTGCTGTAATCCACAAAAAAATTGTTTTGTATCTTTTCATACTTAAATTTCAATAAAAAAAAAATACATGTTTTCTTAAAATTTACCACTATTGCCCAATGTTGCCTATAGGCAACATCCTGTAACTGACGAACCAGGATACCAAGGACTTTGAATTTTTTGTCAGTTCATATCTGACTCAAGACTAACATATATCATGCATAAAAAAATTTTTAGACCCGCCCATTTTAATTCGGGCATGAGAGGGTTAAGAAAATTTTCAATTGATGGTCATCAATGAGACGGCCACTCAAAGCAACATCAAGGCCAGTGAACATCTTCAGCATCTTCAAAGTGACCGCAGCGGCGTCGAAAACATCTTAACGAATTCTTAAGAGATTTAATGTTCATGTTCTTAGTTGCATGCAGATATTTTTACCACGTACATGCTTTTGGTAAATAAATATGGGATCCTTTGTGGTTGGAAGAGGTTTCTTTACGCTTTCATGGCTTCTAGCAAAAGATATTACAAAACCACTGAAATGTCTGCAAGTCGATGACCAAGGAGAAGTTTTTTTAATTTAATCACGTGCTCTTAACAAAACCATTATTATTAAAATGTCGTCTGTTTTCAGTGTGATGGGAGTAAAACAAAATGGGATAAGTCAAACAATCTTAATAAAAACCAGTTTTTAAGAAAGCAGATGAAAGTCAGCTGATATAGAAACGCATAATATTATTTTGAAATACTTTTAAACAGCATTTGTATTTGATTCCATTAGGAGAAACACACATATAATATTGCGTAATATATTGTTGTTACACGTACACATTCAAAGTTTAAGATTCATTTACAGCAGCTTTAGCTATTCTCATTTATTTTAAGTGATAAAAAATAATCGAACATTCAGTAGGGTGGTTTACAGAATAGCACAATTCAGAAATTCTGGAAATGCATTCTTGGCAATGTCTATTTTTTATTAAAAAATTGCCTTATTTTACGAGGTAGTACAATGTGCACAAGAAAAAGTCTTTGCAGAATTAATGTAGTTACTTTTTACAGCCTTTCCTGTTTGCAAAATAGTAGAAAAATATTTCTTTGAAAGGCGAAATTATTCAAATTAAGCGGAATTATGTGCATTCCGCTTGATAAAGCAGAATTTGTGCGTATTAAGTAGTTAGTCAAAAGACTGCAGAAGCAACATAAGACTACTGAAAAGTTGATGTAGCAATTTACGAAACAGCTGTCTATTCTGGTTGGTGGTTTGTTCTTTAAAGAACTTGTTGCTGTTGCAACCTAATGCTTCATGAAGTTATTTAGAATAAAGCTCAAATAAAATTATAAAAAATTTTAACTTTTAGAATAATAAAATAAAACAAAAGTAATATTTAAGTATTTTTGTGAACTCTTTTATAAACAAAAAATTGAACACAAAATTTATGAATTGCATTAGCAATATCATTAAGTCGTAAGAGTGCAATACTGCGTATCAGCCTAACTATCACCTCAAGCGAATACGCAGTATTCCACGCACAACAACGGTAAATAAGTGGAATATAACATATTTTTCAAAAAATTTTAAAAGCTGCTCAATATTAAAAATACTGCTCAATTTTCTTAATGAATCTTTTCTACAGTGTGACAAATATGTGTTCATACAAAACTTTGTAGCACTGTTTCTGTTGGAAACAATGTAACATTATAAAAATATGCATAGCAAAATATTTGTTAAAACTTCAGTTATATACAAAATTACATTTAAGTTGTTTAAATCGCGACGATAAAAAGTTATTCGGTATGGTTAATATACGCTTCTTTATTGTAAATAAATACAAAAGTAGTTTAAGTTGTGGAGTAATCTTCCTCGATTTGTCAAATTTAGGAATGAAGAGAAATTACGTGTATTATACGATTAACCGATTTACGGATACTGGTTCCATACAAGATCGTAATAAAAGTGGGGGAGAAAATGGAACGTCCGTACCGCGAACGCGATAAAAATAGTGAGAGAACAAATTCAACAAAATTGTTACCATTCAGCTCGAAAGACGGCCAAAAAAATAAAATGAGCCGAGAATCTTTATGGCTCCTTTTGCGTTGCTACTTCAATATGAAAGCCTTTAAAAATACATGGTCCTACTAACGCAACCATGGACAAGCGATTGCAAGGACCTAAACTTATCCTTTCTTGGCACGCTGGCGATGATATCGTTTTTTCCGACGAAAAACTTTTCGTTCTGGAGGTACCGCACCACACGCAAAATGACAGATTTCAGAATAAATATTTCTTCTAAGAACACGAGCATACATTTATTCTTAATAAAGAAAATTAGGCGACGATTGGTTAACAACTGCGATGGTCGAATAGATAAGCCCACGCACTTACACTCACGTGGCTGAGGTTCAAATCTACAGATGGTGGCAATTTTTCAATTTAATTTAATGTTAATAATTGTTGCACTTCAAAAATATGCTAGATTTCAACAAAAACTAATATTTGCTTGAATTAAGTAGAAATTTGCTTTTGCAGTTTATAATAATTAGCAAAATTTTGATTGAATTTAATCAAAAATTTGCTTTGTTATTATAAACTGGAATAGCAAATTTTGATTAGTTTATGCTGAAATCTAGCTTAATTTAAAAGTGGCTAAGTATCAAGCGCAAGTTTTGCTTAACCACAATACAAATTTAGCAAACAGTTTTCTCCGTGTAAAAGTAAAACCTTCATAAGTTCCAACAAAATTAATGTTTAAACTTGATCTTGTACACATTAGCTTAAATAAATAGAAAGGACTCAAAGTTTCAAATGTGACATATTTGGATAAAACTACGCCCTCTAAAAGTGACATCACCAAAGTATTACAACATTCAAGAATTCGAATAAACTAAAATACGGCCATAAGGGTGTTTTAACATCGATCCTGTTGAAGACAATTCCTTGTTATTTTTCAAAATGATAGGTGGAATTTTCGTGAAAATTAATTTTTACTTAGTTCTACGATTTAAAAAAAAAAACTTTTTTTTAATCACTAATTATATTTATTATAATTATTAACTTTGTCACTCCATTTGTAACGCACGGAAGGATTATAAAATTACAGAACGAAGATACAAAAATTTGTTACAGACTTTACTATGTTATGATTTTTACTAAAACTTACCGCTTTATTTTGTATCACACAAAAGTGTGCAAACGACATGCAAGACACGAGAAGGAGTGAGAAAAGTATTGCTAAATGAATTATTTTAATCAGAAATAGATTTTTGTCGGGCTTGAACATGATTTTTATATGAGTTTTTTTTTTAAGACAAAACGTTTTTCTTAATACTGTTAACCCTTTATAAGGCAGAGCTCACATGTTACCACCAAAATATTTAGCGAAATATGCTGTGGAATATGTTACTTATGATGAATTTCATGTAAAAATCGAGATGCATTGAACCCGACCCCCTCAGATATCAATGAAATTTTGTTCATAGCTAAATTTGATTAATACAAACAAACTCTCATTTTTAGAAATGACTGTTTTGCGATTTTTTGGGCGTGGCACAGTGGGAAAGTTTTCGAAAAAACGCGAAAATGGTCAAAAAGAGCTCCATTTAAACTACAATAACTCAGAATCGGCTAAACCGATTTCCATGATCTTAGTATCGTTAAAAAGATATTTTAACAGGCTTTCTGGCACGTTTTATGACACAAAAAAATTACACTGTAAAAAATTTATAAAAAAAAGAAAATTTTAACTAACGAAAAATCCAAAAAGATCAAGGATTTTTTACAGTGTATTACTTTTTTAGAAAGGTTTATCCTTCACCTATACCATATCAAAAAATAAAAATGGGTTCTTTTTTAGTTTTTTTTATATAATTTTTTAAGTTGTAATTACTTCTAGTAATTGCCCTTATATTTTATATTTACAGGTAAAATAAATAAACATAGTCCTAGGAATATGTGAATATGTTTTAACCCCAAATTTTTAAGTAGTGTCACTTCTAGTAATACGTACCGAAAGTTTTCGAAATAATTCGAATAACATCGAAAATATCAGGTCACATTCTTACACATTTACAAAATAGTTCAACAATTATAACATTTTTTAAATGTTTACAAATAAAAAACCATCAACAATTGTTTATATTATTTGCCATGTTTTTATTAATTTGTGTTTTATTTTATTTACATTTTTTTAAGTTCATTATTTGTAAGAAATTTTGCGCTGCTCAAATTTGGCTCAGTCAGAATATCTACGCACATGTACAAAAGTTTCATTTATCGGAATGAATGAATGAATGAAAGCCTTGAGTTCCTGTTATAGTTTGAGCTTCTTTATATCTTGAAAATAGCTTTTCTTTAACGTTGTTGTATTCGTCAGCATCTGCGTAAGCAACTTGTATGGTAGTCTTATATGTTTCTGATGCCCTGTGATAGAGTTGCCTCGTTGTCTGGATTTCATTTTTATTTGCAATACTATAATTTCGAGCACCTCTCTTCAATGTTCCTCCGATTCCATCACATGCAGATTTTCCGTGACTGGTAGCATAAAAGTGTCATTCAGCGTCAATACCAAAATCAGATTTCTGATGGCATAAATTAATGAAGTTATATTTATTTTTAAATTGTGCTCCTGCACCATATGATACGTAAATGATTTTATTAATATTGTTAAGTATATTGGCCTTCACGAACTGTATCACTTTTGAAATATATAGATGAACTGCTATACTACATATCATGGGTATTGCAATCAGATATTATGGCGAAGCTTTTATGAGTTAATTTATCGTTATCTGAAAATAAACAAACAAAGGAAAAAAACAAATCAATAAAAAATATTAAATATTTTGATGAGTGTGGATGGATGTGTTTACTAATACCAAAATATTAAAATAATTACCTTTGTAATAAATAACGAACGGATGTATTGTAGCCTGATCATTATTCCAATGGTATCCTTGCACGGCATCTTGTACAAGAAATGCATAATTTTCAGCAAAGTCCATTTGAATTAACATTTCTCCTGATAACAGCACCGCTCTTTTATTGCTGATAAATTCAGATTGTCGCTTTGCTATGAAATGATGCGGAATCAGAACTTTGATGTGTTTAGTAAAATCGCTGACAAATGATTCTGGGTTGGTGGTTAACGTTTCCAGAACACATCGAATCGTTGTATTCCACTTTTTGTATATTATTTCTTCAGTTTGGTTATTTTCAAAATGTTTTAGCATATGCGTTTTTAGATTATTTAAATTTTTGAAGCAGTGACCACACATTGAAACGCAACACTCGCTTTTTTCTATGTCACCATCACAAACAACGAATTTGAGAACATCTTTGTAGTCGGTAAATGTGCATTCTCTTTCAATACAAATTGATTTTAAGCCACTTTTTTCAAACATCAATTTCATATTCTGATGCAATGTGCATACACAGATATTTTGCTGGTTTCCAACTCCAAGTTTCATACAATTTTTTGGCCTTAACATTGTAAATTTTGTAACACCCACTTTGGCCAAGGGATGTTTTTTTTAAATTCGTAGTAAAATTCGCGTAGTGAAGATAACATCAGTCTTTTTTGAACTTTTTCACGTTAGTTTCCTTGTTTAACAGTAATTGAATCTTGCGATCCTGGCATCATTCGGCTAATTTCATCATCTTTATAAAATAACTTGACTGTGCTTAGAGTTTCGGTTGGTAAACTACGTGTGCTCATTTTTAAAAGATTGATATCTGCAAACTTCGTTTTATTCCTTTGGATATCTTTACTTTTTTTGATACAATCATGAGATATATCATCCCCAAAACGATCTTTAATTTCTTAGATCTTTAATCTTTAATTTCTTAGTTTTTGCTTTTCCAAAAGATTTGAGCTGTTCTCTATTTGATATTTGATGTTTTGCAAAATTTCTTCAAATGGCTTTGACGTTTTCAAGTTGCGCTGACAAATCAGACAATGGATCAGCTCCAAGTGAATCTGCTACATTTTCCAAAATTTGCAGTGATTTTCTATTTCTGTATGCATCTCGTTTGATATATTTCCTCTTAAGAGGCGACATTTGGTTTGGTAGATGAGGAATAATATGATCATTTATATTTTCAATGAGTTCGTTGCTTTCGATGTTTGCATTACGGCTGGTACAAGTTGGAAGTTCATTCAATTCTTCCCTAATTTCATCGGTGGGCGTTGTTGGTAAATAATTTGAGACTTCATTCTGCTCCACGTTGGATTCATTACGACTGCGCGCTTTTCTCAGTGTATTCCGGCAAGTTTCGCAAATACGGCTACAATGAATGCTGGCGACAGCTGGAAAATATTCAATTATATTTGCAGCCTCGTTTTCACTTATTTTACGAAGCGAAGCGCAACACTTATTAGATATTTTTATGCATCTGTACTTATTGTTTGAATTCATATTCATTCAAATTTTTAAAATATACGAGTAAAAATTGTAATGGGATATCTTGGCTTCTCGAAACTGTTTATAATTATGAATTTCGGTACGTTCATCAGGTGCATTTATATAGCAATTTTTAAGTCAAGCAAGAACTTTTTGGGGTTAAAACATATTCATAATTTTCCTGGGACAATGTTTATTTATTTTACCTGTAAATATAAAATATAAGGGCAAATACTAGAAGTGACACTACTTAAAAAATTATATAAAAAAACTAAAAAAGAACCCATTTTTATTTTTTGATATGGTATAGGTGAAGAATAAACCTTTCTAAAAAAGTAATACACTGTAAAAAACCCTTGATCTTTTTGGATTTTTCGTTAGTTAAAATTTTCTTTTTTTTTATAAATTTTTTACAGTGTAATTTTTTTTGTGTCATAAAACGTGTCAATAAGCCTGTTAAAATATCTTTTTAATGATACCAAGATCATGGTAATAGGTTCAGCTGATTCTGAGTTATTGTAGTTTAAATGGAGCTCTTTTTGACCATTTTCGCGTTTTTTCGAAAACTTTCCCACTGTGCTACGCCCAAAAAATCGCAAAACAGTCATTTCTAAAAATGAGAGTTTGTTTGTATTGATCAAATTTAGCTATGAACAAAATTTCATCGATATCTGAGGTGGTCGGGTTCAAAATTTCAGTTTTATCTCGATTTTTAAATGAAATTCATCTTATATTGTAAACTTGAAATGTACTTCTTATGGTCGTGGGAAAAATATTTCCTCTCCTAAACATATAAAAGGTTAAATTTGAGAGTGGAGAGCTGACAATGAAATTTATAATCACAGCTTTGGGCTTGATTCTTAAAGCGAAGCTTTCTACACCTCGTTTGATTGATTTGCTGAAATAAAAATCACAAAGAGTGACATATTCAAAACAACGTATTTATAAAAGAAGCACCCAGAAGGGTGGCAGAATGAGTGTAAGTGTGTTCAAAAGAAATGTTTGGGGTGAAAAGTTAATGCAACCAGCACGGTTAGAAATCTTGTACTAAAATTGAAACTTTTCTGTACTACATATAAGTCTACACCAGCTTTGGTTTCAAATCTAGTATTTACAAAATACTAAAATATGTTTTAATACAGCTATGGTTTCAAACTTAGTACAAGCTTGGATTCAAATATTTAAAAAAAAAAAACAATGCGAGATTCGATTACACGACATTGAGTTTGTAAACTCACTACTCTAACCACAGAGCTATTAGCTTGTAAATAAAAACCGCGATAAACAAACATATGAACCGAGTCGCCTAATATTGAGTCGCAGCATTGCCAGGCCAAATTTTTACGGGTCTTAATCCAAATTTAGTATCCACATATACTAGAATTTAGTATTATTTGTATTAAAAACAAAAAGTAATACAGAGTTGTACTTAAATTGAAACCAAAAAGACTAAAATTGAAACCAAAAATCTAAAATTTAAACCAAAAAGCTAAAATTGATGCTATAATATTTCTTTTGGTTTCAATTCTATTACAGAAAAGTTTTAAATATGAGTTAGTATTTGAAAAGTTTCAATTTGAAATCGCAAGGTTTAAAAACATGCAGTAATATTTTGGTGGGAATAAAATCTAGTCCAAGATTTCTAACCGTGAGCTTATAAATTTGCTTCCTCAAGAAGAACATTCATGAGAGCTATAAACTATTTTGGACAATTATTTAATTGTTTGTCGAAAATGAAAACAAAAACAAATATTTTTCTTATGATTCAAAAAAAATTATCCTGCTTAACTAAGTAATGAGTTAGTTAAGTAATATTGTAAGCTAAAAACGAATTTAATATATTGTTCGTACCTTGCCTCAACAATATTTTTCATTATATATAGCCAATGCCTTCCATTTTTACTAAAACAAAAAAGTTTACGAAACATTTTCTAAACATTTACGAAAAAAAAAACTACATTTGTGAAACAGTGCAGACGATTTTATCATCATAATAAATGAATTTATGCATAAATTGCTAAAATTAATAAAAATAAAATGTTTCTCTTAGATAATATCATTAAATAATAGGGGTATTCTCGGGTTGTTGCAAATTGCAAGAGAGTGAAAATGCAAGGTATTTGGCGCACTAAGGCGTGAACATCAATATTGCAACTTAATTATGCACTAAAAATTATATGTCGAATGAACAGTAAATATATTGCCACCTCATTTCAAAATCACAAAAAGTTGTTAGAATCAACGTGCAAACTTAAGCTTTTTAAAGTTTTACCCAGGTGGCAGCTATGTTTGAGAGCAACCAAAACATGAATCAGCTGTTTAGCATCACTGCTTGTGCGTTCTCGCAATTGGTTTGGGCAGTGCGTAATTCAAGAAGAGTTGTAAAATTGCTTCTAATGTGGTTGTTGTTGGAGTGATGCGAAAGTTCGCAATCTTGCATTTTCGCATCGTTGCAACTGCGTTTCGCATCAACCCGTTCAATTTTTTGGTCACGGTAGGCTTTTCTGTAGAATGCCCATATTTTGTTTTTGACTTATTAAATTTTGTTTATAAATTAAATTGTTTTTCTTACATACTAGCTTTTGAATTTGTTTACGGTAGACATAATATATCTTGGCTTTAATGATCTCTCTCGGTCATGATTTATTTAATTTTTAATAGTTGCAATAATTTTACTTCAAGGACTTTAAACAGACTTCGACAAAGGCATAAGATGATAACAATCTTTTTTAAAGAATTAAGAAATGCAATTATTTTAGTCTAGCAGTCATGATTTTTATGACTGCGATTTCAATTTCAACGAAATCAGCAATGATTTCAATTTTCTTTCATTACAATAACTCAAAAATGATTTCATTATAAGACATTTTTTTGTATTGAAGTCATTGCAATCAAAACTGATTTAAAGATTGCAATAATAACCTACAGCCATTGGCTAAGAAGTCATTAATTGCTATACAAAATTATAACAATCTTTTACAGCTCTGTTATCTATGGTGCTGCTTGTGACCCTTACTTTCTTTTAGAAATAAAAAAAAATAAGAAAGCTACCAACTGTTGATATTTTAACCCTCAACTTATTTAGTGGGAAGAACTGAGATTTCAGTAAAAAAAAATTTTTTTTTGCTTACTAGACAATTCTTAATGCATTCATTAAAATCTCAAGGTCTCTTAATATAAATACCTATAATAATAATGATGTTAATTTTTTCATATTTGTATATTGACAGCGGCAGAAGCCAAAATTGTGCCCATATATATCTAAAGATACTGAGTAAGTATGTATATAAATTGGCTGGGAAACCATAAATTTAATAATAAAAAAATCTCTTACACACGTCCTGTTTATTTATGAACAGAACAGTCGCTTTTGTCTTTCTAACATATTAAAAGGCGATAAAAAAAATCACAAAAACAACCTCAAATATACACCCTCAGCAATAAACCAAACAAAAAATCACAATTTGTTTTTTGTTTTTGAGGTGAACCCCACGCATACGATTCCCCAACCAAGACAACGTCACGCAACACAACAGCAGCATCGTATGTCAAAATAAACAAGTTGATGTCATTGCGAAAATTTTATTTAATTTGTACGCGAAATCCAAGAAAGCCATGGACTGAGATTTACAACAACATTGAGCGCCACTCGACACCGGAAGCGGTACAATAATAACAACAAAAAACAACAACAGCCGGTTAACCAAATAAGCCAACAACGTTACGGCATCAGCATTTCGCGGACTACTGAACCTGAAAGGTGCTTAAATTGCAAATTACCGCGCCCACATTTCCGCACATCCATCCAGCTAAAGGCAAAGGGATGCGTACATAATTTTTTTTGCAAATTTTAAATTGGATCAAAAAACTTATATGGCAAAAAATTGCGTCGCATAAAAAATAAAAACCGCGATTTTCTGTTGTTGTTTTAATTTTTGGCTAAGGGTGGCATCCCGCTGATGTCGATAATTGTACACATAACGAAGCACAAATAGCTTTGAGTGCTCCGAAGCGTGTTAAGTGAATTAAATGAATATGGCAGGAATATGTTGGGCAATCATCTATTTGAGTGAGGGTAGAAATTTTGGTGATGATAATAATATGATAATTGAAAAAATTTATCCGCTCAAAAATCTATTCCTCCCACATATTTTCAACTACGGGTATTTGCCAATTTTATTTAGCATTTTTTGTATAAATCAGCACAGAAAAAATCAGGAGAACCTATAAAATTTTTTAAATTTAATTTCAAGTTTTCGCGTGTTATTTTTCAAGCCTTGCAAAATCAATAAACAAATAAATCACTAACTGCTTCGCCAATTTTGCTTGATACGCCCATGAAAAAGGCTATCCAATAAATTATCTGGGTATGAACTAGGTGCACAGGTGCAACATACGCCTTACACATACATAAGTAGAAGGTTTTAAAATTGTGTCAAACGCAACAAACGACCCAAAGCTATCCGCCCCATAATTTTAGAAAATATCCCAAAAAGACCGTCTGACGGCAAAATAATTCATTGTCAGTAAGCAGAGGAATAATAATAATAATAATATAAAAACAACAACAAAAAAAATCAACTCCCACGTTACTACATTTTTTTTACATTTTTTCTCAGCACTTTTGCCTAAATCCTTGTAAGTCCTTTGTCGTCATATTAATATCCGATCCGGATTCGATACGATGGCGCACTTGTAAGTCATACGTTCTACCGTGTGTTGCCACAGTTGACTTTTTCGATACCTAATCGATTTTTGATTGAATATGCTGCTTATATTTCACCCTTACCGACCCCATCATACCGTCATGTTGACACACACACACACACACACATTCACTCCCATATGTAATAGAACTCGTGCTCGCTGTTATGGCATAAATTTTCCGCTTTTTCAAATATCAATAACTGCAAATATTACGAGCACGTTCCATCCAACGCTCTGTTCCGCTGCAACCAACCGCTTTGTTCTAAAGAAGGAGCCTTGTGAGCTTGTGAGAACGTTTAAGGACCTTTGCTATGTTTGGTTAAATGCATGTGTGTGCTTGCTGTACCGTGTGGAATGATGATGAAGTCGTTGAATCTGAACATTTGCGATAGGGTTAAATAAACAGAAGTTTGAGCAAGGAGTGCGATTTTTTTTCAAAGGGGTTTGCATAAAACAGTGTTGAATAGCAACATTTTTACTCAAAGAAAGAGGGCCTATCAAAATATTGCCCTAATTTTTTTTAAATATTTGCAAAGATATATATAGAAATTTGTATAATAAAACTAGCTGGCTCGACAGACGTTGTTCTGTCATTCCCGTTTTCCACAAATATTTGTGAAGGCCCGTCACAAGGCTTTATATTATTCACACCACCGCTCACAGGGCCAGCAACGCCGGTTCGGTGGCCATAAGTCACAAAAAAATGTCGATATTGCAGAAATGAGTAATAAAATAAAGATTGCAAATATTTAAGCTATTTTTGGTAAAAAATTTAAAGTAAATTGATAGCGTCCTGCTTGGTTGGCAGCAATAAAAGTATCGAAAATATTAATTTAAAATGGCTATGAAGCAAAATTTTCAATCCCAGTTAATTTTTGTAATATATACTTACAGCCCTATTCTGGCAAATTAACAAATTGTTAACCAGTATTTTGAATATTTCAATGTGTTTGTTGTAATTTTCTGATTTCAAAACAAAATTTGAAGCTCAAAAATAATAAATTTTGATAAAAATTGTCAACTGCTTTTCAGTTATTGACAATTTCATTCAAAAATGTTGTTTTTTGTGCTTCAAATTTTGTTTTGAAAACAACAAACATATAGAAATATAAAAAATACTGGTTAACAACTGTTAATATGCCAGAATAGGGCTGTTAGATGTATGATAGCCCAAAAAATTGTAGCTATGAAAATATTTTGTTTTTGTGATGAAAATAAATTAATGAATATAAAAATTCTTAATTTTTTTAGATGAAATACTAGTTTGATTCAAAAGTTCTTCGAAGTTTGCCATGCTATAGAAAATGTAAACATGCCAAAAAATTCCTTGAAACCTCTTTTTTAGTAAAAATTCCCTCAAGAAACCTCGAATTCAAAAACTAATTTCGTGGATAATGCAATAAAGTTTCAGAGTCTACGAAAAAAATCTATATATATAAAATCGTCCGTGCGGGTTGGTTAAGATCTTAGGAAAGGTAACACTTAAGGGCATCAAATTTACATGTTTTGTCAAGGCTAATAGTTCAAATAATAAAAAAATGCCACACCCCCTTTTACCATCTACAAATAAAAAAAGCTAATATATTTCAGACGAATTGGGCTGAAATATTGTAATTTAGTTCGTATGTTAACTCTTGGATATTCAATCAAAAATGGGCGTGGTGATGGATATTCAATCAAAAATGGGCATGGTCGTGGTATTTATACGCCCACTTTTCAGAGTCTGTGGTTTAAATCCGTATATAATCTGTATAATCCTGAGTTGTATACAGATGTCAGGAATTATACAGATAATACAAGATACAAAGTTTTCAATATAACTTGGGCTAAACTTTGTGTGTATGTGATATGAGACCAAGTGGTGGTCACTGTATACATAAATGTTGTCACGCCTACTTTTACCACCCTTGTATACATATAAAATCGGAATGTCGGAAGAAAGACTTAAAAATTATAGAAGGTTTCACAGTAGAATTTTTGCCGCGAATCAACCATGGCAGATTTATTTCTTTAGTCTTGAGTATTAATACAAAAAGAAAAATATTGGGGTTAAACAAAGAAGTAAGTCAGAGATTTACTTGCAATTCTTCAAACATCTGAAGAGTTTGAGTGTGCCTCTGTTGAGTTGCCAGGTATCATTCAAACATTCAATACTCTAGATAAAATGGAATTATCAGATGAAAATATATATAGTTTGAATATATAGATTAAAATGTAAGTTACATGAATTTGAAGATGATGAAAAAAAAAAATTTAAAAAAAAATTAAAAATGGGGTCTTTTAAATCTTTTTACCTCCTCATGGTAGACCCTTGAAACTAAACTGGATTTTGTAGACTAATGGCAAGAATGTTTTTTTTGGCGTAGTTGTGAACGGATTTACAAATTTTTTCGTCTGTGATCTTATACAGCCGATTTCAACTCATATTGCAAATGTTATTGGTAAACGATGACTCTTTCTTAGTTCTATGCAAAATTCGTATGTAAAGTATTGAAGGTGGGAGTGGCAAAATTATTTATATTAATCCACACGTAAATTACACATATGTTACAGATTTTTGAGTGAGTTATTTCGATATAACTTAGATACGAAAAAATATAGCATTTAACTTTTTTGTGTTACATAAAGGGTAGGCATCGTCATTGTTCAATTCCACCCATTTTCGTTCTTTAGAAGGTTTATTATATAAATACTCCTTGTACCAAATTTCATCCATCTATCATTATGTTAAGCAGAGATATTTACTTTTGGCCTTAAAACAGAACTGGCTGGCCCACTGTGTACCGCATATAAAAATCGATGATTATTACTGTTTTTTTTTTCTTCTTGAAAAAATTTTTAAAACATACAGCATCACCAATAAAATTACTTCAAAATTCGATCGCTTGCCGTTGCTTCGTGAATGTTATGATTAATTAAAGCCGCAACGGAGACACAACTGCAAAAACCGATCGAATAGAATTGTTGCTCTTATATTTTTTATGGTTGTACCAGAAACAAAATATACATATTGTAAACACAACATTAATTGACTTTTTCAATTTAAAACTACATATTTTCAATTTAATAAATATATTTTTTTAAAAAAATGCTGCAGAATGGCTGAAGTTTTATTTTTTATTGCAAAATTATTAATGGAAATACTTATTAAATTATCGTAATAATACAGAAATTATGTTTATTTGTCATATTGTGTAAATATGATATTAAAAACTTTAAAACAGCGCCGCTTAAAGATATTTGGTCCCGTGATTTGAAGTCCCGCGAAGTTGAAGGGCAACTCGGTGAGCAATAACGATTTTTTATATTTTAGTCAAATAGTATGAAAATAGATTTAAAGCGATTACTTTTTACCAAAAAGAGATATTCTGATAATTTTTTAAATTTGCATAATAACATTACATTTACAAACAAG
This sequence comes from Dichetophora obliterata, assembly GCA_963920525.1. NCBI lineage: Eukaryota > Metazoa > Arthropoda > Insecta > Diptera > Sciomyzidae > Dichetophora > Dichetophora obliterata. The sequence goes on along the minus strand of OY986439.1, from coordinate 89,290,811 downwards.
AAAATTTTTGATGCGCAGTGAGATTTTTTTCTTCAGTTAAAAAAATTTTTGGAGCGTAATTTTTTCTCATTTTGTATTGTTTAATGAACTTTATGTATTTTATTTGTGTGTTTCAAAATAAATATGTAATATTATGAAAATCACCTTAAAATTGAGTTTGACTTATAAAATACTGTCTTGTATAGCATTTGATTAAAGGATGGATATGTCTGTTAAACCAATACATAGGGCTGCTAGTTTCCTTGACCCCAACTAGACTGTTCCCTTGGCTGGCAACGATTTGGGCTCATCTGAAATGGGTACCAATTTGAATATAAATGCAATAGGACCAAATAAACTATAAAGCAAGAGAGGATTTGTGGACTAAAAATTTTATGTGGAGCTGCATAGAAGAAATATTGCCTTCTACGTGGTGGAAAAGTATTTGCCCTTGGACAGAATTGAGCACGAAAGCGGTTCGTATATTGACTGTTCAAAGTACTTGAGCTGCCACTGATCACTCATTTAGCTCTCAAAAACTCATTTACTCAAAAAACGAAACAAATTAATTGCAGATAATGCCGATAATTATAGCACATAATTGGCATTTCTTCAATAAAGACATCCGACGAAAGGATACTTCCCTAAAGATTGTAAAAATTTTGATTTCCTTTCTATAATGTAATGTAATGTAATTTTATGTAATGTAATGCAATGTAATGCAATGTAATGTAATGTAATGTAATGTAATGTTATGAAATGTAATGTAATGTAATGTAATGTAATGTAATGTAATGTAATGTAATGTAATGTAATGTAATGTAATGTAATGTAATGTAATGTAATGTAATGTAATGTAATGTAATATAATGTAATGTAATGTAATGTAATGTAATGTAATGTAATGTAATGTAATGTAATGTAATGTAATGTAATGTTATGTAATGTAATGTAATGTAATGTAATGTAATGTAATGTAATGTAATGTAATGTAATGTAATGTTATGTTATGTAATGTTATGTTATGTTATGTTATGTTATGTTATGTAATGTAATGTAATGTAATGTAATGTAATGTAATGTAATGTAATGTAATGTAATGTAATGTAATGTAATGTAATGTAATGTAATTTAATGTAATGTAATGTAATGTAATGTAATGCTCAACTGTTCTGTGAGCATTTTGTTCAGTAATTAATTTTATTACAAAAGTCATTAATTTTTTCGGCACAATGTGTGTGTTCACTAAATTTTCTACAACATAGTGTGTACCCACCCATCTTTTTGGCAAATACCCGAGTATTTACCCATTAAACCCAATATACCAATTTTACCAGGTATTTACCAATTGCGTATTTACCCTTTCCGCATATCTAATTATAAGTCTTTTTAATGAATCGTCAAATAAAATAAAATGCATGTACGAATTTTCTAAACTTAAGCGTGCAATTTGGTTTGTTTGTAATGTAAGCTTATTATTTCTTTTAACATTTAGCTTAATAGACTAGTTGTTAGAGCCAAATATTTATAACCTTAACGTAATGGGTTCAAGTCCTACAGGCTTCGTTATTTTAAATTTTTTCGAACATATTTTAATACATGACTTTTTAAAAATTGTATTCCATGCGGGCATTAAACTTATTTTTAATAATTAGCGTTATCGATGTATGGTGGGTTCGGTGTCATCATATATAAATACAGGATTAACTATATTCAGTCCAAGAGTTTAGGCCGTGTAGCTTTGCTAAGCTTAAATGTTTGTCAATTTTCTATGCTTTATTTTGATAATAAATCTATAATTCTAAACGAAAATCCTTAAGTAATTAATTGTGACCTCTGATGATTTTACAAGGTTGTAATTTAAAGCCTTACGTCAAATACTTTATGAAAAAATGCAACAACAAAATCTCTGTATAAAGTTAATCACACAGCAGACTAGACAGCCTGTTTCGTTTATCTATTTTTCAGATAATTCTTTCTATGACCCAAACTATGATGAAACTTTAGAAAATTTTATTTATATATTGTTACCCAACACTACACTTTTGGCAACAACTCTTTTCTATGGTATTTTATTGAGTGTTTAAATGTTGTTTGCCATGTTTGGTTGCGGCATAAATCCAAATATGATGATCACTTCATAATTTGACATTGATGGATGATGTGTATCGAACGTCAATGCTATAACGGCACTTTGATGGTTCGATTGATATTTTTTGATGTTGTTGTTGTTTGTGTGGTAATGCATGTGGTTAATAGATTTTTTATTTTATTTTAACTTCTTGCGAAGGGTTGCCATCGACAATATTTCCTCGTACTAGTATACTCATGTAAACATATTTTTCAATGGATGTCGTTGTCGTTTTTGTTGCTCTGTATGTCATTGTGCTGCCACTTAGTTTTTCTTTTTTTTTTAACAATTTTTTATATGTTCGGCAGTGAAAGGGTTGCGTGCGAATTTATTTTATTTCATTAAATCAGCATTTGTCTCTTTTAATTTTAAGTCAGGATTTCATGTATTGGAGAATTTTTTGCACGCGAGCCTATTATAAAATAGTGTTGAAAATTATTGCTGGTGTTTTCTTCTCGAAATTTTATTAAATTCATAATTTTTTCACAATATTAAAGGCCAAATATAATGTCAATAGCTATAAAATGTTTTCAAATAATACACAAACGACAATTGATAAGATGAAGTTCTGTTGCTAGTGTAGTTTTTTATGAATGATATAGTGCAATATCGCTCTCCCTTTCTTTCAATACCACTCCTTGCCGCAGGAAACTAAACTTTGCTCTGTCGTTTGTTTTATTGTAATGCGCTAACTGGCACTTAAGTATGTGTTTCGTTACTGATAACACGCACATGTGTTGGTTTTATGGGGTTGCATAGAGATTCATGGCGTTATTTTTTGTCAAGATAGTAATTCAAAAAATGTCTACCACATGCTGATTTGTCATCCTGTCGCTTAACCGCCAAGTGCATGCATTGTAAATTCTTCTGAAACTCACAGCAGCCGCAAATCAAGATTTATTTCAAAACAATTGTATGTGTCTTCTTATGAGTTGTTGTACTAAGATCTTGAAGGAGCCATATTTTTATTTATGTTTGTGCTAAAGCTAAGGCAGTGATAAAGTACAGATACGAAAAGAAGAGTTATGTATGTGCATTAAATGAGTTAATAATTTAATTGCCAAAGCGATTTGTTTTTGAAGATAAAATTCTTGTAAGTGCCTCAAAGTTATATTGGAATCTCTGTTTTTGTATACCGAGTGGTTTTTTCTCTTAACTGTTGGTGATTTTGTGGCAACAAAAAATCATTAATATCTGTGTTTAATACTTTGTAAAATGAGAAATTGGTGTGGTAAATAACCTGTTGGGACTAAAAAATTTAAATATATTTACTTTTTTATCTTATTTGAAACTAGCTGACCCGGCACACTTTGTTTTGTCATCTAAATTATCGAAGAAATCGCTTGTAGGTATAAATCGAAAGTAGAATATTAAATTTATTTAAAACTAGCTGACCCGGCAAACTTTATTTTGTCATCTAAATTATCGAAGAAACCAATTGTAAGTATAAATCGAAAGTAGAATATTAAATTTGAGACTGAAAGTTGTGTGTCGCAGTTCTGTCGTAGGATTTTTTTGGGCCCAATTTTGGATGCAGCTATAGATCAAGTTACATCAAGTAAGACGACAGTGGACACAACTTATTCGCCGTTGAGGATAGATTCCACGATGATATCGAGCAAATACGTAAAGTGTTGACAGTGTTTGGCGTTGCGCCGTGGGAAAATAGTTTTCCTAAGCCCGAGTATGATGACAGTCCATTTTTTGATGGAATTTATGGCAGAAATAGAAATAGAGTGGTGTAGACGATGACTGCTGATAAAAATAAAAAAATACCAACCATTCATTTTTTCAATTCAATATATTTCATTAGCGTAACTGACATATTCATTGTTTGATCTCTTACAAATAAAATATTAAGTAAAAAAAGTAATATATTTTTATTGTTAAGTAGAAAAATGAAATAAAGAAAATCAATATTATTTCGAAGAGCAATTAACTGTGCGATATTTTTTGTTAGTCCATTTTTAGCCAACACAACTTTTAAAGCAGGTCTGTAAAACTGAATAATAATTTTTTGTTTTTTGCAACTCACAAAATTAATGAATTTTAATATTTTGAATGCACCAAATATCACTTTTTTTACATATGCATATCACAATCACATAAACCACAAATACAGCAATTTTTTCACAAAATATCAAAATCAAACGCTTGATTTGTAGTTGCTATGGAAATGATTGTCGGCTGGTCTGTTAAACATTTTTTTATGAAATTTTTAAATATGTTGTTGTTCGATCGCAGTTCATAAAACATTATATTTCTAAAGGTAAAAGTTTCACTGGCAAATTATGAGCAGGTTTTATTGGAATATTTGTTTTTTTGTTTTAGGAATATGTAATTTGTAATTGTATTTGAAAAAAGCCGTGACTCAGTACGCTAAGTCGTGTGTTGCATTTTGGATTAAGAGCTGGCAAGGCGCGGGTTCGATCTCTATCTCGGACAAAGAAAATTGTTCAATTGAAATTTTTCTGTACGGACGTTATCTCTCTGCTGGGAATAGTAAGCTCAGAGAGCAAATATGCCATGTAACGCCTCTTAAGAACATATGTATATAAAAATTGGTCCTGAGGCCGGCTAACTCATGTGTAAGGAGTTTGAATGTGGTGTGAGGAATGCCAAGTCTTGCCTTAACTTATGATAGTCGTTTGGTAGTACCTATACGAGCGAGTTCATCTTCTTTGCAGTTTCCTAGAAAATCCTTCTGGTCAGGAATTCAGCATAGAAGTATTCTGAGCTGCTTTGCCATCTCATTTTGACATCTGTGGCAATTGAGAACTATTTCAGATGTTATTTCAACAGTTTCTTGGGCTTTCAAAGCAGCTTGACTATCGGATAGTATGCTAATATCCATGGAAGATATCTCATTTACCTCAAGCAAAGTTAACGTTTCTTGTTTAGCATCGACTTCAGCTTTAAATACACTGCAATGATCAGGGAACCTGAAGGCTAAATTAATGCTAAATGCTTCTGAGTAGACTCTTCCACCTACTTTGCCATCTAGTTTTGATCCATCAGTAAAGATATCAATGGCATTGTGAGGTGAACGGTTTCCTAGTTCACAATCTTCACGAGAGTGAATGGATACATCGAACTTCCTTTCAAATGATGGTTTTTGTGTGATGTAGTTGATGGACCTAGGTATGGGAGGGAGAAATATTCTGATGCAAGAGTATCCAAGTGTACCTTATTTCTACTGGGACGTGGCTTTTAGGCGGATGGCTGTATTGGCGGCCATCTGTTTAGCTAGGATGTCAAGTGGTGTAAGATGGAGCATAATGTCTAACGCGTCTGTCGGAGTGGTTCGTAGGGCTCCACTGATGCATAGTTCCGCTGATATTTGCACTTTACGGAGAAGGTTTAAGTGAGTCTGTTTTTCGGGTGCATGCCACCAGACAATAGCACCATATAGCAAGATTGGCCTTACAACTGCTGTATATAGCCAGTGAGTAACACTTGGCTGTAAGCCCACATTTGCTACCTACCGCCTTTTTGTATGAGTACAGGGCAATATTAGCTTTTTTGGCTCTCTCGAGCAAATTGGGCTTCCAGTTTAGTTTTTTTATCCAGTATAAGGCCCAGGTATTAAGCTTGATCTGAGAAGCTAAGTCTTGTGTTTCCCAGTTCAAGAAGACTAATTGGAGGTAAATTGTGTTTTCTGGTGAAAACCACTAGCTCAGTTTTGTTTGGGTTAACGCTGACTTCACAGCTAATAGCCCAATTGACTAGAGTATTTAGGAAATTTTGGATAATGTCTCGAAGAGTAGATATGAATTTTCTAGAAATTTCAGAATATTCCATAAGCTATCACCCTGTACCGGTCCAGTTCCAGTCTGAGTAACAGTTAATTTACTGCTGAATTCCAGAGTAGAGGAGAAACAACCTCTCCCTGAGGGGTTCCCTTGCTACAGATCTTAACGTGGATGCCGCACCAAATTTTGCACTTATAATCCTGCCAAATAGCATTTGATTTATCAGTGCTATCAGCGCGGCATCCACCCCAAGCTCCATTAGCGCATTAGTGATAGCTCTTGCCTCTACGTTATTTAAGGCCCCTTTTATATCAATAAAAGCTATCATAGCATATTCCTTCTAATGGAGGGATTTTTCAATGATAGAATCTATAGAGTAGGGAGCTGTTTCCATGGATTTGCCATTGGTGTAAGCATGTTGTGCTACTGACAATGGCTATTTCTCTAATATAAATCTCAAGTGAATATCGATTTATCTGTGGAGGATTTTTAGAAAAAAGGATGAGAGACTAATTGGTCGAAGGTCTTTTGGGTTCACGTGTGAGCTTTTGCTTGCCTCAGGTATAAAGATAACCTTCACATTTCGCCAACGTTTGGGAATGTGATTTAGGTCAGGGCAGCTTTGGTAGATCAACAAAAGCAGCTCCTTAATGATCCAATATGACTTTTGAATTTCAATGGGAAATTTGGGTAAATTTTTTTTTCAGATTCTAAAAAATAATAAATCATACTTACGATTTTTGTCGGTCCCAATTTCAAAGTCAGCTGAATTTGAAAAAAGTTTTCTAATAAATGTAAAAAATTTTCCACTTTACCCAAGATTTATCAATTTTTGAATAGTCGTTAAAAATTCAATTTTATTTTTTCTTCTTAATATAATCCTAATAAAACTATTTCTTTCCAATATCTTTACTTTAAAGGAAAACTAAAAATAATTTAATAGCTTTAAAAATAAGTTAACAAAAAAACAAAATTTTAGATTTAAAAGAATATAATCTAGAGTTTTAAATTAATTTTAGCTAGCTGTATAGTCTGCTGTGTGATTGACCTTATGCAGAGTTGTTGTTGTTGTTGTTGCCTTTTTTTAGGTATTTAATTCTACACGCGAAATTTTGGTGTAGACTCAACACTAACACATATTTACTATAACCTGTTTGTTGAATGTGTTAGTTGAACATAATTGTTGAGTGTCCAATTTCCACGCCAATTACATGTACGGACATATAAAAGTCAGCGAAATTTTGACATTTTAACTCTCCAATCGTGGTTGTGAACTTGGCTGCATTGGACAAATTTTTCATTCAACAGCGTACTAAACAACGAAAAATAATTTCGCTACCTTTTCGCTGTCAAAAACGCAATGCATTTCTTACAGAAGATTTCTTTTCGCTTCTACAGCATATTAAGCTTGAAGCTCTAAATTATAACCTAGCAAAAAAATTTGATGAAATTTTAACTATTTTATTTGAAAACATTTTTATACAGAAAGGAAAAAATTTCATTCCTATTTTTTCGATGATAATTCATATTACACTTACATAAGCTACAATTTGAATACTTTAGTATTCATCATAGCCAGGATATCTCATTCAAAGTGTAAACATTTTATGAGAGCGACCACTCCTCGATGTCCAATTCCATCTATATTTCTTTTGTGAGTAGTTCTGATAAAATCTACGAATACCATCGTAATTTGATCATAAGATTATATCTCTAAGTTTATCTATATGTTCTATATGTATTGTATTCGTAAAAACTCTTTTTATTTTTTTTAGCTCAAATTGCCACATGAACAAATCTTACGTTTCAAAAAATTGAATAAGCTTGAAGGTTAAATAATAAACTTGACCCCGTCATTGCATTTTATCGACCACCTGCTGCATCATTAAATTGCTGCTGCAAGTGCGCCTTGTTAAGCGACCCACCGCTAATCAGCATTAAATCCCTATAATTGACCAGCGGGCTTAACAAAAACTCAACCATCGCAACCATCGATGTTTAACTGCAGGTTAAACAAGCTGTTGAAGCTTGCTTTCCGCAGGCTTTAACATACATTTTAACGAAGGCCAGAAGATTGTGTTGGCCGCCTGATGAACGGGGGCGATTGTGGGGCAAACTCATTGTCCAAGCACAAAAGCATATCAATTACAACGTAGTAAAGAGGGTTCAAATGAGCGTTCATACACACACATGCACAAACAAAAACCTGTACTAGGCGAAGTGACCATAGGCCGAAGACGTAGAAGCAGCAATTCTGCTGACCAGCTCGCTATGGCAGAGGCTATAAATTAACCCTTTTCTGTTAATTGATACAAATAGAAATTGTTTGGGGCTACTTGTTGTGCCAGTGTGTGTGTAGGTTTTGAGTCAGCGTTTGTATGCGTGTGGCAAAACGTGCTCGAGGCTATGGGTAACTAACTATAACAATTAACCCTTAACTCTGAGGGTGGTTAAGATAGTGAAAGGTGAGAACAAGCAACTAAGGAGCAGGTCATTTGATGTGGTCTTGTTTTAGTTGATAGAGATGAACTTTGATGTGGAAACTTAACGGTTATAAGCATATAAAAAATAATGAATTGTGTGGTATTTGACTTAGCGTCATCCTGATATTAATCCTTTAAATATTGATCATTAGAAATTTTAAATTTTTTTTTATTTCCCGGAGTAGTTGATAAAACTAAGTTTTAAAAGAAGGGTTTCTTAGAATGTAAAAGATTTTCTGGTCATAAAGATCTTTTGCAAACTAAGACTATATTGTTTTTTAAGCAAAACACATAAAGCATTTTTTTATTAAAAAAATATCATTAACATGATTCCAAATGCCAATCAAAGTAATTAGAAATAGAAAAAGTCCTCTTTCAACCCAAACTGTGCATCGGAATTTTAAAATATAAAATACTAGCTGAAACCCGGCGCGTTGCTGCCACTCTCCCTATTCAAACGCCCATAAAATGTTATCAGTTAAACAGCATGTCTAAATTGAGGTCAAATACTGAATTCCAAGACTGTGCGACCTATATCCACAAAGCTATTCGATATAACAATTTTGGGTTGTATAGGAAGTGCCACGCCCTCTTGATCACCCCTCATAGAATGTAATCAATTAAACTGCATGTGTACATGGAGGTCGAATACCGAATACCAAAACTGTGCGACATATAACTCCAAATATATTCGATAACACAAATTTGGGTTGTATGGGAGGTGCCACGCCCCCCGACAAACTCTAAAAAATTTTATCAGTAAATCTTCATGCGTAAATTTTGGTCAAATACTGAATTCCGATGCTGTGCGACCTATAACTCTAAAGCTATTTGATAGCACAAAGTTGGGTTGTATGGGAAGTGTCACTCCCCTTTTCCCTACGCCCATAAAATGTAAGAAATGAAAGTGCATGTATAAATTTAGGTCGAATACCGATTTCTTACGCTGTCAACCTATAACTTCAAAGCAATTCGATATTGCAAATTTGGGATGTAAGGGAGATGTCAGGCCTCCCTGTCCAACGCCCATAAAAAAAAAATCATTGAAACTGCATGTTCAACTGCAATTCAAAGCTATTCGATATCACCAATTTGGATTGTATGAGAGGTGCCCCTCCCCCTTGTCCAACTCCCATAAAATTTCATCACTGAAACGGTACGTCTAAATTGTGGTCGAATACCGAATTTCTAAGCTGTGCAACCCATAACGCTATTCGATAACACAAATTGTTTTTATATTAATGGGAGGTAAAAGAAGGTGTGGCATTTCTTCTTAAACCATCTCGTACTCAAAGCAAAGCCACTTACAAAATTTGAGCTCAATCGGACCAATAGTATCGGAGTATTGTGATATTTCCAAAAGTAGGCGTAGATGAAGTGTGACAACGCCCGTTTTTATTAAAGTTAGTGACAGTCATCATAAGAACTTATTTACCAAATTTTAATTTAATACGACCAAAACCTTCTTAAATATAGCATTTTTATTGATTTGTGGGCGATAAAAGGGGTGTGGCATTACTTTTTTCCTAAACCTTTGCGTAGCAGTTACGAACAAACCAGTAGAAGGAAGTATCCTATTTGGTCTAGTCGTTTTCAAGTTTTAAGCATCCGAACAAATCACGATTCATTTTTATATGTACAGATATTGATTTGTGGGCGCTAAAAGTGGGCGTGAAAACATTTATGTATCGTGACTGCCTCTTGGAGCACCTACACAGCAAGTTTCAGTATAAAAATGTGTAGAACTCCGGAATTGCCATGATTTCGAAAAAGTGGGCGTACATAAATTGCGACGAAAAAGTGATTTTTGTACAGTTACTGACAGTTACCATCTGAACAAAATGAAAATATCTTAGTTTTTACGATCGAAACCGTCTGATATATATCCCTTATTTGGTTTGTGGTCGATAGCGCAAATTTGGCTTGTATGGGAGGAACCACGCCCCCTCGTCCAAACGTTACCAAACCTCACAGGAACAATCTATCACCTCGGCAAACGTTGTTCTGCCACAGACCGCCTTACTGCCATACACGAAAATGTCAAGAAATGTCAAATATATTCACCATTTTCAGTATAGCTGCCGAAAGTAGCCATGTGCACTAAATAACCACATTTTAGTCTAATACGATCAAAACCGTGCGAAATATAGCATTTTTGTTGTTTTGCAAGCGGTAAAAAGGGGTGCGGTAAAATATTTCCCTTGAGCCATCTCGTAATCGAAACAAATCGACTGCCCAAATTTCAGCTCAATTTAGGGAAAGCCTGGCGCACTTTACTTCACTGGACGCTAACTCCCCGAAAAGTGAGTTTAACTAAAGTAGGGCAGGCCTATTGATAGTGCACTTGCCGAGAGTAACCATATGTACTGAATTACAATATTTTTGTCTAATACGACCCAAACCGTTGAAATAAAACGTTTTCATTGGTTTGTGGGCGGTAAAAGGGGGGCGTGGAGCCCAATTTTTAGTACAGTTGCTAACAGTAACCGTACAAACTAAGCCAACATTTTAGCTCAATCGACCCAGTAGTCAATTTTGATGGTTTCTTAAAAAGTGGGTGTGGCTATATAGCGATGACGCCCTTTTTTAGTACAATTGCCGAAAGTAACCATACAAACTTAAGTATCATATGTTAGTCTCATACGGCCAAAACTGCATGAAATATAGCATTTTCACTGATTTGTGGGCGCAAAAGGGGGCGTGGAAACCAATTTTTCGTACAGTTACTGTCAGTAACTTCACAAACCAAAGTACCTAATTTAGGTCTTATACGACCAAAACCGTCTGAAATAAACCATTTTCATTTATTTGTGGGCGGTAAAAGGGGGCGTGGAAACCCATTTTTAGGACAGTTGTCGACAGTAACCGTACATACTAAATTACAAAATTTTAGCCATATACGACCCAAACCAACTGAAATGTAACATTTTTATTGATTTGGGGGCGGTAAAAGGGGGGTGTGGCAAATTTTTTTCCTCAACCATCTCGTACCTGAAACAAATCGACTGCCAAAATTCCAGGTCAATCGGTTCAGTAGTTTTGGAGTCTATAGACATCACACTACCAGACACACATCGTTTTGCTTTATATATATATAGATATTGATTTGTGGGCGTTAAAAGTGGGCGTAAAACATTTATAAATTGTGTTCGTACCTAAACAGCAAGTTTCACTGTAAAAATGTGCAGAACTCCGGAATTGCCATGATTTCGAAAAAGTGGGCGTATTTATATAACGACCACGCCCATTTTTTGTACAGTTACCGACAGTAGCTATCTGAACAAAATCACCAAATCTTAGTTTTTTACGATTGAAACCGTGAAATATTTTTCTTTTTTTTTTGTTTGTGATCGATGGAGCAAATTTGGCTTGTATGGGAGGTACCACGCCCCTTTCTCCAATCGTTATAAAACCTCACAGGAACACTCTCAAGATGTGGCTTTATTTTCCCTGAAAATTTCATAAAGACCGGTTCAGCGGTTTTGGAGTCTATACGTGATATAGCCACATACCCACATACCCACATACCCACATACCCACATACCCACATACCCACATACCCACATACATACATCCATTTTTATATATATAGATACATGTAACAAACTCAAGAGTTCAAACTGTTGAGTGATATATGTAAATTCTATCTATTTGTTAGTAATTGTATGAACGTGAATTATAATTGTTTGTCTATTGTGTCATAAAATTGGAAAGTTAAATCATTTTACTAAAAAATTATATTCTCAATTATATTTTCTCAAATTATACGCTCAAAACTATCACGTATGTTATCTAAATATTTTTAACGATTCTTAATTAAAATTATACAAACTTTTCAAATTTGGTACCAGTTTTTCTTTATTTTTGATACATTCTGAAATCGGAACTTTTTCATTTTCATACGCTTAAAGATTTTAAGTTATGGTGTTCTGTTTTAGCACAATTAAGATATTGGATAACAACCAATCTTATTTCATTTATAAATTAATTTGTCTGTAAAACACAGTGACTGAAATACAGCAACCTTATTCTTAACCAATTTATCAACTTTTGGTAAGCTTTTAAAATTTCAAACAAACTCAAGGAATAAACAAACTATGAGACAATTATAAATAGCTAATCTTGTTTACATCTATATATGGGTAAATTTGAACCGATTTGCCATTTTTGAAAAAACTTTTTAATTAAAAGAAAAGTTACGATATTTTTTTCCCTTTTCGTGTGTTCCGATGAAACATATGTATGTCAAAAGAAAATTTAACTTTAAAATTGTTAAAAAAAGTAAGGAAACTTACTTAGTACGTAATAAGAGACCACACTATTAAAAATTACATTGATTCGTGCAATATCAGTATATAGTAAAAATCATTAATAGATCGAATTTTACTGAACTTTCAAATAAATTTATTTTATGAACTCCACGTAAATAGCAAAGGACTTTGGGAAGAATTTTCTATTTTGTTATCTTAACACGTTTCCTTTGAATACTGTTGTTACCAAGAATGTGAAGTTTATGAAAATGAGCAAAAAAATTATATGACCCTTTTATATGACCCCATCAGCACCGTTAAATTCAAAGTTGATTTCGATCAATATTATACCGACCTTCCCGTTAAAATTCAGTAATACGTTGTTCATACGACACCTGCCCAGTTGTATACAACTAGACTTTCGCATCGAACAAGTGAAAAAATCTACAAGAACTGAAAGTTGTAATTCCAACAGAATATCATCATTTTTTTGACAACATCAAATACAAATAATATAAAAACATAACTTAACTTGAGATTCCCAAGTAAATATATCAGTATCTTAGACCTTTAACTTTTCTTTTTTTGTTACATTCGAAAGTTGTCGAAAAAAACCATCAACAATAAAAACAGCAATGTTTTATCTGTTGATCTACTTCTGAAAATGGATTTTTTTTACTACTATACAAATACCTCTATCTGCATTTATAGTAATTTTTTGTTCTGGACATAACCCACTATCTGCCATAGCAGTTAAACTAGCACTTTTAAACAACATTGTTGAAGATTGGTTTTTCACAAATTGTTAAATAAGAAAATGAAACGGCTTTTTCGCTCTACTGAAAACTTGTACTTTTGCAGATAGAGGCAAATTAATATAGCCCTCGATATATATAAAAAAAAAGAAAATATACAATTTAACATTCGAAGGTTAAACAGAAAAAATTCAGTTTTTTTTCAGTTGATTAAGTAAAGTTTAAAAGATGATTAATTCGATTCTCAGATGAAAAAATTTAAAAAGTCAACTTAATTGTCTACAATGATGACATACGAATGTTTAATTTTTTTAAATTTATTTCATTTGAAACTCATGCTTAAAACAAAACCAAGCCTATTACTTCTTCTCATTGACTTAGCTCTATTTTAGGACACCACAACCTTGAGTCTGGACACAATCTTTATGTTCACAGTATGTAAACAAAATTAAAACACTTAATTTCCACAAAATAAGCAATTAGCTTAGAAAAGTTTATAATTTTAAAAGTCCAAACAAAGTGTCGTCCTTCTTGAGAAAACACTTACACAAACACCAACACAAACAAAGGGACAGTTGATTTTACCAAATGCTGAATGTTTGACACTTTTTGGCACCAGCAACGCCATGTTGTTGTAACAACGTACTTCCTGGTGCCGACTCAAATACAACACTAAATTTCTACACAAATATTCTATAAATTCCAGCAACAGCAGCAACAAAAGCAACACATTCGTAGTTGTCCTCGTTCACACAAAAATAGTATTACGCACTAGTAGCAACACCAACAACAATAAGTGTGAACAAGATGTTTTACTAACTGAAACTATATCCTTAAAACTTCAAAGTCATTTCAAACAATTCTGCAGTAGAATCATTAAGAACCCTTGTCAAGTGGCTTCCTCTAGCCACTGTTGGAACAACTGAAGAGTTGTCAAGTAATGAATGAGTAAGAGAACAAAGACTGCGCGGAGTCTGGTAAAATGGCAGTAGTTGGACGTTATAGATGTGTGAGGAAGGATTCCAAATGAAAATCACATCTTAGCAGGTAAACAAGCTGCACTCTAGCAAGGAATGGCTACACTCTGAGAAACGGTGAATCGCTTGGTTGAGTTCCATTGTGGTCATGGTACACACACCGAGACACATACAGTAGTAGTTTATGGCTACAACAACTGACATACAACATATTGCAGCAGCAGCACTTTGACTAAATGTGGATATTTTCATATTTTATGTTGAAACATGCAAGAATTAAGTATGCTGAAAATTAAGCACAAAATATGAAGTATTAATGCAAATTTCATGCATTTTGTTTGGGGATCTGCAAACAAAGGATTAAATTAGTTGTTTTGAGAATGAGTTGGTAAGGACGAAAGATGAAGGAAGGGCAAAGTGTTAAGCATATCGTTGCACGTATGTCGTTGACAGCTGTGAGACAAGTCAATGACAGACACTGACGCGCATAATTAGTAAAGCAGACAGAGTCAAATCGTAATTTGCTGAAAATTGCAAAATATCAAAAAAATAAATTGTTGTTGTTTGTTAGAAGTGGTTCGAATTAAATTTGGCTGAAGCTAAACTTGGCAACGTTAAAAACGGGACATAAGCTGATCGTGGAAGTGGCGAAGATTTAAAATAAAAATAAGCTTTCAAAAAACTTGCTGAGACATCAAAATACATTAAATACCTACATTGATTAAAAGTGATGAATCTGCTTTCACAATTACAAGACTAACAGCAACAACAACTACCATTGCCTTGCTTTCACCACTACACGCTTAAATTGTAACAATTCCTTTTCGAAGAATTAGCATATCGCCTTGAAAACAATTAAACGCCGCCGCCAACATATTCATTAAACTAAATTAGAGCGCATTAGTGAAACATATACGACTAGCGGCGGACATTATAATTACAACTTCCGCCCATTTTACATGTCCGTCCATCCGTTTATTCGGTTGTCCTTTCCGTTCGATGGCTCTTCCGTTTTGACCAAAGCATGCAATTTTGAATTGTGTGATACGCGGCTAATTCTATTATAAACGTATTTCACTTCACGGCTGCACTAATGCATATCCTGTTTGTATACACATACTCTCTCTCTCTCTCTCTCTCTGCTACACAAACGTACACATTCATGCAAGGTTGCCATTTAAAATTCGGAACAATTCCCACTAAAATTACCTTTTTGCCGCAGTAACATAAATTAAATACCACCGAAATTCACATGGTGAAGATAAACAAAAACTTCCCACCGCAATTAAAAAATAGCAAAAAAAATCCCACGATCATTAAAAATTTCCACTCGTTTAAAAATACCACCAAAAATCCCATAAGCATTAAAAAATACCACAATAAATCCCATATACATAAAAAATTAAAAAAAAATGGAAATACCGCACAGAAATAATAATGGTATTCAATGAACGACGTATTTGTGATGTTAATAGCGTAAGAGCGATAAATTATCTGAAGCGTATTTTGCAACAACAAAAACGTAGGGATCTTACATACGCAGCTTTCGACAATGCGGTGCAAGTAGAGCGTAATTGCAACTATGAATTCATTTTCATTTTAAAAGATAATTGAAAACCAACGTGTTCGACAAGTAGACTTGCAAATATTTTTTAATACTGTTTCGGTTATAATTATATATTTCTTATTTTTGGCATATTAACATAATTTTTGTAAGCTTTACGCTTGCCGAAAAATAAAAAATTCGGTATAGTATTGCCATATGTCAAAAAATGTCTACTTAGTTTTCATGATGGCAACTTTTTCTAAAAATAAGTAAGCAACTTAATGGTTTTTATTAAGGGTAAGTTTGAGAAAATGTACAGCGTAAACCTATAGCTTTACGCTTCTGTATATATGCGTCATTCATCGAATACCATCATTAAACTTTTGCTTAATACAAGCGAAAAATAAATTTTTAAGAACGAAATTCCCGAATTTCCACGACAATTAAAAAATACTATGGGAATTTCCAAAAAAAAAATTCCCAAGACCAATTAAAAATTACCACGAATGGGATTTTTCCCACATTGCTGGCAACCTTGCATCCATGGCATACATTCATGAATTCAGACTGTTATTATAAACAATGGAAAACACCGTTCATTAACATGTTACTCCTACGTTAAGCATACAAAAAGGACAACGTTGCATTAATAATATTTATATGAGTGCATGTATGTATGTGTGTATGGATATCTGAGTATACTTGTATGCGCCTTTATAGTTAATTCGTAAATTGTAAATGCTAAAAGGCCTAATTATCTAAACAATAAAATTGTTCTGTTCACACAAAGCACAATGAACGATGTATGAATATGTAATCAGGAACACTGAAAAAAATTCATATCTTTTAAGATTGACAGCAATAAAAAATTGTAATTTTTTAAAATTATCATATAAACTTAAGTACAACTGCCGTCATTTCAACGACGAGTTGTTAGTAGTTACAAGCCTTTATGTTTAAAAAATTTCTAACAACAACTTGTTAGTAATAACAAAAGTTTATATAAGAGTTTTAAATAATTTTAAAAATTCGACAATACTAGAAAAACATGTAAAAATACTAGAATTTTTTCAATTTAAACAAAATAACATATTTTTTGTTATATAAATAATTCACTTAGGGGTCGTCCATAAACTACGTTACCAATTTAGGGGGGGAGGGGTTTTGAAATACACTACGATAAGTACAGGTAGGGGGGGAGGTTTTTAGATATTTTAACGTTACCGAAAATTAAAAAAATCGACGAAAAACCTCTTATTAATGACACAATCATTTCAAAAATTTTTAACCTTACATGTTTATGTTTGATCGTCTAAATTGATGGTTAACTTTTGTTTCAACGATTTCTTCCACCGCTTTTTCCCTCGACACAGGAACCTTTTGGTATTCCTTCACCATCTCAGCACACGTCTGAAAAATTTGGGTCTGCTTTTGCGACAGGCTTTGACGTTTAGGCCTGAATGTTCTTGATCAAAAGAGATACTGTATGACATGTACTGCCCTTCTCAGAAAGAAGAAATCGATTCAAGGTCGTGTCCTACCTGCGGCTTGTATTTCGTTTTTAAAACTTCTATGAATTGTCATAAGTTTGTATTATATCGTTTACAATAAATCGGAATAAAAAATACTATTTAAATAAATCAATTTTCAGAAAGCATTTGCACAAAAACACAGAACTTGATGCAACTCGGGTGCAGCCTTTAAGGGTACTCTGTCAAATGCCAAGTGAATTTCTTTGCGTTAGAAATGAAGATTCACCTGAATGGATCGACATAGAATCCGATGAAAAATTCTATTTTGAAGAATCCTTAACAAAGCTACCAGCTTCTTCTATCCCAGTGATTGAGAGCATCGACTCTTGGATCGCAGCTTTTACAGATGATATTAATTATTGATTTTTTCAAAATTGTTCCTTTAATGTATCTAGTCATAATAGTCACTAATACTAGTGAAAATTGTCAGAGCTAGTCAAAATATATAATCATTCCAATGAATTAATTTAATATGTCACGTTACTTTATTGGGGGGAGGGGTTTTGAAAAGCACTATGAAAAGTAACGCAGGGGGAGGGGGGTAAAAAATCCGGAAAATCAGTAACGTACTTTATGGACGACCACTTATGAATATTTAAAAAAATGGTCCACTAGTTCAAATACTACGACCGAAAAATCAATTTGGAAGGATTAATAGGAAGGATTAACAATTCCGATGTGCGGCTTCTAGAACTAAAAATTTATCAATTTGTCTATAAAAAACCCTCACGAGAATGTAAGTGTAGACACGAGGGTTACGATTTACGAATGTAAAAAAGCTTAAAATATTTTTGCATTAGTTTCTGCACTAGATTTTTAATAAATAAAAATTTTAAACTCACAGAAAAACTGGCGGCCGTAGCATAGTGGGTAGAGTGCGTGGCCCCTAAGCTAAAGAACCGCGGTAGCCCGGGTTCAATTCCAGCTCAGACAGAAAAGTTTTTTCAATTGAATTAATTTTTCTGTTCGGTCGTCACCTCTCTGCAGACAATAGCAAACCTCAGAGAATAAAAATTGCCATGTAAAGCTTCTTGAGAACATAAGCCGTTCGGAGTCGGCATAAAACACGTAGGTCCAGCCTCTCGATTATTTGTGATCAAACATTTAATAACACGCACAACACAATTGATCAATAGAAGC
This sequence comes from Dichetophora obliterata, assembly GCA_963920525.1. NCBI lineage: Eukaryota > Metazoa > Arthropoda > Insecta > Diptera > Sciomyzidae > Dichetophora > Dichetophora obliterata. The sequence goes on along the minus strand of OY986439.1, from coordinate 89,272,266 downwards.
TAGGTCAAAGTTATTCCAAGAGCTGATATGGCCAGTTTATTTATTTTTTTTTTTACTAATTTTTGTTACTGCCCTTTCCATTTATAAGAGCTATTTTGTTGAAAATCTTTTTATTATCCAAAATTAAAAATTAATTTGGTACTAAGCCCAAAACATAATTCTAAAATTTATTAAGGGTTCTCATCTAAGCATGTAAACATGTTAACATGTATGACATTTAAACTTTTAATGGGTGATTTAGGCCCCTATTATGTATTACAACTCAACTTAAGTTGACTAGATTCAACTAATTTTTTTTCTCATAATTTATTACATACATTCCAGTTGAACTATGTTGTTTGAAAATTCTTAAAAGATTAAGGCAAACTACATGGTTCAACTAAAATAAATGTAATACATTATATGAAAAAAATTTAGTTGAATCTAGTCAACTTAAGTTGAGTTATTTTACATAATAGGGGCCTAAGTGTAAATAGCGTAAATGTCAACAAAATGGCGGCTGCGACAACATTATGACTTTTTTTTTTTATTTTAAACCTTTTAAAAACCTTTATTAACATAGAAAAATTAATAAAAAGTGTTCATATTTACTTCAACTACTTTAAATATCTAATGATAAGCGCCAAAGGCAAGCCTCATTCACACACGTAGATTTACATGCTACTTTGCACTACAAAATAGGCTCAGAAATGATGTTAACGCACGCCCATACAAATTTTGACAGATAGTTTACGCGCATGTAAGTTCAAAAAGTTTACAATGTTTACGGGTCAACTTCGTAGGATGTACTAGAAAATTTAGTATTTTTTTTTTTGGCCATACATTAATATAATTAATTAAAAGTTTTCTCACATGAAAGATATATATTCTAAGACAGTATTTTTTTATAAGACATAGGTTAGGTTAAACCGGATGCCTTCGTGAAGGCTCACATAGACCAATTCAGGTCCTTAGTGGTACCGGTAGCGAACAACAGGAACCTTTGTGTTTGTTTTTAAAAGTCTTTAAAGATTTGCGTTGAGTTCGCAAACCTTAGGAGGGATTCAAGAGACACCCTGGCTACATCTATAAGACATAATATTGCATTAATATGCATACACAGTTGTTGCGTGACAGAACTATTGTACAATTTTATTATATATATTCTATAAAGTATTGTAACCCTTCTGCGCTTTTTTGACCCCAAACAAATTTTGAAAATTTATTTTAATATATTTTGACTTATGATGATTTTATAAGATTACAATATAGTGCTTTAGGTCATGTTGGTTATGAAAGAAGGTTGTTGGTCAACAACAACAACAACAACAACTACTCTTTGTATAAGGTTAATTATACAGTAGACTAGACAGAATGTTTGTACCTACATTTTCATCTTCGCTTTTCAACTCGCTGTTTTACGTTTTATGTACTTGATTTCAAATTGTTCCAATAAGTTTATTTCTTGGGAACCCATGATTTTATTTTGGTCTAGGATTTACAAGTAACGTTAAAGCAGCAGTTTTATCAGGTAAAAGCTTTTATGAACTTTTCTTCTCTTCTTTCACATAACCACATACACAAAAAAATAGGTTACAAAAACTAAAACCTGACTCCAAAAAAGCACGCTCTAAAAATTATGAAACAAGGAAATATTCTCACCTGAAATTGTTATGTACAAACTGTTTAATATTTTGTGTCAATTAAACAAACAACTTTAACATAATATATTTTATTGTATACAGAACTAATTTATAGTGATGTTTAGACGATAGTTCTATTTTCTTAAAATAAGAGTATTTCTTTCTTATTATGTAGAAATATATGTTATTGTTGTTGTTTTTGTTACAAAAAAGTTTTTGTTCTCTTTAACTTAAATTAACATTAGAATATATAAAAACTTATAACTGCAACTTGTAGATTTAAATGAAGCTTATCTCAAGAACTGGTGGTGTTAGAAAAAATAAATTTTTTATTTTTTATGTCAGCGCACCAAGCTCAGTCGAAAATTATGCAAATATCGCTGGAAAATTCCAAAAAAATATACATATATTATCCTTCTGAGTTATTCAAGTAATTTAAGGTCAGTACCCTGATTAAACAGAAAAATATTGGGAAAAAAAAACCTATAGGTGCATTATTCCAATAGGGGTTGCAAATGAAAATAGTGAATAAAAAAAAAATGTTTTCCATATGTATGTGAAAACTTTATGTCGTGTGTGCTACGGCTTATATTTTTTTTCATCAATTGGAACAGTTTGAGCCCCTGTCTTGCTCAATGAAGTGCCTAGAAATGTTCTCCAAGCAAATAAGGTCCACTCTAATGTGCTAGACCGAGAAGAAAGCTTATGTAAAATTAACGAAAACTTAGTATCATTCATAATAATATTAATAAGTATATAAAAGGCAAGCACGCCTGAAAGTACGCACATCTTAATAAATAAAAGGCACGCTGCTCCGCACACAGTATTTCTCCAATTGTAATTATTTTTTGACAGTAAAGTTTTAAAATTTTACAAGACCCACTGTTTTTAAAAATGTTCAGCCTGAAAATATGCACAGAATATATATTTGATACTTATCAGTGACAATATTGGGTTTTTGCAATAGTACGTTTTTGATCTTACTACCTCTTTTTTTCATCCTTTTATAAAAAAGTTATGACGAATTTAATGAAATTCCTTCGAGTCGATTTGAGTCGATTGTACCAACAAATATAATTGTATCAGCCGCAAAACGACACCTGAGTTGCTACATATATGAAGTTTGCAAGGCCAGTTTTTAATATGTGAGTTAATATGAGAATAGGCCAGTTGTGAGTTAATATGATTGTTACCAAACTCGACTTTTTGCACTTTTACACTTGAACTAATTTTTCAACACTGCTTCAATACATAAAGTGTTTTTTATAGGGGTACATTTGTATTTTGCTAAAATTAAGTGCATTAAAAATTAAACTTAAAAAATAGAAAAAGTGCTTTCGTCAAAAGGCTTAAAAAAGGAAGTGTGCGGAGGACCCGTCGAAGGATAGGCTTTTATACTAGTTTGGCATAAAATCATTAAATCACTTCACTACACTATTTAAGATTTTGTGAAAATATTATTTAAGATTTTGGAGTAGGAAAACCGCTGTCAGTAAATTTTTCGGATGAGCCAGTTACCGACTGCACGACAATAGAGTTATGCTTATCTTCTTTTAGTTGTTTAAAGTTTTCCATAGAACAAACATTGATCTCTGAAATCTCATTTTAATGTTAAAAATTACGTATTAATTAAAAAATGTAAGCCTTACCAAAACACATAACCGGTGTGTTATATAAATAAACAACCTCGTCAGTTAATGGAATAATGGACTTATTCCATTTTCAAAAAATAGACATTTTGACATAAATAAAAAGCAAATTTTTGTAAAGGTTTTATAAGTTATCGTTCTTACATATCGTCATTATCGACCTTATAATAGACCTTTTTTAAAAAAATATTTTTTTGGTATCTGCATTGATGTGCCATTTTGTAAACTTTACTGTATTGAAAAATATCTATTACTATCTTATATCACATACTTGTATGAGTGTATGCTTATGTGGTATATTTTTGTTTTTGAATAAACTGCTCATTTCTGCTTCTGTTCATTCGTTTAAGAATATGAAAAAAGATCAAAGTGAGCAGCTAATTTTCGTGAAGAGCTGAGCAAATTTTTTTTGTTCATGAACTGAGGAAGAGGAAACTAGTTTGTGAACAAGAATATTTTTTACTCTTGCGAAGAAACTGTTGCTATTCATCTCTTCTCCAATTCTTCACTTATCGTTCGTTGGCTCTTCATTTATTCATTAATTGGTCATGAATTGGTGAAGGCAACAGATGATACTCACTTGTTCACTGGTAATAGATGGTTTGTATTAGAGAAGGAATTCAGTGCTGGCGCGAACACTAGGTAAAAATGGGTCGCTTAATCCGCATCCGTTGTCGGAATTTTAAAATATGTACTTTTTTATAAAAGGGTTCCCACCTAATAATATTTATTTTTAATAGTTTTAAACGTAATTTAACAATGTTAGGGGGTCGCTGATTTCGAATCTGAAGTCAGAATTTTAAGATTCCATGTGGTTAATTTTTTTTTTTATTTTAACGAATTCGATGCTGGCACGAACACTAGGTAAAAATGGGTCGCTGAATCCGAGTCCGTTGTTAGAATTTCAAAAGAATTAATATTTCTGTAATAGGGTTGCCACCTGTGTATTTATGTATAATATGTATTTTTAATAATTTAAAGGTGTTAGGGAGTCGCTGATTTTGAATATGAAGTCAGAATTTTAAAATTCAAGATGGTGAATAGGGTTGCCATCTTAATTTATAACTTTTACGAATTCAGGGTTTGCGTGAACTATAGGGTAAAAATGGGTGCTGAATCTGAATCCGTTTTCAGAATTTCAGAATTATAAAATTTTAAAATAGTAAGGTTGCCACCGAATATTATGTATTTTTAAGTGTTTTAAACATCATTTATCAGTGTTAGGGGGTCATTGGTTCCTCCCATGATAGAATTGTTTAATGATGTTTAAAACTTTTAAAAATACATATTATTGGAAGGCAACTCCATTATTTCAAAATAATAAAGTTTTGAAATTCCGACAACGGATTCGTATTCAGCAACCCATTTTTACCCTTTAGTTAGCGCCAGCCCCGAATTCTTAAAAATAAAAAATTAAGGTGGCAACCCCACCCACCATCTTTAATTTAAAATTCTGACTTCATATTTGAAATCAGCGACCCACTAACACTGTTATATGAAGTTTAAAACTATTAAAAATAAATATTATTAGGTGGCAGCCCTTTTATAAAAAATTACATAATTTTGAAATTCTGACAACGGATGCGGATTAAGCGACCCATTTTTACCTAGTGTTCGCGCCAGCACTGAATTCCTTCTCTTATACAAACCATCTATTGCCAGTGAACAAGTGAGTATCATCTGTTGCCTTCACCACTTCATGAACAATTAAAGAATAAATGAAGAGCCAACGAACGATAAGTGCAGAATTGAAGAAGAGATGAAAAGCAACAGATTATTCGCAAGAGTAAAAAATATTCCTGTTCACAAACTGGTTTCCTCTTCTTCAGTTCAAGAACAAAAAAAAAATCTGCTCAGCTGTTAACGAAAATGAATATGAACACTTTTTTTTAACAAAAAATGCCCTCATATTCATGAAGCTTCATGAGTGAGCAAATACGAACCCTGGTCTTAGTGCATATTAAGTTAAATTTTAAATCTATAAAGAACAACTTTCATTTGATATTTTCTACTTTAATAAAGCTCAGCAGATGTCAAATTTTATGTGCATAACATTTTCATGTCAGTTCTTTAGTCAATCAGAGAAAAAGCTTCTGAAATTATTTTGTATTTTTGCTGTATTTAAAAATGGTTGGTCCAATTTATTTTGATCCATTCTATGTTTTTTATGTTGGCTTCATCTGCAGTCTGGCAACCTGCAAAAAACAAGCTAATATAAGAACTTTTAGCTCATTCCATCAACCTTTTATCAACGTTAAATGAAAGTTATTGGTCTTCTTTGCATGGTTTTGTTTTTATTTCATTATATTTTGGTTTTATTTTTGGTTTTTTAATGCAATCATTTTTCAGGGCAAGTTTAAAATTATTATGTTTACTTTGTACTTTTAGCATCATTTATTAAAATCTTCGTTGTTGTTATCGACAGACAGTAGAGGTAAAGAATATCAGACAGGCAGATATTTGGCTGTTGCCTTTATAGCTGCTTCTCTGCTGACAGCATATTGTGTTTATAACTTTTTGATGTGCTGCCTCTGCTGCTGTTGCTGCAAATATTTTGATGGCTCTCTCAAGTGTGGCTTTTTCAATATAACGTTATTTGTTTCCCTGCCATCACCACCCTCTGTTTTATGCACTATGCAAAAATGTATTTACAATGTCTTGAAAATTCGATATGCTACCGTTTGTTGGTGCTTTAATGATGCTATCTTGTGTTGAGAGGAACTTTGATATTTTGACAAAGATTTTAAAGAATCGTGTCAGCTTGAAGAGGAATTATTTGGTTCCGCAGTATTTTTTTCCAATATATAGCTTTGAATTTTAAAGTTAACTCTAAACCCAAATCACCCTGTTTTTGCCATATAGCAACACAAATAAAATCACATAAAATGTTTAAACCATTCTATATTTGCGGTCATTTTTAAAATTTAAAAAAATGTTCGTAATTAGATTCGGGTTAAGTTCTGTTGTGAAAAAAAAGACCTAAATACTGATGTTGACCATGAACACTTTGTTGTCTAATAAAACTTAGTGTAATTATTTTTTCATTCTTATAGGTTAACAAAAGTTTAAATTAGTCATTTAACTTTACAATAAAAAGGAGAAACACAATTTTGTTTTTGGTGGGATGAACTGAGAGCGTCAAGTAAGTTCGTGCGAAAAATAGACTAAATATTTTAATGTGGTCTCAAAGCCCACAACAGTACTTAAGTGTTAACAAACTTATAACGGCATAGCATGAAAATTATAGGAAAAGCTGTTTTAATAACTGTTACAGTAATGTTTTCTAAACATTTATACGAGTATTTGTCTTTGTTTTCGAATAAACTACAGTATTCTTCAATTTCTACCGACATTCTTTCATTAAAGTACCAGGAATTGATCACTTAAAAAGCCCGCATAAAGAGATTTAACAAAATTTAACACATTTTCTGGAATCAACTTCAGTTCTCGCTGCGATTTTTCGTTTATGTATTCTATCGACTGAAAACGAGTCTCTCGAAGTGGTAATTTGTGTTTTGGAGAGAGAAAAAAAGTCGGCCGGAGCCAAATCAAATGAACACGCTGGCTGCATAGCGCTCAGATAACTCTGTTCATTTATGTCTAACCTTCAGGCAAGAAATTTGAGAATCCCTTAAAGCGGGTTTTTTAAATTTTCTATTCACAGTACTTTCTTTAAAGAATATAGAATTCTTCTTTTTTTTCCACAACACAAATATTTATTCAACTGCTTTAAATTTAAAACTTACCACAGACAATAGTGTTTCGGAACTAATGACTCTGGTCTACCGACAACTATTAGACGCAATGGCAACAACAAATGAGCCCATTCCAGAAAATTTGGTTAATTTGCTTTAATGTCTGTGCAAATGCAGGAGCAAAGCTCGAACAAACATTTACAGACAAAAACGTTGTGGTTTGAATAAAGTTCTTAAAAAACAACAACAGCAGAACAAGTTCACTGCTAAAGCGCCAAAAATTCAAGATGTTAACCGAAATACGGAAATCCCACGTAATGACCGTAATAATCGCAGTTAATTAGTCGACGACTATACAACAGCAGCAGCACAACAACACCAAGACCAACACCAATTTAACAACAACAACTACAACATCATAGCAAAACGAAAAACATTTTAGACTGTAACAGCTTTTATGACTATAAAACAAAACTTGTATCTTTCAAACTCGCTTGTTTCCACTCCGCCGCAGCCATTCAACCCCTTCACCAAATACCGGATAGATAGTAAAACGTTGATTGCTGCCATTAGTTGTTTTTGCCGATTTTGGCTTTATAATATGTATAGAAATTGTTCTTGTCTATCTATACTACTAACGTTGTATAGCGTATCTACATAGAACATTTTGCAAACCATTTATTTTAAAAACCATTTCCTGCGGCAGCGGTACGCTACGAATACTACTCGAAGCAAAATTCTTATCTTTGGCTTACTCGTAGAATGAAAACTCATTACCACATTGCAGTTGTCCTCCTCAGCTCGTTCAGGGTTGCCATCATCGAGTCATAAAATACTGACTCACATAGTAAACAAATTCGTTTATTTAAATATTTTCGTCATCATTGAAGCGGAAACGGAAGTTGCGCAGCAAGCTGAAGCAAAAATTGCAGCCATTTATATACGTTAGATATGCAACGATTGTTTATGTGTGTGAGGTTGAAAAATTTGAATGGTTTGAGTGGACATCATTTCCCAGTAAAAAGTGGATCATCCTATGAGCGATCTAGGAGTGCTCCTTATTGACCAATGCTAGGTGTATTTCATGTTCTCCTAGGAAGAGTAGCGCTCCCTATAGCATCCCAAAGGAGCTGAAAAGAAGCGATCAATGAATGTTCCAAATGGATCAGCAAAGGAACATTTAAAATATTTTTCCTAATCTTAGGGTTTTCTAAAAAGCACATGCCTCACTTTGTTTTCCTTTTTTTTCATTAATTGCACGCCTATTGATCTCATAAAACATTAAGGGAGCACAAGTGCCCATTTTTTGATCCTATAAAACAGCAAAAGAGCGCTCCCTTGTTGCTTCCCATGGGAGTGATCGCTTTTTTTTACTGGCTAGTTTCAGTGTTTTGTATTTATTGCAAAAGTTTACAGCCTAGTTAATATGACATCATTTTCTTTCTTAGCCAGATTTTTTTATGTTTATGCTCATTGGAAAGCTAAATTTAAACAAGAGATTAATGTATTGTATTATTGCAGTGAAATCTTTAAAAAACTGTAGAAATGTTGAGTACAACGACTTTTTCTTAAAACATCGTTGCCTAAGAATGAGAACAAATTGATTTGAAAAACAATCGACTTTAAATTTCAGTCGGTAGCAATAAAAACAAAAAAATTAAAAAACATCTAGTTGTAGCTCATCGCTTTCTAAGACAATTTTAAAATGATAAATTAAATAATTTTAGTGAAAACCGACGATGAGGGAATATTTCGGGATTTAAAAATAATAAATAATATCAGAAGATTTAGGGCGAGAACCTTCCAAAACCGTTTAAATGCTCTACAATTCTACAACGAAGTTCAGCTGTCAAAAACAAACTGAACAAAGGATATGTTTAAGAAAATAAAGTTAAAGAATATTTTATGTGAAGTAGACTTTTGTTAAATTTGTTTTATTGCTATAAAACCTTAAAAGTAAAATGGATTCAATGTGAGTTTTTACGTCTTTATTACTAAAGCCAATATTTTCTACTTTTGATGTAAATATGTTCATTGTTTTTAAATACATTTAACTTTATTGTTTTTTTGATCAAAAGTCCAATCGAAGGACTTAACAAAAATAGTTTGAAATGTATCGTTTGATCAGTGTGCACTAGATGAGTTGTTTTACAAAAGTTTTTTTGATCCATGGAGTCAATAGCACATTAGAAGGTGAATGTTAAGAAATTCGGAAATCCGAAAAAAAATTAAATATTCTTAAAACCGAGATCGCTCAAAGCCTTATTCGCTAACCCGTTTTTTAAGGCTTTTAAGCAAATTTTTCGATGAGTTGTTTTTAAAACCCGATTAGTAAGACCGAGTTGTTTGACTAATGAACAAAATAGTTTATGCTCTAAATAAGCTGTAAGCAAAATGATTATAGTAAACGACGTCGCCGAAAGAGCTATTGGGCTTATGACAAGTTTCAACGGAAAAATTACAAACGCAGAAACTGTGAAGCAACTGGTGCTGCAAGTAGTAGAACTGCATCAAAAAATGTATCCCTGCCTTAAGACAACAAAAAAGTATTATTTAAATTTATTCTTTTAAAAGAAATTGAAGTGAAATAAATTTTTTTTTTTTGTTATCGCAAATCACGTACAATTTGTAATTTAATTCAACTGAATTTTCTCAACCGAAAAATGGAAGATTTCAATTATTCTTCTAATATATCTAAATTCAATTGACCTCAGCCCTATGGTATTTTTTTCTACTTATTCAATGGCATCTTGTTCGTTGGCGATACTTAGAATAAAAAATGCAAAAAGAAAAATCAATTCTGCGAATTGGCATGGTGTTGGCGGCTCAAGCATGTAACTTTTGAAATTTCTGATAAAAAGATTCGATGCAGCAGTAAATTTTGCTTAGAAAATTGTTGACAATGTTTATTTCTTGACTGATTTGAATTGCCTTAAAAACCGATTGTGGGACTCTAATATAATTTGCACAAAACAAGGGTTTTGCTTTGAGCAATCTCAGTTTTAAGGATATTTATATTTTTTTCGTATTTCCGAGTTTCTCAACATCCTCCTTTGAATGTGCTGTCGACTCCACGGATCAGAAAAACTTTTGCAATTCAGTACAAAATTTAACTCATCATGCTCACATTTTTTATTTTTTTTTTATTTAAAAAAAATTTAAACTATTGAATTTTTATTTAGAACATGACTTAAAAGATTCTTTTGTGCACTGAGGGAAAAAGTTATGTAGTCATAACAGAGATATATATCTATGTCAATTCTATGCACTGCATCTTCTATGGAAACGCAGCGAGAGCTATATCCCAGTAGTTCGCGGCATCATTGAAGAACTTTTCGTATTGATTTCTTAAAGGAAGTTACTGCATGAGCTGCTGGACTTAAAAAATATTCATACAAAAAAATTCATTAATGCAAAGCGGCGGTTACCAGCACCTATTTTTTCCACTCTATTACAACAACTTCAAGTTTCTCAGTACAAATCTTTTTAATAACTTTATTTTTATTTAGCAGGAAAATATTTCAATAATATCTATATTTTAACCATATCAATGTATATAATACATCTTTAAGTTATTTATAGAAGAGTTTTTCAGTTATGTTTTTATTTTATAAAATAATTCATATTCATGTATTTTCTCAATACAAATGTTTTTAATATCTTTATTTTTATCAAGCTGAAATTAAGGCTGTGTGCGAATTGACCTAAATGCAACCTAAACTAAATTGTGTCGATAAGGCAGTGCTTCCCATTTAAGGAATCATTTAGGTAGCTCGAGAAATGCCTTAATTCTTAGAAAGCACTGCCTTATCGACACAGTTTAGTTAAGGTCGCATTTAGATCAATTCGCCTAAAATTCAAATGAATTTTTTTCAAATATTTTATAAATGAAACTTGAATTTTCTATGAACTATATTATGATATGAATTTTAATAAATTATTTTGAAAAGAAGCCAACATGTCATTGTCAACATGTTATCATAACAAAGGAAAAAAATTTCTTAACATTGAATTTTCGTGTTCATTTACGAAATGTTGAGGAGTCTCGTTGATGAAATTTTGTAATGTTTCGCTGGAATGTCCTGCATTCCACTTCCGAAAGGAAGTGGAATTGAAGAAAAATTTAATTCGATATTTAGTGGTCTAAAGATAATTTTTTTCGTCAATACTATAAATTATATTAATAAATTAAATAAATAGAGCAATGTAAAACGAAAAGAGTTATTTTTAGACCACTAAATAGCGAACTAAATTCTGATTCAGTTTCACTTCCACTTGAAAATGGAATGCTGAAAATACCTGTCGGTTGTGAATTTGTTCACGGAATTGACTCTACATTTTTTCTATTTTTCGTCAACAAAACTTCCTTAACATTCCTGCACGAATTTTATTACATTTTTCGATTTTAATACCTTGGCAAATTTTCTTTATATATCTGGTGACTTTTCGTTAACGAAACTTCCTCAATATTTCGATATTGGGTTCGTGCATGATAAATACCGACGTTTCTGCATTGTGTCTTGCACGAATTTGAAACATTTATATGAAAATTTCCTCAATGAAATGTATGGCCAAATCAGCATGTTTCGTCAAGGATCAAGAAAAATCGTTCATGATTTATTTTAGATTTCTTCAAGACTGGAACTACTGGGATGTACTGGGTAAAGTAAGCATGTGCTGGTTACATACACACAGAATAATTTTGCATAGAAAAATCATTGTGATGCATAGTTTGTTTTCATTTTAAATGATTTTATGGTGGCAGCAACATAAAAATCATTATGATTTCATGTAAAATCATTATGATTTCATGTAGAATTATTATGAAATCCACTAAAACCATTATTGCATCATGTAAAATGTTAATCAACACGATTTCAAGTGGAATTATTATGATTTCATGTAGAGTCATTATGATATCATGTTGAATCATTATGAAATCTAGTAAAATTATTATTGCATCATGTAAAAAAATTTTGCGTCCTGAAGAAATTCCGTTTTTTCTAGCACATAAGAAGTTTTATCGCGAGAAGTAGCTTCGTTAAAAATTCAAATAGTTTGTAATAGCTGAAAGAGTAAAACAAGTGGAATGAAAAGTAAATACAAGTGGAAGTAGTCGAATCCCTAAACTTCGACTCAGATGAACAAGGTAATGTGATATGTGACTTATGTTGCTATAACAAAATAATATCAAATTGCTGTATTACTTTTCAATAGAAAGAGAAGCTTCAGTTGACTAGGAAAGTTGAAGGTTTTTATCTAAGGAAGATAAACAGGAAGCTATACCACCCATAGGTCTTCGTGCACGTTATCGAGAAATAGTATTTAGTTGGAGAAAAATTTAGGTATGTTTTGTAATTATAAGTCGTATTTTTATATTTTACAATAAAAAAAAAATTAAATTAAACCAACTTGAAGTTCATTTTATTTCAAAATGAGGTTAGGATTCAGCTGCATTTCATATTGACTCAACATGACCATCATAATGATTTTACATGATTTCATAATGAATCATTATGACCATCATAATGATTTTATAATAATTCAACATGAAAATTTGTTGCGATTTTTACATGAAAATCACAATGATTTTACTATAAAACTCTATGAAGCAAAATCATAGCGGAAAGATGTAAAATCATTATGTTTCCAGTTGATTTTGCAATAATTTTTTTCTGTGTGTATAAATTTATTTACTTAGTAAAATAAATTAAAATTGTATTCAATACATCAAATTATGTGTTGAATACATTGCAGACTTTCATAAATACAAGCAAAGCATACTCAATCAATATTTCTTGTAATGTTTTTCAAGAAACGTACTCAATACATAAAATATAAACTCAATACATAAAATATAGACGTCTGGCTTATGCGATTTAAGTGAGACATTTATTCAATATATAAAATATGTGCTCAATGCATGTCTCGCTTATTTGATTAAAGTAAGACTTGTATTCAACACATAAAGTATGGACTCCGTATACGTCTCGCTTAAACATTGGCTTACGATTTTCCTGTCTTAAGTAATTCCTTTCTTAGTTTGCAAAAAAACAACAGATGTGTGAGCGATACATATAAATCTAAGCGGAATTAAAAACGTGTTAGTTTTAATGGTAAAAATTAAGTAAAGTCAAGTTAAATAAAATAAACCAATGAGCAATCCCAATTACGAATTGTAAATGCATCAAGGTAAGTCCTAGTAAATTAAGTGCATTTTTTTCTGATCATGTTTGATCATATTCCTGAATATTTAAAATTTTTCACTTATCTCTTTTCTGCGCTCAGCGGTCGATTCATATCTGTGCCCACAAGCAATAATCGCTTAAAGTCGGTTTAAGACGGTGCTATTGATATGTATTTCAAAGTATTACATGTGCTAAATATAAAAAATCCAGACGACAGCCGCAACATCGAAACGTTCATTGAGATGTGGTTTTACAAGCCACTCTTTGTTGCCACCAATAATGGATGAAACAAAAGAGTCAATGTCGCTATTGAGAATTTTATTGCAACTCTGCTGTTTATTTAGGTATATGTTTTATAGCATCCGGAAATTAAATTTTTATGCTTGTTTTTATATATCTGCTTTTTTAGTCTCTTTTTCAGGCATTTGTCGTTTATAGATTAAAAGATATATTTAAAATTAGAAGCACGTCTCGATCAGACTATAAGATCAACCCATTTTTAATGCTGCCGCATTGTATATGTGACAGAAAAAAAGCAGAGTGGAAATGAGTAAATCCATTGCACTTTCGAACAAGGGCAATGAATGGATTGGAGAGAAATGGCTGGGTTTGTATAAGTAATTATGAATTTTTTTAACATGAACGGACATGAACAGAATATGTACTCATTACATTAAATTATGTACTAAATATATGTAATGAGTAAACTGCACTGAGTACGTGAAAATATTTTTCAGATACTGCACTCATCACAAATATGCTGTAAATAAATTTTTGTAATGGGTCAATAATCTATGTACTAGGTATATTGGGGTTGTACTAATTACATACAATTCTTTATTATTTTATGTAATGAGTCAATAGTCTATGAACTATTTTCATCATAATTGTACTCAATGCATACAATTGGTTTTAGTTTTATGTAATGGGTCAGTAATCTATGTGCTCATTACACACACTTATTTAATTTTTTGGGTCAATGGGTCAATGGGTCAATAATCTATGTACTTATTACATACATTTATTTAATATTTTATGTAATGGGTCCATATTATATGTACTACATTCAACGGAACTATTTTACAATAATCTTGTGATGAGTACAGTGAGTGTGTATCAAATAATTATGTGATGACTACATAACTTTCTTTATTGACTTCATGCACAGCTTAAAAGCTTTTTGTAGTCAATACAGATTTCAACACTTACTCAGTTCATGAAAATCACTAAATTTATGTGAGCAGAAATTTCTGTCATAAGTAAAGAATGTAAATTTGTGTAGTGAGTCCATAGGTTTTTCTCTCTGTGTAGTATAAAAAGAAACAAGTAACGATTGAATTTCTAACTACTTTTTATATGGTATAATATTGATTTGTTAAAACTCTTCTAGTTTTGCGCAAAAGTTGTTAAACTGTTTTTGACATCAAAACATCAAAGTTATGATTTGGTTTGGCAAAATTTATTTTTTCCAATATATTATTTCTATATACTTACAAAATAGCTTTCCCCAAGATCGTTGGGGCAACTAAGAAGAAATGTTTAAAATTCATTCGCATTTTTAAATATTTTTTCTGTGCAAAAGTCGATTATTGAAAAAATCAAGAGTCGACTAATAAAGACCTTTCAAATAAATTTCTTTTTATGTAATTGAAAATGTAAATAATTTTAATTGTTTTTAATTTTGATAGTCTCTTGCTCTACTTTTGGTGAAGGTGGGCCCTTGGTCCTGATCTAAACTGTTAATTCACTCCCAACGCAGTTTCCAAACCTTAATATCAATTAAAATCTAATTTTTAGTTTATGTCTATACCCACTAAAACGACACATTTGTGAAATAAAGACACATAACTACATATAATAATCACATTAATCCACTAGAACTCACATATACGCAAGCATATAATCCACTTAAGCTAAACTACTAAACAAAATTCTTACAACTTCATAAAAAATGTAAGAAATACTTAGCACAAATATATCTAAATATTTTTGTATAAATGAATGCATGTAGTAATATCTGTTTGTTTGTATGAAATGTACGCACACTTAATGCGCTATAATGCGTAACGCTACATAAAGTACAATAGTATTAGATAAAAAAAGCAAATCCTTAGATTCACTGATATATCCACCCAAGAAGCACAAAAAAAAACAAAAGGGTCTAAAAAGCTGCCACCGCAGCCTGTTGCAAGAAAAAATAAAAAACTGCTTATAAATAAATTTGCTTCACTTAAGTGACCAAAATTGTTATCATGATATGTGTTGAGATTAAAAGGACTTTCTTGTATAGCTAAGAAGATTTAGATGTGTTCATTTATGTGTAAGTATGCATGAGTGTTTGTTTGTGTCTGTTAGTGTGTTGGGAATGATGACGCTTGGACAAATTGGCGGGTGGATGAAGGAACTGGTTGCTCAAACGGAGCGGGTCAATTCGCTTGAATTGCACTCGCTTCAGTTGTTGTTGTTTTTGTTGTTGTTAAAAACAAGCAAAAAATTTCTCATGCTGATTTAATCTGATTTCATACATCTTGCTGTTTTTGGTACAACGATGAATTGTTTATTTTTTTTTTCTTTTTTTTCGTTTTGTGGTTATTCTTTCTATTCAGTGTTGAGCAATAAATTTTTATGCGCATCCACTTTGCTGTTTTCTTGAGCGGAAGTCGTTGAGCAGCCATTGATATGGAACTTGGCCGTAAAAAATATTATTGTTATCCTGTTCTTTTTTGTATACCCTACACTAGGCAAGTGAAATTTTTTTTATGATTATGCTTCCAGGCAGGAAACTAACATTACGATTATCCTTTGAGCATTCTTTAACTGCTGCATTTAGGAATAAGATTAGCATTTGGTAATTAAGATAAAAATAACTTTATTGAACTATAATATTATATATACAACTGAGGTGGACAACTAATTTCAGCTTAATGTATGTATTGAATAGAATAGTGTACTCTGTCAGTTTTTTTTTATAATCTGCATAGATGAAACATAAAATATTTTTGGCTTTTTCAGCATCTTGAGTAAGTTTAAAACACGGGTATATGCATCAGAATTCAGTATTTTCAGCATCAACGCCTGACGTAGCGCAAAACTGAACATTTCAATGCCTTTTAAAAGGCAGTATTCTTTTTTTCTTGGGCTATTTTTATGTGTCCCTTAATTTTGAGGGTACATTCTTTGTGTGATTTTTATTTTTTTTTTGAGATAGCTCACATTTTTTTCATACTTAAGCTGCTTAAGGACATAAGAACATTTTACATACTTCATCATGGGAATTGAATATAAAGTGGATTTGTGTGTTTCCTGGTAGTGGTCTAAAAAAAATATTTGTCACTATAAAAACAGAAGAAATTATGTTCAAGAAGATTTTGGGAACATTATATATTTTGACAGGAATAAAAGAAAAAACCGAAAATAATGTCTTAATAATATCATCATCACATCTTATCAATGCTCTCTTCTAATATTTTTAATTAATCAAATATGTTATATGTGTCTCAGTGTGCTAATAAATTGTAATAAAATAAATAAATATACTCAATACTAAGTGATTACATACACATAAAAAACAATAACATAAAACTTAAAAAATTTTGTTTTGTAAAATTTTAAATCAATCTTAAAGGTATATAAACAGCATTGAAATTTTTTTTTTGTAAATTAATAAAAAACGTATCTAAAAATGAGAAGTAATCACAAATATGTGACGTGTCAGTCTTTTTTTTCGTTTAAATGTTTTCTGTAAGCAGAGGTAACAATTTTCTTTCTACATATGAGCGACACACAATAATTGATAAGTGGAAATAAATGCCAAAAGGCATGAACTCTTTTAGCGAATTGTTTTTTCATGACTTTTCTTAAAAATTGTTTAATTACGGTATTTCTAAACTACTTCGAAAAAAATATTTAAAGGATTTTTGTGAAGAAACGCTTGAAAAGTTGTAAACAATGAATATTTTTAAGAATTATTACGGGAAAACGAAATTTTTTTATTTTTTGTTAACAAAAATAATTATTAGCTACTGAACTCATTTAAATTAAAGGAAGAGAAAATGCATTTGGAATCAAAAAAAAAATTCAGATTAGTCAATAAAAATACGTTGAATTAATTGAAAATTGATCTTCGATGTCCTCAGCATCCTCCTCATAATCCGAATCGCAATTTTTGCAACGTGAAATAGTTCCCCTGCATATTTCCACAGTATATTCCAAGTGAACAAGCCCGTTGGCATGCATTTCATTTGATGAAACTTTTGTGACTCAGTTTTCGAGGCCATTCCATTCATACTCACCTTTTTTTCGATAAAAAACACTTGGAAATTCACTAAATTGATATGCATTTTTTTATCAGCCTCGTTTTTTTTAATATTTTGTGTCGCGACGGACGTTCGGTTCAAAGAAATATATTTTTCTTCGAAAAACAGTATAGAAATGTCCCGTAAAAAAATATTTAAGCATACAGCAAACAGGAAGTTAAAAATATGCTGTAAGAAATCTTCAAAATAAAGTAAAATGCTAAAAATTGTAAAAATATGCTGCAAACAAAATCTTCAAAATACAATAAAATGCTAAAAATTAAAAAGCAAATTAAAATATCTGCAAACAAATTAAATGCTAGCATAAAAGCAAATTAAAGTATCTGCAAACGCATTGACATAGTCACTTGCTGCATCTTAATGATAAATCTTAAAATTTATCAAATGTAGCCTAATGAGAGTGAAAGCCATGCAATTGATATTCAAATAGGAAGTAACAGACAAGAACATAAAAAAGCGATCTTTTTGCTCCCTTGTGCACACAGCCGAAATGATCAAAAATATGGAAAGCAAAATGTAAACAAACATTTTTTTTCTATAAAACACCTTCAATCGATTCTATTGCAATCATAAAAGGAGCCAATAAAGAAGACAATACATTAAAAAAAAAAGGAATCTATTTCTAGCTTGCTTCTGTGCACACATATTCATTTTTTATTCTAAATTCCACTAGTATCAAAACAGATTTTTGAAATTGGCTGCAAAGCAGCAGCACTGTGCCGCTGCAGCTGCGCTTCAATTTTGGGACACCTCTTGCGGACCTCACCTAGTTTGAGTGGGAAAATTTTAAATTGAGTTGCTGGACCTCTTCTACTCATTTAGTCTCTTTGTATAAACTCACGAACATAGTAGAACTAGACAAGGTAGTGTTAGGGCTGAATGTGTTCTCTTTCTCAGTGACCATAACTGTCAAACTCATCCATTTTGGTATTATTGCCAATTCTTGCTTTCATATTGCGCTCTCATTGGTTGCAGATTTTGTATGAAATGTCAACTTCGGTTTGACAGTTTTGGTCACCGGCTCTCCGCCTTAACACTGCCTTGTCTAATTTTGCCATGCTCACGAACGAGGAAAGCAATTGAAGCACCAAGAGCAACAGCCGGATAACTCCACTTTTCAAAATTTTGAGAAAAATAATAAAAACATCGAAAGAAAAACATAAAAACATATTCATTGAGTTGAAGAAAACTAAAAAAAAATCTTTTCGTTATTTAGAAAACTTAAAATGAAGTTTTGGAATTAACCGGTTTTTACACCGTTTTTGGTGACAATTAATTAAGAGCCTCGTTATCATCGTCATATTCTAAATTTTCACTTTCTTGTAGATACTGCTTGGACTCAAGGCTATTATAAAAGTGCATATACGCAGGAGCAATATACTTTTTAGCCAAAGTAATGACATCCTCATACTTTTTTGGGTTGAGGGGAAGGCTGCGTCTGTATAGACAATTTGGTTTGAAAGAGTCACCTTGCACATTTGCTTTTATTTCAATTTCGTAAGTCGTTAATGGTCCATGATGATTAATGGAAGCTTATGTCCTTCCTTGACATAAGAAAATTTTCGATATTTTGAAATGGTCCATTTTATCATTTCTTTGTTGGTCACAGTTTTTTTGTAGAATGGACCCAAGCTGGCCTTAAAATAAAAAACCACGTTATTGGTCACGGATATGACATTACATTTTTTGGAACACTTTGCTACTAAGTTTCGCTAATCTTTGGGTAAATAAAGACGTTCAACGTGCCATTTTTGCTTTTCAATGAAACCAAAAGAGCTATCGCATGGCAGAAAACTATGTCCTGGTTCTGGTAAATGATGTTCAATGACACTGATATTTTTGTGCTTAACAAGAGCATGTAAGTACTGGACGAGAGTGTTGTTTTTATTTTGAGCGCCGCAATTATCGGAAAATAAGTATAATTTAGTAACACTTCCACTCAAGAGTTGTCAATAAAATGGTGCAAAAAGCTGATAACTTCGTTTGGATCTTTTTTCCCAATTGTTTCGTCGTACATGTACATGTGGCTTTTTTTGGTAGCGCATTAATAAATACAAAAATTAAAAACCCATAGCTGCCTTTTATAAAAATCATCACTAGATGGATGATATTAAAGAAAGTGGCAAATTTTGCTGAAAGTCAAAAGTTAAACACTCGACTGTGTTATCCTTTTTAGCACAAAGCACCTTTTTCGCATAAATCATCGTAAAATGCTTTAGCTTTATTTTCGTGTAGATCTTTTTCTATTGTAAGTGAACTTCGTTCTTCCTCTGACTCAGCTGCTGAAATTTTTTTTCATAAGTGTCACACGTCTGACAAGTTATCAGATCGTGGTGATCTCCATAGAATCAATATAGAAAAAAATTCTCCATAGAAATCATAAGTTACTCTTGGCTTTGGGTTACCATTTTGTTGATTTAGCAAATCAAAAACTTCGGGCTCATACATTTGTAAATAAAGATCATACATTTTTTTTGTAGGTTTAAGTCTGAAGCTAGATACTTCCATTCTTGTTTTAGCTATAGTAAGATCGTTTGGGAAACTTTTATCGTTTTGGGAAACTTTTAATGTGACTGTCGATGTTCTGAATAATATATTCTGGAATCTTGTTTGCCCTGTTCGAGTGCCGTCCTCTCATGTTAGAAGGCGCTGTTATACTATTAAGCAAAAAGTCTGATAGTATTGTAATCCTACCCTTATGAACACCATGAACAGAGCAAAATGCTTTTTTAAGTACTTGTACTTCATGCTGAAGCCCCCATAAATAGAATTTGTTTTGACATTTTCTTACTTCATTTTCAGTCGCAGAACGACGTCTTTGAACAGAATTTTGATGTATTAATCCACACAAATATGCATCCTGTATTTTTTTATTTCCCAGTTCATAAAACTCCTTAAAAATTTTCGCATGTAGATCCCTGTTCCTAGGGTCAAAACATTTTTTTTTGCAACTGCAGGGCTGGCCCATTGTTTTTGCTGCAACAACATTCCGCTTGCGGTTTGTATACTTCTTGCATTCCGTTCTCCTCCTTTTTGTTCTTACTTTTTTCGACATGTTCTTATTTTGCACGCGTTTTTTCCTGAACACGAGACAAACATAATACCTGGTGAAAATCGAAAAAATAATAGTTTACCTTTTTGAGCACGTAATGTTTTGACGCTTGATGTGTCTTTTTCATCAGATTTATCTAAATATTCTGAACCCGATACTGAAAAGTCTGATTCAGTTTTACTCATTTTCACTTAGTATTTAAACCAAATCACAGGTTACAGCGACGTTAACAACTCTTGCTCTTCAATACACTTACAGCCCTATTCTGGTTGTTAACTTAACAAGAAATAGTTAAGGAGCTCTTGTTAAGCTGCTTGTTATGTTATGTAAATGTTGGTATTCTTAAAAATCATTAACAACATAAAAGCTTAAAAAGCTTTTAAAGTTCACCATGCATGGTGAAAATTGATATGCCTGTTGAAAGAAGAGATGCGCTATATAAACAGATGCTTCGAGTGCAGCTTGTGACTTTGCAAGCGCTTGAAAAATTTGCCACGGCTACTGAAAGATTTCATTATCAACACTTAAAATAAGTAAAAAATTCTTTCATTTTTCAGTTTAATGTATTTAAACTCAATATTATATTAAAATTTGTATTTTTTTATTATTTTCACAACAATTTTCTATCTAAGCACAAACATTTCATTCGTTGTTAAGACTCTTTCTGTTATTAACAAAATTGTAAGGAAAAGAGCTTTTAAAGTTGCAGCAGAATACGAAACCTTAACAAATAGTTAATATTAACTATTTTGTTAATGTGGTGAGCTTAGTTAAGCTGCCAGAATAGGGCTGTTAGTTTATCCTAAGCTAAATTGCATCGCATACTCTCATCTAAAAGCACCGTTTGTTTGCCTATGAATAGCTTATTTAGTGCGGTGCAAAAACAAGACAACTCCTAAAGTTGTCTTACTCTTGCTCCGTGTTGAAATCAAAGAGTATTTCAAAACTGCTTTTGATTACTTTAGAGTCGAGATAGTTGCATTTTCATTACAGCGACTTATACGGAATTTTTTTCTCTTAACATCTGCATCAAAAAACGATTTTTGAAAAAAGTGGAGTTATCCAGTTGTTGCTCTTGGCGATTCAATTGAGGAATTCAAAGAAGAGTGAATATTTTATCCGTATACGCTCTGAATATTTTAAAATGATAAACTCATAGCAAATATAACTCAGAAGAGCGGGAGCGCATTTTGATTGCTTTACGCACCCTGGTCCCAACGCTAGAACATACCCATATCTAAGACTATTGACAAAGTTGTTTTGATCAATACCGCAAAATTGGACATATACAATTTAGCTGTTATATAGGTATAAACGTGGATGTAGGCGGATTTAAAAATATTTTTGTATGTAATCTTTAAGAGCTTGTTGCAAATTATATTGTTTTTCTATTATTTTCTATTTTCTATTAACAATATATGTATATGTGCCGCGCAGCAAAGAAAAACAATAATTTAGAAGAATATTGAATCATAAAGAATTCTTAGATTATAATAAAAACTATGTTTTAATAATTTAAATGAGGTTAATAGTTTTAAGTAAAAGAGTTCACATGTGACAAATTTTAAAAATCGACTATTTCTGTCGTAACTCAAATACGTGTTATATTGCTTCTGCAAATCAAATGTAAATTGTTTTTGTGGATCTAAGGCAACACTATAAAAATATCAATCATACCATCATAAGAAATATCAAAAACCATGGTTGTCTTTGAAAATACCTTTTATATTACCTGCGTATTCTAAGGTTATTTACTATCAGCATTTTGGTAGCCAAAAAATCCATTACTCCATTCAATACACTTCTTATGCTTCACCAAAACTACATTCCACGGAAATGTGCTTCTTCTACACTTTTTTTTTTACCTGCATTTTCTCGAATTTTGTTGCCAAAATTTTAATATGTCTGAGCACGCAATGTAATTTAACTTTAATTAGCTAGTTATAAGCATGCATGTGAAACTTATTATAGTTGTGCGAGTACCCTTTCATCAACGTGATACAACCCACACCAAAGACCAAGACCCTTCTCCCCTCTCCCACAGCAACTCTTTATAATTAAGAGTAAATAAACGATTTATGCGACCTGGCACAAGTAGCTCTCGTATCTACAGTATTGCAACGTGTAAGCGCAAAATATTCTGCAATTTATTTAAGACGACGACAACTACGACTAGGACGACAAAGACTACGATGATGGTTCTAGTGCTACTAAATCATCTGCTTCTTAAGAAAATAATAACAACTTTTAACTACAAAAAAAATAATATGATATAAAAGTATTTATGATGTTTTAGCTTAGTACACGATTTTGCATTTTTAGTGCATTTGCTTGTTGCTGTTGTAGTTTGACGCTACCGAAACGCTGTTTTTTGTCGGTGGTGTATCCTGTCGTCAATGGAATTTTATGCATTTTAAGTGGAAGAATGTGTATGAAAACTAGCAGCTTGGAGTTGGAGTTTTTAAAAGTGACAGTTATATATTTTGTTGGCGACGTTGGGAAGAAGTTAAATATATTAATGCAAAAACATGCATGCAATTAATTAAAACTAGTAAAATTGCTGCAAAAATATTTGTTTAGACGGGAACAAAATGAAAGTTCAACCCGTGCTGCTAATATTGCAGCCACAGAATAGGTAGACATGATAACTACAGTGTGAGGAATACATTTAGATAAAAAGGTACTTAAAATTGCATATTTCTTGATAGGTTTCTGAATAAACAGAGTTAAGGTACAAAGACATAGTTCAACAAAATTTGTTTTGGAAGCATTTTTTTAAGTAGATCCTCAGAAGGGAGATTGATAGGTGTATATTAACAAAAATAAATGTTGGGGGTGAAAAAAATTCATTTCAAAATCATAATTTTGACACTTTTGAGGGTTAATTCAGATGAAATATGAACTATTTTCTATATTTTTCTTCATTTTTCGTAAAAGAACCTCCAGAAGGATGGCAGGTAGGGGGTAGGTTCAAAACAAATATTAGGGGTGAAAAATAATGTAAACAACTTATAAATTTGAACCCAGCTAGGGTTTACTTATAGGATTTATGATATTTTCTTAAATTTTTGCATTAGATCTGCAAAAGGGTGGTATATAAATATGTTAAAAAGAAATATTGGTAGTCAAAAAATGATAGGATCACTCACACATTTGATCACTTTAAATTTAAACTTAGGGGTAAATTCAGAGAAGATTCGTACGTATGTTCCCAAAACTTGCAAGCCATTTTAAGCCTAACATTAAGCTAATCTTGAGCATAAATTTCCTTCGATTAGAGGATAATTACAAAAGTTGCATTGGAGGTCAGGAGCTCCCAAACAAAATTTTAGAAAAAACTAAGGATATCTTCCTCTCCCGCAAGGACAAGGTTTTTTGAGAAAAACAATAAAAAATCACTATCTCAAAATGCTTTAATTTTTGTGAGAAAAACTACATACATATGTGCTAAAGCAAAAGTAAATATGAACCTTAATTAACAATAATTTGGCAAACACGATGCTACTCTTGGTTGTTACACAAAAGGTCCCGTGTGAAGGATATTCGAATCTAAAGGTACACTCAAGACAGCACAGAAGTTTTAATTGTTTTCTGACTGTTTAAATTATTGATTACAGTGTTAAGACTTTCCTTAAATATGGCGAACTATTAATTTGCATAATTTCGCATATGCATTTTCTTGTTTTGAAGAAATGTATACTTGAATGCAATTTTTTAACTTTTTCAAAAAAATTAATATAAGGTTTTATTTCTCGGGCACCAGAAGTGGTACCGAAGATAATTTTCTCAATTGTGATTCTGCAAATAGTTTTGAACGAAACCCTGTCTAAATATATCTTTTTTTAAAACATCAGGAAAAGGCCACGATTTTTTTTTTTCCCTATTTTGATATTTAAAAAAGTTACTTCAAGCATGAAATATAACAATTTTGTTGATATATCCTAAATGGTAATTATTTCATTAAAACACTTCAAAACAACAATTGTTAAGTCAATTGAGACCCATCGAATGGCAAACTCAGAAACTCAAAATTTTAGCATAAAATTTTTGTGAATGCTAAGTTGAGGTGTTTTAACGAAATAATAAAATTCATGCTAGGACGGAAAATTTTTTTAAAAAACCGAAATAGGAAAAAAATCGTGGTCTTAACCTGATGTTATTTATTGATTCTTTTAGACAGGGAGTTGTTCAGAAATATGTGAAGAATCTAAATTAAGGAAATTATCTTCGGTACCACAACTAGTGCCCGAGATATTAAACCTTATATTAAGTTTTTGAAAAAGTTAAAAAATTGCATTCAAGTTTACATATCTCAAAAACAAAAAAATGCATATACAAAAAATTTGCAAATTATTAATTTGCCAAATTTAAAAAAAACGTCAATACAATAATCAAAATCGCCAAAATTTAGACAATCAGATTGGAATTTAAAGTTCTGTGCTACCTCGAATGTACCTTTAGATTTGAAAATCCTTCACACAAGACCTTTTATGTAAAAATCGAGAAAGGCATCGTGTTTGGCGAGGTATTGTTAGTTAATGTATTTATTTATTTTTACTTTAAGACATATGTAGTTTTTCTAACAAAATTCAAAGCATTTTGAGATCGTGATTTTTTTACTGCTTTTCTCAAAAAACAACTTTGTCCCTGTGGGAGAGGAAGACATCCTTATTTTTTTCCTAAAATTTTCTTTGGTAGATCTAGAATACGATCTAAATTTTTCGATACGCCCTAATGTACAGTCCGCAACAAAAAGACAGCACTTGATTATTTTCCCAAATATATAATTTACTTTGAATGTTTAAGCTATTTCTGTAGGTGTAATAAGTCATTTGGTTGTCGTAAAGTGATTACAAATTAAATAAAAACCCTAAAAAATTATGGTAAAGCAGCGCTGGGCGCCTTATAGCTCACTGAGCGCTCTCTCAGCGTAACTATTCACATGTACACAAAACTCACAACAGAAGAGAATAAACTTCATTTGTTCGCTGACGGTGATGCTGTGAAAAGCTGTGTCGGAAATTTTATGTACACTCTCAAAAATCTAACGTTTTGGTTTGTAGATTCATATTTCTTATGAATATATTTTTTATTTTATTAAGGTTTAATATAATTCATACATATTGCATATTAAAATTCTTTGCATTATTTTTTCATTATTGCATTATTATTTGTATTCATTAATTTTTTGATACTTAACTTTATGAGGATTTGATAATAATTTAAATGATTCGTATATATTAGGATTTAATAATACTAAATTAAAAACAAAACACTTAAAAAACAATGTTTGACTCTGGATCGGAATGCGATTTCTGTTCTGCAGAGAGCCATTCTTGCGAAGCAGAATGTGTAATTTGCCACTGCAAGCAAACTGATATAATTTATTTACTTAAAAGAAAACGCTGTTAATAGTGTATGTTGACACAGACATAATGAAATACAAGAAATAGTGGACAATTCTAATAATGACTAAAAATAAAAAATAAACACATATTACAGTAAGTGTGAAGGTATAAACATACAAACTTGCAAATCTAGAATAAATGTGACAACTATTTCGCTCAGTGTGCGCTATTCGAGAGCGCACCAATACTAACAAGACAAAATAAAATGTGACTGTGTTAGAATGCCCAGGGGGTCAATTCCTGTTCTGCGTTATCTTCATATGAAAAGTGTTATCAGCTTTACACGGAAAACGCGATTCCCGTTGTGTGTAAAAAGGGCAACAGCTGTTTATTTTTTGCTGAAATGAAAACAAAGTTAACGCCGGTTGCAAACGCGCGTTATCGACTTGCTATATTACTTTCTGCTATTTTGTGCTACCGAAAAACTTATCTTAGTTATATATATTAATGCAAAATTAATTATATTTTCCTTTTTTATTGTTTATTTGTAATATATAGTTTTACTTGCTGAATCAAGTTTATGGCTTTGGGAAAGCGATATAAGTTGAAGTGTTCCTTCGCAATTTTGGTGAAGTCTGCTCATAAAAATCTTTGGGTTTTTTCTACAAAAATCAATAAAAGAATGTTGGAGTCATAATGAAGTCATCATCATGTTCAATAAAGTCATTTTTGTAAATATTTTCTACCATCTAATACGTTGTGTACATTTATTTTCATAAAAGCTTTGTTTAATAGACATTCAGCAACTCTCAAATGCTATTCAGCAACTACTTTCCATTAGGCGACAAGAATAGCGTTTTTGTGCGCAGTGAAGTGAAAAAGTGAAATCATTAAATGAAAACTATTGTGAAAAGCGTTTTTTCACTTCACTTTAACGCAAAACGGGAATTGACACCCTGCCCTGTGGTAAAGCCTTTAGCAGTGGATGTCCAAGAGTGGTTACTCGCCGAGATCAAGGTTCATTTATAAGGTTGTGTCACTTGAGAGAAATGCACTCTTTTTCCGCCTTTTCTCGAACTGTCACTGTGCTTTTCTTAGTTCTAAGCATTAAGTTTCTTCATTTCTTTTCATTCATTCTGACAGTTCGACCGAGCTCGCTCTCAAGTGCCACAACCTTATAAATGAGCCTTGGCCGAGATGAGTGCGCAATTTTTAGGTAGCTTCAAATTCTAACTTCACTGCCAGAAAAGTTGTTGAAACAGTTTGAGTGAAAACACGTGTCCGCAATGTGCAAATTATTTTAAGAAAATAAACTACAATTTAACTCAAAAAATTACACAAGAAGCCGCAACTTACAGCGAAACATCAAGCAGCAAAATTGAAGTTTGCTGAAGATCACTTTAAGTGGAGAAAATGATGGCGCTGCGTATTAATCACTAACGAAAAAAAATTTTATCTCGACGGTCCGGATGGTATGTCTTTTTATTACCACGATTTGAGGAAGAAAGAGCGTATCTTAAGTCGTCGTCAACACGAGAGTAGATGAGTAATGGTATGTGCTGGAATTGGCCATTGTGTAAGGACTGAAATTAAGTTTGTTCCCACAAGAATGAATCGCCAAGATTTTCTTAATTTAATTGATAATGAAATAGTTAAAAGTGGGTCCCAATTAACTTAAACGTCATTTATATTTCAACAAAAAAAATTATGCGTTCATACAGCAAGAATAGTAAAAAACTTCTTTCGAGAATGTGATATTAAAATATTGGAGTATCCCGAACGATCACCTGACCTGAACATTATTGAAAATTATTGGTGTTACCTTGCAAGGGAAGGTAATGCCGATAATAGGCAATATAATACCATTCAGGAACTTAAAAGTAGCATAATTTCGAATTGAGAAGCGATACCGAGAAAATACATCAAAAACTTTTTTAATCACTACAAAATTGCGGTACTGAAGTTGCGGTACAAATGTAGGCTCCACACAATACTAAATACTTATATTATAAAAATTAAAAATTGATTTCTTATAATTTTTTGCATTTGAATAATATTGTGCTATCTTTTTTCGTACGACTGAATATGTTTTTGTTTTTTTTTCTGAACAACAAGTTCGAGTTTTCAATTAAATTTCTATAAATTTTCATTTTCTTTTTAAATCTAATTACTTTCTAGTAAATACAAATTTTTAACTTTAATCGCTTTCAATAAAATTTAAAAAAATTCCAATGTGCTATCTTTTTGTCGCGGAGTGTATGTATGTGTGTATGTATGTATATATGTTTGTATGTCCGTCAAAATTTGCAAACTATTTTTCGCAATTTTCCAAATTTGTCGGTAACCGATTAAACTGAAATTTAACATACATATGTAAATCCGGTGACAATGCAATATTATGATAAAATTTTTGCCACACCCCTTTTTACCGCCCACAAATCAATAAAAATTCTATATCTGCATAAGTTTTGAAAATAAAAGATGTTAATAATAAACCTTTAAGACTAAAAAGAAAAAATAAATAAAAAGTAAAAAAAAAAATTTTGAAAAAATAAGCTTTTATATTAAAAAGATGTGAACTAAAAAAAATAAATTGAAGTGACATTTGTCATTGATGTATATTAGGGCGGGTTAATTTTTTTATTCGTAAATCGTATAGCAAAAACGTAAACTACATAAAATTCTTAGAAAATTCTCCGAAGAAACCATGTATCTAAAATTAAATCCTAATCCGCGCTTCTCGACTTGAAAATTTATATGCCCTCTTTTCTACACTCAAAATTTTTTTACATTAAAAAATATTCACCCAAGTAAAAAAGTTTGTATATAATTTTATATTTAATATTTTTATAAGGAACATAGATAAACAATTCTTATTTTATAATGCAAATAAAAACAAACAAAAGAAGTGTTGTCACTTAAACAATATTTCAGTAATTTTTCAGTAATTTTTTTACCATAACAAATTTTGTGTCATTAAAACAAATAAGGTCTTTAATATATACAAAGAAGCAATTATAGAATACAAAGAAAACTTTACTTATTGGTTATATGTTAATTTTGTTAAGTCTTTTTTTACTCTGCATTCTAGGTACTTTGGCACGCCTTTCTATAGTTACTACTATTTGATCTATATTTCTATAGATCAAATAAACTGGATTAGAGGTCAAGTTTTTTGTTCTAACTATTTTTTATATAGAACGCCAATACGAGGAGATGCAAATTAGGGTTCAACTGCTTTTTTGATAATTGAATATTTTGATTTGTCTCAAAACAAAACCTGTATTGCATAACCTATTATATAATAAAACATAATATATTTAAAAAAAAATTTTTAGAAAAAGAAGATGAAAAACACATTTCAAGTCGAGAGGCGCGGATTAGGGTTTGATTTTAGACCTATGGTTTCTTCGGAAAATTTTCTTAGAATTTTATGTAGATCACGTTTTTGCTATACGATTTTTCATTTTTTTTTTTTCATCTATACAAATCAACCCGGCCTAATGTATATATTAGGTATATATATTAAGGTATATATAGCTGCAGAAAAACCCCTCTCTTGGTTACTAATCATCATAATATAAGCGTACGTAAATTGGTAAGTTCTAAGGACTTATATAAATTTAGAATTTTTTAAAAACATTTACTCTTTTTATTTACTCTTTTACGATTTTTTCAACTTTAGCGATTATTGCCTTATTCCCACTTTCCTTCCTCTTCCCTTAGCCTTTTACAAAATTATTTAGCTATACGCTTGAAATTAATAGGTACGTTACACTTGCTACAAATTTTACTTATTAAAAATAATCCCGAAAATCAATTTTTTTGCTGGTGGCAAACACTACGAATTGAGCGAATTTATGGATAAAATTTTAATTAATACAACCGTAAGCTATTGGTTCCTGTTAGTGTAGATGTTGCTGTCGCTTTTGAGTATCTACAACACGAATTGCTGATAATGCCAAAATGGATTTGATAAATAATGCAGCGACAAAAATAACAAAACAACAACAAAAACAACTATAATATGAAAAGCAGCACCCGCTTATTTTGCGTTGGGGGTTACATTAGAAATGGAACAAGTGAAGCTTTTAAAACATTTAAACTTTAAAAACAAAGCCAGTAGAAGGCGGTATTACATATTTTAACCCTTTCCCAAATGTCAAACAAAGAAGAATGCTTGATGGGTAGCCAAAATCTTGGTGGTACTCGTAATCAATGTCAAATCAGCTTGCTTCCATTAAGTGCTTCCGAGTGTTCTATAGATGAAAAAGAGCGACATCTCTCGGGTGTGGGGACGTACCACCACCGCATAAAGAAGAAATATGATGATGATGATGTCAGTGTGCGGGGATGGCGTGTGCCAGTTTATAAGATTTTATTCGCGATTAAAAATAAAAACAAAAATATAAACAAAACGATAAGCGACAAAAACATAAGGCAACCAAATCATGGCATTAGCAGAACCACACCAAAAACAACCAGCACCGCATCCCAACCCCAGCAAAGAAACCAGCATTTCCGGTGCCAGTCAGCAAGTGTGTGCTGAGTGCGGCAGCTTGAGCCTAAATTAACCCTTTCAATTTAAAGATTATTTACTATAGCTCAAGGTGATATTTTTTATTTTCGTTTCTTTTTTGAGCTTGTTGTTGGAAGCTGACGGCGCTGAAATTCTAAAAGATGTGGGTTGGAGAAGTGAAAAATTTTATTTTGACGTTGTTTGATTTTATATGAGCCTAATTTTCTAACAAACGTAATTGCCACAAATCAACCATCAGCCAACCAAACCACCCACCCAACCCTTTAAAAGTATGCGTCTGCAGGATTTGGCATAACACTAGATAACGCATGTTTGCACATACATACTAGCAAACCTTCATTTGTCGTTGTCTAATAAATATTCCCGCATGTCGACCGTCAAAAATCTGCCATCATTGTGTCGTATATCATCGTATATGAACTTTCGACAAAAAAAAACAACAAAAACAGTAAAATCATCGTATGAAGAAATTTTTTGACGAGCTCTTCTTAATTTATGATAAGGGTTAGGAAAATTTAACAAAATTCTTTGTACGAAACATGCTGAACCTACGCATTGTAAATTCATCTTTTTAATAAGTAAAAATTTTCGAAAAGTTTATAAACACATAGATATTTATTATATGTATGTAGATTCCACGACAACATCAACATACGACTCCATTGAGATTTACACTTATGCATACACACACACACAGATACAAGACCACACCATAGCGACTCATACTCGAACAACGCCAGGCACAGCAAAAAGCATCCAGTAGCAAAATTTAATTTAGGATTTTTAATTTTATGCTTTTCCATTTTTAATTATCTGAATGTGTGTGTATGTGTGTGTTTGGGGTTATAATATGAAGTAGTAGTATGCTGCTGAAGAAGGTATGAGTTTGATTTTACTTAATGAAATTTTTTAATTAAATTTCAATTAAGTGTTTTCGGGGAGCTTGATTTCTTGACATTTTTGGCTCATTTTCATTAGTTTAATTTGAAAGTAGGTTGTTGTTAGAAGTATCTTAGGAAAATGTGATATTATTTTGACATGATTCCAAATGCTAAGAACTGTTATATACCACTTATAATATCATTAAAAATTAACCTAGTTTCTAAAGGGTAAAATATTAAAAAAATTAACTTCTTTGAACCCGAGCTCCTCCGATTTGGAGTCCCAAGTGCCATAGTACCTACTGAAAGTACGTCCGACATGTTATTCATAATAGCTTTAATATGCTCCCCATAGCACAAGCCATTACAGAGTTATTGAGTAAAAACCTGTTTCATACATTTTTTATTCAACGTGGTGCCTCACGGGTACCAGCTCCTTATCAAGGTCACTACCCAAACCATAAAAAAAAACTATTATTTTTGCATCACCTCATGCACGGCAACAACCCATTTTAAGCCACAGACTGGACCAGCAGGACGAAAGTATTTTTCAAAGCATGTAAGAAACAACTCTAAGGCAAGTATCATAAAGCAACGCAACTTTTACTTTCACGCTAAAGCTCCACATTTTATAAGCCTATAAAAATGTTCGGCGTTTTTTAGCATTATTTTTAAACAAAACTTTTTATGCAATAAAACTTAAGTTTTCTGGTCAAAACTGTAAAAACTTTCCTTACAAACTTTAGCACTTTCAGCCAAACTTATTAAGTTTCTGCCAAGAGAAAAGTATGGTATGGAAAAAAGGAGTCTATCCATGCCACCAGGGTCAGGGGCCAAAACAAACTATACGGAAATAAAAGAACGCACGAATACCATTAAAGATGGTCATTGACTTTTTCCGTTGTTGTGCCAACTTTATTGCAATATAAGTTTTCTTATTTTGTGCCACACAATTTTGATCAAATATTTACATGGCTATAGCTTAAGATGCGCAAGTTTTCAAAACATTGATTTGCGTTAAAGTCTTGAGTAAGTTAAAGCGACCAGCTTGTTCTACTGCAAAAAAGTATATTTTCTTGCTACTTCGCTGAAATTGGGTCAAAGAGTGTTTTTATTCATTTTTTTGTTCATTCTTTTGACGCCAAAGTTTTAATTTTTATTATTAACTACCAAAAGTTTTCAGTCTGGAGAAGGTTCTCGATAAAGTTTTAAGTTTAAGTAAAATTTTGAAACAGACTGCGCATTGTTTGAGTAGTAGACTCTTTTTTTTATTTTAGTGAGAGGGTAGTAGTAGCGAGTATAATTTGTTCAAGGTCAAAGACGCGGGCAAAAGTCAGTCAATGCCATCAGTAGTTATTCTTCCCTACTAACAGTCTCAATTTCTTCTCTCCAGAGTATGATGTGTGAAGTTTATCAATTAATTATAAAATTAAATTATAACAAAAACGTTCGTTGGCATGGCAAAGAATGGAAGTTGTCGTTTGACAAAACTGGGCTGTGTAGAGTCTGCAAAGTTTTTAAAGTTCAATTTATGAAAGATTTGAGACGCCATGAAGAAAATATGTTTCCTGATTTACTTCGTATATTTCGCAGTAGCTTAAGTGTTGCTGCGAAGCCAAGTTTAAAGTTAAATTTTTGTTTAAATTTCTCAGCTCAATTTCTTACGATTTAAGAATTTATATTTTTTGGGCTTATTTGAATGACAACTACGTTTATTTTGAGCTCCAAACATTATTCACAAGCTTTGGTAATAAAAATATTTAATACCTAAATCCATTAAGGATTACTTTTTAATTCACACTTAATTCACACATAAAATATTTGCATTGTCCTTTTTTTTTTGTACGCTTTAATTTTGTGTTTTTGAACCTTTTTATTGTTCGTTTTTGAACTGTTTATCTTTTAAATGTGATTACATATTAAATGTGTGTTTTTCCATTTGTCTTCTTTGTTGGTTTTTCTGTTAATGTTATTGTTTTTGTTATTGTTGTAGTTAAACAATATGCGCAAATTGTGCACATTTTCACTTCTGCAAATTAAGACATCCTGCAGCGAGCACTGGGCTAAACCACATATGTTGAGTTCCGTTTCCGGTTGAATTTTAAAATTTTATACCAACCAGCTGGACATTTACGGTTGGTTGTCCGGCTTGGTCGTAGTGGTCAGCGGTTGGCCAGATAAAGAATAAAAAAAAACAAACAAAATAAAAATGGCATTTTGCAATTTTCGTTTATTTAAGTGAATGGTTTTTGTCAAAAAGCTGTGGATTATTTTTTCGGTTCACTTGTGTGTTTTTCTCTAATGGAAATACTAAAAAGTTTACTGAGAATGTTTTCAATTAGATATTGTCGAAATTTAAAGAGTCACTTTTGGACAGTTTTTATTGAGAACACTCACTTGACGTAATTAAATATATATTCTTGAACGTAATAGAAATGGAAAAACATTTTACTGTAGTACGCTTTTTCGTCTTTTAATTGCTTTCAAATGAAAAATAAGCCAACTTAATAGAACTAATAGAAAGTGTGTCTATCACAATCAAACTTTGATTATCAAACGGTATGTCTTTCGATTTAAAAAATTTTTATTTTATAAACGATTTTGTTAGAAGCGGGTCAGTTTTCTGCTTGCCAAAAGTCTTCCAAAATTTTGCTTCCCAAAATTCCGCTTTTCATTTACAGTATTTTAACTAAGGCTTCCAATCTCGACTTTTTCCAGTCCCAACAGTCCCGGGATTATAAGGCCTAAAATGCTTGGATATTCGGGATCCCGGGATTGCCTTCAATTGGCAAAAGTGCAACACTTTAATTTGACATTCGAAAAACCTTTTAAAAAAAAATTCAAATTACCTCAAATGTTAGAAAATGAAATAAAAATATATTTCAATGGTGGCACTCGCGGTAATCTGCTTCAAAAAGCATATAATTATTTGATAACGATTCCGCCTACTAGTGTTGACTCCGATAGATGTTTCACTTCGGCTGGAAATTTTGCGACCAAAATTCGGTCAAGCCGAGGGGATGACACTTTAGATGCCTTAGTATTTTTAAGAGCATACTTTCAAAATCAGCCTAATTAACCGTTCATAGACTTCAGTGATCTCAAAAAATGTACCCTTTCCTGTGAGTATTATTATGTCAGAAAATATGAATTTTATGTATTGCAGGGCTTATTGCAAGAACATGATATGCCACATAAGAAATGTTTTGAAATAATCGAATCTAAAGTTTTGAAAAATTGTATTTTTGTATGAAGAATTGGAATTGAATACGGAAACTTTCACAAAAAGGTAAGAAAATCAAGCACGTCGGAAGCGAATTTCATCTGGGGGGTCAGTACAAATGGGGGGCGGGGGCAGTACAAATGGTGGTGCAAAAAAAGTTCACCAAAATTTCTTCAAAGAAACATGAATGTGAATAAACAAATTTTTTATTTTAGTTTAAAATAAAAAAAATATAAAAATATATAAAAAATATTAAAATTTCAATATTTTTAAAAGTTCTTCCAATTTCAATATTAGAGATCATTCTTTAAAGGATCTTTCATATGGTAATATGAAAAAATAAGAAATAATGGTTGCTTTTATAAAGCAAGACTAGGTATATCTTTACATGGTTTAAATGCAATAAGGTACAAAAAGTTATATCAATTTAAATTATTCCAAAATGTTTCTTTTTGTCCTTGCGAGAAACAAACTTTTTCACCACCTCCATCGAATTCAATTCTTCGGTTTTATCTTTGTGAATGTGTATAAGTGCCGCATGAGTGAGTCGTTTCTGTGTCATAGTTGCTCGAAGATACGTTTTAAGTCGTCTTAGTGCACTAAAAAAACGCTCAGATGAAGCTGCTGATGCAGGCACAGTCAAAAGCAAAGCAATAAGCTTTTCAACTTACTTTAATAGTTTTTTTACAGTATCCGAATTTTTCGCAAATTGGGATACAATGCCACTACAATTTGAAGGTGTTTGGCCAGGCAATTACTTCAGCATTTTAAGTTGCGCGTGGAGGTCGCTCCCATCAAAGTCATCTGCATAAAGATCTAGTTTTGTTTTTAGATTTTGTTCAGAAGGCACTTTTCCGTTGAAGGCTTCGATTACAATATTACAGTATTAAGCTACATACTTAAGGGTGCTTTTAAACTGAAGTGGTGGGTTTGCAGTAGAAACTCTACATTTTGTTCTATCTTTTTGCAAGCACAGAGAAAGAAAATGGTTATCCGCAAGCATGCTTATTAAGAAGAAAGAAAGAAGAGGAAAATATATAATACAAAAATATTATCGTTGTAAAAAACTGATATTTTGAATAACTTTTGAAGTTTTCTTTTTAAATTGTTTATTAAGCGTCTAGACCGGTCTTTACGGTCGACCGGACGACCAGTCTACCCGGTCAGACCGGTTTTTAGTACTTGTTTTAGTACCCTACAAATGTAAACATATTAATATTTTTGCATCAAAACACGCAATTAATGAAATAGTTTTTTTTTTATTTACTCTATAAGTTGTACTCATCTCTTTGATAAAATTAAAAAAAATATCAATGTGTTAATAAATGTGCTAATAAAAGGAAAAAACATTTTTGTTTACATAAAACTTCCATTTTTGTTTATATAAAACTTCCAGTAAATAACTTTTCAACATAAATCTAAAAAGTACCAAATGTTAATATAGAAAATTTATATCATTATTTAACTTTTTATATTTTTTCAAAATGAATTCCAAAAATTAAAATTCAGTTTATTAAATTAGCATTATTTTTTAAATAAAAATAACAAAAACCAAATACGTTCACTTTCAATTACAACTTTTATTTTAACTGAATTTAATTTTTTTTTAATAAATAAAACATATTTTGAAATGTTAATATATATAATAAAAAATAATATATATAATAAAATATATAATAAAAAAGTGTTTTTCATTAATAATTGGTTTCAGTATACAAAAACTGTTTTCCGTCTCTATTTAATTTATTACTTTTTTCAAAAACATGGATTTTTTGTATTTATTTTTATTTTTTTTTGCGTATTTGCAAAAAAATACCAAAAACAACCCTTTTAAAAAAACCGTTTAAAAACCCTTTTTACAGACCGGTTAACCGGTCGACCGGGTAGACCGTAAAGACCGTAAGAACCGGTCGACCGGTTTTAAAAACCGGTCTATCCGGTCTTTCGGTCGACCGGTCTATCCGGTCTTTAAAAAGGGTTTTTAAACGGTTTTTTTAAAAGGGTTGTTTTTGGTATTTTTTTGCAAATACGCAAAAAAAATAAAAATAAATACAAAAAATCCATGTTTTTGAAAAAAGTAATAAATTTTTTTTGAAAAAAGTAATATGGACCGGGTAGACCGGTCGACCGGTTATGACCGTAGGCTCTAAGGTAGTGCAATAAGCCCTTCAATTTTACTATAGATATCTATAATAAATAGATATACATCGGTGATTCCATGTCATATCGGACGCTTTTGTCCAAAAACTAATTTTGACGATTCCGATTTTTTTTCAAATTTTGCCCATCGATAGAACTATAAAAACAAAAAATATTTGCATACTTTTTATAATTGTTTTATTTTTTTTTTTTTTTCGCAGTTATACACAGCGAAAAATTAAAAGGAAAATGAGAAATTATCATTCAAACATGTAGTCAAACAACTGTATCTTCTAAACCGTTAGTCCTACAAAAAAATGTTAAGGACATATTTTAAAGATCTTGAATTGGTCTTCTTTGTGATGTTCTTTTTTATAAACACTTTTGTGAAAAAATTTTATTTATTTGGCCGCTAAAATGTTTATTCACATTTTTCATGGAGTTTTGAAAATATTATCGTATTAAGGCATTCATTTTCACACATTCTCAAAATTTGATGTTGGAGAATCAATGTTTACTATTTGAAACGAATTTTTCAAAATCTAACTACACAATTCTTAAATACAAAATTCTTTAATTTTTAATTAAAAATTTAATTTTAAGTTTTTTTTTACTAAACTAGGTACATATTGTCGCTGCGCCAACAAAAACAGTTGTATGTTTTTCACAATCTTTTCAGGAGAGCAAAAAAACAAATTTTTTTAGAGCATATCTAGTACTGCGAGCAGAGTCGTGAATATTGGCGATTTATCGTCATTTGGACAATTTTTTAAACTAATTATGACGTGACGATTTTTTTTCATTTATATGCCAAAATTTACAATTTTTGTTTACTCGATTTTTTACAATTAAAAATTTTAGCTGGCAAGAGATTCAAGTTTAAGGTTAAAATTTAATTTCAACTGAACAAAATTTAACAATATTGAATTGTTGGACTTTTATGTTTTCTTTGTTTCTTGCTGTTTGGCGCCAAGTGCAGTTCAATTGAAATATATTGTTGTTCAGAAAAATTTTTCTATTCTGTAGTTTATACTGAAAAATTAAACTTTTTTTCGAATCTTCATATAAAATTACCTTGAGGTAAAATAGTACTTTCAAATCAAATTCTAGTCATAGTCTTGTATTAATTTCAAACTCTAATTGATATAAATAATTTTTTACCTTTAATAATACATCTATTCAATTTTATATTAATTTTTCTGTGTTAATAGTCAATGAATTCTTTAAGATTTTACTTAATTTTTTATTTAAAACTATGTAAATTTATATAAATAAATATGTTTTGAAGAAAAATTTATTGTATTGTAGTACTGATTTATAGTGAATAATAATTTTGACGATTTTCATGGTGTTAAAATGGCGATTTTTTTAATTTTTTTCATCCCAGCCCTGTCTGCGAGCAATAACTGGGTTTAATGCCTTTTAAATCAAAAGAGATATAAAAAGCTGCAAAGTATGGACAATAGATAGTGTAAATTATATAAAAATAAATAAACTGGCCATTTCAGCCCTTGGAAGGACTTTGACCCAGTTTCTATTGATCAATTTTGTTGTGCGTGTTATTAAATGTTTGATCACAAATGACCGAGAACTAGTGTAAATTAAATATGTATTAATAAAAAATTTACAAAAATCACATTAATGTTTTTGTTGGCGCAGCGACGATATGTTAAGTCATATTGTAAACTTTTATCAACTCGTTAAAGTATATTCTTCCTCTGCAGACACTCTATTTTCGAATTGCTTTTTGAGATTGTTTTTCAGAATTGTACTGCTTTGATGAAAAATATTCCGACTCAATTTTGTCATGTTGTTTGAAACCCGGATTATTAATGTTTGCAGACTAGCCTTTGCCGCAAGTCTCTTTACTGTACCTGCCAAACCATCACATGGCCCTTTGCCGTGCGATGTTGCGAAAAAGTGCCATTCTGTGGGGATATGGAAATCGACTTTGAGCTTGCAAAGATTTATAAAATCTTTTTTGTTCTTATATTGAGTGACTGCTTCATTTGAGAAGTATTTAAAATATTTTGTTTATTTCTCACAGATTTTTCCGCAGGAAATTAATTAAGCCACG
This sequence comes from Dichetophora obliterata, assembly GCA_963920525.1. Classification (NCBI taxonomy): domain Eukaryota; kingdom Metazoa; phylum Arthropoda; class Insecta; order Diptera; family Sciomyzidae; genus Dichetophora; species Dichetophora obliterata. The sequence goes on along the minus strand of OY986439.1, from coordinate 89,233,536 downwards.
CTAGAATAAATGAACTGCTACTGTGTCGTGCTTTAAGCATTCTGAAATTGCATCGAAACTTAAGCGCACTACATCCACATCAACATTTTCAACTATTGTTCAAGTTTAAAAGAAAAAAAAAAATTATAAATAAAATATTAAAACGATTTTACATGATTTAGTATTAATGTATGTAAGGAAATGTATGTATGGTATACATCATGGAATTACAACCAAAATTTTTTTAACAAATTTAAAAAGTAGTAAGGGTTCTCATCTAAGCATATAACTGACCCGTAAACATTGTAAACCTTGTGAACTTACATGCGCGTAAATTATCTGTCAAAATTTGTATGGGAGTGAGTTTACATCATTTCCGAGCCTATTTTGTAGTGTAAACTAGCATGTAAATCTACGTGTGTGAATGAGAGTTGTCTTTGGCCGCTAATCATTACATATATAAAGTAGTTGAAGTAAAATATGAACACGTTTTATTTATTTTTCTATGTTAATGAAGGTTTTTAAAAGGCTTAAAATTTAAAAAAGTCATAATGTTGTCGCAGCCGCAGCCACCATTTTGTCGACATTTACGCTATTTACACTTTATCGCTCATCAAAAGTTTAAATGCTATACATGTTTACATATTTACATGCTTAGATGAGAACCCTTAGTGTGTCTGCAGAGGAATGGTATATTTTAACGTTGTTTTTTTTGGATTCGCCCGGAGGTATGAATCTTCCAAAGATACGTATACCCGACCTATACGCATAACAATTTACATTCTCGATCCTTCCCGGATCAGCCGGGACAGACAGAATGCACCTACGTACTAAACATACCCCCTTTTGACAATTAGGATTTTCCACTAAGCACATTAATTGGCTTTTCAGCGGAATTTAAGAATTTAATATATAACAAACGCGTATTTAAATACATTTAATTCTATATAAATAAGCAACATCGAATTAAATTATAGTGATTATCAATTTAAGGTACCCGAAAAGCAATCCTGATTTCAAAAACAATCCAAAACACTAAACTCATTTTAATTGGTTTGCGGCCATTGTCCAACCCAAGGACCTACGTGGAAATCAGATAAATCTCTTATCCGCCAAATCAAAATCCCAATTAGTTGGATATGCATTTAGGCCAACGCAGGCATAAACTTGTGTGGAAAAGATATATACTCTGGCACACCAACCCAGGTGATAGTGTGAGTTCAGTCTCATTTCAAATCAGGAAACCAAGTGAGCACGTAAATCATAAATCGATTTAAAATGAAAATATTGAATCTTTAAAAAGTAAGTTTTAAAAACGATTCATATTTGATGGTGCTTACTTAATAAAACATAATATCGAGACAAAAAGGAGAAACAGAACAATCTCAATTACCGATATTATATTGTTATAAAACTGCGTTAGGTATAATAGGATGAAGTTATATTGATTTAATTATTTAAATGTAATATGATTTTCCGTCTAAAAGACGTCTAACGAATCAGAAAAATTAATCATGTTGAAGTTATTATTGAAATCAAAATCATGAAGAGCGTAATTAGAACTGCACTGACTCAACTTGAAAAACAGAAAATGTCTAGTTCCTCTCCTTGGGATGCTAAAATTTAGAGCTGAGATGAGATATTCCGAATTAATCTCTCCACAAAGTAATTTATACAGAAACATGACATTAAGCATCATTCTTCTGCTTCTTAGGGAAGGTAGTAAAATAATTTTAAGGCGTATTTCATACGATGGCAACATAATATTGGGGTTCCAACGACTAAGACGTAAAGCAAAAAGTAAAAACTGTTTTTAAACGGATTCTATGGCGTCGATGTAGACATTATATTGTGGGTTCCATGTAACTGATGCATATTCAAGAATTGGCCTTACGAGAGAGGTATATAATAATTTAGTAGTAAAGGGATCACTGAATTCTTTAGCCCATCTTTTAATGAAACCAAGGACTCCTCTTGCCTTATTTATCACCATATTAACTTGGAGATTGAAGCGAAGTTTTGAATCCATAACAACACCAAGATCGAGAAAACTGGAAACTATTTCTAAGTTAGTGTTATTTATAGTGTAATTTATGTTATTAGCAGATCTTCGCGAGAATGTCATTTGCTTACATTTTTTTAAGTTGAGATTTAATATATTTAAGCTACATTAGTCCACAAGTCTATTTAGATCAGATTATAGAAGATGTCGTTCTTCGGGTGATTTGTAACAAAGAAAAAGTTTCACGTCGTCAGCGTACATTAAGACGTTACAGTATTTTATTACAGAACGAAGATCATTAATGAATAGTAAAAACAAAACCGGTCCAAGATGACTGCCCTGAGGAACGCCAGAAGTGACCGAAATACTTTTAGAAAGAGAGTTCTTTTATAAAACCTTTTGAGTACGTCTAGATAAATACGAATTTATCCAATTTAATAATGTGACAGGAAACCCAATAAGATGGAGTTTTTTCGAAAGAAGATAATGATTAACACTGTCGAAAGCTTTGCTAAAGTCCGTATAAATAACATCAGTCTTCTGTCCCAACGTAAAACCATTTATAACATGCGTAGTAAACTCTAAGAGGTTTGCTGTAGTGGACTTACCCTTCAGAAAACCATGTTGAAAGACAGAAATGGTGGAAGACACGGAGTGGGTTAATTGATCAGTTATGATTTTCTCAAATAACTTAGGGATTGCACTTAATTTTGCAATTCGTCCATAGTTAGAAACATCTATCTTGGAGCCAGATTTATGAAGGGGTACAATATAAGAGTCCTTCCATATAATAGGAAAATAACCACTATGCAAGGAAATATTAAAAATGTTGGCTAGAGGAGTACACAGGATTGTAACACATTGCTTTAAAATACAGGGTTGCCCATATTCGAAGCGCCCATTTTATTTTTAAATAAATCAAAGAAACCACAATTTTTTGTCTGTTTGTCATGAATATCATTTAATTGGGTTCAAGTAGATTTGCTTACATTATTTCTTGAATATGATATCTCGTAAATGGTCGCCATTGGCCTCTACGACATATTGTGCCCGTTTTGCAGTATTTTCCATGGTTTTCTTCAACATTTCGATGGAAATGGCGGTTATTTCTTGACGGATGTTGGTTTTCAGCTCTTCTAGGGTCTTTGGCTTGTTGACGTAAACCTTTGATTTCAAATAACCCCACAAAAAGAAGTCTGGAGGCGTTAAATCTGGTGATCTTGGCGGCCAATCGAAATCACCATTTTTTGACATCAAACGGCCAGGGAACAATTGCTTCAAAAAATCGATTGTAGTGCGGCTTGTGTGTGGTGGCGCGCCGTCTTGTTGAAACCAGTAGTGCCTGATACGCTTTCGACGAACGATTGTCATGAAAAATTTGTTTATCATATCGCGATAACGCTCCTGATTGACAGTAACTCTGTGGCCATTATCATCTTCGAAAAAGAACGGCCCAATGAGCATTTTAGCACAAACGCCGCACCAAACAGTGACTTTTGCATCGTGAAGAGGTACCTTTTGAATCTCTTGTGGATTTTCAGTGGCATAAATACGGCAATTTTGTTTGTTTACCGTTCCGTTCAACTGAAAATGAGCTTCATCGCTCATGAGTTTTCAGCACGTTGAGTTTTCACTATTGACTTGTTTTGTTCAATGTAAATTTCAACAATTTTAGAGCGTTCGCGTGGCGTGTAATGTTCCATTGTAAACATTTGCTTGGAATGACGCTTCAAACGCGGTATGTCATTAGTCGATTTGGCATCACTGCGGAAAGTTACAGTATTGCCAGATGGGCGCTTCGAATAAGGGCTACCCTGTACAGCTTGGAATTTTATCAGGGCCGGTCGTAAAAGAAGATTTTACTTGTCGAAGATAACACATAACAATATTTGGGTCTATTACAAGAGTTTCAAAAGAGTTAACTGGCGGGAAAAAGGATACACTGTGCTAGTATTAAATGGTATATCGGAGTAAGTTGATTAAAAGAAGTTTGCAAACATGTTAGAAATCACATTGTCACAAGATGATTCTTCCTGATTGAATTTCATAAGGGGTGGAAAGCTGGAAGCTTTACGTTTTAAGTTAACGAAACTATAGAAAAGTTTTAGATCATCTTTAAATTGAGATTTTATGTTAATTATAAAAGCAGAATGGCATTGCTTATTTAACAGTTGATATCTATAACGACAAGAAGAATAGGAAGCAAAATCTAATCTAGAACCAGATATTTTATATTTTTTAAATAAACGATTTTTTAAATTTTTAAGTGCCTTTAGATCATTTGTTAGCCAGGGTGGATTTAAAGGATTGGAGAAACACCTTTTTTTTTGGGACGGACAATAAGAAACACATTTGCAGAGTATCATTGAAAAACTGTACAGAAGATTCGACGTCATAATATGAATATGATGTTCCGTTAGTTAAAATTATAGTTGATAAAATTTTTCAATTTGACTGATTTTACATATCGTCACTGGCGCCAGAAAAACAGTTATGTGATTTTTGTAAATTTTTTTATAGCATATTTTGTTTACACTATCTATTACCCACATTTATGCATTTGTAGTTTTTTTATATCTCTTATGGTTTAGAAGTGATCAAAAACAGTTATTGCTCGCAGTACTAGAAATGCTCTGAAAAAATTTGTTTTTTCGCTCTCCTGAAAATTTACTGAAATACATATAACTGTTTTTGTTGGCGCAGCGACGATATGTACCTAGCTTAGCAAAAAATACTAAAAATTCAATTTTTAATTAAAAAATTAAAGTATATTGTACTTAAAAATTGTGTAGTCTGTTTTTTTAAATTTTGGTTAAAATAGTAAACATTGATTCTCCAACATCAAATTTTGAGAATGCATTAAGAATGAATGGCTCAATACGATAATATTTTCAGAGTGCCCAAACAAATAGTGGTGCTGACTATAAAAAATGTGAATGGAATTTTTAGTGGTCAAAAAACTTGAAATTTCTTACGAAAGTGTTTGTAAAAAAAGACACCACAATAAAGACTTTTCTCTTGTAAGACTAACGGTTTAAAAGATATAGTTGTTTGAGTACATGTCCGAATATCAAAATTTTTGTTTTTCTTTATAATTTTACACTGTGTATAACTGCAATAAAAAAATTGAACATTACAAAAAAAAATATGCAAATGTTTTTCTTTTTTAAAGTACTATTCACGTGCAAAGTACCAAATTTTTACAGAAGTGTGAGTTTCGAAAAGCGTCCGATTTGAAATGGAATGACCGATATATTCTCGTCTTTTATATATATAAAGAAGTAAAACAATTAACTATTTACACAAAATTTAAGTAAACTTTGTTTTTTATTTCCTTTTGACGGTTTTTTATTAAAAAAATATCCTCACTTTCATACTTTGCAAACAAATTCGGAACATTTCACGAATAGCGACAACTCTAATTTTTAATTTTTTTTTTTTTGCGAAATCCATATATGAAATAATTGCAAATAATATTGCAATTTTTTTAGTTTTTCAACAAAAGCACGCTTTATGGGTACTATAAAAAAAGTAATGCAAGTACCTATTCAACAAGGTATCTAATATAAAAGTCCATGCATAGCTTTTTATGATATAACCATTTTTAGTGTAATGCTTTCGTAAAAGGGAAACCACTAGTATTTAAGACAAATTGTAAATTTAAGAATAGTTATATCATAAAGCATGAATTTCCATGTTTGGTACCACGGTTAATAAGTACTCGCATTACCTTTCTTTTGATACCCATAATGCGAACACTAAAACAACAGCAAGATTTATAGGCCATTTTTGCAACTTTGGAGGCCTATAACTTCCAAACCAATTGCGAGCAGCGTGAAATTTTTCTAGATTTGGATTTAGGAGGCCAACATCCATGTAATTCAACAATTTTCAAATATGAAAAAAGAGAGTTGTCGCTATTCTTGAATTATACCCTAGTTTTAATTTACATTTATACATTTTTTATGACAAATACGGTTCAAGTACAGAATTTTTCTAAAGATAAATAATACTTATAGCATTTATTTGAAAAAATTATTCATACTCAACAAAGCCTTCGAACATAAATACTGTGCGAGTATAACAAGAATAGATGATCACTGTATTTAAATGTTCGTTTAACTTGGTTTTCTCTGTTGATTTTTTTCATTTGGAACCAGCTTTGAAAGTTCCTATACATGGGAAAATTTTATGGGAATTAACATATGTTTAATTCAAAGTATTATCTTAATTTTCAAACATTTGTCAAACCATGAATTATTCTTTTTCTTTCATCTAGTATTTTCTTTTTTTTTTTTTTTTGTATTTTACACACTTATACAAATTCTTAAACATACATCAGCGAGCGAACACATGTGCATAAATGTCAATTTCAGAATTATTTCCTGTAAATTAAAACATTTTTAAGCATTATGCGGTGAAATAAAACAACATATTTTTGTCTTGACAACATCTGTACCTTCTGTTAAAATGTGGTTGCATACATTTAGGCGTAAGAATGAAATTAATGCAAATTACTTAACTTTTTCTTAGTTTTAAGTGTTTTCTTTGTTTTGCTTAAAACAAACACTTAAGCAAAGAAATATTTGTGTGTGCTTTGAAAATCTACACAAACACACACTGAAGTTACTAACAATGGTAAGTATGCAAGAGGCTATAACGGTACGAGAATGCGCTACACAGTTTGTAGATCTGTTTTTATTATTTTTTTTTTTTTTTATAAAAAGTATTCGCAAGCTGTTTCTGGGTGTTTAAGAGAAGTATAAAACTAAATAATAATGAAAAAAAATGTTAATATACAATTCCATTATTTAACCCGAATATGTTGAAAATGTACAAACAAACCTTAATCGGTTTTGGCTCAACTCAAGAGAGTAGCGTGCACAAAAATGCAAATTTATTCGCTTGCTGCGTTTTGCCAACTGTTTCACCATTTGCCATTTTTAAATATATTTTGTTTTTTTGTAAGAGAACGTCTCTTGTTTTAATTTTTAAAATTCTCATTTGCCGATGTGATGCCTGAAATGCAGTGGCTTAGCTCAAAATGTTATTCTCTATTGGAGGTGAATTCATAAAATGTTGTACGTAGAAATAAAGTATAGTCTTATACATTCTTATCTTGTTTATTTAAAATTCAATTCTTTTAAGACGAAAATAAATTAAAACAGACAAAAAAGTTACAAGTTTAAGGTTTGCATTGTTATTTTCATCAACTTGGTGAAAAAAGTTAATTTTTTGTAACTACTATAGAGTAACTTCGGGTTATGTGGTTTGTTTGGGTAATGTGGTATACCTGCATATTTTGTTAAAAAGAGTGCGGTGGGGTGAAGCGTTTCTTTTTTTTTTTGAGGCTCACAGTTCCCCTAAAATTATAATTTTTGAATGGTTTTTGGCTTAAAGCGCAAGAACGGACATTTTGCTTAATTTCTATGCACTTGGATTTGAACTTCTTCGATTTCGGCAAAAATTGTGGGGATACTTTGAAAATGTTCTTCTTTCGATTTTTGAAAAATGGTGGGGTGAAGCGTTTCACCAAAAGAACTTTCCGTTTTTATGTATAAAGCAAGAAACTAAGATACTGAATAAAAGTCATCGAATTCAACACAAAATTCTTTTATTCGCTGCTCAAAATTTAATGAAAAACATAATGAAAAATGAGTGAAAAACGACTGAAAATGTATTATTCATAGCTAATATCAAGGTCAGAGTCGCATTTTCGACAGATATAGTAGCCACGGCGGCTAATGTCGTTGCATTCATAGAGATATGGCATTTGTTGCAATAAATTTAATTGTTCGAATTCAATTTTTTGCCATCAATTCCGAGCACAACAAGCAGAATTATCGGTCTTTTTCTTCGGAAGAGGGTTCCTTACGACGACGCTTTTCCTTGGCTTTTTTGCATGTTGGTTTTTGCGATGTGCTTCTCTTCTTCCTCTCAGTACTTTTCTTTTCTGCTTCAAGAAGCTCCGAACGTTTTTAAGGGGAAGTTAAGATGACTGACTTCATTGCCTCTCTGCAACAATTTGACTTCGGCAATGCTGCAGCACATTTGATCGGGCCAATATCAACCAAATTTCAACGAAGAGAGAATGTGGAAGCAGAGGCGGATGTAGACGCCTGATCTGATAGGCCGCATATACTAGCACCTTCTGATGTAGAGCCCGAACAAAACCAAAGCGGTTGTCGGGCCTCTCTCGGCGAAATCCGCTGAGAACACGTCCAGAATAGGAGCGGTTGTCGGATCCCGGTTGCATTTCATATTGGGAATGATACAAATTATTTTATATTATACTTTGAATTCACATGAATGCAACACAGGCACAAAAACAGAATGTCAATCATAGTAAAATATAAGAAAATAACACTGAACGTACCCAATCTTTAGCAAAAATATGGTAACATTTAAGTCACTTAGAATGAGATTCGCCAGTCGTCAGAAAAAAAATAGAATAGATTCTATTCTGGCGTTTTCCCGTCACGCATTTCTACGGAAGTTTCATTTTCATAATTTACATGTATTTTGTTGCACGGCGAATCCGACAACCGACATCCCCTTTGGTTATATTCAGGCTCGTAGACATCTCCTTGTTCGAGCCAACGTCCGTATTATCAAGAATGACGAGTAAATTTGGCACATCTTCAGGCCATTAGACTTTCGCCGCTAATTTTTGCCGAAAAAAGTCGTCATCGCTGAAAATGCTCACGTTCAGAGGATAGATGCCAGTGGCTTCGAAATCAAATCTAAAATTCCGCTGAGTTACGGCCTGCATCATGGCCTTGTCCGCATGTCCCGGCATATGGTGTATATCGAGCATACGGCCAACATGCGACTGAAACCATTCCATACACTTCTGCGTGAACGCGCGCTTGAAGGGCCCGAAGACCGAAACATCTAAAGGCTGCATGTGCCGGCTGCAATGTGGTGGAAGAGTTACAACCTCGATGCCGTTGGCTCTGCACAAGTCGACAACTTCAATGGATATGTGTGCTATGTGATCGTTCATTATCAGTAGCAATGGATTGGTCTTGGTGGCAGACGTATGTTTGAGGAAATGTTTCATGTACAGGATGAAATGATCAGTGTCCATCCCGCCTGAAAGATTGGCGTAACCGATGGAACCGGCGATGCGTTATCAAGGAAAACACTCTAAATATTCTTTCGTGGGAAGAGAAACATTGGCGGAATGGTGTTTTCAGACGCGTTGACTTCAACTGCCATAGTCACATTGGTTCTTCTTTCCGCTGAGGATAACTGGCCCACAACGGCGTCCTTTTTGGCAACGATTTTCACAACGTTCGTGAGTACGGTGAGGAGTCCGGTTTCTTCCATGATCTGCACTCTAGTTGGATCGAAAATGACTGGGCCTTCGCAATTGCTTCTTGCAAGTTTGCAAAATCCTTTAGAGTTAGCACAAAACACGATAAATTCACTCGATCAACAAAAATGGGCAAAAAGAAATTTGTACAACTGTTTTGGAAGAGCAACACAATGTACGTCTGAACGCCTCGCTGCATCATGAAAAATTATGCGGCAACGAAAGCGATACGTGACGGTATGACACTTGGTCGTATGTAAGAGTGCAGTCAAAATTTCAAAGGTCAAACGCTGCACCCCACCGCACTGCACATAAATGTTGACTAAAATGGTTCTTTGGCCTTTGTAGTCTAGTGGAGAGTGCTCTAGACTATCAACCCAGAAGTCCCTGGTTCGAATCCGGGCTCGGGCATGATTCTTTTCACTTTTTTGTTCTTTTCTACATTTAAGAATCATGGAAAAATCCACAAATAAGTCGTGGAAAATGTGGAATTAAAGGACAGGAACACAACTAAGGGTTAAAAATGCTTGCCAAAGTTAAGGCATTACACTAGCCTCGGCTAAAAGTAATTCAAATTGTCTTTCACGGTTGATTCGCCTAGTCAATAATTGACGTATGGTTCCAATCAATTCCTCTAAATAATCTATCCCTTTCCTTTCAGGTCAAAGACCAAACCTTGATTGTATAAGGCACATGCCTTGGTTCTTTGATCTTTTTTTTTTTTAAAAAAAATATACATATACATGTAAGCATGTAAACATAACGGCAAAGGAAAAAACAATTCCTGCAGTTTTATGTGCGCTCTCATAGGCTGTGTTTGCTCCTAAGCGCTAATTATAATAGACGGAACGGAACGTTATAGAATGTTGAGAAATGTCACCTTACAATCTATTATATGAGTTTCTTATGAGTTCGATTATAATAAGATCCAATGGAGCGGCACGCAACGTTTAGATCTATTGATTTTTAATTTCTCCGCTTGGTTCCGTTACGTTTTGAGTAAAAAATTTATGTTGACAGATGCTACTATTAATTTTATTCTGCATTTGTTTTGTTATCAAGTAGAACTGATGGAATTTGTTTTGTAATGAAATATATTTAAAAAAAAAAAATTAACTCTTCTTCCGATGCTATTATAATCGCCACTTTGTTTGAAAATGTTTCGTCCCGCCACGATGACATTTAACTACGTTCCGTTCTGTCTATTATAATCAGCGCTTTATTGTTGGGAAATCATTCGCCGGTGTAGTCGATATTTTTTTTTAGTGCGCTTTTTGAGTGAAGTACGAGAAAACTGAAAGGACATAAATTTGTTAGTGTTTGAATACAGTTAACCATAAGTGAGTTAAATTCTTTTTTTTCTGTTTGTTCAACCTGATTGTTTTGGAAACCAAATTCGGCTATTGTGATATAGTTATAGTTTATTAATGTGATAAGCCCCTTTGAGTTATCAATTAAAAATAATTATTGCAGATGTTTTCAAACACAGGATAGATACGTAAGTGGGATCCAGAAGGAAGGAGTAAGGCTATTTTGGCAGTCAGAGAAGGAGCAATGGTCTTACTGTCGGCTTGAAAGACATTTGGAGTTCCATTTGCAACGCTGCAAAGCGATGCTCGCAGTGATGAACAGTGATCACCGAAATTTTCTAAGTTATTTTTTAAGCTATATTTTTGTTAAACTTTTACTTGCGTATTCGAATTCAGTTACTTTTGATTATATTTTTTTCTTTTATGTTAGTTCCACTGTATAATTAAATTTGATATACCTCTCTTTCGCGGTACGTGCTATTGCGAGATAATTTTCTAGAAAAAATCCATTATATTATATCTACTTATCTACCAGTGCTTTAAATTTTAGTTGAAAGAACAATGCTGCTGTTAAACTTTATTCGGGTAATGTTATATGGTATATCACATTATCCGAACGTGATATAATACTTTACCCGCCATGGTCATTAAGGGGAGTTACATGGCTTTTTCCATTGTGTTGAAAAAGATTTAAATTCTTTGACGCTATATAGCTCCGAAGTCGTACTACACTGTGCATCAAAAAACTATCCTCTGTAATGCGGTACAAGCTAACGTGAGAAAATTACGAGTAATTATAAAAATTATAATACCTATATCACATTACGCGAAGTTACTCTACCTAGGATTAATTTGTTTACTCAAATACAGAAACTAAAGTTTCCCTTGTAACAATTTTGTGTAGCATATTTTTGACTATTATTTTGATAAGGTCCTTCCTTGGAAGCTTCAGCTTAGGTTAGATAAGACTGGCAGCCGGTATTTCTTCCCCGTAATATTAATTGAAATCAACACCTTAACGGCGCTACTGTTTATAAATTATAATATTCTGTTTTCTTCACATCTTTTCCAGTTCAAGATTTATTCACTTTTCACTCATTTTTTTATTTGTTTGCTTTCCACTCTAACTTCAGTTCGTATAAACACAAATGCATTTCACGTACATATGTGTGTAATAGTGATGTTTGCACTCATACATTTGCATTTCTTTACAGTTGGCAACTTTAATTTTAGAAATTTGCATTTGAAATTATTTTTGCCTGGCATCTGTAATAAGAACATTTTTCCTCGAAAACTTGAATCGATGATCGGTAGTGCTGCCATTTATAAAATGTTTTGCAGGCTTTTTTCTCAGCTTATCAAGGTGAATAAGCACAGCAGCGCAAACATCGTAAGTAAGCGGCTAGCACATAAAATAAATGTCGATTAACTAAATGTCGATTAATGTCAAAATAAAGCAATCAAAGGAATTCTTCTTCAAAGAATTATACAATTTCACATTTGTTTTGCCAAATCGTCAAATGCATTGAAGAATACGCTGAAATCAAAATTAAATAGAACTTCTATGTTTATCTATCTAGAGATGCATTTCTGTTTTTATCTGAGTAGATTCACGTAAATCCCTTTAAACAGATTTCTGTGTTACACTTGTTAAGCCATGTGTAATTGGACCATTACAAAAGTAATTGAATGATGCAATAATTGCATATTATGACAAAAACCCTGTTCCCATGTTCAAATTTTTTGGCAAATGGATACTCAAATACAATAGAATAATATTGAATGTTCCGTTGAAATTACAACGAGATATTCGACCATTTCCACTAGGCTAAATCTAAATTCACAGTGTTGAGAAAGATGAGATGAGATCTTGCAAGCACAAACACGTCCGAATTCTTAACAATTTTTTCTATTGATTAACATAACAGGATGAAATCGTCGAAGCTGTTTAAGTTGAGTAAAGGTTTAAGACTTTAATTTGAATTTCCTGTGTTACTGAGGAGAGGTTTTTTTATTAAAAACCTTTTTTATTTTACTTGAGGAACAAATCACACGTTTATAGTAGATAATATACAGCGGCTCACAGCTTATTTTATGCAGTGTATACTTTCAATTTTAGAGCTTTATAACAACGAAACTAACAGGAATAGAAAAAATAATATAGTATCATTTAAAAGAACAAGATGTTTAGTTGAATAAATTAACTTAATTTATTGTAAAAATATATATTAAGTTCAGTTATATATTAAAATTAAGAAACCAGAAAATACTGCTTAATTTTATATCACAGCTTATTTTATGCAGTCACTTGTTATTTATAAATTTTTCGTATTAATTAATGATATTTGATATTTTTATTATTTGGTATAATAGCCCTTGTTGTCCACAACAGATCTAAGGGGGTTTGGCATTGATACGACCAGTTTTTGAGTGAAAGTTGGCGAAATATTCGCCCACATCGTTTTCAATATCTCTTTCAGGTAGTTTTTGTTTGAAATTTGATGTTTCCGGATGTTGTTTTCCAATAAAGACCACACATTTTCAATAACATTAAGGTCTGGCGACTGTGCTGGCGGCGTCATCAATTGTGGGCAGTTGTTTATTAGCGTGGTTTGCACAATATCCGCTTTGTGGTTTTGATCGTCATCCTGGTAAAATCGTAAATTCAATTTTATACCCAGAATCTTTGCACTCTGCAACAAATTGTTCTTCAGGATCTGTAGGTACTTAAATTTGTCCATTGTGGTTGCAATAAACGGCAACCTCCCAGTACCAGCAGCTGAGATTCAGGCCCAAACCATGACGCTGCTACCGCCATGTTTCACGGTTTGTTTTAAGTTTTTTTGTTGACCTCGGTATTCGGTTTTCGCCACATATAGCACATACCATCTGAACCGAATAAATTTATCTTCGATTTATCTGCAAAAATAACTGAAGTCCAGTACTCTGGGGCATTGGACATATGTTTTTTGTCGTAGTTGAGTCTGCATAATCTGTTTTTGGGGCTAATGAACGGCTTGTTTCGTGTTAGTCGGCCATGAAAGTTCTTTTTGCGCAAGACACGTCGAATAGTTTCAGCACTACACTGTTTGCTCAGGTCAGTTTGAACTTCAAAAGCCATTTTCGGAGCTGAGAGTCTCGGGTTAGCCTTTATCTTCCGTACAATATGCCGCTCGTCGGTTGCATTAAAAATTTTGTTTGGTGCTTCTTTGCTCTTATTGTGCAATTGATTCTTATAGACGAAGCGCTCGATGATCTTTTGCACTATAGAGGAATTGATATTAACCATTTCAGCCATTTTTCGCTGCGAGCTGCTATTTTTAAAATAGTATTTAACCAATTCTCATTGTTGTAGCGTTGTGCGCTCTCCTATTTTAAATAATCATAGAAGCAGACACTTGAAGCAAAAAAATCAGACTAAAAAGCTAACACAAAGCAATTATAGAAACAGAACGAAGGCATAGCTAACGAAAGTACCGTTAGACAGCGCAGCATTAGAGTACCGTAACAGAGAGAAGTGACTGCATAAAATAAGCTGCGGGATGAAATTAAGCAGTATTTTCTGTTCTCTTATTTTTTAAACAACTAAATATATGTATTCACAATTAATGAAAAATCTTTATTTAACTAAACTTTTTGTTCTTTTAAATGACTCCATATTATCTTTTGTATTCCTGTTAGTTTTGTTTTTATAAAGCCCTAAAGTTTAAAGTATGCACTGCATAAAATAAGCTGTGAGCCACTGTAACATGATTACTAACGTGGATGTAAACCACCCGAAATTCTTGTTCCTCCATTACTAACGTGGGTGTAAAACACCCAGACACTTTTTGAAATGAGTAATTTTTATAATTTAGTTTAAAAAACAGTACTTAATTTTGTTCTAAAACATGGCAAAATATACAAAAAGAGATTACATTTGATATAATGTTCGCACCATTAAACTATCAATAAAATTTTTCCATATTTCATAACTTATGGTTGTAATCCACCCCGCGTTAGTAACGGAGGGTTAACTATGAAAAGACTTCGAAATGTGATTTAAATGCAAAAATTCTTAAATTAAAGTAAAACAAAATTTAATTGAGGTGAATCAAATTTAATTTAACTCAGCGCTAAACTTTATCTAAGGATGGTGTGCTTTTGAGTATTTTTGAAATGCACTTCTAATTAAATGAAATGCGCTAATATTTGATTTCACTTTGCATAGCAGCGTTGTCCATGCAATTATTTTGAAGCATTAAGGGGGCATCCATTAATTACGTGAGGCGTTTAGGGGAGCGGGGGGTTAAGCCGAATCTCACTTACTCTCACATGGTGGAGAGGGGGATCTTGCAAAGATGACGAAATTTTTTATCCGCAAGAAAGAGTGTAGAATTATAAGATATATTTAATATTTATATTAATAAATCCAATACAATGAAGCATATATTAACATATTTACACTGAAAGCACGCCTTTTGAGCAATCTCACGTGAGATTAGAGGAGAGGAGGGGGTCAAGCCAAATCTCACGATATCTCAATAGGTGGTGGGGGGGGGGGGTAAAAAAATCGTAAAAATTACCTCACGTAATTAATGGACTCCCCATAAGCTATTTTTTACCCGACTACGGCGAAGCAAAAGGAGTGGTAAATGTGTTTGACTGGTATGTATTTATATACGTATGTATGTTCATCTGTTCCACTCTCACTTCTAAACTACTTATCATAATATGACAAATGAGGTATCGGTGGAAGCGTTTTTATCGTCTACTAGGCATAGCCTATGTGACGTCACATTGAAATTGAACAAATGCATTGAATACAATTAATTTAAATATATAATTTATGTGAATTTGTTATTCGCGTATTTCTTCTTTACATTCTTATGTTTAAAAAGCAAAACCAAAAATCTAGATTGTTTCTTTTCATTTTTGAGATAACTGGAGCAACAGGTAAATATAGCAACCAAAAAGTTTGCTTTCAGTTTAAAATATGTTATAAAAGCACTAGAAACAGTAAGGACTAATAAAATTTATTATTGTTTTGGATAGCCTCGTAGTCTTAATCTGGATTTGATTTCAGATTTGACCTCTCACATCTGGTTATTGAGAGATTATAACCTTAAAAATTCAAACAATGTCGTTTTTTGTGATATGATTTTTTGAGTGGTTTAAGATGTTTGAAAAGGGACGAAAAAGCATTGGAGATTACTAAAGAGACCTTTCTGATTCTCTCATTATTTCAATTGGATCCATTCAAAAAATTTTAAAAGAGCCTTTAGATCTTAAACAAGTCAAGTTTCGTTTGGTGCCAATAACATTTCATTTTTTTCACACTGCACTCGTTCTTCGCCAAAAAAATCAATTCATGTCGTTTCGTAACCATCGTATATTCCTGATTTAGATCCATGGAGCTTCTGCTATTCAGCAACTTCAAAAAATCTGGAGACATCGTTTTAAATCGATCAAGGAAATTTAAGCCGTATGTGCAAAACCTTCCAGAAAAAAATGACATTTAATTTGAAACGCACAGCTTAAGGTGACCAGTTCCGTTTGCATTTGAACACATTAGTAAAATAATTTTGTTTCAACTTATTTCATTGGAAATTAATTTATATTTTTCCTTTCAAATAGAATACGAGTAGCTTTCAAATTTTGCGATTTTTAGCATTTTTCGTTTGGGAGCTATTTAAGCTTCTTGATGTTGGGAGTATACATATTTCATTTCATTTGGGACTCTTTCTATTGGAAATTTATTTGTGACAGTTTTATTTTTGGGAGTTATTACACATTACCGTTTTGTAACGCTAATAGAACTCACGCAATAAAAGTAGACTTATAAAAAACCTTTTTTACTCCAAACTATATTAGCTTGGACTGCATTCTTTAAAAAGCCGTTCGTTTTTGAGAGCACGTGGGTGCTTCTTTCTCTTGGTCATGTTTAATAAGAACAGCGGAGAAACGTCTTCGAACAGTTTTAACTGTTATACCGCACTCAGATGGGGATGAAAATGCATTGAAAACAATTTAGGAGGAGAAATGTGTGAATATGTCACACAGTTTTAATACGAAGAAGTCTAAAAATTCAAATGTAGTTTATTTAAAATTAAAGTAAGTAACAATCTTAATTGTTAGAATATTAATTGCTTCGTTTAAAGCTGTCTCGACAAATCGGTAAATCTCTCAACCCCACATCGCCTCCTGTAAAGCAAGTTACACAAGTTAATCTGCACACAAATCTATAAATTCCTTTTTTCCTAATTAAATTCATAAACAAAATCACGGAAATGAAAAATAAAATCTGGCTTTTCACACTCAATGATTTGTTTTCATGAAAAACAAGAAATTCTCATTAACAGAGTGAAAACTAAGATGAAAAAACAGTGAATTGTTCGCGCCACATTTTAATTGCCAACAATTGTTCTCGCATCCGTTCACAGAATTTGGGCGGGAGTCTGTCCGTTTCTACAGAACACTCACCCACCCAAACTACATAACTAACAGCATTCATTCGATGTCCGTCTGTGTCGCTTTATGCGTCAGCTCATTGTCGCGTCTGAATTTATAGCATACTTTTTGGCGCAAGTGTTGCATACTTTTTGGCGTTTTAGACTGATTCACTGAGTTAAATATGAAATACACTGTCTTTGGTGGCGGACAGCACCAACTGGTGTCCGTCTTAACGCACGTTTTATTAATTACAAGGACTTCGTTTTTTTTAGCTAAATTTTACCTCCCCAATCTTCGTAAATCCATGAAAGCGGCGGCATGCCGAGATGCTGGCATTTAAATCATTGTCGCGCTAACATAAATTCAAAGATTTTATGTTCAAAATAATTTTTATGATAATTACTAAAATTGTTATTGTTGGAATAAAAGGGGCAGCAGCAGCTGATGAAACGAGACAATAAAAATATATGTATAGATTGGTTGTGGGAAGAATATAAGAGGCAAAAATGGGATAGGAAAAGTAACTTTTTGCAAAGTTTTGTGGGTGAGTACTATAACAGGTTTTGCGCTATTTTTAGAATCTTTGTAACTTTTTTTTTTAACTTTCGTTTTGAATAAAGTACGGAAATTATGTATAAAGGCCCTAAGTCGACGGATTTTGCAATTGTCCACAATTAATTCAGTGTGGGAAAAAAAATTTGAAAAAATTTTTAACTGTTTTAACTTGGACATAATTATATAAAATTTGGACACAATTATATAATTATTAATATAAATAAGGACTATTGTGAGGCAAAAGGCTTTTCTTTAAATAAAGACTAACATAATATTTAGATTTTGGAAATCGATGAAGTGAAGCCTCTATATGATAATTAAAACAAAAAAAAAGTGTAAAAATACTAATAAATTCTTTATAAACTCTTTCAAGTCACCATTTATAAGATTAATAGAAAGAATTTCAAACAAGCGCTTTAAATAAACTTATAAAAAGACAACTTAATAAAAAATTACACTATTATCGCTTTCGGAACAAAATATTCACGCCTGCTAAAAATTTAATATTTAAAGCCACTTCTAAGTTCTTTACAGTCCAAATATTTGCTCTTCCCAATTATATCTGGCATCTATTGCATATCTTTGTGAAAATTTTTCAACAATATGTTATTGAAAAGTATCCATCAGTATGAGAACATTTACAGAATTGATAACTATTGAACTATGATGTTATCAGACACAATCACATATGTGATATGATCTTGTTGCATAAGTGTAAATAATATTATTAGAGCTTTTCAGAAGTGTTTTCTGTTGCAATAAATTGCAATAAACACTATTTCTTTTCTCAGATTGGAGGAATGCTTTTCTATGCGTCTAGAAATGAACATAACCGTTAGCATATTATATTGAAATAGAGTTATTTGCAACTTAAAAATTAAGTTTAGTTGGATTGGTCATGATGACGAAATATTTTTTTATCATTCAAAATGCCCTGAATGAAAAAATTCTTAATCAAGCTGTATATCACAATAATTTTGGCCATTTGGAGAGTTTTCTGGTATCGAAAGTTGCTACTGCACTATGCTTTGAGCCTAAGTAAAGCAGGAACAAAACAAACAGCTATATTTTCTTTTTAAAACTTTTCTCTTTAGCTGATTTAAAAAATGTAAACAGATTTTATTAAAAACCTTATAATTATTTTATAAAAATTGGTTAAAAATAAAGTTTTTGATATTTTGTAAAAAAAATCAATGTCAGATTTTAGTTATGTTTATTATAAATTAAAAATTTAATTGCCAATATATTGTGCTGGTCAATAAAGAGCATTCTATTGTACATGGTTTGAAAAGTTTCAAACGAAATCTGTGCAAATATTGAGCCACTGTTAAAAAAAAAACATTACCTGTCCTCACATATTATTTTAATTTTAAATCAGTTAAGATGTAGAAATTAAAAAAATGTTAGTTTATTAATTGTGATCTATTATTTAAATTATTACGTGAATTTAATTGTAAGCTTTAGATCAAGTAAGTTTTTAAGAGGCAACTAGAACAGATGGCAACCTTGGTAGAGTTGATGGCTGTGATCTATAAATAGCTTACTGCTTTAAATGTCATATGATTAAGTAGCCGATTTAAACGTAAAATTCTGAATAATTTATTCAAACATGTGTGAAATCATATTAGGCCTTTTCCACACTTGGTCAACGCAATTCCAACACAACTTCAACGCAACAGCGAAAAAGTTGAAAAGCAATACAACTATAAACCGAATGCTTTCAGACTTGCTTCAAAAGTCATGCAACATATAATAATTGTTATTATATAATAACTCATATTTTTCGACTTTTCGCACTAATTTAATATTTAACACTTGCTCATTCATCTCGCAAACTATTTCTTCTTCTTTTAGATTCTATTAGGAACTAATTATTTAGCTTATTCACCTTGATTAATATAAAGCCTACTGCACTACAAATAGTTGAATTCACAAAACAAACAAACAGATGCAACACGTCGCCGATGAAAATTGCGGAAAGCCGCGTTGCGTTGAACAGGTTGAGAACGTGTCGAGAACTTGTTGCGTGCAAGTTGCTTAATCTGAAGGTTCCGGTATAAATACACAGGCTAGCAACTTGAGTTGGAGTTGCGTTGACCAAGTGTGGAAAAAGCCTAAGACTTTAACAGTGAGACTTTAAAGACTTTCATATAAGACTTTATCACAGCTTAATCACTCGAAGGCTACTGAAGAGGAAATGTAGCGATTTCCGAAACAGACTGTCTAGTCAGCTTAGTGATTGACTCTATACAGAGTTGTTGTTGTTGTTGCCTTCTTAAAATCTTGCTTGATCAAAAGCTCACAATTAAATTCATGTAATAATTAAAAAAAAACTATTCTTTCCACTGTTAATAATTTCTGACACAACTGTTTTAACAAAACACCCTCACATTAATCTTAAATTAAAAAGAGTTAAAGTTAAAAGGACAAAATTCGAAAACTCATGCTAGATGCATTCAAGTTGATACAAAGAGCAATTAGGCTACTACGCTATTAGGGATAAAAAATTAGGGCGTAATCGATCAATGTTCTCGCAGACCTCCTCTACAATGTGAAAAATATTTCACATTTTCATAAAAAAAAAAAAAAATTGGGGAGAAAATTAACTGATCTCTTCCGTTTTTAGTCCTAGTCAGACTATGGCCCTAAGTATTATCTGTACAAAATTACATGTATCTATATTAGACATGAGTAACGCAGCTGTAGTGTTCATATTGTTATTAAAATAATCACTTGTCCTGTTTTTATACTTTACGTTTAGTATTATTAAATTTTTATAATCATAAAAAAGTCGCAGATAAAAAAAATGTATGTTCAAAAATTTTCATTACAAAGTTATACTTCAATTTATAAACATGAATAATAAATAAATATATGTGTTAAAAATAAACGTGTAAAAAATAAATTACACTACACAGCATTGCGTAGCGTTATTGAGTTAAGTATTTTGTTGCGTTATTACGTTGATACACTTGTTTACTTTAAAGTAACACAATATTGCAATGATACAAATAGCTTCTTGCTCGTTTTTTGTTCTTTGTTTAAACGAACATGTATCATTTAAACAAATTGCAAGCAAACTTGACTTCAAATGGCAAATTTCAATTTCCAATTGCGTTAACGCACATAACTGGTAAAGTTAACCACGCTTGAGTTTGTGTATTCAAACAGAATTTTTTTCTGAGTTACCCATGTCTGGATGTATCCTTTCGGCTTTATTCGTTATCATCATAACAGAGAGACAGATGGACCATCAGGATGACCATCGAGTTGAACGAAAATATTTAAAAAAAAATACATAGTACGTTTTTAACATTAAGAACCGATCATGGATTTCCGTGGAGTAAATTACAGTGTAATCGGATATTTTATTTCAAAGAAATTATTTTTGTAGACTTTTTTAAATTGAATTATTTTTTAAACCGCCACTGTCTGGTAAAAAATAAAACTCACAAATTGTACTCGATGCATTC
The DNA here is from genome assembly GCA_963920525.1 of Dichetophora obliterata. Classification (NCBI taxonomy): domain Eukaryota; kingdom Metazoa; phylum Arthropoda; class Insecta; order Diptera; family Sciomyzidae; genus Dichetophora; species Dichetophora obliterata. Next base: position 89,212,467 of record OY986439.1, on the reverse strand, counting down.
CAAAATACTCAATTTACCATTACTCCTTGGCATAGTTAAAACATTGATAGTTACATTATATTAAGTGTATAAGGGTAATGCCATATTAAATCAACCAACTTTAAAATTTCGTGTCTCAGATTTGAGTGATATGTTTTTGTACGTAGTGCTTGTGATTTTATACCAAATTGTTTATTTTTTGTAAAAAGTTTTAGATTTCAAACCAGAGAAGCTATGTAGATATTTAATAGCTCTTTTGAAAGCTAAAATAAACAGCTTCAGTTTGAAAGTCTCGTATTTTTTTATAAATAAAAATATTCACAAAATTCTTTACGATTATGATAATTCAATTAACGGTTTTTATTTTCATGATTTTTATTATGAGCTCTTTAGGTTAAGTAAGTTTTGACGAAGGCAACAACAACAACTCTTTATAGAGTCAACCACACAGCAGACTAGACAGACTGTTTCGGAAGGAGCTACCCGTTAAAGTGTTTAACTGAAAATTGTTTCATTTCTACACCACGGTTTTTATTTTCGCCACCAAATTCTTTAAATAACAACCTTCTTTATTAATTTTAATAATTAATTGTAATCTATTCTTTGATTTAACATGATTTTTAATTATTATATGATATTTAATTATTGTTACATTTTTGTTTCAATTCAACGCACTGTGCACTGGCCGGATTTAATGGCAAGATTAACTTAAAACAAAATTCAAATCTATTCTTATTTATTACCAAACCGTTAACTGTTTACAGTTTGCTTATTTTTGCATGATTATGATATGAAGAGTCAAGAATTGGTTAATGTTCAGAAAATATGAAGGTTTTAAGCTTACTAACTCTAATAATATTTTTAATTTTATTTGTGCTTTTGTCTTTCAAAGTAAAGTTTTTTCTACAAGGATTTGTTGTTGTGCTCTTTGTTGCTTCATGAACTTATTCGGCACTTAGCTCATACATAATTCTAAAGAATTTATATATTTTAAAAATATATAATTATTCCTTTTTTTATTTCGTACAGTCATTTCATTCTTTTATAAACCATTTGCGGTACATCGATATGATTACCTATTTACCATCCTTTTGTACCACCTAAGCTACCTTTGGTCTTTATCCATTTTTTTAAAACTTATTTACTGTATATATTAATAAAAAATAAATCATGGTATTACACTAAAATAATAATAGGAGTAGCAATAATTGCAATAAACGTTCCACGAAATGTTGAGAGTACGTAGAAAAAACCATACGGAATAAAAAAATATCACTTTAAACGGAAATCCTGAAGCTCTTCAAAGTATTTAATTTTTACAATAAACTGCGAGAAGAATTTTGTGAAAGAATTCAAAATATATATTGGCATTTTAAAACTGGCGTTATGGACGATTTGTGTAAAGAAATATTAAAAAAAAATGAAAAATTCAAATTTTAAAAGAGTTTTTTTTTTATTTTCTTAGTAATTTAGTAGCACTATATTAAGCAAAAATATTAGCAACAGTTGACTCCAAAGATTTAAAGATATAAGCAAAAATATGTGTTGGCGTTACGGTACAAAAAACGGAAGTGATTTGCAAAACTCTCTGAATTGGGCAAGACTTTTTGTCTTTTTAGATGGTCTTAAAAAACATTAGTTTATTTTCCAAGTGATCAAATTTAAAATTTTCTAAGGTTTTTGTTTTTGTTAGGCTTTTTGTTCTGGCGTTGCGTTACGTTACTTTAATTTCGATTGTAAATCAATTGGGTTATTAAGTAATTCGATAGTTAAGTAATTTAGTGATCAAAAACATATTTAATATATTTTCCTCCCTTTGCCTTAATATTTTTTTCATTATCGTTGGTCAATGCCTTCCATTTTTACTAAAACATAAAAGTTAACGAAACATTTACTAAACATTTACGAAAAAGAAAAAACTACATTTGTGAAACAGTGCAGACGACTTTATCATCATGGTAAATTAACTTACGCATAAATTGCTTAAATACATTAAATTAAAATGTTTCTCTCAGATAATATCATAAAATAATTAGTTTTTAATAAATGTTAGTTTTTTGGGTCAATAAACTTTTCTGTGAAAATTAATATATTTTAAAAGACGTTAATATAAACGTCACGATGATGAACTACGCATTTAATTTTAATTTTTCCGCAGTTCCTTTCAAATTTTTATTGTTCGCTTATAATTTTAAAACGAATACTTTTTTAAGCTGCTTTACATAAAAATTCAAATAATAAAATGGTGTAACAGTGAAAAAAAAAACATAAGACATACCGAAGATTGTAGACCTGGTGAAATATAAGATAAATGCGTACTAATTTTTTGAGTTCACTTTCAAATTTGGATATATATGTAAAAATCCGATTTATGTAAGGTGCGTGGTAATTGATTTGCATAACTCTGTTGTTTTTCAGTAAATTTAAAAATTGAAAACGTTTTCTAAAAGAATAACAGCAGACCTTTTCTACGGTACATAAAACTTTCTTATGTCTGAAAAATTTGAAAAGTGGCAGGTGGAAACGATAAGAACGTTCAGATTTATTTTTAATTTCTTAAATTTTGAGCTTGATTTGTTTAATATTTTTATTTAAAACCCTCAAGACATACTAAAGCATTTTTTATTCCGCGTTTTATCTTTTCAGTAAACTGAAATATACTTATAATTTAATTGTATTCAAACTCAAGTGAAATAGTGAATTAATTCATACAAAATATATATATCGTAGCTAACTTGCAAAAAGGCTCTAAATTAAATTTTTGATTTTGAATTGGAGAAACAAATAATTGTATAAATATTTTTTCATGCAGCCACCATTTTAACGACCTTTTAAGATAAATGATATCTTGTTGGTCGCAAAATTAAACAAGCTTTTTTAATGTTTGCGTATAGATAAGTGATTTGAAAGAAAAATTTTCAACAAATCAAGGTCAAAGTTAAAATTAAATAAAAAAAATTTCTTAACTTTTTCATCTGTACATTTTCCAATTCTTAAGACACAAGAAAATTTGATATACCGTAGAGAAGATCTCCTTTTCAGTTTTCAAAAACACCAGAATTTTGCAATTGAATTCATACACACTTAACAGAAAAATGGTTTTTTTATCTACATACAATCGCTCACAAAAGTATTCGGAATAAGAAATCTTTCAAAATTAACCATAATTTTTTTTAATATAAACGAATGCTGCTAATCAAAACACACTGAAGTATATTCCACAGATTTGAATACTAGACCGTCCCATTTTTTTGACTTTTTCGAAAAGTTCCTGGGACACGTTGATTTCTGATTCTACTCTTAAAAACATGAATTTTGGTATATAACACTTTAATATTGACTAACGGTAAATATTCGCGCAAACGGCTTAGAGGCATTATGGCTAAAAATTCATTTTGTCGAAAAAAACAAGATATTTCTTCTTCAGTATTTTGCATATAACTACGAAAGTAATGAAAACTTTTTTATCAAGTTATACAGGGTTGCCAATTTTCGAAGCGCCCATCTGGCAACACTGTAACTTTCCGCAGTGATGCCAAATCGACTAATGACATACCGCGTTTGAAGCTTCATTCTAAGCAAATGTTTACAATGGAACAGTACACGCCACGCGAACGCTCTAAAATTGTTGAAATTTGCATTCAACAAAACAAGTCAATAGTGAAAACTCAACGTGCTTTCAAAAAAATAAATAAAGTGAAAAGTGCGCCTTCCAAGAAAACAATTTATCGTTTGTATGAAAGATTTACAACTGGTAATACTCTTGGTAACCCAAAGAGGCCAAATAAAAAGCTACCAAGGCGATCGGATGAGAATATTGCAGCCGTACGAGCCAGTATTGAGCAGTCACCAACAACATCCCAAAATCGCTAAAATTTTTCATCTTATGCTAAAAAAAATTTGCATTTTGTGGAATACATTTTTTTAAAAAAGCTCTGCAAAGTGAAATTTTGATTAAAATTTGTTCGAAAATTTGATAACTTCAACTCACAGCACGTTACAAAAGCTTGAAGAAGAAGTTTTTGATGATGTAAATTTCGTATTTTGAGGAATTTTACGGCTAAAATTTTGATCTATAATTCGAAGATATATGATACGGCATTTTTTCAAAAAAGCAACATAACTGCACTGAATTTTTTCGAAAAAAATTCAATTTTATTTTTATTAACCGTAGCTACATAAGTAGGTATGTCAACGTTATATGTATATGATATTAGCTTTAATTGCAAGACATTCAACTTTATTTTTGTAATGTGCAATTATTCAAATGACTATTTCTGTGATCACAAGGAATAATGACTAAGCTCAAAGTATCGTAAAAAAACGATATTTTTATTGCACTAAATCCGACCTTCTTCCCGAAATATATGAACGGTTAAAAACGAAATATGTATGTGCAGACATAAGTGATACTCTATTATGTGTAAAAAGTTTTTACTGCATCCTTCCAAAGATTGGCAATAAAGAAAATGGCGTATCGCTTTTTTACGGTAGCTTGAGTTTAGTCATTCTTCCTTGTGACCGCGGATCTTATACTATTGATCTGACATTGATCATTCTTCGAAACAACAACAATAAAAAAAAAGCACGGGCTTGTTTTTTTAGTTGGGTAATTCACAATCTCGTGTATTTGGGAAATTTGTGCTTTTGTAAAAAATTTTAAAAATTTCCTATCAATTGTGAACGGTCTTTTTGATATAATTTGCAATAGTTGTTGCAGAACATGAAATTCACAGCTTAATGATGAAAAGTAAAATTATTTTCCTTTGGAAATTTTGCTAATTCAATTTCATGTCGAAAAAAATCTTTATTCGCTTACCATATCAGTTTTTTTCGCCTTTACTTTTTTTATAATCAGCAGTCAGTTTGCAATTTAGTATTGCAACGTATAGTAAATATTAGCTATGGATTTTAGTGTTGTATACATGCAATAGCGTAGTAAATGCATTCCTTTTTATTTTTTTAGTGTAGAGTAAATATATATTTTACCAATTTGCAAATGATATGATGCAAGACCATTTGCACTGGATTGTGAATAGCCCTAGTATGTTTTCAGCATTACGATGCATTGTATTGCATTATACTGTTATATCTTTGTTCTTATACAGCTTTTCTGCTATGAGTTGGCGTTTGAGACCTTCGCTGGCTTTACTATGCTATACATTTTTTCAATATTTTTTCTTGTAAGGAATTTATTGAGATCCATCCTACCTTGTGGAGTACAAAAAATTAAAAAATTAACTATTTTAAATGATCCAGCAGAAAGAGACATAGGGCTTCTAAATATGGTAAATAATACGTGGACAATGGATCCAGGAAAGCAAAATTGTGCTATTCAAGTAATTGAACATAACAATAAAAATCATCCGGACAACAGAAAATGTACAATACTTCGCAACTTGAACTTATGTCGTATAATTTTTTTCCTTATGGTTATTTACATACATACTTATGTAGCTACGTTTAATAAAAACAAAATTTTTCGGAAAAAATTCACTGCGCAGTTGTGTTGCTTTTTGGTAAAAATTCTGTATCATATATCTTCGAATTATACATCAAAATTTTTGCTGTAAAATTCCTCAAAATTCGAAATTTACATAATCAAGAACTTCTTCCTCGTGCTCTTGCAACGCGGGGAAATGTGAGTTGAAGTTATCAAATTTTCGAAAAAATGTTAACCAGAATTGCCTTTGCAGAGTAACAATGTGATTGTTGAGAGGGCCCCTCATGCTTTGACTGCTGTTTATGAATACCATCTACCATTGAGCATATGGTACAAGTTAGACAGGGATAGTATAGTTAAGTCTAACTCAATAGATAATGTTTATGAATTCAGTTTTAAGAAAGCTGAATTTTTGAAGTTGAATCATTTACTTCAAAGTAAACTTCATGTAATTTTAAAATATGTTAATAATAACACTCTTGATGATTCAATTAATTTTTTTTATATGGAAATCTTTGCTATGATTTCTCGGTCCGTGCCGTATAGCCTCAAATTTATGAAAAATTGTGCTTACCCCTGGTACACAAAGGAGTTAAAGATTCTTCGCAACAGCAGGAATAGGACATGGAAAAAATATGTCTGTAGCTTAGAATTGAATGACCTAGAAATCTACAAGCGTTTGTTTCTGGATTTTGAAAATTGTTCGGCTACCTTATATCAAAATTATTTAGACAGTATTATGCTGAGAATATTGTCTGATCCAAAGAAATTCTGGGGTATCATAAACACCAAAAAAAAATCTCATGGATTCCTTTCATCATTTAAAACTTCTGACGGATTTACTGACGATCCCGTCGTAATTTGTGGTATATTTGCCAATCTCTTTAAAGAGTCATTTTGTTCAGACTCTTTTAATCCTGATGAAGAGTACTTTGAATATATGAACTCTACACCCAGAGTTTCGTTGGATTCTATATCCTTTACTTCAGAGGATATTTTAAAGTATATTGGATTGATCAATGAGGATTTTAATGCTGGACCTGACGGAATTCCTGCCGCAGTGTTAACACGATGCGGTTCCGTTTTAAGTCAACCACTGTCCATGTTATTCAATAAATCAATTAGCGAAAGTATTTTTCCACTTTTTTGGAAAAAATCTTTTTTAAGTCCTATTTATGAAAGAGGTTGTAAGAACGAATTCCAAGAATTCCAAAACTTTTTGAGCGGCTCGTGTATGATCGTGTGAAAATTCACTGTGGGAAGGTCATGACTAGGGACCGGAATCTCATGCACTAAAAACATCCAATATATGCGCATATATATGCACCTAAAATTAAGAAAATATGCACTTAAAATATGCATTAAAAAACAAAAAAATTTTCAATATTTATGACAAACAATTACATAAGTATGCATTTACTTACCAAAAAACACATAAAGCTCAAAAAAATATTTGTAAATATTAGCTTAGTTTGTTTTCATTCCTCGTTTCAAGCTCAAGTTTAAACTTAATACGGAAAACAAAATCAACACGAACTATAAAATCAAAATATGAATCTACACTCATTCAAGTTCAAATTGAATTGTGCAATGTCTTTTGGTATGTTTTTCTGAGTTAAACTAGCAATGAAAAATAACAGTTATTGATTTAACCAAAAATAGTTAATATATTTAAAAATAGAAGAAAGTTTAACAAAATCATAAATATGTATCTTGCGATATGGAATCAAAACTCTTCTATTCCACATTAGCCAATCATATCTGAAAATTTTTTTATCGATCCAAATAAAGCAGACACAAAATGTTTTAATCAATTTTTTTTTTTCAAAGCTGCATTATGGTGACCGCTCCTGAGAATAATCTCTCATACTTATCTCGTTCTCGCTTAAAAGTGAAAGAGTAGATTTTTTATTCTATAGGCCTCATATATTTAATTTACTTTTCTACACATATTACCTTGTTAGCAGAGACAACAAAATGTTTTTTCAAATAGCGATTTTAGTGAAAAGTACCCAAAATGTTGATCGAATTCTGAACACTGTTGCACTAAAAAATTTATTGAATCTAAAAATCTCCCTATTTACAACTTTGGTGTCCCAGATACCTTTCATTTGTACCCATTTTTTAGGTAGTTATTTTAGATTGATAAAAACTACGGCGAAAAAACCGCTGATTTTTGGCGAAAAAGTAATTTTTTTTTTTATCAAAACCGCTGGATGACGGTTCCACTGATTTCGATATCCTTTTGGATTTAAGATCTACTTGAATCCAGCTCCCAGAACATGAGTGTCGAAAAAAATTTTTTTTATCCACCTTACTGTTCATGTTGTGTAGAAAAATATTGGACGTGAAGAAAATTAAATAAAAAAATAAAAACATTTTATAAAATATTCAAAGAAAACGTGAATTTTAAAGAAAATATGCAAAAAACATGCATTTATAGCAAAATATGCACTTAAAAAGAAATATGCAAAATATGCACTAACGATTGAATGCCATTTTAAAGGAAATTTTCTGAATCGCAAAGATATTCTATTCATTTTCTTAACATGGTGACCACTGCAAACATGCATTTGCATCAGATTCCAGTCCCTAGTCATGACACTCGTCAGCATGGGTTTGTTGCTGGCAGATCCTGTGTCTAATTTCCTCGATTTTACGTTTTGCTTAAATTCATTTTATTCAGGTAACCAGGTTGACTGTATTTACACTGATTTTAGTAAAGCGTTTGATAAGCTGCCACACAACTTAATTATATTTAAACTAAAGTTAATGGGTTTTCCACAATTTTTTGTAAGCTGGATTCAATCGTATCTGACAGAGCGATCTTATCAAATACGATTTCGAGGCGTATTGTCAGCTGAATTTATTGCTGAATCAGGTGTTCCTCAAGGTAGCCACCTTGGTCCACTTCTGCTTATTTTAGCCATTAATGATGTAACCCACATCATCAAACACTCTCATCTACTTATCTATGCAGATGATTTGAAAATATACAGAACAATAGATGCTAAAGACAATTCAAATCTGCTCCAGTCTAATTTGAAATCCTTTGAAATTTGGTGTTCTAAAAAGAATATGTTTCTAAATCCAGATAAATGCCAAACTATGACCTTTTCGCGAAAAAGGAATAATTTAATTTTTATTATAAGAGAAAGGATACTGCTTTAAGTATATGCTTGGTATATGCATGGATTCTCAGCTATCGTTTAACGTTCATATTGATTACATTTGTAAAAAAGCATCTTCTATGCTCGGGCTTATAAAACGCTGGGCCAAAGAATTTAACAGTATGATCACAACTACAACGCTGTATTATGCAATTGTGCGACCTCACTTAGAGTATGCAAGTCAAGTTTGGTCCCCAAGTTACAATGCACATGTTGAACGTATAGAGAGAATCCACAAACGTTTTGTTCGGTTTGCTCTAAGGGGCTTAAGTGCAACTGACACTTTAAACCTTCCTCCTTATGAGGATCGTTTAAAGCTACTAATAATGCAATCTTTGAATGAGAGAAGGAAGTCCGCAGATATCGTATATTTACACCAACTCATAACTGGTGTATTCGATTCACCAGAATTCCTAACTCTTATAAATTTTAACACTAACCGTAGAAGCAGTAGAAATGCTAACAATTTTATTTACTTACCTTGTAGTAGAACAGATTATATGGCTACTGCTCCTTTACATCGCTCCTTTAGTACCTTTGTTAACAACTGCAGCTTTTTTGATGTTAACTTATCGAAAGGTCAACTCAAAAGTAGATTGAAAACTAATGTATGATTAGATCTTTGTAAACGCATGGTTAGTTGTTATGTCTTGTGTTGTCCCTGAGCCCAACCCATATTATGGTGGATAAATTTTTCTCACTTTAGATTGTTTTGGACCGCTCTTATCGATATCATTGAGATATTTTAATGTTATTTGGGCTGGTTCTTAAGATGATCTAATGCGGAGAAAGTGCGAAAAGCTGTAGTAGCTGAACTCTATTGTTATTGCATGTAAGTTAGAAAATTCTATTAACTTTTAAGTAATTATAAATTGATAAAAATTGTTCCATTAGTTTCATAGTTATATGTAAAATATTGAAGAAGAAATTTCCTGTTTTTTCGAAAAAATGAATTTTTAGCCAAAAAGCTTTTCAGCCAATTGCGCGACTATATACCTTTAGTTAATATTAAAGTGTTACAAACCAAAATTCATGTTTTTTAGAGTAGAATCAGTAATTAACGTATCCCGAAAACTTTTCGAAAAATTTTGAAAAAGTGGGACGGTCTAATGAATACCTTTTTATTAATACCAATTAGATAAAAATTAAGACCAATAAATCTTAAAAAATCACCTTAAGTCAATAATTAGTCTAAATCTAACTCACAAAAGTATTTGGAAAATGGGGGTGAATGAGTGCAAATGGAGTTGGCAACATCCAGTTTAGAACTGATAAAATGAACCATTAGCAGTATATTCAGATTTTAAAAGACAATTTGAAAGCTAGCGCCGAACAACTTGGGCTTTCGGATCGTTATATATTTCAACAAGATAACGACCCTAAACATACAGCTCAAAATACGCGACTTTGGATATTTTACAATACGCCGAGTAGTTTGGGAACATCTCCTCAGTCGCCGAATCTCAACCCGATCGAGCATTTATGGGCGGACTTGGAGCGATCTATTCGAAAGCATCCTATCACGTCAAAGGAACAATTAAAACGAGTCATAACAGGAGAATGGGCGAAAATTACATCTGAAAGAACTCGGAAGCTGGCTTGGTCGATGCGAAATCGCATTAAGGAAGTCATTAAGCTCAAGGTTAAGGTTAAGGTTAAGGTTACGGCACACTTTATTAAAATATTTTATTTATTTTTCCATTATTTTATGCTAAATTCCGAATACTTTTGTGAGCTGATTTTTTTGATATTTATTTTTTTTTTTAATGTGAATATTCCAATAATGTTTATCTCTTAAGCTTCATTTTTTGTGCTAAAATAAAAATGTACACATAAAATAAAAAATTTAGTTGATTTTTTTTTTGGATTGGTCTTTCTTTGTATACTAAAATTTAAATTAGTATGAATTAAAAATATAACAATTCCGAATACTTTTTGGCACTGTATATAAAAAATTTGAGGATGGTCTCAAAAAACCAAGTATGCAGTTATCTAATGTTCTACCAGGATGTTTTAAAACCTCCACTTTGTCATATGCCAGGTTTTTAGATTTTTTTTTTCCATTTTGCTACACCGTTTAATTTCTTTAAAACTTTAAAAATTTTATTAATTTTAATTTAATGTCCCTATAATCTGTCCCTAATGATAGATCCATATATATCTTAAGATCACTACAGTACCTACCATAAATTGACAACAAAATATTTCCCGCATCACAGCAACTCAATGAAAAGACTTTATTTTGCCTACAAATTATTCCACTCCAATATCACCTTCTCTACTGAAATTGTAGAAAAATAAAAATCTACGTTATACTATACATATAGGAATATATAAAAATTTTTTATTTTATTTTTTCTTTCTTATTCATTTCGTTTTTATGGTTGCCGTAGAAATGGACCCGCCTTCTAGCAAAACGTTAACCTATCGCGTCGACTCAAATGTGTTCGTTGTTCGTTCGTTTTTTATTATTTTGCATGAGTGCCTGTTTTTGCCATTCCTGCCATCGTTCTTGGAAATGGATTTTATTTGCAGCAAACTTAGACGTCCAAAACACCAACAGGCTGGCTGGCTGGTGTCGTGGGCTGTTGGGGCTGTCGTGCAACATGGTAGGGAGTCAAGCGCATAGCAACGTCCGTAGTAGTAAGTAAGCAGCAGCAGGACCATCATCTACCCAACCCTACAGTCACAAATGCAGCTTTTGGGTAAGAGTCCTTGCTGCACACTAACACACACACACACACACACTCAGAAATACCAACCGACAGTAGCCTCTCGTTGTCGTCCTCCTCCTTTTGTGCAATAATGATGCGAATGAGCACAAAATGCAATAAACTTTGTGCTATGTCCTGTCCTGTGCACTGGCTTGAATTTATTTACGAGCATTTTAGCTGCTGGCTTATAAATGTTTGAATGTGTGTGTGTTTGAGAGTTGGTGTGTTTGTATACCGAGCAGGATGAGTTCAAGAATTGGTATTCGTCGACGTTGCACTAGGCAGCAGTCAACCATGCAATTCGTTGCTACAGAAATAAAAATGGAAAAAACACTGAATGTGGATGTTGCTGTAGGGACTTGTTATAAGAGGAAATACTTGAGTGTGGAAATGCATATTAAAAAAAAAATTGCAGCTGCATAGAAACATTTTATATACGCTTATATGAGGTACACAATATGTTGAATGCTTGCGGAATTTTTAATTTTTCCATTTTTGTTTTTACAAATATGCCAGCATTACAAATTCAACAAGAACTACACAAAAGAAGCATACCATACATATTGACTTAAATGATAAAAAGCATTTTCAAAATCAAATTCAATATATTTAGATCTCTATAAATATATTTGGAAATTAATAAGATAGCTTGTTCGAATTTTTGTTTTCTTACACTAGGAATCGAAAAAAGTATTATCCAATCCAGCCGTTGAAAGGACTTTGATGGAGCTTCTTATAATTCATTTTGTTTTGCATATTATAAAATGCTTGAGCAAAAATTCTCGAGAACTAGGCAAGTTTTAAGCCAACTCTTAAAAGCTAATGTTCATGTTTTCAAGAAAGTTTACAGGTCATTTTTACTCTCTAAGTTTTGCTATTGTCTACAGAGAGATGACGGGCCATCAGACGTTTTAATTTCAATTGTTTTTATTTTAAATGTTTGATAGAACGTAAATCCTGAAACTTCCATGGTTTTTTGACATATATTTCATGCACATGAAATTTTTGACCGAAGCTGACATTATTAATCGGGTTATGAATTGCGAATTGTGTAAAACAAAAAATCTTGGCAAATTTTCCAAAACACTACAGAATTTCAAAAAATATACCAGCAGAGTAATTTGTATGGGAAAAAATTTGATCACTTAAAGGCAAATTTTTTTTGGATTCTATGATAACTTTCAAGACGTCTCTTTTTGATTTGAAATCGTACATATGTGCCATTTTAAAACTTCTGAGGTACATCCTGGTGCAATTTGGATAAATGTAAACTTTTTTTCACAAAAAAGATTATTCTTGTTATTGATACAGTTTCTTATATTTATTTTTCCCAGAAACACCCACCAGGGGGTGCTACAGAGTGATTTATGTCATTTTTGGACTAATTTGTGAGCAAAACGATGGTATTAATTTTTTCATTTGATCAACACTCGTCCTTCCATTTCAAACAATCTTATAGTAATTTATTAAATTTTAGATTTGAAAAAATCCTCAATTTTCTTAATATAACAAAAAAACAGAATAAAAAAGTGGTAACATTTGCTAAGTACTTTTGTGCACCTACTTTGTCTTAATCTACCTACTTTTTCAAAATTAACCAAAAACCAATTAACGTATTCTGGTAGAGCAGAATAAAATTACACGTACATAGATGTTAAAAAGCTTAAGTCTAATGGTTTTTTCATTTCTTCAAAAAATGCTTCCTTTTGACTTAGAATTGCGTCTTACAGGTTTGTATGGGGGTCTTTTTCACAAATTTGTTCAAGCATATTTAATGATATTAGTTGACACTTTGGGCAATACCTACAGCCTTTAATATTCATTAAAGAAAAAAATGAGAGAAACAATATATGCCAAAATATCAGTTTAAGTACGAATGAAACATATATCTAATTTTGGGTTTTGTCAGTTCTTTAATAAAGTCACAAAATAGCAAAATCTAAGAAGAAAAAATTCATATATTCGTATGAGAAAAGTTATATACAAGCTGCTTCAGTAGCTGCTTATGCTGTTGTTATGGTTGTTGTTGTTGTTGTTGTGGTTGTTGGTTTAGTTCGCAATCGTGTCTTGTTTTGTTTTTTGCTGCTTTTGTTGTTGTTGTTGTTGTTATTATTAATATGTATGTAAAATGTACGTATGTAAATACACATCAGTTGCTTTCATTTTTGTCGTTTGTTATTGGTTTTGTTTATTTTCAGCTAGATAAATACAATAGAGAATACAAATGCAAGTAACTACAGAGCCAGTATGTAGCTACAACAAAAATGCAGTACTACTACTCAGATTTGCGCATTTGTTGTGCTTTGAAAACTCTATTTTCTTTTGAAATATCATACAAAAAAATTCGAATTATTTATATTATGCATTATATTTTTTCCATATTATATATATTTTTTGCTAATTAAAATTTAAATTTGAAGTTACTTTTAAAATATACATAAATATATTATTTTTACAACAAGAAAAATAAATTTATTAAACATAACTTTGAAATACATTAAACTTTAAACAATATAAAAATAAACAAGAACAATTTCATTATGTCAAGAAAAACATAAAAAAAGAAAAATTATTATACAAAACAAATTTGTTTTAAATTAATTTTTATTTAGGAGATGAAATGCTTTAAAAAATAAAAGTAAAAAAGCAAGAATTTTTCTCTATCAAAGTATCAAAGAAATTTTACGTCTATGCTTACGATACTATCGAAACTGTGTTTTTTTTTTAGTCTTTTTGGAAATTCTGTCCTCTTGAGAAGAAAAAAATAGTAACTTTTCAAATTGAATCGTGCTATTTCCCCAAAAAGTTGATCTCAAAAATAGAAAAAATTCAGAATTCTCAAAGAAGGCAGAAAGAGGACAGAAAAAACTCAACTTTTTTTCGAGAAACGATTTTTATTTATGAATGTTGTTTTGTAAAAAGTTCGAATGGTCCTTCAAAGAACCAGCGGGCTCTCATTAGCGATCGTTTTTTTGTCTGTTTCTTGTATTATTTGTTATTTTATAATATAATGCCGTGAAAATAGAGAAATTCGACCACTGCCGAGGAATTTTAATATTTTGTCCACGATTTCGAGTGGTCTTCGGTTGAATTGGCAACATTTCGGACGACATTCACGGACGATCCAAATTTCATCGTATTTGTAAATGTATTTATGTGAACATAAAAATGATTTCTTCCCTGCAAACATTTTCAATCGCCTCAGAGCCGCCAGTGAATGGTTTTGAAGATGAGACAATCGCTAGCGAGCTCATTGGGGAGTCATCGGGGTGTCGCCGAATGTAAGCAGCCGAGGCCATAGAAGCGATTTGCCGGGAAGATTTGCGAACGAGTTGCCTAAAGGGTTAGTAAACAATTCGCTGGAAAGAGTCGCTAACGAATCGCCGAGAGGGGTCTTAAGCGATTCACCGAGAAGAATCACAAACGAATTGCCTAAAAAGTTCCTAAGCGATTCGCTGGGAAGAGTCTCAAACGAATCGCCAAAAGTTTAGCGATTCGAGGGAATAGTCGCATATGAATTGGCAAAGTGTCTTAAGCGATTCGCCGACAAGAGGGACAAACGAATCGCTTTTAGGGTTCCTCAGCTATTTATTGCTAAGCGTCTGTGTTGAACGTTACAAGTAGTTTTCTAGGGGACATTCTTTGTCAAATCGGTTAACAAAAAATTCGACCACCGAAAATCGTGCTTATATAAATATTTTGGCTCCCCGAAATAACTCCTAACAAAAAAATTAAATAACTCCTAAAATTTCCCATACAAAGTTAAGAGTTATTTCACATGAAAGAACTCCTACGTGTTAGCTGTTCTTTCACCAATGTTAGGAATTATTTCATCTTAGACTGTTAGGTGTCTGTTCATTACGTTATAACTCCTTAAAAGTTTTTTTAAAATTTTATTTATACTATTTTCAATTTATTCTCTCTTCTCAGCTGCCTACTATATCTCATAAATCTATAATTCTTTACATTTTTATTTTTTCATTTACTACTCAATCACCACTGTATTAATAAAAAACTTTTTACTCTTTTTAAATAAATTTTTGGTTTACATTTTAAGTTACCTTTACCTAAAATTAATTAAGTTAAACAAAATTAAATTCAATCCAAATATTCTCAATTAAGCATAGTTGTTATTTAAATTTATATTATTTTGTACTATAGGAGAACATAGTTCTAAGTGTACTAATGTATAGCTTTAATAAAAAAAAACCCCATATTTGGGCCCTATTTAATTTTCCTTCGCGAGCCTTCCCTGCTCGCTTTATGGTCGCGGCCAGAAGAACCACAATTGGTTTTTTTTAATGTTCTGAAAATTAGGACTTAATTCATCTTTCCGTTCAGGTTTTATTTTATCTTTTCTTTAGGTCCTATTTCACCAAGAGTTAGGAGTTATTTCATATTTCAGTGTTTAGACTTATTTCATTTACAGTAAGAAGTTCTTTCATTAGGATTTATTTCGTTAGGAGTTACTTCGTTAGGAGTTATTTCGCGGAGCCAAATGTTTTCAGTTTCCATATTATTACGATACGATTATTTTTTGGAGAGAATTATATATTTTTCTTGAATCGCGCACTTATCGCTTGGGCGATCGAAAAGCGATCCATCTTCCAACGAATCCTTGGGGTTGCTTCGCCAAATCAACTTCTCTTCCAATCGTCTTCCAAATGTTTGCATCGTTAGCTGGAAATGTTATACGTGTGAAACCAAGTGCTTAAGCGAATGTTCAAAATGAAATTGATGCAATTGTTGTTACTAGAGACAGTATGCAATGACAAGGTGGGTCACCAACAAATGTTTGCCTAGTCAACTCCTCATTCGAAAGTTTATGTTTGAGGATTGTTTTTTTTTTAGAAATACCAAAAAACCGCCAAAAATTGCCTTTTTTGTGAAACTTCACCAATTTTAACCAGGTTTTTACTTCTGAATTCAGTTTGGACTAGATATTTCAATTTTTTGTCCAATTTCCTCAGCACCTTAAAACTTTAAAATTTTTTTAACATTAAAATTAAATTTAAAGTTCCCCAGTAGCGGATGGAATATATTCCGAATATATGAAGCATCAATTACCTTGTAATGACCACTACTTCCGAATATATGACCTTACTATGCATAAAAGGCCTTACATTTAACATTGAATGTGACAGGAGGTAAGTGATCGCCTCCCTTCAGCATTACCTATAAGTTATGGAGTAACATACTACTTGTATTAAGTTATTCGGATATTTGCAAAATCACTGCATTACTTTTCCTTGTATGCTACATTACAGGTAATGAGGTATGAGTTAATAACTTCTGCTATATGCAGACGCATTACTTTTTGAAAAAAGTAATGCTTCCTTACCTGGTAATTTATTCTGTATTAGTTCTATGGTAGCCACTGGCAAATCCGCTGCTGGGTCATAAACAATCAATATACTTTTGTGAAGAAAGGTTTTGATTTCATTCGTAGGGAAATAACTTTGCGGTGGAAATAGAAATGACCTACGAGTATAACATCATAAGTGAGTGGCCTATGTTGATCTACCAAAGCTGTTTAGGCCTTAATTACATTCGCAAACGTTGGCGTAATGTGAAGATTATCTTTATACCATAGGCAGGCAAAAGCTCACACGTAAGCCCAAAAGAGCTTTCTTTTAAAAATTTTTGAGATTTCCACATTCACATGAGATTCAAAATAGAAAATAAGTCATTATCAGTAGCACACCAAAGGAAAATACGTGAAAACAGCTCTCCACTCCATAGTTTTCATCATTGAAAAATTTCTTCATTAGAAGGAATATACAATGATAGCTTTTGTAGTGAAAATACAATGCACAAATGATTCACGTTTACTAATCTTATCACTTGACACCTGATTGTCTATCAGTTAAAAGTTTGTTACTAAATAAATATTTGTTTGTCTGTTTGTACATAAGCGATTCAAAAACTTTCGATAAATATGGCAAAATTGCTATTGGGCGGTAATCGTTTCCAGTTTTAGGAATGGGAAATATTTTGGCTTGTTTCCAAATAGCGGGGAATTCTGATTTAGTTATTATTGTGTTAAAAATGTGTTTAATAAATGGTAGCAGTACGGGTAGAAGTGCTTTGAAAAACTTTGGATGAATTCCATCGAAACCGACAGCAATAGATTTGATTTCTAAGCAACTTCGCACTATCTCGGCATCTTCAACACGTTGGAAGCTAAAAGATGAGTTTGAGCTATTTGATCTTTGAAGGTAACGGTTGAAGTTACCATTTGGCATCGGCATGGGAATATCAATAAATTTATTATTTAGATCCTCAACATTTACGATGGTATCAATTGGCGGAGAAGTTCCACCAACTCCGATTTGCCGAATTATGCTCCACTTCTTTTTGCAACTTGGCAACCTTCACCGCCTTGACGACATCTTTTCTATATGTTCAGAAAATAGTATATCGTTCTGCTGTTTTAAAACGCTTCCATTTGCTGTATGCTACATCACGTTTCTTGATAAGACTTTTAATCGAATTTGAAAACCAGGGCCTATCATTATGTTTGAGTACTTTAGTCTTAAGTGGGACGTATTTTTCAAACAAAGTGTTGACATTAAGTTGTAAGAAATTCAACTGATCATTAGCTGATAGCATGGAAAAAATTTCTGTCCAGTCGATAAGATTTAGCTCTACCTGGAGTGAATTATAATCAACATTTTTAAAATCGCGATAAGTTATTTTTTGTTCAGGTACAACCAGCTGGAAACCATAGCAGAGGAAAATTAGGTCGTGTTTGGAAAAAACGGGAGCAGAAAGTCGGTCATAGAGTCACTATCGCCGACAAAAAAGAGGTCTAGCAAAGTATTACGACTTTCGGAGAAATGCGTAGGTATAGTGCAGTTAGGCGACGTAAGACCAAGAGAACACATGTCTTCAGCTAAACGAGTTTCTACCAGCAGATCACTATTGAAATCACCACATATAATAATATCATCAAAAGAGTTTGCCACCGACTCTATTTTTAGTAACAAGTTTTCTGAATTTGTATTGCGATTTGACCTATAGACTACGCCAACAAGCAGTTTCCTCAATTCATAAATAACTTCAACAAATTCGTCAGTTTCACTACGCGCAGATCTTTGTTTTCATCGAGGTCTTTAAACAAAGCTACTTCTTTTTCGAAAGGTAATGTTTTTGATTAAAGGATTCTATTCTTTAAGGAAAATGTTTAAAAATTTGCATTTTTACATTTTTTAGTAAAAAAAATAGAAAAAAATTATCTTAAAATTACACAAAAATGATCTAAAAAACCAAAAAATGCTCTAAAAATTAAAAATGACAATAAAATATCTTAAAAATCGCTAAAAATTACCAAAAAATGCCCTAAATCTTGTAGAATAATAAACTTTAATATCATGAATTATCTGGAGCTCAACCAACTGCTTAGTGATCGTCAATATGGTTTCCGTAGGGCTCGCTCTACTGGTGATCTTATGGCGTTCTTAACTGAAGAATGGAACCAATGCGTTCACTTTTTCGGCGAGAGCAGGGTTGTTGCTCTTGATATTTCAAAAGCATTTGACCGAGTGTGGCATAAAGCGCTCGTGTCAAAACTTGGTGCATATGGTTTTGGTGATGGTTTTGCTCGATGGATCACGTGTTTCCTCAAAGAAAGAACGATTCGGGTCGTAGTTGACGGTATTTCGTCCGAGAAGCACGCCATCAACGCAGGAGTACCACAGGGTTCAGTCCTATCGCCAACCTTGTTTCTGGTTTTTATCAACGACCTTCTGTCGTTGACGCATAACCCAATTCATTCGTTTGCGGACGACAGCAGCATTTGTCATTCATATTCATTCAAAAAACGCCCAAGCTCTATGGAGATTGAGAGAAAAAGGCAAACTATGAATGACACACTCCTAAATGATCTACAAAAAATCTCCGAGTGGGGTCTTGCAAATAGAGTAGAGTTCAATGCAAGCAAGACCCAGTGCTGCCTGTTAACCCACAAGCGGATGGATTGCCCATTAGCTCCCCTCTATATGAATGGTGTGGATCTTGTGGAATCAGCCGCTCTTGACGTTCTGGGCATATCGATCCAATGTGATCTTCGTTGGAATGATCATATTTTCGATGTGTCGAAAGAAGCGGCCAAGTGCCTAGGTTTTTTAAAACGGTGCAAAAAATATTTCACTTCAGCTGATCTTCGCATGATCTACACCTCATATATTAGGCCGAAAATGGAGTACAATTCGCACATTTGGGCAGGGGCTTCAAGATCTTATTTGGAGCTTCTGGATCGAATTCAACGTCGTGCGATATATTTGATAGGGGATGAAAGTATTTCATCCACTCTCAACTCTCTTGGGCATCGACGCAATGTTGGTTGCCTAAGCCTTCTGTACAGGTACTACCATGGGAAGTGTTTAAGGGAGATACATGGCCTGACTCCACCAGCTCGTGTGTTTCCCAGGTCCACTCGGGCAGCTGTTCAAGCCCACCCCTTTACCATTGCCTTGATGTCCAACAGAACCTCGCATTACCGAGAGAATTCGTTTTTTAGTCGCACGGTAAGGTTGTGGAATAGTCTCCCTGCGAGCGTATTTCCCGGCAGTTTTGAGCTGTGCAAATTTAAAACAAATCTTCACCGATACTACTCCATCTATCCACCCTCCAACTAACTATTACCTATCTTTCGAATCAACACAATGCTTATGCATTTATAGGGGGCATCCCCTGAGCGTTGGTTCAGTCTAAAAAAAAAAAAAAAAAAAGAATTGACCTAAAAACAAAAACCGATAAAAAACGATGAAAAATGACGAAAAACTGACCTAAACACTTTTCATATTTAGAATTTAGGAAACATAAATGGACGATCTAAATAACCAGGAGATGTTTTAGAAGCAGCAGAAAAAAGATGACATGCCATCGGATGACATGCCATCATCTAGTATTTAGCCCTGATTATAAGTAATAGCATATTTTGGAGCGGCTTCCAAGCTAAGATCTATAAAAAGCAGAACTCCTCAAGCAGAGGTTCTCTCCCTCTCTGGACTCTGGACTCTAGCAGTAAATGAACTGAACATTGCAATTTTTACCTCTAGAAAATACATATCTACTCTTCAAGATACTATGCAAAACTGTATAAATACTCTAGTCAACTGGACTATCAGCTGTGGGCTTAACGTAAGCCCAAATAAAACTGAGCAAGTGATTTTCACCAGAAAACACATTTCACCTCTAATAAGTCCTCCTAGACTGGGAACAACAAGACTTAACTTGTCGGATAAAACAAAATATCTGGGCTTCTATCCATTGATAGGAAACTTAACTTGGAAGCCCAATCCGCTCCAGAGTGCCAAAAAGCGAGTATTGCCCTATAATCATGCAAAAAGGCGGTGGTTAGCAAGTGGGGCGTACGACCAAGTGTTACTAGTTACTAATCGCGCCCTCTATCGAAAGTTTTTTAAACTTCTGATGGCTTTTTTTCTTATTCCGGGTTGGTAAATCTTCAGACTAAATTTCATCAAAATCAATCTAGTTCACGTCAATTGGAATGAATTGAAAAACAACAGGGTTTTGACACCAGAAATATTGAGAAAGACATTTCAGCTTTTTTTTCTGTTTTCGTAACAGACAATAAATTAATGTTCTAACATGGTGAAGCCAACAATTCAATTCAACTCAAAAAGATCCATCGCATCCCAAATATATAGTCAGATGAAATTAAACCTTTCTTGGTCATTATATAATTTATGTCAGTCATAAAGCACCCAAATGTCAGGATGTATTGGGGTGATTTTGGCAATACGGCTATGATGGAAACCATGACAACAATCGACACTACAAAATACGCCAGTTTTGCATCTCAATGGCAACAATAATATGCTACACATATAAACTCAACAACCACTACTTAACGAGTATCTCGCCAACAACAACTTACTTCAACAAACTGTGATCTTTTATACATATAAAATTCGGCCGCTCATTGAAGTTAAGCCCACTGTTAGCCACAAGCCAGCCAAATAGTTAAGCCCACTGTTAGTCACAAGCCAGCCAAATATTGTTGACAGGTAGACTAAGTTGGCCAAAATTTATATTCATTTCGTTCTTGCAAAGTCGCGTTTGCTTATTAATCAATATGTAATTTCAATAACAATAAGCAAACTTACTCAGCAATATTTTTATTCCAACATTTAAATAATAATTGAGCAATATTTTAATTGGAGCTTATTAAGAAATATGTCAAAATAACAATTAGCAAATATTATTAAGCTAAGTAATCAAATTGGAACCTATTAAGAAATATGTCATAATAACAATAAGCGAATATTATTAAGCTAAGTAATCAAATGTAAACTATAAATAACAGAAAATAAAATTATGTCTTCAGTTGAAGTCAAACAGAGTAATTAAATGTTTATTTTTTTTGGTCTCTGCATAACAGTGACTATAACTTTGATGGCCTCAACCATTTTTTAAATCTATTCTGGATCTAACACTACAAGCTCACTCATATTTTAAAAATTATACTTAGAAAAAGAACTTATACTTAAATGGTTGTTGTTAAAAAATTAAAAAAGCCTCATTTGTTTAAGGATGAAATTCACTACAAAATAAATCAAGCTTAAAAATATTAAAACTGAATTAAACATAATAATCTAAAAAATTATATAATTATATTATATGATTTTTATTATCATATAACATCTATTAAAGATCTAATCTTACTGAAAAAAATTGAGACTTGTGTCTTGATAAATCTTTTAAACCCTATGAAATTAGCCCATTAATGCTCACGACCAGAACCCTTTAAGTTTAGCTTTTGAAATTTTTAGCATGAATGTTTTTTTAACATTAAACGGCAAACTCTGAAGTTTAAAAAAAATTCAAAGGATTTGGGTGTGGCGAAGCGTATATTTGCATAAGGGGTCTGAAAGAAGAGAAATAAAAAAAAACCTAAAACAATTAGAAAAATTATAAGTTTTAAAATGTTCATCTGAGTTGCATTTTCCACTTTTTTTTAATACTGCACGAACTGGCTCGAAAAAGTAAAGAAAAAGCTTTGAATGTAAATTTTATAACATACTTTTTCGAAAAAGCTTTCTCACACTGTTGGAAGAAAAAGCTTTACAGTGGCTGCGAATTTTTGAGGAATTTTTTAAAAATGCTTTCTTCGCGTATGATATATCATCATACGTTGTCATTTTTTGGTTAGCATGTAAATCACGACGATTATATATAAATTTTCAAAAGAGACCTAAATTCTTAGGTCTTATTTCTTGAAAAAACGTTTACAATCTTAGTCGAACGCAAACTCAAGCCCTTTTCTTTTAATTTCGCACTAATTGCATAAATAGCACAACCACCTTCAACTAACACCAACACGCTAGCAATTTCACCAGGAAAAGAGCACAATAAATAATCAAAAATCTGCCAAAGGCTAAAAATTTCTAATTTCCAGAAATTTTCTACGCTACCACCAACAAGAAAATTTATCAAAAGAAAAGGTCAAGTCAACGTTGAAATTCATTTTACTATCAGGAGCCCTGCAGACAAACACTCAGCCGGATTTCACTGACAGAGCGGACGAACACACGCACATACATACATACTATACATGCACGCAAGCTAAATCCTTTTGGCTTTGGCTCAACTTCCTTACTTAAGCAAGGATTTTCTTTGGCTTTGTTTTTCGGCCCTATGTAGTGGGTCCTTCTAAGGCCACTTCCTGTGCCCAGCATCAGCTCTGCAAATGAATTAAATTTTATTTTTAATATTGCATTAATGCTGGCATGAAAACGCTTGAGTATAGAGTGAATCCTTAAACACATAAGCCCGCACACACACACACACACACATTCTTACACTTATAAAAGACAAGCAACCTCTCGAAGTCGTAGCCGCATTGCTCCGCATTGGCCTTCTTATTGCCAAGTGGCGAAAATTGGCAACACCCAAAAGAGTTAAAGTGGACTGAAATGTAAATTTTTAATAAGCATTTTTGCTAATGGCGATTTACAACAACAACATCAATAGAACGTTTCCGCTATCAGCTAACCGTTGGCACGATTCTAGTGCTCGTTCTTAACGCTTTTCCTAGCAGCGCTTTTTGTAATTTTTGTTTTTTTTTTGTCGTCTGTTTTCTCTACAAAAGTAGTGAAAAGTAATTTTCTCATTTAAAAATTCATTGAATGAAAATTCATTCTAAATTGAAAAATTGTTCAACTTGAAGAAGATGGATAAGGAAGTGCCGCGTAATGTGGAGGGCCCAGCAATAACAACAAAAATATCAACTTCAACTCCAACATGAAAAACGTTTTTGCTATAGTTGTAATAACGCAAAAAAAAAAATAAAACCCTGCAGGCTCACATAAAATTAGCACAATTTCTGCCTGGATGCTGCTTTTTAATGACAGGCATTTTCTCATCAATATTTCTTTAAAGGACCTTCAGCAGTATATGAATGATTGTTGAAATTTTTAGGTAATTAACATGCAAACTCATTCAGAGCAGTTGAAAATATATATCCTCTCCAAATGAAAATAAGTCTAGTGATTTTCATAAAGCCAAATGAATTAACACATTTATGAGATAAAAGCGTTTTGTCTTGAGCAACTAGTTGAAAATGATAAGGAATATTTGTTTTGAGCCAGGCTAAGTTTATGTTTGAGTTGGCAAAATTTTTAAGTCACAAAACATTATAAGAAGAGTTATTTTATTATTTTAAAATATTATAAATAGTTTGCATCCATAGATCTTAAAAATGGTTTTATCGGATATTAAAAGCAGAAAGGAAATTTATGAAATCCATAAAGAAAATTGGAAGAAAGTATGTGTTCCTAAGACAAAACATTAAATTTCAGGTAAAGTTTTTTCCGTTTTTAATTTATGTATAAAATGAAGTCTAACTAAAAGCAGTTAAGTATTTCATGAAATCGACTACACATTTTAAGAAAGAAAGTGTCGTAAGACACACAGTTATATTTCAGGTAGACTTTTTTCATTCTAAATTTATGACTTCAAACAAAAATAATGGTATTCGTCAAATTTCACAAAAATATCTTCGGAGATCATCTAGATGTTCAGCGTCTTACTTTTAGTTAAGTTTAGTTTAGTTTATTTTATAAAGTCTTTAGATAGAGAAATCTTTATAGACTAGGATTAAAATAATATATTATAAAATAAGTTATACAGTTACAGGTATAAGCAAAATGGTAGAAGAAATAATAATAGGCTTATGTTAAAGAAGATTATTAATTAAGTTTTTAAAAACATGTTTGGGAACATATAACTCAATTTCATGTGAAATACATAATTCATTAAAAAGAGTCAAAGCTCTGGTAATTGGCTCATTTAAGGCATAATTAGTTCTACAATATTTTATATAAAAGAGTTTTGAATTACTTAAATATCTTAGCGGAGTATTGAAAGAAATAAGCTCTAAAAGAGAATTGCAGTCAATAATGCCAGAAACTATATCATGTACGAATAACAGCGATGAAATCTTTCGTCTTGAGTCAAGAGATTTAAGTCCTAGAAGCAACAGGCGCGTACTATAAGGTGGCAACGGATCATGAAAATTTATTGATCGCAGTACAAATCTGGTAAAGTTCTTTTGTATTTTTTCAAGTCTGAAAGACGCATACTCAAGTCTAGATCTTACAAAAGCATTAAATAACATACCTAAGGTATGTGGATCGGAAAACTCACTGCTATTTCTACGTATGAATGGAAGCAAAGAGTAAGCCTTAGGAATGAGAAAATTTACATGGTCAATAAATGTAAATTTTGCATCAAAAATAACACCCAGTTCGCGATAAGTATCAGCTGATTGGATTATTGAATTATATAAAAAGTAGGAGCTGCTCCATGTATTGAGAGTGAGTTTAGAGAGAATAACATGATAACATTTAGCAAAGTTTAACGTTAGACCATTAGTTTGACTCCAAGTTAAAACTCTTGAAATATCCGCTTGTAGTTCAACATCTGTAGAGCACGAAATTTTCTGAAAAAGTTTTAGGTCATCCGCATACAATAAAAAACGATATTTTAAAATGCATTTGGAAATATCATTGATAAAAAGAATAAAAAACAAGGGTCCAAGGATACTACCCTGCGGAACGCCTGAAGAAGCTATAAATTGAGAGGATTTAACAATACTGACAAAACATATCCTTTCTTGCAAATAAGACTTAATCCAAGTCAAAAATGAGGAATGAAATCCCATTTTTTATAATTTTAAGAGCAACAGTTTATGAGAGAAAAGGATTAAATTTGACACTGTTGACCGACCAGCAATAAAGCCATGTTGTTCCGGACAAATAAAACGTTTGATCAAGAAACTTAGTTTGACTTTTATGACGCTTTCGAAAATTTCCGAGGCATTAGATAATTTAGAGATTGGCCTATAGTTAGCAACATTGCTTTTATTTCCGGACTTAAAAATGGGGGTTATAGAGGCAATTTTCCAGAACTTAACGAAATTACCTTCAGATAGGGAGTTATTAAAGATGTCACAAAGTGGGACCGCTAAAGCATGTGAACATTATAAGAATATTATTGTGGCAAAACCATCAATATCATCCTTACATGATTCTTTCATACTCTGGATGGCGTCAAATACGTCGTTAACGGAAACAGAACAAGTACCTATATCTGTAAAAGCATCAACAGATTCCACGGCATTTCCCTATTGTCAATGACAAAGTTTGACTTGAAAAAATCGGCAAACATATTTACAGTGTCTGGTAAGTTAGTTAAACACTGGTCATTAAAAAAACACTGAAGAAGGAATTTGCTATCTCCCTCTTTCGGACTGTATAAAATTCCAAAAAGATTTAGGATTGTTTTTTAATATTTGTTTCAAATTGCAAGATGTATTGCTTACATAAAAATTTATATAAGCGACGGCTCAAAAATGGCATCAATAGAGTGCTCAGCAACATCAAGTTTAAAAGATACTCTTTTAAGATTTTCCAGATAGTAAGATTTCCAGATAGAAAAAATAGTAAAAAATTGTTTATGTTGTCGTAAAATTCGTAGATTGTTTTTACATTTTATACAAAATTTTTTTTTAATTTGGATCTTTAAAACTGATTTTTAAAAGGCGTTAAAAACAAAAAAAAATATGAATTCTTCTTGAAATGAAGGAAAGAAAGTGTTCTCGAAACAAAACATTAAATTTAAGGAAGATTTTTTCATTCTTCAACCATGTCTTAATAACGTTATAGGATTTGTGAAATTTCACTATAAGTCTCATTGAAGATTAATAACATTTACTGCATCTTACTAAAAATGTAAGCGTATGGCGTTTTAATCTCTTACAAAAATACTACATTTTTTCTGCCCTTTTTGGAAATTCTGCCCTACTGAGCAAAAAATAGTGACCTCTTAAATTGAATCGTGTTTTTTCTCAAAAATGTTGACCTCAAAAGTAGAAAAAATTCAGAATTCTCAAAGATAGCAGAAAGAGGGCAGAAAAAATGTTGCATTTTTTGTTGCGAGAAACGAAAACGCAATAAGTTTAAAAACTTCCTAAAGTTATGCAACAAAAATTTTTAAATGATTCATAGTGAACCTAATTTTAAGCAACATGGCCGAAGGATTTTGCTCTCCGATGAATTTCGAGCCGCCAAATTTTAAAAAATAGCTTTTGATATGAATGCGTTTAAGATACGTATTGCTCAAAAGTGTTTCATGCTCATAAGAGGTGAAATAATGTTCGAAATCGGTGCTGGTTAGTAATAAAAAGTTGCCATTTAAAACAAAAAATTTTTAATTCCCTATCCTACGATTTCTGAACGCAAAAAACTGATTTTTCGGCTTAATGCTCCATAGCATGCATACGAATGAGGTGACGTCTTTGCAATGTTAAATTATTTTCTAGATAATTTAAATACATACATTAAATAAAAATTCTATGAATGCAAATTTTCCGACGAAATTCCTTTTTACAATGCTTATGCATCATAAAAAGCTCAAAATTAAAATCAGCTGTCGATATCTTTTTGAAACAACTAACTTTACAAATTTTTGTTTTTAAAATCGAGTTTTTTGAGTAAAATATTTTCAGAATAGTTGTAAATGTAGGAGTCTAGAATTTTAAGTAGAATGGCAGATCTGACGAGTGGCAGCATCTTCTTGACATATTAACTTCTTGTTCCTTGACGGAGATAACTGTTTGCTAAATTTGTTTTGTGGTTAAGCAAAACTTGCGCTTGATTCTCAGACACTTCAAAGTTATGCTAAATTTCAGCAAAGACTAATCAAAATTTGCTATTCCAGTTTCTTATAACTAAGCAAATTTTTGATTAAATTCAAGCAAAATTTTGCTAAGTTATTATAAACTGCAAAAGTAAATTTCAACTTAATTCAAGCAAATATTTGCTAGGTTATTTTAAATTGGAATAGCAAATTTTGATTAGTTTTTGTTGAAATCTAGCATATTTTTGAAGGGAAAGAATTAATAACATTACATTAAATTGAAAAATTAACACCATCTGGAGATTTGAACCTCGGCCGCGTGAGTGTAAGTGCATGGGCTTATCCGTTCGACCATCGCAGTTGTTAACCAATCGTCGCCTAATTTTCTTCATTAAGAATATACGTTTGCTCGTGTGTTTAGAAGAAATTTGCTTGAAGTTAGTAAAAGTTTGCTATTTGAATTAAGTATAAATTTGCTTTTGCAGTTTTTAATAACTTAGCAAAATTTTGCTTGAATTTAATCAAAATTTTGCATTTTACTAAATACATGAGGAGTAATTACAGTTTAGCAATCTTTTTCTAAAATCACACCGTGATTGAGCAAAGTTTTTCTGATTTGCTGTAAGCAAAACATTTGCTTCATTTAAGCAAAATAAAAATTTCCGTGTTCCTCTTCTTTAACATATTGCGAAAAAAAAAACCAATGTGTAAACCAAAATTGTATATTATTGAAAGCATCGTTACTATACAATTAAAAAAGTTAAATTATTATTAAAATGTAGTCAATTAATATTAAATTTAATTTTGTTTTTAATTTAATTCATGCGACAAGAACAAAATTGACATAAAGTGTGTTGGTTGTGTGACCGAAAAGGTCATCTTCGAAAAATCTATTGCCAAATTATGCGAAATGGCGTGCTGCAGTAGAATTAAAAGCGCAGCTGGAGATTTTTGACTGTATCCATCCACCGCTTCTATAGACTAAGGAAGGAAAATAGTTTTAAGATATCATTCCATCTCCGGAATTACATCTAATGCTAGGAGTTGTGAATTCAATTTTTTTCCCATATTTTAAAAGACCATGAAAAGGATTCGATAGTTTGGGTTGAAGCTCTTTACGTAAGTCGTGAAAAACTTGTAGCTTATGTTAAGGCAGAATTCAAGGAAAATTCTTGTAAAAAACGGCTGAAGAATGTGGGCATCCTACGTAACATAAAAGTTGTAGGTCTGATGAAATATGTTCAATTGTTCAGTGACTTTAAGAATGCAATATCTTCATGCTTTGGAGCTTATTTAGAAAACGATTGTAAAGACTACATATAGCTTATTTTAAAAAGAGTTATCTGATCTTAGAAATAAGCATTGCACCTAAAGTTCAAGCGGTATTTCAGTGAACCGGCCATGGAATCGCTTCCCTTCAATTTTTAAAAGTAATCTGGGACATAAATAAAGTTTCAACTACGCTTGCTAGTTACGGAGAAAGACTTTTATGAGCAATATGTCAATATAATATTTCGCACTTATGATTATGTGTGTATAATGTACAATATTTATATTACATATTTACAAAACAGTGTAGTTATGTTTTTACATCTTTTTATTAATGTCTAATGAATTTTCAACATTATAAGCCTTTTTACTTACTTTATTTATGTATGATATTAATGTATTGAAAACGAATTACTCACAAAACTTAATTTTCTAAAAAAAAAACATAAAAAGCTAGTTTTTTCAAAATATATCCGCATATGATTTTAATTTTAAGCTTTTTATGATACTTAAGCGTCGTTAAAAGGAATTCCGTCGGAAAATTCGCAATTATAGATAATATCATTTAAGCTCAGCTCAAGCTCACTGAAGTACATTTTGATTTATTTTCAAATTGTCTGAGGTACCTGGAATTGGTAAGTGGACATCTCAATAACTCAGGAATATAATTGGAAAAAAATTGTCAATTCCATAACAGGAATTTTAATTGCTAATTGAACACTTCAATTCCTCAGGAACATCAAAGGACATCAAAATGTTCCCAGCAAAACAAGTGCTTTCAAAAGAAGGTAAAGTAGAAGAGAAAGTCATGATTTCCATCCCTTCCACTTTTATACCCAAAAGGCATTCTTTTAACATATACATGTCATTGGGAGGAATGCATTCCTAAGTCTTCTCTAGCAGTGCTCCAGAATTTTTTCAAAGGAAGATTTCTTTGAGCCTTTCCAGGTGTTTTCCAGGAGATCTTTAAAGCGGGGTACTCATTAACGATCCTGAGTGACACTAAGAAAGTAAGCTAACAAAATTTCTGTGGTGACTGTAGAATGACGAAAGGCCACACACGCGAACCTGCGTAAAAAGAGAGAATTTAAGCATGAGTGTCACTCATGATCGCAAATGTGTACCCCGCTTAAGAAGTTGTTTCATGGAATGAAATGATTTTTTTTGTTAGAGAGGTTTAAAAAATCCCACGGAAAATATCCCGATTTTCTCACGATTTTGGGGTTGCAAATCAGAAGTGTTAGGTTTTTGTTGGGGACTTGAAAAATCAAACGTAAAATATTCCTATTCCAAATTAAGGGTGTTTTTTACAGAGTGATACAACTTTGAGTTGGCATCACTGCTTTATATGACCACCCATTTAACAGTTGATAGTTGTTTTTTGTTTAGTTTGCCTTGAAATTTCATTATGGATCGACTTACACCAGAGCAACGCGTGCAAATTGTGGAATTTTTTAATCAAAATAATGGTTCTGTTCGTCAAACTTATCGTGCACTTCGTGCGTTTTATGGCGCACAGAATCATCCTTCAGAGCTGCTAATTCGAAGTACAATAGATCGTTTTCGGACCATATTTAATATTACTGATAATGTGCATCCCGTGAGACTCCAAACAGTGCGCACTAAAGAATCTGTAGTCGCTGTACAGGAAAGCATTGAAGATGCGTTCTCAGCAACTGTGGTTGTGTCCTTCCACTTTATGGAAGATTTTACGAAAAGATCTTGGCTTAAAACCTTTCAAGATTCAACTTGTGCAGGAATTAAGGCCAAACAACCATCGTATGCGCTACCAATTCGGCGAATGGGCTGAAG
Organism: Dichetophora obliterata; assembly: GCA_963920525.1. NCBI lineage: Eukaryota > Metazoa > Arthropoda > Insecta > Diptera > Sciomyzidae > Dichetophora > Dichetophora obliterata. The sequence continues at coordinate 89,181,913 of OY986439.1, read as the reverse complement.
CACAAATTGATATTGATTTTGAATTTCCATGGAAAATTTTATTTTCCGATGAAGTCCATTTTTGGTTGAATGGGTACGTAAATAAACAGAATTGTCGTATTTGGAGTGAGGAGAATCCAAAACCTTTTGTCGAAACACCATTACATCTACAGAAAATTACTGTTTGGTGCGCTTTATGGGCTGGCGGAGTCATTGGCCCATATGTCTTCAAAAACGATGATGATCAGAATGTTACTGTCAATGGTGAACGGTATAGGAACATGATTCGAAGTTTTTTCATACCTCAATTAGCTGGCATTAATCTTGCTGATATGTGGTTCCAACAGGACGGAGCCACATGCCACACAGCGGGCGCTACAATTGATTAACTCAAGGAAACTTTTGACGAAAAAATAATTTCACGAAATGGCCCAATTAATTGGCCCCCAAGATCGTGTAATTTAACCCCATTGGATTATTTTATTTGGGGTTATGTAAAGTCACTTGTCTACGTTGATAATCCACAAACAGTTGAACACATGGAAATCAACATTCGAAGAGTTATCGGCGAGATACGGCCGCAAATGCTGCGAAAAGTTTGTGAAAATTGATGTTCCAGATTGCGCCTTGTACGCGCCAGCCGTGGCGGCCACATGGCCGAAATTATATTTAAACATTAAGGTCATAAAATTTTCTTTCCAATAAAGCCCGTTTCATTGATATTAAAAATAAATTACTATGTTTTATTATGATTTAAACTTTTATCACTTTACAAAAAACACCCGTTATTATCATTTTATAAAATTTTTTTTACTTTAATTGAATCTTAAAATGTCTCCCAGAAGTAGTTTATGGGAATGCGTCTTGAAAACACTTGTTGATAAAGCTAAGAAGAAGCACAATTGGATCCATAGAACGTCTTTTGGATGCAGTGTCCCTAAGAATGCATGTCATATTTGTATCAAAAATGTTGCTGGGGTTTGTATTTAAATTATCTAGGAACTGTTTGAGCATTGCAATGACGTCACTTTCGGATGCAATTGCATATTTTGGAGCAATAAGCTAAAAAATATGTTTTTTGCATTCAGAAATCGTAAGGTTGGGCTATAGTCGGTGAAAAAGAAATGCAAAACATTTTTTCCAATGGCATCTTTTTATCACTAGCCAACATTGATCTAGATTCTAGAACAATATTTCTCCTCTTAGGGGTCGTCCATAAACTACGTTACTGATTTTCCGGTTTTTTTTACCCCCCTCCCCCTGCGTTACTTTTCGTAGTTCTTTACAAAACCCCTCCCCCTCCCCCTTAAAGTAACGTGACATATGAAATTAATTCATTCGAATGATTATATATTTTGATTAGCTCTGACAATTTTCACTAGTATTAGTGACTAGTATGACTAGATACATTAAAGGAATAATTGGAAAAAATCAATAATTAATATCATCTGTAAAAGCTATTCCATCTGCGATCCAAGATTCGATGCTCTCAATCACATCAAGAAAAGTTCACGGGAAGAAAAAGCTGTTAGCTTTGTTGAGGATTCTTCAAAATAGAATTTTTATCGGATTCTATGTCGACCCATTCAGGTGAATCCTCATTTCTAACGGAAAGAAATTCACCTGGTCTTTGACAGAGTACCCTTAAAGGCTGCACCTGAGCTGCACCAAGTTCTGTGTTTTTGTGTAAATGCTTTCTGAAAATTGATTTATTTAAATAATACTTTTTATTCCGATTTGGCAATTCATAGATGTTTTAAAAACGAAATACAAGCCGCAGGTAGGACACGACCTTGAACCGATTTCTTCTTTCTGAGAAGGACAGTACATGTCATACAGTATCTCCTTTGATCAAGAACATTCAGGCCTTAACGTCAAAGCCTGTCGCAAAAGCTAAGACCCAAATTTTTCAGACGTGGGCTGAGATGGTGAAGGAATACCAAAAGGTTCCTGTGTCGAGGGAAAAGGTGGTGGAAGAAATCGTTAAAACAAAAGTTAACCATCAATTTAGACGATCAAACATAAACATGTAAGGTTAAAATTTTTTGAAATGATTGTGTTATTAATTAGAGGTTTTTCGTCGATTTTTTTAATTTTTGGTAACGTTACAATATCTGAACACCTCCCCCCCCCTACCGTTACTAATCGTAGTGCATTTCAAAACCCCTCCCCCCCCCCCTAAATTGGTAACGTAGTTTATGGACGACCCCTTATGAGCAAAGAACACTTTTGAGCAAATAATTTTTAAATCAACTTTGATGTTTTATATATTCAATACAAAGCCGTTTGTTGATATCTTTCATAATTTTATGTGTAATTTAATTTTTGACGAGGCACTACAATTTGGGTCACAAAGGTAGAAGGTAGCCTTAAAGCACTTGACCTACCTTCATTCCGAAAACCATTATCGCAGAACATTGCAATCAATATATTTGAAATAATGATAGGTTTTCTAAATAAAGGGAGATGTTTTTTCTGTTGTTTCTGAAGTGTACATTTTTTGACACTTCACGTGTGTTTCGTAACATGTGGCAAAGCTAAAAATGCTCAGACTATGTTACCTTGAATAGACTAACATACGAACAGCGCCTGCAAAGCATTGAATTTTCTTATCGAAATTCGTGCTCTGTGAGAAATGTGTTTCGAAAATTACGTCCATTTTATGGACGTCATAATCTACTCACTGAACAGGCTATTCAAGCTGTGAACAAACAGAATTGCCGAATTTGGTCTGAAGAGCAGCCAAAGGCAGTGCCACATGCTACATGCCACACGGCACGTGATACCATTGGCCTATTGAGAGACCTACTTATTTTTACTAATTTAATAAAATTTCTTGAAATATTGACAGGAATCATATACAACTACATCTCTTATAGTGATAGTGAAGTAGTATAAAATCGTTATAATGAAATTTGCAATTGCTCAATTTACAGAAATGAACATAGCCTTAATTCTTAAACATTATCTTAGGTAAATAATTTTTTTTTTTTTTGATTTGGTAATAACAGAGAAAGTTTTCGAAGGAACTACATGTCTTATGTTTATGTTTAAACTTATCTTGAAAACCAAAAAGCTGTTTCAATACCGTTTCATTAAATCAGGACCTCATTTCTTTAAATCGCGTGTAAAAAATGTTATCTTTAATGAAAATCTTTTTCGAAATGATGAAAAATACATGCCTTTGAATTAGTCTTCAATTTCATATTTTAAGATATGGTTCTTAACTCGAAAATCTTTTATGTTAGCTAGGGGTACTTCTTCATAGGGCGTGGAATTGTTTATACTCATTAGTTTTTTTCTTGATGAAGTGCTTGTGAAAAGAATTAAGTATTAGTTTAAGACATGAATAAGCAATGAATATATTTTTAAATGAAATCTTATTAAAAAATAAATTCTGAATTGCCAGCTAAAACAGAACAGAAAATGATATAATTCATCAATTGTAGAATCGCGAAAAAACTTTTAATATTGTCAATGCTTTGGCTTATTCTATTTATGTGAGTGTGTTTTTTTAAAAATTTTTGTTGGGTTTTTTCTAGTAACTAGAGAGATGTTTCTATTGTGTTCAATTTGATCTAAGGAACACCCTTCTTTCTAAGTGTTGACATTAATTTTTGAATAGTACTAGATTTATATACATTTTCAATTGTGAACAACTTTAATATTCTGGTAATGATATAAAGTAGCAACAATAACACTCACTGATAAACTTCCTATAATAAACTCCAAAGTAGTAAGCTTCCCCAGAGTTAAACAGCTCAAATTTACAGCGCATTTTATACAAAAGGTCAAAACAATTCAATAAATTTCATAAATGCTAAACATGACTAGATAAAAAGATTTAAGCAAGTGCATAAAAAGCCTGTTGAACAAGCTATAAAAAAAGAGAAAAAAAACAAGGAAACGGAAACATAATAGCAAGTGGGTGTGAGTGTGTGTGTGTTGGCAGTTGTAAATGCATGTAAGCATGAGTTGGTACGTTAGAAAAAATATAAAAACTAAAAAGGCAAACATGTCCTAGCCTCATAAGCGAATCAAATGCAGACAGCGTAAAAGAATAAAAATTTGGGGAATTTCTTTTGATGCGACGTGCAAGGAATAAGCAAGGAATGCAAAGAAAACTTGTGTGAGTTGTATATTGAAAATTTTATTTGCAGTGGTGAGAAAATAATAAAAAATTTCTTCTTAGAATTTAATTTGCTAATAAGATTCAAGGAAAGATGCTAAGAAAAATAGAACAAAGCAAATTATTTGCAAAATTATTCAAAGTAATCTTTATTTAAAACATTTACTCTCGTTACTACGAATAATTCACATTTATCAGCGGAAACAATTTATTTTTTATCTGGAAGAAACTTAACCCCGAAAAGACAGTAAATCAAGCCTGCTCACCTTCACCGTTTGCAACTGTTATCGCGGTTATCTGTAGACATTAATCAAAAGTTCCTGGCATCAGCATGACTCACTTTTGCCAGGCTTTAAAGCATTTTGTCAAAAGGAAATCCCGGCACTTGGCACCAGGCAATTGGTTATTTCCCCATTCCAACTCTGCACTTTGGGCTCTTCAAAAACCGGAAATGTTGTTGTAATTTAAATTAAATGAATTGGCATATTTTTCATTTCAACTCACGGTTCAACCTCATGAACCTCAGGGCTCAAAAAAGCAACAGTAACAAATAAAACCTAAACTGGGACAAAAGCTGCAGTTTAATCTGAGCTGTTGCGATAAAAATCTTGAAAATCCAACTTAAGTGTTTGGTAATTTATATCAACGTTGATATGAAGTAATCCAAAAGCAACACAATGTTGAATAAGTTGAATAAGACACTAAAAGAGCAACAGCAGCGCTTTGAGTCCACCAACACAACAGGGCGCATACGCTGGCATAACTGTGCCACCAGAAGCCATTCATTTTAAAGAGTGGGCGCGCGTTGCTAATCGTCGCGTGGCTTAACCAACGTTCATTGTCAGTCAGCGGTGGTGAACATACAGCGCAATGCCATCGATGATAAATGATGAAAAATGACGAAAGATTTAAAATTATCAGCAACAGTGGAATGAGAGGAATAAAAAGAAGACTTCAAACATAAGATTTCATCACTGCCAAAGAATCGCATGTCATCCTAAAATCTTTGTTTTCAGCTGTGCTTAAAGCAACTCATCAACTTATCAAAGCCAATAAGCAATGACATGTCATTTTTTTTTCTAAACTGATACATTGTCTATGTTGAGATTTTTTGTGTTTGATTGCTTTGTACTGTAACAAGATGCAGTCACCTGATTTCATCTTCGAACCTTATTTGGTTCTTTTCCGTGTTTTTCTTTCCAACTAACACCATTTAGTTTTTATAACGTACATCAAAAGTTAGTAACCTCAGTCGGCTATTATAAAAATGTGGCTGTGAAACGTGCTTACATCAGGCATGTAGTCAGGAGGAGTTTTCGTGGATCAAGCCCTCTCCTAAACCCATTTTAGTCTAATGGGAATTTAAATACCCAAGAAGGTGTTGCCACTTGAAAAATTCGAGCCTGGCACAATATCCCGATTGGCCTATTTAGACGGAATTAAATCAGTAACTCGAGTGTAGGATTAAACCTCGAAATTGTGGATTAAGGCTATTGAGTGGCATATCTTCCATATACTACGTTTAGAGTGGACCAAATGACTCATTTTAAATGAGTCATTCAAAAGTGTTTACTGTTGTGGTATCGTCTAAACGCCCTAATCATAGCATCCCTGGTTCGATAACTCAACTTTAAAGTCAAAAGTCAACTTTACACGATATTACTACAGTAAACACTTTTGAATGACTCATTCCAAATGAGTCATTTGGTCCAATGTAAACGTAGTAGTACGTGCAAAGTTCACACAGATACTCCGTGTGAAACTATAGTAACAAACATGTGTGTGGGGAAATGTGCCTTTTCGGTTTCCTACATTTCGATTTCCCACATTGTCTAATATGACAAAACTCCTGAAACGAAAATAGCACAGAAACCGTAGACCACTTATAGTAAACGCCACAGTAGGCTATGACGTTGTAAGAACTTCCTGTTTCCCAGGATCTATAGCTGGAATAGATCAGCCTGCGTCCAGGGTCTCACAATTATTTATTTAGATAGAGACACTGATTTAAGGTTTATTTAATTATATTCTTTATTTTCTTTACTAACCGCTATAAAAATAATAAAATATTACCAGCCTTATTCATAGTCTCATATTAAAGGCTGCGTAACTTTAAACCAGCTTCAAACAACACATCCGTTATTCATAGTGCTTTTCGGGCTTGTGTAAGATCTGCGTAACTTAAACGCCGAGATTTGCGTTTAAAGGCTACGTAAATATAACTTAAACTTTTTTGTCGTCTTTTCGATTAAGGTTGATGTATATGGTATTTATATCATAGACATTCTCCATATGCTTTTTTTTAGACTTTTTTCAGTATCAGGTTTGCAAATGTACAAGAATTCTTCGTTTTTGTAAAAGAGTTTCGATTGTTTAGACACAAACCTTACAAAATGAAGCAATGAATAAAAAAATGGTTATGAATAACAATTTCAGCAAGGTTGCGTAGGGGATGCGTAGAGCCTTAAACAGAGCGTAACTAAACAAGCATTGAACGTTTGTTTAAGGAAATCTATTGCATAAGGCTGTATATCTATATAAATAAAAATTATATAATCTATATAAAAAACCAACGTTTGTTTGTGTGTGTCTTAAATATATTTCTACACCGTTCATCCGATCACGATAAAACTTTCTAAATTTATTGTTCGTATTCATGCGCAGGTTTTAGTCGTAGTAAGGACAGCGGTGGACAAGGGGGCGTGGCACCTCTCATACAACCCAAATTTAAGATATCGAATAGCATCTGAGTAACAGTTTGCACAGCCATAGAATTTGGTATTCGACCACAATTTACACGTGCTGTTTTACTGATAAAATTGTATGGGCGTTGGTAAAAGGGGCGTGGCACCTCACTTGCAACCAAAATCGAGATTTTGAATAGCTTTTGCGTTATGATTCGCACAGCCTCGGAATTCAGTATTCGACGACAATTTGCACGTGCTGTTTTACTGATAACATTTAATTGGTGTCAGACAAGGGGGCGTGGCACATCTCATACAACCGAAATTTGCGATATCGAATAGCTTTGGAGTTATAGACCGCACAGTCTAGGAATTCAGTATTCGAAATTAATTTACACATGAAGTTTACCTGATAACATTGTATGGTGTTTAACAAGGGGGTGTGGCACCTCCCATGCAACCCAAATTTGAGATATCGAATAGCTTTGGAGTTATAGATCGCACAGCCTCGGAATTCGGTATTCGAGCACAATTTACACATGTTGTTTTACTAATAAAATTTTATGGGCGTAGTAGACGGAGGCGTGACAACCTCCCATAATTTGCTATATGGAATAGCTTTTGAGTTATAGTTCGCACAGCCATGGAATTTGGTATTCTACCACAATTTACACACGCGGTTCAGGGGACGTGGCACCTCCAATACAACCCAAAATTGCGATATCGAATAGCTTTGGAGTTATAGGCCGCACATCCTAGGAATTCAGTATTCGACCACGATTTACACATGCCGTTTCACTGATCAAATTTTATGGGCGTTAAATAAGGGACGTGGCACCTCCCAAATTTGCGATATCGAATAGCTTTGGAAGTATAGGTCGTACAGCCTCGGAATTTGGTATTCGACCACAATTTACACGTGCCATTTCACTGATCAACTTTTATGGAAGTTCGCCAACGGGGGCGTGGCAGCAACGCACCGGCTTTCAGCTAGTATTAAATATAAAAGGATTTATATTTAAATCCTTATTTATACTTAATTACTTAATATTTATACTTAAAATCAACGTTATTTTGCAAACAAAAGAGAGTAAAAAAATTACGAATGAATGTTTGACCTACAAAAATAATTAAATGATTGATAATATAGAATTTTTATACTTTTGTGTTGTGGCATTTGAAATGAACATACGATATCTCATTAAAAGTGAACTTTTAAGGATTTCAGAAAAAAAACAATAAACTAAACTCAAGGGCACTTAAGCTCTTTAAATAAGATTCTAGTAATCTTCAGCGTAAGGATTTATTCCCTGTAATAAAAATTTAAATAAAATAAAATAAAATAAAATAAAATAAAATAAAATAAAATAAAATAAAATAAAATAAAATAAAATAAAATAAAATAAAATAAAATAAAATAAAATAAAATAAAATAAAATAAAATAAAATAAAATAAAATAAAATAAAATAAAATAAAATAAAATAAAATAAAATAAAATAAAATAAAATAAAATAAAATAAAATAAAATAAAATAAAATAAAATAAAATAAAATAAAATAAAATAAAATAAAATAAAATAAAATAAAATAAAATAAAATAAAATAAAATAAAATAAAATAAAATAAAATAAAATAAAATAAAATAAAATAAAATAAAATAAAATAAAATAAAATAAAATAAAATAAAATAAAATAAAATAAAATAAAATAAAATAAAATAAAATAAAATAAAATAAAATAAAATAAAATAAAATAAAATAAAATAAAATAAAATAAAATAAAATAAAATAAAATAAAAAATCAATAATTTTGAGTTTCTTTAAGTGATTTTTACAAAAAGTTTTAAAAATTTTTACAAACTTCCAGCAGACTGTTGGACTCCATAATAATAACATAAGCATAAAGACTAAAGTAAAGCAAAAATACAACAACAAATGTGAAAATGTAAAATGGGAGAAAAACAGAGAAATTAACACTTCAAATCTTATCGCCTCTGTGGTGCAGAGCGCTAGTGCGCGCTTGCACGGGTATCACAAAGATTTCTGATGAAGCCTTTAGCACGGCCGAAATTGCAATTAAATCAGCCAATGATTTTTTCCTTTTCATATTGAAAAAACTTTGTTCTTGCTGTTTCTTTGGAAATATTCGTTAGAACAATTAATTGTTCTAACTTTGACCTTAAGCTCAATAAACGATTTTAAACTATCAAACAACTAGAATTTGTATTTAAAATCAAGTATGATTTAAACTATCAAACATTAAGAATTTGTATTTAAATCATATAAAATCAACATAATTTCTACAAACATTCATACAAAACTAAGAATAATTTTGTATTTTAGAGATAGTCTTCTTTTTAAATATAGAAGATAGCATAGAAATCATTAAATTTGGTTCATTAGTTTCCAATTGTTAATCGAAAAACTTTGACAGCGGCAAACAAGCGCTTGACAAGTAACGCTATTCACACTGAATCGTTCTATGGGCTAACATGCAATATATCGGGATGAGTTACACATCTTATCGGATGATGAAAAGCAAGGATCTGGGACCACAAAAAATGCCAGAATATTTTTCGCTAATCCCGAAAAGTCAGCTCGTCTATTAGATGTTGACTGCTCTTTACGGAGAATAATTTCTGTTATATTACAAACTCTTGCTTCTAGTAAAGAAATAAATGTGCCATCTTATGAAACCTATACTAAAAAAACTGCTGAACTGTACGTGGATTTATATGGATGGTATAGCATGCCAACATTGATTCATAAAATTCCACTGCATGGATCAGAAATAATAAATTACGCAATTGTTCAAATTAGTAAGCTGTCTGAAGAAGCAGTTGAGGCTAAAAATAAAGAATTTAGCAAGCAGAGAACGATACTCTCGCAAATTCAGTCGAGAAGCGTGCAACGAACATGTTATAAAAGATCTTCTGAAATCATCAGTACCGCATTGAGGAATAAATCAAAAAAATTCTGTAAGGATTTTCTTCATGAGATTTATGAACTTCACATTACAGATGCTGAAGGGATGCCATTAAAATTGATTCAAATATAATAGCCCTATTATGATTTACAACCAAACTGAGTTGGGTTGTCTACAACTCAACTCAACTTAGCGTAATATTCTATAGCTCAAAAATTGTAATAGAATTTAATGGAATTTTGACAGCCGAATATATACAAAAACTATTTTTTTCATTTTCACTGCTTTATCTATTGGTGATATTGAAAGTTAAAAGAGTTTAAAGAAAAAGTTCCAAAGAAATTTTACAAGATTTTTCAAAATTTCTGTTAGGTTCCTTGTTTGTGTTTTAATAGCATTGAGACGTTCTTCCTCAATGCTGTTTACTTTGGTAATACGCCTACAGCTGGGATTTGGAACAGTTTGGCTAAGTTGTGAAGATTGGCTAGAATGCGCAGGAGATTGGCTGGAAAGAAGTGGCGATCGGCTTGTGGTTTGGGCACATTGATTTGGCAGTTGGCAGTTCAAGTGGTTATAATCATTTTCCCTTTCATCAGCATTTGAGGATTGAAATGTGAAAGGTCTGCTTGGTCGTGTTAAAGTATTGTGGAGTTCAGTCAAATCGGCAAAACTTCAAGTGGAGTCAAACTAATCTCTTGTGACGGAGACCTCCTCCTGTTGCGGAAAAATTTTTTTTTTTGGTGTTTACCAAATTTTTTTTTTTGGTAGTTACTTTCCTAAATATTATTTATATTAATTAAAATCGGTTTTTATTAACAATTGTTGCAACTTACAAGTTATTTGCCATTTTTCCTATACAACACAACCAGCAGACAACCTCACAAATGCAGTTGTAAAATTTTGACATTTGACACAACCGCATCCAAGTTCGGTTGTAATTCATAATGCCAAAATGCGTGCATACACAACTGGAAAGATAACTTTGCAGCTAGAAGTTTGGTTGTGTTGTAAGTCATAACACCGATTTTGATTTGACAACTCAACTTTAAGCAAATTTGTAAACCATAATAGGGGCATAAAAATAACCTTAAAAGAGAAAAAATATTACAAAAAGTTAAATAAAAAAACAATGTGGTGGTAGTCCCTTAGCAGCCTCCACGTGGCACACCGTGGGTAATAGGTTTCTGCTAGCTAATGATGTATGCATTTTGTTTTTTTTTATTTATTAAAATTAAACTTGTCTGAGTCGTTATCTTAGATTTCTTGAAAGTCACTCGTAATGGTCTTTGTATTCTTTGTAACATCTTTGTTCTTGATTCTAGTTGAAAGGACAATTAATAAGGTTTCATATAAAATAAAAAATATTGGATCATTGCAAAACAGCCTGGAAGTGCAAATTTGCTATTTTCTGTTCCGAAATTTAGTTCCGAGCTCAGTGGCTTTAAAATACTATCAACATAAACATTTTTTAGTATGGTTTCCACTTTAATTCCTAGTTCCACTTTTTCATTGTTTCGATTCACTGTGCATCAGTGTGTTTTATTTTAATTCGATACAGCTTTCTGCTGCGAGCTCTGTTAACGTCTCTGCCGACGTCTCTTATATGGCAAAAATTTGTAATGTGGTAATTCACGTGTTTTCCAATTACTCACTGCACGCGCATACAGCAAACCGAATACCAGTTTTTATCGGTATCTGGAAAAAGTGGACCTGAAATTTGATGATATTTCGCAAGTTGATGAATGAATTGCGTTCGTGGAATTGTGACTAGGATTAAAACATAGAATGAAGTGAATTTTAATAATACTACCTATTATATTAATGTTAAAAGTTGACTGAATTAATACAAATTCATAATTTGTAGTTTTCACTTCAATGACTTTACGCTTTCTGTGATTTTATTGAATTAGAACGCAAACATTTTTGGCGCCAATTTTAAGTTTTTTAGATTTTTTGAAAAATACATTGAAATTTTCCAACAAAACTATAAGCTCTATTAAGAAAAAATAAAGGTTAGGAAGGCCTTCAACCTGCACATGAGAGGGGGAACCCCAGAAACATGGGCAAATTACAAGGCACGGAAAAGGGAACTGAAGTACCTCATACGACAACGGAAAAGGCAGTCGTGGAGAGACTTCTGTTCTGGGATGGAAACTATATCAGAAGCATGTTGGCTTCAGAAAATGGTTTCAAAAGACCCATTCTCCAAAGTGGGGCTGATCCGAAAGAAGGATGGAACCATGGCAGAGAACCTAGAGGAGTCCATGGAAGTTCTGATGGAGGTGCACTTTCCTGGAAGTTTTAAGTCTGATGACCCGTGGACACCCTTGAAGAAAGGAATGCACAGGGTTGACAGGCTGGAAGCCGAAAGGATGATCACTATGGACGGAGTGAGGAGTGCTATACGCTCATTTGCTCCGTACAAAACATCAGGGATGGACGGTATATTCCCTGCTATGATGCAGTGGGGGGAAGATCTCATTGCACCTAGGCTGTGGGGTATATTCGTTACTTGCCTAGCGACTGGGTATGTTCCGAGAGTCTGGAGAGAGGCGAAAGTTGTCTTTCTTCCGAAGCCTGGAAAAAAAGATTATGCGGAGGCAAAGTCGTTCAGACCGATCAGCCTAACATCTTTTCTCCTGAAAACGATGGAAAGAGTGATGGTTGACTGTCTTGAGAGCACCTCGCTGACGCAAAATCCTCTGAGTAGATGCCAATATGCATATAGAGCAGGTAGGTCTACGGAGAGTGCTCTTCACGAATTGGTAAGAGTGACTGAAAAGGAGGTATTTTCAGGAGGCATTGCGATGGCCACATTTATGGACATCGAGGGTGCTTTCGACAAAATATGCTTTGGAAGGCTGCGGCAAGCCCTGACAGAACGCAATGTAAGCCCAATGATAGCAAATTGGGTGGACAATATGCTCAAACACAGGGCAGAATGGTAGAGTAAAGACTAGAGGTAGAGTAAGTAGAGGATGTCCCCAGGGCGGGGTGTTATCGCCAACCCTGTGGAACATAACTGTGGACTCACTACTGGTTAGACTGGATGAATCGGGCATACACACGATAGGGTATGCAGATGACATTGCGTTGGTGGTCCGCGGCAAGTTCATTGACACCATCTCTGACATCATGAAGGGAGCACTCCGAATGGTGGAGGAGTGGTGTCGAGAACAAGGCCTTACCGTAAACGCAGGCAAGTCAGACAATATTCTCTTTACTAGAAAGAGGGTAGGCCTGAGTACAGAACCACTCAGACTTTTTGGAGCTGAAATCAACATGTCCACGAAAGTTAAATATCTAGGGGTAACCCTTGATAGCAAACTGAACTGGAACGAGCATGTAGAAGATAGGATTCAAAGAGCCAAGAGGGTTCTGTTCCAGTGCAGACGCGTTTGTGGTCTCAAATGGGGGCTAAACCCAGAGGCTATGAAATGGGTTTACACTATGATGGTTAGACCTGTCATCACGTACGCTTCGGTGATTTGGTGGACAAAAGTCAGCCAGAAAACCATTAAGAAGAGACTGGACAGAGTCCAACGGCTGGCGTGTGTTGGAATAACAGGTGCAATACGCACCACTCCAACAAGCGCAATGGAGGTTCTGTTAGGTATGCTGCCGTTGGATTTAGAAATAAAGAAAACAGCGGCGCTGTCAGCCCTCAGGATGTTGCGAAATGCTACGTGGCATGGGGCAACGGCCCTTCATGGTCATATTCGCATCCTTGATATTGTACAGAGAGATGTCAGGGAGGCGTTTATGCCTATGGATGGAAGGCAGAGAGTAAAAATAACAGAAAAATGTTATAAAACTCTTATAACGGATGGAGCCGTTTGTGAAGAAATCGCTGGTAGCGATATCAGTATATTCACAGACGGCTCTCTGATGAATGGCCGGGCCGGGGCAGGCATGTACTCAAAAGAGTTAAGCCTATCCTGTGTACTGATGTTGGGGAGGTTTGTGTCTGTATACCAGGCAGAAATGTTTGGCGTAGTGCATGCGCTGGACCACCTGATAGATGGCCGGATCAGTGGCAAGAAAATTGTCATCGCTCTCGACAATCAGTCTGTGATTAGGTGTATGCAACTTCACTTCCAGGTTGGCCATAGAATGTCTTACAAAACTCAATAGGTGCGCCCAGACGAATGAGCTTACACTTATGTGGGTGAGAGGACACTCTGGCATAGAACAGAATGAAGAAGCTGATTCTTTAGCAAGAGCAGGATCAGCAGAAGAATTCTGTGGACCAGAACCACGTATCGCCATAGGCGACAACATGGTGGCAGGCCTTATTAAACAATGGACGGACTCGGAACACAGTAAATGGTGGGAAGAAGCCGTTAACTGCAGGCAATCAAAGGCGGCCGTGAAGTGGTCTCGTAGTGAGGCAGCAAAAGTTATCCGATACAATCGAAGGACTTTAAGCTGGCTTACTGCACTGGTCACAGGACACGGTCCCTTCATGTACCATCTCGGGAAGATGACTCTGACCGAGGACGATGCGTGTAGGTTATGCCTAGAGGAGCCGGAAACAGCAGCACACATTCTGTGCCAGTGTCCGGCGCTGGCAAGCATAAGATTGACCACTCTGGGACGCCCATTTATTGGCGAAGCCGAGATTGGTCAACTAACCTATAAGGATATGCTTGAGGTGACAAAGGATGCTTACACGAAGAGCATGCTCACGTACGAGTACTCCGAGCAGTAGTACCCTTTGTCCAATAGGGGACGAAAAGTGACCCACTGTGGTCTGCTTCGGCAAATCCCCAACTTATTATTATATAAGAAAAAATAAAATCATTTAAAATACAAATCCAATGATATATTTGAAAATCAAAATTATTATCATTGTGAAAAATTATGTTGAAAAAACAAAACTGGTACTATTAAAGACAACTCTTCCTTATATATCTCAACTGTACTAAAATTTAATTTAATAATTTTGTATTCAATTAATATAATAAAATTTTATACTTTTTGTATTAAACATCTGTGTAATACTTCGCTTGTATTTAAATTAATTCCAAGATTTATAACTGTGCAGCATACCTATTCCAATAAATGTTTACTGTGTAAGGTAGATGTTATCAGCTGTGCCCGAAAAAAATTTAATAGTGAATACAGGCGTTGGAGGATGTTTCGCAGTAACATAACTTAAAAACAAATAATCGGTTACTTTCATTGGTCCATTTATCAACGGGATGGTTTATACTAAGTAGTTACATTGAAGACGTAAGCGTGAGATAAAGTAAAAGAACAACCAAATGTAAACATTAAATGCTTATTACTTTATTGCAATATGGCCTTCAATTGTATTTGAAATAGGTTCCGCATACTTGAGTCTATTATGAAAAAACTTATTAAATTTTTCTTTAGAATCCTATAAGATAACACCTTACAGTTCAACTTTTATATCACCTACTTACAAAACCCTCAATGCATTTTCAAATTAATAACAAGCTTAAACTATATAAGCGAACACACACAACCAATCCCACTTAAGTGACATTAAAGTTTGACATTAGAAATACCTGAAGACAAATTGAAAGATTCATGCAAAACATCCGAAATCCTGAATAAATTCACATTAAATGCAATATTAACCCTAGAAGCTATAAATTTTCAACGTTTTACGAATTGAAATCGAAAAATCAATGCGACGCAAAACGCCAGACAGAGGTGAGCTGCTGTCAGTGAATTTCAAAATATGGCATGCTTTGAAGGCACCCGCTGCTTCAACGGTCCAATGTTTTGGTGTGTGGGTGCATTGAAGGTGTCTTTGGCGGAATGGGTAAAATAGTTTGCGCATAAATACGCAAATCCATAAGTTAAGTTTGGAAGCGTACAACGAAGTACAATAACAACTTTTAAAATATTGCATTTTATGAAATACACTAACAGACAGACAAACAGACAGACAGACAGACAAACGGACAGACGTACAAACAGACCGACAGAGCAATAAAAGTTTGGACGCATACAGCTATAAGAAAAACAACAGCAACAATTTTAGTTGCTGATACCTTTTTAGCCGCACAACAAAATTTGATTTGTATTACTGTGGTTCGCCATTCCTGTCGTCGACACTACCAACACTTGCTACAATTCTCGAATTGTACGTGCGGTTCGGTTGGGTTAGCTTGGCAAATTCTGAAAATGAATGAGTATGCGGCTAACCGAAACAATTAAGGAATTTGTAAGGCAGTTTCAAGAAGTACCATTCATGACGGTACTCACATCAACAACAACAACAACGTTGATGACTTCAACGACAACAACGACAATGATGACAACGTGGACTGACTAAATAGATTAAATATGTTTGTTGCTCCAGGTTTATATTCCAAGAAAACCAAATGCAGCAACGATGATTTAGCCTGAATAGAGTGAGGAACAGTCTGATATGCAAAATTTAATAAAAACTTGCGAATTACAAATAATTGAGAATACGTGTTTTCAATAACATTGCCAATAAATGGAATTTAATGTGTGTCTGTTTTGAAGGGAATTTATGGAACTACCAGAATATTTCAGTTAGCATATTATGGACATAGGTTGGACTGTATTAAAAGCGAAAAAGTAATGAATTTAAAAAACATTTAGAGAAAAATTTATGTCAGTTGAGCCTCAAACCGTATTTTGAGGTATAAACAAACCCAAGCAGGAGTTAGTGATGGATATGGAGGGGAATTATTTGAGACGGGCATGTAAACGTTTCCGGCAAAGAATGAAAGCGGTAATTTCGGATGAAGTCAATATTATTGAGTTATTGCAAGACCTCAATGTCACTTTGTGCCACTTGATGAAAAATTAAATTAAACTACTACATTATTTTGTATGTGTTTTTTTGTTTTTTTTTTTTTGAGAAGAAGCCACAATTTTACAATTTTATAAAATCAACGGAGAGCTTTTTTTAGAGATCAAATAACCAAGGCATCCGCCTTATACAAACAACGTGTGGTCTTTGACCTGAAAGGAAAAAGATAGATTATTAGAGGAAGATTTTATTGGAACCATACGGGAATTATCGATTAGGGATGGATGGTCGAGCAGACGACAAGTCGATTAGTCGACTTCTTATAAAATTTTTTGACTTATTAAAGTCGATTAATGATTTCAGTTATTAGTCGATAATCGATTTTTTTATCGACTATTTTCGGTTTTTGGTAAATTTTTTTATTCATAATTAATTAATAATAGCTGCGTTTTTTCATGGGAGAGCAGATCATTTGTGATTGTAGCAATACCATTGCTACTAAACTTTTTAAATGTCAAATAATGCAGTTCTGCCAATTTTTAGAGTCGCAGGCATCATCTAGCTGTCAATAACGGCTAAGTGTTGCCTTCTTTTACAGTTGCGCCCTCAATACTTAAAAACATAGAATTGGATCAATTTAAATCAGTGCCGAGCACATTTTAATTTCCCAAACGCACGTGAAAACAACGATGGCGACTTTTCTTTATTCTCGCTGTTCGGTATTTGTAACGTGCTGTCAACAACGCACTTTACGCAAGAAAAGTTGAAATATTTTCAACTCCTCTAGCGTAAATTGCGTTTTCTCAACGTAACGTTCACAAGCATTAAACTCGCTCCTATTAGCCTTCACATACTTAATAAAATTGCGCCACCGAGTAGACGGACGCAAAACACATCTGCATCGATGAACTTCCAGCCGATGTACTGATCCTAATCTCCCAGAAAAAAATGATTGCTATACAAGAGCAAGACTGGTGCGTTCAGTTCGCCAACAACGCAGTCAACTTTGAGAAAACAATAAGGGTATTCGGAGGTAGTCTTGTTACGGTGTTAGATTGCTGAAGTGTTGATTATTTCAACAACAGAACATATTTGTCATATTTCAACAACTCAACACTGTAACAACCCAACGGTCAAAAAAGCACTCCGAAAGGCCTTTTTGAGTGCTTGCAAGTCAGCTGAAGGCGCTGACTCCATATATGACACACCATTGTATTTTTAACATTACATGTCATTGGAAAAAAGCACTTCAATTTAGCTTACTTTAAATTGCTTCAAAAGGCCTTTCATGGGATGCTTTGGGTCAGCAGTTCGTTGCACTCTTTTTTGTTTTGCCTTCCAAAATTCGTCCAAAATAAGGGTTAGAAGACAAACATCGATACTGGTTCAAAAGGCCTCGCTTGGAAAGCTTTGGGTCAGCAGTTCGTTTTTATTATTGATAACGAAGCATACAATCTACGTTTTGCTTAAAACAATAAATACAGCAATGTTTTTCATTTGAAAGCAATCCATATTTCAATATTTTATATTTCAATTTTCTTATAAAAAAAACTTTCACGTCAACTTTCACGTCAACTTATGCGCACTTGTATCAAACAACTGATTGAAAGTATGCCATTCTTTTTTTCTTTTGTTCGTTTCTCTTGTTGTGTCCGTTGCTGAGCGCACTTCATGCATTCCTCGCTTGCACCATGTTGTAATTTGTATAGACTTTCATCCATCTATTTTCCAGGGTAGCAGGGTATGAAATAAACACTGCAGTATAGGGGTAAAAATATATATGAAAACCTAGGCAATTGCTGTCATGGACTTTGCAATACCTTTTAAAAATTTGCAATCTAAAATCCCAACACTGAAGCCACTATTTTTCATATTTCAACTACTTATACGTAAATTATTAGTATGGTTTAATATTAAAAAATATGGTGAACCAAAAATAGTATTAAAAATTTTTAAATGAACTATGAATTGGTGAAACAAAAATTATAATAACAATCCAGCATTTCAAACACGCAAACAACAATCGCTGAGCCCGATATTGTGTGCATTTCTGATGAACATAGCAATTACTACATTTGAGACTTTTTTGACTGATTCATTAGCAGAGTAACAGAACAGAGTTACACTGGAACAGAAGTTGATGGAATTTCTATTCAACTATTAATTCCCATAGTTACAACGTCCATACCTTGCGAACGCTTTTGCTCGCATGCAGGTATTATCGCCAACCAATTACGCAACCGCCAAAAAATGTCAATATGTTAGTCTTTCTGAGTTCTATTGGTGAGGACATCTGGTTTGACAAAAATAATATCGTAAAAAAATTTTAATTATTTAATTATCGTAATGTAAGTGAAATCAATTCCAATTCACTTTTATTTTTTACATAAGTGTTCTTTGAAATCTAGTCAAAAAGGATTTATTTAGTTTTATGTTTGTTTTCTCTTAATCTGTTTTTATCTTTTTTTAATAAATAAACTTTAATAAAATTAGGATTACAATATATACTAAAAATGTTTTATTAAAAAAATATGGTCATTTAATTGAGGACTAGCACATTTTAAACTCTTTTATTCTCAGTGTATAAAAATGATGCAAGAGATAATGAAAAAAGTCGAAAAATCGATTTTAATAAATTATTTAGACAAAAAAAATCGGCTTCGAAAAAATCCTTCAATGAAAAATTTAAAACAAAATTAAAAAGTCGAAAATCGATTCTTTTATTTGACTATCCATCCCTATTATCGATCAGGCGGAACAAACATGAAAGACAATTTGAATTCCTTATAACCGAGGTTAGTGTTATGCTTTAACCTTGGCAAGCGTTTTCAGCACACAGTTGTTCCTGTCCTATATTCCACATTTTCCACAATTTAGTTACTGGTTTTTTTCAGTAATTCTTAAATATAGTAGAGAACAAATAAAGCAAAAAGAATCAATCGTACCCAGATTTGAACCGGGGACCTCTGAGTTGATAGTCTAGCGCTTTCTCCACTAGAATACAAAGACCGAAAGCTTGTCAAAATATTTAAAGAAATCATGTAAAAAGCGAAGGTTTTTTAAAAAGTACTACATACAGAATTCCTAAGACTATGAGAGTGGGAAGAAAATGTGGAAGTAGACGGATTTTATCAATACCCTACAGAGAAAGCAGTGTCAATTGTCCTTAAATGACTAGTCCAGTGACAGTTTCAAAGGACAGCTATTACAGGAAAGGTATAATGTAACCCGTCACGGAACATGTTTTTTGTGCCTGTTACGGGACAGATTTCATTCTGTTTTTTGTTTTTTCTTTTCCGGTCACTGGACATGTCTTAGGTGATGCAGCAGGTGGAAATTTACCTCTGTTAATGACAACGCCAAGTAAAAGTGACCGGACAGTTTCATATGTTGGTGGCAGAATTAGGAAATGTCCCTATTCCTTGGGGACATATCACGTGATATTTTTAGAACCTGTTTTTTTCTCCGTAGGGTAATGACAAAAAAGTCGCAGCTTCTCCGTAGGGTAATGACAAAAAAGTCGCAGCTACTGATACGAAATGCGATAAAAGTAATATCTGCAAAACATTGAAAAAACGCAAAATAAGTGTCGAAAAAATAAGACCACCAGAGTACACCATTGAGCAAAAATACACAATAAAATCGTAATGCCGATGAATGGATGGATGCTTCAAATTTATAAAAAACAAATCATACGTTTTGAACGATGAAATTTATTTTTGAGTTATTATATTTTGAGTAATTATACTTGAGATTTGCCGCTCAGCAAATCTCAAGTGCCTGGATGTGACCAATTTTACTCAAATGACGTTTCCTAATGTAATTTCCATGTGAAATTAAAGTTCAAGCACGAATTTGAACCAAAGGTTATGTTCTACATTGCAATTTCCGAAAAAGGAATTTTTAAGCCTTAGTTCAAACCAAATGGACTTGCAGTAAACCAAGAATTTTACCAGAACCAATATATTGCTAAACTTTTATTAAATTAAAAGAGCATCATTCTAACGGCAATTATGTCTTTTTATCTTAAATGGCATCGTCACATTACGAAGTAAAGACACAGAACTTCCTAAACGTGAATTTTGTACCAAAAGATCGAAATCCCACAAACTTGGCTTAATGTCGTCCAATCGAAGATTTTTTGGAAATATAAGTTCCTTAAGAATACGATTAGGGAACTAAAAACTTGAAAAATATAAAATCCGGGAAACCGTGGGCGAACCTTCACATGGTGACGTGTCTAAGACGTGAAATCGTCTCAAGTTGACTCAAACCTTCACGTGGTATTTTCTGGGCAACGTCAAAACTAGCAATCGTCAGTTTGGCTCTCTCCAACTGACGTATGTCTTAGAAAAATACAAAGCTGACATCATTACTATCCAAGAAATTCTATGGAAAGAACAGGGTTGTATTCGGGATGCATCCTGTGATAATTTCTACAGCGGCCATGAGAAGAAGCACGAATTAAGTTGCGGATTTGTAGTTTGCAAGAGACTATGACATCACGTTCTACAATTCACACCTGTGAACGAACGGCTTTCCACAATCCGCATTAAGGCTAAGTTTTTAAGCATGCCTAATATGTGCGCACGCTGCGACAGAAGACAAGGACGATGAGATCAAAGAAACTTTCAACGAGCGTCTTGAAAAGGTTTAAGAGCACTGCCCCCGTCACGACGTAAAAACCATCATGAAAACCATCATAAAAATCATGCTAAGGTCGGCAAGGAAAATATATTTGGTCCAACAATCGGAAAGTTCTGCCTCCACGACAACACCTCCGATGATGGAATGAGGTTGATTGACTTCGACACAGCACGAAACATGGTCGTAACTAGCAATAGATTCAAGCATCTTTATATTCATAAGACCACCTGGATGTGGCCTGATCAAGAAATCAGAAACCAAATTGATCACGTTTTGATCGGCGGAAGGCACTTTTTCTGTGTATTGGCTGTACGTAAGATCCGTGGTGCAAACATTGGCTTGGATCACTATCTTATCGCAGACAAGATCCGTACACGTCTATGTGCAGCTAAGAATACATGCAACCCTACAAAGAGAAAGCTAGACGTTGACAAGCTGCAATCGAAATGGACATCCGAAGCTTTCGCCTGTCGACTCTCACTCGTGCTTCAAAGCACTCCTCCAATTGATGATAAATGCGCACAATGGAAACATATTTCCCACTTCTTGTGTGCGACTGCTGAAAAGGGTGATTGGCTACCACTGCTCTCGTCGAAATCATGGGTACGACCTACAAAGCCTGAAGTCGATTGTAACGCGCGATTCTCAGAAGCTATACAAAGAGAAGAGGAGGGAAGAGAGGCGTAGTTTTAGGTGGAAAAGAAGATAGGCAGAAAAGCGCGAGCATGAGCAGATTGAGATGTATGGTGACAGGAATGGGGCTCAAAAATGTTTCAAAAAATAAGACGCCTTGCCGATGGTTTTAAAACCGGGGCCTCTTTCTGCAAGGATGAAAGCGGAAATCTAGTGACAGATAATACTAACGTTATAGAGAGAACACTTCCCTAAGCTAAGTGTGTTGCAACTTGAAAGGAAACTTGAACGTGTAACTGGCTGGTAAATGCCGCCGCTGATAACAATCGCCAATAGAAATTATACTCCGAAAACCATTACGGATGACAACTTTGAAGTCCAACTGCCCGACTGTGATGAAGTTGCATGCCGAACGATTGGAATCTCAGTGTTCTCTGCCCAATCCACAAGAAAGGCGATCCAACTATTTGTGACAATTACAGTGGAATAAGCCTTCTTAATATCGCATATAAGGTCCTGTCGAGTGAGAAAATCGCACTCTATAAACCGCTCATGATGCCCGTCCTATTTTATGCATCACAAAACTGGACGGTGAGCAGTTCAGATGAAAAGACTTTAGGTGCCTTCGAAAGAAAGGGCTATCAAGGGAGGACGCGATGCTATGATCAGAGTTCAACTCTACTTAAATCGAGTACTTAAATACTACGGCTTATCGGCATTCCCGTTTATAAAAAAATATAGTCAAAACCTTTCTTGAATCCCTCCTAAGATTCGCGAATTTAACGCAAATCGATACAAATTTCTATTAATTTTTTTTTTTAGCCGATACCGCTATGAACCGAAATGCTTAAATGTGAGGTTTTTATAGACGGAAACTAAATAACCCTTATGTGACTAATATTCTAACTTACATATTATAGCCTGTTCTTTACCAGTGATAAAAGTTTATGAGTTACATTTCAACATAAAATATAATTACTCCTGTATAAATTATCCTGTCTTAATTACATATCTTTACAAAAACATTAGTACAGGGCAACGTGTTGAACTACATCTTTTTAAAGCTGAATTCATATACTTGCTCTCATTGCTATATCCTGTGACTTTAAAACAATTTATTGCTCTGTTGAAATCTTCTTAAACTCTGTGTCATAAAAAGTCCTTCAATCGCCAGTTGATACAAAACAAAAATGACCTTGACTTTGAATTACTTATAATCAGCCTCAACACTTTCTTTTTTTCACACCATTTTAAGTAAATGAATATAAAACAAACAAACCCAGCACAAAACTTATGCTTAATACAAATTTATGTAAAATTAACCGCAAAGAATATATTTACAGCAGAGTGATATTAAAAAAAAAAACAAAACCGGCAACTCGAAAAACTAGGTTAAGAAGATATTTCTAACAAACTTTTGCAAATTACAGCCGCTCTCAGACAGACAGATAGACGAACCCAGACAAACACACCCCAAGCAAAGTTTTAACTTTGACATAGTTAAAATTCACACAAAAAAAAATAAATAAAAAATAAAGTAGCAAACACACCAAACAGCCAACAACAAAACTTTTCATCTAAGTTTGACAATTATGTATTTTTTGTTTTAAAGTCGCTGCCACAGCCGCTGCCGTCGTCGTTGTCGTCACCCTTCTCTCACATAAGTTGAAGCATTTTCAATATTAGAGCCTTTTATAAACTTTTGATTCATGATAACGTGTATTTAGCAGACTTCCTCAATGTTGCCGCCGCTGCTGCTGCTGCTGCTGCTCCTTGTTGGCCAAACAAAGTTTTGAATTTTGTCTGGCGTTGCCGACTCGCATGCGTCGCTTTCACTCTAAACGCACTTTTCAGCCGTTTCCGTTTCCTTCGTATACTTCGCCAGCCGGAAATAGAACAAAAAATTTATTGAAAAACTTGAAATTAGTTGAGGGAAAATGTGCAAAACTTTTGTTTATTTCTTGTTTGTTAATTGCATATTTTTGTGTTTTTTTTTTGTGGTGCGTTTTGATTTGGTGCGCATGCGCAAGTCGAACATTGACCTAGTTATTGTTTGTTGTTTGTTGGGATAAAGTGCGTCGCCAAAGTTTGTTGCGTTGCGTTTTTAATGGGCTCCAAAGTTTTGATATTTTTTATATTGTTTTGTTTTTTGTGAGATTTTGGTAGAAAGAAAAGTTTTGTTAATCGATAAATTTAAAGCGGTATCGCACGTTTGTTTCGCTTTGACATTGTGTTGCAGATGCGAGTTAGATGTTTCAGCCGTAAGTTTGCACTTTAAGTTTAATTGAACGATGTTAAAGCTGACAATATTTCGTAGAATTGTAATAGTCAAAATAAAGGAATTATCAGAATTTTCTTGTAAAAAAGATGCTAGATGTTGGTCTAGTTGAATACATTACGATATAGAGCATTTAATTTGTCAAACACTTTCAAAGTTCTAGGAACTCAATCAGTAATCAACAGACTTTTTAAACGATGTATAATACCTTGTGAAATTTCTCTAAAATCTTATTAAAAGATCACTACAATAAATGTTTTAAAATAAGTTAATTCTCCTGAGTTTTTGTTAGAGTGCAGTTAATATCACATAATTTTACTAATTCAACTATCTTATGCTTTCTTCCTGGATTTGGTTACTGAATTGTTTCTATAGAACTTTCATTTACTGTTATTTTGTGCATTAAATAGATGTACATTAACATTTTTATATTGACCCTGGGAAAGATAATTTAGTATAAATGAACTGGCATCATGTTTAATAAAGATTAAACCTCACTTAAAAAAAGCATCAGTGAAAAGGATTCATTGAAATTTCTTACCTCATTGATAACGATATAACTGAAAGTAAGTATTTTAAATCTTGCTTATGTTTAAAAGTATTTTATAAATTTTTTTTCTTTTTTGTATTACAAGAGACTGGATAATTATACTACTTTTAAATGCAGTAACAAGATACTAGCAGATTATTTAAGGTCTCAGACACGAGCAAAAAAAAACTAAAACCAAAACTCGGGATGATTAAAGATGAAAACCACGCCTATCTCCCATACAAAGTGACTTAACCAAAACTGTAAAATCTCTTTAAATTCAATAAAAATTAATGTAATGACTTAAAATTTTGCACATAAGCTTTAACGTTTAATATGCCCTTTGAGTATGAAATTTGTAAAAGTCGAATAAAAAACACGTCAACCTCCCATACATAGTAAGTTTACCAAAACGGTAAAATCTCTTTCAATTCCGAAAAAATTAATGTAATGACTTCAAATTTTACACAAAAGCTTTAACAATTAATTTGTATTTTAAGTATGGATTTTGAAAAAATCTAATGAAAACCATGGCTACCTCCAATACAATGGGGCTTTATAAAATCAGTAAAATCCCCTTAAATTCAACAAAAACGACAACAATAGCTTAAAATTTTTCAATACGTAATCATTATAGTAAAACCTTTATAAATTCAAAAAAATTAATATTTTAACTTGTTAAGTTGCACAAAAGCTTTAATAAATAATAAGGGCTGCAAGTTTCTAATGTGAGATATTTGAATAAAAATCGCGACCAATAAAAATTACATCATCAAAATAATACAAAATTCAAGACTTCAAATAATTTAAAATACGGCAGTAGGGTTATTTTAACTTCCGTCCAGTCGAAGATAATTCCTAACAAGTTTCTATCTGCTTTCGAATTGTGTTTTAAATGCTTCAAACTTCTAGTTAACAATATCCAAAATGTTGTGCTGGAAATGGGTTTTTGAAAATAATGGGAAAAGATATATTTATAATTTTACAAAATTATTTGATAATCAGGTTTCTGGACTTCTTTCGTAATTGAATAACATAACAATTTAAAACAAAATATATTCAAAATGCAAACTTGCTTCAAGTTAAATAATCTATTTGAATATATACTAAATTGCTTATGAAGTTTGTGTAAGCGAACTGAAACAAACCGACTAAGTTCCTAGTTACACCAAATAAATAATTTTTGTATAACAGTTATAAATCAAAAAATATAATTCTAAGACTGAACGGGAAAAATAACTGCAGTTTTTTTTACTAATCATGTTAAGTTAGCATTTGGAAAGAAATGTATGATCAAAAAATGATGCTCAAAAAAACACAAAATAAAAAATTATAAATACAAAATATTGTGATAACATGGAACATGAGTAAAGTGTTCCAAAATTTGAAAGTTGCTTAAATTAGCTAAAACTATTCACAATTTACAAAAAACTGCACATTTTTAGCCCAAAGCGTTTAAAAAAATCGTTTTTTTTTAAATAAAATCCGAATAAATTGAACAAATATGTTTTCAATTTGGTTTCTCATACTGAATTCACTATCTATATCAATTTAAATGATATTTTTCGAAAAATAAGAACTTGCCCTATTAATGGTTAAAGTTACTCGGGTTAGTTAAACGTACTCTGGAGAGCCCGGTTCTTAGCACTGTAGAATCTGTATTATAAGCGAGATTGATTTAAAATTCTTGATTTTTACATATTTTTGAATAGTTGCACAACAACAACACAGTTCAACAAACAAAAAAAATTATGGAATTTTGTTTAGATTTTCTGATAGATAGGACAAAAAAATGTACATGTAACGGCTTTTTAAAAGTGTTCGTCTAAATAAGATTTAATAAGGGTTAGAAGCTGACACTATTTTTCAGCAATTTATTTTAACAAAAATTTTAAAAACTTTAGAAATTTGCTTCCGAAATGTTATTGTTAGGCGACTTATATGAAAATTCCATGGGTAATATTTTTGTAAGATCTTTTAACATTCAAGCACTCTGCTGTTGCGTTTTTTTTTTTTGTTTGTTTTTCAAAGTGCTTTCGGCAAATGGCTCCAAAAAAGAAGTGTGCGGAGGACCTGTCATAGAAGAGACTTTTGTACTATTGTACTAGTTCTTAATAGAATGTTTTATCTGAACTATTTTCTTAAAAGGTATTTTTTTTTAATACCCAGACAGAGGGAGGGGCAGGACAGAATGTCAACTTTAAGCCCATATTTATTTAGACGTAAGCTTTTAAAACGACAAAATACATGTAACTTTTTTTTCTACTTTACCAGAAGCTTTCAATAAATAAAATAAATAAATAAACTGGCTATTTCAGCTCTTGGAAGGACTTTGACCTAGCTTCTATTGATCAATTGTGTTGTGTGTGTTATTAAATGTTTGATCACAAATGACCGAGAACTGGACCTACGTGTTTTATGCCGACTCCGAACGGCTTATGTTCTCAAGAAGCTTTACGTGGCAATTTTTACTCTCTGAGGTTTGCCATCGTCTGCAGAGAGGTGACAACCGAACAGAAAAATTAATTCAATTGAAAAAACTTTCTGTCCGAGCTGGAATTGAACCCGAGCTGCCGTGGTTCTTTAGCTTAAGGGCCACGCATTTACCCACTAGGCTACGGCCGCCACTCTCAATAGAACCTTTCAATAGAATTCCATAATTTTGGAAAAACTGTGAAATTGTTGTTCTGTGTAATCAATTAAAACAAATTCGATTTTCAAAAAATTGTTTGCCTAAGAAATCCCTCAAGATAACCTTATAATTAATAAGTATAAAAATTTGTGTACCTTTTTGTAAGTGTGGGTAACTTTTTTTTATATTTGTAAAAATAATTATTTCAAAAGCTGCTACAGCTGGTCTCCGGGAGCACCTCTAAACAAGGCATCACCCACGATATCTCTAGACTGGATCATCTAAAATTAAAAAACATAAATATACCGTTAATATAATGTTTACTGTGGAAATATCTTGTAATTGATAGAAATAATAAGCAAAATAAAATTTTTTAAAAAAATAATTTTTAATAAAAATTGAGGCCTTAACAATATTTAGGTAAAAAATATACTTGAAAAACTTTAATTAAAATTTAAAACTGATCTGCTTAGCCGTTTCCAGTAAATTTTACTCACCGATTTAAAAAACACAGTTTTGAGAAAAACGCTTTTTTCCCGGTCTCATACTTTTAAACACTCGGAAAAGTCATTTCAAATTGTGTGTGTAACAGCGAGAATATTCACCGTATTGACAAGAAATTTGTTTGTGTACTTAAATATATGTACATTACAAAAACAAAATAAAAACTTTCCATTTTTTAAACTTCTATCTGTAAATAACCTTTTAAGGATGTAATCTAGTGCTTCGGCCGAATTTTCGAGGTTTATTTCGGGAATTTTTATTAATAACAAAATAGCATAAAATCATTTCAATTTTTTTTTGTGTTATTATTGGCATCTTTAAATGAACAAAAAAATGTTTGTTTTTGTTTTACGATATTTTTTAAATTTTTTTTTTTAAAGTCTGATAAAAAAGAAGTTGTATCGATAAAAACGCTCTTAATGTTTTAAGAACGTACAGCGCGTAATTATGAGGTGCTTTCGACTATGTTCTATGACTTAGTTAATATTTTAAATTTTGGTCTTACATTTTTACAGTATGTTTTCAATATATTTCAATTAATTTCATTATTTATTACATTCATATTTATTACATTTCTACAGTATTTTTTCAATATATTTCAATATATTTCAATATACTTTCGCAATAAAAAAAATAATTTTTTGAAACTCGAACACCAGACTGCATCGATTAGTTAAACAATTTATTATTTATAACAAATTATAAATTATAACAATTTATAAATACGCTTGGACATAAATATATAAATAAATATGAAATTGTTTTTGAAAACATTAGAAACACGCAATTTTTTCATTTCAGAAGCTTCATTCCGTGAAAAAAGAAAACATTCCGTCCAACTCTAGAATTCTAACCTACGTAACATTTACTCACTCTTTCTGAGTAATTTTAAATTCTTTATTCTTTTTTCAGTTTAATATTTTTGTCTTGCATTTTTTTTATCTCTTTCTTGAAACTAATTTTTGTAATAGGTTTAAGCATAGATAGAATTGATTTAAATGTGCTATGTTTGCTTTAAAAGTAATTTATTCATTTAAGTTTTTTATTTTATGGTTACTTTTTAATTTTAGTTGTTTGATTTTTTAAGGCGTTATTTAGTAACCGAAAAAAGTATTGTTTCTTTAAAAAATTTTTATTTAAAAACAGATAAATTTTAACAAATTTAAGTTTTTAATTTGCGAAAATTTGTTAAAATTTATCTGTTTTTTAATAAAAATTTTTTAAAGAATCAATAAATTTTTCGGTTACTAAATAACGCCTTAAAAAATCAAACAACAGTAATTTATTCATTTCAAACGGCAATTACTTTTCATTTAAATGGTTTAAAAAACGCAATATAAAGGTTTTAAACATTAAACTTAAACACAAACATCTTTGATATCAATGCAGAAACGTTTTGTTATGATGAAGTTTAAATTGAAAATACAACGCGTTTGAAATTAAATCTTTTTACTTTACGATCGTTTTTAACCCTAAAAGATACACCAAACAAATACTACGAGAATACACATCCTTGGTACAAATGTACAAAAGAACAATATTTCGCTTTTTTTCGAGTGTCTTTGAAAATGTGTCAAAGAGTGTCAATAAATTGAGATATCGCTGCTATACATGAAGCGTTAACTTGGCTTCAGGTAAATGGGATATCTTTCATGGATATTTGCATGCTATCCGATAGTCAAGCCGCTTTGAAAGCCCTAGGAACTGTTGAAATAACATCTGAAATAGTTCTCAACTGCCGCAGATCTCTAAATGAGATGGTAAAGCAGCTCAGAATCCTTCTATGCTGGGTTCCTGGACATAGGAATCTTAACTGCAAAGCAGATGAACTCGCTCGTACAGGTAATACGAAACGACTATCTTTAGATAAGGCAAGCCTTGCCATTTCTCTCACCACTTTCAAACTCTTTACACATTAGTTAGCCGGCATCAAAACCAAAACCAACAACAGCTGGTAACACGTGTAATATAACGTTGCAAATCTGGCCCAAACTCAACCTGAAGCATTCAAAAGAATTAATTTCTCTCAGTAGAAACCACATCAGCACCATGGTAGAGATCCTTACAGGGCACTGTCTTATTGGCAGAGACGCTCAAAAATTGAACATACCCCACAACGACTTCTCCAGAAGCTGTAGAGAAGAGGAGGAGGAAGAATCTACAGTAAATTTACTCTGCACTTGCCCAGCGCTGGCTTAAAAACGCTTCCTCCATTTAGGCAACTGGTTCTTCGATGAGCTTGTAGAACTCTTGGAATCTTAGTTTGAATCCTAGGCTTAGTAAACAGCTCAAATTGGTTTAAAGAGAGACAGGAAAAATTAACCCTTGGTATCACAATGGGCCTCATTGACCTAAGTGCGTCTCGTTTGAGACCTAAGGTAAAATTTGGAAATATTTTATGCTTCCTATCAAAAATAATAACCAAAATCACTATGCGCCTTTTTCTGAGGAAAACAAGAAATGCACCGTTTGAGCAAAAAACCAATAAGTTCACAACATTCAGCAAACAATACTATGCGCTTTTGCTGTAAAAATTACCAATAATTATGTCAAGGGCAAAGCTTTTTTTTCAACAAATGTTTTCAAATTTAACAAAAAAAAACATAATAAATCTTATCATTTCACAATAAACCACTTTATTTCATCATAAACACCACGCGGGTACAAACGAATCCTTTGTGTGTAAAGTCGTTGTTGTCAGCTTTGGAGGCTTATACAGTGTTACCAACTCCCAAAAATTTTTATCCATGAGTCCTTAGTCAAAAACCTCTAAAATCGTTACAATTACTTGGAAATCCCACCAAAACAAAAAAAAAGATCAATTAACATTTTGTTATAATCTTTAGTTATAAATGATTTAATATTTACAAAAAAAATCGGTTTCTTTGGTTTTTATTCAAAACAAGGTGAAAACCATTTTAAATTGTGGTTGTAAAAATCAAACACTTGAGTTGTCAGAATAGGGCTGCCAGGTTTTTTTTTTAAATCGAGATTTTACAAAAAATAAATCGGGAAAAAGATATATGCATGTCGCTCGTTTCTTTCAATAACGTCACAACTCAAAAAATGCAATATCTTAGTTAAGTACATAGAAATACTTGTCATAGATCAATTTTAATTGTGTGAATAATATAAAGGAAAATGTGTCGCTCAATAGTTCAGTACCACAGCAAAATTTTTATTGCAAATGTGACATGCGTTGTTACGGACACTTCTTCCAGAAGACATCCTATACATCAAAATGTTCTTCTTTTTAACCTTATAATGAAGTTCTTTCAAGTGGCATTTTTATAAAATCCTTCTAGAAGACATTCAAATGGCATTTCAATTCAACTAAAGTACAAAAATTATATATAATTATAATATATGTTTTAGATATTTTCCGTGGGATTTTTAAACCCCCAATTAAATCCAACAACTTACTACTTACGACACCAAAATGCTTTGAAAATCGGGAAAAAAGATATTTTACGTGTAATTTTTTAAACCCCCATAAAACCCAAACACTTTTCATTTCCAACACCAAAATCACTAGTCTAGAATGCCGAGAAAAGAGATATTTTCCCAGGGTTTTTTTAACCCCCAAACCACAAAAACTATTCCAGTCCATTTAATGCCTTCTTAAAGTTCTCCTGAAAAACACCTATTAGAATCCTTTGATTGAAGGGCTGAAAGAAAACTTCCATTGAAAAAGTCCTAGAAGCACTTCTAGAGAAGACTAAGAAAAACATTCCTCCCAATGACATGCATATGTTAAAAGAATGCCTTCTGGGTATGAAAGTGGAAGGGATGGAATTCAAGTATGGACTTTCCCTTCCTCTTTAGCTTCTTTTGGCAGCACTTTTTTTGCTGGGACGCTGAAAATCGATTTCCTTGAATAAACTACTTTGAATAAAAAGAGCGATATGTAGCTTTAAAAAATATATTTTATTACCCAAAAAAATAAAACCACACCAAACAGTGCGTTTTTCAAGTTTTCTTGGCAGCACTTGAACTGCCTCTGACTGCTCTTCAGACTTAATTCAGCAATTCTGTTCAGCAATTTTCTAAGTCAAATGGACACGTATAAACTGTAAGTTAAGAAGAATATCTGTATAAATTTATTGGTGTATAAATAAAAATATAGAAAATATTTTTAAAAAGTAATAAAAATACCTGGCAGCCCTAATTGTCAAACAAGACAAAATCACCTTTTCTGTGTCTTTCACTCATTCACAAGTATTACAGCTTTAGCAAAATATTTAGACGTCGCATTCACCTTGTTTTTTACACTATGGTAACGAGCAGTTAATGAAAAAGGGAAAAAATTGAGGAGTAAATGCATAGCAAAATCGGAATAAATTCAAAAACTTCGATGTAAATTGGATTATCCATCCAATACTTAAGAAATCAAAAATTCCCTAAAAATATAAAACCCCTAAAAAATCCGATTCCATTTTTTTCCTCCTTAATTTAGGGGAAAAACCCCTAAGTTGGGAACACTGGGTTTATAGCTCCTCAAAAATGGGCCACAGGAAAGTAAACTAACTGCAAGTTTGTTTAAAACGAAACGAAGGCTGAACGTGGTGCGAGACACGGTACGCAATGCATTTTTCCGTATCAAAAAATATTGTTGGTCGTTTTTTTCACGACGTGCAGCATTCGTTTCGTTTTACATAAGCATGCAGTAAGATCTAAATGACGTACAGTGACGTCATTTTACTAGATCTGAATATGCTATAAGGACTGGTTGAAAAGATACAGCAGTGTAAAGTTGCAAATGGGTACGTTTGCACCCGTGTGTATCTTTTAGGGTTAAATGGATCTATGTTTTAAACGTCGCTTTTTTTCGTGCAATCGTTGGCAGTTAAAAAAGTAATTTGTCCTATTAAATCTTTAGAATTTGATTCAACTGAACTTAGTTTTAGAATTAATTTTAGAAAATCCATATCTACTTTTAGAAATTGGTAAAAAACTAATATCCCATTTTGCTTTTAAATCATTAGTTACAAATATAAAATCTATGGAACGAAATGACATTTACTAAAGATATGGTGAATATTTTTGATTTTAATTTGAGTCCTAAATTCGTAAACAAAAATGTCCAACTCGCCTAAAAAATTCTCTTCTCTTACCAGCTTAACTCGCATTCAGTGATATTCAATGGATTAACATTTCAATGGATTTAAGTATGGAGCCACTTGTAAGTGTGGCTAATACGTTATTTTATTGATACAAGAAAAAGCAATAGAATTTTTATGGCCATCCCACATCGCCCCCCTATAGTTGGTAGTTGGTTGGTTCTAGTATTTTTATTATCACTGCCATCGCAACCATCGCTTTCCTTAAATACACACACACACACCAACACACACACTCATCCTTTACAAGCTCCCAGTAGTCCAAGTCTGAAAGAAATCTTGAATGAATCCTGCACGATTTTTCTTCTTCTTTAACGAAACATGCTGATTCGTTCACACATTTCGTTAACGAAAATCTCATATAAAAGTTCCAAATTCGTGCACTGTTTGAAAACTTTCTGTTTTCGTTGAACGAAAAAAGACCGATTTGTTAAAGAATTATCGACAAATGTATATCATGCAGTATGTTTCTTAAAGAAATCATCATGAAATATTCGTGCACGATGCTTTGGACTGCAGGGCTGTTCTGTAAGGATGTTGCAGACAGTAGTAGTAGTTGCCTTGAATTTATATTCAATAGCAATAATCATAATATTTTCATTCATACATGCTCATATCTCATATGACGGGGGTAAAATTTGTATCTTTGCCACATGTCACTGTGTTTGTGTGTCTGTGTGTATGTGTTCTTCTGTGCTTGACTTTGTAAATTTCTGTGTTTTGCCACAATAAATTTCGCCACTTTATATGGCAATAATAATCATAATTTTTATGCACTCAAGAAAGAAAATTTATCTCTTCTAATATTATTGTGGAGCAGAGTTAGAACTCGTTAGATAAGCATGCTGGGCGTCACATACAAGGGATTTACTTGGCTACCCTTACCAAGGATTGTCGTTTTACAAAATTTATGCATTTGTATTTGTAATTTGTTGAAACTATACGACAATAGCAAGTAAAGTTTGAACAAAATCTATTGATTTGTAGAAAAAAATATAATGTTGTTTCTTTGTGCTCTAGTAAAATATTTTGGTACGAGTAGCATAAAAAATAAAATCTTTCTATCTTCAAAGAAAATAAAACTATTTGCTATCCACAGCAAATGAACATAACTTTGTTGAGTGAGTACGTGTAAACAGTGAACTCGTAGAACAACAAACTACCTAATTGCTATTTACTCTGGTCGAGTTTAAGTTTTAAAATGGGGGAATACAAGAAGATAAGGAACAAAAGATGGCACAAGAACATGTTCAGCAGTAATTAACCAAGTGGAACTGAAAAAACTGGTGGTGGTTTTCTTTTATTAAAGATAGCTCAAAGTTTAAAGCCACTTTTGATTTGAAAATAATTTCTTTTTATGTGATATTTATGTGAAAATATAAGAAGTCAATCTTGAAAATCAATAATTTTTAGTTTTCTTTAAAAGAATAGAACTAAATCATTGCTAGTTGAATTAAAAAAATATTGTTATTTAGGTCATGGAGATTTTTAATTTCCGATTTTCCGGGTCAAAATTTGAATACTGAAAATGGTGACCTCCAGCTTTTTATCATCATAAATTCTACTCTATATATACGAGACTGTTTATCAAAAGCTTGAACTGTCTTACTCATTTAAAGCGTCGGCGCGAATAAGTCTTTGTTATTTGTTTACAACTGTTACACCAATAAAGAGGAAATTGAAATCAAATGGTTTTAAGTGCGCCACTAAAAACTTTTTTCAATTCGGAAAAACTTATAGTTTTGTCGGTTACAACGTTATTCGCGGCAACGCTTCAGTTTTTCTAAACCTCTTCTACATTGGACCCTTCTGGAGCATCAGAATTAATAAATATTTGTTTCAATAATTTTAAATATATTCGGATATACACTGACTTACAAAACTATTTATAAACAGTCATATTCGTAATAATTCCTCTACAATTATTTATTTTTTATGCATATGTAAAATGTCAATATACAGAAAAGTTAAAACAAGCACTTAAAAACTATTTTGTATCTTTTGTACACTTAACAAAAAGAAGTGCAAGTCTTGTATTATTTTAATAGTAATAATTTTTTAAAATGACTACAATTTTTTAAGTAATCTTAAAATTTTCAAAGTTTAACGTAAATTTGAGTAAAATTAATCACCAGATGCTAAATTTCGCTACAATATATATATTTATATGGTTAAATTTATGAAGTAGTCTTCAAATGTTTAAAGTTGAACATAAATTTAAAGTAGTTTAAAGTTTAAAATAGTTTAACAATAGTAAAAATGTATGCTACTACATCGATTGTATTGAAATTCAGAAGATGTTAAATAATAAAAACAGTCGTGTATGTACAGTAGGGTGTCCCAAAAAAATTTTATTTGCTCAAGCTTTTTTTTTAAAGCTTATAAGCTAATGTATTTTTGAGATTTTTTGGAAGTAGTTTAGTGGTGGCGTTAATGTGGTGGCGCTAATTGGTTTTTCCCTCAAAATAAGGTTTTTCGAACTCCAAGTAAAAGTTGGTCAATACCGGACATTTTCGAAGTCTTTGAGTAGTCATTTTGAAAGACAAATATCCAAACTTTACTTTAATGTACATAAATCAGAAGTTATGTCAAATGTTTTCGTCATTTGGGTGTCATCTATTTTATTTTTTGGTGAAATTATCGTAAATTTGTTTAAAAAACGCTTCATAACTTCTAAAAATCCCATAAAAATTAAAAAATATAATGATGCAGTTTAAATAATGGTAAAATTCTAAGCAATTTAAAAAATATATTTTATATTACTCTTGCCCCTTTTAAAGTTAAAGCCTTTAAAGTTTTTTTCGATGCCTCAAACCTTTTCGAATTTAACCAAGGCATTGTATTCCATTCAACAAAATATTGTGAAAATTTTTAAGCATCGGTAAGTTAACATAATTTTGAACTAGATCAAAAATTATTTGGAACCTTCATTTTACAGTAGATTTCTCTTCGTTAAAAATGAGAAGTGTATGGCTTGTGGGTAAAATGATTGATGGCTTTAGCTCTGCCCAGTCGCCAACAAAACAGCAGGTTCTTCATAGATTTTTCAAGTTACATAAAACAGACAAATACACCATTTCGAAGAGCGCTCAGAAAGCAGCAGAGGACTCTAAATTTAACTGGAGTACAAGTTAAGAGGCCCGCAACATTGCACGGTTTATAATAAAACTGCACGCAAAGTGGAAAAAACCGATTAGCGCCACCTCTCTCTTAACCTCTTCCATAACCTCCATCTTAACCTCTTCTTCGGGCATACACACGATAGGGTATGCAGATGACATTGCGTTGGTGGTCCGCGGCAAGTTCATTGACACCATCTCTGACATCATGAAGGGAGCACTCCGAATGGTGGAGGAGTGGTGTCGAGAACAAGGCCTTACCGTAAACGCAGGCAGGTCAGACAATATTCTCTTTACTAGAAAGAGGGTAGGCCTGAGTACAGAACTACTCCGACTTTTTGGAGCTGAAATCAACATGTCCACGAAAGTTAAATATCTAGGGGTAACCCTTGATAGCAAACTGAACTGGAACGAGCATGTAGAAGATAGGATTCAAAGAGCGAAGAGGGTTCTGTTCCAGTGCAGACGCGTTTGTGGTCTCAAATGGGGGCTAAACCCAGAGGCTATGAAATGGGTTTACACCATGATGGTTAGACCTGTCATCACGTATGCTTCGGTGATTTGGTGGACAAAAGTCAGCCAGAAAACCATTAAGAAGAGACTAGACAGAGTCCAACGGCTGGCGTGTGTTGGAATAACAGGTGCAATACGCACCACTCCAACAAGCGCAATGGAAGTTCTGTTAGGTATGCTGCCGTTGGATTTAGAAATAAAGAAAACAGCGGCGCTGTCAGCCCTCAGGATGTTGCGAAATGCTACGTGGCATGGGGCAACGGCCCTGCATGGTCATATTCGCATCCTTGATTTTGTACAAAGAGATGACAGGGAGGCGCTTATGCCTATGGACGGAAGGCAGAGAGTAAAAATAACAGAAAAATGTTATAAAACTCTTATAACGGATGTAGCCGTTTGTGAAGAAATCGCTGGTAGCGATAGCAGTATATTCACAGACGGCTCTCTGATGAATGGCCGGGCCGGGGCAGGCGTGTACTCAAAAGAGTTAAGCCTATCCTGTGTACTGAGGTTGGGGAGGTTTGTGTCTGTATACCAGGCAGAAATGCTTGGCGTATTGCATGCGCTGGACCACCTGATAGATGGCCGGATCAGTGGCAAGAAAATTGTCATCGCTCTCGACAATCAGTCTGTGATTAGGTGTATGCAACGGACAGACATCACTTCCAGGTTGGCCATAGAATGTCTTACAAAACTCAATAGGTGCGCCCAGACGAATGAGCTCACACTTATGTGGGTGAGAGGACACTCTGGCATAGAACAGAATGAAGAAGCTGATTCTTTAGCAAGAGCAGGATCAGCAGAAGAATTCTGTGGACCAGAACCACGTATCGCCATAGGCGACAATATGGTGGCAGGCCTTATTAAACAATGGACGGACTCGGAACACAGTACAACGTGGGAAGAAGCTGTTAATTGCAGGCAATCAAAGGCGGCCGTGAAGTGGTCTCGTAGTGAGGCAGCAAAAGTTATCCGATACAATCGAAGGACTTTAAGCTGGCTTACTGCACTGGTCACAGGACACGGTCCCTTCATGTACCATCTCGGGAAGATGACTCTGACCGAGGACGATTCGTGTAGGTTATGCCTAGAGGAGCCGGAAACAGCAGCACACATTCTGTGCCAGTGTCCGGCGCTGGCAAGCATAAGATTGACCACTCTGGGACGCCCATTTATTGGCGAAGCCGAGATTGGTCAACTAACCTATAAGGATATGCTTGAGGTGACAAAGGATGCTTACACAAGGAGCATGCTCACATACGAGTACTCCGAGCAGTAGTACCCTTTGCCCAATGGGGGACGAAAAGGGACCCACTGTGGTCTGCTTCGGCAAATCCCCAACTTATTATATAACCTCTTCCAAAAAATCTGAAAAAAATCTAAAAAATACTTGAGTTCATAAACCTTTGAACAAAGGCTGAGCAACTATGAAATTCGAAAAAAAAATATTTTTTTGGGACACCCTAATGTACAGTGTCGGACAAAACATATTAGACTGAAGCTTTTTTATTGCGTTTGCTAATTCTTTGAAAAATATATCTTGTATCAATCTCACAAACATATAACATGAGAGCACAGAGTTTCTCATTTACAGAACACAAACATTCGTTTATGTTTTTTTGCAATTTGTTTCAAGATCATGTTTCAACACTGTATAAAACTTACGCGACAAAACATATTGGACTCACCTTTTTGCTATTAAATATTTACTCAAAAATAACCGTTATACTTGATGAGAGTAAATGCTTTTACAGTTAACCTTCTGCAAAATTGGAACATTTTTGCATTATTCAAATGTTTTCATAGCACGTGGATGAAATTTTAAGTATTGTTTAATAGATTTTAATATTTTTGTTGAAAATCGAAAATGGCAAGAACAAAGTACAATGCACAGTTAAAAAGAAAAGATTTTAAAAGACTTTGAAAATGGTTTATCTCAAAAAGATGTTTCTTAAAAATATTTTATGCCGTAATCTATAGCTAGTTTCATAATAAAAAAAAATTTTACTTGGGGAAGTGTTGAAACAATTCATAGTGGAGGGCGTCCAAAATGCACGACACATAGATAAGATGCTAGAATAGTGAGGGAGTTCAAACAATATCCCGATAAATCAGCCCCAAGTGTTTTACAGAGCCTAAAATTAGAAATAAGCAGCAGAACAGTGCAAAGAAGTGCTGCGAAGCTGGACTCATTAGTTATCGCGCAGCGAAAAAACCTTTTATATCCGAGAATATCCGCAAAACCCGCATTAAGTTTGCACAAGATCATCGGAGTTGGACAGTGCAGAGGCGGAAAACCGCTTTGTTCTCGGATGAATCCAAATTTTATTTGAAAGATTCCGATGGAACGAAAAGAGTACGCAGACCAAAAAATAAACGCTTAGATCCCCGATATTGTAAGGGCACTGTAAAGCACGGAGGTGGATGTGTCATTTCAGACAGCAAGCTGTTGACTATGAAATACATAATTTTTAGGTCTATATTTGATGGGCATATTGATCTATATCTTAAATGCAATTAAAAACAATTTTAATTATTTTTTTCTACCAACGTTTCGTTGACTATATATTATCTTCAGGGTACCATCTCTATTGAATCCTAAAAAAATTTTAAAATTACAAAAATTACAAATTAGCGGAAAAACTAAACTTAACTTGATATAGTTGAAACAACAATGAAAACTACACAAATACTTAAATACAAAATTGTAGAGAAATTTTCTTCTTTTTTTTTTTTTTTTTGTTAATATTTTTCTGTTTTTAATAATTCAAATGCACTAATTACTTTTCATATCCCGTTTTAGAGTTTTAACTTAAGAGATGGAATGTAATACTTGATTTTTTTCATTTAATACTTTTAGATGTTCTATTATTTGTATAATATATGTACTAATATTATATTACTAGTATTCTATATGTTGTAATAGAATCGTTCGAAATTCGACTGACACATTGCGAAACAGTGAACAAAAGTTAAAAGTAACATAGAGTAGGTTAAAGTACTGTAGCGCAGACTCAACAGAACTGAATATTAGCCTTCTATCTCTCCATGCATTTATTTATTTATAAGAATACCTTTCGAATGGTATATGATTTAATAACCTACTTAGAGGTCATCCATAAACTACGTAACTGATTTTCAGCTTTTTTACCCCTTCCCCTTTGTTACTTTTTGTAGTGCATTTCAAAACCCCTCCCCCTCTCTTTAAAGTAACGTTACATATGAAATAAATATTTTAATCGATTTAAACATGTCATATTGTTTTACTAGCCCTCAGAATGTTCACTAGTATTAGCGACTAGTATGACTCGAAAAATTTTTGGTACAATTAAAAAAAAAACAATAATTTATATTATCAATAAAAGCAACTCCATATTTAATCCAAGAGTCGATGCTCCATTCAGGTGTATCCTCATTTCTAATACAAAAAAGTGAACCAGCGCTGCTAAATGCATTAATCTATACATATGATAAAACTGTTAAAAAATTCCGTACAAGGAATTTTATTTCGAAATACTTTCTGCGCTGAACATTCTCAAGAATGTGTATTAAAAAAAAGTAACTTTTAAAACTTTTGTCTGTCTGAGGGCGCATCAAGTAAAACCTACTGGATGGATTTTATTTAAACTTGACAAGTAGGTTTCTTATGTCTCTGTTCGGGACATAGCATATTTTTTAATTTTATTATTGAAGCATATAAAACTTTGCAAACAAATGACTCATTGAAAATAAAAACACTGAAAAGTAAGTTAAAAACTGGAGAAATGTGTAAAAATTTTATGAAAAAATTCTTAGCTATTAAAAGGGTTACAAACACCGCCTCCAATTTCTTCGATTATTTCAAATGGATGAGCTACCTATAATGCATACTTTTATCCAATATCTGTTAATGTACATTAGACCGGATCAAAATTTAGATTCTGTCGATTCTGCAGAAAAACGATTTCTGCATACTTTTTTTCAAATCGGAGAAAATTTATCGGGGCGTTTTTGATTCTCCTGAAGGTACTTTTTGCTTGTAACTTTTTATTTTTCAAAAAACCCATATCCAAATCTTCTAAAAATATAAATTCCTTTCTTATACCAACATTTAGGCATAAAGAAATTTTTTAAATTATATTACTCTTATTGACCAACAAACATATAATTTTTTGCTATATTTAAAAACACATTTTGTTAAAACCTCTGTAAAAGACTCATTTGTCATGAGATTTACCCAAAATTTATCTTGTAGGAAAGGAATTAAATTATACTTTTTTTTATATGTCGGTTAAAACAAATCTGTGTGTGAAAAAAGACTAAATGTCAGTAATCGACTTTAGGAATCTGCTAAAACGATAAATTTCTTTTAGGCATAAAAAATTTTAAAAATTAGTAATTATCTCTTACTAGCTGAAACCCGGCATGATGCCTTTACGCCCCCTTGTTCAACGCTCATATAATAATAACTCTCATTGACCTATATAAATAGATTTTTTTATAATTTTTTTAAACACATTTTGTTAAAACTGCCGGAAAAAGTCTTTTTTTATTGTTATAATAAATTTTGAAGTGATTCCAAGTTTGAGTACTCTTCCCGAGATTTGAAATTGCCTTTCTTTTTTAATTTTTTTTTTAATTCCTCTCCAACAAGATCAATTTTTTTAACAAAAGTGTTTAAAGTTTTAAAGAGGTTTTAATAAAATGTGTTTTTAAAAATAGCAAAAAATTCTATGTTTGGAGGTCGATAAGAGTTTTAATAAACCATAAGTTAAAAAATTCATTTTGCCTAAATGTTGGTATAAGTAAGGAATAAATATTTTTAGAAAATTTA
Source organism: Dichetophora obliterata (assembly GCA_963920525.1). Lineage (NCBI taxonomy): Eukaryota > Metazoa > Arthropoda > Insecta > Diptera > Sciomyzidae > Dichetophora > Dichetophora obliterata. Next base: position 89,140,648 of record OY986439.1, on the reverse strand, counting down.
GATATGTATTCTTTCAAAAATAAAAAGTTACAGGCAAAAAACATGTTTTTTAACAAAAAGGACCTTCAGGAGAATCAAAAACGGTCCGATGAATTTTCTCCGATTTGAAAATAAGTATGCTGAAATCGTTTTTATGTTTTAAGACCCCAAACTGCTAATTTTTTTTCAACAAGTACCAACGTTTAAAATTTTCTTGAGGATGATAGTTAAAAAATTTTCCGTTCGTCAAAAACCATTCTCATATCTTGAAAACTATAAAAAGTGTTAGTACGATGAAGTTTTACATAATTAAACATCGTTACCTAAAAGAAACAAAACAATTCCAAATTCATGGTTTTGACTTGCGACGCACATATTTTCGTTGTTTTTTAATATATTTCATTCAATATCGTTTTGTCAGAAAATTCAAAGTACTTGAAAAAATTATTGCAGTTAGCCGTTAGCTAAGGTTTTATAATATATTTTAAAATTTTTTTTTTTCAAAAAAGGTACAACAACTTTCTGTTTCTTCCAAAAACGGTGCAAAAGTTGTTTTTGTCGTAGAAATAATAGAAACTGAAAATTGCATTTTGAATATTCCTTCATTTAACGTGGTATTTTTAATAAAAAACTGTTTCAGTTTGACACAAAATTATTTTTAAATAAATAAAAATTATGTAAATGAAGTTTTACATAATAAAACATCTGTCTGTCTGAAGGCGCATATAGTAAAACCTATTGGATGGATTTTATATAAACTCGACAAGTAGGTTCCTTATGTCTCTATTCGGGACGTAGCATATTTTTTAATTATATTTAAAAGATACAAAACAATTCCAAATTCAAGGTTTTGACTTGCGACGCAAATGTTTTAGTTGTTTTTTAATATATTTCATTCAATATCTTTTTGTCAGAAAATTCAAAGTACTTGTAAAAATTATTGCAGTAAGCCGTTAGCTAAGGTTTATAATATATTTTTAAATTTTTTTTTTTCAAAAAAGGTACAACAACTTTCTGTTTCTTCCAAAAACTGTGCAAAAGTTGTTTTTGTCGTAAAAATAATAGAAACTGAAAATTGCATTTTGATTCTTCTTTTATTTAACGTGGTATTTTTAATAAAAAACTGTTTCAGTTTGACACAAAATTTTTTTGTTCTATTTCAATTAAGAAAAATTAAGTAACCCGCCTTCATTTTTGTAACAATTTGACTTTTTTTAACATGTTGTTCTTCAGTTTTAACAAATGCTTAGCCTTCATGAAATTTTTTTATTTCGTATGCAGATGACCCATATCAAGGGCAAGGGAACAAATTACTAATATTATACATTTTAACAATTGAAATCATAAAAATATGCTTTTCTTAAAAGACATATTTTTCTCATTTTATAACACATTATAGTAATTCTTTCATATTTTTAAAGAAAACTATACAAAATCCCTAATTTCAAAGGAGTGCATTTCAAAACTCCTCCCCCTCTAAAGTGGTAACGTAGTTTATGGATGACCCTTTATTCAGTATCTCTCAAACTTTTTAGCCTGAAAGTATGTACATCTTAATAGATAAAAGGCAAGCTTGCTGCTCCGCACACATTATTTCTCAAACTGTAATTACTTTTTAACTGTAAAGCACTTCTTCCAGACATATATAAATAAAAATAAACTGACCTTGAAAGGACTTTGACCTAGCTTCTATTGATCAATTGTGTTGTGCGTGTTATTAAATGTTTGATCACAAATGACTGAGAACTGGACCTACGTGTTTTTTGCCGACTCCGAACGGCTTATGTTCTCAAGAAGCTTTACATTACAGTTTTTTTTTTTACTCTCTGAGGTTTGCCATTGTCTGCAGAGAGGTGACGACCGAACAGAAAAATTAATTCAATTGAAAATACATTCTGTCTGAGCTGGAATTGAACCTGGGCTACCGCGGTTCTTTAGCTTAGGGGCCACGCACTCTACTCTCTAGGCTACGGTCGCCGATCAAAAACGTACTATGTATTATAAAAACCCAATATTGTCACTGATAAGTATCAAATATATTTTCTGTGCCTACTTTCAGGCTGAACATTTTTAAGAACAGTGTGTCTTGTAAAATTACTTTACGGTCAAAAGTAATCACAATTTGAGAAATATTGCGTGCGGAGCAGCATTCTTGCCCTTTATGTATTAAGATGTGCATACTTTCAGGCTAAACAGTTTGAGAGATATTGAACACGGAGCAGCGTGATAGCCTTTTATATATTAAGATAATATAAATTTCAGTAAAACAATGATTGTTATAATATTTCAGTATTTCATTTTATGAGTAGCGATACGAAAATCCAAAAAATTGGTCTAACCTCAACAGATATAATGCCATTTCATTATTTTTTTCTTTGCTTTAACATTTTTGACAAGAAATAAAAGTGTTACCATAATAACAAGCAATATTGCCATAGTGACTTTTCAATTGACAGTGAAAAATAAAAGTTTTACCATATAATGCAAACCAAAATGTTGCCATATTATTATAAATAATATTAAAGAATCGTATTAAGTCTTTACAATAAAATATATTTTTTATGGACGCCAGAATTTTTTCCGTGGATGCTAAATTATTTTCAAATATATTTGAGTACTGAGTTTTATGTACCATTCACTAAATTTAAGTTTTTAAAAACAGTTGCTAAATTTGAAAACTTATCATCTTCCTCAACATATATGTATATACAAAATTTACCCATAGCTACATATTCACTTACTTTTCGCGAAGCACCTGAAACAATGTTGGAACAATGTGTCAAGCAACGGTTAAAATTAATAGTCTGACATACTGCTTTGTCAATAATTTTACAAAATATTATTTACAAAAACTGGCGACATAAAAATTAATTCGAGCATGTGTAAGTTTATTTTTCTTTTTGCAAACAAGAGTACACAAAAGTTAAAAAAACCGTAAGAAGTTACTTAATCTTTAGTGTCCGTTTTGTAAGAGAATGGCTCATATGCATTATAGACAATCATCCTTGTCAAAAAACTAAATCATATTCATTTAATTGTACTTCAATGTTGTAAATACATTTATATGTAGAAGCTAAGGTTAATAGGAAACCATATTGAAGGCACTCTTTTGCTCTCCGCTGAATTTTGTTTTCATTAAATTGCTTACAAAAGATGATCGGCTGGTGTCTACCTTTTTCTCGACGCATCAAATAAATAAATACCTACAAAAATTTAGATATGGGTAAACTTGGAAATTGTGGCAACCCACACTTTAAGCTGACAAACAGTCCATCGAGCACCCAAAACACAGCATTAAGGACACAAGGACACACTCAAGGCCTGGCAGCTCGGCAAGACGACAGCTACTCACTCAACGGCGGCATAATCAAGAGAAGATTATGTAATTAGTCTGTTGCTGATTGATGAGCGTTGGCAGCACTGCCTTAGCCACATAGGCACTCCTCTGCTCAGTGTCCTGTATATGTCCTTTTGCAGCAAGTCAACAAACAGGAAAATTAAAATATCTCAACCAACAGCAAAAACAACAAAAGCAACAACAACAGCACTAAATAACGTCAACATAAGCAAACAAAAAACAAGATTTGTTCGTCCTGCTCAAGTTTTAGCTACTCATTAAGCAGACTGCACAACAACAACGGCTCCAACAACAATAGCGCGCAGAAAAAGTCCTTATTCTCAGCACAACGTTTGTTAAGGATATGCAAATATCCTTAATTTGAAAATGATTTTTAATAGGATCGAATGGAATTAGTTTATTACTTTTAATGAATTTTTTATGTCGTGTTGCTGCTTCAACTCTGCCTTTGGATGGAGAGAGATGCGGAATATAAAATAGAGTATAAAATGGATAATGGATTTTATTTAGATTTGGTATAAAATGAATAATAGAGCTGAGCTTTAATTCGACGTTTGAGGGCGAACAAGTTTCATTCTCTAGTTCGTGGCTTCGTAAAAATATAAAGAAGGTTAATTTGTATGGGCTTTATTGATTTTTTTTCATCTATTGTTGTCAATACATTATTAAAAAGACTTTAGCAAATGTAATTTACAACAAGTTTTTGAGTGTGTGTGTGTGTGTGTGGCGTAATTAAGAATTAAAGAAAATTCCACTGTCATTGAATTTAAGGGCAAAGTAAAAAAATATGTTTTGATAAATTCAGATAATAGATAAATTCAACAAGTCAGGTAAAGTTTTTGATTTGAATTTATTTTATGAAGAGTTGTATTGCAGTAAACTATTGATTATAGTTATTTTATTATTTATTTTTATTATTCAAAATATATTTATTTATATAAAACCAAAGAAAACACACTAAACCGAAAAGAATTTTGTTGCTTAAATCGTGTTAAGACAAAACTTCTTTGTGAAAGAGGTGAAATTTTATTGAATTAACAAAAGCACGTACTTAAAATAAAAGACGATATTCTTTTCTATGCGAAAGAGGCTTCTTTTTAAATATACTTTTATATTAGAATTAGTACATCTTTTTGTGTATTATCTCAAAAATCTAAAAAAAAACATAATTTTTACTCAATTAAGGTACAGAAAATTATGTCCGAAAAACATGCAAAAGACAAGCAACGTAAAACGAGTTCAATTAAAGTATATCGGTCAGCTTCTAATCCTAGCTGTCTAAGCTACTTAAATAAATCAAACGATACATGGAGATCCTCCAGCGAGGAGGCCCTTGATGTTCTTCTGAGTAATCTGAGTATATTCTTAATATTATATTTGACTCGTTTTACTTTTATTAATCATCTAAATTATATAATTCCTAAGGCATACTCTTTATTAGCATTTATAAAGCGCAATAGTAATGAATTTACTGATCCTTATACACTAAAAATTCTGTTTACTAGTCTGGTTAAATCCAAGTTGGAATACGCAAGTTTTATTTGGAATCCGTATTACAATACGCATGTGAATCGTTTAGAATGTGTTCAACGTAGATTCCTCAAACATGCACTTCGTTTTATTAACTTTGCAGATCCTCTTCCCTCCTATGATGTTAGATGTAAACTTATAAATTTGAAAACCCTGGAAAATCGAAGAACTATATTATCCCTCTTATTTGTTTTAAATATTATTTCTGGCAACACGGATTGTTCGTATCTTCTGAATCATATAACTTTTAATGTTCCTTCCAGAACATTAAGAAATAGTGCACCATTAAATATTGGAGTGCACAGAACAAATTATGCTTCTAATTCACCAATCGTGAGAACTTTGCAAGAATTAAATAACCTATCAAATGTATATTCTATTGATTTTTCAGTCAGTAAGACGATAATGTTCAATCAATTAAACTCAATTTATTAACTGTAATATCTATTTCCTTGCATGTACATACTTATATATTAAGCATATAGTCAGTAAGGTTAACATACCATTGATTAAATAAATAAATAAATAAATAAAAAAATAATCCTACAAATATTATAGAACAGAATTAAGTAGGCTCTGTTTAGTTTTAAACCATATAAGTCTGTTGGGTATGATGGTAGACCGGCCGCTCTACAGCAGAAGGCGTCAATAGTCCGTCCATGGCTTATTGTCATTTTCAAAGGTTGCCTTGTCGTGATATACATACATGTTTAGTGCCCAGTAGGGCGTATCGAAAAATTAAGATCGTATTCTAAGAGGTCTAAAAAGTTGCATAGGGTCAATATCTCCCAAAGAAAAGTTAGGAAAAAAATAAGGATGTCTTCCTCTCTCGCAAGGAAAAAGTTGTTTTTTAAGAAAAACAGTAAGAAATCACGATCTCGAATTGCTTTGATTTTTATAAGAAAAACTACATACATACATACATATGTCTTAAAGTAAAAATTAATAAGGACTTTAACTAACAATATCCTGCCAAACACAAAGCCATTCTCGATTTATAGCAAAAAGGTCCTGTGTGAAGGATATTCGAATCTAAAGGTAAACTCGAAGTAGCACCAAATTTTTAATTGTCTTAATTTTATCGATTTTGATTACAGTGTTGACGTTTTCCATAAACTTGGCAAGCTAATAATTTGCATATTTATTGCACTTGCATTTTCTTGATTTTGAGAAATTACACTTAAATATAATTTTTTAACTTATTTAAAAAAATTCATATAAGTTCTTATAACTCGAGCACCAGAAGTGGTACCGAAGATAATTTCCTTAATTTAGATTCTTCAAATATTTCTAAACAACATCTTGTCCAAAAGTATCAATTTACAACACCAGGTTAAGACCACGATTTTTTTTCCTATTTCGATTTTTTAAAAAAAATTTCCTTCATAGTAAGAATTTTATTATTTCGTTAAAATACCTCAACCCAGCATTGACAAAAATTTTATATTAAAATTTTAAGTTTCTGAGTTTGCCATTCGAAGGGTCTCAATTGACTTAACAATTGTTGTTAAGAAGTGTTTTAATCAGGCCCGTAGCCAGAAATTAAGAGCCGGGCAGGCTGAGCTTCCAGTAAAAAAAAACAAATTCTTAATACATTTGTACATAAATATATATATATTAGGGCGGGTCAATTTGTATGGACGAATTTTTTGGAGGTCTGGCTCAGCGAAATTCGTAAAATACATGTAATTTCAAGACTTTTTCTCCACTACAGCATATACAAATTCTGAAAAAAAGCTGTGCGGACTTTCGTAAATAGATTTTGTTCTCAATTATAAAATATGAATGTATGAATGTATGAATGTATGTGTATGAATCTATTTACGAAAGTCCGCACAGCTTTTTTTCAGAATTTGTATATGCTGTAGTGGAGAAAAAGTCTTGAAATTACATGTATTTTACGAATTTCGCTGAGCCAGAATTTGACCCGCCCTAATATATATACATATATATATATACATTAACCTATTTTCAAATGAATTTTTTATATATTTACATGTTATCTAATGAGCTCATTGTTCAAATGTATATTTTAGTAAAAAAAAGTTAAGTATATTAACATATTAAATATATTATAAATGCGTTCAATGTTTGAAAACGAATTTCTAATGTATTGGGGGTTGGAATTACTTTTAAAGGTTTTCTAAGAGATGGCGTAACTATCAATAGATCGCATCGGGCACACCTGTGACTATATTCATTTCAAAGCACATTGTCTAAGCTTCACAGTGCACCCTAAACAAGTGCGCGTTGCGCTGCGTACCCAAACGCCACGCAATTTTATTTTACGCTTAACCTAAACAAGTGCGCTGCGGAAAGAACTGCTGCTCTCGAACCAGCTCAGTCTGATGGTTTAAAAATCTTAAAGAAACTTTTAGAATTGTGTAAAAACCTATTAATATAGCAAATACTTCCATTTGCAATTGAGATTAATTAATTAAAAGCAGCTAATTGCTCTTTGTTCTAATACTTTGGTTTTATGCAGCCAACTTCACATCCGAACGCACTGTCAAAATTGGAAATTCGATTCATGTTGCGGTAGTCCGGTGCGTGTTTCGGTAGGCTTCATACAAAATGTATGTGCATGAGCCGATTTTGACAGTTAAACCACGCACGCGCACTTGTTTAGGGTGGACTGTCATTTTTCAGTATGTGTCATTCCACTGAAGTGTAAACAACATATATTTTTTTCTCTGTGAACATGTCGACTTTCGTTCCAACAAAACGCAATTTGCGGGAAGGTTTACTTTTGTGCTTCCATTTGAAGAAAAAAGCGGTTGAAGCACAACGCACGCTTACAGAGACTTACGGGGACTATGCTCCATCGATTTCTACTTGTGAGTACTGGTTCCGTCGGTTTAAAAGTGGTGATTTTGATACGAAAAAGTTTGAAGATGAGGAATTGGAGGCTTTGCTCGATGAAGACCCGTGTCAAACCCTTCAAGAATTGTCAGAATCATTGGGAGTCGACTTATCAAAGGTCGGCAAACGCTTGAAGGCCATGGGAATGATTCAAAAGCAAGGAAATTGGGTGCCGTACCAGTTGAAGCCGAGAGACGTTGAACGGCGATTTTGCATGTGCGAACAACTGCCTTCAACAACCTTCCGACTACCACCTATTCAGATCGATGACGCATGGCTTGGCTGAGCAGCGCTTCACTTCTTACGAGGATACCAAAAAATGGGTCGATTCGTGGATTGCCTCAAAAGACGAATCGTTCTTCCGGCGCGGAATCCATATGCTGCCAGAAAGATGGGAAAATGTTGTAGCTAACTTGTCCAGATATTTCTTCGCGACAAACATCTCGGCATCAGATGGTATTTTTAAGCCTATAGAGCATAATATTTTCAAACTACCCGGCTTCATTTCTTAAGCTAATGACAATGCTAACAATATACAATCATTTTCGGTGAAACGCTTTTTTAATTCGAATATAATATTATCAACGATGTCAAAGTAAGGCGACTTAATTTCAATAGAATACTCACTTCTCTCACCAAATGTTTGTTCCACTACTGAGTTTCCTAATCACGTTTCCTATTTCACGTTTTTGCAGCATTTTATTTGCTGGTTCTATAGTCTCAAATATATCCTTCATACAATGTAATATAAAAGCAAATCATCTCGTTTGAATAGCCACTAGAATTCCTGAGGCTAGCGCAATATCCTCACTTTCAAATTTATATTTGCTATTTGAATGAACTTGCGGCAAAGTGGTGATGATTTCACTGTAGTTCTCAAGGACGGGATGTATTGCTTTCAAGTGTCCCGCCCACAGAGTAACAATTTATCGCGAAACAGCTGAACCTTCATATAGCTTCTTCACTTTATGGCGAGAAAAGAAATTGTGCAACAACTGTAATTCGCCGAAGAAATTTTTCGCCATTTGCACGCGCTCGATAGAATGAATTATAACCAAATGTAGAGTGGTTGAGGCAATGGACGTATGGAATTTTTCTGTTCAATGTTGAACTGAATGATTGTTTGGACTCCACCTTTTCCTTCACTCATAACCGCCGCGCCATCGTAACATTGGCTTATTATTTTGTCGACGTCTAAATCATTTTCTCGGATGATTGACCAAATTACTGCAGCTATTGCCTCTGCCGACAAGTCACAAGTAGTTTGAAATTCAAGCAAACTTTCAAATATTCTACCATTTTTAACGTATCGAACTGCGATAGATACTATTTCTACACCATTTCTATCTTTTGTTCCGTCGACGAGAATAATGAAATGGTCCGATAGTCTGATCTCCGAGCTCATTTTTTCACGCACCATCGAAGCTAGATTGCCAATAACTTCATTTTGAACGTCTGGTGAAGTATATTTGGCGTTTCTGGGCATCATTTCGGCACAGTTTTTAAGTTTTCGTCAGATGAAATCAAACACTTGAAAAAACTGTTGAATAAACCTTCTTCTTGTTGGGTTTCATCGTCCCAGGAACCACGGTATGCCAATCCATTTTTTGCAAGAAATAAAATAGTTTTTAGTATACCTTGAACGTAATACCGCCTTTTTTCAAACACATCTGTTTCTAGGAGTGAAGATGATCTCATATTTCCTAGATGCGTGTCGCTTGTGTCATGATTGTGGATGCCTTTATATTTAGCCAAGGCCATTTTCCAATCGTTGTAGCCGATGGTTACAAGAATCAGATTTTCAAACGAATTCTAAAGTTACCATTGTGGTTGAAATGATCGGCCATTTGAATTTTTTGGAAACTTCTTTTTGGAAAATTTTTTTCGAATAATCGGATAGCCAATTGGCGTTACGTCGATGGCAACGTAGGTTGAGTTGCGTTTTTGGCAGTGACTAAAAATTATATAAATTTTATTTAATTTCATAGCTGAAGCTGACACACAAAAAAAAAATTAAAAGAATGGAGATAGACTCACTGTCGACAGTAAAAGACACATTTTCCGCTGTAGCTGCTGTTGTTACAATAACTTGAGCCGAATTGCACACTACATTTTAAAAAGAGTTATTAAGGCTTGATTTATAGCGATTCCAGCATGTGTTCTTATAATCTTAAATGAAATAATCACTGAATGGAGTATTTAAAGAAGGATTGAATTCGGTTTCCACGCCCTTTTTTCGCTCATAAATCAGTGAAAATTCTATATTTCAGGCAGTTTTGGTCGTATAATACTAAATATTGGCAATTTAGTTTGTATAGTTACTTTCGGGAACTGTAATTAAAATGGACGTGGTCATTCTATATCCACGCCCACTTTTGATAAATAATTCAAATTTACTACTGGGCTGATTGCGCTGAATTTCTGGCAGTCAAATTGTTTCGAGTACGAGATAGTTTAGAACAATTTTTTGCCACACCTCCTTTTACCGCCCATAAATCAATAAAAATTCTATATGTCGGACGGTTTTGATTGTATTAAACAAAAATTTTGTATTTTATTTTATATGCTTACTTTCGGACACTGTACTAAAAATGAGCATGGTCACTAGGGTGACAGCTATTTTTCAAGTAACAAGGATCACTAAGTATGAGTGATAAAAGTGTGCCATTATGTCTTAAAATAATACCTGCAAAGTTTCATACAGATCGGATAACGAAAAGGCGAGGCGGATGCCGACTGAATTGAAAAAAATGGGTTTTTAGTACAAAAATTGGGTTTTTATTTATTATTTTTATAATTAAGTACACTAAAGTTAATTATTTAAACTAAATTTTAAATAAATTAGTTAGATAATTTTAATAGCTTTCCAACAAGTCTTAGACGATTGAAATCGGTTGAGACTTGTGGAAGTCATTGCAATTAACACTTAATTGTTAACATTGCAATTAACACTTTATTATAAAAAAGTCAACAAAAACCTAATTTTTGTACTAAAAATCCATTTTTTCAATTCAGTCGCCATCCCCCTCGCCTTTTCGTTATCCTATTTGCATGAAACTTTGCAGGTATTGTTTTAAGACATAATGGCACTTTTTTATCACTCATACTTGATCCATTCGTGATCCAAGAAATGTTATTCGTGGCCATACAAGTAATTGTCACCCTAAAGGTCACCTTATACTTAATCCCATTTTTCAAAGGATAAGAGTGGAGTGAAGCAATGTGCGTGAGGTATAACCTGAATTGAGCTGAAATTTTGGTAGTCAATTTGATTGGAGTACGAAATGGTTGAAGGAAAAAAGTCTTCTTTTGCTCAATACGTGCACTTCTACAATTCTCTGGTAGGGATCGAAGTATTAGCACAATTTTAGTGACCGATTGCTCTAAATTTTTGGTTGTATTTTTACTTTAATATTTATTAATTAAATGAAAGCATTTTGATTTAATAAATCACTCAAATCGCGGTATAAAACTAGGTTTTTTTTTACAAATATCTCGAAAACTTGCTATAATCCAGAATTTTCTTGACTATATTCAAAAATTATGTTAAAGCAATTATTATAATATGCAGATATTCATTAATTTACTTGATATATTTTTTAGCTGTGTGATCAGTAACTGCTAATTTCAGTTAAATATTGTTAGAATACTGGCATGATACCGCATACGGATAGGTTTACGTATATGTGAAACTACATAAGTTAAATATTGACTTTATTAGTTTCCAAGCAAAGCTTCAAGATACATTTAAAAATGTATGCTTGGCCTAAAAAAAGGTTATTTCGATCTAAACTAAAGTCAGCTAAGACCTTAGAAGCTTTCAATAACTCCTTAAAACTTCATAATATAAATGAAAAGCTATAAAAGAAATATTTTTACAGCCAGCCTATAACAAAAGCAACAGCAATAAGCCCAATTGCGGTAATTTATGCCAACTTCATAGAGTAGCGGGATCTGAGCGCAAAACAAAGAATTAAACCTAATTCTAGACCAAGTCATTTAGGGAAAATTGTTTGACGCCATTGTTAAAGCCACCACAATCAGTACAAATATTCTATGGTTTAATTTTTTTCGTCTTCGGCGTGAAGAAGAAAATTCAAATCACTTGAAATTGAAAAATTATTTTATAGACAACATAACAGCGAAGCAGCAGCTGATGTTATGTTATGTTGGATGCAGGGTGGATTTTAAGCTAATCTGCAGTACAAAAAAAAAGTTTCTTTATTAGATTCGTGTACTAGTCTTTATCGTCACCCATATTGTTGTATTTAATAAGAAAAATATCTGCATAAATATGGGAAAAAAATAAACAACTCGAAATTGTAACAAAGTTAAAACCTGCCAAAAATAAACATTTAAGAAGTTTTCCGAAAGAACATAAGAATAGTAAAAAAATATGTCACTTTCAGAAACCTCAGAATATTTATTAAAGTTTATTACTATCCAAAAAATTCCTCAATAATCAAAATCCTTTCATTGCTCTATTATGCATACCGAAAAAAGTAAACATGGTCAATAAAATTTCAATTAAATTTCACATTTCATGCATCAGTAGCTTGAAGATTTTTTATTCGAAATCTTTTTGAAGTCATTAAATTAATTTTGATTGCACTACGGTGGCCAGCACTTTAAAAGCAAATCAACAGAATGCACAAAAACAACAAATAAAGTGCTACCAATAACAAAAGTGGTCGGAAATACAGCGTGTTAATCTCTGTGGTTTTCACTTAATAAACTTTACCTCTTGCGATTCTTCTATGTTCATCCAATCCACATGTTCACATTCACTTCGAGTGCCAACCAATTTCTCAGGACTGGCCTGACCACTGCAAGATTCTACAGAATCAGACATTGAATAGGATTTTTCTATTGTTGACTTGCTCCCATTTTGGCATCTTGTTGTTGTACTTGCTAATGTCGATGATGATATTCATACTGCTGTCGGTTATTTTGTGGGCGGCTTTGGTTTTCTGACGGCTTCATAAAAATATCTGTAAAATGAAAATTAACGCTTCGTTAAATTTATTTAATTAGTGGTAACTCTGTAGCAGAATGGTGAATTGTGTGTTTCTATGTGATTGGTGAGTTTCTGTGGAAGCAATTGTTATTGACTTATTGTAGAATTACATAAATGTTAAGTGGGGGTTAAATTTAAAAAAATTTAAAATGTCTTAATTATTTTGCTATATAAGCAAGCTGCTTTCAAAGCATTGTAATCTAAAATCATGTCTAAAAGAGTAGGATTTAAGAGTAAAAACCTCCCACACACAAGACTTGAATGTATATAATGAATCAATACAAATAAGACAAAACCGAGAAAATTTTGAAAATATTTTGAGACAAATCTTTCTTGTGTCTAAAAATAAATCTTTTAATAACAAAATTTTAACATTTCCAATGAAAACAATGAACAATTTTACATGATTTTAATTAAGAGCTATTTAGGCAACAACCCCGAGAAACAATTTCACATTTTGTGTCAATAAAGTAGCTACCCTCCAGGAAAAATCGGAAGGCTTCCATCTTAAAGTGATAAAGAACATTCCCCACCGTATCTTTTGAAAGCTTAAGGGTAGTTTTGTATGTATATTGTTTCCCCACCGCATCTTTTGGAAGCTTAAGGGTAGTTTTGTATTTATATTGTTTCCAAACCGCTTCTTTAAGAATGCATGTGGAAACTTTTATTTATTGTCAAGCAATGACAATAGAAAATATTAATATCATTGTTTTCTAGCCACTTATCGTAGAATTCGATAGTCTAGTGGTAGCGCGATCGACTCTCGCTCAGGGGTCCCGGGTTCGAATCCTGGCCGAATCCATTTTCATAACAAGGGAGAGGAATGTTTCCACATTAATTCTTAAAACAGGGGAGAGGACTGGTTCCAATTCACTTTTGAGGACAGCGGAGAGAAATTTTTCCACATGACTTTTTAACACAGCGGGGAGGAATGTTTCCCTCTAATGACATGCTATGTTAAAAAAGCAATGGAGTGTGCAACAAAGGGGAATGCTTTCTACATTCCATGGAATGTTTCCTGGTAACATCCGGGAATGCTCACATTTCCTGGTGGGTAATATATGTCCAGTGCCCGTGTCGGTGAATTTCCGACCTCTACACCGAAAGAAGAACTAGTTCTGAAACACCTTGGGCAGGCACAATGTACGAACGAAGATCGAATCGGGCAATCGTCAGTTTAATGTGTCCGAATATAGTCGCTCATTTTTGAACACTTTATTGAAATAATACAGACTTACTACGGTACTATGTCAGGTAAATTTCGAGGGACTTGTTGTTTATGTTTCGGGTTCAATATAGTTAAGATTCAGACCATCGACACATGTCGAATAAACACAATATATGCATTTTTTTCTCGCGTTCCTTTTGCTCAAGCTCGTTTGCATTCGGCTTAATAACAGTGTAGGAGCAATAACAACCAACTCTGTATATGGTCAATTACACAGCTGACTAGACAGACTGTTTCGGAAGGAGCTACATTTCCATCTACAGTAATCTTGAATGATTAAGCTGTGAACAACGCACTGTTTAAGCAAAGATTATATAGTATAAAGATGTGCCACGTAGAACATTAAAAAGTAACAAATATTTTTCAGATCAATACGTAAGCTTTTGTGAGCGCGATGAGCTTTCTTGAGAGAAAAGTTTCCAATCCTTGCATGCACATTCTCTCTGCAATGCTCTTTCACTCTTCACACCACAATGCTTCACAGCATAGATCACCACTCATGAACCAAGAAATAAAGATCATGCAAAGAAAAGAGCCGCCATATTGTAAACAAAAACAGCTGATAGGTCTGACGTCATCGGTCACAAAATCTTTTGTTTACAATTAGTGATTCGATGTTGAATGTTATTTGTTAAAATTTTAAAGAATTATCATATAAATGTAATGTGTTTTTATATTAAAACGAAGTGTGCTGTAGCGACATGCATTAATTGCAACAGCAAAAAAAAACAAATACGTTGGTTTCTACCGTTTCCCCCAGGAAAAAATTGCTTGTAAGCAATGGGAGATTTTTTGTCGGCTAAATGTCGACACTGCAATGGCAAGAATCTGTGGAGATCATTTTCTGCCTGAAGACTTCGAAAGAAGGGTCCAAGTTCAAATTTATAAGTACTTCTACATTTCCACGTAAATATTCTTTTAAAAAATGTTACGATAGATTTTGGCAAAGCTATGCGCTTAAAGCCGGGCACTGTCCCGACAGTTATGACCAAGGAGGTGCATCCTGCAAATGCAGAACGATGTCAGCGAATTTTAAAGCGCGAAAACAAAAAAATCGTAAGTGCTCTGCTTCAGGAGTCGTCGGTCATGGAGAAGTTTTTCCTGTAGAGGAAATAGAAAAACTAAACAGGGACGCTTCTATTTCTAACCGCTCTTCAGAGCAGTTACTTCAAGCGAAAACACGGCAGCTATATTCGCAAGTGTAAGTAAAATTTACTAATTTTATGAATTCAATATTTTTAATCTTTTTCTTGGAGTGAACAGCGGTTTGGAAAACCTCGCGTGATACATCTGCCACAAATTGCACAAAGACGTTCCGAACATAAGGCTGGAAGAAGAAGCGGCAGCATCACTTAGTTAGGTAGATCATTTAAGCGAAGGCGGTTCGCCAAGCCAACGGAAGAGCTCATGGCGCATATGACTGCGTTGGAAAAAGTGTTCAAGACGTAAATGGCGACGGGCTGCTAATAAGCAAAAATTATTTGCAGACGCACATTACAAGTGCAGAGCATGTTATTTGTGACAACAAAATAAAAAAAATGTTTTTCCGCTCACGAATGTTTTTTAAAATAAGATTATTATATAAAGAAATTGTGAACAATCCGATGCAGAGGAAAAGAAAATTGAACAAAACAGTTCAATAATAAAAACAAAGTGAACATCCAATTTTGTATTCTATTTATTTGCAGTTTTTCTTTTTACAGCGTTCTTTACATTTAGTTACTGCATGGAAATATAAACAAACAAAGTATTCAAACACTTTTTTCGCGAATTAAACTTATTAATTTTATAATTTTTCACTTTTATCCGAGTTTTCACATGTTTTGCATGCAAAACATATGCAAATTGACAGTTTCATAGCTTGCTTGTGACCGATGACGTTGCACGAAAAATTACTTTTTTCTCGCACTGCTCTTTGCGTGATCTTCTCTTATTGGTTCATGTCACCACTGCATGGTTTCTCATAGCTAGCGAGAGTCGTGAAATTTAATGTTGTAATTGTTTTTGTCCTTTATTGTTGTTTTAACCAAGCAGTTGTGATCAGTGTGACCAGAAGATTTTTGAAAAAATATGCTTTTTGTTAAAAAAAAATATGCTAAATATTCCACTTTCAATTTTTATATTCCACAAAAATATTCCACTTTCAATTTCAAAGATATATATCTAAATAAGTCTAAATAGGCACATAAAAAAAACACAGAAGCAAATTTAAAAACATTTATTTATTTGATTTCTATCGCACTTAAATTTATTTTCTTCTCCTATAAAAAATTATAAACATTGTTATGGTTTTATTAATTTTATGTAACGATATACAATATACAAAACTAAAATTCAGGCACATCTTCGAGGTCAATTCTTAAATTGTTGCTTGTATTATTATCATAGAAATTCGCATTTTAAATTTTTTTTATTAGGCTATCTGGTATTTGATAGGCATTTCAACACTTTTTTTAAACATGCAGCCATGTATTTACATTCAACAAATTGTTTAAGAGTTTTTCTTGCATTCTATTTCGAATTTTCGTTTAAATAAGAAAGATTCATATAACTAAAAATTTTCTCAACCTCAGCATTGCTAAATGGTAAGCTAAGCGAGAAAAGCACAAATTTTTATAAATCTTCAGATTCCGAACTAGTTAAAAGAAATAGCTATTGTTAGCAAAATTAGTGGTATTCACGATGTGGTGCATTTGTGATAAATTTTTGCAAAATTTACAATACTTACAATTATTGTGATCGAACCTTCAGTAAAGTACATATTGTATTTTCAAAATCAATTATATTAATTTTTATTAAATAAACTCACAGCGTAGCCTTTAGCTTGCTCCATGCTGAGAAGAAATGCTTGTACAATCAGCTGATCTAATACACAACTTGTATATTTTCCACAGGGTTGTATTTTGAGAACTGCATTTTGTTTTTGTTATATTACAAAATTTACTACAAATATCAAATTTATCAGAAAAACACAAACAAGGGAAAAAACAACACATCGTGAATGCCCCTAATGTTTTCTTAAGTAAACTACTTGCTGCTGTAACATAATCCATAAAAAAATCTAACCAAACAAACATATAAGCAAATTTACTTCAGTTTTTAAGCTGCGTGAAGTTATTAAATGAATTGCAATAAAATTGACAACGAAGAAGTAAACCACAAAATTAATTCTTTATATTGCGTTTTACGAGGTGGTTCAGAGATAAAAAAAAATGTCGATAGCCAAAAAACAACCATTTAATAACCAAATATACATTTTTTTATTGCAATTATTGTGAATTTTGAAAAATATAATCATACGAAAAATATTCCACTTTTTATGCTGCAAATTTTTATAAAACAAAATATGCTTCCCGAAACTAAAATATGCCAAAGTGGAATATAATATTCCACTCTGGCCACACTGATTGTGATCTCTGCTTGATAACAACAAATGTTTTTGTTTGTTTACATTATTTTCATGATGATTTCCTTATTTTGTGCGGAGAAGATTTTTCTTATTCACTGCTTGCTATTAATATTGACTATTTTTTATTGACTCAGCCAGAGTAGTAAAATAAGCATATTTATTCAGAACCTTAAGGAAAACTGAATAACGACATACAAATCCATCCAATGAATTCAAAATTGTTTATAAATAAAATTTTTAATTCACATTGACTTTTAAAAAATTGATTATTAATTAATTTCAATTATTATTTTCGTTATTCAGAATAATTGTTAATTCTTTATTCATATGAATGCTATTTACAAGAAATGCAATTCAAAAAGAATTTAAAATTTTTCAATAATTAATTTTTTGTAAATTATTATTTTTTAATTCATTGCCTATTCATGTGTTATTCATTATTAATTTTATAGTCATAATTAATTTTTTATTTATTATTAATTTGGTTCATTTCTTAAAAGTGAATAACAATATTTTTTTCATTTTATTTTATTCAAAAGTTAATGAAAAATTAGGAATTAATACGAAATTTATAATGAATAAAAAATAAATAATGAATAAAAAATTAATAATGAATAAAAAATTAGTAAAAAAATTAATAGCGAACATTTTATACATAAAATAGTAGTGAATAACAAAATTTTTTATTCATTGTATTTTTTATTCAAAAGTGAATAACAAATTAATAACAGTGGTAAACAATTTGAAAACAAAAGTTTGCGCGACGAAAACAGCATTGCTAGTTGGATTGAGTATTTTTTCAAGATAATAAAAATCCTTAATACGTTTCCAGGTTGGCTCGAATTTTTTTAGAATAATTTTCCGACTTTTTTGAGTTTTGAAAAATATTTCCCCAGTTATGATCCTATAACTCCAATAAATCCAAATATTCTTTTATTTTACAAGTTTTAATCATATTTACAAATGAGACATTTATACCTTTTATTTAAGTTATTATTTATAGGATTATTTGTACGATTTTCGTAGGCATTTTCTGAATACAACATTTGTGACAGAGTTTAGAATATACCATTTATTTAACATTTCCCCCCTATTAAAGTGCGCAAAAATATGACTTTGATATATAATTTGGTTTTATTTTTACTTTGTTGTTAAAAAAATATTTCAACGAAAATATTAAGGTAAAAAGTATGATTGTAGCAGGTGGGATATTTACGTATTTCGGTTTAAGTACAAATACTCAAAATTACCTGCATCAAAGTCGACGTGGTGAGTTCGTACTAAACAAATTTTTCAGACTTTAAAAACCCAATTATCATATATTTAACTAAAGATTTTGTTTACAAACAATATTCTTAGCTTTTTTAGCTAACTTTAAAAATACTTAAACCGCAATTTTACGTTTGCAACCCTGTAAGCTCTTTGAAATGCGTAAAATAACGGAAATAACGTAAACAAAGATACGTCAAAAATATATCAGAACAAAACAACGAAATCTTCGCGCTGGTATAAATAACTATCTGAAACACTGTGTGTTGCTGCCACGCCCCCGTTTCCTAACCCCATATCATGCTATCAGTGAAACGGCACGAGTAAATTATGGTCGAGTACCGAATTCCGAGGCTGTGCGGCCACCTATGACTCCAAAGCTATTCAATATCAAAAATTTCAGTTGTGTGGGAGGGTAACGCCCATAAAATGTTATCAGTAAAACGTCTAAATTGTAGTCGAATACCGAATTCCAAGGCTATGCGGCCTAAAACTCCAAATCAATTCGATATTGCAAATTTGGGTGGTGTATGACGTGCCACGCGCCCTTGCCCAACGCCCATCACATGTTATCAGGGCAACGCTACTTGTAAATTGTGGTCGAATACCGAATTCTGAGGCTTTGCGAAATATAAATATAAAGCAATCCTATATCGCATATATGGCCTGTATACTACACAGTGTATAGGAGGTAATTTTGAGCATTAACCATATTTTTTAAATTCTTTCACAAATGTAGTATTTAGAAAATTTATACAAAAATCGTTATACCAATACAAGTAATAGCTTAAATGAAAGATATAAACGTCTTATTTGCAAAAATGTATAAATTTTGTAATATGAAAAAATACTTTTGAAGTTATAGGATCATAACTGGGGACATATTTTTCAAAACTTAAAAAAATCGACACATATTGAAAATCTTTCTTGAAAAATTTTTTTCGCAAATTAAATTTAAATAATTTCAGTAGTTTTAATACCAAAAACATTCACATATTTTTAGAATTTCAGAAATTTTTGGTACAACGAATTTTTCATTAAACATCGTTCCCCAAGAATGAGAAAAAACGACATGAAAATCAAAACTTTGACTTTCGATGCAAATATATCCGCTTTTTTAAATACATTTAATTCAAATTTTTTTGATCAAAGTTTTAATAAAAGCACTTTAAAAAAATAGTTTCAACTGTAGCGTTAGGTCAGTTAATATATTCTTGAATTTTTTTTTTTCAAAAACGGTCCAAAATATTGAATTTTTACTCAAAAAATGATTAAAAAAATGTTTTTGATGTATAAATAAGAACAATTGAAAATTGCATTTCTGAGTACTTTTCATATAGTAAAGCATGTATTTGCAATAATATAATAAAACTATATAAAAGTAGCTAAATAAAAACTTTTCCGCAAAGAAACAACTTAAAAAATATTGTTTACAACATTATTCACGGCTAGGCTTCAACTGATGGAATCGCCCTTACAATAATATGACACTAAAAATATCATATGGCAAAACGGCAAAAAAAAACCAAGTCAACACACAAAATATACCTAGATTATGTCATCTTTATGATATTATATTCTTGAAATTATATAACAAAAAGATAAGAGATAATGCAAAAAAAAAATAACTTTAAATTATATAATGTTCTAGGGAAGTTTAATGAAAAAATTGCCTACATTTTTTAAGTAAAACCTATTGAAATTCTGCTACATTTTGTTGGCAGCTACATCGTTTCTTCAGATGTTTCGTTCATTAAGTCTTTACATATCATTTCTATTGCTTTTCAATATTATGCTCACATTTGCTCACATTGTCGCTTACTTATTCTCTAGCTCTCAAAAGCTTTTAATCGTTCGCTCGTTGACTCTCATAAAGCTTTTTGTGGATTTATGATAAATCCACATTCAAAATTTTCTGTGCCACTTGCTTGTATGGCGGTGGCACATCTTTCTATTATATTATCTGTGGTTTAAGTTTTATGGGATTTGACACTTGTTTGAATAAATTCGTTGAGATCACACGAATTAATTAAAAATACAAAATTTTCCTGACTATCTCGATTTCAGTAAAATATGTATTTACATTAAGATCATTCATTACCTGTTCTGAATCGAAAAAATATCCTATTTGGAGGCCTGTTCCCTATAAATGATAATGAACTTTATAGAAGGATTTATTTTTAATATTAGTCAAATCCAATTTAAAGTTTTTTAAATAACGTTTTACAAAGAAATAACATTTTTAAAATCATGATAAAATACAGTGTCATACTGAAGATCCCTATAAAAAAATTTCTAATGGTTGAAGAAATACAAAATGTCGGCAATTCATGTATTTTTTTTTTTTTATTTAGTAAAACATGTGTTAATGTTGTATGGTGGAGATGCTTACTGCGACCTAAATGAGATCTATTGTACCTCCTTCTGAAAGCTTCGATGGGTTGGCGGATTACAGAATTTCATCCAGCCCTATTTCTCTAGTGAATTTGAGAATATTCTTAGATTCATGGAATGAAAACTGCTTTAGACTCAGCACAAAGTTCCCCAGTGCTAGTTTACGTCTGCGAGTCATGGCGTCGCAGTTTGTAAGTAGGTGTATTGGAGTCTCCGCTGCTTCTTCACAGAAACTGCAGTTACTATCGGTTTCTATGCCCAATTTCATCAGGTGGTATTTGAGTTTACAGTGTCCTGTAAGGAACCTCGTTAGAATCCTTAGATTCGGTTTGCCTAAGCATATGCACAATTTTGCTCTCCGAGTGTTTAAATCTTTGAGGAGCAATTGAGATTGTCTTACCTTTGGGAGGCTTTTTCAGAGGTTTGAACGTTTATGCCTCTTTTCCCTTCATAGTTCTTCTTTTATAGAATGTGTGCCCAATCCGCAGAATGATTCTGGTTCTATAAATTTTGTCGCTACACCCTGTCGCGCTAGACCATCGGCTTCTTCGTTACCCAGTATTTCTTTGTGTTCTGGGACCCAAAGTATAGTAACAGTGTTATTCTTGCCTAGTTCATTGAGTTTTGTTAGGCATTCCCATGTTATTTTCGATGATATCTCACAGGAAGCTAATGCTTTAATTGCTGCTTGGCTGTCTGACACACCAATTATATCCTGACCTTTGTATTTAAGGTCCAGGTTGAATTGTGCACACAGCTGTATGACTAGGATTTCTGCTTTTAAGATACTGGATGTTGTCTCCATAGGTTCGAACGCTTGGTTCTTGACCCGTACACCCCTACGCTTATACCTTCCAATGTCTTGGAGCCATCGTATACCATGATATTATCTCGCTGTCCCGCTCTTTGTTGGTACTAAGATTAATTTCGAAGTGTTTTTCGAAGTTGTACCTTTTTACTATATCTTCTCTTGGTAAAACGATATAGGGAGATTGCTTTGCAATATCCTCCTTCTCTCTACTACTGATAGCTTTACCTATACATGTCCCCTCTTAAGCAGTGCATAGTAGAGTTCGCTTGGCTACTCCCTCTAAGGGTATTAGGTCCAGAATTACTTCTACTGCTGCTGTAGAGCAGGTCCTCATGGCACCTGTTCTGAGTACGCAGGTCAGTCTCTGCACCTTTGTTAGCATATTCCTCATTGTGGTAAGCTTGGTTCTTTCAGCCCATGCTATTGCACCATAGGTGTGGATGGGTCTCACCATCATGATATACATCCAGCGAAATATTGTTGGGTTACAACAGTTTCTCTCCAGAGAAGCTTTGAATCTAGTGTGAATCCTAGGTACTTTACTTCTCCTTTAAAGGGAATTTCCGTACAATACATTCTCATAGTTCGGAGATTCGTTAGGCTTATTTTGTTAGTATAAGGTACTTTGGTAGTTTTCGCTAGGTTGATATTTAATCCAACTGTGTTGCACCATTCCTTTGCTAATGACAGTCCTTTTTGTATAAGGTTACAGAGTGTATCTTCTAAATTCCCTCTCTCTATTAAGGCGATGTCGTCTGCGTAACCCCTGATTTTTTATGCCATTCTCGGTTAGCTTCGATAATAGTTCGTCCACAACAAGACTCCACAACAGTGGGGAAAGGAAGCCGCCTTGTGGGCAGCCTTTTGTTGTCTTAATTCTTATCGTGTTTGTGCCCACTTTTGTTTCTGCAGTTCTAGTGCTAGGCATTTGGCATATCCATCTGCTGAGCATATCATTTACTCCTTTTTTGTGTAGTAACTTCTCCACAACCTCATGTCAAAGGCTTCCTCTATGTCTAGAAAGGCACAGAGTAGGGTTTTTTTGTTTTTGAGAGCTGACTGGATGTTACTAGTCAGCTGCTATAGGGAAGATTTTGTGGCCGTACCCACCCTATATGCGTGTTGATATGGGTGCAATGGCGCCTTCTCCAGGATCTCAGTTCTTATATAGTTATCTTTTGCCTTTTTTATTGTTTTAAGAACAAATGACGTAAGGCTAATGGGCCTAAACGACTTTGGTAGCGTGGAGTCTTTTTTCCCTACTTTTTGTATGAAGGTAGCCCAGTGCAAGGCTGCTTATAGTTATTTTGACTAGGTGGGGCAATATTGTTTCTGCATCTTTTTGTAAAAGTACTCGAAAGATGCCGTCTACACCTGCTGATTTGAAGGTTCTAAGTGCCCCATCTAGACGAGCTTTAGTAAAAATGCTCGTGGCGAGTTTACCATTTTCTCGATTTGGAGCAGTCTGCCTGTCTGCCGTCTCATAATTAGTTTCTGGTGTGCTGCCCGGGAAATGAGTTTCTAGAAAGTGACTGGCTTGTTGCTCTTCTCTAAACGTATAGCTTCCGTCTGGCAATAGAAGTGACATTCTTGCCTCTACTCTGCCTTTAGGCATTGCTTTGTGTATCCTGGCTGCGGCTGGCGTGAAATGTGTTCGCAGAAAGTTCTAAAGCTTTGTCTTTTGGGTTTTCTGATTTCTTTATTGTACTCCGTCAGAGTCGCCGCATATTTATGCTATTCTCCGTTGTGCTTTGCAGCAATAAAGCTGCATCGCACCTTTTTCCGGAGTCTGGTCAGCTCGGCGCTCCACCAAGGAGTATGTTTTGTTTTTGCCTTGTGCCCTGTTGGACAACTAGATTCGTAGGCATTATATACAGCATTGTTTACCTGCTCTACATAGCATTCAAGTCCTAGGATGTTACTAATTCTACTCCTAGCTTTTACGTTCTGTAGGTTTTCTTTCAGGTTGTTGGTGTATGTGTTCCAACTGGTATTTCTTGGTTGTAAGACATAATACATGGGCAAATCCACAGAAAAGTCAACCGTGACCAAAAAATTAAAACTTATTAAAAACATATTATTTTATGATGTATCTAAGAGAAACATTTTAATTTTATTTATTCAAGCAATTTATACATAAATCATGGTAAATTAATGATTAAATCGCCTGCACTGTTTCACAAATGTTTTTTTTTAATTTTATGTAAATGTAAATGTTAGTAAATGTTTCGTAAACTTTTTTGTTTTAGTAAAAATTAAAGACATGGTCTGAAGATAGTGAAAAAATAGTTGAAGAAAGGAAAGTACAATATCTTAAATTTGTTTTTTTATTACTAGTTTTCTTATTTACTTAACTACCTAATTACTAAATCACCTAACTAAGCTACAATGGAAAAATGTGTGCCGTCCAACATGTAACGTCCGACAGTTAACAAATAAAATTGTTAACTGTGACTTTAAAAATACGACATTTTAGAGGATGTTAGCTTTTTAAAAACTTATTTAATTTGCACTTTTTTTGTTCCTTTAGACTTTCGAGATGCTTTTGACCATTTCGTATAAATATTCTAAGTTCGAGTGTTAGTCTCACAAGAACTTTCGTTTTTAGTAACGTCCGAATGCACGAAAAAAAAAACAAATCTTAGGAACCTGCGGTAAGATTTATAGATGGTGTTATAGTTATTATAAATTATACTCATAAAGAGCTTTTTAACCAGATACATCTTTATTGACAAACTGTTAATAAAATTTGTGAAATTTATGAAAAAATTTATGCGAATGTGACGTCCGAACGCTAGTATTTACTCATATCAAAAAAGCTAAGCTTAATTTCATTTTGCTAACATGAACAGCGATTCACATTCAGTTTTAAACAAAAAAGTATCGTAGTCAGGTGAGAATATTTTTTTGAGTTTACTTTAAATAGTGCACCGTTTCACCACTTAAACTTTCTATGTAGCAATAAAAAAAAGTAGACTAAAAATTTCATTTCCGGTTCGTCGCTTTTATCGCAGTCTCACAGGTAATTACAATTACAATTAGCTAACAACTTCTTGCGTCTTGTTCTTGGTTTTGATCTCAAGCAAAACAACAACAAAAAATACCTTTAATAAAAATATGCGACACAAGACAACAACTTCAACGAAACTCGTAACACTTCCGGCGTGCTTATGTGTCTGTTCACGTTACAAGGCAACGCGACGTTGTCTTCAAGCAAAGGCGTATTTTGTGTAAATCACTCACACCCCCGCAAAAAAATTGATAAGAACTTTATGAGTAGCTGCGACTTGCCTTGTCGCACAGCACAGCGAAGCTGCTTCCAAGTGTTTTGTTAGTAAAGTAATTAATCAAATGTAATTTCATGTACTGGTGTGTGTGTTTTCAAAGAAGCAGCAGTTAAGGTAGTTAAAGTGGAAGTAGCAGAAGTAGTAGCAACAACTTTCGAACGCCTGTGTTGCCAGTTCAAGTCTTGCGACATTTAATAAGAAGACGCCAGGAAGGTGCTGCCAACAAAGGTGAATTTAGTGGTTTTGTTAAGTGATTATAAGTACTTTTGGTATTTAACCATTTACATAAATAGTAGTAGCTCAACTAGACAGACGCGTTAATAAATAAGTCAAGTGAAGAGCGACGTTGTCTTGGGCAATTTTATTTAGGCAGAGCTACTTCTACGCAGTATTTGCCAAAAAGTACTGATTAAATGCTTTCAAGTTATGAAATTAAGTGAAAATAATTTCATTTGTGGGATTTTTAATGATTTCACTTGGGGACTCGATGTTGTACTTGGATGTGAGACTTGAATCCCGGCCGCTGAGTGAAAGATTAACAGTTTGTTCATTCCCTGACTTTGCTGACATTCAAAAATATTTGATAAAATTGTAATCAATTCACTTAACGAAGAGACTTTTTATTATTATTGAATGTGATCTTTCACAAAACCACAGCTGTGTACCACTCCGCATCAGCTTCAGTGTGAAAATCTTTATATTGCTCCACTCTATAATGACAAAGCATTAAATGTTTCAATTTATTAGCATTTTGGACAAAGTGATATTTTTTATTTAACATTTCACCAAGCAAAATCATTAACTGTAAGCAGTAGAAGCTTTTCCACGCACGCATTACACACTTTTAGCATGTTTTATTTATGATGCATTTACGGCTAGATCCACAGCCAATCCTCCTCCACCAAGATGTCGCCACTTTGCTTAAGCTTGTAGCATAAAGAACTCATGGCAAACGGCGTTCAAGTGTGTGCCTGTCATAATATTTTGCACAATATTATGGAAATCAGGTTTAGCCTAATGTGCGCGCTAACATTTGTCATTTTTTCATTGTTAAGCTTGGGCTTGGGAAATGGTTGTGAGAGAGGAAAAGTGGTTGGTTGGTGGCTTGTTAAAGGTTGTATATTGTAAGGTTTATACAGCGACACGCGCTGAAATGATTTTTCTATCTATTATTAAGTAGATTTAGCATGTGTGTGGGGAAGCGTTTAGTAGTAGGATAAGAAACACACCTAGAGCTAGATATACCAAACTCGTCATCTGAATAAGATAAAATCTTGAGCTGCAAGTGCTGTTAAGTTGTATGAAATATTTTCGTAAGTTGTAAAACTATCAAATTCAACTGAAATCAGAAAGGCACTATTAAACAGTAATGTAAATGTTTAGTTTAAGCCCGTATGATACTTCATTGTTTTGTGCAATTTCAAAATCTGAAAACAAGTGGCGAGTGAGTTAGACAGATATATATTGTTGGAAAAGGGTGAAAACATGCATCGTGCCACTTTTTTACATCTCCGCAACGTGACTATTTTATCTCTATGTTCTTCTTGGCTGCGGAAGAAAGAGCTCAAGCTTGTTTTTGACACTTAATATTTGATCGAAACTGATCGAAACTTAACGACGAACGAATTGAGAGAAACGTCAAAAACAATGCATTGAAAATGCTGTCCGTCGCACATTTTTTTGTCCAATTCGGACTATATGCGTATACCCTCACACTTCTTGAATTTTAGCTTTAGCTCTATTTCAACTGCTCCAGTTTCATTTTCAATGAATAAAAATTGGACAACACAATGAAGTATCATACGGGCTTAACAACTGCAATAGCCGAATGAAAAGCCCATGCACTTATACTCACGCGGCCAAGGGTCAAGTCTCAGGATAATGGTAAATTTTCAGTTAAATTTAATGTTTATAATTATTTAACTTCAAAAATATGCTAGAATTCTGCAAAAACTAATCAAAATTTGCTATTCTTATTTATAAAAACTTAGCAAATATTTGCTTGAATTAAGTAGAAATTTGCTTTTGCAGTTTATAATATTTATTTATAACAATAAAATTTATCAAAATTTTGCTGGTCATTATAACTGGAACAGCAAATTTTGATTAGTTTTTGCTGAAATCTAGAATAATTTTGAAGTGGGTGAGATTCATGTATTAACCATAATACAAATTTAGCAAACAGTTTTCTCCGTGTAACTCCTCTCGTTCGAAAGTAAATATCTTGCATTGCAAAAGATCACCCTCAACAAAGGGCAGTGGCTGATTGCTATCCAAGAGAGGAGAGTGGATTAAGTGCAAACAATCCAGTCAATAAGTTCGCTTTATAAACCGAGTCAGTAAGGATTTGGTCGTATTTTAAAAGAGTTGGGATCGGTGACAATGTCCGATTCTTTTTACTCTTTCAATAAACGTCAAACAATTTTTGGTCACTTTTGGGGCAAAGAACAAACTTATTTCGAATGCAAGCTTCGTGCAGAAACTATTCGCATTTTAAATTGCATTAGAGCGGTTTCTTGCCTTGATGCAAAGTCTTTTGTTATCAGTATTCTTGTGGAAACGACAATTCGGAAAGGCTTCCTCTGTAGACATGACTGCAATCCTGCAAGTCTCATTAAACCATGAGTGATCTTTTGGTGTAATGTTTCTCATCTTATGAGAGAGAATGAGAGACCGCAAACCCAATAAAATATTTTTTGTACCATGACAGTGCAGCATTCACATTTCTGTCAGCAAAACATAATTTCCAATTGAAGTTTTGATAAAAATTATTTAACACGATCCAATTTTCAATTCCATAATTTTATGCAGTTATCTTCGAAAGTTGTAACAAGAATACTTAAATAAATTCTCAATGATATCGAGGGATACAAGGATAACGTTAATGAAAAATATTAAATATTTTTTATGCAGAACTTATGTTTAGTTTCTGTTCTTGCAATAATATTAGAAGAAAACTTTAAATGAACGGAAAATTTTCGAACTCGAAACTTAAAGTTACTTCTTAAACAAACTACGATATTGTTTGTTCGTCCGCCTTAAAATTGAGTCCGCCTTCCAGATACACTCAAAAAAAATATTTTAAAAATTTTGCAATTCATTACTCTTATTTTTTTATTAACTAATACCTTATATTTAGTCAGAAAGACCAATAATGCATTAAGTAAATAAATAAATACCCCAATGACTTACCCATGTTAAAGTAATACTTTCTGTAACCCAAAAAGTAATCTATGGCAAGATTTTTCTGCAATATGTTATTCATTGCCTGTAAGCGAAGTTATTGCTGATTAGTTTTCCTTAAACATTTGTCGCTCAACATTTGGCCATCTTAAATGTATAGCACTCGTCAAACTAGTTTATTGATTCATATTGAGTTTCTTTAAAAATTAGCAATGAAAATATTTTGCCGCCCCGTCAATTCTGTCAAATTGATTCCGATCTTTACTTTTTTAATTTTCTTGAAATTCTTCAGTCCTCAAAAAGTTTGCCACCCTAAATCTAGTACTGGTTGAACCTTCATAATTTACTGTGGTCATGGAATTTTCGTTGTGGCATTATTGGTGTGTGTCTTGCAGAGCTGTAAAAGAAGGCAATCATTTGTGATTTTAAATCATATGATTTATATTCAAAATGTATGCAATCATTTTTCCAAATCATTGAATGTGATTTGAAATTTCAAATCTCAATCAATGATTTAAAAAAATGATTGCATTCATTTTTTCAAATCATTGATTGTGGTTTAAAATTTCAAGTTCCAATCAATGATTTGAAAAAGTGATTGGATTCATTTTTTCAAATCATTGATTGTGATTTAAAATTGCAAGTCCCAATCAATGATTTGAAAAAAAATAAATGCAATCATTTTTTAAATCCTTGGTTGGAAATTATTGACTGCATTCACGATATTTCATTCATTTATTTAAATCATTGAAAACAGTCACTGTAATCTCAATAACATAATGTTTTAAAATATCAGTGTGAAGTAAGTAAGATATTTTTTATTAAGCAGTGTGTTTGGATCAATGCTTCAATTCGGCTTCGATTGAGTCCTTGGGACAAGATGAGAAAACACATTTTATAGAGGGGGGGGTCCATGTTTTTCTGTAACATATCTTATTATCAAAAGTATTGATATCTCTGTTGAACAAGTATTGGAAATTCATAGACTAATATTATTTGTTTAACAGTTTATCTTTTTTACTTGCAAGCAAAAATAATTTTTTAAGAGCTTTTTAATTTTATTTTGTTATTTATTGTTCGGTTCACTCTCGCGCTCTTTTACATGTTTAGCTTACTCTTTTAGTATTTCAATTCCTTATACACGGTTAAAAATCTTGGAATAAATTTTCGTACAGCTCAAAGTATAGTGCATATTTTTTAACCTTGCGGTTTAAAATTTAAACTTTCACAAATACTAACCCATAACTAAAATTTTTCTGTACTAAAATTTAAACCAAAGAAATATTGCAATGCTGAAACTCAATTTTAGGCTATTCGGTTCTTATGCATTTTTATTTCTTTTGTTTCGTATTTCGCAATAGACCAGTGGTTAACGTAGTAATAAAAAGGCAGTACAATAAAATTGTCGTGAAAAAATTTTGCTCAAAAACATGTTGCGATAATTTCACGCAGCGGAACAGAGTACTGCTCTGACGAAAATGTTGTGAAAATTTGCAGGCCTTAAAAATTTGAATTTTGTCCTTTCTAACAAAATATTTTAAATTAAATAAATAAATAAAAAAAAATGATTTAAATGAATGAATGCATTCATTTATGATTTAAAATCATTTAATTCCCAATCAATGATTTAAAAAATTGATTGCATTCATTTTTTAAATCATTGATTGAGATTTAAAATTTAATTTTAAAATTTAAAATTTAAAATTTAAAATTTAAAATTTAAAATTTAAAATTTAAAATTTAAAATTTAAAATTTAAAATTTAAAATTTAAAATTTAAAATTTAAAATTTAAAATTTAAAATTTAAAATTTAAAATTTAAAATTTAAAATTTAAAATTTAAAAAAAAAATTTTAAATTTTAAATCACAATCAATGTTTTAAAAAGTGAATGCAATCAATTTTTCAAATCATTGATTGGGAATTAAATGATTTAAAATCATAGATTCATTCAATGCATTCATTCATTTAAATAATTTTTTTTATTTATTTATTTAATTTAAAATATTTTGTTAGAAAGGACAAAATTCAAATTTTTAAGGCCCGCAAATTTTCACAACATTTTCGTCAGAGCAGTACTCTGTTCCGCTGCGTGAAATTATCGCAACATGTTTCTGAGCAACATATGAAAAAAAGAATGCAATTATTTTTTCAAATCATTTCAAATCATTGCTCTGACGAAAATGTTGTGAAAATTTGCGGGCCTTAAAAATTTGAATTTTGTCCTTTCTAACAAAATATTTTAAATTAAATAAATAAATAAAAAAATGATTTAAATGAATGAATGCATTCATTTATGATTTTAAATCACTTAATTTCCAATCAATGATTTAAAAAATTGATTGCATTCATTTTTTAAATCATTGATTGTGATTTAAAATTTTAAATCTTTTTTTTAAATTTTAAAATTTTAAATTTTAAATCTCAATCAATGATTTGAAAAATTGATTGCATTCGTATTTCAAATCATTGATTGAGATTTAAAATTTAAAATTTTAAAATTTAAAATTTAAAATTTAAAATTTAAAATTTAAAAAAAGATTTAAAATTTTAAATCACAATCATTGATTTAAAAAATGAATGCAATAATTTTTTAAATCATTGATTGGGAATTAAATGATATAAAATCATAAATGAATGCATTCATTCATTTAAATAATTTTTTTTTTATTTATTTATTTATTTATTTAATTTAAAATATTTTGTAAGAAAGGACAAAATTCAAATTTTTAAGGCCCGCAAATTTACACAACATTTTCGTCAGAGCAGTACTCTGTTCCGCTGCGTGAAATTATCGCTACATGTTTCTGAGCAACATATGAAAAAATAATTGCATTCTTTTTTTCAAATCATTGATTGGGACTTGAAATTTTAAATCACAATCAATGATTTGAAAAAAAGAATGCAATCATTTTTTCAAATCATTGATTGAGATTTTAAATTTTAAATCACAATCAATGATTTGAAAAAATGGATGAAATCAATTTTTTAAATCATTAATTGGGCATTAAATGATTTTAAATCACAAATGAATGCATTCTTTTACAGCTCTGGTGTCTTGTATTAAAAAGAGCTACCACTAAAATTCTCGAATTATGTGGCAACATTAAATTTTACAATTTATCAAAGGATGCTAATTTGTAGTTCGAAGCTTCACCATCTATTAAGGTCCTTGGATCATCCTTTTCCGACGATTGGTTTTCCGCCACATCTAATTTTTATAAAGTCGCCAACAATAACTTCTAAATGATTAAATTCAAATCGTATACGAATTAAAACTTCTAGTAAATGGCATATATCTTGATTTGTTTGCTGTAAAAGTAGAGATGGTTAAATTTTTAAATACAGCGCTCGCTTACATAAAATTGCTGTACCAAATTGATTGGATCGGATCAATTGAAAAATAAAATTTGTGTTAATACATTCATACATACTCTTTACATTATATTTTTACATTGATTAGTTCATTTGATCATAATATTTTTTAAGCTTTCTTAAATACTAATATCTTCAGAACCGCAAGGTTTCTGTCTTATCTTTCAAATTATTAACACGAATAAGACCAGAATGAATTATTTATGTTAACGTTCTGCGACATCGACAAAAACGACGACATCCTCTCCAAGCAAGCAATTTTCCATCGCTTGTTAAACCAAACAATAACAACAACAAATGCTGAGCTAATTTAGTTAATTGCTGGCAATTATCTAAATGAGCCCCACTGTCAAATGGTGGTGTTGTTAAACGACAAGAAGAAAAATCACTTTTGTTTGCAGCACTCATATTTATGACCTTATGGCGTTTATATATAAATACATATTATTTTATTTATGCAGCTTCTAATCTTTTGCACCCCTTTTTCCCCATCCACAGTAAGAATTTGTGTCTTGGTGCAGGATATCCTGAGTCCCTGACTAGCACAGCTACATAAAAACAGAAAAAAAAATATAAATATGAGCTAGAATTTAATTATTAAACGATCTGGCGCACAAATGTTAATACAACTGAAGCAAAAAAAGAAAGGAAGGATTCAATTCGAATTATCTAGCATGTAGCAAAAGTAAAAGGAAGCGGACAATGCATCATTTTTATCGGTTTCAGTAATAGAGCTGTGGAAGATTTTTATCGATGAAGGTAACTTAAATATATTTAAGTGTCTTAAGTTCGGTTAGTCTTAGAGTGCCAAGGCAACACATGACCACAGCTCAGTAAACATGAGTGCATTCCACTAATTTGAAGTTAACAAAGAGCAGCTACGCCCCACTACATCTACGAATGGACACATTCAGTTTTGTTAAAAAAAAGCTCGTGTTCTTAATCAAAAGCGACATAAGTCCATCAAAATGAAAGAATTCATTAAAACTGCAATAATAATAATAACACAAACATGTTTACCGAGCTGGCATTCAAAGACCACTCACCACCCTTCGCATTAGCAGCAATCTTATGAGCCACTTAAATGTAAAGTTTTTCACATCAGCTCTAATTAAACCATGCCTACTTGAATCTTTCTTATTCTACACCCACCTCAGCGACCTCAGCCCATTTCTTGACCTTTTGTGTACTTATGGCAGTAGGGCCAAAAAAAAATTAGTAATCTACAATGGTACAAGAAGCAGATGGCTTAATAAAAAGCAGTACGTGACCAACGCCGATTTCTTTTCACCTTTACTGTGAGATCCTTTTAGGGAAAATCATTTTGGATTCAAAGTCATTCGAACACGTTTTGGGAGTTTTAATTCGCGTCTCTTCGGAGTACATGAAGTGCGACCATGATTTCGTGGTTTGTTTCAACGTGCTTCGCTCGCAGTTTTTCTCAGGATATCAGTTTTGTTTTTTGTGGGCAAATTATTTATTTTTTCTTTTTGTAGAATGTTTGAATTAAACAAAAGCTTGGAATGGCTTTATTGCGGTTCTATGTATGGAATAGCTAATGAAGAGTGTGCCATTTTCACTCAATAAACACAACTTGTAATCGTTATAGATAAAGGGTTAAACTAGCAAAACATTATTTTCTCAATCAGAACTGCTTTTGAAAATGCCTAACCCTAACCAGTCATGAGCTTCAGCTTTATGATGCAGCGGTAAAAATTTTTAAAAGCATCACTTAAATTTGGTAAAAAAAATTATGTGAGTAATTTTAAAATTTGATTATTTACTCAAACAAAACAAAACAAAGCAAAACAAAACAAAGCAAAATAAAACAAAGCAAAACAAAATAAGGCAAAACAAAAAAAGCAAACAATCCCTAGTCCTGGCTAAAGCGACATTCTTACTAATTAATAATTTTTTTTCAGACGACTAGTAGTAGGCTTGAAATCGTGTCAAGATTGACACCCTTTTTTCGAGGCAACCTACCAGTATTTTTTAAATTTTAAATTTTTTTAAATTTTTTTTTTATATCATTGAAATATTAATAAACACATAATAAAAAATGGATACTAAAAATATTGATTGGATATTTTTATCGACCGTCACAAGAGGCTCAAAATTCTGGGCTCTACACTAGAATACCAAAGAAATACTGTGGGTTCTATTGGTTTTTAAATTAGTGAATAATATAAAAAAAGTATTTTTACGGAGATATACTTAAATGTACTTATTTAAAAAATTATACTTACAAATACTTACTTTCAGTAATTTTAGAAGCAAATATACTTATTTTTTAATAACATAAATTGGTAACATTATCTATACTATCTATAGTAATAAAACTCATTTTCTGTTTGTTTGTTTGTTTGTTTGTTTGTTTGTTTGGCCTTTATACAAATCTAAACGGCTCAACGGATTTTGCTCAAACTAGGTATACATATTAAGTGCATCTCAACTTAAAATGTTACATACTTAGTTTTTGCCACGCCCCCTCTGAAATTTTTCAACTAACGGTAATTTAGTTGTTATAAAACTTTTTACTATCGGAGATTTTTGAGTATTTAATTTTGAAAATTTTTTGTTATTTTGACATCAAAAACATTGACATCAAAAACACTTCAAAATTGGAGAAATTTTCAGTACAACGACTATTTCATAAAACATCGTTGCCTAAGAATGAGAAAAAAACGATATGAAAATCAAAGTTTGGTCTTTCGATGCAAATATCTCCGCTGTCCATTAATATATTTCATTCAAATTTTTTTTTTGTTCAAAAGTTCAATAAAATCACTTCACAAAAATAGGTTGAACTGTATCGTTAAGTCAGTGTAAGCATGTTGTGTGATTATGTCAAAAGAGGTCCAAAATATTGCCTTTTTACTCAAAAAAGACTCAAAAATTGTTGTTGTTGTAAAAATGAAATCAAATAAAAATTGCACATAGTCAAGTCTCCAAAATAATTTATGTGAAAAAATTACCCCAATATCTCTTTCCAATCAAAAGTTATCCCTAAAAATCTTTTTTTTTTCATACAACACTATTAATAAAACTTAGTTTTGTGTTAAAATTCTCTATATAGTTTGAACGTCCCCATTTATCTCTAAGAATGCAGTTGTGTGTCTATAGTAATTACGAACATTTTGGATTATATAAAATCTTCCTTATAGTAAATCTATTCAGTTTTTCCCCCCGCCCCCCTCCTGTTAAATTTGTTTTGTTGTGATGGCTCTATTTTTTCTCACTCTTGTGTCACCGTTGTCACTTAGTTCTTTATCAATGGTACTATAAATGTTGTATATATATCACAATTTTATCGAAAAGATGACTGTGAATAAGAATGCTGTAAAAGTTAATATTTTCATGTAATCAGTTTCAGCTATATGGCGATATAATAAAACATATGCGCATCTGATCAGCACAATTATTTCATTAGTTTTGATCTGTGCGTTAAATTCACAGAAAGATGGCGCCACATTTGAAAGAACTGTGGGTACAAACTATACACCTTGCGGTGAATAGCTGCATAATGTTTTTTCAAAAGCTTCTTCAAATTTAACCCCACACGTTTGGGATTACAGACAGGTGGCGCTATTTTCTGCTTTCAGAAGAATATCTGATGTTCTATTGCAGCTAGCAGAGAAGTTTTGCGAAATATTTTGTGAAAATGCTATTGCTACTAAACTTTTAAAAAGTAAAATAATGCATTACTGCCAGTTTTTTCAGTCGCAGCGTCATCTAGCGTCATCAATTTAAGTGTCCAGCTCACTTGCTGGATTTTTTGTTGTTTTTTCTTTGCTTGCAAATGCGATTATATGATCCTGATCTCCAATGAAAAAACGCAGCTAATAGAAATTTTAGTAGGTACAATCATTTTTAGTACGCATTGAGCCCCACCATAATTTTTATTTTGTTGAAAAGGTAATTGTGCTTGCTTTAAGATTAAGTATTCATAAAAATTCTTTTTAATTTTTAAAATATGTTTTTCGTACCCCTTCTTTGAATTCAATTAGCTCACCGCAAGAGATGGAACCACCACACAGTAAAAAATATGAGCATAAATTTTGTACTATTTTGTATACATATAAATCCAAACCAAAAATGTTTTAAAATTTATACCATCAAATCTTATCAATTTTTCCAGACCATTTTTCTCGTCAGACCAATCGAAACTACTATATTTTTTAATTTCCCGAGTTCGGTGAATTTTTTTCTTTCGAATCAGATTATATTTTGATTTACACATGATATCCATATAAAATTTTTAAATTATATTTGTTTTATTATTTTTATAGTATTGAGTGGAATAAAATTTATAAATTAGTTGGAATAAAAAAAGTTTATACCACACAAATATTATAAAAAAGATAAAATTTACCCTCAAATTTTTTACTGAGCATCAACATAAATTTTTCAAAAGTTT
Source organism: Dichetophora obliterata (assembly GCA_963920525.1). Taxonomy (NCBI): domain Eukaryota; kingdom Metazoa; phylum Arthropoda; class Insecta; order Diptera; family Sciomyzidae; genus Dichetophora; species Dichetophora obliterata. Next base: position 89,104,531 of record OY986439.1, on the reverse strand, counting down.
TTTGGATTAATGTTCGTTCAATAGCCTTTCTAACGGTAGCTTACAAATAAAATACAATATGTTTTCCATTATTCCAGATTTTAAAAAACATTTAATCGAGAAGTGTATGTTAAAGTGTTTATATAAATGACTCTCGAGTAACACCGGGTATATCAGCTAGTATAATCATAAAATTAATTAAAACTAATTTTATTAAAATACAGTTTCTAATTTTTACCATTTCAATTGCACTTTGATTTCGAGTTTAATCGCTAGAAATTTGCTTGAAAAAACACAAAGAAAAATAAAAAATTAATAAAAAAGTTTATACATTTCACGCCGAACATTTGTGCTACTACGAAAAAAGAAAATAAACAAAAAAAATAAAAATTTTTTAAAATAAAAACGCTGGGTTTTTTTTAATTTTCATTTTCATATATTGATCCCAGTGGATAAAATTATCATCCAAAAATTAATCATGGAGCGGTCTTTTACGAGTAACGAAGTACTATCCATTGCACTGAAGCCTTTGTATTTTGTACTCCAGTTTTGCATTGCGTGTCATTGTGGGTGAGCACTCCCTTTTACCCCCTAAACAAGCAGTAATGGACTTTAACGTGAATCTTTTGCGAGCCATAAAGGAGAACTCTCCCTGCCTTCCCAAATTAGTAATATTAAAGTGCTCGCCTTTTCTTCCAGTAAAATTATCAAGTTATTAATAAATTGAGCACTAATGGAGTACTTTTTCGAAGTTCTTTAGTGAGTAATGAAGGAGCAATACTGATAAACTACTTTTTATATGGAAATCGTTAGATGAAAATTTATTAAGAAAAAAAATGCAAGCATTTGACGCCAAATATTTGTGCAAGAAAAGAAAAAAAAAACAAAAATTGACAAATTATATCAAAACTAAAACAGTATAAAAATCTCCTTTATAGCTCAAAATGTATCAATAAAGGAGGCATTGCACATTGCTCTCTTAAATGAATTAGAAACTATTCTTTATTGGTCCAATTGGAGTATTAAAGAAGAGCTACTTTATTCCTCACCTATTGCTCTACTCCAAACTCGGACTATTGGGTCCATTTCATTTCCGGTAGGCCTTGAAGAAAATTTTTTTTTTTGTTTTAATCACCCTAACCTACATAGAAAATTAATTGTATGCTTTCACAAATTTTATTCTATACTAACTGATATACCCGGTGTTACTCGAGAGTCATTTATATAAACATTTTAACATACACTTCTCGATTAAATCTTTTATCAAATCAGGAATAATGAAAAACGTGTTGAATTTTATTTGAATTTTATTTTATTTAATTTTATTTATCTACCGTTAGAAAGGTAATTGAACGAACATTAATCCAAAAAAATTTAGGAAAATTGAATTCAAAGAAGGGGTACAAAAAACATATTTTAAAAATTAAAAAGAATTTTTATATTTTCTTATCTTAAAGCAAGCACAATTACCTTTTCAACAAAATAAAAATTATGGTGGGACTCAATGCGTTCTTGAGATATAGACATTTTAACGTCTAAACAAAGATTTATATTAAAAAACATATTGAACTTTTTAACAAAAAAATTTTATTGAAATATATTAAAAACAGCGGAGTTATTGGCATTAAAAGTAAAAACTTTGATTTTCACATAATTTTTTTCTCATTATTAGCTATAAATGTTTTATGAAAATTCGTTGTGCTAAAAATGATTGTACCTACTAAAATTTCTAGTAGCTGCGTTTTTTCATTGGAGATCAGGATCATATAATCGCATTTGCAAGCACAGCAAAAACAACAAAAAATCCAGCAAGTGAGCTGGACATTTAAATTGATCCAATTCTATGTTTTAAAGTGTTGATGACGCTAGATGACGCTGCGAATGAAAAAACTGGCAGTACTGCATTATTTTACTTTTTAAAAGTTTGGTAGCAATAGCATTTTCGCAAAATATTTCGCAAAACTTCTCTGCTAGCTGCATTAGAACATCAGATATTCTTCTGTAAGCAGAAAATAGCGCCACCTGTCTGTAATCCCAAACGTGTGGGGTTAAATTTGAAGAAGTTTTTGAAAAAACATTATGCAGCTATTCACCACAAGGTGTATAGTTTGTACCCACAGTTCTTACAAATGTGGCGCCATCTATCTGTGAATTTAACGCACAGATCAAAACTAATGAAATAATTGTGCTGACCAGATGCGCATGTGTTTTATTATATCGCCATATAGCTGAAACTGATTACATGAAAATATTAACTTTTACAGAATTCTTATTCACAGTCATCTTTTCGATAAAATTGTGATATATATACAACATTTAAAGTACCATTGATAAAAAACTAAGTGACAACGGTGACACAATAGTCAGAAAAAATAGAGCCATCACAACAAAACAAATTTAACAGGACGGGGGCGGGGTATGGGGAGGCAAAAAATAAGTACTTCACTATCAAGAAGATTTTATATAATCCAAAATGTTCGTAATTACTTTAGACACACAACTGCATTCTTAGAGATAAATGGGGGACGTTCAAACTATATAGAGAATTTTAACACAAAACTAAGTTTTAGTAATAGTCTGGTATGAAAAAATAGATTTTTAGCCATAACTTTTGATTGGAAAGAGATATTGGGGTACTTTTTTCACATAAATTATTTTTGAGACTTGACTTTTTTGTAAAATATATAAAAGCAACATTTTGGAAAAAATAAATTTCGCGGAAAATATCAAAATCCTTGTTGATTTGATGACAGAAACAGTAAAATAATTTTTGCGCTTAGCTGGAAGAATTTTTGCAAATAAATACTATGTCATATGAAAGGTAGTCAGATTTGCTATTTTTAATTGATTTCATTTTTACAACAACAACAATTTTTGAGTCATTTTTTGAGTAAAAAGTCAATATTTTGGACCCTTTTTTGGCATACTCATAAAACATATATACATTGACTTAACGGTACAGTTCAACCAATTTTTGTGAAGTGATTTTATTGAACTTTTGAACAAAAAAAAATTTGAATGAAATATATTAATGGACAGCGAAGATATTTGCATCGAAAGACCAAACTTTGATTTTCATATCGTTTTTTTCTCATTCTTAGGTAACGATGTTTTATGAAAAAGTCGTCGTACTGAAAATTTCTCCAATTTTGAAGATATGTGAGTGTTTTTGATGTCAAAATAACAAAAAAATTTTAAAATTAAATATACAAAAATCTTCGATGGTAAAAAGTTTTATAATAACTAAATATTATTAATAACTAAATTACCGTTAGTTAAAAAATTTCAGAGGGGGCGTGGCAAAAACCAAGTATGTTACATTTTAAGTTGGGATAAACTTATTATGTGTACCTAGTTTGAGCAAAATCCGTTGAGCCGTTTAGATTTGTATAAAGGCCAAACAAACAAACAAACAAACAAACAGAAAATGAGTTTTATTACTATAGATTATATGGTAACGGGTCCGCCATATAACGTTTTTTTTTCAACTAGTGCTTATTTCGTGACTGGTAAAACTTAGCTCATGTCTGATTTGACAGATAATTAGTTTTATTTTTCCGCTGAACGAATATGGTTGTGTATACGCTTGAACAACGCTGAGAAGTGGGCCTGCGATCGACTTACAGAATATGCCGATTTTGCAAAAAAAATCATCTTTTCAGATGAAGCTCATTTTGATCTTGGCGGGTATGTAAACAAGCAAAATTGTCGCATTTGGGCCACAGAAAACCCGCACGCATACATTGAAAAGCCGCTGAGAACCCAAAACGAGTCACTGTTTGGTGCGGATTTTGGTCCAGAGGCATAATTGAGCCATTTTTCTTCGAAAATGAGCAAGGAGTGGCCGTTACAGTCAATGGCGATCGTTATTGGGCCATGTTGAATGAATTTTTGTTCACAAAAATTGAAGAGGAGGATATTGGCAACATTTGTTTTCAACAGGACGGCGCTACGTGCCACACAGCCGAAGCTACACTCGATGTTTTGCACCCTGTTTTTGAAGATCGCATTATCAACCGCAGAGCTGATGTCGTTTGGCCACCTCGGAGCTGCGATTTGACACCGTTGGACTATTATTTCTGGGGTGCCCTCAAAGATAACTGTTACGTCGACAAGCCAGAGACAATTGACGCTTTAAAGGACAATATTCGTGAAGCCATTGGTGAAATACAGCTGCACACAATCGATAATGTGCTTAAAAATTGGACCGATCGTGTAGGCTGCCAGCCGAGGCAGCCATTTGGATGAAATTATTTTCCATTATTAACCGGAAGAATTGTACTTTCAAATAAAAAAAGAAATTTGAGAAAATATCCAGTAGTTTTTTTTATAGAATTTTCAAAAAAAAAGAAGTTATTTGGCGGACCCTGTATAAATACTACTCACTATTCTGACACGACATATTTAAATTTATCGCATAAATACAAACTTTCAATCATTTGTCACTTTTTCCACACATAAGTAAAATGAACACATATTGGTATTTTTTTAAGAACCCGACTACCAAGCGTATGTAAATTAATATATAAATATATCGGTTATTTTTACTTGTAATGATCTTTTGCAGCAAATTGTTTTTTTAAGTAAAGACTAAGAAAACCACAAACATTTTGTAATTGTTAAAGTAGTATGATTTATCTAGTAGTATTTTCCTGACTTGTTTCATTTTAACTCTTAAATGTACTAGTTAATTCCATGAAATGGAAGATTTTTCACTACAGTGCAGTTTTAAAAATTAAGATTACTGCATATTGTGTATTATATTAATAGAACAAACAGATCGAAGTATAAAAACAGCATTTCACTCAATTTTTTTTTTCTTTTTATGTATCTGTTTTGTTTTTCTAGTCATGAATTGGGATCTTTATAGCGTAAAAACGAAACTAGGTTGTACAAATATGTCACATATCAGACATTTATTGTTTAAACAGACAACACAAAACTTAACAATGCACACAACTGCTTCATTGCATGGCATTATTTGAAACCAATGCGTCACACTCTTTCATTGAAACTTTCACAATATTGTGTCGATGATAACATGACCCACATTAAGAAATAGAGCTGATCAAATAGAAAATAAAATTTAATTCAATATCTATTTTTGTGTTAAGGCTGTATCTTGAATAGAAGTTCGGTTAAGAAATTGAGAATTTCTCAAAGCAGAAGCAAATGATTAATGAGATCATTTACATTATCTTACATTTTGCCCGCAAAAGCACAAGTTCTGTGGGATTCATAATGAAGTTTTTTTACCCATTTGGCACTTTTACAGCAAAATATTTCAGACTTTTTTTTGTTATTATTTTGCTATGTTCGATACAATTTTTCAAAACTTGATTATTATGAGAAATTATCGGAAATTTAAAAGTGCTTTATTAAAAAGCAAGTAAGAAGGGCTTCACTCTGCCTATGAATAGTGCTTTTGAAAAGTGCTTTGCCCTCGCTCATATTGAGCTTAAAAAAGCTCTTTTTCGTTATCTACTCTGCTGGCTACTCGTACTAGCATCACTTGTACTTTTCTCATCATTACTTATCACTAGCATACGCAAAAAATTTAATTTGTGAAAAAGTGTTGCAGCAAAATAGTGAACAATATAAGGCTAAATAGTTTGTAAACTGCTAAAATGTATTGTTTTCATAAAAAAGGTAATAAAATGATTGGCAAGTGGTTTGGATATTCAAACTGTAAATGTAAAAGATCAGTTCGGGCAAAAATATACGCCATCAAAACTGAAATTGCGCATGCAAGTGCGAACGAAGAAGGCTTTTTTTCCGAAGGGAGAGCAAAGCGCTTTTTTAATCACTTTTCATATCGAAAACAAAGGTATATTTCCAATAACATGACAATGTTAAAAAATAATTTAAAGCGAGAAAAAAGCGCTATTGTGGTATTGTAAAGTGCTTTGAAAATGGTTTCGAAGCTCTTTGTTTCCTTAAGGGATAATATTCGGAGAAATAATAAGCCAAACGGGTAAGGTTTATGCATGCTTTATTTTATTTTATATAATATGGTATAATATTAGTAATATCTCTATAATGAATAATAATTACCAAAACTAGAGCTTATATTCAAAAAGTTCATTTAACAATGATCTTTATACATTTTTTTTTACTTTTTTATGATTATCTTTAGTTTTTAAATTGTTCCATGTATTTCTTTCATACCTTCTGGGGGATATATCTTATTTATAGATTTTTACGTGTTTAAAACTGACGACTAGCCCGAGAACCGATAGAGTCATCACCAAGTGAATTTTCAACATCTGAGGGAAGAGCTTGGACTGGTCCAGCTGCATCGGTTGTATTGAATAATACAGGTAGCGTAGATGGTGGTACGGTTGTAAGCTGATGTACAGGTGGTACGGTTGTCAGCTGGTGTACGTGTGGTAACAGTTGCTCGCTTTCTTCTAGTGCCGCAGTTGATAATGACGGCAGCATTTCATCCGTTACTGCAGTTGGTGCTGTTGGTTCAACTGGCCATAAATGTTCTGTTTCTGCTATTGGCTTATCATTATAAGGTATCGCCACGGGAGCAAATTGTGCAATACGTACATTTTGTATAAATGGGACCGGGTTTACTAATCTGATCGCTAATCCGGAAGGCAAAAACGGTGGTCCTGTTGGAGTGATAATGTCAGCTTGATCAACTGGATTTGTTTCTGACGTATATAATGTTGGTCCAGTGGGTTCAAATATACTTTGATCATCCGGTTCAGAAACATTCTTAGCAACTGACGGAATAAATGCTGGCCCTTGGGGTGTATCTTCATCACTGGGTTCAGAAAAATTCCTACCAACTGCATTATTCTGCAATGGTTGTGCACAAAACTCTAAGTTTCCTAAGGAGCACAAGTTAGATTGTAATTTATATCCTTCAGATTGCACAAGCAATCCCAAGATAAAAGTTAGAGCCAAATATATACAGCTCATTTTCGAATCTAATATAAGCTATGCTTGTTTCTTGAATCTATTTCAGCTTATCTTTGTATATCAAAATATCTGATCGATTTATCAGATATTTATAGGAAAAAACTAAGAAATATATTTTACATCATTACTGTTATTGACTAAACACATTGAGCAATTATGTATTCAGACGATATTTATTCTATTGCAATCTAACTTGAATACGAAAGTTCATTTTTTGATACACTTAAAACTGTATTCGAAATAAAGTTTAAGCAATGTTTTTCTTTGTATAGCATTAGCATTGTTATTACAGATCAAGTAAACAACATCAGCCATTGAGATCTTTACATACATACTTAAGCTAGAATCAATAAAGAAAAAACAAAGACTTAACCCATTCTAGATTTGAAGAACAAAACATGATACAAAATGCTTGAATCAAGATTTCAGATGCCTGCAAGAATAGCAAAACATAAGAAAAGATATATGAAAGAAATAAAATTATAGATATTGAATATACAGAGATACAAGATATAAGACATGAATATAAAGAAAACTTTTGTGTTAAATGTATACTTTTTTAGAAAAAATGTTTTATTTCTCAACTTAGTAACCTTTTAGATCAATACATTTAGTCCAGCGTATTTCTGGTGTATTTATTCCTTCCAAATAAGAGGTTTTTTTAAGGGTTCAATGAGTCGTTTGATGCAGTGATGACCTATACATTTATTCCAAATCTCTTACCGCCGATCTTTTTTTTTTATATTTGGAAAAAGTCCAAATCTGGGGAATTTTGTAGATGGGGCAGCAGCGTTTTTGTTGTAGAACAGCATTTTTTACTTCGCAAAATGGAGTATTATTTGCTTCAAATCTTTCCAACAGCTGTGAATAATATTTGCCGGTGATCATTTTATCGTTATCAAGGTAATCGATGTGAATAACTCCGCATGCACCCCAAAAAGCCATTGACATGCCCTTGTTGGTCAACAGACCCATATTGGCCTTCTTTGATGCACGTTCACTCCAAGTCCACTTCTTGCAATAATCCTTGGTCTCCGGTGCGTTGTGATGTATTCATATTTAGTCTACAATTACGAAACGACGCAAAAACTCCTTCAGATCGCTATTGAATATCGCCAAACACTCCAAACAGTGTAAGCAATCGCGACATCTATCGCGCGGATAGGTTTTTCCAAATTTTCATGTAAAATGGGATGTACCCGCTCAGCTGAAATACCTACATCCTAAGCAACCTCACGCACTCTAATTCTTCGATCGTCCAATATAATCTCATGGATTTTCGAAGATTTCTGGAGTGACGACTTCTTTTGGGTGACCTGAACGTTCAGCATAAATTTTGCTGGTACGATATTAACGGAATCCAGTCACCACATCTTTACCATTAAAATTGATGGTGCAGAGTCCCCGTAGTATTTATAAAGACTTTATTTGGTTTCGGTAATGATTTGTTTTACTCACAAAATAATGCTTGACGAATACACGAAATCCGCTTTTTTCGATTTTCGTCAAAATTAAGGCATGACCTGAGGTTCAAAAAAAATTTTTCGATTTTTTTTTTCATAAATGCCTTCTTAAATCCTTCAAAAATAATGACTAAAAGAATTTTTTAAAATTCGAATTTTTTTTTGGGAGTAACAGAGCTATATGTTTATATATACACTCGAGCCGAAGTGCAGTAATAAATTTTCATTTTTCTCGAAATCACTTTCAGGCAGGTCCTGAACTAGCATAATTGGGCTAACTACTACTATTTTATTAGGAGGGGTGGGGGTATACCCCTAAAAAAACTATTTTTTATATTTTGGAAATATCCTAGTTTAGGACCTACCTAACGTGATTATCAACAAAATGCCGACCGCAGAATTTCGATACATCTGGTTATCAAGGAAAATGACACCCCGTTTGCCTTCTCATTTTTACGTATCCATATTCATCGCTCTGGGAGGGGGGATAAAAAACATCAAAATATAAAAAAGTACGGAAAAAATTAGAAAATTACGTCTACTTTCACGTAAAAAAAACCCAAAGTTGATTAATTGTAAAACGACTAACCTACAGCAATTTTTAAAAACGTTTTTATTGTTAGCTTGAACCGCAGGTCATATTTTAAGAGGTTTTCTGCTTTCAATGGCAAACACAAACTAAATTATGGACTTGCTTAAAATTTAATAGTTATTTATTAACATATGATAGCTGACATGAATAGTGTTGCATTTAATGTAACTACGCTGTAAATTCAAAAAGTCACTGACTTCTCAAACTCCCAAACTGCGTATGTATAAAAAAAATACACAGAATACAGACTTTTTCTTAGCAGTAGGCTTTATCTTAATTGACTTTCAAATAATTTTATAATAAAATTCGATGAAAATAAAATAAATCAAGGAATATAAACAATATTTCCTTAAAATGAATATTCTAAGAAAAAACAAACTGAAGAAAATTATATTGCTAATAGCTGTTCAAGAAAAACTTATGAAAATGATAAGATTCCACCAACTGCAGAAAAAAAGCAAAATACACGAATTTGGAAGCGATTCATTTATTCCGAACATGAAAGGACAGATTACAAAAAATGATTATATACGCGAATCCATTCCAGCAGTGTCGACTTGCGATCACATTGGTGTAAGTTGACATTTTTAAGGGGTAAGTTAACCAGGAAACTTTTAATAGCAGTGTGTATTTACTACAAGATTTCTCTAAATCTAAACTAATAAGACATATTTTTATGATCTCCAAGTTTTCCAGAAAGGCTCCAATTTCTAGACCAAACTTTTTTTATTTTGACAGCAATCATGTATTGATATCAACCATTGAATTTAGGTTTTTGGGAAAAGGTGTTTGTCGACAAATGCCGGCATGTCCTTTCGAGTAGGTGTTTCCACTGTTGGTCAAATAATCTTGGAAACATGCACCGCAATTTGGGATGAACTCCACTGCATATACTTGGCTCAAACAAATGAGGCGGAGTGGAGAAGAATTGCGGACGAGTTTTATATGAAAACTGGCATGCCGCATGTTGTTGGCGCGTGCATATAAAGTGTCCTCCGAAGTCTGGATTTTTATATTATAATTACTAACAATTTTTTAGTACTGTAATTCCTGCTGTATGTGATAGCAGTTACATCTTCACAGCTGTCGACATTGGTGCATATGGTAGCCAGAGCGATGGCGGTATTTTAAAATGTAGCGGTTTTGGAAAGCAAATATTAAACGAAAATATTAATATTCCAAAACCTGCACAACTTACCAACAGTTGCATTGAGTTTCAGCACTACTTTATTGGGGATGCAGCTTTTCCCCTCAAGACAAACATAATGCGTCCATGGATAAATTCTATCCCCTGATAAGGATAACTTTAACAAGAAGCTATCGAAAGCACGTGTTCGAATTGAAAATTCTTTTGGTATTTTAGTTGCAAAGTGGCGAGTGTTAACAAACCAAATAAATGCAACCCCAAACAACGCACAAAAAATAGTTATGGCTACCGTTATACTCCATAATTTTGTGAAACTACATGACAAGAAAAACTATTAAGTTGATCACTATTTAGAGACAGGGGACTTGGTAGAAGGCCTATGGAGACGGAGGCACAGCCTCTACAGCAATCATTATTGTTTAGAAAGTCACATAATAATAGAAATACTTTTGCAGCGCGTGATTTGTTAAGACTGTTTGATGGAATCGATATCATTACTCTAGAAAAATAACCGATAGCTGAAAACCACAATTTTTGTACTAAAGCACTAAATTAACTTTTTTTAAATGCATTTTTTTTAATTTTTTAAAATAACTGAAATTCAGTGGTACAATTAGTAAGGAACACAATGTCAACCAATGTAAATTGTGAGTGCTGTCACACACAGCTACATATGTCAACATAACGAAAAACTGTATATAATTTATCTTGATCTGTATATTGAAACACACGTGATGTGCTCGAGTTTTCCTTTAATAATTTTTTCCTCAATTAATCTTTATTCATCTGTCTAACTTAAACTACAAATAAAAAATATTTTATCAGTTATTAATTAAATAAATCTTTATTTGTTTCGCAATCGAATTTATGTTCACATGTTTTGTTGCAAAAATTGTTGGAATGTTTGTAGAAGTGCAATTCGAAGGTCTGAAAACTGAAGTTGGATTAAATTGGAGTCTTCTATTTGATGAGCTATCCCGTCACAAAAAAGTTGAACCGATGTTTTTTTCACTTATGTGTTCATTCAAAACCTCTCTGGCAAGCTGTGTCATTTTGCTGAATTCTGAATTTGCCACCATCAGCACTTCGTTAATTCTGGTTCCTTTATTTGGTTTTCTTGCTGAAGTTGATTGTGGGGACTCAATTGGTACGGCTGGGATTTTCAAGTAATTTTCTTCATTTCTAAAGCTCTGAAGCTGAGGCTCTTCTGCTGTGGTCTCGAAAATGTCTCCCGGGAATATTTCGGAATTTCCGGCAGTGCTTGACATAAAATAAACAAATTTTTACTATTGCAAATATCAGATGCTCCGAATTATATGTACACGCAGAGAAAAAACATAGTTGGAACAACCATGTTTTAAGAGGATCATAGTATGATTCGGATTATGATTGTTGCTAACATGTTCTTAAACATATAATATTTTTTTGATCATGATAAAATGATTACAACAACCATATTTAGAAAATAAACTTTTTTGTAGGAACCAAAATATTATTGAAACAATCATTATTCTCTTATTGGGTCAAAAATAGAATGATTGCAGCAACTATATTTATGAATTTATTTTTAGGATCCAGAATATTATTAAATATTATTTATTTTCATGCACTCCAATTTCCATAGCTATTAATTAAGATATCTCCAAATACTTGCCATTGACTAGGCTGAACAGAAATATTAATTCAATTGAAAAATTTTTATCATAAAATTTTCTGTCCGAGCTGGGGTTTGAACCGCGGCTTTTTCGCTTACGAGCCACGCACACTACCAGTAAGCCACAGCCGCTACTGCCGCTCGCCTGACTAATGCCATTCATAAACATGGTTCACTAAGTACATTGTCAAAAATAGCAATATTTGTGATAAACAAAATATGGTCAGAATTGCGAAATATGTTTACGGTAAAAAGAAACATGTTTGCTACAATTAAAGTCGAAAATATCACTTTTCTGAGTGCTGTTTTTAGGATCAGGCGATTTAAAACAAAACACAATAATTGAACAGTTGACAAACGAAACGGCACATACCCAAGAATCGATAAAACTTATTGTGTCTGAATGAAGTGAAAGTTTTTCCAGCAAACTGTTCAGACACAATAAATTCTTTCGATTTTTGGTTATGTTCTGCTTCGTTTGCCAACAATCAAAGAATAGTCAGACAAACATTCAAGATTCTAATATGTTTGTCTCTATAATAATATTCACATTTATCATGATTGACAGAACTACAACGTTTTTGTTGCAACTAATAGTAGAGGCAATCATAGTATGTTGACGATTTCAACTATGTTATGATTTCAACTATAATGTTATTTTTGGTACCACCATTAGTAAACAATGACTTTATTAAGGCAAACATTTTTGTTTGCAGAAATAATACAATAATTTTAGTAAAAAAATTATTATTGCAGTAATCATGTCTCAACCATGTCTTTTCTCTACGTGTACATACTTTGTTTTCAGCCTCAACATCTTTAATGAAAGTAAGTTGATCCCACCATTTCCACTTTCGAGGAGACTGACAACCACTGCCGGATGGCTCCTTTTTTTGTAAAGATGAAGACAGTTCACAATATTTTTGCTCTGTATCCACGAATTTTTGTAGTTTTTGTGTTTTTTTTATTATATAATAATGGATTATTTTTTATAAATTCTATAAGTTTCTCTTCTATATTGTATATTTTTGGTTTTTGAACATATAGGCTGTGTATCAATCGGAAACTTTTCAGTCGGATGATCAAATTTTGACAGTTGGTAGAGCAATTTTTGGCATTTGTGAGCTGAATATAATTGTAAACAGTCGAAAGCGAATTTTTGACACACTCAAAAATAAAGAAAAAAAAACACATCAATTTCCGCGACGTATGTAATTCGAGTGCTTGTACTTGCAACTTATTTCGTAATCTTGTAATATTGTAAACTTAAGAAACTTAAAAATTAACAAAATAATAAAAATAAAAAAACTAAAGTGCTTGTGTTTGTGTTTGCGTGTGTGTGGGCCAACAATCTCCCGGTACATCAGCAAGTCCAGCAAAGTTAAATTGGCTTTCTATGCTGGTGAACGTCCTCCAAGTGCCATCACCAGCAGCACAAGCTAATGAAGCGCAAATTCTCCGCTTTCAATTTATTTAATTCACGCCGAAGTATAATGGCAGAAATTTTCCTCTGCGCTTGAGACATGCTGAAATGGTGCTTCTGAAATATTGGAGAGTTGACCAGTCATTGAATTGTGCTGCACTTGCTGGTGTTGCTCGTGGTGACTCTCGGAGTACGTTGGCAAGCGAAAGAATCAGGAAACTTGCGCTCCACCTGCTTGTGCTGCTGGTGGTGGCACTTGGAGGACGTTCGCCAGCAAAGAAAGCCAATTAAACTTTGCTGCACTTGCTGATGCACCGGGAGATCGTTGGCTCACACACACACACAAACTCAAGCACTTTCGTTTTTTTGATTCTTATTATTTTGTTATTTTTTAAGTTTTTTAAGTTTACAATATTACAAGTTTACGAAATAAGGTGCAAGTACAAGCACTCGAGTTAAATATGTCGCAAATTGAATAAAATGCAAATTAAATAAAATATTTGCGCTAAAACACGACCGAAATGTGAAACGTCAAAATTTGTAATTGTCAAAATTTTATCGTCCATTTGACACAGCAAAAAAGACAAATTTGTTTCAACACACACAAATTTTATTCAACATGATATTTTTTATCCTACCACGACTACAAAGTTTCCTTTTGACACACAGCCATATATTTTTACATTTTGACAAAATTTTGAAAGCTGTGACAGTGATTTTTTTTTTAAATTCCAATAAATTTTGTGATAACGCGCAGTATTTTTTATTTTGATGACTACTAGCAGCGCTGCGGTGTTGTGCAGAATATACATGTGTTTCTCGCTATATGATTGATGTGCTATATGATGTGTTTTCAGCATTACATTTTTTTTTTTGTAAAAATTAGGGTCAGACGATTTGATTAAGTTTTACATAGATTTTTATTAGAGATTTTTATATTTTTTATGAAAATTATGCCAAAAATAGGATTCTCGGCTACAAAGTACTTTACCTCGCAAATTTTTACAGAAATCTCTCTAAATAAAGGTAAATACACTTTGTTACTCCATTTGTCACGAACATAAGAAGGCCCGGCAAATATAGAAAAGTATATCGTCGTTGAGTGGGCAATACCGCGTATCCGCCACTTGCAATACCGCGTATATTGCAAAAAGGCCAAAATTAATTGAAGACATAAGTGGATAAAAAAAAGGCGCAAAAATCTAGTTTCGAGAAAATTGATTTTAAACTTTAACATTTGTACTGAAATATTTACTAAATAAAACCTTGTGAAGTAGTTTATTTCTAAAATAGTCACAAACATGGTTATTTTAAGTTATAAAATTATTTTTATGCACATAAGATCTTCATCGATGTATAGAACACTGAAAATGCGACATATCACATTCATCCACTCATGTCTTCAATTTCGTTTTCATCTTGATCATTCATGGTTGATTCGTTCATTTTGATTTTTAATTAAATGCTTATTTGATAGTGAAGTAAATATCTTATTTCAATCAATATATATAGTTGAAAATCCATTCAATAAATTAAAAATATATAAGTTTTTCTACACTCCTGTAAAATTGTACTATCTCCGTATGTGTGGCGCAAGTGGCGGATACGCGGTATTGCATGCGCAACTACGATATATATTCCTGATTAGCAGCATCACCAGGGCAGATTTAATAATGTCTGTCTGTTCATCTGTCCGTCTGTGATCATGATAACAGCCGTAGTTTTGGAGCTATCATAATAAAATGCAATAAATAAACTTATTTTTAAAAAATAGAGATCGAATTCAAAACTGAGCTAAATCGAAAAAAACCACGCCTATCTCCCATACAAAGTAGCTTTGTCAAAACGATAAAATCTTTTTGAAATCGACAATAATTAATCTAATCACTCAAAGTATTACACTAAGGGCCGTTTTATTCACTCTCAGTTAAATTTTAATCTGCAATTAAATAGGGAAATTTATGAAATTGTGTTTTTTCACTCTCAGTTAGCCAATTTTTTTGAAGTTTCTCCAGTTAGCTAACTGGCAGTTCGGTTTAATTGCGGAATTAGCTATCTTGGGAAAATCGAACAGTTAGCGACTTTTAATTGAGGATTTTTTCAGTTCAAATCCAAACGTAATTTAACTTTGATTTTTTCTTTAAATTTGTAATTTTCCTAAAATGAATAACGAACTACTCGAATTGAACCGACGTTGCGATACTTTCAGTGTTGAATCCGGATGAAAAAATTGGATGTTATTAGTCGAGCGAAGACATTACAAAATGCATGAGCGCATTGATTTGAACAAGTTGGTTAACAAAGAATTCATCTTTCGTTTTCGTTTGTCAAAAGGAACGGTTGTTCAAAAGTTGCAAAAGATTATCCATATCCAAAAAAGGTAAATTTTTACCTTAGGAATATGTCTTCATTGAACTTTATTTTATTAGTTTAATCCTTGTTTTGCTTAACCGTGATATACACGTCGCATCGCTCGATTGCTGATTGCTTTGCTTTGTAATTATCATTTTACGCGCTAGGTTCCATGCAAGTTGCTATAGCTGATTTCGCCAGCGTGAGCATATTTTAAGTTTAGTTTTTTGAGCTGATATGAAAGTTACAAACATCGTTGCACGTTGGCCTGGAGCGTCGCATGACCAAACCATTTTCAATAATTTGAATTTAAAAATGCAGTTGGAGCGGTGTGACTTTGGCAATTTCATTCTGATAATGAGTCGTAATACGCATTATTTGGCCACTTCATTATATCATTGCGAATTTAATGAACATCAACTTTACAACGAAAGTCATATTCGAAAACGCAATGCAATCGAGCGCACGTTTGGTGTAATCAAGCGTCGTTTTCCGTTTTTAGCTTTTGGTTTAAGAGTAAAATTAACACCGCCCACAAACATAGAAAATTTTGATAATATATTATCGATGAATGAAGTGCCACATTTAAGCACAGCTGAACGGAATGCAACAAATAATGCCCGTGACAATTCCTTCTTAGATACTTCCAGACACTTGTAAATTAATCCTAGCTTAATTTTAATGGAAAATAAAACAGCATTTATTTATAAAATAATAAACAATGTTTTATTCAAACTTTGATTCATAATCAGGAATCTATTTTTCTATTTTTTAATATTAAAATTTTTTTGCGCAGCTCTGACTTCTCGCGCTAACTTCTGACTAATTTCCTATCTTAGCGTTATGGTCAGCCTTATTTTGAAGGACTTGCTCAGCATGTTCTTCTTCTCGCATCTTCATTTCCCTTCTTATCACTTTGATTTTGAGATCCTCGCTTTATTCCTTCTTGAGCATAATCAAACGCGGAGCCTAGCGTTTCAACGCAGTGTTCACGGGCTTTTTCAGCATTGACCATAATCACTCGGACCAATTTGATGCTGCACTATTCTTTGCACTGCCTTGTCTTGAAGGGTTGACTTGCGGTGGTTCCTCAATGTCCGCCTCGATAACTGGCGGTGGTTCTTCAAAATCCGCCTCGTTGTTCGACAAAAGCACATACCCGACTAAATACCCGAATAATTTTTAGATCTGAGAAGAGCCACCGTTGTCGTCATCATCGTCGCAGTTTGGAGCAGTACCACTTATGGACATTTGAATTGCTTGCGCTAGTTCTAGAATTGCACCATTGCTAAGCTGCCATTCGGGTATTCTTTTGCCTCCGCCAGTGGCTTTGCGGCTTGGTTTTCCGCAGCAAATGTTTTGCGTAACTTAGCTTTGACATATTTTTCACGCAGAGCTTTTGATGACCGTGCCTTATAAAAATTAAAGGTTATAAAATATTAAATTAAAATTTTCTGTAGAGCTTACAACGATATTTAAGCATCGTGAATTGAAATCAACTGCAACACCTTCCCAAGCTCCTTTTTCCTTTCACAGCTACATTAAAGCATCAGTATTTTTTGACTCTGAGACTGTCTTCCAAAAAGACAGCACTTTTAATGAATATTAATTTTATTTCGGCCATATCCATCAGCAGCTGCTTTTTTCACTTTAACATTTTTAGCATTGGTTATGTTTTCACTTATTGACAATTGGAAGCACTTTATTTTTGAGTAAATTTTTTTTTAAACTGTTTTTTTCTCACTAGAGAATAATTTTTCAAGTTTAAAACGCAGAATAAACAAAACCAATGACAAACTGTCATTTCTGTTGACAATAAAACCAAATTTCCCTGGGTAATTTTTAATAGAAATTAAAATTTAATTGACGTTTTTTAATTGCCAGTTAGATTTAACTGTGGTTGAAAAAAACGAAATTTTAATTTTGGATTTTAATTCCAAAGTTATTTTTAAGTGCCAGTTAGATTTAATCCACATTAAGGAATTTAACTGAGAGTGAATAAAACGGCCCTAAATCTTTGCACTGACAGTATTAAATTTGTCGAAATCGAACGAAAATCACGCCTACCCCCTATATAAAAAGGCTTTATAAAAGCGGTAAAATCTTTTTAATTTAAAAACAAAATGGATACAATGTTTTTAAATTTTGCAAATAAGTTAAAATTTTATTTTTGCACTCAACATTTGGAATTTAATAAAAATAATGCCTACTTCCGAAACAAAGTGACGTCACACAGTGCTTTTCACTCAGAAAAATTTGAAAATAAATAGAAGGAGTGTTCCTATGTTAATGAAATATGTATTTTATTTTTTTATTTCCACTAGAAATAAATATTTATTATTATTACTATTATTATTATTTGTGTTTATTATATTAGAACATTAAGAACTATGTTCTTTTATAGTGCAAGGCTCAAAGAAATAATTTGAATACAACTTATTATAAAATATTTTAACTTAAATCTTACATAATTTAAATTTATTATTATATAAATAAAAGTGTTATTAAAAAATTTTAATGTAAAACAAATGTAAATTCATTAAACAGATAAAAGTTATATTAAGAAAGAGCTGGAAAGAGAGTGAGGGCGAAAAAGAGAGAGTGATATAGAGCTAGAGAACTAATGTTTTGTCAAGTATTATGTGATTAAAAGTATTTCAAAATAGCGTGTTTGAAGGGTGTTTTTGACGCTATGGATTGTAAGCTACTAGGCAATGAATTCCATAATCTAACGGCATTAATAAAGAATAGCCTTTTGGAGTTTAGTAAGTAAAAACTGGGTATAACTAGTGTTTGGCTTCTATTTGATCGACAAAACTGCAGTTTTTCAAATAAGTAAAAAGTAGTTTTATGGTGTATGAGTTTGTGTAGAAATTTGCAATTCCTGGCATTAGAGTAGCTTATGATATCGCACCCAAGTATATAGTTTTTAATTGAGCTGAATGATCAAATTTATGTAAGCCGTAGACATAACGAGTAGCATGATTAAACGCGATCTGCTATTTAAGTTGAGACCGCGAGTCTAACGTACTGTACACAAGTTCGAAATAGGTTGTGACGGGGTCAGCGAGCTGAATTACAAGTTTACGTCTTAGATCATACATTGAGGTGAAGACTATCTTTTATAGCCCATTGGTTTACACTGTGAAGATCTTCATTCAGTTTGCATACTAAATCTTCCATGAGGTTTGTTCTGTCAGAGAAGTAAATCTAAACGTCATCAGCATAAGCATGCATTTACGAATAATTGCAGCAGCGAAAAATGTCACGAACATAGAGAAGAGCAGCGGGCAAAAAATCGATCCCTAAGGCATATCACAGCAAACAGCTTTATGAGAAGAAAAATTAGTGCCTACCTTCACTCTTTGTACTCTATTTGTCAAACAGTTACTTAATATATGAGTGGCACTGTCACAGAAACTAAAGAAATATTTTCATTTTGGACCAAGGAGTTTATTACTTAAAGTGTCAAATGCTCTTGATCAAGCAGACACAATAGAGTCAGTCGACCATCATCATAATAAGACCATACATAATTCATTACTTTAACCGTAGCAGTAGAGCAACTGTGAACAGCACTAAAACCATATTGGAATGGAGACAAAAGATTATTTTCACTCAAGAATGATGATATTTGGTTAGCCATGATAGATTCACATACTTTTGATAATGAAGACAGGATGCTTATAGGCCTGAAATCCTTTGGTTCACAAGCTGTGTTTTTTTTTTGCAACCGGCTTTACTATAGAAGATTTACACAAATGTGGAAAAGACGATGTAGTAAAACAATAATTAATAATGTGAGTCAGTGAGCTAAGAATATGCGGTAAAATAATTTTTACAAATTTTATATTTATACCATCTTCACCAACCGAATTTGATTTAATATGCAATACAGCCTTTGCTTTATCGTCTTCTGTCACCGTAGTAAACTGAAATATCTGTTCAACAGGAGGATTTAAAAATGTATGGGAACTTGACGTGTAATTGTGATACTCATTGGCGCTAGCAAGAAAATATTCATAAAGACGGTCAGAAGGAATCTGGCAGTTAGGTGTTTGCTTGTCAACAATATTTAAATTTTTTAAATTGCTTAGTATGCTTAGCAAGTTTAAGCTATCGAAGAGATATATTTAAAATGGTTAAAATCATTCAGTTCTTAGGGGTACCTCCCTTGGACCTATACTAAATTTTTACATATTTTTTTATGGAATGTAGACACAAAAGTAGAAACAAAGAAACTTAGTCCCAAGGCTTAAAATATAAAGTACATAATAGATTTATACTTAAAATAACTTAAACCGATTAATTTTAAGGGGTTCCTCCCTTGAACCTGTATTTTTTACATGATTGTAATTTCAAGCAATTTATGGACTTAGAGGTATATTCAAAATCGATTTTTGCAAAAAGGCGGAGCAAAGCTGAATTTATTTCATCATATCTTTTAAGATAAAGGTATTTAAAATTCGACACTTCAACAAAATTTAAAGCTTCTAAAATTATTTTTAGTTTAAAGCTTATAAAATTATTTTTAGTCAAAAACTATTATAGGCAAAGGGGGTCCAGTAGCCAGTGGAAGAACCTTTTATAGAATTATTACTGAGAAATTTTGACCAAAATAATTTTTAGGGTTTGTAAACACCCCTGCAGAAGGTCAAACTAAGGCACATTGGCGCTACTATCGGCCAAACGCAATTTTACATGTTCCTTTCGTCACAAGTTAAAACGTTTTAATTTATCAGAAAATGTTTAGCAGTCTTATCTTAATATATAAAAGGCAAGCACGCTGCTCCGTGCCCAATATCTGTCAAACTGTTCTCAAAAATGTTCAGACTGAAAGTATGCACAGAAAATAAATTTGATACTTATCAGTGAAAATATTAGGTTTTTACAATAGTACGTTTTTGATGTAACTGCCTTTTCAACACTAAAAAATCAAGCTTTAAAAAGAGAAAAAAGTTATTTCGGCAAATGGCTCCAAAAAGGAAGTGTGCGGAGGACCTGTCGTAGGACAGGCTTTTATACTAGTTTAGTTTATATTTTGGTTGGGTTCATTTTGTGTCTTCATAAAACAAAACAAATTAAATATTATAAAAAAACGAAATATTTAAGCTTTGGAACGAATTTTAATAAAACATTTTAACTAATTTTTAATTTTCAATTACTGCTGACCAATGTCTGGAAATGCCGATATGGTTGTCAAAAGTATTTGGGTTGTTCAGGAAAATATTTCAAAGAATTTTGGCACAAGAAAGATGCAAATAATGGGAAATATTTTTCTCTTCTTATTGCATGAAAAAAATATTGTCTTAAATGTAGAAGGTAGAATATTAAGTTTGAATACATTACAATTTATCTTATATTTTAAGCAAAGCATGTTAAAAGAGGATTTAAATCAGTAAGAGCGTTTGGAAGAAATAATGAAACTATTAGAAAATTAACTCTTTCTTTAGAATTTTACAATATCCATTTAAAATTTAATGATTAAAGGTCTGGAACTCTACGAACAGAACAGAACTAAATACATATGGTGGACAGCACCGTATATAAGGGGGTTCAGGGGGTTAAAAACTCTCCCCCTTAGGAATCCAGAATATTTTTTTTATTAAATAAAAGCACAGTTATTTAAAATTTTTTAATTTTGCCAAAACATGAAGATAAATTTAAAATTTCCTATGCTTAGTTTGGTTAGCAAATATGAAGTTAAATATAATACATTATAAATATATTAGTTTATATACCCTATAGGAACAATCTAACTTGTTTTTAAAAACAACTAATTAAAAAACTAATTTAAAATAAACTAGTTTATGAACTACTTTGAATTATATTAAGGCGGTATTCACTTCAATTTTGAATAGTTTTTATTGCATTATATATGAAGTACTTGAAAAACTACTTCAAAACAAGTGGTTTAAAAACTACTTTGAATTATATTAAGGCGGCAACTACTCTGATTTTGACATGTTTTTACTGCAATTTTTTATTAGATTACAAGTGTATATATATTTAACTATGCTATTTCATCAAATATAATTAACTTTAGGCTTTCACTAATATGAATTTATGTATTTTTTTTTTCAAAACTTTTATAAAGCTGAAATCTTTTAAATTCGTCTTCAGTAAGTGGAATATTAACTAGTTTTCAATTAATTTATTTTAAAGCAATTAAAAAATATTTTAAATTCAATATATTTAACAAGTAGTTGAAAACATATGCAGACGAAAGTCAATTGACTTATTTAGCGGACATCACCATACAAAATATGTTAGTTCGTTCCATGGAAAA
The DNA here is from genome assembly GCA_963920525.1 of Dichetophora obliterata. Taxonomy (NCBI): domain Eukaryota; kingdom Metazoa; phylum Arthropoda; class Insecta; order Diptera; family Sciomyzidae; genus Dichetophora; species Dichetophora obliterata. The sequence continues at coordinate 89,082,699 of OY986439.1, read as the reverse complement.
AAGTCAGAATTTCAACTAGTTGTGGTTGACAAAAAACTACTTTTTCAACTACTTTTAAGTTAGTTGATTTTCCTACAGGGCATGATTCAATTATTACAGGTTGTCCATTCGTTTGACAACACCCGTAAATTTGTAAAAAAAAATATATTCTCTCTCAAATATAAATGACAACCAGGGTTTTGTGGTCTTCTATGAAAAAAGTTATGTTTCAGTGTTTTGTTGTGTATTTTTTTTAAAAAAGTAGTTATTCTATATTTTGCTGTTAGCAGGAAAAACATAGTTTGCATTGCGTTTATAATAATTATTGCTCTGATAATTATTATTGAAAATTGTTTGTAGATTTTGTTGCGAGTCGTTTTTTTTTCAATTGAAATATAAATCGCTACTATTAAGTTGTAATTGTTAAAATAACGTGCGGTATTTGCAAAACAGTGTATTTTGGTGATAAAATTCGAAAATATAATGTGCCAGTGGAAAATATAAAGCCGTCAGCGGTGTGAATAGATTTGCACAACAAAATATTGAAATTAGTTTTTTAAAAACTTACTTAAATTTAATATCAAAACAAACAAGCAGTGCAGAACGTAGTAGAAAAAGCAGCAGTGAAATGTATCCTTAGGTATTTAGTAATGCGAAAAAGTATGATATTCCTGCAACTGATTACTTTGATGGCATTAAAAAATTACTCTTTTGCTCTCCTCTTCAATTTTACGGGTGTATATCTTCATTCTTGTGAGTAAACGTCAAATGAATGGACAACCTATAGTAATTGAATCATGCTACAGGGTATTTATTAATTTATATTTGCCTTTGTATTGTTGCTAACGTATATAAATTGAACAAAATTATTCTGAACTAGGCAGTGAAATTGAAATGATAACACCTTACGACAGCAATATTCACACACGAAGTAAACCATATACATGTGAAACTTGAGACAAAGGATAGTAAAACTACGTTCTAACATTTTCCTTATAACTTCAGGTTTGGTTTTAAAATTACTTTTATGTTACAAGGCGTATTTGTTTAAAAAAATATATGTAAATACTTTAAACCCTCCAAACAATCTCTTTTATAAAAAAAAAGTACGCGGTGACAATACATCTATACCAAATAAGTAAATTAGTATAATTTTCTTATATTTGATTTAAAATTTTATGAAAATAGTTTTCAATTTGTGTGAAGTTAAAAACTTTTACTTTTAATATCAAACCAAAAATTATTTTCAAATTTTATTATTATCAAAATAGTAATCTTCAAAAAGAGATTGTTCTCTTTCATTTGATACCCATATTGTAATTTTTGGATATTTTAAAGTATTTAAATAAATTTTTTAGACATATACATGTCATGTTACTTCAAAGTACTTTTTAAAAAAATTCTGACGTTCTTGAGAAAATTTTAGAGCGCAGTTTTACTATCCTTTGTCTCTAGTTTCACGTGTATACGGTTATACACTTCGTGTATGAAATTGTTTTTCCGATACATCTGGTATGGAGTATATGGGCATTTCTGCCAAAAAGTTTACGACTGAAAAATTAACTGTTACTTAAAATTCGTTTAAACCTCCATAATAGAGAAAAAAATGTTTAAATTTATATTGTGAGAGTACTGAGAGCTGATCTCAATTTGAATTTTAAAAAAATGGCAGCAAACATGATGAATGGCAACAAAAGTCAAAAAATGGTGACAAAAGTTGAAATTTTATAAGTATAATAAATACTCGTATAAAACAAAGCTTAATTAAATTTTTTCAGTTTTCGATTGTAACGGTCCTGAATTACACTTTACATGTTTTTCTAGTTCAATTAAATAAATAAAACTGTAAAATCTTTACACTTCTTTGAAGGAAAAAATTTGTCACATAACGTATATCACGTAACGTATCGTACTATGGTTTGTATAAAAATAATTAAAAAAGATTTTCCAACGAAAAAATTATGAATATGTAGCAATATTATTCCAGATTATATAAAAAAAACTTTCATAAAAAACTCGTACACACTTCGCAGATTTTTTTTCGTTTATATTAATGCAGGTAAAAAACACTTCTATCTGAAACACTTCTTCTATTTTGGTGGCTTCTATCTGAGAGCCGAACTTTTGACAACTCTTAGTTTTTACACCTTGTATCTTAGTTCTGGCACAATTTCTTGAGCTGTATGTGCTTATTGTCAAGTGCTTACAAAAACTTTTTACCTCAAATTCTATCCGTGACACTTCGTCTCAAGCAAGCCAATAAATGTGCGTAGTTACGAGCACAGAATTTTTGGTAGCAGATCATTTAAGGGCTCATTAAAGTTTTTTAAGCAAAAAAAGGCCTGCATTAAAAATTTTATTTTAAAGCAACTATTTTAGGTAATGTTTTTGCAGAAAATTTTTAAAATGTTTGATTAACAAATATTAATTATTATAGCAGGAATCAATACTTTAGTGAAGCACCTAAAATATACACGATCTGAAAAAAAAAGAAATTTATTTCTGTTTCTCTGAAATTTTTGAGTTTCTAATCGACTATTTTTGAAAAATTTTGATTTTACTAAAATGGAGGTTGAAACCCCGATTTTTGACTAAGAAAGTCATTTTTTTGGGTTGTCAAAAAAAAAGTATTTCTCTTAAATAAAAATCGAAGGATTTAAAAAAACATTTTTATTTGCTTTAAAACTGCATGAAACGTTGAAATGATCCTTAGTTTTCGAGTAATGCTGTCCACCGGTTACAAGCAACATTTTTCGAGAACAACGCGTTTATAGTTTTAGAAGTAGGTAGGTACAGTATAGTTTTCTTCGGACGTTTGTGCTTATAACTAGATACAGCAATTTTTATTCAATTGACTTAAAACTTTCTGAGAATATTTAAGCGATGGTATACGATGTTACACACAAAATTGATTTTGATCGCCGAAAAATTTTAACGGGCCCTTCATAAATACAATGTTTTCATTTACGTCAACTCTGACTAAACAGTTGCAAAAAATTTATAAATATCTAATAGAATGTTTCAAATATATACATAAATCTAGTAGTCGAAACTATGGAAAATTTTCAGAAGAACGATAAAGAAGCATTTAAAGATATATTAATTTAAAATGATCAAAGAACCAAGGCATGCGCCTTACACAAACAAGGTTTTTTGACCTGAAAGGAAATTGATAGGTTATTTGGAGGAATGGATTGGAACCATACGTGAATTATTGATTAGGCGAAACAACCGTGAAAGACAATTTGAATTGCTTTTAACCGAGGCTAGAGTTATGCCTTAACCTCGGCAAGCATTTCCAGCTCTTAGTTGTGTTCCTGTCTTTTAATTCCACATTTTCCATAATTATGTTGTTGATTTTTAGTTTTCCATAAATCTTGAATGTAGGAAAGAACAAAGATAAGTGAAAAGAACTATGCCCGAACCCGGATTCGAACCAGGGACCTTTGGATTGATAGTCTTTTATTTTTATTTTTATTTATTTTATTTTTATTTTATTTTATTATTATTATTTTTATAACATTGGAATATACTTAATATTACATAGCATTTAATCTAAAAATACTGCTTTCTGATGCCCTATTTGGGCATGTGACGAAATGCAGTAAGATATACTTAAAATGAAATAAAATTATTGAAGTATTGGGGTGGGGCCAAAAATTAAACATTAAAACATAACAGATATGTGCACATAGTTGACTTATTAATATTGATAAAATAAATATATTATGAAAAGCGAACAAATTAAAACAAAGGTACGAAAGAGATTGGTACTTCAAGAAGGTACTTGATTAATTTGTAATATTAAACTAAAACAGAATTTAGAAAATCAATAGTTGTGAAGTCAAAATTGAACAGCCATGATTTTACCTCTTTTAGAAACAAAGTATCGCACTCTCCACTAGACTACAAAGGCACTTTCAAATAATTGCAAAGACATATGTCCTTCAAAAATAAATAAGTTAAATATTAAATCTTTTCAAACTGCTATAACTGTCTTGCATCCAAATAAAATAGATATAGAAAAGTCGGGAGCCAAGCTTGTGTTACATAAAATTAAATGGACCAACAAAAAAGATGAGGGTTTGAAAACAGCTCTTGAAACACTTAATATTTTGCGGCGACAAATGCAGAGTTTAAAATTAATATTTCCGCAATTTTTACAAAAGATTGGAATTAATTATAACTGTGCTGTGGTTCAGATTCCAGTAAACGTTTTTTTTTTGCACATTAAAGTGTGTGAAAAATTGGCTTCTAAATTTTTTATTGGCGCAATTAAATATGCATAAGGACATTTCTGTAGACAAAGAAACTGTCATCGACAAATTGGATTCGCGCTCAAAAAGAATTCAAGAAAGAATTATATAAGTATGTACAACTACACTGAGGGAAATATGTGTTAAAATTAAATGAAATTGTGTTCATATTATATGAATTTGTTTTTGAAATAGAGCTTGAAACAATTTCATTTAAGTTAAACACAAATGTTTTCAAAGTTTAATTTAAAACAAAAGTTTTTGTTTTCAAAACAATGTTTTTAAATATACTTTCATTGTAAAAATTTTTAGTTTAAACACATTTATTTAAACGAAAAATTTAATGCAAAAAATTTAATGTGTAAAACAAATATTTTTAAACATAATTGAAAAATATTGTTATTAAATTAAAAACAAATAAATTAAACCGCCATTTGTTTATGCCTTTTTCGAGTTTTCGCAGTAAGGTTCGTGATCAGTGACCCCTGGGACTCCCGAACAACAAATTTTTTGACTTCATTTGATGAAGTGTGCGTTTTACTGCGGCTTGAAATATTTTAAATATCAAAATAATTAATTGGTTTTTATATCATCTTATGTTCAATATTCTCATATTGAATACTGACAGGGTCTCAGTTGTCTGGCAATAATTTTCAATGATACTACTGCACATAATTTTTTAATTCAATCTCTGATTGCGACGTATCTTTTATTATTAAAAGGAAATAATAAAACAAAATTATACAAAAAACAGAAATGAGTTTATAGTTGAAAGTTAAACATGCTTGTTTTAAATTTTGTTTTGTAGAAACGCAAATGAGTTAAATTTTAATTTTTAAATTTTTTGTTTAATTTTAAAGTATGTTTTTTTTCTCAGTGTATGTATAAATATGTTAGTCTTTTTAAAATATCTGGTTTTTTTTTTTGCTTTACTTGAATAAACACTTGTTCTCTTGTTCAACACCAAGCGATTGAATCAATTTTGTATGCTAAAAGAAAGATGTATGTTTTTAAAGATCTTAAGCCTTGAAAAATCTCCATAGAAATGAAAAAAAAACAATTTTTTTTTTGCTTTTGTAAACCCCTTCTTATGAAATACTTATCTACGGTGTTGATGGTGGGGCTGAAGTATTTCAAAAGAAGTGTAAATATTTTGATGCAACTGCATTAAAAGAAGAATAAAAAGACTGTTACTGGAAATTAGAGCATCTACTATATGCAGTAAAAATGTTGAATAAATAAGTTAAATGCATCCAACCTTTGAGGCAAGTCTTACACCTAATTGAACGAGTATGTTACACATTATTTAAACAGATGCATTGATGGAGCACGACAGTGAAATGAAATTTGTGAATGGTTTTGTATATAAGACCAGCACCGTCTCTACAACATCATCAAATAAATTTGAGTCACTCGTCAAACCAACAACTAACCCAAACTGTTTAACCGGAAAACATAGGCAATGTTTTTTAAGATCTCGTTCTTGATGGCTGTGGCCACATTGGTATGCATGTTTCAGCAAACTGTTGCAGCTACTGTGGAGCTTAATGATGAAGAAACGCAGGATCGATTGTGCGCCTTAGACTCGCAATATTGCGAGGACAGTACTGAAGCTCCAAAAGTTGAGGCTGAACAGGATATCAAACCAGTAGAGGAATCTAGGCAAATGGAAAATACGAATGATAACCAGGAAATGGGAAAGGCCCTGAATCAAAATCAAAGACCTTATCCTAATTTTAATCGGAATCAAAAAGTGAGACAGAATCAGATACTGAGACAACGCAATAATCAGCTGCGAAGGAGAAATGCAATTCAGAAACATCCAAAAGATCTAGTTTGCGAAGTTAAAGTTGATGCTGAGGATATAGGAAAAGACTTTGTATTAGATCTTTCTGCATTCAATGCCATCAGAAATAAGCCAGTCAATCGTCCCATACGACGCGGTACCATCGGAGTAAACAATGGCTTTCCACGATTAGGTTACAATGTTCGCCAAGGCAACTATATTCCACAAGGTAATACAATTCGCAGAGGTAACACAATTCGCAGAGGTAACACAATTCGCAGAGGTAACACAATTCGCAGAGGTAACAATATTCGCCAGGGTTCATACGTTCCGAGACGAAACGTGGTAAATTCAAACAGAAGAAATCGCAACAAATTCCAGTAGAGATACACAGAAATTTGATAAATAGCTTAGCTGAATTGCTTAAATAATGAATAAATAAAAAGTGTATAAGACAAATATTTCATGCAGCATTTTTTTTTTTTAAATTTATAGCTCAAAATCTTCAAAACCCAAATGTATATTAGACGGGTTCAGGCTTACATACATTTTATTATTGTATTTCAGAACCTCCCTGCAGTGGCAGAATTGAATCCTGGATGTCGTAATAATGTGTAATTAAAAAAAAAGCAGAAAAATTCAAAAAACTGGAAGGGCGTCGCTATAAAACTCGATTTTAACCCGAATCACCCTGAGTAATTTTTTTTTTTAATTTTCAGAATGACCTGGTAACGCAAATATAAAATGGTTTGAACTTAAATAAGCACATTTTAAGTGTTTGTGTTTGCATTGCCAAATGACAACGGCAGGGTGTTTCGGGTTAATGAACTAATTTTTTATTGTTTTATGTTTAAAACGGTACAAAAATTATTTTTTATAAGATAGTTTTATGAAGAGTTGTTTGCTGAACTCAAATATGCCAATGGATTTTACATACAATCAACCTTTGACCATAAAACTTTTATCGATTCAAGAGTTTTCGTTTTTTTTTAATTAATTTTAACTTTGAACCGTACGTTTGACGAGGTCCTTCAATTTTTGCAAAACAGAGGAATATACGATTGTGGACTGTTTTATTTATTCGGTGGACTGAGTTATTCGGTTCAAAGTAAAAAATCAATAAAAAAAAACGAAAACTCTGGAATCGATACAAGTTTTAAGGTCAAAGGTTGATTGTATTAAAAATCCATTGGCATATTTGAGTTCAGCAAACAACTCTACATAAAACTATTTTATAGTTTTTTGTACCGTTTTTTGTACCGCTTTAATGTTTATAAAAATTAAAATATAAAACAATTGAAAATTAGTTTATTAAAATCGCGTTTTATAGCGACGCCCTTCCAGTTTTTTGAATTTTTTTTTTTACCCACACATTACTATAACATTAAGGATTCATATTCTGCCCGTGTGTGAAATACTTTAGTAAGACGAACCCATCTTATGTGTATAGTGCTTTTGTAAATCAGGAATATGAAACCACGTTAAATCGACCATTTCTGATTGAGAAAGAAATTAAATCATATCACATTTACCTCAATTAAAGTAGCAAGCAATTCTATAACATGAAATATTTCATGCAATATTCTTGCTTGCCGTCGCTGTCGCTACTTTACAAGGAAATCATACAGAAAGAACATTCATGTAGGAGAAGAACCAATACACAATATTTTGAAACATTCCAACCAACCTACAATCATTCGAACATTCTCTTCTACTCCAGAGACAACAAAATCAATTCGGGTCATGCACTTATATATCGTTTTCTGTACCAAGTGTGTGTCTATGTGTATTAGTATGTGTGTGTGTATTTGTGTGGGTGGAGTTTTCCAATGGCCAGAAGCAATATGTACCCAAAAGTGAACATGAGAGCATGTATAGCACACCAAACAACATCAGAAGTTGTCCAATCAGAAATAACTAAACTAACGTACGAAGAAGGAAGTAACCTCAAAACGAATGAACATCATAACGAAATGTCATGTGAAAGTGGAATGACAACAAGAATATTACGATAAGAGTAACGCTTGCTAAAAATAAAACCAAAAAACAAAACACAACTAAAGAAATATTGGACATTAGGTAAGACAGAATCATCAACAAGAGAGCAACTGTCGCCTAGGGAATTTTGTCAACCTACTTGTAGGTGTGGAGTGTGGGTAGGGAGGGTAGGAGTACGTAACTTACACACATGACATGACAATACTCTCATATATATACAAACCCCTGAATTAATGCCACAAGAGACTTTCGAGTTCGGTAGATAAACACCGTCAAAAAGGTATGACACTAAGATTCTAGTACAAACCCATTGTTTTTTGGAGTCTTATCAAATTAAGCTATTCAATCTCTATCATCGACTAATTGATTTTTTTATTAAATTCACATAAAATCTAAGAAACTTTAAAAAACTAGGTGAACCAGGTCGCACGTTGCGTAAAATTGAGTCCATACGCACGCATGGGGTAATATTTCATAATTGTTTTTCTCATTGATTTTATGATTTTACATACTTTATGTGACCAGAACCCTTATCAAATATTGTTATAAGTCTTACCTTTTTTTTTTTCGTGGTCAAGCCTCAGAATAGAAATTTTTATAATCAGCCAACATTGACTTCATGACATTATTTAAATGCCTATAAATTGATTACTACTCAATGAAAATATTTATTTGCCGACATAATTAGTAAACATCTCTTTAATTTGTATCGAGAAAAAAAATTAGTAGATACAACACTATTTTGCACTAAGATAAATTCATAAAAAGTTTTGTTGTTACAACAATAAACTTGTTAGGGTAGCAAAAATATTGAAGATTGTAAAATTGTAGCTTCGTAAGAGTAACAAAAAATGTGTTGCTGTAACAGTATAATATTTGTTGATCCATTTAAAGCTTAGTATGCAGTAGGAACGAAAAAAAAATTCCATTAGAAATATATTCAGATTTTTGACAACGAACAGGCAGCGAAATTTTTTTTCGCCAGCTAGGACGCTGTAGAAGCGAAAATTATTGCTATGTTGCCAAATTTCCATTCGTGAGTGGAGGGTTGAAATTTCAAAATTTGCTGTCGATTATATGCCCGTACATTTAATTGGCGCGGAAATTTGCCATTCAACAATAAAAAATAAGCAGTAAGTATGTTTAAGCGTTGAATTTGTTATTTAACAAATTTATTGTTGCATTTATATAGTTTATTAATGTGTAGTCTTGCCTTTTATAGGATATAAAATTGCAGCAATAAAAATGTGAATCTCTCAACCAGAACAGCAAGTGCCTTTTCTCCACACAAAAATTTTGACTCTACACCAAAATCTCGCGTGTAGAGTTATATGCCCAAAAATTTTCATTCCTACAGCATACTAAGCTTATATTATAAACTTGTTATGGCAACTCCAAAATTGTTCGTTTAAAGTGTTTTTGCATTTTTTTTTTTCTGTGACAAATAAGCAAAAAGTTAGTCAAAAGTTGGGATCATATATGTTAAAAAGGTTATAAATTCCTGTTAAATGAATAGTAAGTATTAAGATAAGATTTTGAAATATGCTAATGATATGATGTATAATGTAATAGGGCAGGGAATATACGCTACCCGTTGCCATCTACAGCGCTTAAACGATGAGTATTTACGCTTGGTGCAGGGTCTCAAAGGTGACACTGATATGATGCTGGCCAATCCTATTTTACCCCCCGATGTGCGAAAAGAGGTTGATCCCGGCAACATTCGCAACGCCGATAATTTCCTGAGTTTCTTACGCCACTTTGTGGAATACATAAAGACACGTTTACGTATTACAGAGGGTGTTTATTTCGATCATGATTACGGCCGCGCCATGCTCATGTTTGGCATTTTACACGCAGTCGCGCATCTTGAAAGCTCAACTACTTGCATAACTAGTTTCAAATAAGTGAAAATGATTTCCTAACATTCGATACCTAACATTTGCGCTGCGTGGCAAAACCGAATGCGATATCATGATCTGTGCATACAAACGCTTTTCGCACCAAGATAACCGAAGTCATCTGCCCAATTGGATACAGGAACATATACCTTCTGAAATCTAAGCCCCCTATTATGTACAATAACTCAACTTAAGTTGACTCGATTCAACAAAATTTTTCAATATAACTTATAAGATACATTTTAGTTGAGCCATGTAGATTGCCTTAATCTTTTAAGAATTTTCAAACTACATAGTTTAACTAGAATGTATGTAATAAATTATACGAAAAAAAATTAGATGAATCTGGTCAACTTAAGTTGAGTTGTTATACATAAAAGAATAGGGGCCTAAGTACTGGGGAAAGCGTTCAGATAGTTCGTCGTTGACTGAGACGCATGGCGCAGCCTTTTACACGCGAGGATCAGCTGGGAATTTCATTGCTCACACTAGAGTAGCTGGTGGGATGGAGAAGGAGAAGCTAGAGCGACAGGCGCAAGGAAAAGAGGGACTTGGTAAATTGTTACTCTAAGTTATTCAACGATAAATTGTCCGCCTTACAATATTTATCGCTATATAAGTCGCTTGTTCTCAGAGCCCGGCCTCATCTCATATCTCAAAATATGGATTTATTCTGCGTTTGGAAACAAGCAACTCATATTTTACAATTCAATTTGATCTATACTTTAATGTTATATTAAATAACAATATGACAATTTCCAGCATTTTCCAAAATGAAAGAAATGTGATGATACAGACTTATACTTGCATTACGAATTCAAACAACCAAAATAACCTTAGAGTTTGATCAGCGGATTCTAATAAAGAAGACAAAAAAGTAGAGCGTGTATTTGCGTTTTATTAATGCAATATTGAGCATAGATCGTAAGGTTTAGGTAATATAAATTTAGCAATTTACTAATATAAATAGTGTTAAAACTTCTAAAAATATGCATTTGACATAGTTTTTGTGTACACAGACGTCCTTTTTTATGGGTTATTTGTAACCATTTTCACGAGAGAGAGTAAAGAGGACCCCACAAATGGTAAAAAAGCTATAAAAACGAGCTTGAGGGTATATATATACTACAAAAATACTCTTTACAAAATTCTATAATAGATCTGCGAACATAACAACTATGTCAAACGCTTATATTTAGAAGTTTTCTTACTATTTATGTCAGTAAATTGCTAAATTTATCTTATCTAAATTTTAAGATCTATGTTCAATATTGCAATAATAAAATGCAAATACACGATTAACTTATTTGTATTCTTTATTAGAATCCGTTGATCAAAGTCTGTAGTTATTTTGGTTGTTGGATTGTGAAACCCAAGTGAGTCTTTTTCACTACATCTTCGATATGCTTTGTGAACGTTTTTCATTATTTTATAGAAACTTTGAATGCCTTCATGGAATATATTGAATGCGAAAATTGTGTACTTTTGCCCTCTGGAGTATATCAACTTAGAAGAAGACCTTTCGAGGTTATTTGTTCAATCGGAGCTGTCAGATGTGACTATTTCCGGATTAGTCGAGTGTAACATTAGAACATCACTCACGTCTTTAAAATCATACTATTAATTTCAAATGAGTCTGAATAAGAAATATATGTAATTTGTCAGGACTTGAATGCCTCATTTTCTGAAAATATCCAGTCATAAAAAATGTGTGTCCAAGTAATTGCTTTTACTTAAAAAATAAAAGATATATCAATGCCAACTAAAAATGTAACTCTTAATAATATGTATAGAATTCTACGATTTCATAAACACGAAATAAAACTTTTGAGATATGACCCATCTCATTTTCTTCTTCTTCTCCTTACTTCATAGGAGAAGGAAAAAACTTCTGTAGTTTTTATGGTAAAAAAATGTAACATCATAGCAATAGTTTTTAATAAAAAATGCTTGAAAGATTCGGAACTTATAATTATACAGAACTTAATATTTCAATAACTTTTTTTCCTTCTCCTATAAAGTAATAAAAAATAAGACCGGGTCTTCTTATATTAATATAGACATACAATGACCCATTATCATAGTCAAAATAAAAGTCGACTCTAAATTTAGTGCAAGCTTTTTGACAACATATTATGTATATTAAAAAACTGTCAAAAATGCTTATATTAAAGTTAAAGTCAATTTTTATTTTGACTATGGTAATGGGCAAATGTATATTACGCATTTTATACAAGTATGTACTCTTTTTTTAAGCCGTGATAATAAATAAATATAATTAAATATGTTGCATAAAATTAGAATGATTATGAATGTGAGTTTGATTGCTGTTTTATTTGCACTACAGTATTAAAAACAACAACTTCTTTTCTTAATTTATTAAAATAATTGCATTGTCATAAATAACAAGGCTCTTATTTAGTTCGTTCAAATTAAACAATTTTAAAATTTAAGATTTTTGTTATTTTAAATACTTTGATTGTTACATGAACAAATTCTGCTCTTGTAACTACATTATAAATTGTTGGTATTATTAGCAAATCGATTGCTGTAAAATTAAATAACTTGTTTTGTTGAGCACAAAACAAATGCAAAAACTACTTAAAATTAAGTGTAAATTTGTTGAATTTACGAGTTTTCTTTCTGGGTGTATCTTTAATTAATTTTGTATGTCCTTATCAAAGGATATATTCCACCAAAATTATATTATTTTATAAAAAAAAACTATTTTAAAAAGCTGTTTTCTTTTCAATAGAACTTTCTACAGGTCATCGCGGGTAATGAAAGGTAATCAAATGAACATATCTGTAACTAAAATTTTTTACAAAGGCAACGGTACTAATTTTGTCTACGGAAGCTTGCGATAGTTTTTTTAACTGAAATACTATCTTAAACTTATTTTGATTATTTTTTTTTAAGTTCTTAATAATAAATAATGAAATTTCTCTCGGATCTCGGAAAAAATTTGTTTTTCAATTTCAATTAATTGTTAAATTTTGAGATTTAGCTAAGAAAATCCCAGGATTTCGGGATAACAAAAAAATTAAATATAACATTTTTTATACTTTTTAACAAGTAATATTGCCATGTGAGTATTTTTTTTTTCTTAATTAATAATACGATGAAATATTATTGCATAGATAATGATATTGCAAAATTTAAACCCTATCGGGGTTTTGCAAAGTAAGGCTCAGAACATATTTTTTTTTACACATTCAATTTGGGTGAACAGTGTATTTCGCTGCAATTCCACGCATCAGTTTTTGGTCTCTTACGTGTCCAGTATTAGAGTTAGAGAGTGATTTTCTTTGAAAAAGTTTATGTTAAGAGGTAAAATAATAATTTTTATACATTCCTTACCAAAAATTTACACCAGTTCCAAGTCGAAGGACAAAACCCTCCGTAATATAATAAAGTTTTTCTTCTTTAAACAAAACTTCCTATACTTATACACTTGTTCCTGTGCATATATATGTAGCTTGGCGCTTTCTGCGCTTTTAAACCAGGTTGCAACGTTGACGTTTTATCGTTTTAATTAAGTTAGTGGAAAACGGAAATTGTTTTCTCATTTATTAAAGTCAAATGGAGTCGTGTAAGGAAGAAATACATAATTATTTTTACATTTGTGGTAATTTCTTGCCGATGTGGAAAAATAAATCGCCGAAAAAATTAAATGATTCTTTACAAAAGATTTTAAAGTAGCATATGAAGCATGTTTTCTGGAGTCTGTGATTAGGGGTGTAAATTGGACACCAGACTCAGTTTGTGTAACATGCCACAACGGTCTAATGAACTGGACACAAAATAAGCGTTTATCTATAACTTTTGGAACCCCAATGATATGGGCTGATCCAGGAGTAGCATATTGTTATGCTTATCTAAGTACAGTTCACAGAATTTCCTCGCATATTATTATCCTCAGATAAAGAGGAAAACGGTCACCGGATGCTGTTTTATAAGAAATTCGCTGGTGGTCCAAAAATCTTTTACACCATTGAAACAGGAGAACTTCTAAAAATTTCATCTTATCAATTTATAAGTTATTTGAGGTAAAACGTTACTTTTTCCCATTAAAAGTTGTCATTACTAAATTTTTGTTTCCAAAAAATTAGTCAATAATTGGTCTGGCTAAAATTCTGCAGAACAGAACACAAAAAATTTAATACTACTCAAGATATCATTTAAAAAAGGAAAATGCTGTTACTTTTTAGAGTGTTTTGTTCTTTTACTCGGTACTGGTGTGAATTTTTTATTGGAAATGTTTAAAGCAATACTTTTTTACCTCTTCGCATCAACTTTTTCAAAGCCATACGGTTAATCCAATACTGGACAAGTTAGAGTCCAAAAACTGATGCTTTGAATTGCACAGAAACCCACTGTTCACACAAATTAAATTTGTCAAAAAAAAAATGTTCCGCGCCTAACATGGCAAAACCCCGCTAGAGTTTTGCTCTTATAGGGTACTGCTTTCACCGTGGTATATAAGAATTTTACCTTTTTAAAAATTTGTTTCACTGTGTAATCGTTGCGTTCTGGGCCGCCGGGTCAATTAATTTTGAACTCTCATAATTTTAATTTAACTTTTATTAAAGTTAAAAAAACACATTAGCAACATAAACTCTTTTGTTTTCAGCTGATCCTAATTTATGCTGAAAAAATTATCCTTTATAATCTCCGATCCCATCCCGGGATTGGATTTTGAATGGAATCGCTTAATTTAATTTTTAAAAAAATTTTTATTTGTTGATGAAAACGAGCTACAGGTCAGTTTTGTCACATTATTTGAATTTCATTTTAATTTTAATTCCAATATTTCGTTTTTCTTTGAAAAACATCATCAAAGAAAGAATAAAAAATACATAAATAAATGACTTACATATTAAAATTGTATACATTTGAAAATATAAGAACTCAACATTTATACATTTCTTTATACAGACTACCAAAAAAGTTGCTGGGCTGAGTATTTATTAATGACAACAGCAATTTTTTTTCATTACAGTATTAATGACAATGTATGCATACACTGTTCTAATTCCCCATGCATACAGCATTAGTAATTGTGTGGATTCACAGTACACATGCTCTTGTATGAGGAAAATGTAAATAAGCTTGCATTTATGCTGACATTTACACAAAATATCAAACGTATGCATACATAATCAATGATGTATGCATGAATGTACTGACAGGGTTAAGTCGACTTAAGACAGAACTGTGTTATTGATGTAGCTGTGTTTAACGCATCCCAGTTGAAAAAGGAGCCCTGCTGTATTTCTGCCGGTAACATGCCACAGAAGGACAGGAGGTACGCTCGCCTCCATACCCGCTTACATCTTTTTCCGACAGACATGTCCTAGGTCGGCATGTCTGCCAAATGACCTGCCGTAGTAGCAATGCAGCATGCATCTTATGGTATGGATGCAGAAGTAATACATGTCTGCTAAATGAACTGCCGAATCAGCAGCTCATGGCATAAATGCTGCATTCATACCATGAGATACATGCTGCATTGCTGCTACGGCAGTTCATTTGACAGACATGCCGTCCTAGAAAAAAGATATAAGCCGTTATGAAGGCGAGCATCTCTGCTGAATTTCTAAGTAATGTTGCTGGCAATTGAAAAATTACCATTATTCGAAGACATGAACCTCGGCCGCGTGAGTGTAAGTGCATAAGCTTATCCATTCGACCATCGCAGCTTTTAACTAATTGTCGCTTAACTTGCTTTATTAGGAATAAAAGTAAGAGCACACAGTAAGAAAATAAACGCGTTCGCTTTGTTATTATAAAAAAATAATGCAAAAAAAAGAACGAAATCACTAAAAAAACCAAAACAAAACTAAAAGCCATTAAGAAAAAAAAAAGAAAAATTATGTCTCTGATGGGATTTGAATCCACTACTAAGATTTCAAAATACTTAAATAATAACTAAAGCCCTAGGCAACAAAGCCATTCCCACTGTTGTGATTTTGTTGAAATAATATACATGACAACATTGATAGCAAAAGTGCTTCGACGAAAACACAAAGTGTCGTCGAATTACAACAATCATGAAAATATTGAAGTTGTTGTCTCTTAAAATTAATTGATATTTTGCATTAGCAAACATGATACTTTATTATGATACAGTTGTTATTATACTGATATTGAATTTATTTATGTTGTGCTATAAAAGAACTTAGTTCTTACTGTTCTGATGCTTTTTGTTAATAAATAATAATAATAGTAATTAAAAGTAAAAAGGAAGTTTTTAAAATTTTAAAAATGGACTTCTTAACTTAGCATTAAAATAATAACCTGTCACGTTCCCTCCATCGACAGGCCTGTTTTGTTTTTCATCTGGGATATAGCACTATAAACATCCAAAATCTGGAGCTTCTATCATGAGTCATGCACACAATCGTGTCTCGTTTTCGTTTAAAAACAGGATATTTATGCAAAATTTGGGACTTTTACGGCATTCATTTTTAAAAAAACAGGATAATAGCAGGATACATTTTATTATTAAAAAAATGTTCAAAATATTTGGCAAATAGAAGAAAATAATGCATTTCGATTTAATTTTCTTCGTCGGTTTCGACATCTAAATTTTCTTTAATTAGCTCGATTTCATCTTTGGTGTGCAAGGTGTACTTCTTCTTCGAACAAATTTGTCGAAACATAGTCCCGGTTTATACTCGTCAAGACTTGACGTCAATTCATGCTCATTCACTTTTGAAATTCCACCTCTCTAACGTTGATATCTAAGTCTTTCATACACAAAGTTGACAGTCAAGTCTTGACGTGTACAAACCTGGAAATATTTTCTCAAACTCAGTCCGTTTTAGGAAATCATAGAATTTTTATAATTTTTTTCAATTTACTCAAGGCCTTTATGACGTATTTTGTGTTTAAAACTTTTTTTTAACAAATTTTTAATATTTTGTTGTGATTTTTTATATTAAATAGTTTTTAGAGGTTTGAAAAGTTTTTTGATGGAGCATTATTGAAATACATTTGCGAACAAAGTGCAGTACATGCGATTGGACAGAATAGGCTAACCCCAAATATAACAGTTGGCGAGCTTCGAGCGTTTATCGGCATATTGATCCTTACTAGCTACAATTATCACGCCAATTACAGAAATTTGTGGAGTCAGGATGAAGACATTCGAAACAGTATTGCAAATAATACACGGTTAAAAATCTTGGAATAAATTTTAGTCCAGCTTAAATACTACTGCATATTTTTTAACCTTGAGGCTTAAAATTTAAACTTTTACAAATACTAACTCATAATTAAAACTTTTCTGTACTAAAATTTCATCCAAAGAAATATTGCAATCCTGAGACTCAATTTTAGTCTATGAGGTTCATATAGTTTTACGGAAGAGGATCAAGAATTATCTTTAATCCTTTCCAAGATAGTTAAAAATACTCCTTTTTATTTTAATATTATTTATTATTATTAGAACACTTATTTTTTTACATTTATTATTTAAAAATAATTCTTTATTGTTTTAATTATAATTATTTTAAAACACTTTAATTGTATTCCTACTTTTATTAAACTCTTTCAATCTAATTTGTACTCCAATTGTATCTGAACTTGAATCTAAATCTACTCTGATATTTATACCAATTCTGCAAAGCTTTCCAAGGTAAAAAGAGCTTTTTACTTTAAACCCATCGGATGATCGAGCTTTCCATCATTCGATGCATTTTGTTTATAGTAACTAGTGTCCGACCGAATATTCGGTTTCGGTTTCGGTTACGAATATTCGATTTCGGTTTCGGCCAGTTTCGGCTCTTTTTGGCAGTTTCGACTGGTTTCGGCTATTCGGCCTCAATATGGCAGAATAACCGAAACTAGCCGAAACTTTTGGTAAATATTTCGGAACATTTCAAGAATAGCGACAACTATAATTTTGCATTTTTTTTTTAGATTATATTGATTTTGGCCTATTTACTCCAAATCTGAAAAAATTGCAGGCCGCTCACAATTGATTTATAAGTTATAGGCCTCCAAAGTTGGAAAAAATAGCCTACAAATCTTGCTATTTTTCTAAATTTTTCAACAAAACTACACTCTATGGTTATCATAAGAAAGGTAATTTAAGTACCTATTCAACAAGGTACTAATTCAAATATGAAAATCCATGCATAACTTTTAAAGATATAAACATTTTTGGTGTCGTGCTTTCGTAAAAGGGAAACCACTAGTTTTCCAGACAAATTATAAATATAATAATAATAGGTATATCTTAAAAAGTTATGAATGGATTTTCATGTTTGATACCTCGTTGAATAGGTACTCGCATTAACTTGATACCAATAACACGGAACACTAAAAAAAACAGAAAGATTTGTAGCCCATTTTGCAACTTTGGAGGCCTTTAACTTCTAAACCAATTGCTAGCGGCCTGAAATTTGGATTTGGATTTAGTAAGTTAAAATCCGTATAATCCAATAAAAAAAGAGTGTTTTCGCTATTCTTGAATTATACCAAAATTTTTTGCATCAGTCATTTAATTCAAATATATAAGTTTGGTTTAATAAAAATATTTGCAACGCATTGTACAAAACAAAAATTATGAATTCGTCTATAATTTGATTTATCGTGTTAACGCAAAATATTTAGGTTAACTTTATGAGTTCGATACTATCATTTTCGATATTATCATTTCTATTGCAATTACCATTAAAGTTTTATAGGTACTTAAGACAAAAATTGATAATTAAACTTCCGAACGAGTTCTGTGTGTGTGGAATAAAGGAAAAGAAAACGAAATACAAATTTCTATTTTTATAATACTAAACCTTTAAGAAAAACAGAAATACTTTGCTTTGTAGTTCTAAAAAAATGTACATTGTAGGTGCATACTATTTTGGGTGTGTACGGAAGTGTGCAATAAAAAATAAAATAAAAAATTATCTCATTTATTATTATAGTTAACTTCAATTAGTTATTATAAACTTCAATATTCAAATAATAATTGTTTTGTACTAGTAGTACTTTAGTTTCCTTGTAATAAAAACAATCATCTGTAAAAACTTAAATTTTCATATTAATAACCAGTTTCGGTTTCGGTTTCGGCCGAATATTCGGTTTTGGTTTCAGCCAAAATTCCGATTTCGGTCGGACACTAATAGTTTCCGTTGGTTATTGGTACCAACTTAGTTTATTATAAATTAATTTGAAACTTTCATTGTTAATTTTTGAACGGACGTTGGGATTATTTAAATTAACTTATTAATTTGAAACCTTCAATCCCAAGCTTTGAACGGATGTACAGAACGTTTACATTTACTTATGTATGTGTGTGTGCTCATGAGCTCGGCTATTGTAATAAGACTCCTTATTAATTGTTGCCATGAGCTCATGTACTGGATGTTTATTATAATTATGACAATTATTGTAATTATTATCTCATTAGATGGGAATTATCGGGTGAAAGTGGAGTACTTGCTGAAACTTCGGAAAGCGCAGTAACATAGTGGTTAACGTAGTGAGCTTACAAACTGGATGTCCCTGGTTCGAATCTCACTGTGTTTGCTATTTTTTTTTTTTATATTTCAATCCAAGCTTGTACTAAATTTTAAGCCAAAGCTGTATTAAAACAATTTTTTTTGTTTTTTGCAAATACTACAATATATTTGAAACCAAAGCTGGTGTGGTCATATATAAAGTACAGAAATTTTATTCCAAGATTTTTAACCGTGTACCATTCGTCGGAATGGATTTCAAGAAATGTTGCGTTGCCTTCACTTCGAAGACAACCCCAAGGCTTCTCATTCAGAAATTGCGTCGCCTTACTCATCATTTAAAAGCAAAGAAGGGTTGAACTTTTTTGTGCCGAACTAAATTGTTCTTTCGATGAAAGTATGATATCATATTTTGGTAGACACTGATGCCAGCAATTCATAATAGGCAAACCATTACGATTTGGCTTCAAAGTTTGGTCTCTTTGCACTCCATGAGGCTACATGGTGAACTTTGAAATTTACCATGGAAAGAATCCTCGTTCAAATATTGAGTTGTAGCCAAGTTTGAAGAATGCGCCGCTCCTTTGGTAAGTAGGATCGATGATTCTTCTGAAACACTGCAAGCGCTGGCGTATTCGTTTTATTTTGATAATCTTTTTACCAATACCCTTTCTTGGCTTATCTTAAGTCAGGCGGATATAATGCCATGGAAGCTATCCACGCAAATCGTTTTGCCATTTACCATACCAAACCATGATTGATTTCAATTCCCTCTTTTTTATTTTATATAAATAAAAATAAAAATACGTGAAACAGCTATTTTCTGTGATTTTTTTTATTTTTAAAGAAGCCGAAAATCATATTATCTTTCATTAAAAACATGAACCGCTGATTTTTCGCTTTTTTCGGAAAAGTATCATAATTTATCGAAAAATTGACTTCTTTTTCGTGCTCAAACGGTTAAAATACATAAGTATACGTCTTTTCAATAAAATCTGAGAGAAAAAAGTGCTGGCATTACCGGGTTAACACATTTACTAACGCTTGATTTTAACTATGTCATTTTTATGACGACACAAAAGTTTATCACCTGAAATACACCTTAATAAAATTCTAGAACATTTTCTGCATAGCTCCATTTAATAATTTATTTGCTTTTAATTTTCCAAGATTGCGAAAGTTAGAAAAAATGACAACATGTAGTTATTTTCAATTTAATTGACAACAACTGCTCACTGAAAATGACATAGTGAAAACCACAGCCTACTTGAGAAAATTAAGCTAAAAAATAAACTAGAAAATAAATGCTGGAAACATCCGTTTAATGTCAGTTTAAAACAACGTTATACTCGTATTTGTAAAAATTTAAATATTGAAATAAAATCTTGTAGAAATTATTACTACCAAAACCAGATTCTAATTGCACAAGGTAACCCAAAAAAAGAATGGAAAGTTGTTAATAACGTTTTAAATCGTAATGTAGCCAATCACGTGGAATCGTTCGTTTTAAATATATCTTTTGTCACCGACCAAAACAACTTTCTTCTTCCTGTAAATCTTTCTAATGCCATAGACTTCAACTTATTTAGCACCTTTTATGGCAGTGACTTGCAGCAAGTCTCTTCTGTACAAAATCAAAATGGCAGATGGTTGAACCTAATTTTTACTAACTCGTATGAAGAAGTGAAGGTTAGTCCATGCATGGGAGCAGAAAATTTATTAACCAACACTGTTCATCATACAGCCTTAAAAGTTGTTTTCTCTGCTAATGACATCACCTTTACCCAGTCTTATAATAACATCATTGCGTACGATTACCTCAACGCCGATTATGAAAGAATAAAATGTTATCTTAGTTCTCTAAATTGGAATCATATTCTATTCAACTTAGATTTAGACAGTGCTGTCTCTATATTTTATCAGCACATTTTTACCGCTATCGAAAGTTATGTGCCAATAATAAAGAAAAAGAATAAGCTCTCAGAACCATGGCTAGACAACAATCTCAGCTTTTTGAGGAATCATAGAAATAAAATCTACAAACTTCTCAAAAACACTGATAATATAAGCGATGAACTGAAGCTTAGACATGACGAGCTATCAAGAGAGTTCTCTATCAAGTCAGAAGAAGCGTACAAGTTATACACGAACATCATCGGAGAGAAAATTGTTCAAGAGCCGAGAAAATTCTTTGACTTTGTTAACATGAAGCGCAAATCTAGCCTATGTAGTCTATGTTTAAAGGTAATGTCACTTCGTCCAATTCTCTTGAAATAAGCAACTTGTATGCCGATCACTTTAAGGAGGTATTTTGTCTTCCTACCACCTTATCTGAAACTTCTCCTAGCTCAACTATTATAGTTGATAGTTTATATTTAACCCAGGAAGATATTTCTAATGCAATAAAAGAACTGGATGTATTAAAGACCAGGACCAGACTTAATACCTACAAGCTTTTTGGTGCGATGTTTAGACCAACTGCTATTGCCATTACACATAATCTTTAACGAAACACTGGTTTGTGGGACATTTCCTTCATATTGGAAATCATCCCAACTTACGCCAATTTACAAGAATGGTGATAAAAGATCAGTTGAAAATTATAGAGGCATAGCAATCTTGTCAGCCATTCCAAAACTTTTTGAAAAACTTATTTGTGAAAAGCTAACAAGTTTCATTAATCCACGTCTAAGCGAAAAGGGCGATCTACCACCACTAATCTCATGGTTATGGTATCAGATGTTTTAGTCAAAATGGAAAAAGGGCACCAAATAGATGCTGTTTATACTGATTTCAGTAAAGCTTTTGATCGAGTTGATCACAACATTCTTATATATAAGTTAGAAAAATTTGGTGTTGCGGGGTCCATACTAAGATGGCTAAAATCATATTTAAACGGCAGATCCCAGTTTGTTAAATTCCAGGGAGTTCTATCGAAAAAAATTGCAGTCTCCTCGGGAGTTCCGCAAGGTAGTCATCTTGGTCCTCTTCTTTTCAACATATTCATATCCGATCTGTCAGAAGTTCTTAACGATATCCCACATCTTATGTATGCAGATGATTTAAAAATGTACTATGCAATTCAATCAGATGCAGATGTAAATTTTTTGCAATCAAAATTATTGTCTCTTGAGCAATGGTGTTTTCAAAATAAACTACATCTTAATGTCAATAAATGCAATGTTATTAGCTTTTCTCGTAAAAACAACGTAACATTACATACCTACCACCTCAATAGTACCGAACTAAAAAGGGTCAACCATATAGTGGATCTTGGAGTTGTCTTAGATTGCAAGATGCGCTTTAATCTGCACTATGATAAAATTGTGTCCAGGGCCAGCAAACAGCTCGGTTTTATAAAAAGACGTGCAAATGAATTCAAGAATATATGGGTCACTACATCCTTGTACCGTGCATTAGTGCGCCCAATACTTAAATATGCACGCATAATTTGGAATCCATCTTTCGATTCCCATAGAGAAAGAATTGAGTCTTCGATTCAAAAGCAGTTCTTACTATACGCGCTTAGAGATATGTACAACCCCCATGATTATTGTAGCTTTCCATCATATGAACATAGACTCAGCCTTTTAAATTTGATGCCACTATCAACAAGAAGATCGTTATTGGGCTCATGCTTCACATTTGATGTAATTAATGGTGCTATTCACAGCGAATATATTTCTAATATGATTTCCTTTAACGATCCAAATAGGCGCACTAGGCATACTCGATTGTTAACTGAATATCAGCACCAAACTACATATGCAAATAATGAACCCATCAATCGTTGTCGCAGAGAATTTAATAATATATCTATATACTACTCACCTTCTATGTCCAAATCCTCTTTCAAGCAAACCCTATATAAATCACTCAGCAATCAGAATTAACCCAGGCCTCAGATAAACTATATACATGTATGGATTTATATGTATAAGCATTTATTGGTTTGTTTAATAAATCAAAATTCTTTAACATCCCTCTCCAAATCTCCCATTTACGTCCTTTTGTCCTTATAATCTTTAAGAATAATATATATACATCGTATCTTAAGTGTGTATATAGTCTCTCTTGTTTTCCTTCTCTTCTCTTATTTTTGACATGGTTTTTGAAATCATGTCAATCCGGTGGGCGGAGTATGTCCACTAAGAGCACCAAATAAAAAATAAAATAAAAACAAGGAAAGGGGAGAAGAAAAACAAAAAACCTAGTTATCTTAGTATAAGTAAACAAAACCTGTTAGAATAAGTTAGAATAAGTAAATTGCATTGCCTTGTTTGGCCAATAAATAAATAAATAATGGATCTAATATCTTTGTTGATATAAAGCAAATTTTAAATGATTTAAATAATTATTTTGCAACGTCTAGGCAGCTTCTATATCCGGAGGAAGTATGCATAAGCTCTTCTTTTCTAATGATGAACACTTTTCTAATGACAGTTTTTATTTTGAGCCGAATTTGGTCTTGAGCTACTTAAAATAATCAAATCCTCAAAAAACTCGAATTCTGGTGGCATTGATGAGATTTCAAACAATTTTCTGAAAAATATTGCACTAAATATAATTGACATTTTAAAACATATATTTAACGTAAGTGTCCTATCTGGAATATTTCCGGACAGACTCAAGGTCGCAATTGTTATTCCGCTTTTTAAAACAGGTTACAGGAGAGATACTAATAATTACAGACCTATTTGTTTGCTATCCTCAATTTCAAAAATTTTTGAAAAAGCCATTAAGTCGAGGATTTTAGCTTTTCTGAACAGACAACATTTTTTCAGTTCTTGTCAGTACGGATTTAGAACTTGTATCTCAACTGAAGACACACTACTTGATTTCTGTACATCGATTTACACAGGTCTTGATGATAAAAAAAAATTGTGCTGGCCTCTTTGTTGATATAACAAAGGCTTTTGACATGGTTTATCACAATATTCTTCTGAAAAAACTGCACAATGTTGGCTTTCGTGGTTTTATTTACAATTGGCTGATGTCCTTTTTGAATTGCAGAGAGCAGAGAGTATAAATTTGTAGCGAACAAAGTGACTCTAAATGTATAAATATAGGAGTTCCCCAAGGCTCTGTACTTGGTCCGGTTCTATTTCTAGTTTATATTAATTCTCTTTTTTTCTCTAAATTTTGCTGGTAAAGTTACTGCTTTTGCCGATGATCTAGCCATTGGTTATGCATCAGTTAGCCCCCTTAACTTAATTGCAGATATAAATCATGACGTTTATTTACTGAGAGTTTGCAGAACATAAGTAACTTGTTAGCAGGAAGACTAAACTAATGTATTTTAGCTTATGTAATATAGTATCGCCGGAAATTGATATCATTTTTCATAGATATGATTGTTGTCGATTTAGATTAACATCGGAGTCATGACCTAGGTTCAACCTATAACAGTAGAATTCTTTGCAGTAATAACTGCTTTGTTGTCGAAAGAGTTCCTTGCTATAAATATTTCGGAGTAATGGTTGATGAACATCTTACCTGGGCCGCACACATTTCATTGTTGAAGAAATATCTTTTCTTTTCTTCATTACGATGCTTTTATAAACTAAGACATTTTTTTTTTTTGAAAGTACATTAACTAAAATATACTACGGGATTTTTCATTCTAGATTACAATATGGTGTGAGCTGCTGGGGAGGTGCTTATCTGAATAATATATGTCCCCTGTTAACATTACAAAAGTCTGCCGTTAGAATAATCTGTAAAGTAAATCGCTTGACTTCATCTATTAATCTATTTAGGTGTCTAAAGATCTTACCGTTAAGGCATCTTTATTATTTTAAAGTTCTAAAAATATTTTTTAAAAGAAGTGGGTATATGCATAATCCCATATATGGTAATTACAACTTAAGAACGAACCAAAATTATACCGTGACTGTTCCAGTTTTTCGCACAACCCATTATCGTAATTTTTTTTCGATTTTATCTTATAGATTTTCCAATAGACTCCCTGCAAGTATACGCCTTGAAAGAAATTTGAGAACAGTCTTAAGAAAAATAAAATTTTGGATCTTTGGATTAGACCACTCGGAAGTTGAATTTTTGTTGCGCTAATTTTTGTTTGTTCTTTATTTTTTAGACAGAAATAATTTTTTCTCTTTTAATAATAATTGTTAATTTTTATAACTGCTTTTTACTTATATTGTTTAATTCATTTCACCCCACAAAACACTTTTTTTGTTAACACAATTTATTTAGTTTTATATATTTATTGAAGTGGCATTTAACGCTATTTTTTCTAATACTAAATGTCAATACTATTCTTATAAGTAATAATTATTTTAATGCTTGTATATTTGAGTGAAAAATCTTGTCAAAACTTTTTTACTATGAGAAAAAGAATAATAATAATAAAAAAAATAAAAAAAAACCAAGCATAAGTGTAAGAAAGTGGTATTTGGTAATTAAAGATCGAATTTTTTCGAAATGGTCTAAACTGGACACAATGTCCTTTACGATATTCACACCAACTATCCTAATACTGCCGAATATTAACGTTGAAAATATTTTTTATTTGTTGTATTCAATTGTTAGATTGGATTGCTATTCATATTACTAATTTTGAATTGATTTTATATTGAGTGCACCATGGCGTATGAGTGTCAATTATTACTATTGGAATTATGGTATACTCATACCAGAGAACTGCACAAGCCTACTTGAAGTTCAAGCTTTTTCAAGTAATTGAATTCAAGTATGTATCCAATCTTGAAAAAGCAAGCTTTAGCCAGCTTGCAAAAATACCAAACAGATACAAGCCATATTCATGCTTGCTCGTTGGCTTGGCCTGTTTCGGCTTACTTTGTCGGGCAGAAAGTTGAAAAGCTTAAAACGATCGGCAAAAGCTTGTAAGCTCACAAGTACCCAAATTATTGAATTAAAGCAAGTATCAAAAATATTCAATGAGCTTCTTTAGAGAGAGCTTAAGCGTAATAGGACTTTTAAGGATTCTGTGGACTCCGTGGTGTGAAGTTTTAGGGTAAATGATTTCGAAGATGCTGTCAAACTTTAAAATTTAAGATGGCCTAGATTTTTTTTATTTTTGCGAATTCTTGTAATTTTGAAATTCTGACAACGGATTTGATTTTGAATATATTGTCACAGTTTTAAAATTTAAGATGGAGGTTAGGGTTGGCACCTAAATTTTACCACAGTATTGCCACCTTATAATATGTATTTTTAAAAGTTTTAAACATCACTTATCAGTGTAAAGGGTTGCCACTTTTATTTTTTGTAGTTTTATGAATTCGGGGCTGGAAAAAAAAAATGGTACACCAAAAATGGGTCGCTGAATCCGAATTCGTCGTCAGAATTTCAAAATTATAAAATTTTGAAATAATAAGGTTGCCACCTAATAATATATCTTTTCAAGAGTTTTAGACGTCATTTATCAGTGTTAAAGGGTCGCTGATTTCGAATCTAAAGTCAGAATTTTAAAATTCAAGATGGTAGATAGGGTTGCCACCTTAAATATTTGTAGTTTTATAAATTCGGGGCTGGCAAAAAAATGGTACACCAAAAATGGGTCGCTGAATCCGAATCCGTCGTCAGAATTTCAAAATTATAAAATTTTGAAATAAAAGGGTTGCCTCCTAATAATATATCTCATACATGACAACACACTTTCATTTATTATGGCTGTGTGCGAATTAATCTAAATGCGACCTAAACTAAATTGGGTCGATGAGGTAGTGCTTCCTAAATAATTTAGGAAATTCTCGAGCTACCTTAATGCTTCCTGAATTAGGAAGCACTGCCTTATCGACACTATTTAGTTTAGGTCGCATTTAGATCAATTCGCACACAGCCTATATAATAAAATTAAAATCGGCTAAATTTCGTAAACAGAATTTGATTTTATTTGTTAATTTCTTTTGATGCATTTATTATTTTACATTATTTCGTAATCAAATTCCTTTATTTTTAAAAAAATTTTGAACAAATATCCTCCTTTTACACCGTACCTATATGCTTTCGAAGAGTTTCTTCCTAAGAAATCAAAATATCATATCAAATAAATTGATATGCTCCATAAAAATTTCGTTTTAAATGATACGAATTGCTCATTTAATGCTTATTTTTTGTTAATTCAAACGTTGATTCAGGATTAATTTTAATATTTGGCCAATTTTAAAGTAAGATACAATACAAAATAGTCTATTCATATAGATACATGTATGTTAGTACAAAAGTATTAAAATTTATACCAAAATTTCTAACCGTGTTCTTGTACATAAATATACACCAAAATCTGTATTTCACCTGTGCCAGCCCAATTATTAGAGTGTATGTAAGATAGTTTCGTTCTGGCCATGGTTATTTTGGACATTTTATCGCACAAGTTCTGCTAGTCAGATGAATATACCGACAAAATTCTCCATCGTGTTGTCCTTGTTTGATGCTAGTTAGAGCACAACGAACGTTGGGTCGGTCGCAGTGCCAGCTTTACCTCAAGTAAAGGTTGTTGGTTGTTGGCATTAGATTTATGTAATGCGGTGAACCGAAACAATTAGTGATAGTTGTTTGGTGCACACGTAAAGTTTTGACAGGCTGCTGAGTAGTAATGCAGAGTAAAAATTAGCAAAACGTCCAAAAAAAGCAACAAAAACCAGTGTCTACAATTTTGGCATTAGTAAATGTGGTGAATACGTGATGGTGGTATCTTGAAGCAAAACCTATTTGCATTAATTAGACAGCTTAGAAATAAAAAAAAATTGGTTTATTTTAAAAACAGGCTACAAGATTATAAATTTTTTATTTTCGCTTCTGTGTTTGAAAATGTGAAATTATATCACATCTATGCTAACCATTTAAGGGCGATGATTCCATATGGCATCACATAAAAATTAGTCTAAATAAAACTAGGTCAACAGAAGCCAATGTTTGAGAATATTTTTCCGTTTTAAAAGCGTTAATTTTGAAAAATTATTCAAGTGCGTATCACTTCAAACTACGCTACAAGCATTACAACAACCTAGATAAAAAAACAAAACAAAATTTCTAAGCAGTCAAAAACTTTAGTAAAATCAAAACTTTTCAGACAATTTGCTAGACTTTAGACACATAAAATAGGCTAAATAGACTAGGTTTTTTAGCACAGGTTAGGGAATTGAGAAGTTAAAAACACCTTAACGTAGTAAATTGCTTGTTTAACCCTTTCAACTTCTTCAACCTAGCAATTTAATGCAATAGGAGTTAATATATTAAAGAAAAACTGTAAGCAAACACTTTTAAAGCCATTTTTTTAGTTTAAAGTTGACTTTGAAATTAATTATTTCCAAGTTTGTCAATTTACTTTAAGCCTAATTAAGAAGGAACAAACCTAACTTTAAAATTAAACAAAAATTGTTGGAATATGCGACTTTGCCGACGCTAGCGCTTTATAAACAAATTGAAGAAAGTTCAATAAACTTATGACTTAAAAGAAGAAGAAGAATTATATCGCCAATATTTTGCACTGCAATTTTAGGAGAAACACGTAGAGCGCAAAATTCTGAAAGTAGGGAAGCTGCGGCTAGTTTTAACAGGAGTACATTTAAAAAGATTTTAACAAAACTTGCAGTAAATATGATTATTGTGACCGGTTCTATTGCGTTAGCATATTTTGTGTTCTGAGGGATATTGCAGAGGATGGTTTTCAGCAAGCACATAATTTAAGCTAATAAATAGAAAGGTTAAAAAAATATTTTGAAAAACTGATTTAAAGTAATTAATACATAGCTTCGAGAAAGAAAGTACTTTAATAAAATGTGTTGTGTATTGAAATTAAAACTTTTTTCATTTATTTTTTATCAACAATTCTTTGGCGTTAGATACAAGGAACTTTAGTCAAAAATATGGCAATTCGGTCTTTTGATTGGGATCTAATCAGTTATTTTTGCTCTATCGATTGCTGTCACCAACTTTGGTGTTGTACAACTGTATCCCATTTCAATTCATAAAAAATTCCCAAAGGCTTTATTAAAAAAAATAATTTTGTATCTGGTACAAAAAACTAAAGTTGACTTAAAGGTAAGTGTCAAAAAAGGTGAGTAAGAAATACTGAAATATTTGAAATATCATCAGCGATTCAGTTTTATGTTTAACTAGAAGTGACCTTAACTTATCATTGTGTTTTAGCTGTTTACAGTTTAAACTACAGTTAGTGTTTACGGGTAGTAAAATAAAAATATAATATTTTTTTGTCAAAAGTAGAATCTGCAAGTGCAATTAAAAAAATCTCTTCCCTGAACTGATCGCTATCATCGTTGCCGGACTCAACAGAATATGAAAACCTTGGTAAGTGTTTCATATTTTCAATGGAAAGATACAAAAGAGTTCAATTATATTTTTCAACAAAGACTGAGTCTGCTTCCGAAAACGTCCCTTCTACAAGTGACTGCTCGTTAACTTCTACTCAAAATTTTGGTTTTGACTCCGATGATAGCATGAAGGATATGGATTTTATTCTCGAAGACAGCAACAACCATAGTAAATAAGGATAGAGGTAGCTGAAGCGCTGACTGTGCTCTCTTTCCATACTGCCATGTCTGTCAAATTCAGCTGAGTGGCGAATGGAAACAAAAGAAAAGAAATAAAAAGTTTCGCTTTGTTTTGACATTTTCGGCAGTATGCTCTCATCTGGTGCATCTACTTGTATTCTTCTACCATGCTGCTCATCAATATTGATCAATTGGCAAACGATATACTTTGCTTTCCTCATTCGTGAAGAAAAAAACTTGAGCGCTCTTATGTTAAATATTCAGAGTGATCAAAACTTTTTCTTCGCTCTTTCATAGAAATCGTTCGTACAATACCTTCTCTTTGTATTCTTCTTTCTTAGTTGTTGTTGTTGTTATTTATAGGTCTTTTTCTGTACTCGATTCAAGTAACTTGAAGTTGCTTGAGAGCCCCAGTGGTAAGTGGACACATGACGTAACTAGTTATGTCTTAAATACAATGTAGCTGCGAGGCCTGCAAAGCTTGTTTACAATTCTAAATTACATTTGTTCAGACATGGACGATTAGACACCGATGGCTTCTACCGTACACAGTAAGCGACGATGGTTGGTATGCACATAGGAGAGAACAAAAAATTACGCACAAAATTTAAGAGAACAAAAACAATTGAACGAATATCGTCTCTACGCTAAATATACAACGAAAACGAAACAGAATACACCGAATGAAGCAAACAAAGGCAAATGACTGCAAAAATTTTTTAATGGTTTCTTCACAATAATTTTTACAATTTGATGAACGATTTTATTGCTTTTTATCGAGCATTTCTAGTTTAAATATAAAAATAATTTTGAAAAACACACATCACACGATGTTTTTCCACAGACGAGTAAGGTCAAACTGTTGTTTGAACAATGAAAAGAAAGTAATTTGAGCACAAACAAGATTTTTTTCATAACCCGCTTACAGTTCCGAATTGCAATGTCATCGCCGACAAATTCTTACAAGCGTGGTTATTTTACAAATTTTTGAAGCTCGAGAGTGAAGAACAACATCCCGCTTCTAAAAATTTGTCGGCGATTACATTGTAATACAGAACTGTAGGCGGAAACAAAATCTTGTTTGTGCTCACTTCTTTATTGTGCTAACATTATTTTCTTTTCATTGTTCAAACAGTTTGACTTTTTTCGTTTGTGTAGCAACTGCGTGTGTTTTGCAGTGTAGTGTGTTTTTTAAAATTAAAAATCTTTATGTTTAAATCAGAACAAAGTTTTATGCATAAAAAAACTAAGTGTTTTTAAATATTTATTCTAGAATCCTCTATAAAAGGTAATAAATTCGTTTATTGAATTGTGAAAATAATCGTGAGAAGAGCTTGTGGCGTCATTTGCTTTTGTTTACTTCTTTTCGGTGTTTTAGGCGTAGAGAGGATTTTCGTTCTATTTTTTTTTTGTTCTCTCCTATTTCGTGCGTATTTTTTTTTTATCTCTCCTGTCTTGTGCACACCTACTCTCAGCTTCACTTACTGTGTAAGGTTTTCAGTGTTCATCAGTGTTTCAGCGGCCATGCCCGAAGAAATGTAATTCAGAACTGTATACAGGGTTTGGCGGCCTCGCAGCTACATTGTCTTTAAGAAATAATTCACTACGTCATGTGTGCATTTACAACTTGGATACAAAATGTCACTCTCTATTTTATTACAATTACTTGCAGTAAGTACGGAAACAGACCTAATATGTATGTACATATATAAATACACATTAGTTGCTTTCCTTTTTGTCGTTTGTTATTGGTTTTGTGTATTTTCTACAAGATAAATACAATAGAGAATACAGATGCGTGTAGCAGAGCCAGTATGTATTACTCCCGCTTGTAAAAATTTGTTAGTGATGACATTGTAATGCAGAACTGTAAGCAGAAACGAAATCATGTTTGTGTTCTCATAATTTTCTTTTCATTGTCAAAACAACAGTTTGTCTTTATTCGTCTCTGTAGCAGCATCGAGTTTTCTAACAGGAAGTTTTGCAGTAAAATGTGTTTGTTAAAACAATTAATCTTTATGTTTAAACCAGAACAAAGTTTTATATATAAAAAAGCAAAGTAAAACTTCACATTAACTCTGAAGTTATAGATAAAAGGTAGCTAATTCGTTTATTAAATTCTAAAAATTATTGTAGAAATACGTTGTGGCGTCATTTGCTTTTATTTGCTTCTTTTCGGTGTGTTCTCTTTCGTTTTCGTTGTGTTTTGACGTAGAGAGCATTTTCGTTCAATTTATTTATGTTCTCTCCAATTTTATGCGTCATTTTTTTGTTCTCTCCTATCTTTAGCATACCTACTCTCATTGTCGCTTACTGTGTACAGTAGATGTCATCAGTGTTTTAGCGGCCATGTTTACACAAATGTAATTGAGAATTGTAAACAGACTTTGGAGGCGTCGCAGCTACATTGTGTTTAAGAAATAATTGGTTACGTTATGTGTCCATTTACCATTGGTACAATTATGCAGGTTTGCGCGTGCGTTACTAAGCATGAGTTGTGCTTTGAAAACTCTATTTTTTTTTAAATATCATAATAAATTCCAATTATTTACATTATAAATTATATTTATTGCATATTAAAAATATATTTCGTTAACTAAAATTTAAATTTTAAATTACTTTTAAAATAAACATATATGTGCTCTTTACTGCAGAAAAATAAATAATTCCTAATTTTCCAAAATATATATTTCCAATTATTAAACACAACTTTAAATTACACTTAAGTTCAACAAACATAAAAATTAACTTGAAAAAACTTACATGTTAAAGAGAAAATAAGAGAGTAAGAATCTAAAGATTTAGAAAGTAAGATTGGCTGTTTTTTACTCTCAAGAATTTTTTATGATTATACATTTGAATTTTCCAATATATGCGCAAATTTGTTTAGCCTTTTCCCAACTTATTAAATTTGCTTCTGGCTGAAAGTCATGCTTTTTTCTTTTTTGTTGATTTCTTTTTAACTATTCTGACAGTTCGATGTGCATTGAAATTTACAAATTTTCTGTTTGGGTACTTTTTCAGATGCTTCATTCTTTTGCGAGATAAGTTTTTCATGCTTTCCAAAAAATTATTTTTGGCAAGTTTCTACTGAAAAAGTGCACGAACAGTTCTAATAAAAATGGAAAAAAGCAGAAATTTTCTCTACTACTGTATAAAAAGAATTTTACGTCTAACTTACGATGCTATCGAAGCTGTGTCTCTTTTTTTTAATGAAATATTTAAGTACTTAATAAATTTTTAAAATGTGCCTTTTTTGTTTATTTATCTCAGTTTCCTTTAATTTCATAAAATATGATTTTTTAAAGTTTTTTAATTAAATATATTATTAAGAAATATACTTAATATTATTCATTCAATCCTTTCAATTTATTATGTGCGAAGTGTTTAACTAAAGTTTCGCATCAAATGGAAGCCAGCGATTCAATGAGTTTATCATTTCAAAATTCACGAGTGATGAAAACTCAACATCTGTCATCAACACGACGTCGCCCTTTTAAAATTTCTCAGCATAGAAACTCACGAACGAGGAAAGCAGCTGAGGAGTTCAAAGAAGAGTGATTATTTTATCCACATAACAAGGTTCATTTATAAGGTTGTGGCACTTGAGGGAAATGCACTCTTTTTCCTCCTTTGCTCGAACTGTCACTGTGCTTTTCTTTGTTCTACGCATTCATTTTCTTCATTTCTTTTTATCCATTCTGACAATTCGACCGAGCTCGCTCTCAAGTGCCACAACCTTTTAAATGAGCCTTGACTCATAGCAAAGATAACTCAGAAAAGCGGAAGCGCATTTTGATTGCTTTACGCACCCTGACCGAGTGTCAAAAAAATGGTGTCGGCACACTAGAAAAGAAGGGACATCGAAATTGCATAATGGACAAAACAACATCAACTCGAGATGTAGGATGGTTAGAGCATAAAGCAAAAAGATTAGTCAGGTAAAAAAATTTATTGAATCAAGGCACGGAGTTCAAAATTCTGAGTTTTTTGAGAAGAGGAAAAAATGTTAATTTCAATAATATACAATAGACCCTGTCCTATATCTGCGGAGAAAAATAAGGACTTGTGCAAAATTTTGCTTTTAATACTACCCATATTCCATGATTTTTATCTTAATTTGCTTACTGACAGCAAAGACGATATAGATCCAAATTAACAGGATGAAGAAATTGATGATAATGAGAAAGAAATTTAAAAATTTATTTATATCTTTAATGTTACACTGTTCGAAGTTGTGACATGCATTAAATAGACTAATTTTTATTTGCTTTTTATGTGCTTTTTAATAAATTTTTTGATTTAAGACTTTTTGCATATTGAAATATAAAAAAATTTGTAACTAAATTGATCTTTAGTCCTCGAAAACTCGGTAAATAGTAACTAAATCCACCAAATTTTTTTTTAATAAACCTAATCATCCTTATTAATATGAAAATATTGCATCATTACTTTTTACAAAATACTTCAGCCAGATTCGCAATTAATAAAACAATCTTAAATCTGAATTTACTACAAATGAAAGTCGTAAGACTTAAGTCGTTTGTACATAATGTTAAAGAATTATAAATTTTTTTTTAATAAAAAATGGTCAAACTCATGCGATTAGGCTAGCTGTAAACAAAACCTGGGGAAGTTGTAACGAGTAACTACTTCCTCACATGGTTTTGCTCGCATAGCTAGATAGTTTTTTCAAGGGTTAACATGAAAATTTTGTTTTCAAACTATTTTCGACTTTTGTGTGCGTAGCAGTATGGGCGTCCGCAGGGGGAAATAAGGGGCGCTACCCCCTTTGCAGTGAACTTTTTTTATATATCTTCATATTAAATTAAAAAAGTAAGTTTAAGTAAAAAATTTTAAGAAAGAAGAAAAAAATTTTTGGCGCTTAAACTTAGGGCTTTAAGAACATTTGTTAATAAAAACGTCATTTTTAGTTGTAGAAGTGTAAAATTTTGCGAAACATGTAATTTTATAAGTTGCATCATTATCAATCAAAAATTCGATTTTGAACTTTTTTTTAAAGTACGGTTTTTTATTTCATATGACGATATGTTCATTATGTATTTAATATATTTTGAAGAGAATACAAAAATACTTTTTTTAGGATAATTTATAAATAAAGCTCAAATGAATGGTTTACATTTTTAAATAGTATGTTATTAATAAATTTTTCAACAACATAAAAATATTTTTTAATATTAGGAAATTTTTGTATTCTAATTTTAAAACTTTCAATCTTCTGGCTCTATGCGATTAAACTATTAAAAATATTTGCTTTAGCAAAAAATTACTGACAAAAAAATTAAATAAAATTTTTAAATAGTTCGGGCATGATACGAATAAGATTTTTACACCATCTTTAAAATTATATTATATTTTCTGATGTGTACAAGCGTGTGTCAACCGGTGAAGTGTGCATATCATATTCACAAAATTAGTACCAATAATCGTAGTAAATAGCATAATATAGGTTCCATTTTGTTTATGTTCATTCTAGATTCAATTATGCCTTTTCCCCCCTAGAACAAATCCTGCGTACTCCCTTGGTCATATAAGTAACAAAAATACATATTAGAGTAAATAAAGTAAAGCATAACACTCCTGACACGGAGCGGTAACAACAAAAAGTTTGCTAAAAAAAGTATTGTAATGTAAGCTTTAGAAATTAAAACACCAACAAATCTTAAGAACTAATACTACCATTGCAAATCAGTGCATATTATTTTAATTGTTCTTTCTTTTATTTCGTTTTATTTTTCTATATTGAAGAACTGCAGATAAGAGTGTGGATAAAATTTTCTTTATGCAACATGATAGAGAGGGAAGAAAATATTTGCTTTTAAATGTTAAACGATGAAACTTGCCTTTACTCCAAATACGTTCAACAGTATTGCTTTTAGTTTAGTTTTGGCCGATAGCCCTGGCAGCTTGTGCTAATGTTAATCATAATTTTAATTATAAACAATAAAAATTAATATTAATTATAATTGTTTAGTTGTGTGCTTATTTTTTTAAGAGAAGACTGAAAAAAGCGGGGACAGGAAAAATTCGTTTTTTTTAAATTTACCAAAATATAATCAACTTTTTTAGGAAAACTCTTCTAAAATATGCCTTTAGTTTAACCGATGTTGCCTAAGACCTCCTTTAAATTTAAAAAAAAATGTTAACAAAAAGCGAGAGCGTCGAAATTATTCATGTTATAATACTTAACTCTTTTTTACTTTGAATTTTAAACAACATTAGTTTCTGAAAATCAAATCAATATTGCACGGATACGGAAAATTGTTCAATAAAATATTTTATTCCGTTTAAAAACTTTTAATCGAACCGTTAGTCGTTTTTATTCGAACCTTTTTTGGTAGCTATACAAAACGCAAGGTCACGAAAATACTTCCTTACTATTTTTTCATGCCAATGAATATTTTTTTTATTATTATGCGTTGCTTCAAAGTGAGTCCTTATAATCTCAGTTTTTTCTTTTAATTTCCGAAATAAATTATTTTGCAAGTAACAACTCTTATTCAAATTAACTCTATTCAGTAAACTTTTATCACTCGTTTCTCAAAATTGATACAGCATTTCAAGGTACTTTTCTAAGAGAACCTTGTATTTCATCATAAAATTAAACTTAGCACACACTTTGGGTAAAAATTCGAGATCCACGAACAGGGCTAATGTCAGAGTCACTCTTAAAAAAATTAATACACAACAGCTTTACAAAATTGACCAAATTGCAATTTTCATTTATTAATTGTTTAATTGTTGTTTTTTTTTTTATTGTTTCAAAACAAAAATGATATTCAGTAAAATTTGTTAAGTCCTGCTAAACTGTTAAAGTTAGCAGTTGTTGTGTTGAACCCTTTAAAGAATACACTTTTCAGTTCAGTAGTTAATTTAAGACTGTTTATTTAATAATGATTTCTGTTGAACGAAAGGTAAGGAAAATATATAATCATGAATCACTAGTTCACTTCAAGCGCAACTTGAGATAGGTGACTAAACGCTGGTAACTCAAGTGCCTTGGAATGTTGTAAGTATGCTTAATCAGCTTGACAATTTGGTAATATCAAAATGTCAAGTGATGCATGTTTAGGTTATTGACTCGTTTAGGTTATTGACTGTATTTTCCCTACACCTCCCTTTTTTAAAGAGAAAGCTTTTATAGAGATCGCTGATCAGACGATGTCGATAAAAGCTTTCTTTTACTTTCACAATAATATAATTATAATTTATTAAGTTTAATATCTTTATGTTTAAAGATTTATGATTTTACAAATTATTATAGTTGGAGTAATAATATAATTTAATAGTAACTTATAATCTAAATTATATTGAAAGACATTTATAAAAAGTTGTTACCAAAATAAATGTAGTACATTCAATATATTGTTGTACTGACTGATAAATTTAATTTTAAAGTATTCAAAACTAGTCTATGTATTAAATATAAAATATGTATATATATTTATATATATATGGAGTTATTGAGAAGTATTATAAAACAATTTTATATTTTGTTTGTTAATTTTTTGTTTCTTTCCTCTTAATTCAATAATAACATTATTTTTATTGTCAATATCAATTACTTTAAATGGTCCCTTGTAAACGGGTTCTAATTTGTGTGCTGTGTGATTTTTGATAAATATTTCTTGACCTATGGTAATGTTTGTATTGTTGGTGTTTTGGTCATTTAATTCTTTTTGATTATGTTTTGCTTTATTAATTAAGTTTTGTGCTCTTGTTTAAGCGGTTTGTAGTCGGAATTTTACTTCTTTTGAATAATTTTCAAAATTATATATAGTATCTACTGTTTCAAAAGGTATTAGTGGGTTGTGATTGGGAACGTTTGGGAAAATTAATTCAAATGGACAATATCCATGTACTGTGGAGGGTGTTGTGTTAAAAGTATATGTGAAATACTTAACCCATTCATCCCAATCGTTTCTGGATGCGTGAATGTATGAACGAATGTATTCATTAAATGTGCGGTGTGATCTTTCAACTGTTCCTAGTGTTTGATGGTGATAAGGCGCAGATGTAGCTTTTTGAATGTTTAAAAGTGTTAGGAGTTCTGAAAGGATTTGATTATTGTATTCAGTACCCATATCACTTAGTATTTTATTCATTGGTCCATAAATTAAAAAAAAATGTTCTATTAAGGCTTTTGCTACTGTTTTGGCGGGTTTGTTAGTTACGGGTATTGCTACGAGATATTTGGTTAGATCGCATATTAAAGTGATGATATATTGATTTCCTTTTTCTGATATTGGAAGAGGTCCTACAGTATCTATTATTACCGTTTGAAAAGGTTTCTGAGGTGTTGGGGTAATAATCATATCTGTTTTAATATGCTTTGTAGTTTTATTGATTTGACATTGAAGGCATTGTTTTACATATTGATTCACATCTCTAGTGATGTTTTTCCAATAATAAAATTGACGAATCTTTTTAAGTAGTCTGGTTGTTCCAGGATGTCCTCCGGAAAGAGCTTCATCGTGAAATTTTTTTAATAAATATTTTTGTTCATTTTTGTCAGTTATTATGCACACTTTAGGTGTAAGTGCTATTTGTAACTTTGTAATAAGTTGAGTAGCTTTTTGTTTAAAGTTTTCAATGGATACGAGGTTAAAAAAATTATCATTTAAATTCTTTTGAATTTTGTTTATATTCCTACTAATTGCTTCTTTTTCAAGAATTGGAAGAAATTGATCTAGATCGATAGTTCCATTAGCAATTGTATTCTGTATATTAATTCGTGGTGCTAGCACTTGTTTACCATGTTTTAAGTAAAATGTAGGGATACTTTTCTCAGTATCCACTCTGAGTTTAACCCACTTTTTAACGCAATTGAAGCCAATAGTTTCGAAGACCTTAGGCTTTTGTTCAACTACTTTATTTTCTGTGTTTGTTATTTTTTCTTTAGCTTTGGTTTTTGATTGTGCACGTGTAGTTACCAGGAGAACATTGTTTGTTGATGGGATTCATTTAATATCATTAAAGTCATTTCGAGACAGCGCGTCCGCTCCTGAATTGTCCTTTCCTTTAATGTGTTCTATTGTAAAATCATACTCTTCTAATTCCAGACGAATTCGCGTTAATCTGCTGGATGGATTTTTTGAGGAGTATAAAAAGGTTAATGGTTTATGATCGCTGCGTACTATAAATTTTTTGCCATAGACATATGGTCGAAAGTGATTAATTGCCCATTGGACTGCTATTAATTCTTGTTCTATTGGGGCTTTGTTTGATTCTCCTTTCGAAAATGCACGTGACGCATATGCAACTGGAAGCTGTATACCGTCTTTCTCTTGTGATAGTATTGCTCCACATGCGATTTTGCTAGCGTCGGTAGTGATATAAAAAGTTTTTTCAAAATGTGGATATTGGAGGATTTGTGGAGACAGTAGTGCTGACTTTAAATGTTGAAAAGCTTTCTCACAGTCTACAGACCATACGAAAGGTTCATTCTTTCTAGTTAGTTTTGATAAATGGACAGAATAAAATGAAAAATTTAGTATGAAACGTCTGTAATAATTACAGAAAGCTACGAATCGACGAACCTCATCGCTATTCTTAGGTCTGGGGAAGTTTTTAATTGTGTCGTATTTGCTACTGTCTGGTAAAATACCTTTGTCGGTACATTTGTGACCCAAATATGTTACTTCAGATCTAAAAAATGTGCATTTATCCGGGTGTAATTTTAAATTATGTTCTCTGCATCTTTGAAATACTGTTTCTAAATTTTTTTATCATGTGTTTAATCGAGCATCCTGTGACAATGACATCATCCATGTATATAAAAGTTTTTGAAAGTGACAACCCTGTGAATGCTAGATTCATCATTCTCTGAAAAGAATTTGGGGCTACTTTTAAACCATATGGTAAACGCGTGAAACGAAATGAACCGTTTTCCGTAGAGAAAGAAGTGATGTCTCGAGATTTTTCGTCCAATCCAATTTGATGGAAACCAGATGTTAAATCTAAACAACAGAAAAATTTCGCTCTGCCAAGTTGGTATAAAATATCCTCAATTCTTGGTAAAGGAAATTTGTCCGCTATCAGCTTTTTATTTATTTGTCGGTAATCGACTAATCAACATCGTCTTGTTGAAGTTTTTCAACTTGTCTAATTATTTCGTCTTTTTGTGAGTGTGGCCTCCGATAATTTTTGATGTTAACAGGATTATTGTCAGACAATCTCAATTTTTGTTTGTAAAAACTGTTTGTGCTTATTTTATCGGTTTCTAATGCGAAAATATCAGTATATTTGGAACATAATTGAAATAATTCTGTTTTAGCTATTTCAGGAAAATTTTTCGTTAGTTTCTCTAAAATGGTTTGTTTTCTGTGATGGTCACTATTGGATGTGTTAAACATTTCATAATCAGATAAGTTTTCATGCTTTAAGTGAACAGTATTCAAAAATTTATTTTCAGAATTTGTGTTGATCATTCTGACATAAGGAACATTTTTTGAAATTATGCAGCCGGTAACATACACCCCATCTTGTATTGTTTGACTTGGTATAATCAAATCAGAACATTCGCTGTTAATTTTAATAGCTCTGAAAACCTCAGCGCGTGCGGGTAGTATGAAAGCGTCATCCTTGAAACTTTCTAGCAGTGGAATATCTATTGGATAATTTAAATTAAATGGTCTTAATGAAAGTAAATTTGAATTTGTATTTTGGCCATATTGAATAGTTACATTGTATGTTTTAAGAAAATCTAAACCCAATATGCCTTGAAAAGGTATGGGAAATGTATCTGAAATTATGTGAAATTTATGTGAATTAAAAAATTTCTAACTTTTAAATCAATTTGGATTGTCCCTAAGGAATTGATAGTTCCTTGTCCTATTCCAGTTATTTGAATAGTGTTTTGTGTGTCAAATTTAAATGCATTGAGCGAGCTGATTTTAATTAGTGAGACATCCGCTCCAGTGTCCACTAGAAATGTATTAAGATTTTCATTAGTTGATATATGGATTTCGATAAAACTACTTAAATTAAGATTCAGATGGAATATTGATTTAGTATCCTTTTTGTGTTCTTTTAATTTTGATGCTGACCCCCCATATTTTGGGGGGAAATCTCGTTTCCCGACACTTCCTGCATCATTCTTACTCGCCCCCTATTTTCAAAATGGTTTGATTGATTTCTATTGTTGTTATTCTGGCTTCTGCGTCGCCAGTTATTATTGTTGTTACTAAAATTACTATGACGCCCATTATTATTGTTGTTATTGTAATTGTTATTAAAATTACTACTCTGACGCCAGCCTTGGCCGCGTCCGCGATTGTTACGGAATCCGCTATTCCTATGGCTTTGGCTTTGGCGGTTAAGGTAAAATATGGAGGAGTTTGAAGTTGAAGCTTCTGTGCTAGCTTCTACGAATTTAGAAACAACCTCATTAAAAGAAGTGAAGTTTCCAGTTTTAATAATAAGTTTTACTTCATCACTTGTAGCATTTCTGGCAATTGCTTTCGTTGTATTTTGTACTATTAATTTTTGAGCAATATTCTGTGGATAGCCCTCTCGTATGTAGGCTCCGTCTAGTTTTTTCGTTATGTCTTGTATTTCCTCTGCATATGCGGTGGCTGATTTGGATTGCTGTTTAATGTTCATTAGTTTTGAACATAACAATTCAGATGACTCACCTTTTATGGAGGATTTCAATTTATTTGTAATTGCCTGTATGGTGTTTTCGTTTGTTATTAAATTCCTTGCCTGTCCCCTCAGTTTAGTTTTTATAACCTCAATAGCAATCAACTCATGTGTGTCTTTAATTCTTTCAATCAGCGTTAAAGCATCAAGAAAACTCTGCAACTCGTTTACATTACCATCAAACACTGGTACAATTTTTGTTGCTTTATCTAAAATATCGTCCTCTGTTCGCGGCATTTTGATAGTTTTAATTTCTTCGTCTGTTTCTAAATCAGCTTGATCGCTATCATCAGTTTCTACAATTAGTTTATTTACCTCACAGCTTAGGGTAAGAGGCACTTTAATGGCTATATTATGCTTGTGGAAAACTTTTATTAATTTGTCTCTAAATGTAAAAAAAATCTCGTCCGCCTGTTCTCTGTGAACAATTGAGTACCTATCGTATTGTCTGTGTAGGGTCGCTCTAATATTATTAAACGATTCAATTAAAATTGTTATGTGCTTACTTAAAGTTTCTGTTTTTATTGTCCTATTTTGACTTAGACATTTATAAGATTGCTTAAATTTAAGTTTGAATGGTTCTACACTATCTATCTTGGTTTCCCATTGCATGTTTATAATTACCTGATAACATGATTATAAATAAAATAATTGTTTTTTTTTTTTTGTTTTTTATAAATTTTGGTATTTACAACTGTTGTCACCCATTTTTTTTTTTTGCTCACTAGCTGCTACGTTACGCTTGTTGTTTCAGTTGGCTGATAAAGGTGTGGCTGAAGATGTTTCTTGTATTTGTTGTTGATGATGAAGATGATAATGATGATAAGATGAAGACACTTCTATTCCCCCATTCCCAATCGTTCAGGGGTGTTGGGCCTCCGGCTTGAGGCACTCGTCACTCTTTATAATGTTAATTAGTAGCATACTTGTGATTTTTAAATTCTCGGTTGATCGCGAGCAATGCCATTGAGGCTCTTTTTTATTGCTGATTTAATTACTTTAATAATATAAATTATGACGATCACTACTGAAATGATTATTAGTGTGATTTCCGCCAAGTTAATTCCTTCACTTTTTATAAGAGTTTCTTCATTGTTTATTTTGGCTTTTTCCGTGCTCAGTGCTTTAATTATTTCGTTTTTGTCGTTTTCTTCTACCGTTTTTCCTACTTCATACCCGGCGAAGATTAAGAGTATAGTAGATAGAATTTTTTTCCACCACGACATTTTTTTTTTTCACTTTATAAGTTTTTAACTTTAAAGTTATTCACTTTAAGTCCTTGTCAAAAAAAATTTTTTTTTTCAGCTTATAAGCTGTTCGCTTTAAATATTCATTTTTAAAAAAAAATTTTTTTTTTCACTTCAGTTTGTAAGTTTTTCACTTTAGATATTCACTTTAAAAATAACTTTATTGTTTTCACTTCAGTTTATAAGTTCTTCGGACTTCGAGTCCTGTCACGGTCGCCATGTTGAACCCTTTAAAGAATACACTTTTCAGTTCAGTAGTTAATTTAAGACTGTTTATTTAATAATGATTTCTGTTGAACGAAAGGTAAGGAAAATATATAATCATGAATCACTAGTTCACTTCAAGCGCAACTTGAGATAGGTGACTAAACGCTGGTAACTCAAGTGCCTTGGAATGTTGTAAGTATGCTTAATCAGCTTGACAATTTGGTAATATCAAAATGTCAAGTGATGCATGTTTAGGTTATTGACTCGTTTAGGTTATTGACTGTATTTTCCCTACAGTTGATGTGATCGCATCTGCTCAGACATTTTACAATCAAACTGATGTGTCAAAATCAGCTGACAGACTTCTACAACTAAAAATCTGTGGTTTT
Source organism: Dichetophora obliterata (assembly GCA_963920525.1). Lineage (NCBI taxonomy): Eukaryota > Metazoa > Arthropoda > Insecta > Diptera > Sciomyzidae > Dichetophora > Dichetophora obliterata. Next base: position 89,039,306 of record OY986439.1, on the reverse strand, counting down.
AATAATTCGTGTAACCAGAGGGCGGATTCTGAAAAACGCTAAAGCTAAATCTCCACCGCTAAAGCTAAATTTATAGTTTAGCAATTTTGCTATTCTGAAAAACTCCATCGCTTATTTTCATGCTAAAAATTAAGAGACTGAACGAGCTTTTAACGAAGAATAAAATTAAAGCTGTCATAGCTAAATTTTTAGCGATTGCTGCGATTCTTAACTTTTTTTAGCGATTTACAGAAACTCTAATTTTATTTTTAGCTGTAATTTTAGAGTCCAATATTTTGTTGCCGCTAAGTTAAAAATTAAAAGATTTTTCAATTAAAATCGTAATTTTTGATATATAAATTAATGTATTGTCTCTTTTGAATTTTTTCAAAGAAAAATATACCAATTTTAAGCACTTTACTTAAAAATTTGATGTTTGTATTTATCAGTTGTATTAATATAAGGGGTTTTCACGTTTCAGTGCACTTGCCTGTGCAGTTGTGCAGTTAGGTTTTCGTGAACAAACCACTAGCACTTTTTCCAAGCTGTCAAATTTTTCAATGCACACAAGTGCACAACTGCTCAAATCTTCAAGTTTTAGGCTACAGTAGAAAACCGCTTGTGCCGCTTTTGACGCACGTGTATTTTGATTTTGTAAAGTGCAGAAGTCCTCAACTGCACTGACAACTACACTGACTCGTGAATACCCCTATAGTTATCATATAACATGATTTTAGAAAAATGTTTCATCTCTCAAAACTTTATAAAAATTTATTAAATGAATTGGTAGTTTGCAAATAAGCTAAAATTGTTGTGACACACTCTTATGTGATAATTCTGTATCACGAAGAAGCACACCAACGATAAGAAAGACACTTGAAGCAAAACAATTCTATATGGAAGAAAGTATTGCTTCTTGTGTCTTTCTTATCATTGGTGTGCTTCTACGTTATACGGAATAATGCAGTTAGTTTGCAATTAAGTCGTTAATTGACAAGAAATTTTGCACCTAATTTTTAATATGTAATATGTACTCTGAGTGCAAAATTTTGAAGAATTGAATGAAACCTAAGCCTCCAATAAGCCACGACTGTTTTGGTATTTAAAGTTGAACCAGTCAAAATAAGTCCTTACTAGTTTTAACATAGTTTTATTTTATGACAACACGAGAATCTTTAATGAAAAATCATAAAGTACTCGTGTAAATATACTTAAAAAATTAACCACAAATTTTTAAATATGTTAACTTAAGTTTATTTAAAATTTTTTCAAATAACTGAATGATTTTATTGTGCACTTTTTATTTAGATATTGGTGCAGTTAGTAAACCATTTTAAAAATAAGAAACAAGCATATTTTAATTATTATATTAGTTTAATTAAGGTTCCGAAGAAACTTTAAAAAGTTTTCGAAAACTTTTCACTCGGAAGATGAATTTTTGACAGTCGGAAGTAGAATTTTTGATATCAGTGAGGTGAGTTTTATTGTCAAAACTTCATGTAGCCCCGGGGACTAGTAGACATTTTGACAACCGGCACAAGATTTTTGAGTGAAGCAAAAGGGTTGTGCTTTACGCTTACAAAATTGTTAGTGTCAGTGTTTTGCTGTGTTTTTTTTCTGAAAAAAGTAGTTTTATTTATGTTTCCGTATAAAAAAAAGGATTGTGCTTTGCTTTTAATATAGAAAATATTTCTTTTTAGCCTAAAAATGCAGGCTAGAGGAGCAATTAAAAAGCGTGGAGTCACTTCAGTTGTCTTTAATTTATTTTAGTGTCAGTAAAAATTGATACAATTCTTTTTTAAGAATTTTAAAACTAGGCCAGTCTTAGGAGCTAAAGAGTTTAAAATAAATATTTATGTTAAATTTGGAAGTTCATTACTTCTGATATAAGCAATTTAATAATTTTTTTCTTTACTGCATTCAACTTGCAAAACTAATACATTGAATATACTTTTTAAATATTTATAAATATGGCCGATAAAGAGTTAATACGTGTTCAAGGATGTTTTATGGTTAGCTGCTTGATCGACTGAGTATAAGTCAATATTTTCTTTCGTATTACAGTCGATTGAGCTCGACAGTCGAATTTGGCAGTAAGTGTATTTCGGGTATGGCAACCTTAAGGTATAGTGCAATTTTTATCCTAGCGTATAGTTTAGGTTAAGGATTTTTAGGTCCAAATGACAAGAAAACTTTTACACTGATACTTTTTTTACTACAGTATATTTTATAAGTGGAGTAAAATCTAAACATATAATTTTAAAACATTTTTTCAATTTATTCCATCTCTAAGCTAATTAGATAAAATACATACAACAAAATAATCATGAATAAAAATTGTAATTTTTTACAAATTTTTAATGTTTACACAAGTTTTGGTTTTATAAGTTTTTTTACTTTACATTCAGTAGTGTTACATTCCTTGCAGCTCATAATATCATTTTGAATACAAAAATTATTTGTAGTAGTAGTGGCAGTCAAATGCGTCTTAAAAAACTCGTTCATTCGCTGAGAAGGCGTCAAAATTTCTGGATAACATTTTCAGGTTGCATTTGCCACAGCAAAAAATGACAATTTAAATACAACATATAGAAATTTTTTTCAACTCAACATTTTCTTTCCTATAGAACCAATAGTGAAAAGTTTCCAAATGGCACACAGCCATAACCAAATCAATTTTTTGACATAAGAATCGCTAAAACAACGCTTCCTGTGGGGAGTAGTAGAAGCAACATTTTTAGCTAGGCAATTTGAATCTCAAAATCGCATTTTAGCGAAATCGCTAAGGAATTGAACGAAGCATTTTTTTAGCATTTAAGCGATCAGTACTCATTAACCAAAAATATATTTAAATTTTTTATTTACAGTGCGTTATTACTTTTGATACATTTGCTACTTAGAAACTTTGAAATTTTTGAAATCTCTACCAACCCCTTTAAAAATTTTTTATTGTTTTTATTAATAAAAGGCAGTTTTTACACTTCGAAACTGCAAATCAAAAATAATTTGGTACTTTTTAGAAGTCATTCCCAAAACGATTCATCACTTCACTCAATAAGCTCTACGTTTCCAACTTAACAAATGGCATCAGCGAAACAAAAATACAGTGCTGAGCTTGTTAACTTGCTAACAAGCTGCTAAGTGTTTTCCCATACAAAATTTTAACAGGACTTAACAAATTTGTTAAGCAAGTTAGCAGGGCTCAACATATGTAGTGTTTGCTATTAATGTTAAAATATTCTCTGTTAAATATAGCCTATATATAATATATATAATATACCTATATTAGTTCGAATATCGCTGGAATAATCTTTACTCAACATATTCAACTTAATTGCTGAACTAGCGGCAAGTCTTGGTTTTCTTATCACTAACACGAAATCGCATAAATTATATTTTTTTTTGGCTTCGATAGCAAAAGCAAATCGAAGATCAAAATAAACTCCATAACGTGCAGAGGATTTTCCGCAATATAACTTTATTGAGCTCACCGGCTTCTTCATCGAATAAGCATAAATCAAGACGTACTAGAATGTGTGAGAGTGTGCGTGTGTATATATGTGTGTGTGTTTGTGTGAATATATGTGTGTGACGTGTGTGTTTTGGCAAAAAAGTCACACCAAAAGCGTGAGGTTGGCCTTAAAGTGGCTCCTTTTCCATGTGTAATACAGAAAGGACCTGCTTATCGTGCACAAATTCGTTTTGTCCTTCGTTGGCTTAAGTATGTGAAAAAGACTGCACAGGATGTTTTGCAAATCACTTTTGCTCCGAGTCGGATAGTAGCTTGACTTTTGTATGGAGAGTATTAGTGTGATCCTTTTTTTTTTGTACGTTGGATTTTTTGGTGTTGTTGTTATTGTAGACGAATACACGAATCCCTGCCATGTCAAAGTGGATAAAGTGCAAAAGTTGTTAGAGCGCTTAAATGCAATAAATAACTTGGCATGGATGAAAAGTTGAGGCATGCAGGACAGACGCTATCACGTTATCAGCTGTTCGAATTCACATAAGCACATGTGTGCCATCCACGTTGAGGGATATTTTTTTGTTTCTATTTTTGGAAATTTAGTTGGGTCACAATTTAAATTCGATTTTCAATAGTGTAACGTATTCCAAACAACTTAACGTGGTTTTTATACTTACTGATAGAACGTTAACGAATATCGGTTCAATGTTGACAGAGGTTGACAGCAGGAATGCCAATAAATAACCGCGAATGACGTGCAAAAATATTGCAATAAAATATATTCAAACATTTGTGCAGTTATCTTGCTTGGAGCACTAACGTTTCCGGTTGAAAAAGAGGGTCATTCATATAGTCTGAGAAAAACTTTCAAATTGCTTAAACATACCCAAAATTTTGTCAATTCACAAACCAGTGCAAATAGTATGTGCATTTTTAAGAATCTCCCATTTTCATCTTACCACTGATTGATATCATTTTGCTTTAAGGCTGCTTGCATGCAATGACACTCATGTCAACAGCATCTTGAATAAATACACAGAAGTAATAGATAACAAAAGCACAAAAAAAGGTGTGCCATTGTGAGAGGGAAGAAATGTTAAAAAAAATATGAAATCAAAAAAAATACAAGCTACCGAATGAACGTTGACAAACAAACGCTGACAAGCAAATCTAGCCTAAGGCTTTGTTTGCATATCGACTGCTATAACGATCAAATTGATTGAATCAATAAAGATGACAACAGAAAAAAAACTAAATATACAATTTCTATCTATCAAAGAACTTATGTGTCAGCTGGGGAAGGTAGCTGTTTCTCGTGATTTCTGAGTACCATTTTATGTGTGACAATTTTAAAAGATTGAATGACAGCAATAAATTTCGGAATTTATGACAACTTTGTTTATTTTTCAAATGATTTAAGTCAATATTGTCGTTTAGAATTTAATTTGTCATATCGCAATATCGAGATATTAAGCAGTTTAAAATTCTGTAATATTTTATTTCTAATTTTTTATCCTGATATCGAATATAAATGATATCCTTGGTATAAAATTTACTATGGTTACTATTTCGACTGTGATTTTACCTATTGTCTATAGTTTGATCTGAACGGTGAAATTGGAGTCGGAATCGGAAATACTAACTTTTTGATTTATTCCTTTTTTAAACAGACCCGAGCATGTGCGAATATGAGTACATTTTAAGTACTAATCCAAGCACTTGTATTAAAATAATTTAGCTACAAGTATTTCCAATGCACTCGTGCTCGAAAAATGCTGAGTACATGTACTCTTACTCAAAAAATATCAAAAAATCCCAAAAATTTGTTAACATTGAATCCATTTTAAGTAAATGACCATGGAAAGAAATAATTTTCTTGCATAGAGAATATATTTTGCTTAATTCACAAATATGTCAAATCTGTTCTAAAATATCTGATTCAAGCATTTAGTTTATTAATGAAATTAAAGTTTTCACTATTAGAAGAAAATTTTTGGCTGGTATCAAGCAAAAACAGATGCCAAAGAATAACCGATTCATAGCTTGGCCACCTTTTATCTAATTTAATACAATAAAATACTATTTTCACTTTAGTGTTCAATCTTACATATATTACGCAAACGCAAATTTTGTTCGGCGTTAGGCTTTTTAAGTACAAGTCCAATCTTAATAAATTTAGTATGGTTTGGTAGGTTCTGGCCTGTAGATGTGCAAACTGGACTTTTTATTTCTTAAAAATATATATTTTTGAAGTTATAGCGAGTTAAATTTTGCATACAACTGTTGTTGTTATGTTGCTTTTTCTTTTCTTATTTTCAGCAAATGCCTAAAAATATGTGAGGTATTTAACGCCACCGCTATGAAAATGTTATACTGACGAATAATCTTTTATAATTTCGCAGCTAAAACCAGTGATGCCAGCCCGAGGAGAGAAAAAATCCACAAATGCAACATAAAAATTCCGTGTAAATCCGTGTTAGCAAATTTATATATTTTTTTTTTTCAATTTCAACAGCCAATAAAATTGCTCAATTGAAGTCATTAAGAGTTTTTTAAAAATTTTTTGCATATTCGATTTTTTTTATAAAATTTGCATCATACTTATAAAAGTTACAAACAACGTAAAAACAAAATATAAAGTAATATAGTTAACAACTATTACTTTTAGTTATGTCACTATTACTTAAATTTAAAAACATGACATAAAACATAACTTTTATTTATTTTAAAGGAACATTCGTTTTTTTTAAATCTGTAATCACTATAAATACAATAACATTGAAATACATTTTACAGGCACTTTAAGTTTGTTTTAAACCATTAATGACAACGTATGATATGTGCGCGATGAAAGCATTTTTCAAAAATTCGCAGCCACTGTACAGCTTTTGCTTCCAAGAGTGTGAGAAAGCCACAAATGTGCTTTTCCCATAAAAATTTTAAAATTTACCTTTAAAGCCTTTTTGTTTATTTTTTTCAGCCAGTTTAAAGTGCAGTATTTTAAAAAAAAAGAAAAATTCCACTTTTTTTTATTAACATCAAGAAGAAAGAAAATATAATTATAAAAAAATGCATTAGGATGAACGGCTCCGCCACGAAATGAAAATTTCCCCATTTCTAATTTTTTCTAATATCTTAAATTTTTTTTTATTTTTTAACTTTCAGACTCCTTAAACGCTTATGATCTAAAACGTTTACACACTTCGTCACACCTAAATCCTTTGAATTTTTTCTTAAACTTCAGAGTTTTCCGTCTAACATTAATACAAATTAATGCCGAAAATTTCTAAAAATATACTCAACGATTTCTGGTGGTAGGCATTAATGGGTTAAGCTGTATACACTCGCCTCAAATGAGGCTACCCACTGGCTCACTTCGAAATTAGATTACTTAAAACAGTTTTTTTTTTGTAAGTGTTGATAAGAGCAAAGTTTTAAAAAATTGTCATTATTTAGTGATAAGTACATTTTTTTTACCATTCAAAAATATTTGACATAAAATTTGGAAAAAAAAGCTAAATCTACGAAAATTCTGTATGACATTCTTCAAAATCCGTAGATTTACCTTATTTTGCCACTGTTATGCTTTTATCTGTGCAGGGCTTAAATATCCGTAGAAATACGTAATTTCCGTGTAGTTGGCACCACTGGCTAAAACTGTTTTTAGCCATTTTTTTTCGACATGTCATCTGTAGGAAACATATAGTCTGGGGGTACTTTTAGAATGAAAATCTTATCATTCTAACGATACAATGCGAGTTACAGATTACTAAATCCATCAGTTGGAAAAATGTTACTACAGTGTTACTACATCTGATGAGATGGGTTAGGTAAGGTAAGGTAAGGTTATTGTGGTGGCCTCAATTGAGACACAATTAGGCCAATAAGGCCCAGTGTGGTTCCATAGGGTTAATTTGCTTTCAAATCAGTTTGAGCTGTTCACAAAGCCTAGGTTTCGGTATACTGAAGATTTTTGCAACTGTTGATAAGAGCAAAGTATTAACAAATTAGGCAAATACATTTTTTAGTGATAAGTACATTTTTTCAAATGAGGCTACCCACTGGCTCACTTCGAAATTAGATTACTTAAAACAGTTTTTTTTTGCAAGTGTTGATAAGAGCAAAGTTTTAAAAAATTATCATTATTTAGTGATAAGTACATTTTTTTTACCATTCAAAAATATTTGACATAAAATTTGATGAAAAAAAGCTAAATCTACGAAAATGCTGTATGATATTCTTCAAAATCCGTAGATTTACCTTATTTTGCCACTCTTATGCTTTTATCTGTGCAAGGCTTAAATATCCGTAGAAATACGTCATTTCCGTGTAGTTGGCACCACTGGCTAAAACTGTGAATTGATATATTTAATAACAAAGCGAGCCTGGAATGATTTCTTACAGTTGAAAAAAGATTTCTAAGCTGTTGATCGGAAAATTTTTAATTTTTAAATTGAAGTATGTATGCATTTTAAATTTAGTATGTAATTTTTTTTTTTGACATGTCATCTGTATGAAACATATAGTCTGGGGTACTTTTAGAATGAAAATCTTATCATTCTAACGCCATTAAGCTTAATCCGATTGAACTTATAGGTATACAATGCGAGTTACAGATTACTAAATCCATCAGTTTGAAAAATAATGCAATCAGTGTTACTACACCTGATGAGATGGGTTAGGTAAGGTAAAGTAAGGTTATTGTGATGGCCTCAATTGAGACACAATTAGGCCAATAAGGCCCAATGTGGTTCCATAGGGTTAATTTGCTTTCAAATCAGTTTGAGCTGTTCACAAAGCCTAGGTTTCGGTATACTGAAGACTTTGAGAGTACGTCAAGGTCATTGAAAAACTAGTTGCCTAAGTGAGGAACGCGTTTTTGAGCCAGCTCCGGGCAAGTTCAGAGGAAACGTACCGTAGAATATTCCTCCTCTTCATCTTTACAGCTTATGCAGATGTCATTGTGTTGGATGTTCTATGGTACTGATGTGGTCTCTACTAAGGGAAATGAGTTCTGTTGAACGCTTAAGGGTAAGTTTGGGCCAGATTTTTAGCATTATATTACACTCTTTTCCTGCTAATCACCTGCTGTTGGTCTTATTGTAGGATAGCTTATGTGTACGGAGTTTACATGTAGTGAGAGGAATACCAAAGCCTGCCTTATCTGTAGATAATTGTTTGGTAGTGGCTGTGGGTAGCGAGTTCAGCTACTTTGCACTTACCTAGAAAGTCTGTATGTCCGAGCATCCAGCGTACACACAGAAAAATCTCCACATAAAAACCTAATAATGTAGAACAAATATTAGAAGATTTTTCTATGGTCTTTACCCAAAAAGATTTGTTTCTTAAAGTTATTGGCCTTGTCTTCTTAAATAAATTTGAAAAGGAAACCTAATGGAGTTACTAAGTTTTCTTTTTAATTTGGTTTAAGAAGAAATCTTATACTGAAATTTCTTCTTGATTTTGTTTAAGAAGACATCTTATAAAGCTATTAGATTTTCTTCTTACACCCAAAAAAAAGCGGAGTAAATAAAGTCATATTTGGAGTCAATTTAACTCTTTTCGTGCATGGTATTTTGCCAAAGCTGTAAAAACTATATTTAACTCCGTTTGTGTGTTCAATTTACTTCAAAAATTGGATTTGTTTGAAAAGTCGTACTGACTCCGTTTGGAGTTGTTTTAAGAATGAGAAATTGAGAATTTTTAATTTTGAGTTCACTCAAAAAAAAAACTAGAATCAACTCATTTAAATGTAGCATGAAGCTTTAAAATAAACAAACTCACCCACAAAAGAGTCAAATAAAGAACCCGTCATTTCTTTCGTGTTTACTTAATTTTATTTATTTCTTATTTCAATTGAATACAAAGGAAATTAAAGTCATATTTAACGCCGAAAACAGAATCTCTTCTCCATACTCACAGAGCAGCTTATCCACGATTTGGCAATTTTGAATCTCCATAGTTTCTTATAAAACAAAACTTTTTTTTTACTTTTGAGCTCATTGAATTGCGCTCAACTCTCAAATTTTGTTTCAAAGGTGTTCCATTTATTTGATTTTAATTGAAATTTTTTAAAAAAGGGATTTTTGTATTTAACATATTTTAAAAAAGAGATAAATATTTGCATTGATTTTACAATGGATTTCTGTTTTGTTCGTTGAATGAGGGAAAAGATATTTTTTAAGCATTTATCAAAATTAAGTATATAAATTGATGCTAGAATAATTAAATTTAGTACAAAAATAGGTAAAATATTCTGAAGGCGATTTGTGTTAAGTGAGCAGTGTTGCTTATATGTCGTGACACATACATTAAAAATTTGTTTATTAGTGTTTAATGCAGTTTCGTTAATAAAATATGGTAATGTGTGACTTTTGTATGTTTCAAAAACTCATAAATTCCTTTTAAAAAAATGTATATATCTCGACTTTTATCAAAACAACAGTTGTACACCAAATTTAATAAAATTGTTTAGTTTCCCAAAATTTTCTGTAAAAAATACACCGCAGGTTAAAAAAGTTTGGGTATAGTGTGTATACAGTACAGAAGGTAAACTTCTTAATATAAAAAATAAGATAGATTATTGTAAAAAAACAGAGAGTAAGAAAGAGATAGCATCTCAAACGAAATACAATACAAAATTTTTATAAAAAATATTCTGTTTATTTAATATTTTCATGTCATTGGTTGGTGCTTCATTTAGTAATACTGGTTTTAATGGTTTGCGATGTATGCGCAATATATCCGTGATTTGATATTAACGAGATAACGCGAAAAATTCACCTATGGCGATCTATTGTGGGAGTCCCCATACAAAACACAAAAAATTAAAAAAATGGCTTTTATAATTCATATCAAAACATATATAACCCTTAAGGGGATCAATATATGAGCTGGTCCTATTAATTTTTGCCCCTTAACACTTCTTTTGAACTCACTTTTTCTCTATCAGCCAACCTTTTGTAGGTCCCGATACAAAAGACACAAAAAATAGAAGAAATTGTCTATTACAGTTCATATCAAGAAATCAATAACCCCTAGGGAGGTCAAATGTATGTGCTGGTTCTATTGTTTTTTTTTTAATTAGCATTTCTTCTATACACACATACACTCTATCTGCCACCCTTCTAGGGGTCCCCATACAAAAAATATATCATTGCTTGTGTACACAATTTTTCGTAACGATATTAAAAAAAACTTTCGTGACGAGACTCGAAAAATTTTACCTTCTATATCAAATAACCGCATAAGAAGTTTCACTTCCATAAAGATATACGAAAACATATAACTCGCAATAGTAAAAACGGCCCTTTTTTATCATTATGCAACATTTAATTCTTACAGCACACTTGATTTGCTTGTAAATACAAAGACGTTCTTCATAGATGGTTGCAATAAGTTTTAATGGAGTTAAAAGGAGAAATGTTTGGAGAAGATGCAGAGTTTATTTGAAACTGCTTTTAATTTACTCCAAGATTTGAAAATGAGTTGTATCAAGCAAAAAAAGTTTTATATTAACAAAAAAAAAATGATTCAATTCATTTTGTGTTTTACGGCGACAAAACGTTTTTAACTTCTCAAAAACTCTTTTGACTCATGAAAAAACTTGGGTTAACTCTGTACATTTTTTTCGGTGTAATTTTGTTTATGAAAAAATCTTATACAGCGACTAGGGTTTCTTCTTGATTTTGTTGAAGAAGAAATCCAATGCAGCTACTAGGTTTTCTTCTTGACTTTTTTTAAGAAGAAATTTTATACAGCTACTAGGTTTTCTTCTTAATTTTGTTTAAGAAGAATCTTCTACAGCTACTAGGTTTTTTTCTTGATTTTGTTTAAGAAGAAATCTTCTACAGCTAAACTGAGGGAAATATGTGTTAAAATCAAGTGGCACTGATAAACACAAATATTTTTAAAGCTTAATTTAAATCAAAAGTTTTTGTTTTAAAACAATGTTTTGAAATATACTTTCATTGTAAAAATTTAAGTATAAACACATTTATTTAAACGAAAAATTTAAAGCAAGAACTTTAATATTTAAAACATATATTTTAAAAAATAATTTAAAAATATTGTTATTAAATTAAAAACAAATAAATTAAACCGCAGTTTTTTCGATGCCATTTTTTAACTTTTTCGAGTTTTCGAAGTCAGATTCATGATCAGTGACCCTTGTGAACCCCCGAATAACAAATTTTTTAACTCCATTTGATGAAGTTTGCGTTTTATTGCGGCTTGAAATATTTAAAATATCAAAACAATTAATTAGTTTTTATTTCATCTTATGTTCAATATTTGTAAAACTAATTCAAAAATATTTTCAAACATTCAAATGTTAAATCGGGTTTTCAGTTGTCTAAAAATAATTTTCAATGATTCTACTGAGAAGAGTTACATTAAAGAGTTACATTAAATATGGAGTAAAATGTTATGACACTAATTTTTAAGTTTTTCTTCTCTATCTCCTAAAGGAGGGAGGGGTCACAATCATCCTTGCATTTTCTGACTCGCCTTATTAAGGAGAATCACCACCCGAGAGAATTAATGCTATATCTGGGGCACCTTGTGTATAACTCGTGTAGCTTTAAATATAAAAATACAGGTCTCCCTATTTCTTTGCACATCACTGTACCTCTTAATCTAAAACAATTTGAAGAAGAAATCTAATAGATTTTATATGAAACTATATAACTAAAATTTTATTAAGAAGAAATACGTAAAAGTTTCGAAAAAAATAGTTTTATAAGAAATTTAGAAGAAATCTCTTTAACCCTGGATAACCAATCATATTTCTAATACGTTACAACCAATGTTAGTCGAATCGACTAGCACGCTCCAAAACTCGTTTTCGAGGAGCTGTTAGTACATAAAATATATTAAAAGCTGTTGAAAATGGAAAAACTATGTATATTTTACTAGAAATAAAAAAAAAATCAAAATCAAAAAGAAACCAATTGTCTAGCTGCACAACTTTAGCACAAGAGACACAATTCGCTGCACCATATTCTATATTCCTACAACAAAGGAATTAACTTCGACTGAACCGATATATACGAAGGTGTCAATGTTGTATAATTTTGATGACGCCACTTTTATAGGGCGTGGTTTTTATCCAAATATATAAAATTAAGAACTCAGAGTTTATCCTAATTATCAAAGCTTATGTGTAAAATATCAAGTTTAAACCATCATTTTGTTGAATTTATGAAGGTTTCGTATTATAATGACGCCACTTTGTGTGTGAGGTGGGCGTGGTTTTCAACCAATTTTGACAAATTTCAAATATGAGGTGAATTTTTCACTCCAAAGCTAATTTGCAAAATTCCAAGTTCATATTTTAATTTTTGTGGCATTTTAATTGATACCGTTTTGATAAAGTTACTTCTTATGGGAGGTAGGCGTGGTTTTTATCCGATTTTGCTCATTCCCGAATTTTATGTTCGTTTGTGAATATAAGCATATATTTTGTTTATTTCCTTACGCTAGCTTAAAAATTGTGGCTGTAATCGTGTCGACATATGGACAGACGGACATGGCTTAATCGACTCAGGAGGTGATGCTGATCAAAAATATATATACTTTTCTGTAACTACCAACTTTTTATTAGCGTTCTGAACAGAGTGACAAAGATACTATACCCCTTACGCAGTACGCGTGGGAGTATAAAAAGTTACGTTAAAGCCAATGTTATTCGCTTCGACGTACACTACATTTATAAAAACACCATTCACACCATCCAATTGAAAAGCCAATGACATCCGAACACAACGTGGGCAGCTTAACAGCTAATGTTGTTACTACAATATGGATATTGAACACTATCAGATGAGAGAAAAAAGGTTGTAAGCAAAACAGTGAGCAGTGTTAGTCGAAACGACTAACATTGGTTACCCAGGGTTAAATAAATTTATGAAGATTTTTTTATATGGCACTCTAGATTATCTTCTTAAATTTTATTAAGAGAAAATGCCAAATAAACATGTAAAAGTCTCAAAAAAATGCATTTTATAAGAAATAAGAATACATCTTTTTAAATAAATTTAAGAAGACTTTTGATGAAAATTTAAAAAGTTTACCTCTTTTCCTGCGTTTTGATACCCCTTGATCTAAATACATTTTAGGAAGAAATCTTATGGATTTTATACAGTTGGGAACTTTTTCATATGTTTTTTCAACAGTTTCTAGGGCTTCCAAAGCGGCTTGGCTATCAGATATTATACAGATATTCATGGAAGATATCTCATTTACCTTAAGCCAAGTTATCGCTTTATGTATTGCAGCGACTTCAGGTTTTAATATACTGCTATAGTCAGGGAGCCTGAAGGCCATATTAGTGTTTTATATTTCAGAGTAGACACCTTCACCTATTTTACCAGGGCCGGATTAACCATGTCGGTCCCCTCGGCAATGATATTTTCAGGGCCCCTTTACACTTTTCTAATGCATAAAATACATTTTTTCTATCACATTTCAATTATATTCATAATTACGCTATTAATACCCCTACGCGTACGGGGTACATTAACTTTGGTACACCGTTTGTAAGGCTGATAAAGAGCCGTGGCAGGTAAAGAAAAGAAAATATTTTTCTGATGAGCATCAGCTCTTCAGTCGATTTCGCCATGTCGACTCGAGTATTTAGCCGCAATTTTAAAGCTATCAAATTGAAATTGGGTATATGTGCTTATATTAAAAAAATTAAGCTCGAGTTTGAGATTGAGCAAAATCGGATGAAAACCGTGCCGAACTCCACAACAAGTAACTTTATCAAAATCTCTATAAATGCAACTGCAATAAAAATTTCATCATAAGCTTTGAAGTAAAAATTACACCATTTATTTGAAATTTGTTGAAATCGGATAAAATTTCAATTTGCCCACCTCCAATATAACGTGACTTGATTAAATTGGTTAAGTCTCTGAAAATACCACAAAAATTAATGTTATGACTTTTGCACATAAGCTTTGGTCTCAAATATTCACCATAAAATTTAAATATGTCAAAATAGTATGAAACCACGACTACCTCCCATACAAAGTAACTGCATATTCTAGAGTAACTACATTCAGGGAAAAATACTCTTACCTGATCTAGGTTATGACGAATTTAGTTAGGAGAGTCAACCACATCGTATTATCCTGATCCACGCTATTTTTACCTGACGGATCTGGTTTACAGAAATACAAGTAGAAAATAGGGGAAAAGCATGGTAGGCTTATAGCGAAAAGAAACAACCTTCTAGCTGTCAAATTTTACTCTACTGATGCAGAATTTATAACAAAAGGTACCTCGGGACAAGGTAGCCGAATTATCTCTTGAATTGTTGCTGGCTTATCGATTTACAACTTTTTTTTCAAATAACCCCAAAGAAAGAAGTTCAACGGTGTCAAATCACATGATCTTGGCGGCCAATTGACATCGCCACCACGTGAGATAACACGTCAGCTGTGTGGCAAGTGCATCGTCCTGTTGAAACCACATATCGTCCACATCCATATCTTCCAATTCGGGCCATAAAAAGTTCGTTATCATCTCACGATAGCGAACACCATTCACAGTAACTGCCTGACCGGGCTCATTTTGGAAAAAATACGGTCCGATGATGCCGCCAGCCCATAAACCGCACCAAACAGTCACTCTTTTTGGGTGCATTGGTTTTTCGACAATCATTCTTGGATTATCATTCGCCCAAATATGGAAATTCTGCTTATTGACGAATCCACTGAGGTGAAAATGTTCCTCATCACTGAAGATGATTTTCTTCGAAAATTGATCATCCACTGTTGCCATTTTTTGCCACCACTCTGACCATTGACGATTGAAATGGTAGGCTTCAGTTCTTGAGTCAGTTGCACCTTGTAAGCGTGTACGTTATGCATAATGTTCATCAACGGTGAGCGTGAGAGGTACAATTGTTGGGCACGACGACGAGTGGAGGTGGACGGCTCTTCAGCCACACTATCGTGAACAGCAGCAATATTTTCTGCAGTACGAGCTGTGCGAGCATGCACTGGTGTTTTCGCATCTCCTACAGACCCGGTTTGCTCAAATTTTTGCACGATTTTTCCGATTGTACGCACATTTGGACGATTAAATTCACCGAAAAAAATTACGAAGTGCACGATATGCATTTTGATTTGAACGTCCATTTTCATAATAAGCCTTAATAACTTTTACGCGTTGCTCGATTGTGTATCTTTAAATGGTTCAAATTAAATTAGTCTGAAATTGAGAAATGTCAAATGAAATGCAGAAAAAAACTTGACGTTTAGGTGTGGTTCACATTATATGAACGAAGACAGTATTTTTTTATTTTTAATTTCGAAAAGTTACGTTCACTTATGGAGTTCGATGTTATCAGCTCGGTACCTGCTATAAACTATTATAACTAAATATAACTAACTATTATAACTAAAATTACTATTATTTTTAAAATTTTAGATCAAAATATCATTTATAAAAAGTTGTTATACAATTCTTTTAAATATAGCAATGTGACGCCAGGGAACTAGAGATTCTATTTTTTACATGATTTTTTCATGGTTCACAAGATAAAAATCACCTCAAACAAATTATTTTTTTATTAATATTCTTTTGATCCGAAATAAAAGTTATTTCTTGGTCGTTATTTTTTTTTTCGATCAGAAATGAAAGTTATTTCCTAGTCGTTATTTTTTCAATCCGAAATAAAATTTATTTTTTATCGTTTTTTTTCGATCATAAATAAAAGTTATTTCCTGGTCGTTATTATTTTATTCAGAAATAAAAGTTATAGCTTACGAGTTGTATTATACGAGTATTTATTATACTTATAAAATTCAAACTTTCGTTCAAATTTTTCATTTTTTGTCACCATTTTCCATCTTTAAGTGCCATTCATCATTTTTGTTGCCACTTTTTTTAATATTCAAATTGAGATTAGCTCTCAGCACTCTCACAATATAAAATTTTTTTAGATTTCTTTTTTATAGAAATTATTTCAGTCAAAACATAATTTTTTTTTCTTCTGTTCGAAAAAAATCGATCAAAAAAACTTATATTTCTGATCGAAAAAAATAACGGTAAAAAAATAACTTTTATTTCTGACCGGAAAAATAGCAACCAAGAAATAACTTTTATTTCTGATTGAAAAAAGTACGTCCAATATATAACTGTTATTTCTGATTGAAGAAATAACGATTAAGAAATAACTTTCATTTTTGATAGAAACAAATAACGGTCTAAAAAACTGGTCATCAGACTTCTATATTTGTCTAATGCTATTACTACATTCGGAAATGTTTATTGTGCCATATTATCAAGAATCAATTTATACGATTTCTTGGCAGTTACAATATTATCTCTTCCCGCATCCATGAAGTACTTCAACTGTACCATCTCGTCTATAAACTAAGACTTAGGTCCTTATTATGAGTTGCTTTCGACGTTCGATCTTCGCTGGTTATCGAACAACGAGTATCGAACGTTAAATTCTTATTATGAGCAGTGCAACCCTATCGAAATGTTCGTTGCTCGTCGAAATTTCAGTCGAATAGGATTTTGCTTTCGATGCGATGCGTGCTGAGCAAAAATTGTTAAAAATTTAAGTATTTTGTGATTGTATTTTCCTTTTTAAAGACTAAAAACTAATATTGACTGTTTTTGTAAATTTTATGCAAATCTAAGCAACAAATCGCAGTTAGAAAAACTGGTCTCATTGATGGAGGCAAACTTTGACTGCAAAGGATATTTGTTCCAAAGTTCAGGCGAAAAAGAAATGGGAAGAACTCACGCCAGAATTAAATTCCTTAGGACCACCAGTAAGAACAACAGCAAATTAAGCCACTTTGCAAAAAAAAAAAGCATTGCTCAACAGTTTTCTACTTCTAGCCAGTTCCGTCAAGCTTTCATCTTCTTCTGACGAAGCGTCAAATCTTATGGAAATTATTTTCGTCATAGTCATAACTTTTTTGTCTTATTTTTTGCAATCAACTTTCAAACCAATCGTATTTAGTTGAAATAAAACAACGATCATCAGATAGAAATATACTATCGTGAACAAACAATATGAACGAAATTCACAATAGCGCTACTCTTTGTCGAAAGCACGTTATAATACCAAATGCAAATTCGTTCGATCAGGCCTTTCGACTACAGTCGAAGATCGAAAGCAGCTCATAATAAGGGCCTCAATGTCCGCGGAATAATGTTTACTAAACTTTGTACAAGCCTCTTTAATTTCATTTTGGAGCTTTGTCAATAAGTCTGTTAGAGACTCAATTCCCTGAAAAGTTTCTAGTCTAGTAATACAGGCAAAAAAGTTTCCATTTTTTATTTCTCTTTTCCTTTGAGCACAACTGTTTATACATAACAGTTAAAAATCTATGGAGGGCTGCCACATCTAAAGTGTGTAGGTAAATCTTAAATTTCTGTCAGTTTAGTGTAAAACGAGTAAACCGTATTTTTGTTGATTTATTTTAAGTCTGCAATAAGAAGCACATTTCGTTTGAAAAAGATTAAAAATGTTAAGCAATTGCGTTGAAAAGAATTCACATCTCACTTCACTTCACAAAATATCTCTTATTTTTTTTTTTTAAGAAGTTTAACTTCTATTCTACACTACGCTTTTTGCTGTTTTTTGAGAATTTATAATCCAGCTTATTGCTGCAACACCTCTGGAGTATATTTATACGTAGAACCAGTACTTTTGCATTCACAATGTAAAGTTTTTGAAACGCTTTGCGTTAAAAAACGCTGCTCTTGCTTATGTTTTCCATACCTTAGTAGGCGTTAAAATAGCCGCGAAAGCATCGAAAATAATTATATAATAATTCTAAATATGGCAACGTGGCGGCCGTAGCCTAGTGGGTAGCGTGCGTGGCCCCTAAGCTAAAGTACCGCGGTAGCCCGTGTTCAATTCCACAGACAGAAAGTTTTTTTCAATTGAATTAATTTTTCTATTCGGTCGTCACCTCTCTGCAGACAATGGCATATCTCAGAGAGTAAAAGTTGCCATGTTAAGCGTCTTGAGAACATAAGCCGTTCGAAGTCGGCATAAAACACGTAGATCCAGTTCTCGGTCATTTGTGATCAAACATTTAATAACACGCACAACACAATTGATCAATAGAAGCTAGGTCAAAGTCCTTCCAAGGGCTGAAATGGCCAGTTGATTTTTTTTTTTAATATATATAAAAAACAAGGTAATAATATTGTCATTGAGGATACAAATCCCAAAGTTAAATTTTCACTCGATAAAACATTTTCAAATTTTTTTTCAGTGCGCGGGGCCCTTCGCCGATGCGGGAACCCTAGGCAGTTGCCTACACTGCCTTATGGGTAATCCGGCACAGTATTTTACCATCTAATTTTAATACATTGGTTAAAAAATAGACATCTGATAAAAAAAATTGTCTACAGAAACCAAAATTTGCTTCTTGACCAAGCATTTTTTTTTGTATTGACATTAGTTTTATATTGGTTCAATTCTAGAAAAATAATATTTGAATTAAAAATTTATACACATAAGCAGTTTTTGCTTGGTTCGAGTATAGAATGCTTTATTTTCTTTTTCTCTGTATAACCTGCATAAAGTAAAGCAACAGTGCGTCAGTTAATAAAAAACAAAAAATACTTATGCTAACTCAAGCTTAGCAGCTTTATTAGGCGTTGTCAAGTGTTAACACAGCTCTAGGTGATAAAAATGCTTAGAGAAAAAAGAACACGACAACGCACAAAAAAATCCGGCCTTAAACTCTACACTTGAGTGTTGACAGCAACAGCAACAGTAGGCAAAAACCACAGTGAAATGTCAAGCACAAAAGGACCTTTTAACAGACACTTGACACTTACTCAGTCAGTTAAAGGACCAAGACAACAAAAATTATGCAGATTAAATGGGACCGTTACAACGACTACAAACAGTATGAGCGACTGGAGTGCCTTCCGCTTAGCGTTTTTTACACGTATTTTGATGATTTTCTTGTTTTGCTGCCTTGATATGTTTGCATGTTTTTTTTTCTGCCTTTTTCCCGGCTATCCTATAAATCAGAACGTTTTAAATGCATAGCTTTTTGTGTGAGTTCCTACTTGAGTGTGTGTGTACTTTGCGAAGAGAAATGTTTGGCACTTCATTTTATCACTTCTTCAACCGCCCGTCAACTATTCGTTTGACACGTACCGCCCCGTGTTCCCGGAAAATATTTAAAGCCCCACGCAAACTGCATACAATAGATTGGGTAACTATGAGTCCTTGATTTCTTGTTAGCTCTGGAATTCGAACATGCAAACATTCATGTATGGCAGCAGACGCAACGAGACAGCGTTACGTTGCTTTGCATGTTTTAATTCGTTGATGACAGGACATTTCCAGCGTTTATCTGATTTTAATTGCAACGTACAGCAATGCGTACGTGTTAGAGCTGTGCGTTAGTATGTGATCCGCATATTCGTTGACAAAAAAGAATATCCTTTTCAGCTGTCAACATCAATGTTAATTTTTGTTAAGCATCGCAAAAGATGCTCCTGCTGCTGCTCACATGTTGGCGAAACACGAGGAATACTACTAATTAGACTAGATAACGGATGGTGTTCTCTCCTACTACCAACTCCAAGGACATAGTTGACTGACTCCAAGTCGAAAAAGCGAAGTACATAATTTGTTTTTGTGTTAAAGTTTCACTAAATATGTTTACACTTTTCATATTGTGTGTATAACTGCTTTGTCTATCTCTCTGTTTGTCTATCTGTCTGTATGTCCGTCTGTGCTGTATGTCCGTCTGTCTGCGTTAATATGTGCCACAACATCAAGAGCGCAGCTAGAGCAGATTATCTCCAAGGACCTATAAATCCAGTAATTAAAGTCAAAGTCACAAGACGTTATCCTTATCAGACAGTGAATGAAATGCGGCGTTTGTTCCTTCGTGCTTTTATATATCTGACTAAGGGTTTGTCTGTCTGCCTCTCTATCTGTCTGGAGTATTTTGTCGCGTATATTTGTACCTCTGCGGGGTTTCATTACAACTTGGCTGTCTTTAAATTTTGTATTGTATTCTTTTGCTTTCTAACCAGATAAAGCGATTTTTTTATATGAGCAGTTATGGTTAATTCTAAGTAAATTTGGTCCTGCTTATTATGTACGTACATTACACTTGTACACATGTGATTAACCCTGAAAATTGAAATTTAAAGAAAACATTATTTTTATTAGTATTTTAAAAAATTGTTGGCATATAAGAACAATTCAATGGATATGATATAAGATACAAAATGCAAATTAATATCACAGACTTCTATCAATAACAATAGTACTGAAAAAAAAACTTTAATTCAGACAATGGAAAAGTATTTCTTAAAAAATAATTAGAGAGTGAGAGAAGAAAAAGTGAGAGTAAAAAGAAATTAGGAGCTAAGAAAAGTGTTTGAAAATTAAATGCTTAAAGTCATTTTTTTGCAAAGGAAATTTTATCTAGGGATCATCATGGCACAATAACCAGGTAGGGCCGGCTCGCTTAGTGCCGTCATGCGTCAACGAAAAGTTGAAAATGAAAAATTTGAGTTGTTGTCAAAATCACGAAGTTCGTAGAAACGTCACATGAAATAAGAATATTATGTTTTCAAATTGTCAACAGTGCGATGACGTGTGTTAATTTGAGTAAAAATATTATAAAAACAGTGTAAATAAAACTATAAAATGCCGTGGAAGTGTTCTATTTGCAAAAAAGCCTGGAGCAAGGAAAATATTTCATTATTCCAAGCTACAGCTTGTGGCAAAAGGTGGAGCGCAAGTTGTGGTGTCGAGTTCGACATTTCTGCAGTTATTTTCGAAAAACATTTTACGCGAAGTAATTTCGTTTCTGCTCCTGAAGACCACAAACGCCCAAGGTTGATGCCCAGCGCAAAGCCTTTGCGCAAAGACTGGCTGGACTACAGCACAGCAAGTGCACTCAAAAAATTTGCCTCCCTTAAATTAAGGAACTGTGGCTTCAATTCATAGGCATGGATTCAATTCTATATTTTATAGAGGTTTCTCCTTTTAACGACCTCCATTTAGCGAGCTCACGTTTTGATTTTCTTGCATAGTTATCAAAGCACATTCTTAAATTTTTAGAAATATAAGTTACAATACTTGACTATTTCAAATACATGCTAGTTTTTCTTTTTTTGTACACCGCAAGTGATTTATTTTAAGGATGCTTTTCTTATATTTACAGAAAAAATACTTTAAAATTACTTATAAGCGAACGATTCTTAATGAGGCAAATTAAGCAACGATTGTTTAACAACTGCGATGGTGGAATGGATAAGCTGATGCACTTACACTCATCCGGCTGAGGTTCAAGTCTCCGGATAGTGGTAAGTTTTCAATTTATTTTAATGCTAATAATAATAATGTTTGCAGTTTTTCGTATGTATAAAATTTAGAATTCTCACAGGATGCTGTTTAAAATCTTAAAAAATGGTTTTTTTTTATCCGATGATAGGTTAACGGTAGAAAAACTTACTCAAATGAAATAAGATTTCAAGACAATTGCGCTAAGTTTCTTCAGTTTAGCGAAATAGTTCGTAAATGGTTGAATAATTTTTCTAAACTATTTCACCCTTCTGTAGCTCGTTCCTGTAACTCGTAGCAATCGTAGTTACCGACTCATATTACCGATTTGGCGTCACTCTGATGTCACTCTCACCTGCAATGTTTCGGTACGTATCTAAATCAATTTCTGTTCTATTCGTTTGTTCCAAATCGATAAGCTATCACATGTTCTGATTTCATTTTAATGTTCCGATTTTGATACTGAAGTTGCTGAAATTGTCAACAATTGTATGCAAGTGGTACCTGCTGTTACCGTTGCTGACGCTTCAACGGATTCTGAGTAAGTACCTTCAGATAAACCCAAAAAGTTTGCTTATATAATATACTAGCAAATACCCACTGCTTCGCCTGCGATAAAAATATTAAATACCTTGAAAAATGTTCAAATCTCAAAATTAAAGTATTTAGATGTACTAAATCAAATACAAAATATATAAAAATTAGTTCAAAAAACTAAAACCCGAATACTAACAAGCGCTCTCTAAAAAGTATGAAACAAGAAAATATTCTCACCTGAAATTGTTACGTACAAACTATTAAATTTTTTTTTTCTATTAAATAAACAACTTACACATAATATATTTTATTGCATATAAAACTAGTTTATAGTGATGTTTAAAAAATATACGTGGTAGTATTCCACCTCATATATATTGTCATATGTCACCCTCTAGATGTATCATGCACTTTGCCCTAAAGCTTTTGATCGCTTAGGGGTCGTCCATAAACTACGTTACCACATTAGGGGGGGGGGGGTTTGAAATGCACTACGATAAGTAACGGTAGGGGGGGAGGTGTTTAGATATTGTAGCGTTACCAAAAATTAAAAAATCTACAAAAAACCTCTAATTAATAACACAATCATTTCAAAAATTTTTAACCTTACATGTTTATGTTTGATCGTCTCAAGTGATGGTTAACTTTTGTTTCAACGATTTCTTTCACCGCGTTTTCCCTCGACACAGGAACCTTTTGGTATTCCTTCACCATCTCAGCACACATCTGAAAAATTTGGGTCTGCTTTTGCGACAGGCTTTGACGTTAAGGCCTGAATGTTCTTGATCAGAGGAGATACCGTTTGACATGTGCTGTCCTTCTCAGAAAAAAGAAATCGGTTCAAGGTCGTGTCCTACCTGCGGCTTGTATTTCGTTTTTAAAACTTCTATGAATTGCCATTAGTTTGTATTATATCGTTTACAATAAATCGGAATAAAAAATAATATTTAAATAAATCAATTTTCAGAAAGCATTTACACAAAAACACAGAACTTGGTGCAGCTCGGGTGCAGCCTTTAAGGGTACTCTGTCAAAGACCAGGTGAATTTCTTTGCGTTAGAAATGAGGATTCACCTGAATGGGTCGACATAGAATCCGATGAAAAATTCTATTTTGAAGAATCCTCAACAAAGCTACCAGCTTCTTCTATCCCAGTGATTGAGAGCATCGAATCTTGGATCGCAGATGGAATAGCTTTTACAGATGATTTTAATTATTCATTTGTTTCCAATTGTTCCTTTAATGTAACTAATCATACTAGTCACTAATACTAGTGAAAATTGTCAGAGCTAGTCACAATATATAATCATTCGAATGAATTAATTTCATATGTCACGTTACTTTATGGGGGGGAGGGGTTTTGAAAAGCACTACGAAAAGTAACGCAGGGGGAGAGGGGTAAAAAAAACCGGAAAATCAGTAACGTAGTTTATGAACGACCCCTTACTACTGTTACCCGAGAAACAATTTCGTATTTTGTGTCAATAAAGTAGCTGATATATGTCCGGTGCCCGTAAAAATTTCCGGTGTCGATAAATGTCCATCATCTGCATCGAAGAAGTGCAGTCTGAAAGACCGATTCGGGCACTCGTCAGTTTATTGTGTCCAAATATAGTCGCTCGTTTTTTAACACTTTATTGACATAATACAGACTTATAAAAATAAACTGGCCATTTCAGCCCTTGGAAGGACTTTGACATAGCTTCTATTGATCGATTGTGTTGTGCGTGTTATTAAATGTTTGATCACAAATGACCGAGAACTGGATCTACGTGTTTTATGCCGACTCCGCACGGCTTATGTTCTCAAGAAGCTTAACTTGGCAATTTTTACTCTCTGAGGTTTGCCATTGTCTGTAGAGAGGTGACGACCGAACAAAAAAATTAATTCAATTCAAAAAACTTTCTGTCTGAGCTGGAATTGAACCTGGGCTACCGCGGTTCTTTAGCTAAGGGGCCACGCATTCTACCCACTAGGCTACGGCCGCCAATGCAGACTTACTACGGTACTATTTCAGGTGCCTTTCAAGGTACTTGTTGGGTATGTTTCGGGCACATTAAAGTTAAGACTCAGGCCAGTTTCGATACATATAAGCGACTTTATTGACATTATATCAATTTTTTTCTCTGGTCCTGTTCGCTGAAGCTCGTTTGCATTCGGCTTAATATCAATGTGCGATTAATGTCATATCATTACTACTCCTAGCTTTTATAAATAAAATTGAGTCCGATACTCTGGACTTTTGTGCCTGAGTAGTTTGGTACGGACACAAATTGTATCTCGGTTTAGAGATGTATTGTTTTGTTAGGGTAGGTGGCACAAACACGCCGTAGTCGGTTAAAAATGATTGTGTTTGTTTTGTTTAATTATGACGAAATGGTATAAGTATTAACAAATTACTTAATTACAAGATTAGAAATCTTGGAATAAATTTTAATACAAGCAAAGTATTACAAATATTTTTAATTCAAAAAGAATTAAATGTAATACTCCTCAACATTTTTTAATATATTTTGCAACGATATTTTATACCCTTGGAATTAATTCGATAATATTGTGATATTATATTTAATTTTTAAGACTGTGTTATATTGCTGTATTATATTTCAACAATATTTTGTATTAAATTTTAATACATTTAAAATATTACAACGATATAAAATATCCTTTGGAATCAATTTGATACTATATTTACTATTATACCTAATTTTTAATACAAAATCAGTATTAAAAATTAACAAAAACTGATCATTAAATTTCAATATTTCTTTTTTTTTTATTAAAACTGAATTTAATATTTTGCCAGTATTTAATTTTAATACAATTTTCAGCCCAAGTATTAAAATTTATTCTAAAATTTCTAACCTTTTATGTTGATTTTATATGATTTAAATACAAATTCTATTTAAATGATGATTCATTCTTGATTTTAAATACAAATTCTAGTTGTTTGATAGTTTAAAATCGTTTATTGAGCTTTAGGTCAAAGTTAGAACAATTAATTGCTCTAACGAATCTTTCCAAAGAAACAACAACAACATTTCCAATATGAAAAAGAAAACATCACTAGCTGATTTTATTGCAATTTCGGCCATGCTACTGGTTTCATCAGAAATCTTTGTGACACGCCGTGCAAGCGTATTAGTGCACTAAACCACAGAGGCGATGAGATTTAAGTGTCAATTTCTCAGTTTTTCTCCCTTTCATATTTTCCTGTTGTTATTGTATTTTTGCTTTACTTTAGTTTTATGCTTATGTTATTATTATGGAGTCCAATAGTCTGCTGGAATTCACCACTAACAAAGCGTGGTTACAAAATTACTTTTTTTTAATTTCAATACCTTTTTTAAACGGTAATTGTTATGATGACATAATTTTGCTTGGATTTTTTTGTATTTTTATTTTTAAAATGTCCTTTATAACAGGATTATAAAAAATTTGAATAAAAAATTTTTAAAATTTGTAATTCAAAAATGTAATATTTTTAACACAGATTCTAAGTATAAATATGTATACTCTTCTTAAATTTAAAAAAAAAAATCCGTTATTCGTTAAGAATGTTTCTTTTGGCGATATCACGAAAACTATAGATTTTCTCAATACAACGCATTTTTGTATGAAAAGTCGTTGATTAATAAAAATAACAGCAAACGAAAGCCTTTTTTGACAATATTTTTTACGGATAGTATGCTGAAAAAATTCCTTTTATTATGATATCAAAATTTTTGCAATATCTAAAAACTATAGGTTTTCTCAGAGTAATAGCTTTGACACATTGGCATAGTTAGTCTTGATTATCTTTTGTAGTTTCAAATATAACCATTGGGGATGACACACTCGATATTTTTCTAAACTAGTTTAAAAAAATAACGAAAAATATAAAAGCAATGGGTGAGGGAACAACACTATAATTTTAAATATTCAGCGTGTGTGATCAAGTGAGAGCACAGTAGTTATCAACGAAAGTGTAGAAAGAGGGATGTCAAAATCACATGTGCTTACTTTATTACTTCGTGGTTTTATTAAAGTTTAATTGCGCTGTGAATTAAATTTTCATAACTATTAATGTCTAGAAAGAAAAGAGTGGAGTGTACAGATCCTGAAATCAACTCACTGTTGGATTGCTGGAAAGAGCGTGTGATTGATCTTAGGAGGGCAAAAAGGAACTTGAAAATTTTTGAGGAAATTTGGGCTAATCTTCATACACAATCCATTACAAGAAGTCTCTACAAGAAGTTGCAACTAAAATAGGCAATCTGACGAAGAAGTTTAGGCATGAAACTTATTTAAAGGCTTCTTATTAAGAACAAATTAACTCGTGACTACAATATAGGGCTGAAAAATATTCCGTCGGTCCGTCTTGAGGTGCTTCTTTGCGTTGGTGCTTTTTTAATAAAATTAATAGAATCGTTGGACGATTTCCGTGCAATGACGAAAATTAAATTGTTTGGGTCAGTTGAAATGTTTTTGTGATTGATTAGTTAATCAATGGTTTTTTCGCAGGATTTGAACGATACAGAAATAAGCAATTTGCTTACGCCAACGCAACCGGCTGTTATGTTTGCTTCAACCAGTGATGCTACATAAAATTTGTCTGAATACTGTACCGTACAGTAAATTTTACTGTGAACTTAGAGTAAACTATGTTCGAAGGGTGGAGACACCTTCGCTTAAGATAACTGCCCAGTCTGAAAGCATTTGCATGCTACTGCGCTTGCGACAAGACTCACTGTCCTCATGATACAAATAACTACAGATAAAGTATTGCGCATGTCCGCTCTTTGTTGTGACGTAGTTCGAGCTTGTCGAAGTGGCTAAATAAAAACGTAGCCACAATATATTTAAAGGGGCTTATTTATTTATAGCGATGAAAAATATCGACATTTTCGTATTGAAACTTGGTTTATTGACATGAAATAAATTACATAATAAATATTTTTCTAAATAAATTTAAGCAAATATATTTTTCAGTACTATTAATGAAAAAAATTTATATGTAATAGGGGTATTTTCTCCCATTTGTTCTCCTACACAAAAAAAAAATAGCTACGTTGCTTAATGTGTTTGACAGCACTTTGATTGCTTCTTTTTTATTTTGTTGTTTTTCTCTTTTGTTGAAAAAGTTGTGAATTCATTTTATGGCCCAAATTAAAATTATTGTTACTATTATCAAAATCATTTTAAACTTTAGTACTAAATTTAATTACAAAAAAAAATTGAAAATTATAATTTAAACGTACTATAAGTGCACAATATTAGATATAAACTAAATGAACGCAATATTCCTTAAATGCTTGTAATTGTGCTGCTTGTGTTTACTTTTTGCTTTTTCACATTTTCTTTTGTATGTATGCACCACGTGTTACAGCTGACAAGCTCGAGTGACGTAGTGCGCAGAAGATTTCAATTTTTGCGCACGGTGTATGCTATCTGGATATCTTTGTTTCATGGACTGTCCTAACCCACCAGGAAATGTGAGCATTCCCGGATGTTACCAGGAAACATTCCATGGAATGTAGGAAGCATTCCCCTTTGTTGTACACTCCATTGCTTTTTTAACATAGCATGTCATTAGAGGGAAACATTCCTCCCCGCTGTGTTAAAAAGTCATGTGGAAACATTCCTCTCCGCTGTCCTCAAAAGTGAATTGGAAGTAGTCCTCTCCTCTATTTTAAGATTTAATGTGGAAACATTCCTCTCCCTTGTAATGAAAATGGATTCGGCCAGGATTCGAACCCGGGACCCCTGAGCGAGAGTCGAGCGCGCTGCCACTAGACTATCGAATTCTACAATAAGTGGCTAGAAAACAATGATATTAATATTTTCTATTGTCATTGCCTGACTATAAATAAAAGTTTCCACATGCATTCTTAAAGAAGCGGTTTGGAAACAATATAAATACAAAACTACCCTTAAGATTCCAAAAGATGCGGTGAGGAAACAATATACATACAAAAGTACCCTTAAGCTTTCAAAAGATACGGTGGGGAATGTTTCTTTATGACTTTAAGATGGAAACCTTCCGATTTTTCCTGGAGGGAACAATCGCGATGGCTTTATATTCTCTTGTGGCCTTGTGTGCTCCGTTGTGATCTTGTTTCGTTTTCCCTGCTTGTGTATGTGAGACTCTGTATAAGTCTTTGCATGTTTGTGAGTGTGTATTTATTATTAATTATTTGTTTACTTATTTATTTTATTATTGATTTTTATTTCCTCAATAGAATATTTACAATATTAATATAATTCATTTTACCTAATAAGATATAATATAATAATTTCCTGTGATTTAATTTCTAATTGTTTGATTGTTTAAATCAAACTAGTTTTAAATTCAATTCGTAATTCATTTATATAATTTGTGGTTTTTATCCAATGATAAAAATAAATTTTAAGAAATACCAAATCCTACAAACTCATATAGAATTTGATAGCCTTTTAAATGTTATGAGAATAATTTTTTCTTATAAAGTCCAAAGATTTGAAACTGATTCATTGAGCAATAAAATAAAAAAGCTTATGCAAATAGGTTTTGATTTAGGCCATAACACCTACCGAAGGATCACTTTAGTACTCATTACAATAAAATCCTACAATGCCTCGTACATTTAGTCCTTTTGTGGTTCATGCGTTACGAAAGTTACCATTGGAAATTCACTAAAATTGGGCCCTTTTTTTATAATTTTACCTACCTAGCAAAAACTTTAGCAATCCGCCACCAACAAAAACAAAATCATTTGTTAAAAAGCATTTCTTTTTTGGAAATAATTTTTAGTTTTTAAAATGAGACCCACACATTTTCAAATGTAGACTCTGGAGTTTTTAAAATAAACTTTCAGGCTTAAAAACAAGACCATGGAGTTTCAAATGCAAACACAGGACTTTTAAAATAAACATTGAGCTTAAAAATGAACTCATAAAGCTTAAATTGTAGACTCTGCGATTTTCAGAATGATCTTTCGAGTTAAAAACAAGACCTTAGCTTTTTAATTCTAAGCTGCATGAGTTTATAAAAATAGTAAATAAACCTTTTTGTTTAGAAAGTATACTTCAGGGTTTTAAAAATAAATATAGATACTATCGTTTTACATACCCGGTTGTTGTTGTAAAAATGTGGTACTACTTTTTAATCCAAACTTTTGTTTAAATACATTTTTAATCCAAAAAGTAGTATTTTTAGAACTACTAGCACTAATATTAGTAGAATTTTCATAAAGTTTCCATGTCTTTCTTAACTAACAAAAATGACTCAATTTTAATTATCCATTAACTGTCTTCTGCAATCTTCCCCTTACTTTCTCTTATCAACAACAACATAATCATTAACGTCTTCACCTACTGTTGCCAGCTTTGCTCAATATCCAATCTCAAATCATCAAATACATAATCTATGAGTTGTCATTAAAGGACATGTGATCTGAATCGTTGACAGACGCACATCAACAAAGTTTTTAGTCGCACCCTCTACAGATGTCAGCCTTTAGCTCAGAACATTACAGCACCAAACACATTCTCTCATTTAACTATGTACCACAGATTTCACCAATAGAACTATCCATTGCCATCCCTTTAAGACTCAGACATTGGATATGCAAAAAGGGGTTCCTTGTGACTCATGGAACGAAAACAACACACATGATCAAATCAAATCACAGCTTGCCGCGGCTCATTTGTCAGCTTATTCATTTGGATAATTAGACTGCGATAAACTAAATTAGCAGCAATTTACGCGGAAATGGCAACGCAGAAGACACATCAAGCCAAGTCGAATGATAATGGAAACAAAAGGCGCATTTCGGGCGTTACAACGACAGGACGACAACTATTGTTCTTCGGTATCAGACTCATGTAAAAAGGTTTGTGTGTCAGCATTGACGCCTTGACACTATTCTGCACACTTGTTCGTACCAAAGAAGTTGTTGAATGAATGAATGTATGGCAGGAAGTGACGAGCTGCTGCGCTGATGAGTTCCAATTATGACTAATACGTGGAGGCGAACAACCATTTAACACCCTCGTTATTAACCACCATCTTCTCCACTCCTCATACTACCCAAATTTCGTAAAGATATCCATAGAGTATACATACATACATACATTGCTTAACGCTCCAATTTCCTTGACTTCATACTAAAATATCCTTAGAGTGGATTTGCCTACTCACACCAGTCTGGCTGAATGCCTGCCTGCCTGACTGCTTGCTTGCCCTCTTATTATTTTAACTAATCTGCTAAAGTGTTTTGACATGCCAAAAGAGATTATAGTGACAGTGTCCCTTTTTTCCGAATACCATTGACAGGACTTGAGTAGCTGAGTGGGGTTGGACGTTGTAAGCGGCTAATTTTTTGACAACAAAATTTGTTTGATGAACATTTTTGATTATTTTTTGTACTTCTACGTTTTATTACGCCAAACAATTTTCCATATAAATGCAAATGGCACAAAATTTTTGAAAATTTAATGAATGAATAGAATTTAAATACTCTAATGTTTCTTTAATACACTGTACACACAACAGTCATTGGAAGACATATAGTTTGACAAATAACAATTGTTTGGTTGTTAACACAACCTTGCTGAACTTAAAACTTGGAAGGACTTTAACCGAGCTTCTATTGAACAAGTGTGTTGTGCGTGTTATTAAATGTTTGCCAACAGTCTCGGGCATCATCGAAGAATTGGTCTTTGGTGATTTCTTAAAGAAACTTGCGGCATAAGCAAAACTTGCAGAATATTCTAAAACGCGTCGCTCTTGTATTCATCAATAACAAAAAAGAAACGGTCAAAAAAGTATCCAAAAGTATCCACTTTTGATAAAAAAAGTATCCACGTATCAAAATCAGAAAACCAGTAATATATTTATTTTTTAATCGCAAAAATACATTTTTAATATTTTTAAATAATATTTTAAGCAACTTTTTAAGCTTCTATAACAATTTTAATAATTTAATTTTAAGACATAAAAAAACACATAAATTTCAGTACTTCTGTCTTTTATTTGCGTTGCTTTTGCATTAGTTACATTTATTTTAGTAGTATAATATTTGTATAGAAGCAATATACAAAACAAAATGTAAAAGCATAAAACAGGGGGAAAAATTAAACTTATTCAATGTAGTGCAAAGTAAATTTTAAGGGTTGATGTTGCCTTTTAATTATATTAAGCTATCATTGCACGTTGAAAAAAATATTAGTTTAAAATATTTATCTCAAAGACTTGAAATTTTCTTTACGTGAATAATTCAAAAAGCAATATTCCAAAAAAGTTTTTTACTACATCTTCTACTCGCTAGGTGGCGTAAAAAAGTTGTCGTTTTTAGACAGGGTCAAAATATTTTGGTCCCAAATTATCGGAAACAAAAAATTCGAAGAGCATATTAACGAGGGTACTTGTCGCTACAACCTATACTAGAATTATTAAGTTTCGTTACAATTTGCAATCGCTACGGGAATCTTAACCCTGGATAACCAATATTAGTCGTTCCGACTAACACTGCTCACTGTTTTGCTTACAACCTTTTTTTCTCTAATCTGGTCGTGTTCAATATCCATATTGTAGTAGCCACATTAGTTGTTAAGCTGCCCTCGTTGTGTTCGGATGTCATTGGCTTTTTAATTGGATGGTGTGAATTTTTTATAAATGTAGTGTATGTCGAAGCGACTAACATTGGCTTTAACGTAACTTTTTATACTCCCACGCGTACTGCGTAAGGGGTATAGTAACTTTGTCACTCTGTTCCGAACGCTAATAAGGAGACGTGGTAGGTATAGAAAAGTATATATATTTTTGATCAGCATCACTTCCGAGTCAATTAAGCCATGTCCGTCTGTCCATCAGTCTATCTGTCGACACGATTACAGCCACAATTTTTAAGCTAGCGTAAGATAATAAAATATATATGCTTATATTAAAAAACCCATAAGAAGTGACTTTATCAAAACGGTATCTCTTAAAATGCCACAAAAATTAATATATGAACTTGGAATTTTGTGCATTAGCTTTGGAGTAAAATATTCACCACATATTTGAAATTTGTCAAAATTGGTTGAAAACCACGCCCACCTCACACACAAAGTGGCATCATTATAATACAAAACCTTCATAAATTCAAAAAAATTATCATTTAAACTTTATATTTTACACATAAGCTTTGATAATTAGGATGAACTCTGAGTTTCAAATTTTATATATTTGTATAAAAACCACGCCCTATAGAAGTGGGTCATCAAAATTATACAACATTGACACCTTCGTATATACTAAAATACGGATGTGGGGTATTTTAACTTCGGTTCAGTCGAAGTTAATTCCTTTGTTGTAGGAATATATTTTGGTTATAAGTTTGTTATCGTGGTGCAGCGAATTGTGTCTCTTGTGCTAAACAATTGATTTAAACTTCTTTATTTTAATAATTATAAATAGTTCTTTATTCGTATAATGATAGAAGAGTCTTTTAAGTTTTTTATATTTATTTACTATTTTTTTTTTTAATAATCTTATGTGATATATCTCGAACTGATGAAATAAGTAGCTTATGAAAATATGTTTTATATAAAATATTACTGTTTTTTTATTTCTAGTAAAATATACAAAGTTTTACCCTTTTCAACAGCTTTTAATGTATTTTATGTACTAGCAGCTCATCTAAAACGAGTTTTGGAGCGTTTTAGTCGAATCGACTAACATTGGTTAAAACTAATGCTACCAACTCATGTTATTAAAAAATAAGTATATTTGCTTCTTAGAACACTGAAAAGTAAGTATTAGTAAGTATAATATTTAAAAAAAAGTATAAGTAAGTATTTTACCTTAGAAAAACAAATTGAATATTTTTTTGATACAATTTACTAATTTATGTTAAAATCAATGGAACCCACAATATTCTTTAAATATTGTCACACCCTCTTTTTGTTTTCCTTGAAAAGTTTTGTGTATACAATCTATCTAAAACCAAAAAGTCCTCAGATAAAAAATAAACAAAATATTAATTTTATATATTTGAAATTCATATATATTTCTAATATATAAAATAATTTAAAAACAAACAAAAGCATAACAAAAAATTAAAAGTTATACGCACTTTCAAAGTAGTCAAATAAAAAAAATAAAAAAATCACATTCAAATGTATACAGAGACCAAAGAAAAGTTATCATTATTCGCTCTCACTGTCACTGAAGTGAAGCGCTACATTAATATGATTTTTTGTTTTTGCTTGAAATCGTATTTTTCTTGGCTGTAAATTTTATTTAAGTGTGAAGTCTAATTGGTCACTTTCGAAAGTTTTTTCTTTTTTTTTTTTACAATTTTTGTATATGTACTAAGAATATTGTATTAAATTTTTATGAAATAATTTTTTCAACCCAAAACTTTCTCTACCTAAACTCAGGTTAGAACGCATTTAAAAAACTTTAAAAGCGTTTTTCTCAAAACTACGTTTTCACGGACGCCCCACACTATTTCTCCGGTGGGCTGATCCTTCTGAAATTTTGGCCACATATTTAACACAAAACTACATACAAAAAAACTATAATCGTGTTAAAAAAATTTATGTTTACTATATTTTTTTACAAATAACGGCGAAA
Organism: Dichetophora obliterata; assembly: GCA_963920525.1. Lineage (NCBI taxonomy): Eukaryota > Metazoa > Arthropoda > Insecta > Diptera > Sciomyzidae > Dichetophora > Dichetophora obliterata. Next base: position 89,005,436 of record OY986439.1, on the reverse strand, counting down.
AAAAAAATTTTTTTTTTGTTTTTGTTACTTAAATATAACAATTGCTAAAAATTAATATTAATAGTCTATTTTATAGTCCTTGTCATATTGAATCTAAAACACTTTTGTTTTTTGTTTCAGATAAACAGATGCCGAGATATCGTGTGGGAGCCGACGACCTGCCTCCAAATTATAAACAACATTAATAAATTTTTTTATTTTTATAAATTAAGACTTCATTTATCATTCCTTACTACATATATAAACATATCTTTCATAGCAAGCTTACGAGAAATTCCCAAAAATAGCCTATTTTTTAGCCGACGAACTACAGTACACCCTTAATATTTCAGGTCTTGTCTTTAAAAAATTGTAAAATTCGACACAGCTGTATTCAATATTATTTTTTAAAAATAAAATTGACTCCAGAGTCTGTATTTTTAACGCTGTTGGTTACAATTTTCAAACTTTTTCCACTTTTGCAAATACAAACGTTGAACCAGAGCTGAAAAGTAAGCATAATTAAGTATAAATCTTAAAAGTAAGTATACTTATAAGTGTGGAATTTTAGTAAGTATATGAAGCTGAAAATAAGTATGATATTTACAAAGTAAGTATAGTTGGTAACATTAGTTATAACGTATTAGAAATATGATTGGTTATCCAGGGTTAAGGATTAAATGTTACAGATTTTTTTTTAGAAAGTTAAATAAAAGAGTTTACAAAGAAAATCTATTAGTTTTATCGTTTTAGGCTAGTTTTAAATCAGAAAAAAAAATTCATCTGAGCTATGGCAGACTTTAAATATTTTACACAAAATTTTAAAGTTATTTGTAAAGAGGTTGCTTTAATGCATTTTTTGATAAGAAAATTTTGCCCAAAAATGTCTTAATGTCATCATTTATCTTAACGTTTTTGTCGAATTGAAGGGATTGCTTACTTTTTATATTTTGAAAACAAAAACATATATTCATATTAAAAAAGCTTTTTCTAAAAAAAGTATCCAAACTTACACTGAGGCTTACAAAAAGGTATCCATCAATATTTGAAGGAAACAAAGTATCAAAATAAATCCAATTGTATCCAAACGGCAACACTGTTTGTCAACAATAAAAGAACAAAGCAACAACGAAAACTGTAGAGCACGCGATAACTCTTCTCTCTTGTATTTGTTGTCCAAAATTCTTAAACGCGTCCGTCTTGTGTTCGTCCAAAGAAATAAAGTAACAAATCAGAAACACGTGTTCTCGTACGCGGTTGAAACGAAAATGCTACAAAACTTCCTTGCCGGGCTTTGTAGACTAGTGAACAGTGTGCTAGACTATCAACTCAGAGGTCCCCGGTTCGACTCCGAGTTCAGGCATGAGGCATGGTTATTTTCGCTTTCTTTGTTTGGTCTTTACTACATTTAAGAACTATTGAAACAAAAAATTCACAACAAAATTGCAAGAAATAGCCTCGATTATAAGCATTTTGATTTTGTTTTTTATTAAACTTTCGGTTTTCATAAACGGTTTTCAGAATTGTTGAGATCGATCTCTGTTTGAGTATGTGGCGCACAAGCAAATATTAAAACGAAGAATTCATATTGAATGATCAACAGCATGCCAACTCCGTTACACACAAAAAATTATGAAAATAAAATTGTGTCTTGTATTCTTCAAGCAAATGATTGTGAGTGAAGGTGTGTGAATATTCTGAACCCTGTTTAATACTATTAAAAATGCAATCTTTAAATGAGAAAAGGAAGTATGAAGATATCATCTATTTACACCAACTCATAACCGGTGTGTTCGATTCACCAGAACTCCTAACTCTTATAAATTTTAACATTAACCGTAGAAGCAGTAGAAACGCTAACAATTTAATTTACTTACCTTTTAGTAGAACAAATTATATGGCTACTGTTCTTTTAAATTGCATGAGTACCTTTATTAACTGTAGCTTTTTTGAAGTTAACTTATCGAAAGGTCAACTCAAAAGTAGATTGAAAACTAATGTATGATTAGATCTATGTAAGCGCATGGTTAGTTGTTATGTCTTGTGCTGTCCCTGAGCCCAACCCATATTAGGGTGGGTAAATTTTTCTCACTTTAGATTGTTTTGGACCACTCTTATCGATATCATTGAGATATTTATTTCTATGTTATTTGGGCTGGTTTTTAAGAGGATCAAATGCGGAGAAAGTGCGAAAAAGCTGTAGTAGCTCAACTCTATTGTTATTGAATGTAATTCAAATGTTTTTTTTTCAGAAGTCCAATAAAGAGACTTAACAAAAATAGTTTGAACTGTACCGTTAGGTCAGTAAATATAATTTTTATCTTTTTCAAAAAAGTTCCGAAATATTAGCTTTTCACTCAAAACTTACTCAAAAGTTGCTTTTGTTTGTAAAAATAAAAACAAGTAAAAATTCCATTTCTGACGACCTTTCACATGACATAACATTAATTTGCAAGAACTCTCTCTCTTTTCGCAAAAATTGGTTAACTGGTTTTGTAAGTTTTTGTCCCTATGATTTTTTGGCATCTCGAAATCACGACCATTAATTGTAAAGGTAGATTGAAAATTTTTCAGAATATTTGTAGGTCAATGTATTTTCTATCAAAAATATCATAAATATCATAAATTTTTCACTTGAAAAAGTGAGTTTTTAAGCAATATTTTTGCAAGTATCTGTTTGAGTTGTGACATTATTACTACAAAAACTCATTTTAAAAATTGTTTCATTTTGACTTGTGACGATTTTGCTACAATATGTTAACATACTTTTGAGCTAGAGAAATGTCACGTTTTGAGTTGGTACTTTATTACTACAAAAAATATTGGGTTACTTGCTTGGATTTTTTATTTAAAAAATGGTTTATGGTTTAATAAGTTGTTAATTTTGGAAAATTATGGAGAAATTTAAAATAAATTTTGGTTTAAATAGCATTGAACTGTTATTGCCACAAAAAAGTGAAGAAGTTGCTAAAAGCCAAAACGACACAAATATCTGCAAAACCGTCAATTCACAGTAAATCTGTCTGGAATTCAGCCAAATTAAAGATATGATTACAATGCATGTTTCTGAGTATTTAACTCAAAAAACCAAAATTTTGAGTTGTGACGATCTTGCACGAAATGAGCGATATTTTAAAAAATAGTCAAGTCTTAAAAACAACTTATGTGAACAAATGACCCCAATATCTGTTTCCGATTAAACGTTATGAATTAAAATTTATTTGTTTATATCACTAACAATCTAGGTATATTAATTAAACTTCTTTTTGTATAAAAATTGATTTTAATATGGCATCTGTAATGGCATACTGTAATGTCGATTTTTATGTCATCGAGTTTAAAATCACAACGGTTCTATAGAAGTTTCCTCTCAAAAATGCACAAAGCAGAGTAGAAATTTTAACGTGGTGTACTTAGCACCATCTAGTGCGAGAGTTACACAAATCAAAGTAAAAACACTATAGGGATATTCACGATCCGGAGATATTTGCGAAGCTCTTGTGCAAAATATACCCCTTTCAGTGCGAGTACCAACTTCTTCTTAATATATAACACAATAAATTAAACATATCCTGTAACTCTGTGAATTTCAATTATTTTACTGATATAATTGAAGCATCTGCTACTAAGGGCAGAAATATAACAAGCAAGTAATAAAATATCAAAACCTATCGTCGATTTTTAAACATAATAATGGTGTTCACTACATTTGTTAAGTCCTGTCAAAATTTTGTATGGGAAAAGACTTAGCAGCTTGTTAGTAAGCTAGCTCAGCACCGTGTTTTTGTTTAGCGGATACAATTTGCTAAGTCGGAAACCTCAAACTTATTGAGTGTAGTGATAAATCTGTGATGAAAACTGTTAACCCCACTGTAATATAAAAATTAATATACATTTTTTGTTTCGGAGTACTGGTTATACGAGTTATTAAAACAACATATTTTTAGCTGTATAAGTCTGTCAGCTGATTTTGATTGTAATTTTGATCAGTTTAGCACTTTATTGTAAAATTTGTTAGCAAGTGTGTTCACATCAACAGCTGCTAACTTTAACAATTTAGCAGCTTAGCAGGACTTAACAAATTTTACTGAATACCATTTATATAAATATTTGGTACAGCATTTTGGTTACAAACACAATTCCACATCACTTGCTGTCAAAGCACTCTTATTTTATATTGTCAGTGTAAGTGAGGTGTATTCACAGCTTTCGAGATTGAAATCACAACGGTGCTTAACTGTGGGTTTAAACCGGCTGAACCAAGGCTCATTTATGAGGTTGTGGCACTTGAGAGCATGCTCGATCGAACTGTCAGAATGAATGAAAAGAAATCAAGAAAATGAATGCGTAGAACAAAGAAAAGCGTAGTGACAGTTCGCATTTCTCTGAAGTGACACAACCTTATAAATGAACCTTGGCCTGAACGAACGATAGAAACTTTGTTTGTTTGCTCGGTTTAAGCGGGGTACACATTAGCACTCCTGAGTGACACTCAAAAATTCAACCACAAAAATTTCTGTGGTTGACTGTTGAATGACGAAGGTACACACACGCGAACCTGAGTAAAAAGAGAGAATTTGAGCATGAGTGTCACTCATGATCGCTAATGTGTACCCCGCACTAATGTGTACCCTAGACCCCTTTTATATTGGTCAAGACTTGAAGTCAAGTTTCAGAGTTTGTTGGCAATTCGCCGCACATCGGAAGCGACGGAAGGGAAAAAGAAACTTGAAGCTGTACCGGCAATTTTTCGGGTTTTTTCGTGTTCCTTTTGCTATTTTCGCGTTGTTGACAGTGCTTTTTATTTTATTTTTCGCATAGCAATGTGAGTTTGCTAGACTTCGGTTGCATTAAAATTGTTTTGCATATAATATAATTTAATTTTGCATTAAATTTTTAAGCAAAAACGTTTTGTTAACTTCCATCGTGGTAAAAAAATAAAATTCAGTTTGCAAATTTCTATAAACTATAATTCATTTGCTTGCTACCTATCTCGTTTTATTTTTAGAAAACAAGGAAAGAAGACAAGAACTTGAATTCAAGTCTTGACCAATGTGAAAGCTTTCGTCAAGTTCAAAAGAGAACGTCAAAAAAACTTGACTTCAAGTCTTGATCAATGTAAAAGGGGTCCTAGCACTAAGCCCAAACGAACCGTGTTCGCTATAAATTTATGGCGAACGCTGTTTGTCCAGTGTAAACGAACAAACGAAGATTCCTTTGACAAAGGAATCGATCTTCTTAGGAGAATCCGGTGTTGCGCTGTGTTTAAAAACAGAAAAGTAGCAAAAAGGGGTAGCTTAAGAGAATAAATTATGAAAAGTACCAACATATGTAGTACTTTATGTTTTAAAGTGTCCTGTTAATTTTCGTTGCAATTAAATTGTGTTGTGTATAGGGTACATTCAAGTTTTTTAGCGAAAAAAACCTGTATTAAAAGTTTAATTTTAGAGCGACTGTTTATTTAAGGATATTTTTTTTAAATAATTATATAACTTTTAATAAAATTGTTTTCATTTATGGATAGCAAATATTATTTAATATAGCAGAAATATCAGTAAAGCTTGTTTAGCTAAATTAAAAAAAAATTTAGGTTCTGCTGAAAATTTTTGCTTTTAGAAAAATGTGGATATTAACTAAAATGATAGTAGAAAACCCAAATTTTTGACTAAAAGAAATTCTTTAAATTTATAATATAAAAAGTATTTCTCTAAAGGAATAATGTACATTAAAGGAATAATGTACAAAATTAAGGTTTTTAGTATTTATGAAAAAAAAAATTTTTAAAATAAAAATAGTACTCAACATAAAATTATGTTGAAATCATCCAAAAATTTAAAAAATATTTTTAAAAACTTGGCTGTTTTAATCGGTAATAAAAAAATACCTCAAGTCACCTCTTATATTTTCGTTTGTATTCTTGTTTGTTTATTATTCTTTCAGAACCTAAAATGTCTCAACCAATTCTGTCCAATTCTTTTAGTTATCCCGTTTTAAAAATGGTCTAAAAGCAAATTTTGCAAAAATTTCCAACATGTTTTCTATACCTCGATTAAATACAGTTACCAACAGTTATGCAAACAATCCTATAATATCTACTTAACAAAAGTAAAATTAAACATCAAATCTGATGCTAAATCCTTCTGGAACTTTGTTAACACAAAACGTAAGATTGATTCCTATCCTTTTTTATGAAGTATAATTCTGTTGAGTCTGATAATGATAATAGTATTTGCAATCTTTTTGCTGACTTTTTCAAGACGACTTATTCATCATCGTCCTATGATTATTTAAGTTATCCTTTTAATATTCAATCTGGGTATATTTATTTCCCAATAATTGATACAAACACAGTCTTATCATTTTTAAAAAATATTAAAACATCATATAAAAGTGGTCCTAATAACATACCTTCATGTATATTAAAATACTGCTGTGAAGAATTAGTAACTCCAATCTCTTTACTATTTACTTCATCATTAAAATCCTGTTATTTTCCTGCAGACTGGAAGCATTCATTTATCATTCCGCTGCATAAATCCGGAAATAGGTCTTTAATTGATAACTACCGTGGCATCGCAAAATTAAGCGCTTTGCCTAAACTTTTAGAGGCAATTGTTACATCACGACTATCGCATAGCGTTAAATCTTTAATGTCTCCTTTCCAACATGGATTCCTTTCTGGAAAATCCACTGTTACTAACCTTCTCGAATTTACATCAAAAACTATAGAAAACTTTGGAAAAGGCATGCAGACTGATGTTATTTACACAGATTTTAGCAAAGTTTTTGACGTTGTAAATCACAAACTATTGATCTTAAAATTACATCTTGTTGGATTTTCTATACCGTTGGTAAAGTGAATTGAATCTTACTTAAGCAATAGAACACAATCTGTTCTTTTTAAGCTCAAGAAATCACACGAGTTTCCTGTTACTTCAGGAGTACCTCAAAGAAGTCACCTTGGGCTCCTTCTGTTTATACATTTTATAAACGATTTGCCATCTGTCATAATGCATTCCAGCATCTTAATGTTTGCTGACGACGTCAAACTCTTCCTTTCTTTTAAAAATGATAATGACCTGTATTTTTGCAAGCCGACATTGATCATCTTCATAACTGGTGCAAAACGAACCGTACGAACCTCAACATGAAGAAATGCAAGCATATGTCTTTCTCGCGCATATGTCTTTCTCGCGCAAACCACTAGTTAAATGTACCTTCAAAATTTGTGGTTATCCATTGGATAGGATATTTTCAATGATCTTGGAGTTACAATAAATTCTAAACTACGCTTTAATATTCATGTAAATAAAATAATAAGCAGATCAAATAGTATGTTTAGGCCACAAACCTAAAGGTTAAAGAAAGTAATAGATTAACTTACTACTTTATCGACTCGTTCCAGTATCGATTCTCGGTACACGAACGAGTCGCTCGATCGGCTTCGCCGACGAGTGAGTTTTGCTTTTTACTGGTGTTATCACAAATTGATTTCCGAAAGTAATACGCTTAATTTTGTAAACCCGCGTTGAATTAAATATTAAATTAAATATTGCCACTAATTTTAATTAAATAATCACTTATTGATTATCAGCAAGCAATCACTTATTGATTGCCCTCAACATAAATATAGTTTTTTTTAACGCTCCTGTGTATGTACTTCATGCAGTAAGAAGCAGCCATTGTAATTTTCTCCTATTGAAGCCTAACAAATAAAACGTAAGAAATAAATATTGTTCATATAACCTAAGCTAACTAATCACTGGTGTTTTCTTCTTACTTTGTTTTTCTCCGTTTGCATATAAACCCGAGCACAAATTGCCCGAAAGTTATATGCAAATAGCTCGACTTACCAAGATTGGCAGCGAAAGGCCAGCGCTCTTGGGTGAATCATCACTTCACCGGAACAGACCCCACTGATCTGCTCATAGTACTTTAGGATTTATTAAACGTTGGGCAAAAGAGTTTAATGATCCATTCATTACGAAAACCTAATTCACTTTCCTAGTGCGGCCTATCTTAGAATACGCTTCAGTTGTTTGGTGCCCACGATACGGTTGTAACATAGACGATATTGAATCAGTGCAGAAACAATTTCTTTTGTTTTGCTTAAGCTATCTTTATTGTAATACTGATTTTCACTTACCATCTTATGAATATCGGTTACAACTCTTAAATCTTCCTTCTTTAAAAAATCGGAGAATTATGATAAATGCTTGTTGGATTGCAAAACTTTTACATGGATATGTCAACAGTCCATATTTATTGAGTAAAGTATATTTTAATATTCCTCTTCGTCCTAGAAGATCTTTCGAGTTACTCCACATGAACTTTTGTAGAACTAATTATTTGCAAAATGAACCTCTTAGAAGCGCTTGCGGTGATTTTAATATTGTATCTGATGTTATATCCTTAAGTGAATCCATGGACTCAATCAAACATAAAATTATAGATTACCTACAGTACCGGCGTTGATTATGTAAAGTTCTTTCAAATATATATCTGATGCATCTGATATTTGTAAACACATTATCATTAATATAACAATCTAAATGGATAAATGGACCTAAGCGTAAAATGGAAAATTTTGGTGTATAAACATCTAAATCATCTGAATGGACCTAAACCTGGGATCTAAAATTGCCTCATATCTTCATGATGATTGTGACTACATTTGTCGACGGTAACGTGGTGTCTTGGTGTCTTTTTACCTCTTGAAACACTACGTTAGATCGATTTGTAATATATTAATATGAGTGGCCGATAAGACCTAGTTTGTCTTGGTGCCTGCGTTCGCAAGTGGTTTTCTTTATTTTATGAAAATTGGTTTGGTGAAGTTGACCTAGTTTGTCGAGTAACCACCCTGTCAAGCCAGGATCTCACCGGCTTCAGGAAGACAGAACAATATATATTATATATTTACCTATTGGAGTGGTGTTTTATTGGGTATGAGATCTTGTTTGTCACACGACTCCGTCGTATACAAAAATTGTTGCTAACTTGACCTTGTTTGTCTTGAAAACGCAACCCTGCTTTACTGTCTGATATTATCGATTTTGACTTAACTTTTGTTTTTGTTATTTTTATACTATAATAAAATTATATACTTTAAGCAATTTAGAGATAGAGATAATTACCAATTCTTATATATATATATTTATATAAATTTATTTTAATAGAATGTTTACAGAATCGAATTTAATATTAAACCTATTATTAATATTCCTTAAAATTTATTTATTAATTGTAAAATGCTGTGTGGGCTCTCATGGAAACTATTACCACGCTTTTTCTATTAACTGTTATCATCTTAGATTAGGGGAGAAATATTAAATTTAAGAATAAATTTAATGAGGAAGATTTATAGACTTAGAAGAATTATATAATCCTTTATATTGAAAGCGAAAGAAATTAAGATCTATAATACAATCCATATTCTTTAAAAATTTAGTTATAATGACTAAAAAAATTGTTTAAACAATATCAATAAATATTTGTTTGCAAAAACATATTTTTTTACAAGTGCCTATATATGTTGGTATGCAAAAGTGCATAAAAACCTATATGTTTATCTTTTAAGCGAAAAAAAATGTTTTAAATATAAATAAGTTAAAGCTTTATTCTCTTAAAAAAATATATTTTTTTATAAATATTTTTACTAATTTTAAAATTCTCTTAAAATTGGAGAAATTTTGATATTGCAACGTTATTATAAACAAAAATAATCATCGTGCAAAATTTTATAAAAATCGAACGGCCCCCTTGTATTTTATCTCTCTTTTGTATGGGCTAAAAGTACTGTGTGACGCACCAATTAAGGTTGGACTGTTACACTTTTTTAATCGACTTCAAAATTCTAGACGTTGGTTTTAAGGTCAAATGGAACAATTATTTTAATTGAAACTAAAACATTTCAAACATTCTTTTTCCTTATACATTTGGCCGCTCTAATGTATATTTCAATTTGCAAAGTTTAAAAGTAAACCAGAGTTTTTTAATTGCGTATTCCTTTTTATAATTTTATAAATGACAAAGGTTATATTATGACAAAGGTTATATTTTCCTTCAATTTATCATATTTTATAAACATTTCATACAAACTTACCAAGCTATCCAAACATCCAAAACCTTTTAAAATTACACCTGACAATGATAACAACTACTCACACATTGTTTATCACAGTAGAGGAAAAAAGAGGAGAAATAGTTTTCATCGAACGCGCACAACCGGATGACGATGCGACAAATTATTTCAGCTGTCATTTCCATTAAAAAGAAGCAGCCAGACAGAGGAGCGTCAATCAAATTCGAAGAGCAAATTTTCGAATTTTAATCATTAAATTGTCAACTACAAGCTTTACCCTGATGACGATCATGATGATGATTATAAGATGCTTTTGATGATGGATGCATTTCTTCTACAATAAAGTTCATCATAACAGCCAAAATCAACAAGCAAAACAATTTAAACAGTCATTTCAAGAATACTTTAGAGCTGCAGGATATTTAAATTAAAGCACCATCTTTGTGCAAATCCCCATGGAACAAATATTTTTCGTTAAATACCTGGCGTTGTATATTATTTTTAAATCCTATTCCCTCAAAGGCATTTTCCAAGAACAACAGTTACAGCAAAAGCAAAAGCAACAACAACTTGGCTCTAACATCATCCAATTATGAATGTTATCATGCCAGCAGAAAAATAAAGAAGTTGAAAAAATTAAAAAAAAAGCCAGTATCACAAAATAAGTAGTCTGAAAAAAATCTCATTACAATTTCATTCCCTTGAACTTAGTAAGCATCTGTCCGCTCGATGTCCTGTGAAGGTGGCGCACGGTCGCGTTTACCTTATTATCAGCAGCTCAAGTGTTTGTTTGGTTGTCACGCGACCAAACAAAGCGACCTCATCTCACTCCACAATGCGACAAATGCGACATTAAGGCGATAAATTTATTTAAGAAAAAAAAATACAAAAAATTGGGATATTTTTTCTTTTATTATTGTTGTAATAACACAATAATAAAGGCAACATATTTCTTTCATTTTTGGAAAGTTAAGTGGGCAGCGGTGGCGGAATTCGAAGAAAGTAACAACGTTTCTTAAGACCTTTGAATTCAAATCAAAATGTTATTTAAGCCAAGAGAAGCTATTTATTTATTATTTTTTTTAATTTCGACTTAAATCGGCTTTGTGTAAAGAAAAAATACAAAGAGGGAGTTTTTGGTCTTATTTGCATCAATAGAAGTCGAACACATTTAAAGATATGATTTTGGAAAATAATTAGAAAAAAATTGGTCTAATTCTTAAAGGTCAAACAAGCAACAAACTGGGACTCCGAACAATTCGGGGCAACCAATTAAATGCTCTCAGAATGATCTAGTCAAGGTCAAGTTAAAGACATTATTTCAATAAATCTCGTTTATAGAGATTATTATAGAGTTCAGAGATGATTTTTTTTTTATTGAACTGTTAGAAATTTGTGTTAATAATAGCGATGGTAACTGTATTCAAGAAACAATTATAATAAATTCATTTGTTTTTTCGACAAAAGTAGAATGTCCCCAAGCGATACCAATCTCAGTAACGTCACAGTGCGACTAAATGATTTCTGAAGAACTACTTGTTTTGGCAACAATACCTTCAGATCACCATGTATTGCCATCATACTTGACCGCACGTCACTCACCAGCTCCTCTGCACCAGCACTTGGAAAAAAGCACTTTCAACAAATTAAAATTTAAAACAACAGCATCAAATTGAGAAGCTGATGGTTCTGATGATGTACGATAAAATAACCAAGCTTTTGTCGGTTCGTTGTTCCTTGCCTTTGTAAATATTAACAAATATTTGGGTCCAAAGTAAATATGACCCAAGAGTGAAATTTATTTACATTTTCGTTCATTAATGTTTCTATGTCACACACACTCACACAAGCACACACACACACACTCGCACTCACATCCACTCACAAGCAAGCCTTAACACATTCGCCTTTAAATATCTGAAATACTCTTAAACCAAAATAGCTGCAAAAAAAAACTGAGCAAATCTTGTAATAAACGTAAGGGTTTAAAACCTTTACATAGCGTGTGGTTATGCGTTGATAATAATTGAAATGTATTTTAATAAGTTTAGCCTATGTTGGCAAGCGCGAGCTTTTTCCTTCCTGTGTGCATCTCGCATCATAATCTTTATATTGAATGCCCCAGAGTATCCTGGTTGGGTGTAGTAATTCATTAAGTCTACTTGCATATTTAATAGGCAACCGGTTTCTATTGTTTCGTGGAGTGGGACCGGGTTGTTTGTTGACCTTCTTCTACTAAGCACGCATGCGAAAACAAACACATGCCTTAATGTACTGCCAGATTTGTAATAAGCAAAAATCTTGCATGAGTCTTAATAGAGACACAACTTTTGTTATAGGTCAAAATCTGACTTTTTTACAATCTATTGATTTTTAACCCTTTTTGTATTGTTATTGTTAGTACATGATATGACTATGATAATAATATATGAAAATGAAAATTATAATAACTTTAAAATTCTGTTTGGAAAAATTGCTTTTATTTAGCTTTTCCAACCACAGGAAGCGACAAAAATGCAGATCGCGGAGGTGCGCGAAAGAAGAGGCGATAGCGAGTCACGGAACGACAAGATTCTTGATTAAATGTCTGAATTTGCAGCCAAAAGTAGCAATGAATAGGAGAAATTCTTCTAAAGTGGACCTACTTGTGGTTTTGTCATAACGGTTGAACAAAAGAAGGTATTGACAGCCGGTTTAAGGATTTAAGGGGTGATTTAATTACCACAACTTTGCTCAAGACAGCATTATAAAATATGCAAAATAAAAAGTTATGGAAGTTTTCGGGAACACGTATTTTTCGGCAAAAAAAAATTTGTCCTAAAGTGGATCATTTCTATTTGACAAACTTAAAATGTATTTAAGAAAAAAAGTGGAGGGGAAAAACTCAAATTTTATTGTTTAATGGTTTGATTGAAAAATATTTCGAAAATTTAATTTGAAATACGCTAATTAGTCGTCATAGTCGCAGTCGCAATCGCAGCTGTCGCAAGTAAAATATGACTTGCAACTAAGGTCAACGCATTTCATGAATGCCATACCTTCGCAGTAGTCCACTGTAACCCATTTCGTACCGCTTTCCGATTCCGTTAAGATAAAGTTCTGAATTTTTGAGTGGTAGCACATAAGAACTTCCTGGTCACATAACAAAAAAAATGTTGGTGACCTGGGGGGACCGTGGATGACTGTACAACGAAAATACAACGCTGGCTTATGAGATGCAAGTCACTTTTTTAAAAATATGTACTCAATTTCTTTTTTAAAAAAGTTTTTATTAGAAAAATTATGGAATGTAGAAATTAATTATTAAAAATGTTGAATATTTATTATAAACCATTTTTAGATTTTTGAATGGCATTGCTCAAACGACTTGGAGAGTGGCGGTGCAGTATTGCATTTTTGCACTGACAAACTATTGTTTGGGATTGGCATTCTGCACATCTTTTCCTCTTATTGTCTGGAGTTTTCCAAATCACGAGTTCACGGACATCTTCACGTTGAAGATTATTTTGGGCATGCAACGTCTTTAAATTGCAAATCTTCTGATGGCTCTTCTTCATCGACTTTATCTTGATACCAAAGTAATTGCGTAGCAATTTCAATTTTAAAATCGATTTGCGATAGTGCCCGGTTTTTCGGCTTAAGCGACCAGACAATGGACTTTCCAATCATTTGAAATTGTACTGTTCAATGAATTCATCCACGGTAACACGGTAGTTAGATACACCATTATCGTGTAGATCTACACCTCCCATATGTTTTTTGTAGTCATTTAAAAGCTGCGGCTGTAGAACAGAAACCTACCAAAAATAAGTTAGATCCCCGAAACCATAAAAACTAAACCAAAATATACCATCTTCTTTTGATGTCTCGAATAACGATTTATAAGTTATTCTCGAGCAGCAGCAATGAAGTTTAAAATAACGGAAACTTCTGAGTTTTCGTGCCAGCACGCAACGAATCACCTGTTGTTTGTTTGAATGCATTTTCATAGTCATACTTTTTTAGAGAGCGGCCAGTCGCAAGGATATCATTTGTACCTCTAAGACGGTCTTATCTAATTGTTCCAGTTTTGCGAAACTTTCGTTCACTCAGCAAGCAGAACAAATAGTACGATATTATCACTAGGTACACGGTATCCAGGGCTGCCAACTCGTTTCAACCAAATTCCCCAATTCTGGTGATTTAATTCTCCCTTTTTGCAACCGATACCCCCCAAAAATATATATGTATTTAAAAACACTATTCAATAATAAATTTTTTTAGCCCTTATGCAAACATCGACAAAAAATTTTACAAAACATTTTTAACAAATAACATGAAAACATTACATAAAATAGGTTATACGAAACGACTAGAACAAGTCCTTTTAAAATTTAAATATAAAAATGTTTAAAAACGTATTACGTTTTTTTAAAAAACGCACTACATTTTAGAGATCTGTTTTAGGTTTTTTAATAAATTAAATATTAGGGAATTATCTTCGACTGGACCAAAGTTAAGATGCCCATATTCGAAGATGTCAATGTTGTATTATTTTGATGACGCCACTTTTATATAGGTCGTTAGTATATCCAAATAATTTAAACTTGAACTCTACAAAGATAACATACTTATTATCAAAGCATATGAGTAAAATATCAAGTTAAAACCATTTTTTTTTAATTTATGAAGGTTTTACTATTATATATATGACGTCACTTTGTGCGGAGGAAAGCTTAGTTTTAAGTTTCTTTTTACGAAATTCCAAACATCGAGTGCATAATTAAAGTTAAAACATATTTACAAAATTTTAAGCCATTGTACTCATTTTTGTGATATTTAAGGAGACTTTACCGTTTGCTTAAAGTTACTTTGTATGGGAGGTTGACACAATTTTCATTCGATACCTACAAAATTCATACTCACAGCGCATATTTGCGGTTAAGACTTACAGTGCAGCACAAATGCTTTGCAACTGAACTTACTATTCGTGAAAAACCAAATTTTTTCAATGAAATAATAACTTTAAATTAAATTTTTTTTTTTTATTAACTTCAACTATTCCTTTATATTTAACAAAAACAAAAATATTATTCCATTTTACAACAACAACAATAATACAAAGCAAAGAAAATAAGTAAAAATTCTCCCGCTCAAAACATGTGCAACTCGCACATGCTTTGTCATGTTTTAGTTTTGTATGCACTTTAATGCTAATATTTGGTTGCGTAACCGTTGCTTCTGATTACAGCTTGACATCTTCTTGGCATTGACTCTATAAGTTTGTTTATATAGTCTGGAGAAATGTTGTTCCATTCCTTTTCTACCTCAGTGTAAAGTTCAGCACCGTTTTTGAATATTGTTTTACCAATTTTGCTTTTCAACATCATCCACATGTTCTCAATCGGGTTGAGATCGGGAGACTGCGCCGGCCATGACATGACTGTTACTTTATTGTCCATCAACCAAGATTTGACAAGCCTTGAAGTATGCTTGGGATCATTATCATGTTGAAAAGTCCAAGCAAGTGGCATGTGCCACTCGGCAAATGGGAGCATGACACTGCTAATAATATTACTGTAGCCAACCGCCGTCATCGTCCCTTCAATGCGCTTAATGGGCCCAATTCCATTTCCCGAAAAGCAACCCCACACCATAATGTTTTCACCTCCATGCTTAACCGTAGCTGTTGTGTAATTAGGATTATACTTAGTACCACGAGGACGACGAACATAGGACTTGCAATCGGATCCGCGAAGGTTAAATTTGGATTCATCTGACCATAATACATTTGTCCATTGCTGTTGGCTCCAATTTTTATGGGCGTGAGCGAAGCAAAGGCGAAGTTTCCGATTTTTTTCGGAAACAAATGGTTTTTTCGTAACTCTGTATCTGTTTAAGCCAGCCTCTATAGCTCTTCTTTTTATTGTGCTGAGACTAACATCCAGCTGAGTCGCACTTCTAACTTCTCTAGCAGTTGCCTTAGGGTTTTTTTTAATAAAAATCTTTATTTGTCGATCATCTGTAGATGTTGTAGCACGGGATCTTCCTCCACTATGGCGCCATTCACTACTGCCACTTGCTACTACTCTTGAGATTGTTGACTTGTGGATTGAATATTTATTTGATATTTCCTTCTGAGATAATCCATTAGAAAAATCAGCCAATATCATCGATCTTACAGCAGAGTTGTATTTATAACCACCCATTTTAAAAAAAAAAGCTAATTGCTGTACTTATTCCTTCAAAAGCTGCAAAACGAATAAAAATATTTCGACCATTTATAACCTGTAAGATCAGAATGTCAAAGAAATGTGATTACCGTTTTAAACACAAAACAGAATTAGCATTAAAGTGCATACAAAACTAAAACATGACAAAGCATGTGCGAGTTGCACATGTTTTGAGCGGGAGAATTTTTACTTATTTTCTTTGATTTGTATTATTGTTGTTGTTGTAAAATGGAATAATATTTTTGTTTTTGTTAAATATAAAGGAATAATTAAAGTTAATAAAAAAAAAATTTAATTTAAAGTTATTATTTAATTGAAAAAATTTGGTTTTTCACGAATAGTAAGTTCAGTTGC
Organism: Dichetophora obliterata; assembly: GCA_963920525.1. NCBI lineage: Eukaryota > Metazoa > Arthropoda > Insecta > Diptera > Sciomyzidae > Dichetophora > Dichetophora obliterata. The sequence continues at coordinate 88,988,807 of OY986439.1, read as the reverse complement.
AAAGCATTTGAGCTACACTGTATGTGCAAAATTTAGGTCATTCAATTAATTTTTTAGTATTTCACGCCAAAGCATGTGAACAATTTCAAGCCAATGTATTTTTTTTTTTGTGGCATTTGAAGAGTTCACTGTTGCTAAAATCACTTTGAATGGAAGGTAGGCGTAGTTTTTATCCGATTTTGCTCATACTCGAACTTGATCTTAGTTTTTTTTAATTTAGCCAATAACTATTCATTCCTATAGCTTCAAAATTGTGGCTGCAATCGTTCCGACAGACAGACAGACGGACATTATTAAGCAAACTCAGCAGGTGAGTTGTTAAAAAATATAGGTACATACTTTTCTATACCTACCACTCCTCTCTATAAGCATTACAAACGGAGTGACAAAGCTAAAGCGTGGGGATATAAAAAAACAAGTTAACTTCTTGTAATCACTTCTTTTGATCGTAAATTAGCTGATTAAATGTCAAAAAAGGAAAGCAGAAAAAATATATTTGCTAACTGAGTTTTTTAATACAATGGAATAAGTTCAGGAATAAAGAAACTTAACAAAAGTTTCTAAGCATATTAATTCGAAAAAATTTGAATTTTGTTATGATTTTTATAAGAATTTAGAAACAAAAGAAAAATTTAATTAATTCCCCCAAAAATTAACTCATTTCCCCACTCCCCATCGAGTCTATCTCCAGAAAACTGGGTTTTTATAAAACAGGTTGTAAAAGATGTGTCTATAAATCTAAGAATCGAAACTGAGTTTTAACTTCACGCAGCCATACCAAAATTTATTTGATGTCAACTTTGGCAGCTTGTACATAAAATAATTTTCTAAACTATTGAATTTTATCTTCTTTTTTCAAAATTATGTAGCGATGCTATGTGTTTCTAAAAATAAAAGTTAATATTATATTATACGCTTGAATAAGTAACACATGAATACACTGACTGTTATTTTAATAAAATATTCGAAAAGAAATTATAAAAGATAAGTTGTATTTAATTGAAAGCTAAATACCATTTAAGCCGAAAAAAATATCACAGAAAATATGGTTGTCAAATGTCAAAAAATTATATATTTTTTTTAAAATATAAATAACGCAAACAAGCATTGATTTTTTTCTACCTTTTTATTTTCATTTCTAAATATTCAAAAATCCACTCATTCTAAAATATAACTCTTTTAAAATTATATTATAGTTTGTAAAAAATTTTGGACTATATTTTATTCCTAAAATACCTATTATTTTACCACCTGATTTATGTAAGGTCTCTTCGTTAAATAAGGCCCAAGCCTTAATAAGGCCCGATTTCTAACTGTGGGTTTAGACCGCCTGAACGAACGAAAAATTTATCGCGAACAATTTATTGCAATAAATTCTTCGTTCGGAGTACTCTTTAAACTGCACGAACACCAATCGCGAACAAACATTGGCCGCCATCTTGTACGTTCAGGCGGTGTAAACAGCAATTTGTGCATTTGGCCGAACATCAATAAATACAGGGTTGATTACTCCTTATTTTTATATTAGTACTAAAACTTATACTCCGTTTCTCAACAACAAATGGTTTGCCACTCCATAACAATATATTACTCGTATTAGTTATTATAAAAAAAGACGTGTGTTTAACTTAAGGGCTCATTTAAGTTTTTCAACGAACAAAAATTAAATGTTCTCACATTTTTCGTTTGTCAATAAATTTCGTAAATTTTAAGTCAATTAAATAAAAATTACTAAAAAATGTATGCACTTGTTAATCAAATACAATTTGTACTTTTAGTCGTCCGGTTTTTATTTTAGAGAAATACTTTTTATGTTATATTTTTAAGGAATCGCTTTTAGTCACAAATCGATTTTCAACTATCATTTTAATTAATATCCACATTTTTCTAAAATCTTCGATTAAAAACTCAAAAAGTTTCAGCAGAACATAAAATATTTTTTTATTTTATTTGAACAAGCTCTTTTGTGGATTCCTGCTATATTAAATAATAATAATAATAGGGTTTTTCGCTTAAAAAACTTTAATTGGCCCTTTACACAACACAATCATATTGCAGCGAAAGTTAACAGAACACTTTAAAAAACATAAAACGAAATTACTACATATTTTAGTACTTTTCATAAATTATTCTCGAAAGCTACTCCTCTATGCTAGTTTTCTGTTTTTAAACACAGGGCAACACCGGATTCACCCAAAAAGATCGAAGCTTGTTCGATCAGAGCGAAGGAAGGAATCTTCGTTCGTTCGCCCTAATTTACTGTTTACACCGGGCAAACAACGTTCGCGATAAATTTATAGCGAACCCTGTTCGTTCGGGCAAAGTGTTTAAACCGAGCGAACGAACGAGGTTTCTTTCGTTCGTTCAGGCGGTCTAAACGCACAGTAATACGCACATTTATTGCATTCCCTGCAAAATGATTTTTTGCACGTTTAAACATGTTCATATCTGCATCACGATGCAAAAAAAAGTTACTTCGATTGCGCATCTGTGAAGCGAGTGACAGTCGAACGAAGACAGCGGTAGCGTCAATAACGTGGTTGATGTAATATTGTGCTCGCAGTAAAAGTCCGTTATTCTACGAATTAACTATTGCCTATGTCCAGCTTTGAATTAAAAATCAAGAGAGGCATTTTAACGAAAACAAAAAGGTTAATTGATCAGATCTAACTGTAGTGTATTTCGAGAAAAACTTGATTAATGAAATTATATTGAGAGCGCCTAAAAAGGCCCAAACTTTTTTTTTGCTTTCCAACTTTCTTTTTCCGATCTCATGTCCACACCTAAATCTACCTGGCAGAAAAAAACTACGAAAAAGAAAGCCCTCAACTATAAAGGTCAGCAAATTACCAAAATTTTCTTTAAAAAGCCAGAGTAACTTTATTTTAATTTTCAAAACGAACTTTTGGCAATAAAAGTATTTTTTCGAAAAAGTTTTTATAAAAAAAAGCTATGAATAGCATTTATATTTAGCATATATGTAAACCAACGTTTGTAATAACAATATGTGTTCTTATTTTATAATTACCTGACTGTTTTGTTATGTTTCTAAAACCTTATTTAGACATGGTGGTCCTAATATGGCAAAAATCAGACCTTTTTAAAACCTTCTGAGCTGGATATATTTTTTACTTTTTCATGCTTTATTTTTATGTTCTTGAAAAAAGAATTGAAAAAACAAAAATACAGAATTGCAAAAATAAGTTTTAAAAAACCCGTTTCTCTTCTGTCTGGTAAAAACCGTTAGGTTGGCCTTATTTGGGTAACTTACCTTACATCAGTTTATACCACATATTCACGTATAATATACATAGATATTTTGAAACTCATGTTTTGAAATGTTTGAATTTAATACTATTTGAACACCGTTCAGTGTGCAAAGTAATTGTATTGACAAGTTGGCAGGAAAGCTCTGCTCTTTGTACAAAGTCATGCTGAATAACTAAATGAAACACAATCTCAATGTGACGCTAGTTACTATACCACAAACATCCCTAAATGAGAATGGGGCTCAGCTGTCAATAAACACACACACACATGCTCACTAGTATGCATAAATACTGTTCGTTACACAATTTAGAAATTGACATTTGGTAATAGAGCATAAAATGAGTTAATTTGCCGTAGATGTCACACCAAAAACATGTTGTTGTTTTCACCAAAAATCTGTTGTGTGTTTAAAGTATTGTTGCTTCCAAGTTTGATTTTAATTAATTGTCGACAGGTGTGTGTGGGGTGTATGTGTTAGCTGTATTAGATTTAGTGTTTGCACTCGTGGTTGATTGCTTAACATCCACAATTAAGTGCGCGGTTTACCAGTGCTGCCAACACATGTTGGTACAAAATGATAATAATTGAACATATTAACATACTGCAAGTTAAAGATTATTTCCGGTTCATTCTTTTTTTCTTTCAAAGTTGAAAGCAACAACAATATTTTTATATCCGCTTCTCTGAACTGTCTGCCATATCACTTTAATAACATCACAACCAATCAAGCATTTTAATCCGCAACTCAATCCGGTGCTGAAAGGAAATCTGATTTCCGCCAACATCTTTGAATAATAATAATATCCGCTAGAAAATTACAACATCCGTTGCATATCAATTTTGGCAAAAAGCGGCCAAAGAAAAAAAAAGAAAGAAAACACTAAAAGACCCATCTACACAGTCACACTCAAATATATTTACACTAGTTATAATATATTCAGTAATGTGAGGGCTGCGCTAGGCGATTATCTTGTCCAATATTTCGCACTAACAACATCATCATCATCAGGCATTTCCACTGACACTGATCCAGCGTGATGAAAGCTGAGCAAAAAGCGTGACCCATCATCAATGCCAATGTGGGAGAAGGAAAATGTTAAGCATTAGATTAGTGCAGCCAACTTTGTGTTTCTTCCATGTTTTGAAGGAGCTCAAGCTGGGCGCTACAAGTGAATACATAAATAGGTCTGTTACGAAAATCAATACCCTGGCTTAGGTGTTTTTTCGTCATGAGAATAATTAACTTTACGAATATTGCAAATATAACATTTGCACATACATAGTTCAGTAGCTGAATATTAATAGCACTAATGTACCATCATGAAATAAGCTGGTACTTGTGAGAATTCTAATTTCACTATTTATGCCTCGTATCTTCTTGTTGTTGTCTTAATGTTGGCTATCTGTAAGACATTAACAGGTATAAAAAAGATTTTAGGAAGAACGCATGAAAAATTACTCTTCCAGTATAAAAAGATCAGTTTTATTCACATTTAAAAAAGTAAATTTTTAGTTTAAAATTTAAAAGTAAAAGAAATGTGTTTAGATAATTTATGTCATATTATAAATTGTTGGTAATTAATTGCACGAAATTTTACATTCCAATGAATTTCATTACATTATATTATTATTTTTTTAATTCATTCCGATTAAAAACATTATAAGGTCTCCTTTCTTTTTCACTCTTTTGAGAAGACGCTTTCCAAATAATTTTAAGTTGTTAAAAATATTTAAATACATTTGAAATTACCAAAAAATAAGTTTTCATTAAAACGCAAAATATTGCAAAACATCTAAAAAAAATTGCTTATCTTCAGTGCAAAACAAAATTGCATTCAGATGGATGGATCGTATTCACGCTACTGGAAAGAATATTTGACAATCAGCTCTCCCCTACAGAAGAACTTTTTCATCAGGACTGAAACTTCATGAAAACCATTATCAAGAACTAAGTAAGCAGTTGAGCAGTTTGGGGTATTTTTATCGCATACTCAAAAAAAATTAATAAAAATGAATAAAAGTGCTTGTAAATTGAATAAAAGTGCACAATTACAATTTTGTCGCTTACAACGTTATTCGCGAGAAACTATTTAATTAAAATTTATTTTGTTAGTTTAGATGATTTTAGAAATTGATAAATTCAACATAGCGAACATTTGAAATTATATATATTTCTAAAACTATTGAAAAACAAAAATCATTTTTTAGAATTTAAGAAACAAAGAAAACTATATTTAAAAAAATCAAAGTACATCAAAATGCAAAATAACAAGTGTGAAATTCTGTATCAGCATTTTTAAACGTCGATAAGTCAAGAACGAAGCTAGCTAACAAGAGTACACCTAATTCAGCCATAAAACAAAGTTTTCAACATTATACTATGTGTACTACATTGTGTAGTTTGCACCTTATTTATAAATCGTGATTTAGGTACCAAAGCTAATTTTTTCTAAGGAAACAGTTTTAAGCCTTAGTTAATTGCATTCATTTTGGTTTGGTTTGGATTTTTTGTCGAAAAAAAGCACTAAAACTTCCAAACGCATAGATAAGATATCAAAATCTTGTAATCGTCGTATCGATAAAATAAGCTTAATTCATTACAAAATTATAAAGTCATTATAAAGTGTTAAGCTTTGTACAATGTATAGTTTGCAATTATTTAGAACAAAGCTTTGTTTTATTTATAATAAAATGCACCAAAACAGTGCTTCCAAGAAATATCGATGATGGTGGCAACGCTTACTTTTAACCGACTACGGCGAAGCAAAAGGAGAGGTATAGTGCTTGATCGGTATGTGTGTATGTTTGTATGTATGTATGCTTATAATTTGACAAATGGGTAGCGTTGGAAGCGTTTTGAAGCGCCCTCTAGCGGCCATAAAGTCATAAGAAAAATTTTTTTAGTGACATAAGCAAATGAGGTATCGTTAGAAGCGTTTTGGTTCCCTCTAGAGGACAAAAAGTCAACTAAACCTTTAACTTCTAAACTACCTTAACTTCTAAACTACTAATCATAATTTGACAAATGAGGTACCGTTAGAAGCGTTTTCAGCGTGCGCTGGTTATTCGTTATGTAACGTTACATAAAATTGAATATAGCGCCCTCTAGAGGACAGAAAGTAAAATAAGCCCTAACTTCTAAACTACTTATCGTAATTTGACAAATGAGATATCGTTGGAAGCGTTTTGATCATCCGCTGGCTAAAGGCCATGTGACGTCACTTAAAATTTATCATGGCGCCGTCTGGAGGACAGAAAGTCAACTAAACCCCTAACTTCTCCTACTGGTTATAGGTTATGTAACGTAACATAAAATTTAATATAGCGCCCTCTAGAGGACATAAAGTAAACTAAACCACTAACTACTAAAGTTCTTATCATAAAAGTACATATCGTAAAATTGAATTTAATATGGCGCCCTTTAGAGTACAGAAAGTGAACTAAGCCCCTATCTTCTAAATTACTTATCATAATTTGATAAATCAGGTATCATTGGAAGCGTTTTTTAGTCCGCTTATTATAGACTTTGTGACGTCACATTTAGTTGAATGTGGCGCCTTTTAAAGGACATAATTTCATGCACTAAAAAATTTAAGTGCCATAATAAACATCTTTGTTTATAAATTGATCATCAAATAGTTAGTAAGTAGGTAATACTTTCGATTATATAAAAATTGTATCCCCAAAATTATTTAAATAAAAAATAAGTTCAAAAATCTAAAACCCGACTACTAAAAATCACGCTCTAAAAAGTATGAAACAAGAAATTGTGCTCATCTGAAATTTTTATGCATAAGCTATTCAATGTTTTTTGTTTATTAAATAAACAGCTTACACATAATATATTTTGTAGTATTTAATACATATTCATAGTGATATTCAGAAGATATCCGTTGTCGTATGCCACCTCATATACCATATGTGGTTATATGACGCCCTCTTGATGTATGGTGATATGTCGTGCTCTTGATGCATTTTGCCCTAAAGCTTAAGATCGCTTACCAGGCCTGTAGCCAGGGTGGGGCTAGGGCGGGCAATGTCCCCCTTACTACAACCGTTTACCCCCTGGCAAACAATGAAAACTTTAAATGAATAATTAATATGAATTTTGTTGATATATTTGTTTATTGCTTTAAAATTAGTTTAGTTTAAAATAACAAAATATATACACATTCACCTTATTCATGACTTGAATATGTATATGAAATTTATTAAACAAAACATTTCAGACAAATTGCTACAATTTTTCATATTTCTACTGCTACCAACCTACCGCCAACCTTTGCTACCAAAAAATAAGATTTGAATTTTAATAATTTTTTAACCCGCATCCATACACGCAAAGAAAAAACATAATTGCAACAACCATGTTTAAGAGGATCATAGTATGATTCGGATTATGATTGTTGCTAACATGTCCTTAAACATATAATATTTTTTGATCATGATAAAATGATTACAACTATTTATAGAAAAGGAACTTTTTTGTAGGAACCAAAATATTATTGAAACAATCATTATTCTCTTATTGGGTCGAAAATAGAATGATTGCAAAAACTATATTATGAATTTATTTTTAGGATCCAGAATATTATTGAAACAATCATTTTATTTTTATTTTCATGCACTCCAATTTCCATTTTCTGGGCTGAACAGAAATATTAATTCAATTAAAAAATCATTTGATAAAATTTTCTGTCCGAGCTGGGGTTTGAACCGCGGCTTTTTCGCTTACGAGCCACGCACACTACTAGTAGGTCACAGCCGCTACTATCGCTCGCCCGACTAATACCATTCATAATCATGGTGCATTAAATGCATTGTCACAAAAATAGCAATATGTGTGATAAACAAAATATGGTCAGAATTGCGAAATATATTTACGGTAAATAGAAATATGTTTGCTACAATTAAAGTCGAAAATATGACTTTTCTGCGTGCTGGTTTTAGAATAAGGCGATTAAAAACAAAACACAATAATTGAACAGTTGACAAACGAAATTGCACATAGCCAGGAATCGATAAAACTTATTGTGTCTGAATGAAGTGAATGTTTTTCCTGCAAACAGTTCAGACACAATAAATGCTTTCGATTTTTTGTCATGTTTTGCTTCGTTTGCCAACAATCAAAGAATAGTTCAGAAAAACATTCAAAATTCTTATATGTTTGTCTCTTTAATAATATTCACATTTATCATGATTGACAGAACTACAACATTTTTGTTGCAACTAATAGTGGAGGCAATCATAGTATGTAACGATTTCAATGATGTTATGATTTCGACTATTATGTTATTTTTGGTACCATTATTAGTAAATAATGACTTTATTAAGACAAAAATTTGTGTTTGCAGAAATAACACAATAATTTTAGTAAAAAAATTATTATTGCAGTAATATATCTCATACATGTCTTTTCTCTGCGTGTATCAACTTTCTAGAAACGAAAAGCACGTTGTGCACCAATTTGATGCAGATACAAAAAGAATATATAATTCATTGAAATGTTATTAATTTTAAAATTTTTTTTATGCATGATGAATGTTAATTAATTAATAAAAAATTTGCAAATCTTATTTCTAGCAAAAATTTACAAAAACAAAAGATTTAAATCAAAACATTCATGTTTGTTGTTAATATATAAATCTGAATAAAAAATTCAAACGATGGATGAGGATTAATTCAATTTTTTTATTTGTTTTACTTAAAAAATGTCTTATACATATGTTAGCCCATTTCGCTACTCTTTCTTAAATTTCTAGCCCCTTTAAATAAATCTTGTATTTTTACCTTCCTGAATTAATTTTTATATAATTTTTTATGTATTAATCTTATGTATAAAAAGATCTACATATACATGTATATATTATAAAATAAACTGTTTTTAATAAATCTGTGTAATGTATTCATTTCACACGTTAAAAAATTGTTTTTTTTTATTTAAAAGAAAAAACAACAAATTTTCCCCCCAAGATTCATGCCTGCCCCCTCTGTCTTCTTGGTCTGGCTACAGGCCTGTCGCTTACCTCTGTTACAAAGTATTGTTTTGTTAGGATAGGTGGCATACGACCGCGGATATCTTCTGAATATCACTATGAATATGTATAAAATACAATATATTATGCGTAAGTTGTTTATTTAATAAACAAAAAAACATTGAGTAGTTTATGCATAAAAATTTCAGATGAAAACATTTTCTTGTTTCAAACTTTTAAGAGCGTGATTTTTAGCAGTTTTAGATTTTTTAACTTATTTTTTTAACGCTATAATTTTGATGGTTGAATCATGGTTTCCGATGTGTGGTTTGGATTTTATGTTCAAGAAAACACATAAAAAATTTAATCGCTTCAATTTTCTAAAAAAAGGCTTAGTTCACTATCACAGTAAAGTTGTAATTAGATGGTTATAAATATTTGGTTCTTCAGGATAGTGAAATACAGTTTGCTTTCAATATTAAAGATATTTTTTTTGATTTTATTTAAAAATGCAAAAACTGTGCAACAAACAATGTAGTTTCCGCTTTTCTGATTGTTTGTTCTATATATTCAAATTATCACAAACAGTTCGAATAGCCGTATCCTTACTTACTTACTTACGTAGTTGGCACTACAACCGTATGTCGGTCTTGGCCTCATCTAAGAATTTGCGCCAACCATTTCTGTCTTTCGCTTGCTGGCGCCAGTTGGAAATTCCAAGCTTCGTCAGGTTGTCCTCTACTTGGTCTTTCCAACGAAGATACGGGCGTCCTCTTTTGCGTTGACCGCCGCTGGGTACCAAATCGAATGTTTTCTTCACTAGAGCATCGTCTTTCATGCGCTGAACATGACCAAGCCAGCGAAGCCGCTCGATTTTAATGCGCTTGACTATGTCGATGTCAGCGTACAACTCATACAGTCCATCATTCATCGTATTCGGTACTCGCCATTGACGCAGATTGGTCCGTAGATCTTACGAAATCTCTCTCTCGAATGCTCCTAAAGTCTTTTCATCTGACTTGCTCAGCGTCTTTGTTTGTGATGCATAAAGAAGAACGGGATTGAAGAGCGATTTATAGAGCGTGATTTTTGTTCGTCGAAAGAGGGCTCTGCTTCTCAATTGCCTACTGAGCCCAAAGTAACACCTGTTGGCAAGAGTTATTCTTCGTTTGATCTCAATGCTGATGTCGTTGGTTGAATTAATGCTGGATCCCAGATAAACGAAGTTCTTCACAACCTCGAAGGAGGTATTTTCAACTGTAACGTGGGTTTCAAGACGCTGGGACTGTTTGTTTGTTGATACCAAGTATTTTGTCTTATCTGCATTCACTGCTAGACCCATTCGACTTGACACTCTTTCTAATCTGGAAAATGCTGCACTGTCTGCGCGCGTATTATGGCCAATGATATCGATGACATCAGCATACGCAAGCAGCATAACACTCTTGTAGAATATTGTGCCACTACATCTCAGATCAGAAGCTCGGATGATCTTTTCCATCATAAGGTTGAAAAAGTCGCACGATAAGGAATCACCTTGTCTGAAAACTCGTTTGGTAGCAAATGGTGGGGAGAGGTTCTTCCCGATTTTAACTGCGCTGCTGGTGTTGCTCAGTGTCATCCTGCAAAGTCGTATTAGTTTTGCAGGAATACCAAATTCAGACATGATGGAGTACAGGTTTTTCCTTATTGGGCTGTCGAAGGCGGCTTTGTAGTCGACAAAAAGATGGTGGGTGTCGACTTGTTTTTCTTGAGTCTTCGCCAAGATTTGTCGTAGCGTGAAAATCTGGTCAATGGTGGACTTTCCAGGTCTGAAGCCACACTGATAAGGTCCGATCAGTTCGTTTACAATGGGCTTCAATCTTTCACATAAAACGCTCGAAAGGACCTTGGGTGTTTTTTATAGAGTGATACAAGTTTAAATCATAATAAAACATAGTAATATATTTGTAATATCATTGAAACGGGCTTAATTGGACAGAAAATTTTATGACATTAATGTTTAAATATGATTTTGGGCATGTGGCTACCACGGCTGGCGCATACAAGACGCAATTCGGAACACCAATTTTCACAAATTTTTCTCAGCATTTGCGGCCGTATCTCCCGATAACTCTTCGAATGCTGATTTCCAGGTGTTCAATTGTTCGTGGTTTATCGACGTATACAAGTGACTTTACATAACCCCAAAGAAAATAATCCAATGAGGTTAAATCACACGATCTTGGGGGCTAATTAATTGGGCCATTTCGTGAAATTATTTTTTCGTCAAAAGTTTCCTTGAGTAAATCAATTGTAGCGCCCGCTGTGTGGCATGTGGCTCCGTCCTGTTGGAACCACATATCAGCAAGATTAATGCCAGCTAATTGAGGTATGAAAAAACTTCGAATCATGTTTCTATACCGATCACCATTGACAGTAACATTCTGATCATCATCGTTTTTGAAGAGATATGGGCCAATGACTCTGCCAGCCCATAAAGCGCACCAAACAGTAATTTTCTGTGGATGTAATGGTGTATCGACAAAAGCTTGTGGATTCTTCTCACTCCAAATACGACAATTCTGTTAATTTACGTACCCAAAAATGGGTTTCATCGGAAAACAAAATTTTCCATGGAAATTCAAAATCAATATCAGTTTGTGCTTCAGCCCATTCGCCGAAATGGCGGCGCATACGATGGTCGTTTGGCTTTAATTCCTACACAAGTTGAATCTTGAAAGGTTTTAAGCCAAGATCTTTTCGTAAAATTTTCCATAAAGTGGAAGGACGCAACCCCAGTTGCTGAGAACGGCGACAAATTGATTGATTAGGATCATCTTCAATGCTTTCCTGTACAGCGGCTACAGATTCTTCAGTGCGCACTGTTCGGCGTCTCACGGAATGCACATTATCAGTAACAGTAAATGTGGCCCGCAAACGATATATTGTTCTTCAAATGAGCAGCTCTGAAGGACGATTATGTACGCCATAAAATAGACAAAAAGCACGATAAGTTTGACGAACAGAACCATTATTTTTATTAAAAATTTCCACAATTTGCACGCGTTGCTCTGGTGTAAGTCGATCCATAATGAAATGTCAAAGCAAACTAAGCAAAAAGCAACTATCAGCTGTTAAATGCGTGGTCAAATAAAGCAGTGATGCCAACTCAAAGTTGTATCACTCTATAAAAAACACCCTTTACATCGCCAGGAAAATCGCCACATAAAAACCTAATAACGTAGAACAATTTTAAAAAGTTTTCTTTTCGGTTTTAACTCAAAAAGATTTTCTTTTTAAAGTTATTGGCTATGTCTTCTTAAATAAATTTAAAAAGTAAATCTAAAAGAGGTACTAGGTTTTCTTCTCATTTTTTTAAAAGAATTCTCAAGCAGCTACTTGTTATTCTATAAGAATAAATAAGAAATATTTTTAAATAAATTTAAGAAGATTTTTGATGAAAATTTAAGAAGTTTTCTTCTTAAAAAATAACTCTCTTCGTGGGTCTTTCATACCTTTTGTTCCAAAATAGAGGAAATCTTAAAGGTTTTATGTGACACTTTCTTAAATTTTACCAAGAAGAAATGCCTAAAAAATACGTAAAATCTCGAAGAAATTAATTTTATAAGAAATTAAGAAGAAATTGTAATGTAATAAGATTTTTGATGAAAATATAAGAAGTTTACTTCTTAAAAAAACCTTTCTTCCTACGTCTTTCATACCTCTGGTTCTAAATACATTTTAAGAAGAGATCTTATTGAAAATATGTGGCACTATTTTTCTCTGTGTACATAAACTAAAATGCTTTTTTGTTTATATATTTATGATATTTAAAAAATAAATAATTTGCACAAGGATATTTAATAAAAACATCAATATGTTATGTGTAAAATAATCTTTATTTAAAAGATTGTTTTGGGTACAAAAATAAAGAATTATATACATTTTAAAAGCATTAATTACAAATACAAAGGGAAAATGCAATACATGCTTGTCAATTATTTAAGAGTCAAGTCAATTTTTAAACTTTAGCAGGGTTTAACTTGAATAATAGAAAACATTAAATGTACTTACTATAAGTTTTGAAATTGAAATTAAAAATATGCGTTTTTACGAAATTCTGAGACAGCTGGCCTACAGTAAATTGTCTAAAATTTAATTGTACATAATTATTTGTTTTTTTGAAACTTAAGTAGTTTTTGTAATTGCACATTCCCGATGTGCTCAATCAGGGATATATATAAAAAAACGAGGTTTTAATTTAGAAATTAATATGAATAACTTATACTAAAAACATTTTCAGCAGAAAATCTCAAATGTAAGACATTTTCATATTATTTTCAATAATAAAGCTATGCTTCTGGCCAAAATACTATTTGAATTTGAATGCACGCGAGCTACATTATTTTAATCAAATATTTAAATCTAATCCAATATCATTGAATGTAGAAAATACTTAATTTCTCACCATTCAAGTTAAAGAGAAAAAAACGAGCAAATAGCAAAAACACTCATACGCAAAGCGTGGCAGCACCCACACAATAAGTTGCAGCATGAAAACACACAAACAACAGACCGAGTTCATGATTGGATCTTCATTAGTAATGCGTAATTATTTAGCAGACCGTTATACATATATCGAGCCGTATGCTTCACATCCGTTCTCCAGTTTTGCACAACTCTGGCTAGCAAACGTTAAAATTTAGTTAGTTTTTGTTTTATTTTGGGATTTTAACAGCTTTTTAAGGATTATTAGAGTTTCTTTTTTTTTGGGTCATGTGCAGCTGTCGTCACAAAAGCCACATTCAATTATTTCTATTTTTTTCTACTATAATAAAATTAATTTCATTATCCTAAAAGTGGTTTCTGTTAAATGGTTTTTCTCTAGACGGCTCTTACCTTCATCAAACCCGATAAAAAAGATTTAAAAATTTAATAGGGCACGCTTTATTAAACTAGTTATTTAAAGCAAATTTAATATTGTTCCGATGCTCGCAGCCAGACTGGTAACTTTTAAGGAAACAACGTGCTTTTGAAATAATTTTTTAAATTATTTAAACTGAGGCCATACATTTTATATTATCTTTGGCTAAGCTTTATATTTATGTCTACATATTGCCCGATTGGGGATTTAATGTTGTTGGTTTTTATTTCTGCTGCGTTTCCGGCTAGACTTACCAGGAAGTACATCTTTTGTTGCATTGTTTAAGTGAAACATATTGTTCTCTACTACATCTACAAAATCTCCATGGCTTTTTGTTTTTTTTTTTTATTTTTACTGTATTGTTCTCTAGCAACCGTTTCATTTTCACTTTTATGTTTTCATTTTTGATTTTACCCGTTTGGAGCTGCTTTAACGTTTCTTTTTTGCGGCGAATGTACAAAAAAGTTAAACATTGTTTTATTGAAAAAAATCCCCATGTGCAACATCAGTTCATTAGAGAAAATGACACGCAGCAAACGTACATGCATGCTTGTAAGAGATTGTGAGTGTGCTTGTAATTGTTAAAATCTATAAATGTGTTACGTTGCGGTCATTGTCCCCTTAACGCCAAATCACCTTCATATTGAGTGTCCTTTAATTTTAAATCGCTATTAACTTAAATTTATTAGCTTATATTTAAAAATAAAAATTAAAGCAGTGATGGGACTGCCGACTGAAGTGAAAACTTAAATATAAAATACTATAGTATTCTCGGGCAGGCTTTTTCCTGCTACAGACCGCCTGCCTTACTGCTTTATACGAAATTTAATGCTAATCGGAATTAAATATTTTTTTCACCCCTTCCCCGTTTGGTTATTCCTTCCTTAAAATATCTTAAACTTAGACAGTGTTTTTATTTTGTGTTTATACCAAACTATATTATTTCATTTAATTACAATTGAAAGTTCTCTATAAGACCTTATTCTTTTTTATTGTGTTAATTTTCTATGATTTAAATACAAATTATAAATATTTGATATGTTCGATTCCCGGTGGACATGAAAAGGAAAAAATCACTAGCTGATTTTATTGCAATTTCGGCTCTGCTAGAGGTTTCATCAGAAATCTTTGTGATACCCGCGCAAGCGCGCACTAGCGCACTGCACCACAGAGGCGATGAGTTTTTAAGTGTCGATTTCATATATAATAATAGCATAATAATAATATAAGCATAAAGACCAGTGTTGCCAGGTTAGGGATTTCCCCCTAGATTTAGGGGTTTTTTAACTGAGTTAAGGGATTTTAGGGGTAATAAATCTTTAGGGGTTTTTTGGGGAGATTTAATGTTTTTAGGGGTTTTACCCTAAGTATTTGAAAAGTTGACATTTCGAAATACAGTTTTCTTACTTTTCCTTAAAATTATGCTAAAAATTTAAGAAAATAAGATATTTGTCTTCTTGGGTATTTCAGAAGCATTTTATTTAAAGAGCACCACTTCAAATAAATTAACAAAAATTTCCAACTTCACTTCAAACTTGCTTCGCGCTTTACTTGCAATTGATTGATTCCGTTCACGGTTAAAAATCTTGGACTAAATTTAAAACTTTTTTGGATGACATATAGGACAACACCAAAAAAAGATTACTTTTTAATCCAAAGAAAAGTTTAAAATTTTTCAATTCAATAAAGAATAGTTTTCAATCCGAAAAAAGTTTAAAAAAGCAATTTAAATATCAACTTAAAAAAACTTTTCTGACCAGTTCATGATTTGAACACACGTCCTCTGTTGTGCTGGTCCAACACCTTATCCACTCGTCCATTTTGCATTGAAACGAATGCAAGTAAGCTTGCAGTAAGTAAGCAAGCGAGCAGAAACAATGGTTCGAGACGCAGCTAAATTGAAGTAAAATAAAAAATGTTCTGACCAGTTCGTGATTTAAGCACACGTCCTCTGATGTGCTGGTACAATACCTTATCCACTCGTCCAACTCAGAAGTTTACATAATTTCGCTTATTTTACATCATTACAAATGCAAGTAAGTTCTTTTCAGGAACGTGGGTTTGAGATCCAGCTAAATTAAACTAATGTTTGGATTAAAAAGTAGTACTTTTTGGATTAAAAATTCCTTTAAACAAAAGTTTGGATTAAAAAGTAGTTCAAAATTTTTAACCGTGTGTAAAAACTAAAAACAAAGAAAGTATGGAAAAAACTATAGACAAAAAATATACGCCCAAAAATAATCAAAAAGTGGGAGATGGAGCCTCCACTCAAAAGTAAGACTTCATTTAAAGGTCAATTTCACATTGGATAATTGAGAATTATGAAGCAACTTTCTGCCCTTGTTAAAGACTTCCAACAGCTCAGCACTTTAAATACATAGGCTTGCATTGCAGTTGCACTACTTTCAGTTTCCCCCTAAAAAATGTTTGTATGTTTTTCGAAAAAAAATTTTAGGGGAATTTTAGGGGGATTTGAAATCCAATCTAGGGGTAAATGATGAAAGGCACATGGCAACACAGATAAAGACTAAAGTTAAGCAAAAATACAACAACAAATGTGAGAATATGAAATGGGAGAAAAACTGAGAATTTGACACTTAAAATCTCATCACCTCTGTGGTGTAGTGCGCTAGTGCGCGCTTGCACGGATATCACAAAGATTTCTGATGAAGCCTTTAGCAGAGCCGAAATTGCAATAAAATCAGCTGGTGATTTTTTTCCTTTTCATATTGAAAAAACGTTGTTGTTGTTGTTGTTGTTGTTGTTGTTGTTGTTGTTGTTGTTGTTGTTGTTGTTGTTGTTGTTGTTGTTGTTGTTGTTGTTGTTGTTGTTGTTTTTGTTTTTGTTGTTGTTTTTGTTGTTGTTTTTGTTGTTGTTTTGTTGTTGTTTTTGTTGTTGTTTTTGTTTTTGTTGTTGTTTTTGTTGTTGTTTTTGTTGTTGTTGTTGTTGTTGTTGATGTTGTTGTTGTTGTTGTTGTTGTTTCTTTGGAAAGATTCGTTAGAACAATTAATTGGTCTAACTTTGACCTAAAGCTCAATAGACAATTTTAAACTATCAAACAACTAGATTTTGTATTTAAAATCAAGTATGATTTAAACTATCAAACATTTAGAGTCTTTTATAATTTTTATTGAAAAAAAAATAAACTTGCTATTACTGAACTTAAACCCTCAAATACCAAGTTTTTCCTTCCTTAAAAATAGTCGAATTTGAGATTAAAAATTTAAGCATCTTATTTCATTTTTTTAGTTTCTGTCTTTTTTTTAAAGATATTTATTAAAGCTTGTTTTCTCGTTGGTCTTATTTACTTTACTATAATTCTTAAAAATTATAGCTTTTTGAAAAAAAAAATCGTTTTTTTATTATTTTTATTGCAGAAACTTTTTTTGAAAATTAATTAATTAATTAATTAATTAGAAAATAAACCTATTAATCGTCGAGTAGAAACACCAATCATCATGTAGAAATTTTTGGGAGGACCCTAGGAGCGATTAGACTATGTAAAATAATGGCAAGACACGAGTGACCCCACGTTACAGCGAACGTAACAAAATAACTACGTCACAGGGTAAAGGTTAATTGCATAACTCTGTTTTTTTTAATAAATTTAAGAACGGACTTAACCCTTTAACCACTAGCACCCTCTACAGAAGGGCATCACTAAAATCAATTTCAAGCTGAACTCAGTGGTTTTCCATTGTAAACTTGAAAGAAGTTTATGGTTGGTTTGAAATTACTTATCTAATGCTACAGTGTGAACGCACTCTTTTATATACTTTGAGAGATACCGTTATTCATGTGAAGATTTTTAAGAAAACAGACGCGAAAATTATTTGTGTTTTTTGTGCAGATTAAAAAAAATAATCTTTCTTATAGCTCAACCGAGTCGGGAATTTATTTGGTAAGTTGTCTCACGTGTTTTTGTGATATTTTGTTGCTAGTTTGATTTTATAGCAAATATATTTGTTCTAATGGTGTTTTTTCTGAAGACGTTCTGTAGAGCGTCTTAGTGGCTTAAAAAAAAATAAACTGGCCATTTCAGCCCTTGGAAGGACTTTGACCTAGCTTCTATTGATCAATTGTGTTGTGCGTGTTATTAAATGTTTGATCACAAATGATCGAGAACTGGACCTACGTGTTTTATGCCGACTCCGAACGGCTTATGTTCTCAAGAAGCTTTACATGGCAATTTATACTCTCTGAGGTTTGCCATTGTCTGCAGAGAGGTGACGACCGAACAGAAAAATTAATTCAATTGAAAAAACTTTTCTGTCTGAGCTGGAATTGAACCCGGGCTACCGTGGTTCTTTAGCTTAGGGGCCACGCACTCTACCCACTAGACTACGGCCGTCACCGTCTTAGTGGCTAAGCTGGAAAAAATTTCATACACCTAATTTTGCATTTATGATATTAACAGCTAGTTTGCTTGTGGTTTGTTTACTTTTTAGTCAAAATCACTTTAGCCAAAAAGTGATGGATTCTTTGGAAGATATTAATGTCATTGAGGACTTAGACGGCATCTTCGTGGATCCAGGTTATCGTACTGATGAGCTCGAAGCTGAAGATAATTCCTCATTGTTGGCTGTGCCAACTGTGGACCCAAAACCACATGCGCGATCAACAACGTCATTTAAGCCCAAAAAGAGAGATCGGTCACCATTACCAAATGTAGAACCCACAGGACCACAAATATCACCATCAGCAGGTGGCTTCACCGGAGGTGGTTTGTGTTTCAGTAACCAATTAAATTTGAATTTTGTATTTTAAAATTTTTACTCTTTTTAGACTTAGTAAATATTAACAAAGATTCGGCTGAATTCAAAGGAATTCTTTGGCGTAAAATGTACATGCAATTGCATATGAACGAGGTTGCGTTCAGGGGAAAAACTGATTTACAGGGTGAAGTGAAAAAATTGGTAACACCATTACATTTTTTTTCGTATTTTTTACCGACGAACTGATCGAATTGATAAGCATGGAAACGAATCGTGCTGCAGTCGCGGAAAATGTAAACACTCAATTCAAATACAGATTTCGACACATACTCGATTGCATGTCGAAAAACAAATTTGAACAAATAAAAAAATTTCCCACTGACAAAAGTGAAGAACTGAAGAAAGCATCTCGAGATTATATGACTGAATTCGTAGGATCGGCTTATGGTATCGACATTACAACAGTTTTGTGGAGGGATACAAAGAATGTTAGACTGTGCTCTACGTATGTAGGCACTAAGCCATTCCAGAGGGCGAATTCAGTCTGTCGGCCAGCAAAAGTTGCTCGTTATAATAGAAAGGCGAAATCGTATGATCAAATTGATTGTCCACAAATAGCACGTGAGTACAATGCGCACATGGGCGGAGTCGATCTAATGGACTCGTATATGGGTCGCAATGGACTCAAAATAAAAACGCAGGATATGGCCACCAGGATTTTTTACCACCTTCTAGACATGGCTATAACAAACTCTTTTGTTTTATATCGAAGACTCAACGCTGAAAATGACGAAAAAATAAAAGATATGACCATGTATAAGTTTCGATTGAGCGTTGCGAAGGAGCCATGTGTTTCTATTGCAAAACGGCCAATAGGCCGTCCATCAGCTGCCAATAAGCCAACAGCAGCAGTGTAGGTAAAAAAGCAATTCATCCGGTGTCAAGTGTCAGATTCGACAAGCTAAACCATTTTTCAGAATGGGGATAAAAAAAACGTGTAAATTATGCAAAAAATCTGTTACACATACTTTTTGTGTCAAATGTAATATCCATTTGTGTTTTTCTAAAGAAAAAACTGCTTCAGAAAATATCATTTGGACGAATAATTTGTTTTTTATAAGTATTTACCTGTTACGTAAATGTATTAACAGTTTTGTGTATTAACTTTAAATAAATACAAATTTTTTATTTATACTTCATATGTCTAACATGTCTAACTAACACCCTCCACAGAGCGTGTTTCGATATTTTCACCTGGGGCTTCTAAATTAACTTTTTTTGACAAAAAAACTTCAGATTCGTTTTTTCCAGCCTAAAATCATGCGGAAACCAAAATTTTCGTAACAAAATACCTCTTATTTCAATTTCAGTGGTTTAAGAGTTAATGTCCATGGATATTATAGCCGCTTTGAACAGACATAAGTGGACAAATTTGAGATTCAGCAGACGATTCACTGTGTCATTACATTTGACTTTAAAAAACTTTATTATCTGAGCTTAACTGTTGTTTTTGTCTTCGCACTATTAATTAAACCTTAATAATCAAATTTAAACTTTGCTCAAGTCTTATTTAGGTTTAAAACGCCATGGCTTTTTTTAGAGCGTCAATCAAATTGATGAAAAATGTCTGGAGGAGTCTGATCTTTAAAATTCTCACTTAAAATTATTCTCATGGTAAAGGTTTTAATGGCCAAAATCATAAATATCATTAATGCACTGTTTATGCTGCCATAAGAATTGCACAGTTAAATTTTTTATTTCATTCAAGAATGTAACGAACCACTTGTTAGTCATTCCATAAAATTACATAATTATTCCTATTATTTTGCTGCAATGTGGCAACAATTTGTCAAGGACCATTTCAACTCTAATTCCAAGAAGAGCGCAAAGTGCATACTTCAGTGTCAAGTATGAGTACCAGCAGCAGGGAATCAATCCTGCAATCAGAAAGAAAAGCACAACAACGACAACAAACAAACAAACGAATGCAACAATAACAAACAAGTGGCCACATTTAACAAGCCGTGAACAAGAGTCTTGCATGTGCAGCTGCAGGAAGGCCCTTTGTCAACAACCCTCTATTTATTTCTTTTTAACAATCCGCACACTTTTAAATCAGAACGAAAGATATTTAAATTAAATAATTACTAAAAATGAGTGAAAATGTTTATGTTTAACTGAAAAATTAAGTGTTGCTTATGGCTTGTGCTTTAAAGTAACCCAAACCTTTTCTTGTTATGACTTAAATTGTTTTTTAAAAAAAAAATAACTTCCTCCACCAGGGAAACTGGCGCATTCATGGAATAGGACGAAAAAAAAATCACAGAAATAATACCCTTCTCAGCTGCTATTATATATTTAAATTTCATTTTATTGTTTAAATACCGCAATTGGCTGCTCAACGTCGCCAACCTTTAGTCGCGAAGGCTGTGAAGCCCACGAAAAGGACTCAAAAACAATAACATCAGAAGGAAAGAAAAAAAACACGCGAATCGCGAAGTCACAAAAAATCATGGAAAGCCATCACAACAAAGGATGAGAAATTCACAAAAACAAAAACCACCTGACCCTAAATAAACAACAACATAGCGGCAAGGAATACATTAAAAAAAATAATAAAGAGCTGCGGAAAGAAAGGATCTTATTAGAATTTTTTTTTATTTAATTAAATGAAACCAGAAGAATTGACCTGTGTAGACAAACGTATAAATTACATAATATAAATAAGCAACTGAAGAATATAAACGTTAAGATGATGGAATGGGAGGAAAAACAGAAGTAAAATTCGGAAAACAATTCAGCGTATTGTTTTCACTTTTGGGGATATCCTTGGTTTTTTTAAAATTTTTATTTTTTTGCTCTGCTGGAATTTGTGGCAAAGCCAATTTTTAGAAAAACCTTAATAAATTAAACTGCCAATAAATCATGTTTCCGGTTCCGTTTTGAATTGTCCACCAAACAGATTTTTAATGAAAATGTTTGATTCTTCCATTTTATTTTGGGGAGAGGTGGGACATTGATAATGACACTAGCATTGACAATGACAATGACAATGACAATGACAATGACAATGACAATGACAATGACAATGACAATGACAATGACAATGACAATGACAATGACAACGACAATGACAATGACAATGACAATGACAATGACAATGACAATGACAATGACAATGACAATGACAATGACAATGACAATGACAATGACAATGACAATGACAATGACAATGACAATGACAATGACAATGACAACGACAATGACAATGACAATGACAATGACAATGACAATGACAATGACAATGACAATGACAATGACAATGACAATGACAATGACAATGACAATGACAATGACAATGACAATGACAATGACAATGACAATGACAATGACAATGACAATGACAATGACAATGACAATGACAATGACAATGACAATGACAATGACAATGACAATGACAATGACAATGACAATGACAATGACAATGACAATGACAATGACAATGACAATGACAATGACAATGACAATGACAATGACAATGACAATGACAATGACAATGACAATGACAATGACAATGACAATGACAATGACAATGACAATGACAATGACAATGACCATGACAATGACAATGACAATGACAATGACAGAGACAATGACAATGACAATGACAATGACAATGACAATGACAATGACAATGACAATGATAATGACATTGACAATGACAATGACAATGACAATGACAATGACAATGACAGTGACAATGACAATGACAATGACAATGACAATGACAATGACAATGACAATGACAATGACAATGACAATGACAATGACAATGACCATGACAATGACAATGAGAATGAGAATGAGAATGAGAATGACAATGACAATGACAATGAAAATGACAATGACAATGACAATGACAATGATTGGCGGAGTTATAGAGTGCACAAAATTGATAAAAATCGGCAAAAATATTGAAAATAGATTTTTACTAATATGTTTTTTATAACGTAATTCGTTATCCGGGCAGTTATCCAATGCTTCTAAGGCATTAGAAGCTTAATGGAATCTCTATGGCTCAGATTTAACTTTCGCATTTTCAACTCTTTTAAAACTGTAAATGCTCTAGCAGATTTAACAATTTCTGCGTCTTGAAAGAGTGCTGAAAATCCTTTAAATAAGTGAAATTATTCAAATATAAATGAAATAGTTGCTAGCACAAGATAGCAGTCACCATCTTATAAGAACATTTAAAAGAAAAAAAAATAATACTTTCTAATTTATAGTCGCTAGTTGAAACTTTGTACTATTAAACTTTTTTTTAAACACTTACATGCTCTATGCATATCACCGTTAATCGGTGCAAAAATTTATCGTAGGGGGATTTATCCTCCAAATCCATCTCCTATCTATGCCCCTGCTTCTTATACTGCTCAGCAAAATAAATTGTGTCGATTTACAAGCCCTTTTCGTTATGTATTAGTGTAGCGGTTGCACAGTGAAATCGATCACGCTCACATAGCATGCACAATACCAGGTGCCTAAGTCACTGTGGGAATATGCTGCCTCAGCATATCGTTATAACAATATATATATTAGAGCACCCACAAGATATATGGAAAATGCCTTTTTCTGATTTTCTTCGCTCCCCGTCCACTTTCCGTTAGATTGAGGCTAAAAAATAAGATTTGCAAAAAAAAACTAGACTTCGGTAGTGGAAAAAACCCAGGCCCCCGGAGCTTTTATACCCAAAAACGGTCAAAAAATGGTGCATGGCTTAACTACTCTATAACTCGTTAAATAACAGTTTTACGCTACTACATTACGTAAACATTTTTATGCACAAGAAAACGACAAATATTTTTTTCATAAGCAATGTTGACCTTAGAATGACCTTTCATGGTGTTTTAAGGTGCCAAAGTCACAATTTAGAGGTTACTTTTTTTTTGAACGCCCCTCGTAAATTTTTGGACCGAGATATTTCTGGACAATAAACACCACGTTATGGAGAATTAAATGAAGTTTCTTCCAAAGCTAACCATTTTTGAAAATAATGATTTTTAAAGTCGTGAGAGTGTTTTAAGTTTTTTCAAATCTGACTTTCTTCACTCTAAGCTCATTTTCAGTTATTGAAGCAATATTATAATATTTCCAGATGGATGAATTAAATTTGCTAATGTACTGCTAGGGCTTAATGAACCTGCTACTGTACACTATATTGCTAGTTGTTAGATTATGCCATGTATTAAATAAAACAATATCTATTTAAGTTTTATATTTGACAACCAAAGTTCAGTTTTATTTTCAGTCAAATATATTTATCCTCGCAACTTGCCGATCTTTACACTGTCGAAGCTAAACAAGAAGTAAGTTAAAAGATAAACGATAAAACTAAAGAAGCGTGTGCATAAGTACAAAACGAAAACAACAGTTATACCTCCATGCAATGTAGACTTGCAGATATTAGCTGTCTCACTTACTCTTCTTCAGTTGAGATACAGATAATGTAGCTTTTGCTTTGCATACGAATTTCACAACGCTCAATTCAAATATTACAGTGACCAGAATTCGTGTGCATTCAACACTAGTCTATGAAAACACATAACATTGAAAAAAAAATCAACAGCGATCTATTTTAAAATATAGAAAATTACGGCGTAATCGTGATAAAAAGGTATTAAAATTTGTTTAAAAGTGATTTCTTATGAAAAAAAAAATAATCATGGAACATAAGAGTGCAACCAAAACTGCGTACTTGATTGGTAAGTATTAAGATATCATTAAGATATTAGTGGTAAATGATATTGCGGAACGAGGAATTGCGCTTATAACTCGATTTAATGCTCGAAGAGCAAAAACAGTTTATCCTGCATACAATGGAGCAACATTGCAAGGATCTGCCATCAAAAAATTTTTCAAAATCAAAATTGATTAAATATTTGAAATAATCTTACGCCCATAAAATTCAAAACTTGAAAAAATTACGTTATATTTGCCCACAGACCAGCAGCAAAATTAGCAACAATATTCAGCCGAACAAAAACACCAATAGACAAAACACAACAAAACAATGTTATTTACCAGATCAGCTGCAAAGGAAACGTCGAACCGTGCGACAAAATATACATAGGTACAACAAAGAGAGCACTGGGAACAAGAATAAACGAACATGCATACGACATAAAAACACGAAAAGAGACTACGGCATTAGCACAACACATCAACAATACTGGACACACAGCTGATCTTGACAACTTTAAGATAATCGACAAAGAAACAAATTACAACACAAGGCTAATTCTGGAGAGTCTACATATACAAAAAAACATCAAAAACACTGTAAACAGAAAAGAGGACGTAGACAACATAAGCGTAGTTTACCAAAACGCACTTAGTTGAAATAATGTTAAATGTTTATATGTATTCTAATAATAGAAATGTTTAAATTTTTATCATTGTTGTAGTTATATGGACACCTGTAAGTTAAATGTATTGTTATTGCTCAAAAAATGTTTGTATTGTTATTATAATTTTGTAAAATCAGTTAAACAAAGACGCCCTGAAGAAGCAGACAAACAATCTGCGAAACGTCGGCAAATTAAAAATTTAATTTTGATAAAATTTATCTGTTTTTTAATAAAAAAATATTTTTTAAGAAACATTAAAAAAGATTTTTCGGTTACTAAATAACGCCTTAAAAAATCAAACAACTAAAATTAAAAAGTAACCATAAAATAAAAAACCAAAATACATTTAAAACGGAAGGCAAAACCGTGAACTGTAAAATTAAAATTAGAATAACATTCACTACAATACAAAGTGAACAAACAATAAGTGAAAAAATAACAGACATGGCACAATTCTACAGGCACATAAGTTTCAAATACAACAATGATACAACTAAAATCCTGAAAAACTACCATAACATTAACAAAAAACTTGCAAGACAACACTCCAGGTTAAAATTTCTCCGTTCTTGCAAATCATTCGACATAATTCCTTCACACATTTCAAATTCAATAGTAAATTTAAATGAAATAGTGCAAATGAACAATAAAATAAAAACACAGTTTGTTCGATCCAGACACAACTTTTTCAAAAATATTCTTACATTAGAAATAAAGCAAACACAAATTAACATCAATACAACCAAAAAACAAATAATGCGCCAAAACAACACCATAAAAGTTTTACTTGATACGAAGTTTTTGTACAAAATCAACGACTTTGATTTATGCAAACACAAGTGAAGAACGACTTTACACTATCAAACAAAATCAACATATTAAAACAAAAACATTTCAAAGCACTAGGCCTTACTTACAATGAAAGCTGGTTCGTCAACAACACGTAGGTTGTTTTTCCATTAGAGAGTAAGTGGCTTTTATCTCTAGGAAAGAACTTCGCAATGCCCATCGACAACATAAAAAATTACATCACACACACAATAGCAGAAGTTGAGCAATGCATAAAAACAATAGATGACGAAAAAGAGAGAGAGATGACAAGATGCAAATTTGCAAACAATATAAAAAATTACGAGAGATTTCGGAAAAGAGACAGCAGAGAAGTTTATATTTCAAAAGTATACAGGGACACAGAAAAGTTTTTAAAACAACATAACAAAGAGATAGTCGTTACTACTGCAGACAAAGGTAACAAAACAGTAATTTTATACAAAAGTGATTATGACAACAAAATGAAAAAACTCGTAGACGACAAGAACACATATAAAAGAATGAGAACAGATCCAACAGTCAAATTACAGAAAGAAAACAATAAAATTGTAAATGATTTACTCAAAGAAAAATTTATCGACAAAAAAACAAAATACGCACTTATCGCCCACTCTGCAGCGGCCCCAAGATTGTATGGATTACCAAAGATACATAAAGCTGATACCCCACTGAGACCGATTGCTGCATCGTGTCAGGTTCCCTGCTATAAACTAGCAAAACACATTGGAGGTATATTGAAACATCTAATTTCGGAGGATTTCAACATCAAAAACTCAAAAGATGTGAAAAACAAACTAAAGGAGATAACACTGGAGCATGATGACGTAATAGTTTCGTTTGACGCAGTGTCATTATTCACAAACTTGCCGACTTTTTTAGCTACAAAAATTATTATGCAAAAATGGACAAAAATTAAAGAACACACACCTATAACCAAAAAATATTTTTTAAAAATTCTTAACTTCTGCCTCATAGATAACAACTATTTTATATTGGACAAAATTTGTTACAACCAGACATTTGGGATGCCAATGGGTAATCCATTGTCACCACAAATTGCAGATATTGTCTTACACAATCTTTTAGAAGAAACACTTACTATTTTAGCAAAGAAGAACATCAAAGTAACAAAAATTTTTAAATATGTGGACGACATTCTGGCTGTTGTAAACAAAAATGACATTGACCAAATCTTGAACGAGATGAATACTTACCATCCAAAACTACAATTCACTGTAGGAAAAGAAAAAGAAAACATCATTCCGTATCTTGATCTTAAGATACATCGAAGGGACAACAAATTAAGCTTTGACTGGTATAGCAAGCCGACGGCATCAGGAAGGCTTATTAATTACCTCTCAAATCAACCGAGACATCAAAAAATAAACACTATAAGAAACATGATAAACAAAGTTATAAAAATCAGCGACGAACAATTTTTAGATAAAAACTTTAATAAAATAACAATAATACTAAAAGACAATTACTATCCATACAAACTTATAAAAAAACTTATAAACAGGGAAAAAACGAAAATTAACAAAAACAACAGAAAAGAAGTACATAATGAAAACAACGAAGCAACACAAAAAATCCAAATTTACAAAAAAATTCCATACATCCACAAACTCACGGACAACAAACACCTACGGAAAATTATCAAAAACAACAATATAACATTTGCCCACAGACCAGCAGCAAAATTAGCAACAATATTCAGCCGAACAAAAACACCAATAAACAAAACACAACAAAACAATGTTATTTACCAGATCAGCTGCAAAGGAAACGTCGAACCGTGCGACAAAATATACATAGGTACAACAAAGAGAGCACTGGGAACAAGAATAAACGAACATGCATACGACATAAAAACACGAAAAGAGACTACGGCATTAGCACAACACATCAACAATACTGGACACACAGCTGATCTTGACAACTTTAAGATAATCGACAAAGAAACAAATTACAACACAAGGCTAATTCTGGAGAGTCTACATATACAAAAAAACATCAAAAACACTGTAAACAGAAAAGAGGACGTAGACAACATAAGCGTAGTTTACCAAAACGCACTTAGTTGAAATAATGTTAAATGTTTATATGTATTCTAATAATAGAAATGTTTAAATTTTTATCATTGTTGTAGTTATATGGACACCTGTAAGTTAAATGTATTGTTATTGCTCAAAAAATGTTTGTATTGTTATTATAATTTTGTAAAATCAGTTAAACAAAGACGCCCTGAAGAAGCAGACAAACAATCTGCGAAACGTCGGCAAATTAAAAATTTAATTTTGATAAAATTTATCTGTTTTTTAATAAAAAAATATTTTTTAAGAAACATTAAAAAAGATTTTTCGGTTACTAAATAGCGCCTTAAAAAATCAAACTACGTTATATTAAATTACTTACAACACTATAACATGATGTTTCTTTCTTTCATAATTTTTTTTCAGAGTTATGTGTTTTCATAGACTAGCAATATAATGTACAGTAGCAGGTTCATTAAGCCCTAGCAGTACATTAGCAATTTTAATTCATCCATCTGAAAATATTATAATATTGCTTCAATAACTGAAAATGTGCTTAGAGTGAAGAAAGTCAGATTTGAAAAAACTTAAAACACTCTCACGACTTTAAAAATCATTATTTTCAAAAATGGTTAGCTTTGGAAGAAACTTCATTTAATTCTCCATAACGTGGTGTTTATTGTCCAGAAATATCTCGGTCCAAAAATTTACGAGGGGCGTTCAAAAAAAAAGTAACCTCTAAATTGTGACTTTGACACCTTAAAACACCATGAAAGGTCATTCTAAGGTCAACATTGCTTATGAAAAAAATATTTGTCGTTTTCTTGTGCATAAAAATGTTTACGTAATGTAGTAGCGTAAAACTGTTATTTAACGAGTTATAGAGTAGTTAAGCCATGCACCATTTTTTGACCGTTTTTGGGTATAAAAGCTCCGGGGCCTGGGTTTTTTCCACTACCGAAGTCTAGTTTTTTTTGCAAATCTTATTTTTTAGCCTCAATCTAACGGAAAGTGGACGGGGAGCGAAGAAAATCAGAAAAAAACATATATGGGTGCTCTAATATATATATATATATAAAAAAAAATAATTATAAGTTTAAATTAAAATATTTTTATCTCTTTCTTCTTTTAATAATAATAAAAAATTGTAAGTGCAACTTAAAAAAAAAATTGTAAATTCATTCTTCCCAAAAAAGGATGTGTAGCGGTTCCACAGTGTAATCGATCACGCTCCCATAGCATGCAAAATATCAGGTGCCTAAGTCACTGTGGGAATATGCTGCCTCGGCATATCGTTATAACAATATATATATAAGGTCCCTTCGCCAAATAAGGCCCAAGCCTTAATAAGGCCCGATTTCTAATACGCACATTTATTGCATTCCCTGCAAAATGATTTTTTGCATGTTTAAACATGTTCATATCTGCATCACGATGCAAAAAAATTACTTCGATTGCGCATCTGTGAAACGAGGGACAGTCGAACGAAGTCAGCGGTAGCGTCAACAACATGGTTGATGTAATATTGTGCTCGCAGTAAAAGTCCGTTATTCTACGAATTAACTATTGCCTATGTCCAGCTTTGAATTAAAAATCAAGAGAGGTATTTTAACGAAAACAAAAAGGTTGATTGATCAAATCTAACTGTGGTGTGTTCCGAGAAAAACTTTATTAATGAAATGATATTGAGAGTGCCTAAAAAGGCCCAACAAATTTTTTCTTTCCGGCTTTCATTTTCCGATCTCCACACCTAAATCTACCAGGCGGAAAAAACTACCAGAAAGAAAGCCCTCCACTATAAAGGCCAGCAAATTACTAAAATTCTCTTTAAAAAAGCCAGAGTAACTTTATTTTAGTTTTCAAAATGAACTTTTGGCAATAAAAGTATTTTTTCGAAAAATTTTTTATAAAAAAAAGCTACGAATAGCATTTATGTTTAGTATAAATGTAAACCAACATTTGTAATAACAATATGTGTTCCTTTTTTATTATTTTCTGACTGTTTTGTTATGTTTCTAAAACCGTTATATATTGGGCCTTATTTAGACATGGTGGTCCTAATATGGCAAAAATCAGACCTTTTTAAAACCTTCTGAGCTGGATATATTTTTTACTTTTTCATGCTTTATTTTTATGTTTTTGAAAAAAGAATTGAATAAACAAAAATAAAAAATTGCGAAAATAAGTTTAAAAAAACCCGTTTCTCTTCTGTCTGGTAAAAACCGTTAGGTTGGCCTTATTTGGGTAACTTACCTCATAAAAAAAAAATAATTATAAGAATAAATTAAAATATTTTTATTTTTCTCTCTTCTTTTAATAATAATAAAAAATTGTAAATGCAACTTTAAAAAAAATTGTTAATTCATTCTTCCCAAAAAGGGATGTGTAGCGGTTGCACAGTGTAATCGATCACGCTCACATAGCATGCACAATACCAGGTGCCTAAGTCACAGTGGGAATATGCTGCCTCAGCATATCTCACCACAGTGATTTGTGCACATGGGATGTGTCTGTGTGTGTGCGAGTGGCTGCGCTGCAATATAAGTTTAGTTTAAAATCATTCATGAATGAATAAATAACTACAATGAACAAACGTTAAAAAGACTTTTAAATTAAACGTAACATGAGCCTCCAAGATCATTGAGGGTAAATAGAATATTTGAAGCTAAAACTCATAAGACAAATTACGCAGCATATGAGCTTATAAATAGATGCATTTTTCTATGTAATAGCTTTGCAAATGACCTTGATTTCAATAGAACTGATTATCGCTTTAAGCTAAAACTTTTTGCTTTATTTAACTAATTATGTATAGTTATGTAGTGATATTTTTGTATAGTGTGTAAGATATAGAGTAGATATTTCTGTATAGTCTGTAAGATGTAGTTAATTATCCGTAGACTGAATTAATAAATAAATAAACATTGACAACAGATTGTCAAAGACAATAACAGCTGTCGTCGTCTTCATAAATTAATATATTTTTAAATAATAGTTAAGGAAGTGGAGGACATATTTGGATCTTACAGATTGTCACTTACTTTAATGATTATATTAATAATCTTCTGTCGATGGTTTATTCTGTCGATGAAACAGTGTATAATAAATGAAAAAATTGAAACAGTTCAGAGCTTGAGGGAAAATGAGTGTCTGCATATGACAGTTTCTCAGCTACATGATGCATGTTCTCTTTCAGCCAACAACAACGTAAGCCCTGAGGATACAATTTGTTCAGATTTTTGTTAAAACTCAAACAGATGAAATCCATCAACGCAGAGATACAATTTAAGTTCTTGAAAATAAAACGCATATCCTTACCACAGGGAACAAAGTAAATTACTTCTTTGAGAACAATGTGATGTTTCATTTATTTCATAAGCTCTTAAAGGCAACTGAAACAAACATGAACATGTACTATTTGACATATGATACTAAAAGATAAGCTAAGACTTTGTTTTCCAATTAAATAATCATTGCCATTTAGTCACTTTTTACCGACTTTTCTTTAGACGTTAAAATTTAAGTCTTACCTTCGACCTTTGTCCACATTTTAAGAAACATAATGTCAGTACAAAACTTCTACCAATTTATTAGAATTTAATTTGAGACAAGGTTTGTTGAAACTAACCCAAATTTTGAAGTTTTTATTATATACTTATAACTAATACAAAATTAATAGCATGCACGTATTTATGCAATTTTATAAACTTCAACTTGGCAAATATTTCAACGAAATGAATAATTTAAATTTCTCATCCAACTCTGATACTATATCGAATAGTTTGAAAAACATACATGAGCAGAAAACTAATAGAACTTTAGGAATGAGAATAACTATGATTTGTTTGCAGTTAACTTCAACGCGAGCGAACGATCCAACTCCAGCCATTTATAATTTTTCGTAAACTTTTGCTGACCATTGAAAACTCTAATAAATTTTATTTTTCGAACGTTTTTCGTTTTTCCTTTCGTTTTTTTTTTTTTTTTTTTATTGTTGTCAGGAAACTCATATGTAACGGTTGACTAGGCCAACGACACATAAGGTCCAAGTTGGTTAGTGATAGAACAGGCGATGGGGTGGGTGTAAGTCAGCGGACATGTTGACAAATCGCCACTCAACTAGATTAAATCAGTGTCTCTAGATAAGAGTAGATTCAGTGCTACAAGGAGCTATTTTTCAAATTCAAAAGATGCCCGAAATTATTTATTATCCAGTCTTCTTAATTGGAATATGAATAGCAAAACAAAATAAAAAAAAATTGTAGAAAATTGAAAAAGTTCATATAAATCATTTTATGGAATGAATCGACAATATAAATGAACTTATTCGTTTATAAAATAAAATAACTTATAAGGCAATAAATTAAAAGAATTGACATGCGATGGATGAAAGTGCATTAATTTGAGTAATGGCGCTGGCAAAAACTAGATGTTATATTTAGAGATAAACTTCATGAACTAATGTTTGTATGGATCATGGCAATAAATTTTGTTAAAAATTGCCAAAATCCTACATGGAAAATGTATGAATAAATTTTTTTATTGAATGTTATGATACGACATACCTTAAAAGAAATACTATTTAATAGAAATACAGGGATATTGAAAATCATTTAAAACCAGCAACCGAAAATAGCTCTTCTTTTCAAAATGTTAAAAGAAAATATCGAGTTCACTCTGCAAATATAAATACAGAGATAATAATTTTTTAATTTATATGATTAAAATCATAAATAAACGATGTGATCTATTATAACGCTTACAAGTAAAAATTATTTGTTGAGATTTATAATATTGGGGGCTGGAATTAATTTTAAAGGTTTTTTTTTTTGGGTTTTTGAGCATTTATTTAGAAACAACGGTACAATGTATATTATTCAAAGTATTGTCCATCGTTAGCTACAACATTTTCCCATCTTTCTGGCAGCATATGGATTCCGCGCCGGAAGAACGATTCGTCTTTTGAGGCAATCCACGGATCGACCCATTTTTTGGTATCCTCGTAAGAAGTGAAGCGCTGCTCAGCCAAGCCATGCGTCATCGATCTGAATAGGTGGTAGTCGGAAGGGGCTATGTCTGGGCTATAAGGCGGGTGGGGTAGCACATCCCAATTCAGCGCCTCCAACGTTTCCTTGACGGTTCTTGCAACATGTGGCCGTGCGTTGTCATGTTGAAAAACCACTTTGTCGTGTCTTTTGGCATATTCCGGCCGTTTAACCTTTAATGCTCGGCTCAATTGCATCAATTGTTGTTGGTAGCGTTCCCCAGTGATGGTTTCGTTAGGTTTTAGCAGCTCATAGTACACGACACCCTTCTGATCCCACCAAATACACAGCATAAGCTTGGCGCCATGAATATTCGGCTTGGCCCTCGATGTTGATGCATGGCCGGGTGGTCCCTACGATTTTTTCGCTTAGGATTATCGTAATGGATCCACTTTTCATCGCCAGTGACAATACGATGCAAAAAACTCTTCCTTTTATGCCGTTGAAGCAGTTGTTCGCACATGCAAAATCGCCGTTCAACGTCTCTTGGCTTCAACTGGTACGGCACCCAATTTCCTTGCTTTTGAATCATTCCCATGGCCTTCAAGCATTTGCCGACCGTTGATAAGTCGACTCCCAATGATTCTGACAATTCTTGAAGGGTTTGACACGGGTCTTCATCGAGCAAAGCCTCCAATTCCTCATCTTCAAACTTTTTCGGCTGGCCCGGACGCTCTTTGTCTTCCGTATCAAAATCACCACTTTTAAACCGACGGAACCAGTACTCACAAGTAGAAATCGATGGAGCATAGTCCCCGTAAGCCTCAGTAAGCGTGCGTTGTGCTTCAACCGCTTTTTTCTTCAAATGGAAGCACAAAAGTAAACCTTCCCGCAAATTGCGTTTTGTTGGAACGAAAGTCGACATGTTCACAGAGAAAAAAATATATGTTGTTTACACTTCAGTGGAATGACACATACTGAAAAATGAAGCTTAGACAATGTGCTTTGAAATGAATATAGTCACAGGTGTGCCCGATGCGATCTATTGATAGTTACGCCATCTCTTAGAAAACCTTTAAAACTAATTCCAACCCCCAATAAATGATTGTGTACATATAAATAATAATATTCGTAAATTTGTCGTACGAATAACTTTGTAAATTTTTTCATTACATTCGTAGTATTTACAAATGCTTTTGTACTATTTACGAATGAAAAATTATTAGTAGAGTCTAAAAAATTTAAAACCGAAATCGTTCAGCATTGTTTGTAGAACATCTACAGAACATTAGGAACTGTATGATTGTCAAGTGACTGTAGCGTACTGGTAGAGTGGTTCAAGCCCAAGCTTTTTCATACATTACATTCGTAATATGTACTAAGACGTCGATTCTACGAATCCTATTCGTGGCTGAAAAATACGAATAAAATTCGTAGAATAGACGCAGCTATTAGTAATATTTACACACAAATATTTTTGAGTGTATGTGAGGTAGGCGGAATTTATTTTTACAAAATTTATTTTTTTACCAACTTACTAGCATCGATTGCATAGTAAAGATTTAAACTTGTATGCAAAATTTGAAGCCATTGAACTATTTATGTGTTCGGAAATGAGCCAAATCAGATGAAAACCACGTCTACCTCACTTACAAAGTGACTTTACCAAAACGGTATCTGTTTTTGAATATAAGCCTTATATATTGAATTTTGTTACGACAGACAGATATCCACTTTGTGTTTAACGTAGAACCCTGCCGTGTAGGATTAATTCTACCAACAGACCAACATTAAAAGTTCTTTTGAACTATGTACATGACCGTGACAGCTTCAGTTACTAAAATTGTACATGACTAGGTTATCTAAACAATAACCATGGGTAATGTCGAGTATAAATACCGATAATTTAACCAGGGATCGTAATTCTTATAAGAGATATCCAAAAACTCAAAGATTAATTATTATTTTTCGATTTTTTATTGTATTGCTCAAAAATAAGAATTATGTTTCGATTTCTATTTTTTTCATCAAAAATAGGAGTTATTTTTTGATTTTTATTTTTCTGTTGAAGAATAAGACTTATTTTTGAGTTTTATTTATATTGCTCAAGAATAAAAATTGTTCCTCAATTTTTATTTTTTTCGCTCAGAAATAAAAGTTATAACTCAATTTTTATTTTTATGCCCAGAAATAAGAATTATTTGTTGAGTTTTATTTTTTCGCTCAAAAATAAAAATCATGTGTCGAGTTTTACTTTTTTTCCTCAAACATAAAACTCAAAACACCACACAGCTTTGTTGTTGCTGGCGCATGCTCGCCTTAAGTGTGCCTTGTGTGCGTACGTAAAAAGTGTGTTTGGGGGGTTTCAACATATGGCACGATTACGATAACTCGGTTGCCGTAATTTTAAAGAGATTTTTTGTTAAAAATCACAAACAAATTAATTTGGTCGAACAAAAAATCGATAGCTTAACTAGTTATCGATTTTTAAATTTTTTCCCTTGTTAAAAGATCTGTTCAATAAAATATCTATATCTTTTCCAATTTTTAAAAAATATAGTAAATTAACATGTCATATGAAAGATAATTTAATAGTCTATTCGAAAAATTACACATCAAAAAATTTTAGCAATAAATTGAATTTTATGAGTAGTTTTATATTATGGTTGCTTTTCAGTTGTGACAAAACCATTTTTTTCTCAAAAATTTCCATTTTTAATATGCAAAAAATACATTAGATATTTATAGACTAAAGTTTTATCTTTCATCAATCAATCAAATTTAAAAATCAATATTAGTTTTTGAAATTAACTGTAAGTTAAATATGTTTGTTGCAAGGATAAACTATTTGATTTAATAAAATAAAAGCTGTTGACCAAAAGTGATCAGCTAAAAGTTTAAAATTTTTCACTGGCTAGAAATATTAAATCATATAAATATTACAGCTTCAATTTTGCCTTAAAATAAAATATAAAAAATAAATATGCTTGAAAAAAACAACATA
This sequence comes from Dichetophora obliterata, assembly GCA_963920525.1. NCBI lineage: Eukaryota > Metazoa > Arthropoda > Insecta > Diptera > Sciomyzidae > Dichetophora > Dichetophora obliterata. The sequence continues at coordinate 88,952,678 of OY986439.1, read as the reverse complement.
CAAATTAAATCACTCTTAAATGGTATACACCAAAGATAAATTTTCAAGCTTAAATAATTCAAAAATTATACTAATAACGGTAGTTTTTAGCATACATACATACAAATATATACATACAAATAGCTATGAAATGTGAAATACTCAATAGATTTTATTGACTAAAAAGCTTATTTAATTATCTTTAAAAAGATTTCTTAACCAATGTAGCAAGAAAACAAATAGAAAGTTTCCTTAGGGAATCAATGAACACAAATATTGTATTAAACAAATCGATAGCTCTTACACAAATAGATAAATCCATTTGTCCTTCTCTCCAATCTCCAATCTCTCAATCCACTGAAATTGAACTTTTTAATTTAATGTAATATTTAGTTTTTCTACTTAAATCCAGCTATACTCCTTCTTCAAGTTAGCTGAAAACTGTTTTATAATTAGTTTTAGTTGGTATGATATTAGATTACGGGAGGGTAAAACCCCTTTAATCCCCTCGTCGTAATAAAGCGCAGGCCAAATAGTTAATAATTCTCAGAAGCATACACATGCGCTCAAGAATTATCACATGGAAAGTTGCCAGTTCTTATTCCCACAAAAATTATCTTTTTCCCACAGCAATTCAAAAAAATTCCCACATGGGAGATTTTTACTAAAAAATTCCAACCAAAAACCCTAAAGCCATAAAAATCACACCAAAAATCCTACAGTTATAAAAATACCACAAAAATCCCACAAACCATAAAAAATAAATAATTCAATTCAATTCAGAAAATTAAGCAGTTATAAAATACTATGTTTTCATGGCGAATTAAGCCGGTGCTAACTCCCATGAAAAAGCAAGTTGAGTTAAATTTCGAAAAATCTCCGAAACTCTACGAAACTTGTTGATTTATGTGGCTTCTGTAATTTATCATAATACAAAATGACGTATGGAAGATTTTTTTGGAACTCTGCACAGACGTATACTAAGTTTTGTTAGTAAAATCACGAAAAATGGATATTTATACAAAACTACAAACTAGTACTTAATAAAAAATAAAAAATGCAGAAAACAATGCAAATGCGATTAATTTACATAAAACATAAGAAGCCATAATTTTTAAATTGCATTTAAAGAAAATTCGATAAGCATATGATAAGAATACATAAATAGTCAAAATCAAATAATAACGAATATTATAACAATACGATGAATTAAAAGAACTATATAAATAAGAACTCATGTGTCATTTTTTTATAGTATTTTTAAATATTTTCTGTACATTAAATATTGTTCTTATTTTTTTGTTTTTGTTGTTTTTATTTGCATTGTTTTGAATATTTGCAAAACATAAATGAAATATTCGTATTCGTTAACAGTGCTATTTCAGATGTCAGTCATCCCCAAGAATTTTCGTTGAATCTTGCTCACAAATTCACTAAAAACTCATACTGAGCTGCTTGTTGTAAGTACCGGGAAAATTTAAGTGAATATGAGTGAGTCAGTGTTGCCATATTTTTTTAAAAAAACTTGTAATTTCAGAAAATAAACTTTTTGGTGAAAAACCTGGAACTAAAAAAAAGAACTAAAACTAAGAACTCTAATACTTTTAAAATGTGTGCTTTAAAATTATCATTATTTTATTCGAAACAAAGTATTTGTAAACAAAACAAAAAGAATTGCTTTTAATAACTAAAATCATTTAAATTATAAAGTTAATGAAACGGCAAATTTCGAACAGTCACCAATGACGAAATAAAATTATTTTTTATACATATATTGATAAAACTTTTTTATGATTTCTGACGATTGTTTGAAATTGGTGCAGTTCACATAGTTTTTTCCTTAATAAATCTTTAGTTCGAAGAACCCCACACAATGTGGGAATTTCAAATTTATTTCTGATTTTAGTTTTATTAATATATATTTGTGAAAAAATAAAAAATTCTATATTTCCTGTTGCTACAGGAATCAGTAACACAGCATAAACTAGTTTTTTTCCCACACGTTATTTTTATTTCCTCATATATATATATGAATAAATTTTACAATGTTAATGATTTTCGAACATTAAATATTATAAAGCTAAATTTGTGCAATCTGTTAATTTAGTGGTGGTACTCACTACAACTGATTTTGACAATTAAGTGTCAAAACTTTGGATAGCTGAGTCGATTTGGGCTCGTCAATTTCTTTTAACATTTTTATTGCTTTTTCTGTTAAAAAAATTATACTTAAAATTGTATGTTTACTTCAATGTAAAAAAATGCAGAAAACGTTAAAAATTTTAACAAGTCAATGTATAACTACCTTTACGCTGCAGAGAAATATATTGATTTCTAAACATTTTTAACGTTTTCTGCATTTTTTATTTTTTATTAAGTACTAGTTTGTAGTTTTTTATAAATATCCATTTTTCGTGATTTTACTAACAAAACTTAGTATACGTCTGTGCAGAGTTCCAAAAAAATCTTCCATACGTCATTTTGTATTATGATAAATTACAGAAGCCACATAAATCAACAAGTTTCGTAGAGTTTCGGAGATTTTTCGAAATTTAACTCAACTTGCTTTTTCATGGGAGTTAACACCGGCTTAATTCGCCATGGAAACATAGTATTTTATAACTGCTTAATTTTCTGAATTGAATTGAATTATTTATTTGTTATGGTTTGTGGGATTTTTGTGGTATTTTTATAACTGTAGGATTTTTGGTGTGATTTTTATGGCTTTAGGGTTTTTGGTTGGAATTTTTTAGTAAAAATCTCCCATGTGGGAATTTTTTTGAATTGCTGTGGGAAAAAGATAATTTTTGTGGGAATAAGAACTGGCAACTTTCCATGTGATAATTCTTGAGCGCATGTGTATGCTTCTGAGAATTATTAACTATTTGGCCTGCGCTTTATTACGACGAGGGGATTAAAGGGGTTTTACCCTCCCGTAATCTAATATCATACCAACTAAAACTAATTATAAAACAGTTTTCAGCTAACTTGAAGAAGGAGTATAGCTGGATTTAAGTAGAAAAACTAAATATTACATTAAATTAAAAAGTTCAATTTCAGTGGATTGAGAGATTGGAGATTGGAGAGAAGGACAAATGGATTTATCTATTTGTGTAAGAGCTATCGATTTGTTTAATACAATATTTGTGTTCATTGATTCCCTAAGGAAACTTTCTATTTGTTTTCTTGCTACATTGGTTAAGAAATCTTTTTAAAGATAATTAAATAAGCTTTTACAAAAATGTTAAGTCAATAAAATCTATTGAGTATTTCACATTTCATAGCTATTTGTATGTATATATTTGTATGTATGTATGCTAAAAACTACCGTTATTAGTATAATTTTTGAATTATTTAAGCTTGAAAATTTATCTTTGGTGTATACCATTTAAGAGTGATTTAATTTGTATGTTGTTTTTTTCAAGCATATTTATTTTTTATATTTTATTTTAAGGCAAAATTGAAGCTGTAATATTTATATGATTTAATATTTCTAGCCAGTGAAAAATTTTAAACTTTTAGCTGATCACTTTTGGTCAACAGCTTTTATTTTATTAAATCAAATAGTTTATCCTTGCAACAAACATATTTAACTTACAGTTAATTTGAAAAACTAATATTGATTTTTAAATTTGATTGATTGATGAAAGATAAAACTTTAGTCTATAAATATCTAATGTATTTTTTGCATATTAAAAATGGAAATTTTTGAGAAAAAAATGGTTTTGTCACAACTGAAAAGCAACCATAATATAAAACTACTCATAAAATTCAATTTATTGCTAAAATTTTTTGATGTGTAATTTTTCGAATAGACTATTAAATTATCTTTCATATGACATGTTAATTTACTATATTTTTTAAAAATTGGAAAAGATATAGATATTTTATTGAACAGATCTTTTAACAAGGGAAAAAATTTAAAAATCGATAACTAGTTAAGCTATCGATTTTTTGTTCGACCAAATTAATTTGTTTGTGATTTTTAACAAAAAATCTCTTTAAAATTACGGCGACCGAGTTATCGTAATCGTGCCATATGTTGAAACCCCCCAAACACACTTTTTACGTACGCACACAAGGCACACTTAAGGCGAGCATGCGCCAGCAACAACAAAGCTGTGTGGTGTTTTGAGTTTTATGTTTGAGGAAAAAAAGTAAAACTCGACACATGATTTTTATTTTTGAGCGAAAAAATAAAACTCAACAAATAATTCTTATTTCTGGGCATAAAAATAAAAATTGAGTTATAACTTTTATTTCTGAGCGAAAAAAATAAAAATTGAGGAACAATTTTTATTCTTGAGCAATATAAATAAAACTCAAAAATAAGTCTTATTCCTGAACAGAAAAATAAAAATCAAAAAATAACTCTTATTTTTGATGAAAAAAATAGAAATCAGTGAATAATAATTAAATTCAATTTTTATTGGTAAAACTCAAGAAATAAAAATCATATCTTATTTCGATAGAGGATGCATTAAGCAGCATAATGAAGTTATCCAATATGTGCTCCGACAATGGGAACATGTTGATTTTTTTCGATTTAATTTTTGGAAATAATCGTTATTTTCTATCCCTGAATTTAACCCATTTCTTGGCACGAAACTTCGATATCACGTTCAAAGATTTGGTAGATATTTTTTATGAAAACTAGAAGGTGATACCGTACCACTAGACCTATGGTACTGTTGCTTATGGCAATTAGGTTTCCCCACCAATCGATCGACACTACTCATATTGTTTAGGTTTCTCCGTCACCACCACAACCAGAGCGAAATAACCCCGTGTAATGCACCGTCGTATCACTTTGGTTCAAATGTGACATATATCGTCCCCTGCATGCCAAAACCATGAATGTGGAATAATTCGATTTTGGGTTTATTGCTGTTTCTGATGCAATTTCATATAAACAACATTGTATCAACATATTGACTACAAATGTGGATCAGATCTGCTGCGTTACTACAGTTTTAAGTCAATGAATGTATTTTTTTTTTAATTTTTTTATCATGCCAAAAAATGAATGTACCACATTCATTGTTCTGGAACAAACATTAAAACAAAATTGAAATTTTTCTGCATACCAAAACAATGAATGTGTTCTAAAATCCGTTAGGAGTGAGATAGCCCAACCAAATTTAAATCATAAATCGAGGGACCTAATTCCCACATATCTGCAAAAGTATCAGAAAAAACAGATCCTTCACATTGATACATTACTCGATCTCCTGAAGCATGAATGTTCCATAAATTGGAATTTTTGTGCATGCCAAAACAATGAATGTGTTCTAAATCCGTTAGGAGTGAGGTAGGCCAACCAAATTTAAAATGTAAATTAACCTACCTAATGCCCACATACCTGCAAACCAAAGTTTCAATAAATAACAGATCTTCAACATTCATACTACATTACTCGATTCTTTGTAAGCATGAAAGTTTTATAAATTGGAATGTTTCTGCATGCCAAAACAATGAATGTGTTTTGAAATTCCTTTGGGGAGAGGTATGCCAGCCAAATTTTAAACTATTGTTAAGTCACTAAATACTTACCATTCGATAAATGAAAAATTAAAAAAATTTTACTTCATTAATTTTCAGAAGCATTCAAACCTTTAAACTCGTTTCCCCAAAAACTAAAAAAAAAACATTCATGGTTTGGCATGCAGGTAACGAAATGAAAAACGCAAGCAACCGAAATATTTTATTGAGCCTTTGATGATTATTTATCTCAAAGAATTTTAAATAGAGACAGGACAATTATCAGAAAGAGCTGAAGAAATTGATGAATGCATGAGTCAAGCGGGAGCCGTCTGTGCCACTAGCTGACAGTCGTGCCACTAGCGACAGGCGAGGAGTTCTTGACCCTTCAATCCATGGATAGTACATAATATTTTTTTTTATTACAGACTCCCTAAACGGACGAATTAAGTTACGTTCCAAATAGACTAACTACCCGAAGAATAAAATGCCAATTGAAAACAAAACGCTTAATTGCACTCGTATCTCGAAGATGTAGCTGAGATACATGAGTCACAACCCTCTCAACCTGTATCTTACTTACGCTAAAATATTAGTAAGATCCCATAACGTTTCACACATCCATTTCCCTACCCTTTTGCTCTTAACGAATCAAGCGATTTTACCAATGCATGGTTTTGAACAAATATATTTTATTTTCCAATGTGGTTAACGTAAACAAAAATAATGTTCTCAAGAGGAAAAACTTTTTGGTCTTCAATCATAACCAGTTCGAATGAGCCCGAAGGACCACAGCCCATGACAGTCAATACCCGGGCAAAAGGTTTCATCAGACAAGGTTCTTTAACATCCCGTCTATAGACTAAAAGTTCTTAGAACATTTATATTTGAATGTGACATATTCTGTCACTAGAATTGTTTATGACTAGGTTAAAATAACCATTGGTTTCCCGATAATTTAACACCGCAAGAGAACCACAATCCTATTAACGCAACTTCGTAAGCTTAATTAAGGATTCTTAAATCCTCTTATGGAAACCCAGGAAGCGTGCCGTAGTATATCGTTGGCCTATACTAGGTCAAGGATTACTATGCCTCTTACATAGAACCCTATTTCTAAAACAAAAGTCTGCCAACGATAGATCAGGTCTCCTCGTCTTGATGAATGTCTGCACACGAACTTCAAGTTTTATTGGATTGATCGTCCATAGAAAGCATTACAATTCTATATGTTATGATAACTTGATACCATATCCGTTCCTTCTCCAAGATTTGGTACCAACAACCACGGTCCAAGGTGGACCTTTTGTTTTACAAAAATCAGATGAATCATTCAAGAGCCGTGCCCCAAGAATGAACTCATTTTGAGATGAATTCATAGTCCGTGCCCCATGAATTCTCCACCCAATATCCAACATCACCCTTTTTCCTGGCTTTGGACAGGCAGACAACCCGAAAGTACTCCGGTGGGTTTTCACAGACAGTCAGACAAACAGACCAACATAGCTAAATCGACTCAGCGGGTGATGCTGATCAATAATATATACACTTTTCTATACCTTACCGGTCACTCCTTCTTATCGGCGTTACAAACGGAGAGCCAAAGCTAATATACTTCTTATGAATTTTTATATGCACGGAGGTAAATATATGTACACAATGCACTAATACGAATTGATTTATTTTTGTTTACAAATATCATTAGTATATAAAACAAATATATTCGTTGATACTACATCAGGTAGTAGAAAAATTTTACGAATGTATTCGTAAAGATATCACAATAAAAACACTTTGTATACTGTACGCATATTTGGAGAATGTACGAATATTTTGTTTACTAATATCATTCGTAGAAATTTTACCAATCAATTTTTTGAGTGTACAAAGTGACGTTATCATAGTAAAACCTTTATAAATTTCAAAAAAATTAATGGTGTATCTTGATATTATGCTCATAAGCTTCAATAAATTAAACGGACTCTGAGTTTCAAATGTGGATAAAAACCACACCTAATAAAAGTGACGTCATCAAAATAATACAATATTCAAGAATTGGAAAAAAACAACTATTTGGATAAAAACCACGCCTTATAAAAGTGACGTCATCACCATGAAACTACATTTAAGATTTCGAACAAAGTAAAATGCGGCCGTGGCACAGTGCGCTTTTTTCGATTTTTAGGATGATATTTGCATTATCTTAGAAACTATAACAGCTAGGGCCATGAAATTTAGTATCAATGATATTTGTACCAAATTAAATAACAACACAAGAAATTATAATTCTAGTTCAACTGCAACGTCTACGTCCAATACAAACCAAATTTTTTTTAATAAGAAAAAAATCGCATAAAACTGCTTATTTGCGTTTTCGAGGAATAAATTAAGATTATTTAACTTAACTTAAACGTCATGGCAAGAATTATTTAAATCGGTTAACTTTTGGATACAGCTTTAGATTCCCATACAACTAGATTACCAAATAAACGAAATTTCAAAAAAGTTCTCAAAAAAAGGGTTTTAACAACAAATGAAGTCACAACTTGTTTTAAGTTATGAATTTCGGTTTATTTGTCTTTCAATTTAAGCCTCATTTTCGACAAAACAAAATGTTGACACCAAATTGAGCTCCTTATCTCTATAGGACACACCGTTAAGATTCTAGAAGCGTTTCAAACTTTTCAACATGTTTTTTCGCCATAACTCACAAACCATACATCACACAAGGACGATTTATATACCAAAATGTTATCAGTACTATAGCCACAGGACTGCATCCTTATAGTTTATGAGTTATAGACGTTTGAAAATTTGGTTTTAATTTTTTAGTGCTTAAAGAATGTAAACGTAAAATATATATGGAAAATATATATTACAGAGCCTAATGCTTTATTTTCTTAATGAATTAAGCTAATTTTATCGTTATCTAGCTTTGGTTTTACTTTATCTCTTATAGCTTAGGAGATACAGACATTTAAAAATTGTTATGAATTTTTAGTTCTTAAAAAATGTAAACGTAAAATATATATAGAAAATGCGTGTTTACAAAGCTAAATTCTTTATTTAATGGTAATAAATTACCGCACTGTGCGTGGGGTAATTTAAAAGCGGTCCAATCGAAGATAATTAATTACTAGTTTTTGTTTCGAAAACAATTTATCATAGTATATATTTATTTCATTTTTCGCTTCAACTTATTTTTTGAGTTTTTTTTTTCACTGACAAAAAAAATAGTTATGTGCAAATTTTATTATTTCAGTTAAGTTTTAAATTTTACTTCTCACGATTTTTTTTAGTTAAATTTTTTTCATTAATTATATATAGCACTTCTTTTTTAAGTTTTATTTATTAGCTTTATTAAACAAATTGTTATTTTATCCACCAATTTTTCTAAATTTATTTTACTAAAAATCAAATGCCCTCTTTTACTGTTTGGTAAAAAATTGTGTGGCAGTTCACGTGGTGGTATAAAAATTTATTTTTTAGCTCTGTTGATGTGACAAACATAACATAATAATGACCTTTCATGTATAACGATTATATTTTTCAGCAAGTGTTTGATTGTGGTTACCTGAAATGAGGAATGTTTTACCAACTGTGCCCGAACACTTTGAATCATAATTTGAGTATTTATTATTAAAATTACATTCCGTAACAATTTAATGGCTTTGGGAGCCAAACCAAATGTCAAATTGTTGCATTAAGTGCGGTTCTACATTCAAGTATAATAGATTTCATGGCTAGCAGCAAGAATAAAAGTTTTAACGCAGCAACCCAAAACACAATTTATACTAGGTCTGTCAATGAATTAATGTAGAATGGGAATGTAAAAAAAACATGTTTTTTTTTATTTTTTAATAAGCATTATTAAATTCCAGGAACTCATAAATTGAAAAATATTGATTGCCAAGACTTTATAAAAGATAGTCTTGACACACTTGGCTTTAAAGACCGACTGGTTGCATGAAAATTTCAAAGAAAACAGAAATCGCAATTCTGTTCCTTATAATTTTCCAGTAAAAACCCCGTTTGAATTGAAATCTTAGCTGATCCTGTTTCAAATATATGGAAATTTTTTACTTTTTGTATAGTCTATGCAGATGATTAATAGATGAGCAAAAACTTCGACTTACACCTTCAGTTCTTGTTTTAAAAAAATTGGCAAAGGTATTCAGCATACTTGTCATGGTTTATCTTCATTTAGTGCTCGCGAAAACGCTTCAGGTTGAAAAATTACCCGAAAAGTAACCTAATCAGATTTTTTAATAACAACTTTATATAAAAACAAAAAAGAAGTGACGGTAATGAATGTTATGATATAAAAGGTGATTTCTTAGCTGCATGAGAACTTTAAATAATAATACAAGAAATAAGGTCTCTTCGCCAAATAAGGCCCAAGCCTTAATAAGGCCCGATTTCTAATACGCACATTTATTGCATTCCCTGCAAAATGATTTTTTGCACGTTTAAACATGTTCATATCTGCATCACGATGCAAAAAAAATTACTTCGATTGCGCATCTGTGAAGCGAGTGATAGTCGAACGAAGTCAGCGGTAGCGTCAACAACATGGTTGATGTAATATTGTACTCGCAGTAAAAGTCCGTTATTCTACGAATTAACTATTGCCTATGTCCAGCTTCGAATTAAAAATCAAGAGAGGTATTTTAACGAAAACAAAAAGGTTAATTGATCAAATCTAACTGTGGTGTATTCCGAGAAAAACTTGATTAATGAAATGATATTGAGAGCGCCTAAAAAGGCCCCACAAATTTTTTCTTTCCGGCTTTCTTTTTCCGATCTCCTCACCTAAATCTACCAGGCAGAAAAACCTACCAGAAAGAAAGCCCTCCACTATAAAGGCCAGCAAATTACCAAAATTATCTTTAAAAAAGCCAGAGTAACTTTATTTTAATTTTCAAAATGAACTTTTGGCAATAAAAGTATTTTTTTGAAAAAGTTTTTATAAAAAAAGCTATGAATAGCATTTATGTTTAGTATAAATGTAAACCAGCATTTGTAATACCAATATGTGTTCTTATTTTATTATTTTCTGAACTATTTTGTTAATTTTTCTAAAACCGTTCTATATTGGGTCCTATTTAGACATGGTGGTCCTAATATGGCAAAAATCAGACCTTTTTAAAACTTTCTGAGCTGGATATATTTTTTACTTTTTCATGCTTTATTTTTATGTTTTTGAAAAAAGAATTGAATAAACAAAAATACAAAATTGCAAATATAAGTTTAAAAAAACCCGTTTCTCTTCTGTCTGGTTAAAACCGTTAGGTTGGCCTTATTTGGGTAACTTACCTTAAATATTGTTAGAATAAATTTTTTATTATTATTGTCTGGTAGATTATTTATTATTTTTTATTCATGGCATTTATTTCTTAAATATAATTTCTGACATATGTAGCTACGTGGCTACGAGTTACATAGTCCTTTCGATCGGTCAAATATTTCACTACTTTTTCCAATAAATCTGGCCGTATGGCATCAATGGTGGGTTGAATATTAGCTTCCAATGCTTCAAGAGTTGCTGGTTTGTCGACATAAACCAATGACTTAGCGTAGCCCCATAAAAAATAATCGAGAGGCGTTAAGTCGCACGAATGAGGGGGCCAGTAAAAATGCTCATTTTCGGTCAGTTTCAAATTAGCCCTATAAGAAAAAATGGGCCGTAAGCGAGGTCATTTGGTTTTAATTCTTACACGAGCTGTATTTTATAGGCAGGTAAGCCAAGATCCTTACGTAAGATTATCCACGTAGTCGAAGGACAAAGGCCAACAAGTTGAGAAGGGTGACGAGTCGACATTTCGGCGTCTTTTTCAACACTTTGCGGTACAGCGGAAATATTTTCTTCGGTACGCACATTTCTTTGTCTTGTTGATGGTTTTGAATCGAGAAGAGTAAAGTTAGTGCGAAAACGATCAATAACTGCACGAATTGCTTGCTCACTAGGGTGTCCCAAAAGAATATTTTTTTCGAATTTCATAGTTGCTCAACCTTTGTTCGAAGGCTTAAGAGGTCAGGTATTTTTGAGATTTTTCCAGATTTTTTGGAAGAGGTTTAGAAATGGCGCTAATCGGTTTTTCGGAGATTTTTCAAATTCGAAGCAAAAGTTGGTCAAAAACAGACATTTTCTAAGTCTTTGAGTCATCATTTCGAAAGAAAATTGTTCAAACTTCACTTTATTGTACATATATCAGAAGTTTTGTCAAATTTATTTGTCAGTTGTGTGTCATAAACTTCATATTCGGGAAATTATCGTAAATTTTTTAACGATAATAACTTTTAAAAATTCCATCAAAATAAAAAAATGTAATGATGTAGTTTAAATAATAGAAAAATTCTAAGCCATTTAAAATAAATATACTTTTAATATTACAAAGTTAAATCCTTTAAAGCTTTTTTCGTTGCCTGAAGACTTTTTGAATTTTAACAAGGTATTGCGTCGTTGCGCGTGCAATATCGCGTGCAATATTGCGTCGTTGCGCGTGCAATATCGCGTACCGCCACTTGCACATACACACAGACGGTGATGGTAAAATTTTACAGGAGTGCAGAAAAACTGATTTTATTTTAAGCTATTGAATGGATTTTCAGCTGAACCAAACTTTTATTGAAATTAGAAATAAGCATTTAATGAAAAATAAAAATGAATGAATCAATCAGGAATGAACAAAATTGAAATGAAATTCATTTTGGCCTTTTTGCAATATACGCGGTATTGCAAGTGGCGAATACATGGTAGTTAAAAAAATTATTTGGGACCTTCATTTTACAGTAAATTTGCCTTTTTTTCAATTTTTAGTGCAGTGTTGAGCTTTTGTGTCCAACACGTTCCTTAAATCTGCCGCGAAGGCCCTTTGTTTCTCGATGGTCACCTTGCTCTGTTTAGATTTGTTATTTTGTAAATGTTGCAGTTTTATTATAAGCCGTGCAATGATGCGGGCGTCTTGACTTGTATTACGGTTAAATTTAAAGTCCTCTGCTTTTCGAAAGTATTCACTGTCTGTATTGATGACGAATGCTACTCGCTGTCTTGATGAAGAAAGCTATTCGCTGTCTTAATGACGAAAGCTACTCGCTGCAATGACGACGCAAACCAAAGACTTACCCTCTACCAAAAATCGTTCAACGCGCCTAAAGAAGTTTTCACTTAAAAAAAATAAAATTTAGAATCTTTTTTTTTTTTGTTTATTTGAAAAAAAATGTCAAGGTGTTATGTATTGTATTATAGTTTTTTCAGAATAAATTTTTAAAGAAGTCTTTTTTTAAAATTCAAACTCAACATCTCTGTAAACCATATGAGTTTTTAAAGCCTCTTTTTTGACTCATTTGTAGAAGCCTGAGCCCTCATAATGAACTCTTATAAGTTTCATAGAAGAGCAGTTTTTCCTTTGAAAGTGGTCGCCTTTTAAGAGCTCAAATAAGAATATAAAATAATACATTTACGACTCTCGAAAGTCATTTATTCGGACTCCTATAAGACTCTTTAATGAATCTATATTGTCATTTTGAAATTCATAAAATACTCTTACAAGTTTCAGAAATTAATATTTTGTTCTCTCTTTTCTCATAAAGTAATCGTTAAAGCGCCGAAAATGAGCTTGTTTTTCTTTGAATTCGGTCACTTTTTACGATTATTTTTTGAAGAAAAAAAAACAGTGTCAGAGAAGGCGGATTACTCCTTGAAATTTACCGCTAATCCTTTGCTGTAAAATTAAGTAGTACGCAAATTTAAAAAATACCGCATTTACAATTACCTAACAGAATGAAATATTTGAAATTTTAAGTGGATGAAAAGCATGTTCTTGAAATTTTTACCCCGAAAATGTTCCCAATTGGGATGGTTTTGGGAGCTTTCTTTTTTTTAAATACAGAAAATACACATATAAACTCATATTCAGGAGGCTTTTGACAAAAAACTCCTAAATGTGAGATCTTTCATAGCCCAAGACTGAAGTACTCCATAAACATTCCGAAATACAGTGGTGGTCACGAATTTAGCACACTTAAAAAAGTAAAGTGAATACTTATATTTTCCATTTATTTGTTGTAAATTTTTAATTAAATTTTTTTTTTTTGTGTATATATTATGTCTTCTTTATTTCTTATATACACTTTTTTATTTCAAAACTTTTTCTTATAGGACTTAAAATCAAATAAAAATTAAAAACAAGCATTTTGACTTGGTCATGAATTTAGCACACGAGCGAAAAAATGTCTAGGATGAAAAATATAATCAAAATTGATTGCATAAAACTCAATATTTCGTAGGAAATCCCTTATTCTTAATTACTGCATGTCATATCCTTGGTAAACTTTTGACCAAAGCCTCACAACGGTACTTTGGAATACTATACCGAATCCTTTGGATTTCCCTAAACAAATCTGGCAAATTTTTGGATTTTACTGCTAGTATTTGCTGCTCGACATCCTTCCACAGATTCTCAATCGGGTTTAAGTCCGATGATTGCGATGGCCATTTCAAAATATCAATATGTTTGTCTTCCAAGCAGCTCTTAACTATGTGAGCACTGTGCTTTGGATCATTATCTTGCATAAAACGCCATTAAAGTGGAAAATTATCCTCTTGAAACGGTATCATTTTATTGACAAGTACGTTTGTGTAAGCGTGCTGATCCATTTTTTGGTAAATTTTAACAATCGGACAAACTCCGTGCCAAGAAAACGCAGCCCATACCATAACATTTCAGCCACCCTTTTTAATCGTCTCGAGCATGTACTTTGGATTGTGTTGCATGTTTTGAGGACGCCACACATATTGTTTGCTGTCAGATGCGAACCGGCAAAACTTTGGTTTATCCCTCCAAAGCACATTTTTCCAAAAATTTGTTGACTTTTTAAATATTCTTTTGCAAACGGAAGACTACATTTAATATTTTTTGCGACACATGTGGTGTTTGTTGGGCTATAAAGCTACGGAAATTGTTTTCATTCAAGCGTCTTCTTATGCCTTTTGATGATACATTTATGCCATATTTTGATGAAATTTCATTTTAAATTTTATTTGAAGTCTTAAAAGGATCACTTAGTGAAGCTCTATAAATCAAATGGCCCTGTGCTAAATTCGTGTCCAGCATTTAAACCACATTGATTCATACTACTTGAAATATGTCAGAAAATTTAAGGATCACTAAAAAACCAACTAACGGTACATAGAGTTAACTTCATAAACAATACACAACAAAAAATATTTGATTACAATTCTCAAGCTAAGATGTAAAAAATTTCAAATTAGAGTTACTTACACAGTGTGTGCTAAGTTCGTGACCACCACTGTATGTTGTTTTCAGGAAAGTACGTTTTGAAAATATACTTTAAAAACTCATAAATAAGAGGGAACTCATAACATCCTCTTTAATAAGACACTTTTCAGAGTCTGAATTATAAGCGCGCCGAACTTTGTTTAAAGGATTGCCACCTCAGACATTCGGAAAAAAAGTTTATTAGAAAAAAAACAGGGTCGTGTTCAGAGGACCATTTGACGCATTTAGGCATTTCTTCACATTTTACATTTTTTACGATTTGAAAATGCACTCTTCATTGGGATGTAAACTTCTTAGCAAATCTTATGACGACAGAAAAAAATCGACAAGTTTGCGATCGAGTTTACAAAATCGAGCTAAATGGTTCATTTTTTATTCTCAAAAAATAGTTGAAGATAGGGAAAACAGCCTCGTAGAAACATTTGTATTTGAATTTAATTTTAACTTAAAACAAAGGCTTACAGCTTTAAACGAAACTCATATCAATTTTTGTATAAAAAAATAACCCAAAAATTATGGCTTCATAGAATTTTCATTAGACATTCTTAAGCGCTGCACGGTGCACCAGGTCTTTTTGGCACAGCGGGATAGCTAGCCGCTATGAGTCCATCATTATTCATCTTTAGAACTGTTATGAATTTCGAGGGTTATTTCTTTTTCCCCATGCAACACTCTGCTGTATATTTTTACATTTTTTTCTCGAAATGTTTTTTTCGCTGCTGCTGCTGCTGCTGTCATGCCTTAACCTAAGTGGATTTTTTCGCGGTACACTTTGTGCATTTGTTTTTTTTTGTGGTGTCGTATTAAGGGCATATAAAATTTGCTGCATTCCATTTTTATTGCTACTACATAAAGTAGACCAACCAAAGGACCGACCGACAGCGATGTGGTGGAAAAGTGCGCCTTCGAACGAGAAGAACTCCAGAAAATCAGTAAAAATTCCATACGGAATGCCATGCTGGGAACTTTGTAAATTGCTCGTTTTTTACGCTTCCCATGAGGTGATACCCGGATGCATGCCAAGGCTGTAGATTTTGGTTTTTGCTTAAATATAACATTTTACATTTCTTTTATCTAAATAACAGGCTGTTGTTTTAACAACTAAAATTCTACCTGGTTTTGCATTTTTTTTTAAGTATTTCTTTTTATTAAAGCTATTTTTTGTTTTTTAATTTCTTAAGCCTCCAATCGTTGGTTGACTTTAAATTTCTGAGGCTTCTCTTACCAACAACATGCTGGCTACTTGTCGTTAGCGCACAAACTTCACAGTAAATGCTTCGAATACTCAAGCGCTCTAAAGGAGCATTTGAAGTACTCTGCAGAGTCCTGTGACTGGCTGTGCGGCATAATTTTTTCAATTATGATTATTGCGTTTTTTGATTGGCATTTTTTCTTTGCTAATAAAAGCCTCTGTTCATTTTTTTTTATTGCATACACTTAGGAGTGCAAGCATGCCATCGTTGAGGCACAACTTTCAAGTTGTTTGGCAGTTAAAAAGATAGAATATTTTTTAAAAATTTAAATATGCCGAGGGTAGCTTTAAGTATGGTATAATTTTCAGTTAAGGCATTAATTATATTATAAATTTCGTTACTTTTAATGGTGCTACAGTAAAACAATAAAAATAACAATAAAACAAAAATTAATTCGCAGAGGAAACAGTTTCACTCAAATTAAGTATAGAATACATTTAGTTTTTAATAAAAACTTTGTAACATATTAATTTAAAATTTACATTTAAATGTTTTTTTTTTATTTTCATTCGTCAAATTCATAAAGAGACCATATTAATTACAAATTTTTAACTCGTTTAGGTTTTGTTGTTGGCTGCACATTTAAATAATTAATAGCAATTTTTTTTACAAGAAAGATAAGTGTTTGAAGAAAACATTTTATTTATTTTATGACAAAATATTGGATTAATTAGTGGGATACACCAAATTTGCGAGAGACCCAAAAAAGTGTTTTGCCGTTATCACTGGATCATTCGAAATAAAAAGTAAAACAGTAATCATTAGTTAACGAAATAATATTCCTGATGAACGAAGGGATTTGAAAATTTTGTTTTTTCGAAAAATGTTGTTTATTCGACCAAAATGTCACTCATATTTTCGGCTTTAGTTAGAATAAGTGAGAAAATTTTCACCGACTTCGAAAGCATTGTTTTGAGAAAAAAAGCGTTTAAAGTTTTGACTACGATGTGCATGCAGATAAAAAACCTCTTTTTAAAATTATTTATTTCCATAAATAATAATCTGATTAGTCTGAATTTTTAGATAATACTTTTGAATTATTTTAATATAGTAGAAAATGAAAAAAAAATACTTTTTCTAGTACAAAATTCTTACTAGTTGTGCCCCCTTAACACGTTAACTGCCATGAGGCTCATACGGTGTGCCTCAATAAAATGTTCGCGTAGGATCATACACTGTGCCTCAGTATTTGATTACACATTACAGTCCATGGTCTAAGACTAGTTCCTCGAGATGCAAATCTGTAAACGTAGTTCAATTCCACATATCCTGGCAGACCCAAAGCAATCCTTAGCGCTATCTATCATTTTTGTTTTTATTAGTCTTTTTTTTTTCTTTATATCGGACATCTGTGCACAAAATAATGGCCCGGAGGACCTGGTATTCTTTTTCTATGGTGGCAGTTAATGTGTTAATTTGTCCGAAATAAAATTTTATTTCTGGAATCATTGATTTTTCATATTCCACGTTAAGTTCTTAGAAAAAACTTTTTGGGATCATATGGTTACGGTCATGGTAGAATTATTATAAGGTAGGTGCACTAGAAGCACACTCTTTTTGACTACAAATCAACAACATTTCCTTGCCGTCGATCTCGGTTAATGAAAGTGTTCCTTTTATGTAAAATTCTTTGGCTGGTGGTTGGCGCTGTGCGCCTCCATAGCGTGAATCGGTATGTTTTCATGTTTCTTTAAAAAGAACTCAACAATTTTAAGGTTCCGCAAAATTGAATTATGTAGTCGAATGAAAACTATATAAAAAATTCAATTTTATTTGCTTCGTTCGAAGCCAAAATACAATTAATTTTGTGTTATATCTTTAAATATGGCTCATTTTATTCAGTTATTAAGGTTTTTGATGAGTTTTCTTATATTTTCACACATAAAATAAAAGGCACTGAATTGATTAATTCGGTTACAATTAAATTATACATCCCTATGGCTGAACGAATAAACGTCAAATGTCAAAAGTGACATTATACCTACGCAAATGTTTTGCTTTGTTTTGTGCTCTCCGAATCACACCTACCTTATAACAGTTCTACCAAAGTTACGGTTACTTGACTGTTAACTAAATTCCGTTCAAGAAATTTGATTATAAAGGCTGTCCCAAGAACTTACTTACTTACTAGTTGGCGCTGCAACCGAATGTCGGTCTTGGCCTCATCTAAAAATTTGCTCCAGCCATTTCTTTCTCTCGCTTTCTGGCGCCAGTTGGAAATTTCAAGCTTCGTCAGGTAGTTCTTTTCTTGGTCTTTCCAACGAAGATGCTGTCGTTTTAACTACTACCCAAAAACTACTGACATTTTAACTTTTGAATAATACGCATTGTTTATTTATTTATTTTTTACATGCAATAACGTTTCCTACATTCCCAAAATGTAGAAAGTAGGAACTATAATCCCTGTCCCTAAAAAATCATCAGCTAGAGAACCAAATAATTTCAGACCCATAAGTATCCTGTCATGTTTGTCAAAAATATGTAAGTCCCTTATGGTGGAACAAATTACTAATTATCTAAGTCTTAACAAGCTTCTATCACCACAACAATCGAGATTCCGTTCAGGACAAAGCTACTGTACTGCGATGACAAAATTTATTGATGATATACGAATTGAGTATGACCAAGGCCTAATTACTATTCTTTGCCTTTTAGATTTTTCTACAGCATTTGATACGGTCGATCATCATATTATTCGTAAAAAGTTATCACGTTTCTTCGGGTTTTCAATTAGCTCTGTGAAGCTTATGTGGAGTTATCTAACTGGTAAATCTCAAAGAACTAAAGTTGGGTCTCTCTATTCTGAATTTAAATCTATTAAATCTGGAGTACCTCCAGGCTCTATTCTTGGTCTCTTGCTGTTCAGTTTGTTCATAAATGATATCTTTTTGATATGTAAAAAATGACACTATTACAATCATTTTGCATGCATACGCTAATGATATCCAAATTTATCTCTCTAGACGTATTGGTCTTATAGATGATCTGAGTTGCAGGTTGAATAAAGATTTAGAAATTATTCATAAATGGGAGGTAAAAAATTGTCTTACTCTCAATCCAATAAAATCCTACATTTTGCCGATATCAAAAAACAAAATTTATATGCAAGACGTTCCTCCTATCAGCATTGGTAATACCAGACCTGCGATTTTCAAATACAAATACAAATCCAAATAGAAATACCTAAGTAATTGAAAAGTAAATACCAAATACAAATACTACGTATTGGTATTTGAAAAAAAAAACCTTGGTATTTGAAAAAGTAAATACAAATACCAATACTTGAGTATTTGCAGAGCTGAATTTTCAAATACTTGCAAATACTTATTATTTAGTAAATACTTTGAAATACTTCAGTAAATACTTAGTCATGTATTTATAAATGTAACGTACCATTTTATTTTTATATGCATGTTAGCGAAAAAAAAACCAAAACAAGAAAGAAAGAAAAAAACACATAAGTACTATCAATATAAGTATACCGAAACAAAAAAAAACATTAAAATACTTATATATAATTAATTTAAATAGCTTTAAATTTTTTAATATGTTGTGATTGGCCTTCAACAGAACTAATTGCAATATGCATCATGCGATCGATTTAAAATTTTAAGAAGTAAATAATTCAAAATGTTTTTAATACAATTTTTTGTTATTTATTACTTCAAACTAAAAAATTAATTCATTTTTGAAGTAACAAAACAAAACACATTAAGGATATTCACAATTGGGTGGTTTTCAATGCAGTTAAAAAACCACTACAGTGTTGTACCACACTTTACTGAGCTAACATGCATATAAAAATAAAAGGTACGTTACATTCAATGTTTACTAAGTATTAACTGAAGTATTTGAAAGTATTTACTAAATACTTTTAAATGGTATTTGCCAGTATTTGAAAATTCAGCCTTGCAAATACTCAAGTATTGGTATTTGTATTTACTTTTTCAAATACCAAGTATTTATGTTTTTTTTTCAAATACCAATACGTAGTATTTGTATTTGGTATTTATTTTTCAATTACTTGGACCAGTACTAAAGAAGTATTTAAATAGTATTTTAAATACGTTGTATTTAAATACATCACAGGTCTGGGTAATACTCCACTAAAATGTGTAAGTAAAGTCACGAATTTTGAGTTGAATTATTCACTTAAATGTGTTGACCATATTAATAGTGTAGTTAGTAAGATTCATTGTACATGGCGTAATCTAAGATTATCTGCCCCCTTTACACCTACTGAAACAAAAATAAGGTTGGTCATTCAATTGATTTTTCCTATAATCAGCTTCTTTGTAAACTTGACTCCAATCACTTCATAAAATACAAATCGCTTTCAATAATGCTTCTCGCTATGTTTATGGTCTACATAAGTTTGATCATATCTCGTCTTGGAGTAAAAGTATTCTGGGTTGTGGCATTGCCTCTTATATAAATGCAATTAACTATAAACAACTACATAATATCATTTATTCAAAAACTCCAATGTATCTCTATGAAAAATTAAAATTTAGCCAATTAAATAGAAACCGAAATTTAATAATACCGAAATTTAATTATTTGAATTCACCAAAACTTTTCTTCAACAACGCCAATAGATTATGGAACTCTTTACCTAATAGTTTAAAATTTGCTCAAAAGAAATGGAACTTTAGACTTTTAATTTTTAAGCATTTTTCTTCTAACTTTTAAGTATATTTTTTAATTACTGAGATAGCCAAAATTATATTAGCAGCATTATTTAGATATGAGATTTAATTAAAATTAAGATATAAATAATTTTGGAATTAATTTTTAGTTTTTAAGACAGTATAACATTAATTTCCAATTATATATTGTACTATAAAACAAATTATTCTTAATGTACTTATTACTATCGTAATAAATAAATCAATCAATCAATCAACAAAAGAGTTCAGCTACTACAGCTTTTTCACATTTTCTCCGCATTAGATAATTTTAAAAACCAATCCAAATATCATTAAAATATCTCAAAGAAATCGATAAAAGTGGTCCAAAACAATCAAAAGTGAGAGAAATTTACCAACCCTAATATGGGTTGGGCTCAGGGACAACACAAGACATAACAACTAACCATGACTTTACAAAGATCTTATCCTACATTAGTTTTCAATCTACTTTTGAGTTGACCTTTCGACAAGCTATCATCAAACACACTACAGTTGTTAACAAAGGTACTCATGTGATTTAATGGAGCACTTAACACAGTATTTGTTCTACTAAATGGTAAATAAATCAAGTTGTTAGCATTTCTACTGCTCCTACGATTTGTTGAAATGTCAGTGAGTTTTTTTTAATTATAAAGTAGAGACATGGAGTCTTTTGGTGCAACATAATTTCGCTTAAATGATTGCCTCGATCTTGCTTCCTTTTCATGAAATTTTTCATGATATTCTGACAAATTGTGGATCAATTGCCGCAATGGCTTGTTGGATTTCCTATTTCAAGTGGCACCGTGCTTTTGAAATCACATGTTGTCAAGATTCATATCAGCAATTTCAGGACAAAAGGAGTTGGTCATCATGTCACGATATCGGTTACCATTCATAGTAACTGCTTTTCCAGCAGGATTTTCGAAGAAAATGCCCCGATGACACCGACAGCCCAAAATTGACACCAAAAAATCTACCGTTGTGACTGTATGGAAAGATAATGGAGTGCTCTTGGATTCTCCGTGCCCCAAGTGCGGCATTTCTGCTTGTTGACAGACGTAGCCATTGAGATGAAAATAGGCTTCGTCACTGAATATGATTTTCTTCCCAAAATCGTAATCAACTTTATGATGTTCCAACACCCAATATTAGAACTTTCGACGCTAGGCAGGGGCTTCCGGCCTTAGTTCTTGGGCCAACTGAACCTTTTAAGCGTGCAGATACAGATCTTTTGCCAAAATGCGCTATAGCGGGTTCCTGCTTACGCCCAATTACTCACCACGATGACGAATGAATTGACGTTGTTGGGTCATCATCAACGCTGACAGCTGCCATGGCTATATTTTCATCCTAACGGGCGGGACAGGTAAAACCACTAATTTTGCGTTCACAACAGAGCCAGTGAACTTATATTTATTGATTAAATTGACCACAGTGTTGCAAGACGGTGCGTTATGATGACCGAGAAGTGTGCGGGTTTTGCGAACCGTCTCCACAAAATTTTCACTATTTTTGTTATGAATTTTCACATTTTGAAGGCATTGTTCGACCAAGAATCTCTCCATGACAAAACCTCCATTCTTGCTGTTGACAGCTGTCATAGATGTAGTACTCCACACTTATCACAAGAATTCTTTATCAAAAAATTAGTGCTCGAATCAAAATGTTAGTGACTCAAGTCAAATCAAGTCAAATAACACTCATACGTTTTATATAGACTATCTATATTAATAATACGGGCTTATATAAATAAATATAAAATATTAATAACAAAATAAAAAAAATCAAACATACACCAATCTCAATCGCAAAATTACAAGTTCAACTACTATAATTCTGGCGAAAACTTCTCAACTAGAAAATACTCTACTCAACTCACCACACTTATATGAACACTCTAGTTGAGAATGTCGTCATTTTTACGTCACAATCTCAAACAGTTGAGAAAAAGGTAGTAGAGAATGGTTACATTAACGCACAACAGGTTTGGATTAAAATATTAAAAAAAAGAAAAAATGATAACAAACAACGAGAGACTCGAACCCACGATACGTAGTTTTAAAGTTCACAACTCTAATTAATGGGCTATTGCGCTATACGAAACAAAAACGTTCAACAAACATATGAACCGAATCGTGTAGTGTTGAGTCTGAGCATTGCCAGGAAGCATTACAAAATGTGTTTTAATAAATAATATTACTGGCATATAAAAATAAAAAGTTACGTTACGTTCCATGTTGACTTTTTTTTAAATAGTATTTGCATGTATTTGAAAATTCAGCTTCGCAAATACTCAAGTATTGGTATTTGTATTTACTATTTCAAGTACCAAGTATTTGTGTTTTTTTTTCAAATACCAATACGCAGTATATGTATTTGGTATTTATTTTTCAATTACTTGGACCAGTATTTAAAAAAGATTTAAATAGTATTTTAAATACGTAGTATTTAAATACATCACAGGTCTGTGCAATACTTTGTTATTGCTCTGACAAATAACATTTTTTTTTCAGAGCACAAGTGGCGTAAGTCCATTTTTTGTAGTTTTGAGAAAATCGAACATTAAGAAAAATTCTTAAAATAAATTCCAAGTATGAAGAACTCGGTTTTGCTTATAAGCTAGGTCAAGAGCATAATTGGAGCTATCCATATCGTAAAAAATAAACTTAATAATACATAAAAATTATGCAGAATATTGCATATTAGTAAAAACATTTGGAATTGCGCCACTGATAATTATTTTAAATTTCTCGTTTCCGCTGTAGGAATCTAAAAGGAGATATTTTTTCTAGAATTTTTTAATGAGGAATGGCAGCATTTTTACACAGAAGTTGGACAAAACCACCCCTTAGCGATTATCTCCATTATTAAAGAAGATATAAAATGAATGGACTTATGCCACTTGTCCTCTGCTAAGTTTTTTAAGATTTCTCCTTTCCGCTGTAAAAATGTAATGGACAATATTTTTAAGAAGTTTTTGATGAGGAATGGCAGCATTTTTACCTAGAAGTTGGACAAAACCACCCCTTAGCGATTATCTTCATTATTTAGGGAGATATAAAATAAATGGACGTACGCCACTTGTCCTCTGACATTAAAATTTCTTTATTCCGTTGAAAAATGTAATGGAAAATATTTTTTTAAGAATTTTTTGGTAAGGATTGACTGAATTTAGTTTCAGAAGTGCGATTACAACATCCGTTTGTAATTTTCTGAATAATTGAGGAGGCCAGAATGCATTTATTCTTATAAAAGTTTCACAGTTGATATTAAACACAGTGGTTTCTATTTAGTAGGAATGTAACAATATGTAATATTTATTAATATATTAAAAAATGTAATCAAAAATCTTTACAAAAATAAGTTTTCATAGTTATCGTTATCTTTTTTTTATCGTTATCGTTATTTGGAGCAATGGTAAATTTTTGAAAAGGCATATATCAAAACTCCCTTTATAATGAAAATAATCGCTAAGGGGTGGTTTTGTCCAACTTCTAGGTAAAAATGCTGCCATTCCTCATCAAAAAATTTTTTAAAAAATTGTCCATTACATTTTTACAGCGGAAAGGAGGAATTAAAAAAAAAATTCAGAAGACAAGTGGCGTAAGTCCATTCATTTTATATCTCCCTTTATAATGAAGATAAGCGCTAATGGGTAGTTTTGTCCAAGTTCTATGTAAAAATTATGTCATTCCTCATCAAAAAATTCTAAAAAATATTTTGCATTACATTTTTACAGCGGAAAGGAAAAATTTTAGAAAATTTTTAGAGGACAAGTGGCGTAAGTCCATTAATTTTATATCTCCCTTAATCATGAAGATAATCGCTAAGGGGTGGTTTTGTCCAACTTCTAGGTAAAAATGCTGCCATTCCTCATCAAAAAATTTTTTAAAAAATTGTTTATTACATTTTTACAGCGGAAAGGAGGAATTAAAAAAAAAATTCAGAAGACAAGTGGCGTAAGTCCATTCATTTTATATCTCCCTTTATAATGAAGATAAGCGCTAATGGGTAGTTTTGTCCAACTTCTATGTAAAAATTATGTCATTCCTCATCAAAAAATTCTAAAAAATATTTTGCATTACATTTTTACAGCGGAAAGGAAAAATTTTAGAAAATTTTTAGAGGACAAGTGGCGTAAGTCCATTAATTTTATATCTCCCTTAATCATGAAGATAATCGCTAAGGGGTGGTTTTGTCCAACTTCTAGGTAAAAATGCTGACATTCCTCATCAAAAAATTTTTTAAAAAATTGTCCATTACATTTTTACAGCGGAAAGGAGGAATTAAAAAAAAAATTCAGAAGACAAGTGGCGTAAGTCCATTCATTTTATATCTCCCTTTATAATGAAGATAAGCGCTAATGGGTAGTTTTGTCCAACTTCTATGTAAAAATTATGTCATTCCTCATCAAAAAATTCTAAAAAATATTTTGCATTACATTTTTACAGCGGAAAGGAAAAATTTTAGAAAATTTTTAGAGGACAAGTGGCGTAAGTCCATTAATTTTATATCTCCCTTAATCATGAAGATAATCGCTAAGGGGCGGTTTTGTCCAACTTTTAGGTAAAAATGCTGCCATTCCTCATCAAGAAATTCTTGAAAAATATCTCCTAATAGATTTTTACAGCGGAAACGAGAAATTTAAAGAAAATTTTCAGTGGCGCAAGTCCACATGTTTCTACTAATATGCAATATTCTGCATCATTTTTGTGTATTATTTAGTTTATTTTTTACGATATGGATATCTCCATTTATGCTCTTGACCTAGCTTATAAGCAAAACTGAGTTCTTTATGCTTGGATATTATTATAAGAATTTTTCTTAATGTTCAATTTTCTCAAAACTACCAAAATTGGACTTACGCCACTTGTGCTCCGAGCAGCTCGTATTTTGAGAGAACTCAAAAATACTTTTTTTAAGGTATATTTATAAATAAAGCTGAGCTAAACCATGCATGCATTTTTAAATAGTATGTTGTACCCGTCGCAGAGATAAGTTACGATACCATTTCATTTACCCTTGTTTCACAGGCACTTTTCAATACGTATTCTTACACTCAAAAAATTTTGTGTGTAAATATTACTACTAACTGGATTAATAGGATTCCTAGATTGGACGTAGTTTGGTACATATTACAAATATTTTATTCATATTCGTGCAAATACAAATGTATATTGTACGAATACGTTTCTTACATTACCAGAGCTGTAAAAGATTTGATCAATTTGATTCTATCCACAAAAAAGTGAATCAGTGAATAACGAAATAAGAATGCCTTCAATGAATGCAAAATTAATTTATAAACAAAATGTGAATTAAACACATTTATTTTTTAAAAAAATGATTAATTATTAATTTTAATTATGCATTTTAGTTATTCAGAATAATGAATACTTTTTTATTCATTGGAATGATATTCACAAAGAATGCTTTTCACAAAGATTTAGAGAATTTTCAATTATTCTACCTTTAATCATTATTAATTTTTCATTCATTATTCATTTTTTATTCATTATTCATTTGGTATTCATTATTCATTTCTTATTCATTATTCACTTGTTATTAATTATTCATTATTTATTCATTATTCATTTGCTATTCATTATTAATTTTTTATTCATTTTTATTTATGGCTTAGGACTTAAATGAATAAAAAATTAATAAAGAATAACAAATAAATAGTAAACAAGAAATTAATAATGAAAAAAACTTAATAATGAATACAAAATTAATAATGAATAACAAAATAACAGATTAATGAAGAAAAAATGAATAACGAATAAAAAATTAATAATGAATAAAAAAGAATAATTGAAAATTCTTATGTAGTTATTCAGTACTACTTAAAATTCTGAATATGAATGCCGATTTTTCAGCTCTGACATTTACTTATAACAAAAAAAATTCTATCTTGGCTGGGGTTTGAACCATGGTTTTTTAGCTTACGGGCCACTTACTCTTTCAGTAGACTACGGCCACCTTGCAATCATGAATTTCTTTATATTCGGTAATTGTTTAACAAATCAGGTTGAAAGATGTGGTTGTAAATTGTTTAAACTCAACTAATACTAAATAGTACGAAGCTATTAGTAAATACTACGAATACAATAGAAGAAATTACGATGTTCTTCTTACGAGAAATTGAGGGATGATAAGGAATGATATCCCTATTGGTGCAACAGATGGAAAGGAACATTTAAGCTAATATCGCATTTGAACTTGGACGATAAGCGATTTTATGTTTTACAGTAGTTACACACAAGAAGAAAACAAAGTAAAATTAATTTAAAAAACTAAATGCTTTCCCAAAAGTCGGTTTCAAAAAAAAAGTTTTTCTGTCATAAAGATGATCCAATTTGGATTATTTTTTTTTTTAATTTTTCGTAAATTTAATAAAATTGCTAACAATCTTGCAGCATTTAAATTTGAAAAAATTGCAGCATCTGGGAGAGGAAAAAGCTTCTGATTCAAAAGCGAAAAAAAACTAGGAAATTCTGAGTAAAGTAGGCTAATTTTTCTAATTATTCTTTTTAAGAAAACGCTTTTACATTAGAATATCTTATGGTCAAAAGTTTTTTATGACTAAAAATTTTACAGGAAACTCGATTTGAAACATTTATTTTATACTTCTTCAAGTTCACGTTTTTGAACAAGCGTACACCCATTTTGAGAATTTTCTGGATTTTTTCGCGTCACATGCTTATATTACATCCAGGATTCAGAATCAAGCCTTACAGGGAAGTTCCGGAATATGTTTAGAAAACGAACGGATCCCAAAGCCCATCTATACATGTACCTCTTCATAAATTTATTCATATGTTTTTTATTAAAAAAAAATAAATTTTTTTAATAATTCATATAAAAGGTATGTTTCCAAACTCGATTTTAGTAACTTGCATGCTGCTAGAACTGATGCATTTAAAAAAAAAGAAATAAGTCAGTTGATGTCCATGCGGCGAACATTTCAAGAATAGCGTCAACTCTAATTCTTAATTTTTGCGGATTATATGAATTTTTACCTCCTAAATCCAAATCTGATAAATTTTAGGACACTCGCAATTGGTTTATGAGTTTTAAGCCTCCAATTAATAATAGATTTTATTAATTTAAAACAAAATGAAAATATTGGGAAATTTTTGTATTCTTATTTGAAAAGAGGAAAACTTGGGGGCTAAATAGTAATTAATGCGATTTTATTTAAGGATAAAGAAGACCTCACATTATTTAATTTACCAAATTACTAAGAATTTTTGTTGAGAAAAAAATGTTTTAAATTGCATGAAAAAAAAAATTAAATTTGAAAATGTTTCGCGCATGATGGAGAAAGATTTTTACCCCATCTTTGATATATATATAATTTTCTTATGTGTAAGCGTGTGTCAGCCGGCGTATCATGATAACAAAATTAGTACCAAAAATCTCAGATATTGAATTATATAGGTTAAATTTTTTATGTGCATTCTAGACTCCTTTATGCCTTTGCTCTCCGTAGCACAAATCCTGCGTACGCCCTTGCCCAGTTGTGATATTTGAATGAAGAAATTTTATACTAAATTTTACTATTAATAAGTTTTTTTTATTCATGGGTCCTGGAGCTATTTTCATTACTTGCTTTACACAAGAAAAATGTTTTTGAATTTACAAATTTTATTCCAGCTTACAGCAATACTATTAAATCTATGTTCTTACTTTTTTAAATAAACTTAAATAAAATTTACCCATGACACCTTCACCCCACTAAAAAGTTCTGGGACTTTTTTATTTTGACAAATTTTCGTAAACGAACTTACTTTTGTTATTAACAGTTTTCAGCAGAGATTTCTGCGAGTCACGCTTAAGAGTGCAAGCAAAGGAAAATTATTCCTTTGTTTTTTCTGTCTTGTAGTATTCTTCTTAAGTCAATGTGTGGCAATTTACAATTTTAAACATTAGTAAATTTACCTTAAATATATTGCTTTACTCTATTTTCCACACGTGTAAATTTCAACATAAATATAAGTAAAGCCCTTGAGACTTTCACGATAAGGCACTTTCATCGACTACATCCACCAAAGTCTCAAAAAATGCACTACGCAACGAAATCTTGCCAGTTTTCTAATTTATTAAAAACCAAAAACCTCAAAGCCACAACTTCTAGAAGATGCACCAAAAACAATTATAATTATTCATTGTGGAAGAACACTTCATAAAAATTAACACCACCACCGCCAACATAAATGCACCTACAAACTCATAGAGATTAAAAAAAAAACATAAATACAGAATTTGAAAGCATCACTCTTGACTGAAACAGTCGCAACCAGTGTTGCCATATAAGCAGATAAACATTTTTTAATTTTTCCCTAACAAAGACGGTTTTTTATTTTATTCAGTTTTTTAGTTTTTTGCAATTTGATGAAATTAATTTAAGAGATCATTGTTTAAAATTTTACAAATTTTTCTCTGTATTAAAAAATTTAATTTTTGCAATGATTTTCTAAAATGACCTTTAACCTTTAACACCATGGTGATGTGACCATGGGCGTAGAGGGAAAGGAAAGGGGGTCGTTTCCCCCCTAAACAAAAGAACAGTTTTTTTTCGTATTAAAGCAAGAAATTCAAAACAGTTCGTGTTATAATTAAAAAAGTATGGAAGTTTTGAATATGTAATACAAACTTAGGGCTAACACATTTATTATTTAGGAAAAAGAGTTTATGAAAACCTTGCTATATGTTTATTGCAATCTGAGTTGTCATAACTAACGAAACTAAATCATCTGTTCAAATTAAAATTTCTGATTGGATTTATTTGCGCATTTTTTAATTCATAATTGCTTTTAAAAATGGATATATTGCAAAATAATAGGTCTGTTTTTATTTTCTAATCAATGCTTTACAGTCTAGAAAAGAAAATTGAGTGACAATGAGAGCAGAACGGAAGAGAGAGATAAGTTGCTTGCACCCCCTTCCGGGTGCGATTCGCTATGCCACCTAGCGAGAAAAAAATTAATTAAAAATAAACAAAAAATGTACTTCGGAATATTGTTTTTATATATTATTTACGTATAAAATTTTTAAGTCTCTACATAATTATGTATTATAGTTTTTTCACAATAAATATCAACGCTAGTTTAATCTGTATTGAAAGTTTATTATTACATCACGTTTTACGCGATAACTTCTGAACCCTTGAAGAGCATACTTTCATATCGTTGGTAAGGTAATGGAACGTAAAAAAAATTAAAATAATGAAAATAAAAAAATTATAGCACATGTTGCTGGCATGGTATTTGAAACTTAGAATGGGTCAATTTTTTGCAATTTTTTCAAAAGTTTTATATGTTTCCTTAAAAAAGACACAATAACTTTTTCAATGATACCTTACTTACGAAAAACTAATTACCATAAACAAAATAGCCATGTTGGTTGTGGGTCCGAGAAAACAATTCTTGAAATCTCAAACTTTGGAGTTGGTTTCTAAACAATAATCCAATCTAAGAACAAAATCGGAGATGGTCAGTGCAACTGATATTAAATATGTGAAATAGGCGACATATTAAAAACAATTTGTACCTACTTTGACTAAATTTTTAAACCCGAATCACTCTTTGGTTGCCATATGGCAACGCAAATATAAACACTTAAAATGCGCTGATTTTAGTTCAAACCATTCTCTATTTGCCGTTAAGAGCTCATTTTGAAAATTTAAAAAAAAATGACGTGGGGAGATTCGGGTAAATGCAAATATTTTGCTACAAATTTTGGTTGAAAAAATTACTTTTTAACCATTATCATTTTTTAAAATTGTATATGAAAAAACATGTAATAATATTAAAGGCTTGGAATAAAGGAAAAGAAAACGAAATATTTCTATTTTTATAATACTAAGCCTTTAAAAAAACAATAATACTTTGTTTCGTAGTTCTATAACAATTTACATTGTAGGTGTATACTATTTTGAGTGTGTATGGAAGATATTAAATATGCAACACTTTTGTAATAAAAAATATACTAAAAATATACTAAAAATATAATAAAAAATTATCTCATTTATTATTAACAATATATACATAAAATGTTTCTAAATACTTACAGTCGTATTCATAAAAAGTTACAAACCTCTTGTAAACCCTTTGTAAGACACATGTCTAAAAACGTTATTCATAAACGTTCAATAACGAAAAAAACCTTTTGTAACAGCTTCACAAATGAGAGTATTTTAAAATAGGAAGAAACCTTTTGTAAACCTCCTACAAAGCTATTTTAAATTTTAATGTTCTCAATTGAGAACAATCTTCTCATTTTGTGACAAACTGAAATGTCAACAAAAAAATAAATAAATAAAAATTGTTGTGTTTTGTGATCAGTGTTACCATATGGGCAGATACAATTTTTTTCGAAACTTATTTGAGAGGGTAGACAGTTTTCCAGTTTTTGCCTGAAAAATACAGTTTTTTTTTATTTTACCCAGTTTTTCAAGTTTTTACGCATTTTAAGCATTAAAACAATGCTTACTAGTTTTATGAATCAAATACAATAAATAAAATAAATTGTATCCTACTACAAAAATATAAGTAACATTTGAACAAAAATTTGTTTATGTGGTAGCGCTGTTGCAATTATTGTTGCTCTCTGGTGTTTTCGATTTCCACTCGTCAAGTCTTGACGGTCAATAT
Source organism: Dichetophora obliterata (assembly GCA_963920525.1). Taxonomy (NCBI): domain Eukaryota; kingdom Metazoa; phylum Arthropoda; class Insecta; order Diptera; family Sciomyzidae; genus Dichetophora; species Dichetophora obliterata. Next base: position 88,921,332 of record OY986439.1, on the reverse strand, counting down.
TTATATGTATGCTTTGAAAACTTAAAAAAAATTGATGCAAATGATTCCAAGTTTTTAAAAAATTTTGATGATATTTATTTAGGAGTCGAGGTATATTCGCCTTTAAGCTCTACGCAAAATTATTTGAATCAGATGAAATGGATTTTAAAGAACATTGTTTAAAATTTTATGTTGAGCTATGCAATTATTTATTGCAAAAGTTTGATTTTGCACCTACGAAAATTTTAAAAAGGCTATTTCACTATTTTCAATTTGTGTATTTTTTACCTAATGTCATCTATTTAGAAAAATTGCAAGAAATTGACGATGAGTTGCATGAGTTACGCCACATTAATTTCAGTGATTTGAATTTACTGAATGAAAATAATATTGAAACTTTTTGGAAAGCAGTTTTTGATCAGAAACGTGGAGATAATTCCGAAGTCTTTCCATTACTTAGAAAACTAGTTTATGTTCTTTTAACCGTACCTGTAGCAACAGCAAATGTAGAACGTATTTTTTTACAAATAAATATTAATAAAACTGAAATCAGAAATAAATTAGAAATTCCCACCTTGTGGGTTTTTTCCATAAAAAAAATATGGAAACACTATTTTTGAGTTAAATGTAAACAAAATTATAAACAAATGCCTGTCAATATATCAAATTCACAAACCTATTTTTTCTTTTTTAAATTTTTAAGCATTAGTCATTCTATTTATCAATGTCACAAGCGTAAATTACAACTGTTCCTACTTTAAAGCATCAGTATTCTCACTTCAAGTATAAGACTCTTAAAATTCGTTTATGAATACAACGCTTTTAAAGAGTATTTTAACTTTAAAAAGCATTTTAACTACAAAACGTTTGAAAGCTGTCTTAAAATATTTTTATGAATACGGCTGTTAAATTTTTTATATTAATAAGCAGTTTCGAAAATGTCCGAATATTCGGTTTCGGCCAAATTTCCGGTTTCGGTCAGACACAAGTTATGATATAAAGATTATTTTTTATAAAAAAAAAAAAATGAGAATAAGTCTGAACAAAAACTATTAAAACCATCCGAAATTTATTTCTGGGTACGCACCTGGCAACAGCCTTTTGTTATAGCATATGCATGAATATTGCAAATACATATCAATGCTTTTTGTTTTTGTAAAAGCTGCTTATTTTGCATTTACAATGATACAACAATATCGCTACCTGCCCTAAGAATTAAAAATTTTATGGCACTCAAGTTTTGAATGCATGCTTTTAGTGTTTTAAAAGGTCTAGCTTTTTATTAAAACAAAAAATGTTTTTCTTTAAATTGCGGGATTAAAAAAAACAAATGGCAACACTGGTCTCAACATAAATTCGTAGACACCAAACAGAAGCCCTGAAGATTCAAGATGCAGACATGCAAATATTTTATGCAAACACCGCGAAAAACAGAATAATTCACGCAAATAAGCTTAATATGTACACAAGATACAACAGGAACCAAGAAAAGGCAGTGTATGCAGGAGCAACATGAAAATAAATCCAAAAACTGAATGTTGCAACAACAAAAACAAGGCATTGAATCAGCAGTTTTTAGGAAACCTCTCTAGACAAATATTAAATGTTTAACTTTAAGGCCAGCAATACATGAAATCAAGGTTGAAAAGGAAACATTTCTCATGAGTAAATTATTGAAGCGATTTATTTGAAAGTGTGAGGATATATTGAGTCCATGTATTGAGTCATGTTTTAAGAATACAAATGTGTGACTCACAAAAACGTATATACAGGGTGTTCCGTATTAAAAGGACAATCCCGGGGCAGCTGATTACTTGGGTCTAGAAAAATAAAAAACTGCGACATTAATTCGATCCATCATCTTTTCATGGTGCTTATTTCCTTGGAATAAACAAAATACTTCATTGCACCCTAAGAATAAAAGTCTAACGATGTCAGATCTAAAAATCTTGCTGACCAAGCAACCGAGCCATCCAGGCCAATCCATACCCCAGTAATCGCTTCGTTCAAAAAAGCAACTACTTGCCGACCTTGGTGACATGGAGCCCCATCTTGCTGGAGGAACATCATTTGTCTCTCAAGCAAAGGAACGTCTTCCAGCAGTTCTGGCAACTGGTTGCTGAGAAACTCTAAATAGCGGCTGTAGTCAGGTCTTGGAGGAAACACGTATGGTCCAATTAAATGGCCTCCGATAATCCCAGTCCACAAATTAACGCAGCAGCATGCACAAAGACCGGTTTTTGACCGGCCGCCACCTTAACCTAACCTCACCTTGCACAAAGAAGACAAAAAATGCAAAAAAAATAACGTAAAAATAATATTGCCCAGCTTGATTTATTGGCAAGTATTAAAAAAAGAGCTTAAGCATGCATTCGTGTCCATGGAGAGCCTTTTGAGCAATTATTATGAATTAAAAAAAAAATTAATCGATTTTTAAATAAATGCTATACAAAAATTATTAATATCTGGTTATTGACTAAACGTAAACAATTTTAAATAAAAGTTTGAAGACAACACTTTGAAGCCGTAGGATTGTCGTTTTAATACGGAACACCCTGTACATAAATAGATAAAGAGTAGAGTGTAAAGACAAATCTTAGAATTGGCGTGCATCCTAGCTTTGACATTATTCATATGAAGCAAAGCTAAAAAAAATTTTTGTATCTACGTTGCATTCTCTTGAACATGCCAGAGCGCTAAAAACAAGGAAAATCGTTAATTTTTCAAAAGAGAACTAAAAATTTTTTAAAATCACGCTCTGGCATATTTTTGCAAATATTGTAAAGAATATGTGTGCAAAATTTTGAATTGATTATTGAAATTTGTTTAAGTTATGATGCACGCTATTTATAAAAATGCAGTTTTGAGAAAAACACGTTCAAAGTTTTGGTCTTGATGGAAGCCTGCTGCAGCTTTCAAACTTTCAAACGGCTTTTGATTTCACTTTAAAATTCTAACACCATATTTTTAAGATGTTTCTGAAGTAGTTTATCGATGTTTCAAAATTTCGAATTTCAAAACATGTTCATGTATTGCTGGCCTTAAGTAGCGCGGAACATCTTCGTTGGAAAACATCTCTTCAGATTCATAGTTGCAGAGAAAACAAACATTGACAACATTAGACATTTTACCGCTAAGCTCAACCAAACAAGTCCGGTTGAGGCATGAGGTGGCAATTCACTTTTACCTTATTAGTTAATTTTTATATTTTGTTGATAGTTGCATGTTAGTTCTAACCATATCAGTGGGGCAGTGCGAGGACGTCACTGAAGGTAATCTTCGACAAGAAAGTTGTTTGGTCTGACTCAAAATTAAAATTTAAAGGTTGGTCAAATGCACATCGTTATGCTTTTTCTAGACTCATTTATAAATATTAATTTCAGGTAAGTTTTTTTCTGAAATAAATGTAGCTCTCATAAAATAACTATTTTTTGCGAATAATTTCTTCTAATTATCACAATCAATCAAAAGCCATTTTAAGGCATGCACCTTATTACACAGCTCTGTGAATAACTGAGAAAGTCAGTATAATAAAGGTCAATAGTGTTGTTCCAAATAAAAAGGACTTTTTTCCTCTTATTTTTTCCTAAAAATTAAAAGGAAAACCAAGTTTCCTGGGTTTCTGAATTATTAATTATTATCATGATTAAACTTTCAGACTATGAATCCTGCTTAATAATCCAGGCCATCTTGGAGACGTTTTCCAGATTAACTTCCAAATACCCAGATATTCTTGTACTCGGCTTTCATTTGGAAACAGGGTCTTAGTTACTTCGTCGTAGTCTTCCTGTGTGTAATTTATACCTTCGGTAATTTTGCTAAGGCTTACCTCATTAGACAAGTAAAGCCTGCTTGTCTTATCAATAGGGCTAGGAATCTATATAAATATGATTTTTGACTATAAAATATGACTATAAAAAATATGTGCAATAAATATGCAAAAACAGGCTTTTTTTTGCAAAATATGCAAAACCATGCATTTATTGCAAAATATGCAAAAAATGCACTAACGATTGAATGCCATTTTAAAGGAAATTTCATGATTCCTAAAGATAACTTAACCATTTGCATTTTAAAATGCCCAGAAAAAACATGCATTTGCATGAGATTCCTAGCCCTACTCATCATCTTCAGTGTTTAATGAAATGATTACTGTATATTTACGAAAATAGTCCTTTTATCAAACAATAAAAACTGCAACGTAAAGTTTCTTCAGAACATGATCCGTTCGCAGTCGTAGGTCACGTAAGTTTAGTTCTCGATCACTTAAGTTCGAAGATTTTTCTTCTTTCTTTTTTTCAAAAAACTGTCAAATATTTTTCTTTATATTTATATTAGCTAGCTATTAAGGCCCCTATAGACGAGCAACTAATCGAACAACTGGTTGATCAACTGGTTTGTGTTTTTTTCTACAGACACAACTTTCAATTTATGGCAGATGTTAAAATTCAGTTCAAAACATTTTATTTATAAAATGCCCATAGCAGAACTTTAACAAAAACCGAAGAAAAAAATCAATTTTCCGTTTAGTTGCTAAGTTTGCTAAAAACACGACAACTAGTTGATCAACTCAATGAGCTTCAGCCGAAAAAATCAAAACTTTTTGATTTTCAGCAACTAGTTGGAAAACTGGTTGAAAAACTGAAAAAATAAAAACCCACCTACACACTGCTTATTTTCAGCAACCTGCAACCATTATATCAACCAGTTGTGCGATTAGTTGCTCGTCTATAGGGGCTTCTATAGAAAAAAATCAGTATTGAAAACAATTAATATATTTTTTTCAATGGAAAGTGTGCATCTAGAAGTGCTTATTCTAGAACTTTTTTCGTATTTCCATCTGCTGCATTAACAAACAATACAGATGATTTTTCCACTCGTGAGCATACAACATAAAGCTGGCCGAAGGTAAATCATGGAGTTTCCAGATTTGCGAGGCATACTTCCAACGATTAACCTTGCGTTTTATTAATGGTGATTGCAAAAGTAAGACGTACTGGAAATTACAGCATTTTAAAGTCGAAAGGCATATCGGATGGAATGATTGGAAGACGTGGACTTAGAACATCGATCGTTGCTTCGATCACATTATTCATGAGTCTTTTAACTGCAACCTTTCATCACCCATTGCATAATTTCGGTTGGTTGATATTGCGAAGCATAATAATTGGTGCTCCAACTTTTAACCGAAGAATTTACGGCGGCACTCCGTGCAAATCAAGCGCATTCAGGAACTCCACATTCCACAATGTCTTATCCAATGCTTCAGACGATTTTTTATGGACTCATCCCACACAATTGCTGCAAAACTTTTCCCAATCCATATGATTTAGAAATGTTCAATGTTGGAGTTTGTATATTCAATTTCAACAGCTTGTATATTCAATGGCAACTTAAGAGCGGAATGTGCCGTTCGGCCACCGTCCATACAATGTTATCAGTGAAACTGCATGTGTAAATGGAGTTCGAATACTGAATTCCGAGGCTGTGGGGCCTATAACTCCAAAGCTATTCTATATTGTAAATTTGGCTTGTATGGAAGGTGCCACGCTCCTTGGTACGTCAGGCAGGTCCTGAACTAGGATAATTGGGCTAACTCTACTACCGGGGGATGCTTAAAACCCCCCAAAAAACAGCTAATTTTTTAACCTTTTTTAAAAAATCGCGTATTTTGTCAATTTTTTATATTTTGGAAATATCCTAGTTCAGGACCTGCCTAACGTGATTATCAACAAAATGCCGACCCCAGAACTTCGACACGACATCTGGTTATCAAGAAAAACGACACCCTGTTTGCCTTTTCATTTTTACGTACCAATTTTCATTGTTCTGGGAGGGGGGGTGGGGAGGATAAAAAAACATCGAAACATAAAAAAGTACGGAAAAGGTTAGACAATTACGTCTACTTTCACGTAAAAAAAATTCATAGTTGATAAATTGAAAAACGACTCAGCTACAGCAATTTTTAAAAAACGTTATTATTGTTGGCTTGAACCGCAGGTCATACCTTAATATATTATAAAGATGGGAAGCTAAAACAGAACCTTGTGGTACTCCACTTTTAATAGAACCAAAATTTTAATTTAGATTATATATTTGAATATAAAAAATCCTATCACTAAGAAAACTCGAAAACAATTTTATAATGAAAGGATCAAATCCAATATGAATCAATTTGTAAATAAGTCCTTTGTGCAAAGCACTATCCAACGCTTTTTCTATATCAAGTGATACTGCTACAGTACAAGATTTTTCCCTAAAATTACTTATTACGTCATCATGTAATTTTAGTGAAGCTTGAACAGTAAAGTGACCAAGTTTGAAACCAAACTGATGATCAGGAATAAGGTTATAGTTCATATTATAATCCAATGGGTCTGAAATTGATTAATGCAAAATAATTGTTTTTTTTTTAATAGGAATGATTTTAGCAATTTTCCATTTTAACGGAAAATAGCCATTGTTGATACAATTGTTAAAAATAATGGATAGAAAATTAAAGACAGAATTTGAAAATTTTTAATAATAAAATTTTAAATCATATCTAGCCCCGCAGATTTTTTCGCATTTAAATTCTTTGTTAAATTTTGTAAGTTATCAGGATTTGTAAAATGAGTGTCTGAAATATTTTGAATAGAATTAAAGTTATTACCAAATATATAAATTTGGTTGGAACAACCTGCCAAAACCTCCTCAATTGATGTATCGATCACATTAAAATTTTCTTCAACAGGAATATTTTCCTGATAAATGTCCATAAAATGATTTTTTAAAGCCTCTCCAATTTCATAACTGTCACAAATAAAACTATTATTACTGTCGATCTTATTACAAAATTTTGAATTATTCCTGTTAATGAACCTGTATAATTCTCTGTATGCAAAAGGTTTAATATTTCATAACTTCTCATTGAGCACAAAAGCTTTATGAGATTGTATTTGATTTTTAATTATTATATCATTATATTAAGTAATTTAATCTGTGCTGATAATAGTTGATGTTCTGAATTTTTTTTGGTATAATTTCGAAGATAAATAACACTAATCTAGAAAGTTTTTTATCCAGAGACATGAAATACTTTTCTAGAAGAACTTTTTACGCTGATTCTACGCCTATACTCAATTTTTCTCTAATAGGTCGCCTTTTTGAGATACATGGTGAATTGCATTATTAAGGCTCTGATCCAGTTTTTTTACTCTAAAAACTAAACTGTTTCATGTAAAAAAATCATTAGTACGTCATCTGACAGATAATTAAATGAGCTATCCAATACTGAATTAACCTTTTTCATGTCATGTTTCTTCTCTGAGATATTTAAGTCTAATGTTCAAAGTGTAAGTTTTTTGTTAAAAATTTTGAACTTTGACCTTCTTTTGTGTAATGTTTTAAGCTATTTTGAAAATATGTTTTAATTTTAGGTTTTTGTATATTAAATTCCCTTCATTCCCTTCATGCCAATAACAATATGGGAGAACAAGGAAAAAAATAAAAAAAAATTAAAACAAGTTTTAAAGCTATTTTGCTCAATCAATTGACAAGGAACATTTTGTTTGTAAAAAAGCAAACTTTTTAGTAAATATTTAGTAAATACCATTTCATTCTTTAATTGAAAATGAGGCCCGTAGCTAATCTTGGATTTGCCGAAGGGCTTGGGGCTGAAGAGATAAAAAAGAGGTCTTAAAGTGGAGATTGAATATTAAAACCTAATAGACGTGGAACTTTTTTTTCTTGTTTAAGACTCGTTCAAATTAGTTTCTCGTATAAGACTCCAGCAATAGTCGGAAAAAATCTAATTTTTCGGGAAAAAATCTAGGTGCGAATGCAAGAAATGTATTTTAAGTGACATTCGCGCACCCATTTTGCGATTGTTCTCTAAAAGATCCTCAATAATGTCTCTGAAGTTGTTGCTTTTATTATTATTCCCAAGAAAGTTAAAAACTATATTCTTAAATGATAACCACGCATCACCTTCTAATGTCGTTAAATATTGTTTAAAGGTTTCGTCGGTAATCGTTTTTTTAATTTGAGGTCCCTCAAATATTCCCTCTTTGATTTTGGCATACGAAATTTGTGGAAACACTGTTATTAAATGTTTGAAAGCTGCTCCTTCCTTATCAAGAGCCTTAAAAAATTTTTGAATAGTCCAAGCTTTATATGTAAGAGTGAAAGTATTACATCTTTAGGATCTACCATTGGCGTATTTAAAACGTTTTCTTGGCCTGAAACATATTGATGTCTTGCCGGCATATATTTTCTGATGTAATGATGGCTTGTTACTCGACTGTGTCAAAGACAGAGGAAGTAGCAGTACTTAGTGATGCTTTTTTACTATTTAACCATTGATAAAAGCGACTTCTGCAATTATGGCAAATCTTTTTTGGTACCAAGTCTTTGTCTTGGTTCTTGACAGGATACCAAAAATAAATAAGATACGCCAATTTCAGCTTTTCTGAGAATTTTCGACCAGTTTTTGCAATTATATATTGCCCACAAACATAGCAAAAAAGATTAGAATCACTATTACACAATTTTTTCGACATTTTTAAATAGTGACAGAAATTATTTTATTTATATCCACACATGTTATCGGTGCTTAACTATAAGTTTATTTCTTACAAGCGCTTATAATTAAATAAATAAATAAATAAATACTTAATCTATATCTATATATACTGTTATATAATTTTTGAATAGAATTGTAAATTTTATACTCTATACTATACTCTACTACTATACTCTGAAAGTACTAGGCTGATTTTTATTAAAAACGTTTTAAAATATCATATTTGTGCTACTTCTTTTAAAATTTCAATCTGAATTTCAACTATCCGCATCCGCATCCTCAAGGAAGTTTCCTTACATTTTTGCATCCGCATCTGCATCCGCAAAATGGCATCCGTCATACCCTGCTCTTAATACCTGAAAATTTGCTTTTTTTACAAACAAAATGTTTTTTGGGGTTCTCTGTCTTATTGTTATTCACATATTAATGAAGGGAATTTAATGAAATAAATTGTCAAATTTAAAAGATATTTCAAAAATAGCTTAAAACATTACGTAACAGACGGTCAAAGTTAAAAATTTTAAACAAAAAACTTTAACTTTCAACTTTAGACTTAAATATCTCAGATAAGAAACATGGCATGCAAATGGTTAATTCAGTATTAGATAACTTATTTAATTATCTGTCAGATGACATACAAATGATTGCTGTACATAAAACAATTTTGTTTCTAGAGTAAAAAAATGGATCAGAGTCTAAAAAATGCAAATCATCCTGTATCTTTAAAATTCGACCTATTAGAGAAAAACTGAGTATAAGCGTAGAATCAGCGTAAAAAGTTCTTCTAGAAAAGTATTTCAGGTCTTTGGATAAAAAAATTTTCCAGAATTTGTGGAGTAGTGTAATTTTTACATGTTTTTACAATTGATATTTTAATTTATAAAGGATTTTGATGTTTTCTGGAACTATGTATAAATTTTCTATTTTTAAGCTCAATAGTTTTTGAATGGGAGTTTATCGTGGAGACAACTGCTGTTGTGCATTAATCGATTGAGTGATCTATGTCAAAATTTGAGAGATTATGATTTGAAGGAGTTATTAGCATCATCTAAATTGGAATGAAAATCAGACGATGATGTGTTTTTATAAGAAATAAAAGAATGTGGAGTATTGACAATAAAATTTTTAAATTTTTAAAGGATAATGATCCGAAAAAGAAGACAGACTTCAAATTGAAAAAAATTAACATTTATAATATCGATTATATTAGTGCTTAATCAAAAATTATCAAGAAGAACGATTTGGATAAGAAGGATTTATATCTGACAGCCTATGATAATTAAGAGAGTAAGAAAGGACCCAATTATTTAATGATTTACCATTTAAATTTTAAAGAGAGTCACCCTATTCAGGACTTTATTCAGGTATATAAATCACCCCCTAGTATAGTACTGTGAAAATTTTGATAAAAATTCCATTAGCGAAGGAGAAGAGAATTCCTAATAAAATTTTGCATTCTGTCTGCATTCATATTTAAACTAATGATAATAAAACTATTCGGAAATGAAAGATTGGGAATGGACGTCATTGGTTATTAAATTTTTTTTTAAGACCTATACCAACTCCAAGAAACTTAAAACTTATTTAAGTTCCTGTTTCGATCTTTGAAGCGATTTTTGTTTCTCTTTCACAAAAAAAACAGTTTCTTTTAAAAATTTTAAGACATCAATAATTTTTACTTCTGAAGGTATTGCCTTATAGTTTGTCGTTATTCTGTTTTTCTTTTAAACTCTTCAATATTAATCAATGTTGAACTGAACTTAAAGATTTCTATGTAGTTGGATACTCAGTTTACTTAAAAAATAATCATTGCGTACAAGCTAATTTCTACCACTACATAACCGAAATACTGACTCTAAATAGGATTACTTCGAACAAGAATCAAATTGCAACATTTTTGAAGCCATGCCTCTCACAAACTAATATTCAGTTGCTTAGCAATTCTTATCTAAACAGTTGTTGAGAACGCAGCTGAAAGTAAAGCAAACAGTTATTAAAGCTTTGATTTTTTTTCTTCCTTTTATAATACCTACTATTCCTATAGTGCGAGTCTTGCCATTCAGCTCAGCTAGTTTTTGACCAAAGGAAAACAGCGTAAAGTGATCCTTTTTATATGCAGCGAGCCAAATGTAGCGTTGACAAACTAAGAACCTATTAGAGAAAATTTTGTCCCTAAATACTATATACTAAAATACGCGTATGGTACTAACCATGTTTGATCAATTCATTTAAATAAAGCAGCAAGCGAGTTTCTGTCATTTCCATTTTGTTGATAGTATTTTGGAGATGAAATTGAATACCTCCCAGAAGGAAATTTGATGCTTACAATATCAATGCTCTGTCAAACACTATGAAGCACGAAGCGCTTCAAGTTCTAATACAACTTTCCATTACTTTACACAGCACTTCGCCGCCTCAGAATCATTGAATTTTCGATACACATCGTTTGCGGCAAATTATCAAGTCTAGCTACTGCTTGCATCTGATAGTCCATGGGGTAGTAAGCAAACTTACTACTTTCTCGATGTAACTGTGTGCTGAAAAGTATAAATCCAAGAGAAAGTAGTACAATTAACCTTTGTGCTCAGATGCAGCATACATCGAGTATCAAGTCTTAGATTGCTGCATGTACTTTTGCTTCCGTACTCAAAAGTAGTCCTACGGAAGTAATGTATGAAACCATGCAAGAGATTACACAGTAATCATGATATTTCCTTCTAGGCTCCTAGCCGCAAATAAAAGCTTATAAATCAACCAATGGCATTGATAAAATTTACAGAGCCATCCAAGCCAATTCCGTCTTCACTCCAAACCTGATAAAATTTACAGCAACAAAGGCTGGGCAGAAGCCAACCAAAGCTACCTTAAACTCAGCACGCACACAGTCTTGATAGTTTTTCTCGAAATAATCTTCAGCTTTCGGTGCATTCCATGCATTCAGATAATGTTGGACAAAACACAATTCCTTTTTCTTGCCAATTGAAATCAAGTGCAAAATGACAAAGTTAAAAAAGTCATACTTAACAGCTGTTATTTGACATAAGCGCGTTTTCTCCAATGGCTATGCTTACACGACAATCAAATGATTGCAGTGCAAGCCTTTTTTACTCTGACTGATTGATGCAGCACTCAGAAGAAATCTTATTGATTTTAATAGGATTTTAATATTTTCTACTCTTAAAATTAGTCAATGGGAATCATACCATAAAATAAATAGTTTCTGAACTATTAAATCTGTAGGATCGAAATTGTAAACTATATTAGAGGATGTCGTATTAATCTTTAATATTTCATCCTATTATAAACTACTATAATATTAACACACAGAGAAAATTGTAAATTTGTTTTGTGGTTAAGCAAAACTTGCGCTTGAACCTCAGCAACTTCAAAATTATGCTAGATTTCAGCAAAAACTAATCAATATTTGCTATTCCAGTATATAATAACTCAGCAAATATTTGCTTGAGTTCAGTATTAGAATTTGTCATTCTAATCATTTCAAACACTTATCAAATTTAATAAATATATATTAGCTGCGTTCCTTTCGCTTTAATATAATCGCGATTACAAATTTTCTCAAAGGAACTGCGAGAAAAACGATTCATAGAGGGCACTACAGTTGCACTGAAAATTAAATTCAAACAATCATTATACCAAAACTAATAGGTGGCATGAGAACGTTTGTAGTTCACAACTGTTGTGAACTATTATTTTTAGCGATACCTTAGTGAACGATGTTTTTCTCTGAACTTGTTTTACTCTTAACGTCAGAAAAATTGTACATTATTTAATTTTATTCTTATTATTATGCAATTATAAAAATAATTTAAGTGCAATTGTTGGCTCCGCTGAATGCGGCCAATCTGTGTGGCACACGTTGTTTATTTGATTTTCTTTTGTTTAACATTCGATGATCGCAGCTCTTGAGAAAAGAATTAGCTGTCAATTCTACCTAATAGTCATTACATCAAGCAAACAAATAATTAAATAATTAAAAAAATTAAATGACAGCTCATAAAAATATACAGGTGCGACACCTGTGTTTCAAATTTTTTAAAGGCTTTATCACAATTTTATATGGATAGCAAAAATAATCCTATTTGTTATAAGACTATTATTTTTGTTTTTGCTTTGCATGTAAAAAAAATTATCTGAATTATTTTGAAGCGAATGGAACGCAGCTATTGAGTTTATTTTTAGCACATACCATGGCAGAATTAACTAATTAACTAATTAACTCTAATTCTGCCATGGCACATACATACTTTAACGAAGAAAAAAAAAAGAGCTTTGCAAGAGCTCTTATTTGGATTTGGCAGGGACTCTTTTAAAAGCTGACATCTATACTCGCGCACAAAAAAAAAGCCGAGTTAATAATTCGATAACTTATATTATTTTTCTTGAATTATAACACAGTGTGCCAAAAACATAAATAAACAAGCACATCCAAACTTTATAAAAATTCATAAAGAAGGATATATTGAGAAGGACATATTAAGACATATTCTTGCTTGGGCTCAACTGAAAATGTTTCCAAACTTTCGAATTGGATTTTCTTGACTTCATTATAGTTGCCGTTTATGTGCGCAAAAAAGTAACCGTACAACAAACCAAGCAACTTTGAACAAACGACAAACCTGCAGAACTATTTTCATCAGTTATCATCTCACAACAAAGAAGGAACCGTCAGCCAAAGCAGTCGCAATTTATCTGTGAAATTAAAGCAAAATTCAGAATTCATTATTATTTTCGCTAAAAACAACTTACACGCGCTTTGGTTATTTCGCAATGTTATTTCGGTAGTCCTACTGAACTATCAATAGTTTTTATATCGATAGTGCCATCGATAGTTTGACACCTCTAGTTCATATAATCTACTTCACTTTCATTGCCCAAGAAATGTGCGATTCCCTCACTGAGAACCTGGGACCTTACTCTGTTATCGTTCTCTGTAATGGACTTAGCTTTTCAGATCAAACAAAATACCTGGGCCATATACTGGATAGGAAACTAAACCGGAAGCCCATTCTGCTTGAGAGAGCCAAGTAAGCTAATATCGCCCTTTACTCATGCAAAAATGCGGTAATTAGCAAATGGAGCTTACGACCACTGTGCATCAGTGGAGTCCTAAGAACTACTCCAACAGACGCATTAGACACAATGCTCCATCTTATACCACTTGACATTCTAGCTAAACAAATGGCCGCTAATACAGCCAACCGCCTAGAAGCCACCTCTCAGTGGAAAGAAGGTACACTAGGGCATTCTTGCATTAGAAAATTTCTCCCTACCATACCTAGGTCCAACAAACAAAAAAAAAATAAACTGGCCATTTCAGCCCTTGGAAGGACTTTGACCTAGCTTCTATTGATCAATTGTGTTGTGCGTGTTATTTATTAAATGTTTGATCACAAATGACTGAGAACTGGACCTACGTGTTTAATGCCGACTCCGAACGGCTTGTGTTCTCAAGAAGCTTTACATGACAATTTTTACTCTCTGAGGATTGCCATTGTCTGCAGAGAGGTGACGACCGAACAGACAAATTAATGCAATTAAAAAAACTTTCTATAATTTTGTTTTAAAGGTCACTTTTCTGTCAAAAAACTTTCCTTCTGAGTTGGAATTGAACCCGGGCTACTGAGGTTCTTTAGCTTAAGGGCCACGTACTCTACCCATTAGGCTACAGGTCCATCAACTACATCACACAAAAACTATCCTTTGATGGGAAGTTCGATGTATCCATTCCCTCCCGAGAAGAGTGGGAACTAGGAAACCTTTTACCTAACAATGCCATTGAGATCTTTACTGACGGATCAAAACTAGATGGAAAAGTAGATGAAGGAATCTACTCTGAAGCATTAAGCATTAATATAGCCTTCAGGCTCCATGATCATTGCAGTGTATTTCAAGCTGAAATCGCTGCTATACATGAAGCATTAACTTGGCTTCCGGTGAATGAGATATCTTCTATGGATATTTGCATACTATCTGACAGTCAACCCAAGTAACAGTTTTAGCTATATAAATTCTTGCAGACCTTATAGAGCTATCTAATATAGCAGCAAGCTTTAACTATAGCTTTAGTAGCGCTACTAAAGCTCTTGCAGAGATTATATAAGGCTACTTTTTTGAGTTTAAAAGCCCTATTTTTGCTTTATATGGAGAGTAAAAGTAGCTGTCAACTTTTAAAGGAGTCCCTGTCAAACCCAAACAAGAGTTCTTGCAAAGCTCTTTTTTCTTATTCGTTTAAGTATGTATGTATTAAAAATAAACTCAATAAATATATTAAATTTGACAAGTGTTTGTGATGATGACAAATAAATTTCGTTATTATTTTTCTAATATATAAAATTCTTCTGTCACGGGGTACGTAATCGAACTCCTCCGAAACGGCTCGACCGATTTTCATGAAATTTTGTATGTATATTTTGTAGGTATGAGAATAGGTCGTAAAGTATATTTCAACCTCCTACTAACAGTGGGCGTGGCACCTCCCATACAACCCAAATTTGCGATATCGAATATCTTTGGAGTTATAAGCCGCTTAGCCTCGGAATTCGGTATTCGACAATTTACACGTGCCGCTTCGCAGATAAAATTTTGTGAGAGTTGGACAAGGGGGCGTGGCACCTCCCATACAACCCAAATTTGCGATATCGAATAGCTTTGGAGTTATAGGCCGCACATCCTTGAAATTCGAAATTCGACCACAATTTACACGTGGCGTTTTACTGATAAAATTTTATGGGAGTTGGACAAATGGGCGTGGCACCTCTTATACAACCCAAATTTGCGATATCGAATAGCTTTTGAGTCAATCAAACAAAGCAAACAAAGCCTCGGAATTATGCATTCGAACTCAATTTACACATGCAGTTTTACTGATAACTTTGTATGGCGTTGGACAAGGGGGCGTGTCACCTCCCATGCAACCAAAATTTGAGAAATTCTACAGCTTTTGAGTTATAGGTCGCACAGCCATGGAATTGAGTATTCGACCATAATTTACACATACAATTTCACTGATACCATTTTATTCGCGTTTGGCAACGGGGCCGCGGCAGCAACGCGCCAGGTTTAAGCTATCTATATATATAAAATGGAATGTGTGTTTCTTTATTTGTTTGTTTGTACCTTATAGGAGACCAAACCTCTGGACCGATCTTCCTGAAAATTTCACAGCATTTAACTGGGACTCTGGCATGATTAATAGGGTACTTTTTCGACCACGCCCACTTTTACGCCCACTTTTTTAAAATTATGTAATGGCTCCCATATAGTTTTTAACAGATTTAATTCAAATTGTATACACATTATACTCCAGGCGAGGTAGAAATAAACATTTCTTACGCCACGCCCCCTTTTACGCCCCTTTTCACGCCAAATTTAAGTTTTAAACTTTTTGTTCTCTGTACAAATTTGTTCCTTCCAACGGATTATTTTTTATTTGGTAGTATATTGCTCTTAATACTGTTAACGTCGCCATATTACTATGAACCACGCCCACTTCACCGCCCCCTTTTTTAATTCAGATACTTACTTATACCACTAACAATGTTTGCTATACAAAATACTTTTTTTGTAATATGTATTTACCTAAAGTTTTATATAGTTTTTATCTACAGGTAAGGTAGCCATAGATTTTTTTATTACCAAATCCCCCTTTTTCGCCCCATTTTACTTTAATTATAATAAATCTGCTTTCAATCTATATATATAAAAATGAATGTCTGTCTGTTTGTTTGTTTGTTTGTGCTTTATAGGAGGCCAAACCCTTGGACCGATCTTCCTGAAACTTTCACAGCATTTTACTATGAATCTGGAAAGAATAAAATTCTATATGAAGTTTTTGTTTGACAAAGGGGCGTGGCACTGCCCATATAACCTAAAAATTTAAATCGCCATATTTTGGGCATTTTTTGACCTACGTTGATGCTATTTGGTACATATGGTATTGGCATAGTTAGGAATACGTACCATGAGAAAAGTGGGTGAGACCACGCCCCTTTTTAGGAAAATTAAAAATCGCAATATAGTCTTAACTACTGGACCGATCATCATTAAATTTTCACAATAGGATATTCTTACGAAATAATAAATTCTTGACTATATAAAGTTGTGAGTGGACGAAGGGGCGTGGCCTCGCCCATATAACCCAAATTTTAAAATCGTCATATCTTGGGCATTTTTTGACCAACGGCGGCAGTATTTGCTATATATGGTATAAGCATGAATAGAAATACGTACCAAAAGAAAAGTGGGCGGAGCACGCCCCTTTGTTTGCGATATATTGGAGGCTGGACCTGATAACCGATCTTAAATTTTCACAGCGTTCAGCTTTGACTAAGGAATACTTATTACATGATAATATTTTTCGACCATGCACACTTCTGCACCTACTTTTTTACTACGTTTATTAACGGCTATACCACAAATCATGTCATTAAAATCATTAAAATACATATTAATTAAAATAGTGGGGTAGCTTAATTCTCTTTCTTCTACCACTGTCTTCAAAACAGCTGATTTTATAATACGTGTTAATTAAAATAGAGAGTGGGGTAACCCCATTCTCATTCTCCCACAACAGACTGCGAAACAGCTGATTGTGTAATTGCTGCTTTTGATTGGTCTAAAAATAAAAAGGGGGAGCATGAAGCAAATTACATGCGATTCAGCGCTGAATTCTAATTGGTTTACAACAAAAAAAGAGGCGGAGCATTGCAATAATTAAATTAAATAAATAAATTTTTGTAAATATATAAATACTTTTAATTTTATTTTAAACGAGGGGGTAGCGAAGCACACCGGGTTCAGCTAGTTATTAAATAAATACATCAGACTGTGATATTATATCAGACTAAGGTTTGAGTATTCGTTATATGCTGCGAATTTCGGTGCGCTTTTGCATTTATCGGAAACGTGAATGTAGTACTTCGAAAAACTACAACGGGCTTAACAAATAATTAAAATTAAGAAGTGTTAATTATTTAAAAATAGTTGGAAAATTTTTAACATTCTTTAAAATCAATTAAAAATTATTTAAATACTTTATTCCAAAAAATATGTTTCATAGAAATTATCAATTTCGTTTTAAATATTATTTTAAACACTAATATTTAGCTTCCTTCAATTCTAAATATTTTCTATTTCTAATAAGATCGCCATTTTTTTCAAATAAGCTCTTTATCAAATTTTGTAATCACTTGTTATTCCCAAAAAAATTATTGCATTAATTTACAGTATTTTAAATCTATTAGTTATAAAAATGCAATACAAAAATACATATTAAAATAGGTTTCAAAATAGCTCTATAGTTATGTTTATTACTTTAAAAGAACCTGTACAGAGCAAGTATTCAATTTTCGAGTTCTGCTCTTTTGCAGATTTTATAAAATCCTTTACAGAGCTGTATAAAGTATTAGAGCTCAAAATGGTAAAAAAGAAATCACATTTGGAGCATTTTCCTTAAAATTAAAAGCATCCAGCAGCAAACAAAACTGCGGTAAAGCTTATATTATATATACCATATATATTATACCATATATTATACACCTATAGAACACTTTTCAGATTCACTCGCACCTAGTTGCTCCAACAATGTTACTTGGGAAGCCGCTTTGAAAGCCCTAAGAACTGTTGAAATAACATCTCAAACAGTTCTCAACTGCCGCAGATCTCTATACGAGATGGAAGAGCAGCTCAAAATCCTTCTACGCTGGATTCCTGGACATAAGGATTTTATAGGTAACTGCAAAGCAGATGAACTCGCTTGTACAGGTACTACCCAACAAATATCTATAGATAAGGCAAGCCTTGGTATTCCTCTCACCGCATGTAAACTCCTTACACATGAGTTATTCGGCATCAAAACCAACAACAGATGATCAGCAGGTAACACGTGTAATATAAAGCGACAAATCAGGACCAAACTGAGAACTTATTTCTCTCAGTAGAGACCACATCAGTACCATGGTAGGGATCTTTACAGCTCAGAGATTAAACATACCTCACAACGACTTCTGCAGAAGCTGTAGAGATGAGGAGGAAGAATCTACAATAGATTTCCTCAGCACTTGCCCAGCGCTGGCTCAAAAACGCTTCCTACACTTAGGCAACTGGTTTTTCAATGACCTTGACGAACTCTCGAAATATTCGGTTTAAATTTTTCCAATTTTTCAGTGCGAGTTTAAACTCTAGTCAAATTAAACCGAGCTTAACTCGCCAAAGTTTAACATTTAAACCCGGTTTACTGTCTGACCAGAATCATGTCGTTGTCGTGTCGGCAGGCAGAGCGCTGGCAGAGACAATGCAAACCTTATGGGAGAAAATTGCTGCAGAATACGACAACGAAAACGCCAAGATAGAAATGTTTCTATTTCTATTTTGACTTTGTCGTTTATTTGATAGCTCTCTCAGCTTCTCTCTAAAAATGTTGCCATATTTTAACAAAATTTGAAGAATCTGTCAACCAATGTAGCGAGTAAACAGTGTTCCTACTTGCTCTTATAATGATAGGAGTAGCCTTCAGTTGAAAATGCAGTAAATTTATATGAAGAGTATTGCAAAAAGTAGTGTAATAAATGGAAGTGGAGTAATTATTAGTTCAATCGGAGTACGATGAGAACACTGAAGCAAGTTCAAGAAAATCAACAATGGCAGATTGAATAAAAGCAAAACGACAAAGCCAACGCTACAATTCTGGGTCAACTCTTAGCGATTCTCTCTCACCGACACGACAACGACATGATTCTGGTCAGACAGTTAGGCTAAAAGGAAACACATTAAATGATAATTTAAGTCAATTTAACTTCAACGAATGCTAAAATATCTCGTTAAACAGAGTTTAAACATAAAATGTTGGTGAATTAAGCTCGGTTTAATTTGACAAGAGTTTAAACTCGCACTGAAAAATTGGCCCTAAGTGTGACTCGTTTGAGGCAGCCACAATAACTTAACCTAGCCTACTCTGTAATGCGATTCCAAAACAAAATCACATCATGTATTTACATGGTTTTTTGACAAATTTTTGATTAGTTCGAATTCAAGGCAGGCAAAAACAGCATTTTAAAGTGGAGGTAGAAGTTACTGCCAATTAGTAATCTTAATTCATGTACTTACATGGTGTAATTTTTGTTTTCGAATCGCATTTGCTTTTCGAATTGCATTAGTGTAAGGCCCCTGTTGTTTGACCGTCATGATTTCTGCGTCGCAATAAATCCGTCAACGCATCAATTTCATCAACACCTCGATTCAATGTAATTTCCTTCCCAAAACAAATATGTCCTCGGCACCAGCTCGGGCTGACTAGAGGCGCGACTCGACTTCTACAACTCCGCCTAGCAACTACGACACATTCAAATTACGTTTAAACACACTGGGCCTTATATCCATACATTTTATATGAGGTCTGCCCAGACCTGTGCCTGACAAAGCCGTGCAACCATTTCGCTCTCCACTACCATACAAAAAGTCGAAAGGTCTGGCCAGACCTCATATTGAATCTGATGGCTAAGGGCATTTTTGAAAATAATTATCTAATTTACAACTTTTCTGTAAGCATATTTTATGTCCGGCACAGAGGAGCGAAGATATTGTCGAATTACCGATTTCGGTGAACTTTGAACCCGAATATCTTCGAGCGTATATCTTCAGATTAATAAAGGCACCCTGGAGATGGAATACAAAAACCCTCGGGTAAAGTCAAAAGATAGGTAGCAGAAAAAACTAAAGATGCAGAAAAATTAGTTTTAACGAGGAGTTTTCAAAAATATATGAAGCCGGTGAGGTTAAGAATTGATTCTACTCTAATATACACATAAGCGAATGTTTTGTTGGGATTTAGCTTTACAATTTTAATTTAGCTTATTAGTTTATAAGTACATGTTCGTGGGTAGCATTTCGATGATGCAATAAGCATTCGATCAATATTTTACAGATCTGTACATGGGCATTCCCACCAAGACGTTTACCGCGACTGAAAAATTAAATGTTACTGAAAATTCCTTTAAGCCTCCATAATAGAGAAAAATGTTTACATTTATATTGTGACAGTACTGAGAGCTGATCTAATTTGAATTTTAAAAAATGGCAATAAACATTATGAATGGCAACAAAAGTTGAAAAATGGTGAAAAAAGTTGAAAAATTTTAACGAAAGTTGGAATTTTATAAAAATAATAAATATTCGTATAATACAAAGGGAAAATCTGTCACGTAATGTACCATATTATGGTTTGTATAAAAATAATTAAAAAAAAAATTCGACGAAACAATAATGAATATGTAGCAATATTATTCCAGAAACAACTTTCATAAAAAAATCGTGCACACTTCGCAGATTTTTTTCGTTTGTATTGATGCAGTTAGAAATTACTTCTATTTTTTGATACGCAACGCGTCCTTTTTTGTTTGCTTATGTTTTTGGACAATACTTTCAATCACTTCTACCTTTTACACTAAATATGGAATTACTAGAGTGCTATCCAAAAATTAAAACAGGACAAAAAAGTTTAAATTTATCTTTGCTTTTAATTTTTAGCAACGTAAAAGGCATACGAACGTTGCTCGACCATGGAAATGACCATATCGAACTTGTTTTTCATTCAATTAAATTAGATCTAAGATTAAGAGAACAATGTTGGAAAATATGTGTTGCTATTCATACCTTATATAAATCGTGTGCACATCTGTTCGTTGAAATCTTGTGGAAATCTTTAGATGATTATCAAAATATTTTGAATGGGATCGCGTTTCTAAAGATACGATTTTTTGAAAATGTTCTGCTACGAAGACAAAATCCAATTTTTATGTGTTCTATTTAGCTATTCGATAAAGATTAGCAATGTGGATTGTAGAGATATTTGAATTTGTATGTTACCAGTTAACAGTCGTTATGAACGTATAAACCAATTTGAGGTACTTTTTTTAATATATCAGAGGAAAATATTTGAATAACATGCAATTGCTGATGATGATTTGAATTGATGAATGATTGTAAATTGATTAATGAAAATTTGGATAATAATATTAATGCATAAGTGTAGTTTCTTCTTTTTAGATGCTCAAAACGTCCTCGGTATTTTTCTTTTATTTACCATATTTTATCATGTTGCTTTATTATTTTTTTTTTGCATTATTTTTTTTTAGAAACCATCTCAATTAGTTTTTGAAGAATTTATTTTACTTTCGATTTTCACTCGAAATATATACGCTACACACTAGATGAATTTTAATTTATCCGGCAGCTTTGACGATAGCCTCAGCACATTCAAGAGCAATAGCAGCTTCCGCTTTGGCCTGTTTTGTATTGTAAAATTAAAGTAATATAAATATCGTTATAAAGTGAGCACAATATATTAGTGGCTTTGATGCAATGGTTACCTTGTCATCACTGGCGGAGCTTAGTTGTGCTTGATATTGAGTAACCAATTGTCTGGCTTCGGAAATGTCAAAAGCATCAATAGCATGAGCTTCTTCGGCCAAAACTTGCACAGATGAGTCGTCGTTGACTGTGATAGAGCCGCTGGAAACGAAGTATTTCGAGGAAGAGCCATCGTGTTCGAAGACCTGCACAACACCAGGCTTGAGAACAGCTAAAATTAAATAAATGGAAAGTTATAGCAAAATTTATGTAGATGAGATTTAGATATAACAAAAAAACCACCAGCAAAGTGTCCCTGAGAAAGGGCAATAGCATTCTTTATCTCCGGCTGCTCTTTTCATGTATATTTCTTTCGATACAGAGTTAAAAACTCTTGGCTATATTTTTATCTTACCCAGTGTTGGCACATGCTTGGCCAAAATACCAAAGCTGCCGCTGAATGATGGCACATCAATCTGGCGCACATCAGCGTTGTCGTAGAATGTTTTATTGGCAGCGGCGAAGGTGAGCTTCATTTCGTCGGCATAATTACGGGATTGCTGCACCAGACGTGCACCGCGCGTGGCCAAGAAGCGAACATTTTTCACGACGGACATTTTAAGCTGCAGAAAAAAGGATAACATTAAATATCAGATTAGTTATGAGCTACGCCGGGATATTTCAACAGATATTCAATATATTGGAAAAATTATGTAACTTTATAGGTTAGAATAAGGTGTTTGCAAAAACTCTAAAGTTTAAGCAAATAACACACAATTCTCGCCTTCATATGCACATAAACAAGTGGAAAGACACTAAATGTAATGAACCTACCAACTTTTTACTTATTCCAATCGATATATATTAGGAAAATTGCAATTAAACCTGCCTAAAATCACGATATGGCCTTAACAAAAAAAAAAAGCGAAATGTCAGCGTTTCTTGAGAAAAATTCCCAACAGCTGTACCAACTTCAGCTGTTGTTTTGCATACTCAACAGTACAACTGACATTTGTCATTCAAAAATTGTATAACTTGCGTGTTTTCAGTTAAAAAGGAAATTAAGTGAAAACTGCAACTCTGACACTGTCAAAATATAAAAAGTGCTGCCAATCATGTTGCTATTCCTAAATACCGGGAAATTCCTACGCTTTAAACAGGGCTGATAATTAGAATTTTCGGTTTGATAGGTACCTGATTTGAAAAATTCTATAAATACTGAATTATTACATTAAATAAAAATGTGCAAGAAGTCTTAGAAGCTTGGAAGGGTTTTCAAACGAAATGATTTTAGTGCATGGCTACAATGAAAATTAGTGATGAAAATTTTTTTAGTAGCGCTTACACTGGTCCAGCAGTAGTACCGCTGAAGGACAGTTAAATTACATATACAAGTTTTAATCCATTGAAACTCAATTTTGCAGCAAAAGGCACTTTTTTTGACAGCTCACGAGACAGAAGCTACGACAGTAATGTAATCAAGCATATTGAATAAAAGAAGAGATAAAAATTTCAAAGAATTAATTTGTAATGTACAATATTTTAGCTTGAGCGTAATATATAAGAAAATGTATTCAAAATAAAAAAGTCAAAAAATTTTAAGTTTTATTAACTGCTTTGTCAATTTTCATGCCAACAATTCATTCACAGACTTCATTTTGAACAATTTTTGACAATACGTGTATGGGCACTTTGACAAAAAAAGTCAACCGTGAACAAAAAATTAAAAATTTTTCAAGAATTTATTTTGTCATGATATTATCTTAGAGAAACCTTTTAATTTTAAAAAATTTAAGCAATTTATGCATAAGTTAATTTACCATGATGATCAAATTGTCTGCACTGTTTCACAAATGTAGTTTTTCTTTTGCGTAAATATTTCGATTACTTTTTTTTTATTAAAAATGGAAGGCGTCGGCTAAAGATAATGGGAAAAAATGGTTGAAGCAAGGAAAAAAATATAAAAAATGTTTTTTACTTACAAAATTAAATAATTTCTTAACAGCCTAATTACATTATTACCCAATTGAACTACAATGAAAATTTAACAGCAGGCTCTCATCTCGAGCTTTGAAAACATGATAATGTTCCTTTTTTTAATAGAAGGCAGTAAATGATTACCTTGAGTTCTTTGACATTTATTTATTGGTTCTTAAAGTGTATTAAAATATTTTTTGGTGCATAAATGCGTAAAGTGATGTGTCAATCGCCGTCAGACATCACGTTGAAAAAAAAGGTACCCAAATGGTTTCCATCCCATCACGTTCATGTCATCTGATATAAAATAACAAAACCATTTTATAATGTTTATTAATTATATTTATTGGAGCTTGAACCTATAATATCAATAAATGATTGAAAATATCAAAAAATGGCAAACATGTAAATTTTAAGTAGCGTTTTTCACATTTTTAACTCTTTAAAGTTCTCTAAAAAACCGGCCAATATTGTTGAAATTAAGGTTTTGGATCTAATAAATGTTATATACTTTAAAAAAATCCAAGTAAATCCATAGAGTAATTCTTGAGATATCGTGGAGACCAGTTTGTACAACATGATTTTTCAGAAAACGCGTTTTAAGATTTGGTTAACGTTAACTTATGCGATAACTTTTTTATGCAATTGTTATCGGCCAAAACGCTATGGGAACATATGCTGCACATCATAAGCTATCGAAAAATAAAAAATATTAAAATTGAGTTTTCTGGTCGAGTTTCATGAGAACCTGCCCTTAAGTAACGTAACGCCAGTAACGTCATGCCGGATCAAAAAGCCTTACAATCCAGAGATGATTTTTAAATTTAATCACTTGAAAAATAAATTTTTATATATCAAATCCTTCTAAAAAACTTGTATACAAAAAGTCTTGCCCAATTCACAGAGTTTTGTCAAATTTTGTAACACATGTTAAAAATCACTTCTGTGTATTGTAACGCACGTCAGCACATATTTTTGCTTATATCTTTAAATCCTTAGGATTGATTGTTGTCACTGGTTTTATTAAATAGTGCTACTTTATTACTATACAAATAAAATAAGTCTTTATTATAAAAATATTGAATTAGAAAAAAAGATTTTTTAATTTTTTTCAATTTATTTTTTTGTATATCATACTTAACGGCAGTTTGGAAATATTGACGGTTTTTATAGTAATGCCTAGTGTAAGCTGCGTGTAGGATAAAACAAGTGAAAAATGTATTTTAAAATATTTTTAAAATGTACTGAAATCATCGCGGAGTTCTGCGGCACTTTTAAAAATAGAAAAGTATTGAATTCAATACCTTAGTACTGAATTTATCAACCCTGTCTTGAAATAACCATGAGGAGCCCTCAAACGATACTACATGACGGACGTACACGTAGTTCGATAAAGTAACGGAACTTTTTTTGTTGCCCTCATACACATCGCACATGACGGATAGACTTTGGATAGACTTAATTATTTTTTAGCTGCCAAAGAGTTAACATCAATTAAAAATGTTATTATTAATTGTTTTGAACATTTATTTTTTTTTTGCTTTAAATATTCCAAGCCATCACAGTTTAAAGTAAAAAAAATTCGCGTCAAAATATAACATTTGTTACGTTCGGCAGTTTTGCCGCGAGATTTGCTCTCTCTGAAAATTTTCAACAACTAGCAAAATGTACTAACAGCCCTATTCTGGCAGCTGAACTAAGCTCACCACATTAACAAAATAGTTAATATTTACAATTTGTTAAGGTTTCGTATCGTGCTGCAAATTTAAAAGCTCTTTTCCTTACAATTTTGTTAACAACAGAAAGAGTCTTAACAACGAATGAAATGTAAGTGCTTAGATAGAAAATTGTTGTGAAAATAATAAAAAAATACAAATTAAAATATAATATTGAGTTTAAATACATTAAACTGAAAAATGGAAGATTTTTTTAATTATTTTAAGTGTTGATAATGAAATTTTTCAGTAGCCGTGGCAAATTTTTCAAGCGCACAAAGTCACAAGCTGCACTCGAAGCATCTGTTTATATAGCACATCTCTTCTTTCAATAGGCATATCGATTTTCACCATGCATGGTGAACTTTAAAAGCTTTTTAAGCTTTTATGTTAATGATTTTTAAGAATACCAACATTTACCAACATAACAAGAGCTCCTTAACTATTTCTTGTTAAGCTAACAACCAGAATAGGGCTGTAAGTTGGATGGCCACGCACGCAAACGGAACTACTACATGTCGGACGTACTTAGCAAAAAGACAAAAAATTTTGTCTTCCATCGGACATGTCCATCCACCTTGATTTCTTGCACACGAACGATACTACATGTGTGATGACTTGACAGGTCAGATGGACATGTAGTATCGTTTGAGGGGCCCTATACGATAGCTAAAAAATAATGCAATTCATATCACTTCGTAACCCGACGTGTCCACAGGCAATAGTTTATATCTTGTTACTTATGTCGGACGACATATTGCCAATAGAGACCGCTCATTGGTCATGAAGAGCAATATATGTCACGATATATACCTTGATAACTATTGGCTGCAATAAACTGTCAGCTTTGTAGCTTGACAGCCAAATTTTTATTTCGAATATTCGTGTAGGACGCCATCTCACAAATGCTTATATCAAGGTATGAAATGCCCACACACAAAATTTTTTTTTGGTATGGCTCATATATGTCTGGTAAAATGATAGCTGATCGGCAATAATTGATTGGCTGTGAAGACGGCGGGAAAGTTTTCATAAACCGTGTATCGTAATGTTCGAAACTATTTTTGACATGAACGCATTTACGTAACTTAATTCGTAAACACTAGAAGAATTCAATGAATGCTGTATTGACGATATAAACAGCGTATTTTCGGTTAGTTTACAGCTGCGTAACATAAAATAGCTGATATTTGCAGTTTGACAGTGGATAAAATGTTATGAACTTCGTATCTCGATGTTGATATAAAAAAAGTAAAATTTACGAAGTGACATGACTCGCACTAATTGAAATAAGTGTTCCTTTCTCAGGCGCTAAGTGAAATAATGTGATTTCACCAAGTGCTGCTGAATTTTTCAATTGTGAATACGTAAAAACTGCATATTAGAAAATTAAAAAATTTTGTTTTTTGAGCTTCAAATTTTGTTTTAAAATCAAAAAATTACAACAAACACATAGAAATTTTAAAAATACTGGGTAACAATTGTCATTTTGCAATAATACGTCAGTATACGTAAGTTTAATTGGCAGAGAAGCGTACCTAAATTTTATGTTTTATTTTTTCCGAAATGAAGAAATAACTGCTTTTGGATAAAAGGAATCTTCTCATTGACTTTTCTTCGTCGTACTTTTCTACGTAATCACGTCTATTTGTATATGTCCTTCCTCTATTTTGGTGTAAACTCAAATTAGAAATAAACGAAATCCTTACAATTCTGTCCATTTTTGTGTAAAATAAATGAAAAATTGTTTATTCTTATTAGCTGTTCTTCTGATTAACAGCTAACCGAAACCACAACTTTTCGTCAACTGAATCAGCATATAACTGACAATTAAGCCTTAACCGAACATTGAGAAAGAGCTTTTTTGCTAACTGCTTAAAGTTCAGATAAGTGCTTAACCAGATGTTGAGAAAGCGACCCTAAACTAATTACCGATACGCATAGCCGACAGTAAAGTTAAGATAGTGAAGAATACGTTTTTTATGTCAAGAATTTGACATTTTATTATAGGACGCCTACGTCACAGACAGTAGAAAAAAGTGTCGCAACTGCTGGCCAAGTAGAGCTCGATAATTTTTAAAATTTCTTGTTTTGAAAGTCATTTTTAAATTTTATTCTAGTCTATTTTATTTTATTTAAGGCTCACGTGAATAAGAATTTTCAAAATTGTTGCTTTTTTCAAACGTTTTTGACATTAATGTAATTTTACTGTCTAAGTTGTTATGAAAAAGCTTAGACTTTAATTCGGACAGTTGCAAAAGTGAGATGGCATTAGTAAAAAAGTGAGAGTGTATTGCCTCTGTCTTAACTTTACTGCCTATTGTAAATTATGCGATAGCATAGCAGAACTAGACAAGATAGTGTTGGGGCTGAATGTGCTCTGTTACTCAGTGACCATAAGTGTTACACTTAGCCATTTTGCAATTTTTGCCAAATCTCGCTTTCTCATTGCATTTACTGGTTGCAGATTTTGTATAATTTGTCAACTTCGTTTTAACAGTTTCGGTCACCGGCTCTCCGCCCTAACACTACCTTGTCTACCCTGCTGGACAGCTGTACCAAGTTTACATACACAACGAAACAAAATTTGGTTTTCACCAATGCACTCTTACGCTGTCATTCCATGGGAAACAATGAAAGTTATATGTGTTTGTATGTCTAGCTCTTTTGCGGCCAAAAAATAAACTCAAAAAGTAATATAAACGTGCAACACAAAGCGGTGCAGTCAAATCAAAGTTTTGTAAAAATAATTAAAAATTGTACTTACGAAATTTAATAATTTTTCTTTTCAGATTAACAAATTAATTAGATATTGATGAATACTTAGGACAAAATGTTTAAAAAACAAGCAACGGCGAAAATATGCTCTTGATGTACCATTCATGCTGACTTATTCTTTGATAATTGTTTGTTGGTAAAAATTTTTTATTCGTAATTCCAAATCTTTCCGGAAGGTAATTATTTTAATAAACAAATAACGCAAAAACTTTAAACAATTGTGTTTATAATTTGGCATATAACAGGCCAGAACTGTAAAAAACTGTAAATATATGTGTGGTCGAAAGGGATGCCAGATCACACGGATGAGAATCAGAGATGCAAACCTTGCGATATTTTGATCACCGTTTGAACAATGGTCACAAGATTTTATATGGACGTAACGGAAATCGTGTGACAGCTCATGTTATATACGCCGTATGTAACAGTTACTATTCTTGCTGGGTAGTTCTACTATGTGCGATAGCTTTGCAAAACTAGGCAAGGTAGTGTCCTACTACGTTTAAGTACGAGATTAAAACAAACAAGATTTAAAAATTTCCTTTTGTAATCTACACTATTAACACTAGTGTAAAAGAGATTAATTTTGACATTTTGTTGTTTCGTTTTGTTTTGTTTCAGGTTAGGGCTGTGTTATGGTGGCTGTCAAGGGAAAGTCATGAATTGTTGGTGTTTCAAGGTAAATGGGAACTTTGAGAGAGTGGGCAAGGGAATAAATTTTTACCATCACGGTTACAAAATGATTCGGCTGTCGATACCAAATCATCCAACATTTGTGTTTTAGCATGAAAACACCTGACCGGGGATTTTATGACCGCCACCACTACAAAGCCCTTATTGACATTCACTAAGTCAGTTTTCACTAAGTCAGCCTACTTGCAATGGTCCAATTTTTAAGAAATTCTCAATATTAACAGAGTTACAAACTTTTATTTAGAAGATAAGCCATTAGATTAATTACTAATCTACTTCAGAATGAGGTTAACTTTTCAATTAAAGCATATGTTTTTATATTAGTGCTACAATGTAATTGGGAGTTTTTAGTCAGGCAGCACTGAAAAGTAAAGCTATTCTTGAAAAGAAACTGCCGTATAAACTACTATCAATTTATATGGATTAAGAACAACTAAGGTAAATAAGTTTAAAATAACAACTTTCAGTACAAGGGCAAATAATTTAATCTTAAAAACACCATTTTGTATCCCAAATACAGTTAACATACTCCAAATGGAGAGCAGACTTTTCGAAAGCAAAATCTTCAAAAAACAGTATATTGAAATACAGGTTTCTAGCAGACCTGGGACAACTTCACTAAATAAGGTAATGTATTGACCTTTTTTCCTTAACTAAATCAAAGCAAATTCAAATTTATTGATATTTCATTAGTTATAACACTTTTAGTGCACTATTTTTTGTATTACACTGATTTCTTATCAAAGTAATGCATTAATATTTTTATTCACTAAATTGTTTTTCTACTAGTGCACTAATTTAACATTATCACTAAAATTTATTATGAGTAATGCACTATTATTCCATTATCTCTAGAACGCATTATGAATAATGCACTATTATTGCATTATCACTAAAAGATATATGAAGTAATGAAAAAGATTTTTTATTGAACGGAATAAATAATATTTAACAAAACAAATTCAATACAATTACATACAACAAACAAATAAATTCATAGTTATCAATTGAAAAATTTAACAGAATACTCAAATCTTAATTATTTCCACTGTTTAATACTAAGTTTACAAATTTTTCGTCTGAAAGACACAAAATATTTGATTTTCTTTTTGAAGTAGTTTGAAAGTTGGTGCAATCAGAAAAAGTATCATCGCTATCAAATAAATTTCACAGTCACCCATTTTTTAATTTACAAAACAAACCAACAACACAAAATAGTATGCAAATTCATAAAATAGTTTTTTTAAAGCAATTCAACTAATGTTTTTCAGATCTCATTTTATTCTAAACAAAATATTTGATTTCTTTCATTTTGATATTTCAATAACGCAAAAAAAAAATATGAAAACAACAAGCTAACATTAACAATTAAAAGCAAAAATTATCTTTGTGAACCTCTTAAGCCATGTATGAAAAAATTAAATTTAACTGCTTTAGCTGATTTGTTAATTTGCTTAAATGAATTATTGATAAAAAGTGCATTAATTCATAATTTCTTTTAGTGATAATCCAATAATAGTCCATAATTCAAAATGTGTTTTAGTGAAAATGGAATAATAGTGGATTACTCATACAAAATTTTTGTGATAATGTAAAATTAGTGCACTACTTGGAATAAAATTTAGTGGAGAAAATTTCGATAAGAAATTAGTGTAATGCAAGAAATAGTGCACTAAATGCATTATAGTTAATGGTAATTCAATAATTTAAACACTAAAACAAATTTAATATAGTTTAATGGCTATGCAAAAGTAATACAAATCGCCCAGATCCAAAGAAGTAAAATATACGGAAGTGGTGTAATAGCAGAAAAGTGTGGTGTTTTTATATTGGTGTTGGTTCACACAAATACAGAAACAATCACTAAGGGTCGTATTCGGTTGTATCGTAAAAGAAGGCCCAAACTGTTAAAGTTTGTTCTTATTGCATTAAAATTTTAGGAACATTTCAAGAATAGCAACAACTCTAATTACTTAAAAAAATTCAGATCGCTCGCAATTGGCTTAGAAGTTATAGGCATCCAATGTTGGAAAAAGTGGAGTAAAAATTTAGCTGATTTTTTAATTTTTCCAACAAAACTGAATTTTATGGGGATAAAAAGAGATATAATACAAGTATCTATTCAACAAGATATTAAACATTAAAATACATGCATTTAAGATACAATAATTTTTTTTTACTTAAAATCGCTAAAATGTATTTAGTTGCCGCTGCTTAGGGAATACAAACCTCAGTAAGTCCAACACAGGCTTCGCTCTCTACAGTACTTCTGGATGCGGTTATCTTTTTAATAATTCTCTTTTTAATGGATTGCTTTCGTAAAAGGTAAATCACTAGTTTTTCAGACAAATTCTAATTATAAAAAAAATTATATCTTAAAAAGTTATGCATGTAATTTTATGTTTGACACCTCGTTGAATAAATACGCGCATTATTTTTGTTTTAATACCCATAAAGCTTAGTCTTGTTGAAAAACGAGAAAAACAGCAAGATTTTAAGGTAATATTTCTAAATTTGAAGGCCTATAAATTCTAAGTTTGAACTTTAATTACAAATGAAATTATATTACTTTTTAAAATCCTTATTTTTTTTTTGTGTTTCTGTCTAGTTGTCGTGCAGAAATCAGAAAAATTTAACAAACAAGTACTAAGTCTCATTCACTACGCTAAAAATAAGAGCGCACCAAAAATATATTCAACTGTGAAAAATGACTGCGCCCCTGAAGCAGTGTTTGTGTTTTGATAATCAACGGGGTCTAATTTGCATTTTTAAGCAGTTTTTAATTAGAAATATCTATCTTTCTAAAACAAATAAGATAAAAAAATATCGTTAGAAACTAAATAAAGCACTTTTGTTAAAAGAATTCAAACCGTATGGACATATTTACCTGTTTAACGAAAGCGCATTGTTTTTAAGTTTTTGGGAACTTTTACAATTTTTAATCGCACAACTCATCTTGCATTTATTTTTGTGGTTTTTTTCTTTGATATTGTCACTTTTTAAGCAGTGAAAAATGCTTAAAATTAAATTATTTTCAACTATTTTGCTGAGGAGTCTTCCAATCAAATGCCAGGGTTCTCAGAAATGTCAAAAAACTCTCTCTTTCTCGAATGGTGCGACTGTTCACCTACAGTGTGTGTGTTAGCAACACCATTTACTTATATTTTATTTCTTTGCCCAGATCTGGGGCTCTATTCTGTATTTGTGAGTTTTAAAGTGTACACTGGCTGTCACAAAAACTCACTGCTTTTAAGTCGGTGAGTTCAGTCAGAAAAAGTGTAAACTTTCAAACTCACAGTTAGAGAATAGGGCCCCTGGTTTCTAGACAAACAGTATTTTGAAAATACTTTAAAAATTACAGCATTTTGACAGTACAGACTTTTGACCCACGCAGAGAAAACTGACCCGCTCCCATTAGGGCTGAACGTAATCTCTTTCATGTTGACCATAACTGTCAAACTCAGCCATTTTGCTATTTTTGCGTTCTCATGGCGTTCTCATTGAATGCCGATTTTGTATGAGCTGTCAACTTCGTGTTGACAGTGTCGGTCACCGGCTCTCCGCCCTAACACTACCTTGTCTTCTTTTGCCATGTGCAATAGGTAAAGAAATTAAGTTTTTGCGTCAGTCTTTGCGGAAGTGCAAAAATATGCATAGCAGACCCAGCTTTTTGGGATATTTATATTTCCCTTCTGTTTCGGGGAATTTTTGCTTAGTTTAGTTTTGAACCTCAATCGTCGCAGCTGTCAGCAGAAATTTTGATTGCAGCAGCAAATTTGAAAATTCTCTTAGATTAATTGTTAGATGAACTTAATTGTTTTGAATTAATAAAAGATAAAATAAAATTGTTGATCGATATGAACATATAAACTTAGTTGCTGCCTAGTAGAAATATTATTAAAAACAACATTTTAGCTAAGATTTATTCAAACTGTTCAGTTACATCGGCTCAGTTGCTGCCAGCGCCATATTGAGTAGCAGCGCTGCTCTTAGTGTCAAAAACAACGTCGAAAAAATAGCAACAACAACAACAACAACGACAGTTTATGTTTCTTTAGATTATTCAGCGCACTTGGACACACTTTGTTGGGTTGGAGTTTTAAAAAAATTCTACATAAAGCAATATTTTGGAGGAACCTGTGATTTGTGAGAATATTGTGCCGTGATTTTAAGCAATTGTTTGGGTATTTTTGGGTCGAAAAAGTGTCTTTCTTAAATTAAACTTCTTGTCAGGCAACTAAAGACGACGAAGACGAAATTTCAAGCGTGTAAAAGTTTTATACAAGTTTCATAGCCATCAACAGACTGTCGACCTACGTGGAGGGAGTGAGTGAGTGATGACCATGGCTGGCGCACGTTTCTTTCAATTCTATCTGGATAATTACTTCAAGTTTCCAAAAGAAATAAAAAACGATATAATTTATTGCCAGCGCGCTTTTCATGCGCATCTCAAGGTGCATCAGGTAAGTGTTTGGTGGCAGTTGAGCATAATTATTAAGATAATTTGTTAAAACTAAGCTGCATCGATTTGAGTGCTCATTCAAAGTCCTTGCATAATTTGTTGTTTTTCTGTTTAATTTGTTGCTGATGAAAATTTCGTTTTTTTTCTCTTTGCTCTACAGCTGGTGGTGACCAAAATCAAACCAAATGATGGCGTAAGTAAATTATTGTTTATTTAATTTTCGTCATAATAGTTATCTGACGTTTGCTTATTTAACAGATTGCATTCTAAAGCAGTCCTTAAAATTGAATAAGCTAACTTAATTGAAGTACTGCCTCTAATGCATTTTAAGATATATACCTAAAAATATAACTAAACGTAGCTACCTATATATTGTATGTATGCAAATATATAGAGAGTTTAGTCTATGCTGCGAAAGTATCAATATCTGTTTGATTGGATATCTTAAGACTATACCTTTTATTCATAGTTTTGCGTTATCGATTAAGTTATGCATTAATTTTGTTACGCCTAAACTTTTTAGTGTACGCCTTAAAAAAGCATTCAATTCGATTGCTAGCAATCGTTTAAAGTAAATTTAGGTTATGCTTAAATGTCTTAAAGCAGCAGCAGCAGCAGTAATAGTAACAGATAAGAAAAGTCTCGAGCAATAAACTTTACTTAATTTTTAGGTGGCTTACCCAGCGCCACATTAGTAAGAGATTACCAGGTAAAAGTTTGATCATATAAACATTGCTATAGTATATTGAATGCTTAACCTCTAAAAGATCTGTATCTGATAAGTTGATAAGAAATAATTTGTCTTTTTTATTTCTTTTATTTTAGTGAGCATTAAAAAGAACTGAAGTTTTAAAAAATAATCCCCGACCTAAACCTTTTACATAATAAACCGTCTATGTTTTATTTATTTTTTTTTTAATTTTGGTTTAAAAATAACATTTTTTTTTGCATTTGTATACTATAAAAACTACCCATTGTAGACTAGTGTAGGTACTTCATTCCACTTTCCTATCACTTTTTCAATACATAGGTATATCAATACCGAATTTCTGCCTCTTTTTGGTGCTTCTTATACATGTTTTTTTGCCTGCTGGGAATGTTTTCAATATTGGCTATTAGCTGCTTCAGATATTTCAAGCTTAAAGCGCTAAACATGAATTTATATTTGTTTTCCTCTAAAAAAAATCTTCTAGTTACTGATAAAATAGTGCAATGCTAATAAATATACAACAACTGCAATAATCTTGATTTGTACAACTGTCCAGTAAACTAGTATTTGAGGTTATGTTAAATGTGCTAATTAAGGCACAAAGTTTTCTTCAACAGTTTATTGTTGCTTTCAAAAATTGTTTTTTTTTCGCTTACATATATGTGCAACCAAATATATAGTATTAAGATAAATATATTTTTCTCATAAAATACATACTTGATTTAATCAGCTGATGCTTTGCTTATCATCGCCATTTTATAAGGGTTATATACTTAAATATTTACAGGGTTAATTCATTTGTGTTGTTGTCAGCCAGTTATAGCAAACATGCTCTACATAATTGTAGCTATCTTTTAAGTTCATTCTCTAAAAGAAGGAACCTTCTCAAATCGCTTCTGGTTAAAATTAAAAATGATCTTTTATAAAGTAGACGAACTTGGTTCTAAATACGGAAACTATTAAATGTATCATGTTCATGACTACAATTATTCAATAAATCAGGTTAAACGCTTGAATTCTATTCTTATATTTAATTTTAATTAGCAGTTAAGAAATCAATGTATTGTTGGTGGCAAAAAACTTAAGAATTTCTGTAACCTATTTTTTCTACCAATCATCTGATTTTCTTGTTTTATCTTAAAATATTTTTTGTTTTAATTAAAACATTTTATGATTTGGTTTGAAAATAGTTTTAAAGTTTTTAGAAAAGACAGATACCCTGACTATTCTTTCTCCGACAGTGATGGTGGTCCTATAGATGTAAGGAATTGTTTTGTCTGTTCCTTAGTTAACATTACTTGCTATTTAAATATTGAACTGATATGCTTAAAAGTTGTACATATTTATGCTAATCAGAGCTGGGCGATAAGAATTACATGTATAATTGATTGCGGTGAGAATTACGATTATTTTGATCCCGATTTCTAAATTTTTAAATAAGGATTGCGGCAAATCTTTTTTCGAACGATCTTAGATTACGATTGCAGCAATCATAATTTTGAAAAAGTCGAAATTACGATTACTGCAATCGTAATCTAAGTTCATTTGGTGAAGGATTACGTTAATTGTAATCTCGTGTTATCTCTGATAATGATTACAGTAATCGATTACAAGGATTACTTTTACTAACTATTTCACTAAGTGTATTGCAATGAACTGAAGTTTACCATCAATAGCAACATATCTGCCATCATTAAATATCTTCAATATTAACAAAATGCCTTTTTTTACAATGTAGCAAGGACCAGAAAAAATAAGAGTGCCTGGTGGTAATCGATTACTGTAATCCTTATTAAAGAAAACACAAGATTACAATCATGAAATGAACTTAGATTAGATTGGAGTAATCGTATTTTAAACTTTTTCGAAATTACGATTGCTGTAATCGTAATCTAAAATCGTTCGATAAACGATTACTTTAATTGTAATTGGTCTATTCATACCTTGCGGATTTATGCCTTGTGGAAACAAACTTGAAGTTATTGACGACATGTTATTGTTGGGCGATTTCGGCGAATCGTCCTGACTTAAAATGGCATTCTTCTGACGATGATACATTTTCTTGTGCATCGAATTAGAATACAAAAGCCAAGAACATAAGCACCACTCAGAAGCAAAGTGGTTGAACCAGCATACTGAAGTAATCGAGAAAAATGTATTTGAAAAAATTAATGAATTTTACGTCGCTCTAAGAGAAAATAATGGCCCTTATTCTTGAACCCGCGCTTGCTCTCAAAACGATGTCGAAACAAAATTGTTATATTCTTGATACTTTCCATTTCGACGTTGAGACCTGCAGTGATTGTTCTTGTCAATTATTGAGCAAATATCGTCAAATAAATGTTTAAATTTTTGATCATCGGAATGATCTTCGATGACAATTCTTTGGTGAAAGTGAGCTCTCGACGACGACATTTACTCGACGCGGATTCAAGAATAAGGGTGAATATTAATAAAAGTTATTAAAAGTCAATTTGATTATTTTAACATTCTTTAAAAAATAACTATATATGAATAAAAATTCATGAAAGAATTGTAAATTTTCTGAAAAAAAGTTAAATTTTTATTATTCTCTGTAAAAGCTTTCCTTTTATAAACTGATGTGCCCTTTTGTTAGTTAAAGAGTACAAAAAATAAGTTTGTTTACTTTTACATGCACCAACAGCATTTGCAATTTGCAACTAGAACAGATGGCAACCTTGGTAAAGTTGATGGCGGTGATCTATAAATAGCCTACTGCTTTAAAATGTCATATGATTAGTAGCTAATTGAGCGTTCAATTTGTACTATATAATTCAAATGAATAAATTCCTAATGTGTGAAATCATATACAAATTTAAATAGAGAGTTGATCACAGCTTAATCACTCAGACTACTGAATAGGAAAATGTAGCGATTTCCGAAACAAACTGTCTAGTCAGCTAAGTGATTGACTCTATACAGAATTGTTGTTGCTGTTGTTTGTTGCCTTCTTAAAAAATTACTTGATCTAAAGCTCGCAATTTAATTCATGTAATAATTTAATAGATCATAAAATTAATTAACTAATTATATATAATATCTTTTATAGAATAAAGTTATTCGAATTTTTTAACACACCCGGTCTCACAGACCAGTAGGTCACCATTGGCGGGTTAATTTTATAAAGTTACAAGAACGAAATTTTTGAATATTCATTACGACATTTTTTTTTTTAAAGGAAGATTGGCAATAAATTATGCAATTGGTAGAAAAGAGTTTAAAAAGGACAGAAATAAATTTTCCTAACATATAAACTCAAATATCTCAGATTTAAATTCTTTGCAAAACAGCTCGGTAATGACCCCTAGTTGCTCAGAACCACAAACCTTGTAGGTCTGTGTTTCGTTCTGAATATGGCTGCAAGTTGCTTAAAAGCATTTATATTTCTAAGGTTATAATACCAATTTATTTATCCAACTTAATTTTACACACCTGTTTTAAATTATGTATGTTTCTCTTTCAGTTGTTTCCGCATAAGGAAAAGATTCTTCGCGAGATCGAAGATGAAATGATTCTCATTAATGGCGAACAAAACTATCTACTTCTGCGTCTACGTCGAGTCATCGATGAATTCTATAAAACGGTGCAGCGTGGTGGCATACCCATTGACACGGAACTAACAAATCAATTGATTTTTAAAGAAGTAGGACCGCACATACATGATTCACGATGTGAAGTCCTTCCTGTCTCTGTGACCTATCACAATACTGAAGAGAAGCTTATGGAAAAGTATTTTCATGCTCAAACCTTCTCTCCAAATGAAATTATTGATATCACAGAAGATATCGACAATGTAGATGTGGATTGCAAATCACAACAAGCTGTGGGTATTCAACAACAAATTAAAGCTGAAATAATTGTTCCGTCAGCATATGCATCATTAAATGGCCACCCTGCTGCACGTAATAATAACTGTACGAATCACTTATCACAGGTATCGTTGCTTAAGCCTATGTCGCAACGCATGGTTTCGAGTATAAAGCACAACATCGGTACACGCTCGCTTTATCCGGAGCAACCAAAAATTTCGTCAAACCGTGGAATACAATCCTCTTCGGCGGCATCATATGCCAGAGCTACACCCTATGAACTGCCACGGAATGCTGCTGGTGCTGTTGTGTCCATCAAAGAGGAGCCATCCGTTAGCTTGCCTGTTTCCAAAAACGTAACACTCAGTCGTTTAAATCTGCAGCAGGCGCTCAAAAAGGCTAAAACCGATACAATGGCCGCCAAAGCTTCTGCCAATATATTGATGAAACCGGCTTCTGCAAATGTTAACGTACCTACGCCACCACCACCACCACCGCCGCCTCCTTGCCCCGTGCCAACAGGTGCTGTGTCAATTAAAACAAAGCTAGAGCCAAAAACAAAAGTCTTAAAGCCACCCATTAGAGCCGCCCTAACAACCAATGCTTTAGCACGCAACTCCAAAACTAGTGCTGTCTCAAGGTCTCCCTCCGCTTCCTCATCAGATGAATCGTCAAATCCGGAGTTCGGTCCTACGCCACCTAATGCCTATTTGCCGCGCGAAGAAGAGACACATGAGACTCAACCCGAAGACTATGGTCAGGAAATGTTCTTGCGTATCTTTGGCTTAGTCACGCCAGAAATGCATGTTCAGATGCAGCAGCGTCGCTCAAAACGTAAACGTCGCACAGTGCAAAGCAATGAACGCGCGGATTTTCACTACGGTCGCATTGAGGTAGGTTCAAACTTTGACATTTTAACCGAGTTGGTGAGATATTAATTTGATTTACGCTCTCTTTCTCTGTCTCTCTTACTTTATAGTATGCCATCCAGCCGCCTGAGGAGAAAAATAAAAAGAAAGCTTTTCTGCTATCACCACAATTAAAGCGCAATAAGAAGCGTAAATGTGCTAGTTTGGATAAAATTAGCAATTCGCCTTTATCGCGTTCCGGCTCAAGTTCGCCAGATGAGAAACGTGCTTGCAATGAATGTCTTAAGGGTCGTGGTATGTAGCTTATTTCAACTTAAGGCTGGGGTTTCATTTTATTGTTAATTAAAAACATGTGCTGCAATGTGCCCAATGTGTGCGATAATGTGGCATATTAAAAAGAAATAGTTTATTCAATGGGTATGATATTAATGATCTGATATTTTTGAAGGCTGCCATCCCTGGCTATAATAGATCAAAATGTGAGTAGTGCAATAAGCTTCTAATGCTGTAAAGTCTAATGAACCATAAAAAGCAGGTTTTTTTTTTATATAAAAAATATTAAATTCACATATAAAATGTATTTAATTAAAATCGGTAAAGAATGCAAGAAGCGTATCCTGAGTAAACTAAAGAATGCTTTCCTAACAATTTACGTTATTTAGCCGGAAATAAGCTAGGCTTAGAGCTTGTATAAATGTGTGTTTCGGTTTTTACCCTAGAATACTAACCTTATTTCATTGTACATTTTTCAAAGAGTACAAAATTTTACTACAAAACTTAGTTTTATTAATATAGATGTCAGTGATATGAAGAAATACACTTTTAGTCATAACTTTTGATTGGAAAGAGATACAAATACTGCAACACAAAAATATTTAACTGAAAAAAGATATAAGAATTACTCACAAGGCGGAGAAAATTTGACTTGGGTAATTAGCATGTTCTCACGGCACTCTGAATTAGGTAATTAGGTCTGCTAATTACCATTGTGAATTACCCCGTTCTCACGAAGCAATCTTAATTAGCTTTGACAGTTGTGCTTTGTTAATTTTATTTTGCATTTTGTTTGAGTGCAGATTTGTTGGAACTAAAGTTTGATAGTCTTCTGGGCATTAAAATTCTGGCTAGAATTTTTTAGAATCCATCTTTATTATTTAAATTCATTAAGTTTACTATTTAATAATAATAAAACAAATAACTGTCAGCAGTCAACGGGAGTACTTATACAAAAAGTACTCCCTTTTCCTATATAAATGCTGTTTTCGATTAATTTTCAACAAAGATTAGAGATGAAACGGATTTCTACGTCATTCGGATGGTAATTCAAACGGAATTACCTTCAAATGGGTAATTCAGATTGACAAATCGTCATTTCAATGCTTATTTGTCGTATACGCGTTTTGACCTTATTTGAGTTATGATGCAATCAATAGTAAACAAAGATATATCTTTCGATTGGTCTTATCAAAATTTTAATATCTCTTTTAGTTTAAAAGACATCAGTTGTCAGTTTATCGTATACGCAAAAACTCTTCAATTATTTCCGTCCTTATTTGTCGTAAGACTGATCGACTTCGCCGCGGCACGAAACATGGTAGTAAGTAGCACCAGATTCCAACACCTCGACATCCATAAGGCCACCTGGCTGTCCCCTGATCAAAAAACACGAAACCAAATTGATCATTTTGTGATCGACGGAAGGCACGCTTCTAGCGTTCTGGATGTGCGTACATTTCGGGGAGTGAACATCGACTCCGACCACTTTCTTGTTGCAGCCAAGATCCGCATGCGGTTATGCAATGCAAAGAACATACGCACAGGAATGCAACGAAAGCTAGACGTCGCTAAGCTGCAATCACAAAGGACAGCTGAGGCCTACTCCGCTCAACTCTCGGTTAAGCTCAACCAACCAACCTCACAACACGATGATGCCGATGGACTTTGGGCGCACATCTCCCACTCCATGCGCGCTGCCGCTGAAGAAGTGATTGGTTTCCGGCGCCCGCAACCTCGGAACCAATGGTATGACCAGGAGTGTCGCGACGCGACGGCAGCAAAAAACGCCGCATACAGAAAGACGCTGCAGTCAGCTACAACGCGAACCGTGCGAGAAAAATATCGTGAAAAGAGGAAGGAAGAGAGACGCCTTTTCAGACGCAAAAAAAGGGAGCAAGAAAAGCGTGAGCGTGAAGAAATTGAGGTGTACAAAGGCAAGAAGGATGCACGAAAATTTTACCAACAGGTTAAGCGTCTAACCCAAGGTTTCAAGCCCGGAGCATCCACTTGTAGAGATGGGAATGGAAATCTGGTTACAGATACGCAGTGCGCACTGAGATTGTGGAGACAGCATTTTTCCAATCTGCTTACGGGCGATGATCCCACCAACTCCGCCCATGGAGAATGCAGTTCGCCACAACCAATCGACGATGACGAAGTAGAAGTTCTACCACCTAGCCATGACGAGGTTCGAGTTGCTATCCAGCGGCTCAAAAACAACAAAGCAGCGGGTGCTGACGGCCTGCCAGCTGAACTGTTTAAAGCCGGCGGCGATGAGTTGATAGGGTGCATGCATCAACTCATCAGCAAAATATGGCTAGCGGAATGCATGCCCGACGATTGGAATCTCAGCGTGCTTTGTCCCTTACTTAAGAAAGGAGACCCGACAATTTGCGCCAACTACCGAGGTATCAGTCTTATTTCCATCGCATATAAGGTCCTCTCGAGCGTACTATGTGAAAGACTTAAGCCGTATACAAAAACACTGATTGGACCTTATCAGTGTGGCTTTCGACCTGGTAAATCCACCATAGACCAGATTTTTACACTGCGCCAAATCCTGGAGAAAACCCACGAAAAGCAAATCGACACGCATCATCTCTTTGTCGATTATAAAGCTGCGTTCGATAGCCCGAGGCGGGATTGCCTATACGCAACAATGTCTGAGTTCGGTATACCTGCAAAGTTGATAAGACTCTGCAGGATGACGTTGAGCAATACTTGCAGCTCCGTCAAGGTAGGAAATGACCTCTCCGAAACCTTCCATACTGAACGAGGTTTCAGACAAGGCGACCCGCTATCTTGCGATCTCTTCAACATCATCATGGAGGGGATCCTACGAAAGGCCGGTGTGCATCGCAATGGCACCATTTTTTACAAAGGTGTTCAGCTCCTTGCGTATGCTGATGATATTGATATCATCGGTAGAACCAAGAGAGATGTCACTGCTGCTTTCACCGCTATCGAAAAACAATCAGCCAAGGTGGGTTTGACGGTAAACGAGGGTAAAACGAAGTATATGCTGCCTGCTGGCAGGGGAGCGGGGCGGCTAGGCTCTCACGTTTCAACAGGCAACTATAACTTTGAAGTGGTCAAGGAATTTACCTACCTTGGCACCGCCATTAACAGCAATAATGATGTCAGCCTGGAGATAAAGCGAAGAATAACAATTGCTAATAGGTGCTACTACGGGCTTAGTAAGCAATTACGTTGCAGAGCCCTCTCTCGATCGACAAAACTGACACTCTACAAGACGCTCATTATACCTGTGCTTCTTTATGGCGCTGAGGCATGGGTTGTCTCGCAAGCAGACGCAGCCGCTCTTGGGGTGTTTGAGAGAAAAGTTCTTCGCAAAATCTTCGGTCCTATTCGAG
This sequence comes from Dichetophora obliterata, assembly GCA_963920525.1. Classification (NCBI taxonomy): domain Eukaryota; kingdom Metazoa; phylum Arthropoda; class Insecta; order Diptera; family Sciomyzidae; genus Dichetophora; species Dichetophora obliterata. The sequence continues at coordinate 88,878,742 of OY986439.1, read as the reverse complement.
TTGGCGACGACTATCGCATACGAATGAACCACGAGCTGTATGAGCTATACGACGACATTGAAGTAGTTCAGCGTATCGCAATCCAGCGATTACGCTGGCTAGGTCATGTCCATCGTATGAATGACGATGCTCCAGCGAAAAAGGTGTTCGAGGCGAAGGCCGAAGGCCGACGACGAAGAGGGAGACCATGCCTCCGATGGATTGACCAGGTCGAGGAAGCCCTAACCGCGCTTGGCGAAACCAATTGGAGAAGGCGCGCGCGAAGCAGAGGCGCCTGGCGAGAGCTGATGAGATCGGCCGAAACCCGACGACGGGTTGCTATGGCCACCTAAGTAAGTAAGTATTTGTCGTAAACGAATAAAAATTAAGCTTTGCCTTCATATACGACAACAACTTGTGCATATGAACTGCATATGAACATAAAAACATGCATATGAACATGAAAACATAAGACATCAAAATTTTAAATCGCGTTTTAGTAGATAATCATCTATTAATAAAATTATACTATGGTCAGATTCGTGCATACCCCAAAATAAAAGCAGAATCAATAGTTTCATGCTCTTAAAATTTTTGAAAGAACTCTCAGCAATTGCTGAAATTAAGCATAAATACTCAACACCTGGACATTCCCAAATTTAAGATTTAGATGCAGTTCACAGCGTTAGAGACCACCATCTTAGAGAAGTAAATGTATACAGTCTTGTATCGCTAATATCGCAACTACGTAAAGTCCAGTATGCTAAAGTCAAGTTTGAAATGATGGAACTTGAAAAATCCGATTTCCTAAACTACAATAAAGCATCTCAATCATATCAATGAGTCCCATTTGCTAAAACATATCAAATGTTGTATTAGTGAGAGGATTTACTAGCATTGAAGTACAAAATTAGTCTAAATCCATCCGAGACTTTTATCGTAAGAAAGCAATAACATTGACAAACTTTCCAAAAATTAATTTTTTTAAAATAGTTCAAAATACAATAGATAAAGCTAAGGTTGCTGATCTCAAGTACATGCTAAAGTACAAACATGGATCCCATTGGCGCCTGTTACACGTTCAATATATATTGATCAATATACAGTATCGTGGTATTTATTGAGCGTGTAGCATGCAATATTGACGGATCGTGATCCAGATCGCAAAATATTTAAATATTTTGAAATCTAGATCGCGGATCGCAAAACTGTCAATAAATATTGAACGTGTAGCATATTTTGTGTCGTCAATACGTGATACGGTAGTAGGCGGTGAAATAAAAATTACCGGTATTCACGGTATTCATTTACCTGTGCATTTAAATACTTGTGCAGTTAGGTTTTCGTGAGCACACTTATCAAAAATTGTATGAATACTGACGCGATAAATATTGAACGTGTAGCATTCAACCGCGATCCATCAATCCATGAATTTGGATCGCGATCCAAGTATCACAATAAATATTGAACGTGTAACAGGCGCCATTGTCGTAAATTATTTTAATTAAATTTTCTAAACAGAATAGTAATAGAATAGTATTTATAACAAGAAAGTACAAAAAATTTCTTTTAATGAGACTTTAAATTAAAAAATGTAATTTCTTAAGTTTTTTTATTTATTTTAAAGAAGTTTTCGCTATTGCGAAAAAATAATTTCAAGTTTATTTTTTTTTAAAGATATCAGCCCTATTCCAGAATCCGTCGTAACGAAATTCCGAACGTAAAGCTACGCTACGAATACGACAAATTTGCTAATCCAAATTCCGAACGAAACTTCCCATTTTCGAACTTACTTTTGGGAATTCGAAAGAAACTGATTTTAACAGCAGACAAATAAATAAAAAGAAAAATTTAAAAACTGAAGTGTTTTTGATCAACATTGTATTTTTTAGCTGTGATTTTAAATGAATTTCATTGCAAATGCAATTTTCGCACAATAAGAGGAAGATTTCTCACAAACAGAATCAATGACAATTCATCGAAGAATATTGCGAGATTACATCAAATTTTTGGAAATGGATAACGAAATGTAGGAAATGCAATTAATAAATTTCAACTAACATAGGTTTAAAAAAATATTTTACCTATATTTACCAAAAATTATTTAAAAGTTTTATTTTGCGACCTAATTCTATAAAAATTCAATTGTTTTCTTTTGTCGTAAATAAATCCGTCGAGGCAAAGCTTTCGTAAAAAAATCCGAAAAACAGCTGTCAAAAGTTGATGCGTTCGGATTGTGGAATAGCAATGCTACGAACGAATGTTCGAATACGATGTAATGATTCGGATTGCAGAATACGACATTACGAATCCGAAAGAAAATTTACGCTACGGCGGATTCTGGAATAGGGCTGCATATCTTACAATTTTAAAATAAATATTTCTTTGTACAAGAAAAAATATGTTTTCATTGTTTAGTTTTCTTTTATTGTTAGAACTCTTGGGAACTTGAATCCAAGAAATAGTTATTACTGTTACATGTTTTGTCGTATTTTTTGTTTTTCATTATTGTGTTTTGTCGTATGCCTATGAAAACAGATTCACCTTTTAATTTATGCTTTTTATTTATAAAATGTCTTCGCGTACTAACTTCAAGTAAAGTTCGAGTGAAGTTCAATCTGTGGGAGTAACTCAACTATCTTTCAAAATGTGGGAATATGCAAAAAAGTAGGGAAACGACTTCAATCAAGTTTCGAGCAGAACAGATGCTGTTGACAGCTGATTGACAATTAATTGAAGCGATTGGAAGCAGAAGATTCGTGCTCGAAGAAATTTTTCAAGTGATGCCATGGATGATGCCATGACAGAATCATCCAAGTAGTGTTGACAACTGCTTATTTTCTCTTCAAAAGGAAAACATAGCCTGTCAAAAGCAGCTGTTAGTGTGAGAGAGCGAAAAAGAAAGCAAGCGTCGAAAACTAAAATCATAAAAATCAAATAAGAATTTTTGTGCGTTTAAATAAACAAATACAAATTTAAAATATTGAAAGTTGTAAAAAAATCGTGTGATTTGTGCAAAAAGCTTTTCAGTTCGTGATGTTAAATTCTAGTCAGTGCTTCAAAAGGAAGCTCGTTGCCAGAGGTGGATTGATTGATGCCTGCGGCTATTGGTTATGTTTTCACTTATTGGCAATGGCCGATTGAAAGCGCTCTCTTTTTGAGTAAATTTTTTGACAGCTTTGCTTTCCATAAAAACTTTCAACACTACCTGGGTAATTCTGCTATGAGTTGAAGCTAGTTTTGGGTAATTGTAATAGAATAGAGAGTGGCATTTAGCTTGTTCTTCTTCTCTCACGAGCTTGAAAAATGTGTAAAGAAACGCTTTCAAGCAACTTCAAGTTACTTGAATCGAGTACGGAAACAGACCTAAATAGTTTGTCGATTTTTTTTTGTAAAATGTCATCTTAGTAAACACTTTTGATTGTGCTCAAAATATTTAAGAAGAGACAAATGGCATTTCCAACTTAAAATGCATTTTCCCAACAATGCAAAACTGTTGTTTACGATAAATAAGCATTCAAGCGACGAAATATTGTATGGTGAGTTATTTTATTCGGAACATAATTAATCCTAGAATTACGAATGAGAGCCGAATTACCTTGTTTAGAGTGTCGTGAGAACATGCTATTTCTAGGTTAAATAGTATTCAAGGGTTAAAATGTACAAATAATAAATTTTTAATATTTCTTTATGGGCATTGCTCAGCAAGAGCGGAACCAGTCGCAATTCCACTAAAATAATTCTGTTCTAGTATTGACTAGAATTCTCTAAAAAAATTTAAGTCAATTTAACACCAACGAATGGTAAAATATCCAGTTAAACCTAGTTTTAATGTCCAATTTTAGTGAGTTAACCTCAGTTTAATTTGACTAGAGTTTAAGTTCGCACTGAAAAATTGACCATAAGAGAGTTGTATAAGCAGCTTAGAAAAATAAAGAAAATAAAAGCTAACCAATGGTAATGCGTTAAGTAATGCATTGTGAAAATAAATAAAAAACAACCCGTAAATTCAATAATAATTTAATTCAGTTTTTTATTTTATAAAATCAGTTAAAACGTACATATAAATATTGAGATATTGTAATATAAGTATAGCAGGTTTATTCAATCCTCAAACTCTGATTTGAGCGATCTTTGCTGACGCACTCATTTCTATGGTGGCTGTTTTTGATGTTCTTCAACCCCTTTATCAAAGAATTAAGGAGCATTTGTTCATTTATTAAATATTTTTGAGTTGATCCTAAAAGAAATAAGTAGTACGTATGTATTTTAAATAATCAATAATTTAAGTTTTGTAGTATCAAAAATTTTGAAGTATCAATTTATAAAAAACGAAAATTGTCAGGTCAAAATGTAAGTTCTAAAAAGTTTTTAATATATATGCGTAATTATTTATCTATTTTAAAATATCGTAACATTCTTTATAATTACCATATAAAACTGCCATTATAATAATAATTGTACACTTTTGCAGCCTTTTATTTTTTTGCTTTCCCTCCACGTTGTACTCTAAAATCAACTTGGTTAAAAAAATGCTGCTCAAGTTTTTTTTCAAGGCCTCCATTTTTTGAGTGCTTTAATTGACGCAATCTAGTAAGAAGAATTAAAGAAAAATTAGATTCGTACAAATACAATCTAATAAGAATACTTGCCATTTCACTTTAATGTTCATTAGCGATCATATTTTCCTTTGTATTATTGTTGTATTTTGTTCTGCCAGTACACCAGTAATTTTTTGATCTGGTAGCGGAGAGTACCTGTAAAGTTTATATTATGGATCAATATTTTGTAGAGATAAAACATAAGATGTTTTAACCTTTTAATGCAATAATCTCATTTTTAAGCTCCGTGAGTTTAGTTAAATTTTTAAAAGGAATTATTTAATTATTACAAGAGCACAAAATAATTTTATTTGAAGGATCACAAGATCTTGTTTAATAAATTTTTTTGCCATTTGCCATTTTCGTCGTTTTTCGTTTTTTGTGAGCTCCATGATATAACAAACTATTAGGTTGACAACTACCTATTTTTTCACGAGCTGCGGTCATGGAATGTCAAACAAACGAAAACAAAAACATTTTGACATAAAACATTTTTGATATCTCCATTTTGCATCAGCTGCCATTGCACGCTTTCTTTTTTTGTTTTTTGTTTTGATTTTCTTTTGTTTGGCATTCGATGATAGGGATGGCCACTTTTAAAAAAACCTCCTTTTCGGGTAATCGGTTTTGTAAATTTTCGGTTTTTCACCGAAACTAAAAACCGAAAAAATACCAGCTTATAAGGAAATCATTTTTGCATCTGTACCGAGTAACTGTTTTGTAAATGTTAGCGCAAGTATGAAGTGCTACCTCCTTTTTCAACCTTTCTGTGCAGACGATATACTCAGTCAAACCATTTCCCACTTTTTTGAAATTTCGCCACACTTCACTCTTTATTTACGTTTAAAATTTCTTATTTTGTTTTATTTTATGTAAATTTTCAATGTTCATTCATCATCGCCACCTTTTTGTCAGGGTTGCTGGTTAATAAATTCTCGTTGTCGTTTTTTGACATTTTCCACCGATGTTACGTTATTTATCTTTTTAAAACCGAAAAAAAACACCGGTTTAAAAAAAAGCGATCACTCTAAAACACCGACCGATTTTTGTATTATTATACTATGGTTGAGTTCGTTTGTGAATTCATTTATCTGCTATAAAGATTGTACATATATGGTGATAATAATGGTAATAATAAAGTAATGATAATATAATAGGTCAGTTCGCGTACTTTTTCAGTAAAAACTTGCCAGTAAGAATTTTTTGAGAGTTATGTTGGTTTTCACTATGTCATTTTCAGTGGTCAGTTGTTGTCAATCAAATTGAAAACAACAACATGTAGACATTTTTTCTAACTTTGGCAATCTTGGAAAATTAAAAACAATTAAATTATTTAATGGAACTATGCGGAAAATGTTCTAGAGTTTTATAAAGGTGATATTTCAGGTGATAAACTTGTGTGTTGTCATAAAAAGGGCATAGCGAAAACCAAGCATAAGAAAAAAATTCTCTCGCAAAAGTGAAAAATCTGAAAAATACCCAAACAGAAAATATATAAAAATTTCCAATGCAGATCGAACTGTCTGAATAGTTAAAAAGAAAACAACAAAAAAGAAGTAAATCATGACTTTAAGTTAAAAGCTAATTTTTATGTGTTGAGAAAAGGCAAAAAAATTGCTCATAATGGAAAATTCAACATTTGCATAAATGTACAATAAAAACATCTGTTTTAGACGTTTTTTTTTAATTTCATGAAAATTATTGCAAGTAGAAAAACAGCAAGCCAAAATTTTTTAAAACTGGAATACAATTGGTAAAATTTGTACAAATTTTTAAAATCTTTTGAGTACGCGAACAGACTTAATAATACAGTTAAAGACAGTAAAGAGTAAGTGGCATGAGAAGAGCATCAGCTTTGTAGGGTAAATAAAGGTATTTAGTAAATATTTGAAAAATTTGTTGAAAAAACCTTTGGATTAATAAGAGATTATATCTAAAACAACCTCATTAAGCTATATAATTTTTAATCTTTTCTAATTGAATCAATAGGCCAATGTGAGTATAATGCAATGGTGAAACTATACGAACCATAATATTTTGTCAGCTTACCATCAACCCAACGACACTCTTCGGGACGGACAAATTTTGTAATTTTATTATATTAAAAGCTATGTGCAGCAAAGTACAGACGGAATATAAGTAAAAAAACCAGTATCTCAACTGTAGGGAAATTCCCAAAAATTTAACGATAATAATCGTTGTCGTTATCGGCCATTGTGCAGAGAAAATTACAGTTTTCGCTAACTACTGATATCGAAAATCGTCGTTCACGAGTTTGGGAGTTCCACTACAATATTTCTTGGAAATTCAATTGAAACACTTTGATGCGAAACATCTTCATTCTCATTCACTTCAATCGTTTTATCGTCAACATTCAAAATGCCTTATAACTATCAGACTATTCTATAACCTACATTTTTAATATTTATCTTCGCTGTTGTTGGCATTACTTGATTCTTACAAAAAACATAGATAAACAAATGTTATAATGAGGCATTACAGTCTGCATTACTTTATACAAAAAGTAAAAGCTTTTTGGAAAGCATTAAATAGGCTAATATTAAGTAAAGGCATTACGAAATGTTTTTCTGGGGAGTGCATATCGCAGTACAACTACCGAATGGCTGAGAAAACAAGTCGTAGGCTAACTTCCACATACTTAAAATGCAACATATTATTAAAATCATACTCTAAGAATATTGGTTTTTCCAAAATGGCATATGATCACATATCGGGCAAATTGAAGCATATCTTTTTTTTTTAATTAAAAAAAAAGAATCAACTTCACATAAACATGTTTTCATGAAATGTTATTGCTTGCTTCTGTTTAAATTAACTTTTTATTATGCCTTAGGTTCCATCGATCAGTGCAAGGAGTGCAAGGGTTATTTTCACCAGTCCTGCCATCCAGCCGATGTTGTTGATCCTAAGCTAAGCGCTAAGCGTTCGTTGATTGTGGAGCTGAAAAAGTTTTGTCCTGCATGTAATCGCACGCAAATGAATCTAATAAAAAAAGGTTACACTCTTTATTTTTGCCTTACTCCATAAACGAGCCCAATTTAAAAATAATTTTTATTTCATAGAAGCCAAACAATACGAAACCCTGAATAGCACTGTGCATGAGCTACAACAAAAGTTGGTTAAGGAAAAGCATCGACGAGCTAGCTTGCAACAAACCAGCAAAATCTATAAAACCCAAATGCGAAACCTCTTCAATATTGTAAATACCATTAAGAGTGATAACGAGTTGGATAGCTCAGACTAGCCGCTATAAAGCTGCATGACTGAAGCATAAAATATATTATATATAATATACTATATATTACAAATTTTTTCTATCTTTAAGTTCCCGCCTGTTTTTGCTTGTTTTAAACTTAAAATTGCCAAAATGAAAACGATTATGTTATGTTAAATTTCTTTTTATATACATTTGCCTGCAAATAAGCTTGCTATAATTTCATCAAACAAATATCTTTATTTTATTAAAAAACAAAAACAAATTCCATTGCTTATGATTTACTTTATTGTTAACTTTTAATAGAGAAAAAGACATGTTTTTCCACTGTTCAAATTAAAGAAATAAATATATCTGGAAGACATGTTTCGAAACTTGTTAAACTAAGCATATCAAATAATATAACCACCATTAAAAAAATTTGTATATTATTAGTTCAAGCTGATCAAAGTCTGGCTTTATGAACACAGTATTTAGGATTGTATTAAGTGTGTTTACAATTTTATAACGCATGCTTCTTGAGTACTGCAAAAAGCATTGTTACAAACGTGCAGCTGAGCGTTGGAAGCATTTTATACGACTGCATACGTTCGCCACCATTGCATAAATCGCCTTGACAGAAGCACATGTAAACTTTTTTGTAATTGTAAATCGTATTGGCACAACGATCCTGATTGTCATCGGGTCCACGCTGCACACACATTCGTTGTATGGCCTGATCGTAATCTGTGAAGAGTAAAGAACGTTGATTGGTATAAGTATATAATTGTTTATTCCAAATTGAGGCTAATACTAATATATTTCTTATTGCAGATGCTGTTAAGAAAATTGAAACAACAAAAGTAAGCTGTTATTTGTTTTGGAGCTTTCAAAAGGTCTGCGTTTTTTTTGTTTTTGTAAAGAAAAGAGCAAATTTAAAACAAATAATAAGACTGCAACATATCACAAAATAACTTATAAATAGTTCACATTGCTTTAGATTCTAAAGTTTAGAAAGTCGATGTGCGTATTATCGTACAATTATGATAGAGAATATGAATGAAGAAGCTGTCGTCCACATATTGTACGCCTATAAATGTATGAAAAAGAATAATTTTACAGGCATCTTGCACAGAAACTGAAACAACACAGACTGAATCTAAGCATACAAATTTGTTCTATTGGCCACATTTGCATCTATGTCGCACCGTTGCTGAATCAAGTTATGGTTCATCGCTTGATAAAAGTTATGATTTGCAGTGATTGCCATCATTCCTTCAAGACTTTATGTTTCTTTATCGTACTATCGTTTTATGATTTTCTTGTTTGCAGAAATGATGCTGCTCCACTGAATTTCTTGGTATACGACTAAACAGAAAAGCATTCATCGAATTTTTTACAAAGAAGCGAGTTAGTATTTCTACGAAATCCTGAAAATCAGCACTTATATAAGAGCACATTTGCGTCGTGTGTTAACTTGTAAAAGATGCACTTCATACTTCCATACAAGAGAAAATATGATTGGTACGAAAAAATAAAGAACTTTTTTTTCGATTTTTGGGCTGATTTACAACAAATTTTTTGTTAATTTGGTTACTTCCAGATATTCATTACTCGATGAAACGAAGCTCTTGCAGCAAGGTGAGTTGAGTATAAATATATCTTTTCTACATTCGTTTTCCAAACTTTTCAAATGTCTATTTAATCGTTTTTTTACAGAATATTCGTTGCGGCAATATCGATTAGAAGCAGTAACCAAGCCAGCCAAATTAGTTTGCAGAAGCAAAGTGGACCACTTTTTATTGATTTTTATAATCTAAAAAAAAATTATTTTTTAGAATTATATATGAGCTTAATGACAAATAAGTTCACGAAGCAACCAAGCAGACCAGGCAGACTGTTTCGTTGATAGCTACATCAACTCTTCAGTAGTCTTCTGTGGTTTCTGCAGTACCATCCACTTTGATAAGCTTATACGAACACCTTTTGTTTAATCAAAACAGAATTATTGTGCTGTATACCGCCTTTCAAAGCAAAGATTTAAAAAAGCGACTGCATTGATTCAACAAATATTTGTTTGTTGTGGTATTTATTTACTTATTTTTTAATGCCTTAACATCCATTGAAAATCTTGTTATAATGAACTGGAGCTGTTTTACTACACATGGGTTAAATGAAATGTATATCTTACGAAGGGAACATACTCTAAGCCCGACAAACTGATGAATTCAAAATTTTATAAAAATTTCATACTAAGACACACCACGGTAGCCAAGAGAAGATAAACTGTCGTGCATTTAATATTTAATATTTTCGCTTTTCAAACCTTCAATCCAATTTAGGTACGAAAAAGATAGCAATCACGTTCCGCTCACAGTTGACGGTAACTTTCTAATCATCGTCGTTTTTGAAAACATATTGACCAATGATTCCACCGGTTCATAAAGCGCATCAAACGGTGACTTTTTCTGTATGAACACCATCAAACGCTTCTCGAATCGAACCATGGTTTTCAAAATAAATTTGAATAATTTGCAGACATTGCTCCGGCATGAATCGAAAAAAATCCATTATATCGGTTCATTTAGCTAAGCTGCTTATCCAGAAAAATCGAGATCATGTTATCTAACACGCTTAATTAGAATACTTTTAAGAAAATATTTTGGTGTTTTGCATTATTTCAGTCATTATTAAATAATACTTTATATTTCGCATTAATTTTACTGAAGGCAGTATTCTTATCAAATTTCGGGCCTTTTTTGGCGGTTGATAAAAAAGAACCAATTAATATTTTTAGCTTCCATTTTTTTATTATGTGTTTATTAATACTAGAGTTCGCCAGTGGTCGAAATTCTACCTTTTCACTGTGACCTTTAAACCTACACTGTGATATGAAATTGCTTACGTTCACAGATGAGCGAAGGAAGAGATAAAATACGACTCTATTTCTATTTTCAGTTTGCCGCTATTTTTTCTGATGATTGTATTGCGGCTTTTCGAAATGGATGTCAAGTTGATACAATTTATACCGACTTTTTATAGGGGGCCCACATAAAATTTAAAGTTAATCGGTCCATTAGAACTTGAGATATCATGTCAACTGTGTTAGAAAAAGTAGTTTCTAGTTTTTAAGTTAAGTTTCAGGCAGTCTAATTGACGACACTAAAATAGCTATAACTTTTGAAAAATTCGAATTTCGAAAAATCCTTTTAAGGAGATATTTTTGAATATATAAACTATTGAAGAATTAAAAAAATTATTTATTTTAAATTTTCTACACTAGAATGCTGCCTTACATATGAAATGAACAACTTGTCAAAAAATGTTTTCGATTAAGAAATAAAATTTATTTTGTGTTAGTAATAAGATGTAAATCCTAAGACACAGTAAGATACATTGATATAACTATTGATGGCACTATTAATAAAATTCGCCTAAGAAAGAACAACCTACTTTAATTTAAGATTATAGTTTCAAGTTAAGCTGACAAGACGTAATATTTTACAGTTTATGGTATGTTTTTCTATGAGAAGATATAATGTAACTAATGATATAATATAATCAGCCCAGTCATGAAACTTTTCTCCCGGGTAAAGGCCCAATTAAAATAGACGATTTACTCCGTAACGAGTAAAAACGTAAGCGTTCGGTTAAATACATTTTAATGTAGTTAACCAAAATGAGCAAACGGAACTGAACGAAACTAAACAAAACAGTTTTACAAGACGTATTATTCCGTAAGAAGTGAACTGCTAGCTTAGCAACTCGTCAACAACATCTGTGCAGAGTGCGTTTTTATTTTATTTTCATCAGATTCAGATGAGTTTAGCAACTCGTTTCATTTTGGGTTGAATCCGTAAGCATCCGTAACGAGTGCAGACGTTCGTGAAGTTGCTATCGTCTCGTTTCGTCTATTTTGGTTGGGCCTTAAGGCATTAATTTTTTCCAATTCCCCTGTTACGAATTTTTTCGAACATTCATTTTTGGGAAAAGTAGGTTGTATTAAAACTTGGGAGATGGGAATTTGTAGAGAAAGCAAACAACTTAAGTAAACAAAAAGTTGTAAGTACATTTTATATGAAATAAATGAAAACTGTGTTAATATTTCATTAATTTTAGGTCAAAAACAACGAATAAATGCCAAACAAAAATGTAGAAAAAAAATAGAGGCATCACTTGTGACTTTCATAAGAAAGGAAATTAAGAGATTGTCCAGTTCTGGAAAGATGCTACGTAAAATCTAAATGCAGCTAGTCCTCCTATTAAAGAAAGAAATAATTAACCCAGTAGTTCCAGTCTTGAAGAAATCTCAAATGATTCATGTACGATTTTTCCTGATTCTTGACGAAACATGCAGATTCGGCCATACATTTCACTGACGAAAATTTCATATAAACGTCCAAATTCGTGTAAGAACGCAATGCAGAAACGCCGGGACTTATCATGCACGAAGTCAATATCTAAATATTGAGGAAATTTCGCTAACGAACTATAGACAGAAATTTAAGGAAACGAATTGAAAATCAAAATGTTTAATAAAATTTGTGAAGGAATGCAATACCGAAACGAAACTTTGCAGAAGTTTCGTTAAGGAACCATAGGTAGAATTTTGCAGAAATTTCGTTAGCTAATGATATACGAATCATTGGAATTTATCATTAAATATTTATCATTTAACTATAGCAAATTGTTCAATTGTTCAGTGCACTTGCCTGTGCAGTTGAGGACTTGTGCACTTTACAAAAACAAAATACACGTACGCCAAAAATCTGCACAAGTGCTTTTCTACTATTGCCTTAAACTAGAGGACTTGAGCAGTTGTGCACTTGTGTACATTGAACAATTTTGACAGCTTTGAAATAGTGATAGAGAGAGTGAAATAGTGTGTTCACGAAAACCTAACTGCACAAGTCCTCAAGTCCTCAACTGCACTGGCAAGTGCACTGAATCGTGAATGCCACTATTATTATGTTTATTGCTAATTTGTGCCAGAGCTGCCGAAAGTACTACAAGGAAGTATTTGTTAGTAAGTATCCCATTGGATAGTGCGTACAACTGTACTTTATCCGCAACCTTATAAGCCACATCTTGTAATTTTATAGACTTTTTTATAGACATGTTGTAATTTTATAGACTTTCATCTATTTTCCAGGGTAGCAGGGTATGAAATAAAAACTTCAGTAAAGGGGCAAATAAGTATATGAAAAATTAAGCAATTGCTTTCATGGACTTTTTTAAGAATTTTCAATCTAAAATCTCAACACTGAAGCCGCTATTTGTCATATTTCAACTACTTATACGTAAATCATTAGTATGGTTTAATATTAAATAATATGGTGAAAAAAAAAAAATATTTAAAATTTTTGAAAGAATTATGAATTGGCGGAAAAAAATTATAATAAAAATCCAACATTTCAAATACTCAAACAATTGCCGATATTGTGTGCATTTTTGATGAACATACCAAGGACGATATTTGGGACTTTTTCACCGATCCGTTAGCAGAGTAACAGAACAGAGTTACACTGGAACAGAAGTTGATGGAATTGCTACAACGTCCGTACTTTGCGAACGCTTGTTCTCGCATGCAGCTATTACTGCCAACCAATTACGCAAAAATGTCAATATGTTTTCTTTCTGCGTTCAATTAGTTAGGACATCTGGTTTGACAAAAATAATATCGTAACAAAATTTAAATTATTTAATAATCGTATTATAAGTGAAATCAATTCCAATTCACTTTTATTTTTTTTACAGAAGTGTTCCTTGAAATCTAGTCAAAACGGATGTATATAGTTTTATGTTTGTTTTCTCTTAATTTGTTTTTATCTATTTTTAATTAATAAACTCTAATAAAACAAGAATTACAATAAATACTAAAAAAGTTTTATTAAAATAAATATGTTTATTTTCAAACGTGCATTGAATTGAGATTAGCACATTTTGAACTCTTTCAATCTCAGTGTATAAAAATGATGTAAGAGATAATGGAAAAAGTCGAGAAACCGATTTTAATCGATTATTGAGAAAAAAAACGACTTCGAAAAATCGTTCATTGAAAATTTAAAAAAAAAAAATAAAAAGTCCCTAATCTCTAACCTAGCATCTCACACATTTTATATCTCAAGGGCTTATATTCATTTTCCTCTATCGGCAAAAGTGCAAGGTTTTAGCAGAGCGAAAAAATGGTTTCATCTTATTTAACAATTTGTAAAAATTAATCTTCTGCAATGTTGTTCAAAAGTGTCCAAGGACCACTGTGCATAATTTTTTTTTCAAAATTTTGCTCTAGTTTAGCTGCTATGGCAGACAGTGGGTCATGTCCAGATCAAAAAATTACTATAAATGCAGATAGAGGTATTTGTATAGTTGTAAAAAACTTCATTTTCAGTAGTAGATCAACATTGTTGATGTTTTTTTTCGACAATTTTCGAATTTAAGCATAGTACTCTGTTCAATTTCATGTGAAATTCCACTCAAATCTCCATATAAAAAGTGAAAGGTGCAAAACAAGCGTAGAAATTTTCAAAACATGTTTGTCAAAGCAGTACTCTGTTCCGCTGAGTGAAATTATCGCAACATGTTTTTGAGCAACATTTTTTCACGACAATTTAATTGTACTGCGAATTTATTTTAAAGTGAAAAGAGAGAGATCATATGAAATCTCCCAACTTATTCTCTGAGTCTCTCTGAGAAACGTCGCCATAGGAATTCCTCTCAACAAACTTTAAGTCAGAAATTTCACGCAACAAATAAATAGATGTTGCCAGCGAAATTTCACGCAAACGAACAGAGTACTAGGCTTTAACAAAAAAAGGAAAAGTTTAAAGTCAAAGATACTGATATATTTACATGGGAATCTTAAGTTATGTTTTTATATTATTTGAAGACGAGTGGATGAAGGTGATATGTCGCATTTTTGGAAAAGTTTGAACTCAATTTTCTCGAAACTAGATAATTGCGACATATCGCCTTCATCCACTTATGTCTTCATTTATATTTGGTGTTGTCAAAAAAATGATATTCGGTTGGAATTACAGCTTTCAGTTCCTGTAGATGTTTCCACTTGTTCAATGCAATTGAAAGTTGAGTTGTATGCAACTGGGCAGGTGTCGTATGTCCAATGAATTTTTGAATTTTAACGGGGAGGTCGGCTTAATGTTGGTCGAAACCAACTTTTAATTTAACGGTGCCGATGGGCTCATGTAAAAAGGATTTTAGATGCGAAACTGTTGGATCACCATTTTTGCGATCTGGTCAAACATTTAATAACCACAAATTTTCTTGCCCATTTTCATAAACTTCATATTCTTGGTAAACACTCTATTCAAAGGAAACTTGTTTAGCTAACAAAATCGAAGATCCTTCTCAAAGTCCTTTGTTATTAACGTGGAGTTCATAAAAGACGATATAAAACAAGAGCTGCACCAAACTCTAAAACATTTGTGCTAGTTAAACTGAAAAATATTTGTATCAACATAGAAAAATGTTTCAAAGTAAAAACTCTTCACAGAATTTTTCAAAACTACTTGTTTTTTTATTGCAGATAGAGGTTTTTGTCGTAAATAAGAACATGTGAGTAGATAGAGGCTCAGTTTAATTGATAAAAACAAGGTGTTAGGATTGATTTTTAGCTCTAATATTAATACCATAGATGCAAGCGAGGCCAGCCGTCATTTTGGCATTAAAAAAATGCCCAAAATGCAGATAGAGGCAAATGAATATAGACCCTCGGTATGCTACAAATATCAATACAAAGTTGATGACAAATGTAGCGGATTGGTGCTATATCTCAAGGGTCATCTGAATCTCCTGGGAGTTTTCATGAGTGTGCTGAATATAATAATAGGGTATGGAATCGATTAAAATTTTAATTATTTTGGTTAAAAACATTAAGGGTAATCAAGATCAGATTGTCCAAATTTTCAAAACCCAATAGCTTTTAATTTATGAAAAGTCTTAAATTGAATAATCGTATAATTAAGTTCATTATTAGAAACTGGTTTGGGCTTTTAGAATTAATTTATACATAGATTTCGAATAGTTGAGTTTCCTTTTAAGTTATGTATAGGGCTGGGTCAATTTATAGATTTCATGCAATAATTTCATGCAATCTACGGAAAATTCGAAGAAAGTTTTGCAAAGAAACCAAACTTTAACATTTTCTTAAAACAATGTTTTTTACAATGTTCAAAGGTAAATTTTCTACCTTTTTTATAAAATTCTACTGTATCATAAAAGTTTGTTTGAAAGACAATTTTGTGAAATTTACAAATCTGTCATCTTACGATTGAGGCGTATTTTTGAAATCAATTTTTAAAAAAATTCCAATACGATAACAATTGGATACTTTTTAAGAAAACTTTTTGTATTTATATTTTTATCTTTCTTGCTCACTGTCTCGTTATACAAAACAATTATGTTTCAAAACAACGCGATTTTTTTAATAAATTTAGTTTCCTTAAATCTTTTTTGGCAAGCCAAAAGTACTTACATCCCGATACGGCAGAAAAGTTGACACAGCGACTGTTGAAAACACGTTCATTTTCGAATTGAAAGAATCACTTGACATAACAAACGGTTCCATTTGTTGTCAACATTTAAGCTTGTTGTTTGAATGCATAAAACATGATTTAAGAGCATATTTTTTTTTTAAATAAAAAAGCTCATTAGGTTTCCAAAATTTGATCAAGAAGTTAAAATATTTTGAGATGAGGACAGATGCGGAAAGTTAACAAAACATTCTTTCAAACAAGCCAAAAAACCAATGACAAAAAATTTAGTTTCTTATGATACGTTGGTATTTTCTAATAAAGCTACATTGTTTTAAGAAGAAAATATATAATAATTTTCATGTGCAAATACGCGCACTAAGGTTTGATTTCAGAGGCATGATTTTTTGGCAAAATTTTTTTAAAATTAGCTATAGTTTATGTTTTCACTACAATCTTCTCGAGATTTTTGCCCTGAACAATTTGACCCAGGAAAACCAAACCCAGTCATTTCAATTACCATCGACTGCATATGTGCCACCGCCCTCCATTACTTTGCCGCACCAGCCGGAGGCACAAGGAATTGCTGACAGTCCAGGCTCAGTTTCTGCATCAGTGGCATTGAAGCGGAAAGGATCCTTGCAGCTGCCAAGTTCACCACGCGAGCGACACTGATAACAGCGTCGCAGAAGTGCTAAAATAAAGAAGAAAAATGTTAATTAAACACAAATACTCGTATACTAAAAAAGGAACCACTCCTTGGTAGCTCTTCACTTTGACATTTAAGCAGCATGAAGGAGTGTTCAAGTAAAAAATACCATGCCATATCGCAATTGAATGCAAAATGAGATAACTTGAATTTTGATGACAAATGCGATGAAAAGTGAAATTGAATATATCAAGCAAAGTATACATTCACACACACATCCACATAACTATCAAATGGTATTTTAATTGAAAACATTAGCACATCGTGAGGCACACAAAAGAACACAAAGAAACAAAAGACTTAAGCAACAAACTTGCTGCACGTACCCTGGGTTTGTTGGACACAACAGAAAGCAACAATTATCACAGTCAAATAGATTAAATATTTAGGCATTATTATTATTATGTAAAAGTTCAAAACAAAGAATTTTTTAAAAACAATTTTAGTGGAAGTAGAAATCAATGTAAATAAAAATTGATTGGCACTGCGCTGGCACGTCAAATGTTTTGCTGATTACAACAAAATAATTTTTTATTCACCATAAGGCCTAGCTTACCTGTGGTAAATGTCAAAAAATAGGGTTGCCATGATGACAGAAATTAGCTTTAGTAGCAAAGTTAATGCAACTCGTTTTGAAATTTTTGTTTTTAATATGAAATTATTTTTTTGTGTATTGTTTACTATACTGCAGTTATTGTTTAATATCATATATCATGAATGAAAAAAAACTTGGTATTGCTTGGCAAGTTTGCAGATAAAACAGTTCTTTTACATTTGGTAGCTAAGCAGTAAATGTGGAAATGTATAACACATTTTTCTGGAAAACCGTAAGCAAATATCGTAAGAACGCCCGATAGGAATTTAGATATATGAATATTAGATATACAAAAGTTGCTCAGATGACCCTTCCATATTTCTTCATACATTTGTTCATTTCATATATAAAAACGCATTTTTTATGCATTTTGAAAAAATATAATTTATATAACTTGTGCTTCAAATAGTGCAATTAAAAATAAATATCCTCTATGTGCATATCCTTTATAAAAATACAAAATTATAAAATGTTTGGTTTTCAAAGTGGAGAATAGTTTTAGAAATGGTAAAAAACAACCCTCTCAAAAACAGCTAATTTTTTTAAACATCTAGATACACGGCACCCTGTATACAAGGACATTTTGAAGTACGCTCAATCCTTTTTACGCGGTAGATACGTTCCTAAGTAAAACGTGTAAAAAAATCGTTTTAAAAAATACCATCGACGTGTGGTAAAGTTAAGGATGTGTTCCAAGACTTTGAAAAATCCTCTAAACTGAAAAAGTAATAATTTCAATTACACATACATACATATTAAACAAAAACAATTAATTTGTATTAGAAAAAAAAGAAGTAAGAGTAAAACGTAAAGAAATAATACAAAAATAAGGTGTTTCCCGAAACTTGCAAACGTAAACAGTAATCGGCAAAATTTCAAGCAAAGATTAATTTAAACTGATCGTATTTGAATACAGCATGAAAATTTGGGGATTTTAATTTGTGGAATGCTTCATGGGCTTATGATGATAAAATTTTACTGGCCTTTAATGTAAACTCAGATATTGAATCCATGGTAATGGGTTATTTCTTATCTAATGATTTTCATCAAATTGACAACATTACGAATGATTTAAATAAAATCTTGGACTTAATATATTTAACAAATGAGTTGAAAGGTGAACTTGTCACCAATTTTAAGAAATAGTATCAAGCGCTTACACTAAAATTAAAGTTTTATAAATTTGATAGTAATGACGTAGCTGATGTTTTTAATGAACGTGATTTTACGAAAGGAAATTTTGATCAAATAATCGAAGTTTTAAATGCGGTTGCTTGGTTGGCATTAGATTAATTTGTTGATCCGAATAATGCTTAAAAATTTATTTGTTACTAGTTTTCTTATGCTATTTCAAACTTTGTTCCTAAAAAACATAAACCCTTGAGGAACTAACTTAATACGCGACTAGTTAATTTAAAAAATGTTAAAAATAAAACATTTAAAAAGTTTAAAAAACAAAATCCGATACTGATAGAATAAACTTTTTTCAAAACCGAAACAAATTCGATTACTTACACAATTTTTTATATAATCAGCACATTTTTATGATTGAGAGAAAATTAAAGGCAAACCCTTTATATTTTTGCCAATATATTAATTCAAAACGCAAAACCAATAGAACTCCGTCGAGTATGGAGTTCAATGACGCCATATCAAATAGTTCACTTGAGGCTTGTAATCTCTTTGCAAATTTTTTTCAAACTGTTTATGTGAATTATAATGATTTGACCCGTAAAAAACAAAGTTTTTGACTATAAATTCTTTACTCTAGACTAGTGATGATCAAAAATTTAAAAACCCACCATTTGTGCCGACCACTGATGTTACACGTACAGTAATTACTGTATTTTACAGTAATTT
Source organism: Dichetophora obliterata (assembly GCA_963920525.1). Taxonomy (NCBI): domain Eukaryota; kingdom Metazoa; phylum Arthropoda; class Insecta; order Diptera; family Sciomyzidae; genus Dichetophora; species Dichetophora obliterata. The sequence continues at coordinate 88,859,292 of OY986439.1, read as the reverse complement.
TGAGACCCGTACAGGCAAACAGCAATTAGTGAATAAAATTCAGTAATTATGAATTTTTACCCTAAAATGAACGTTTTGTACAGTAATTTTATTAAAAACACAAAAATAATTTTTACGAAAAAACTTTTTTAACTTCTACCTACTTAACTTTTTATAGTAATATTCCTTTAAAATAGCAACATTGCGAAATTTCCGTAAAAAAGCAACACTTCATCAAAATATCTTTATGAACTTTGAATGTTTTTGTGACAACTTATAAAAAATGTTATCAAACAGCGCCAGAAAATGCAAATTATTTTTACACCAAAAAACCTCAGATTAAATTTTTTATAATTCTTTAGAATATGTTAATAAATAAACCATATACAAACAGGAAAATGAAACTATATGTGGCTTTAAGACTTATGTATGTCACAAACACATTGTGTAAGAAAACAAGGTGACAGTGAATTTTAATTTTTGTTGTAAAAATCCAACACTTAAGTTGTCAAACCATACAAAATCAATTTTCTGTCTCTTTCACTCATTCACAAGTTTGACAGCTTTCGACAAACGACGTCGACGTCACTTACACCTTGATTTCTTGCACCATGTTACAAACCTCATATGTAACTTTTTAAATTATAATGTTTTCTAATACGTTGATTACTTTTTAACTTTATTGAAATATTTTCTTATTTTTAAGTATAAATAAAGCTTTTTTATGAATACTTGCGTTCTTGTTTCTTTTAAAAGTGCAGTAATTTTACTGTTTTTACAGTAAAATTCACTGTTATGCAAAATCGAAGAATTAGTGTGAAAAATTTGTTGGTGAGCCGTGCTATTTCGAAATCGTGCAAAAAAAAAATACCGTGTAAACGAAGAATTGAGTGTGCTGCGAAATAAAGCTAAATATACATGTATCCTATTAATGAGTGCTGTCATACATTTGAATTAAAAAAGTTTAAAAAAATTACTTTTTTGCCATCAGGCTTCGTATACAAGGTTGCCAGTATTGTGGAGAAAAATCCGATTCGTGGCAATTTTTAATTGATCTTGGCGCTGGAATTCAGCGGGGTATTTTTTAATTGCATAGGAATTTAGGCATTTTTTCTTGAAAATTTTTTTTCACTTTTATTAAGCAAAATCTTAATCATAGTATTCGATGATTGACGTATACATACAGAAGAGTAAAGCTATAAGTTTGCGCTATACATTTCTTCGAACTTACCCTTACTCTTAATATTAACGATTAAATTGCATATTTGTTTTCATAACAAGTTGACATCACAAAATTGCATAAAATAGCGCATTATTTTCTGAACAAAATTCTGACCTTTTCTAAAAAATCCAAATTTCTGCATGCAAGCGTTAAATTTACAAAAATTATTTTAAAATGCCAAAAAAAAAAGTGAAATATCCAAGTACTACCAAAACAATAATAGATAATATATGCAACAGTAGCGTAACTATATTTAGAGCGCCCGCCCGCAGGTCTCTAAAAGCGCCCTGCTATATACTTTTTTGCTATTTGTTTTTTCAGTGTACATTTTTTGACACTTCACGCGTGATTCGTAACATGTGGCAAAGCCGAAAATGCTCAATAAGGTTTGCCATTTTACCACGAATAAACTAAAAAATAAACAGTGCTTGCAAATCTTTGAATTTTATTATCAAAAGCTGGGTTCTGCGAGAAATGTGTTTTGCAAATTACGTCCATTTTATGGTCGTCAAAATCGACCCACCGAACAGGTTATTCAAGCTATTGTGACCAAATTTTGCACCAGTTTAACTTTATTGGACATTAATCCACCAACCCACCAATTCGGAGAGTGCGTACCGAGGAGAATATTGCTGCTGTATCGGTCAGTGTCAATGAAGATCGCGATATGTCAATTCGTCGCCGTTGTCAACAATTGATCTTGTGTTATTCGATCATTTTGAAGATTTCACGTATAGACCTCGGTATGAAACCATACAGCTGATCCAAGAACCGAAGCCGGGTGACCAACCACAACGTCGTTTGTTTGGTGTATGGTCCAGAGAACTGCAATGAGTATCCGACAGAATTCGGATACTCAAATCATACCCGAGTGTCGTGCTGTTCTGAACTCTATCCATACTTAATAATATGTGTAAAATACTTATAGGCATTCGGCTCATTAGCATTTTTTCGGTTATAAGTACATTCTCATATCCGAGAGCGGCGTGATCCGATCCACTTCGAGCCGTTTTCAATGAGTGCGTTGAGTCAGTTTGTTACAAAAGCGCTCGATCCGAATGTATTTTGAGTGTACTCTGAGTACTGCTCCTTCTCTGCCAACGTCTCTTAGCGTTAATTAGTTTTTTTTTTGTGTATGCACTTTTCATAAGTATTTGTCTGCAGGCCATGTGAGCTCTCATTTTTTGTTTGTTTTTTCTCGAAAACGAGTTTTTGCTATTTTATTGTTGCACTCTATGGAGAAAGAAACAATAACAACGCTTGTGATTTTGGTTTGTTAGACATAAACAAAAATAAAACAAAACCAAAAGGCCGGCGCACAGTGGTTAAAAGTTGGAAATAAATACCAAAACTGATGATCTCTTTTTGTGATTTTTTTTTCTTTGCGTTGCTTAAGAATATTCAAACTCACATGATTCCAAAATATTTATCAGAAATATATGTATATAGGTTTTCTGTGTAGACGCCTTAATATACGATTGATGTAAAAATGTTGAAAAAATTTCGTAAAATATTGATATTTTTCAAGAGTTATTACAGACAATTCAGAAAACGTATTGCAATCTGGTTTTTTTAAGTACACAAAACATTATTGAAAAAGTTTTTTGCATTCTTGAAATATTTTTTTTTTAATTTTGCAATAAATTTCTTATGCAAAGTTGATATGACAAAAAAACGTAAATTTATTTTTTTGCAGAATAAAACATAATGATCTATGGATGTCGACGATATTTTAAATAAAGAAATGCTTTTATTGGACTGTAAGTTGAGCGTTTAAAAAAAACTGACAGAAATTTTTGAGTCCTTGAACAACATTTGGTAAATGCGTTTAGAAGAAAATATAGATATGTTTAGTCTCAAGGTTTATTGCTATAGTCATTTTCTTTAGTATTATTTGAGGCATTTTTTGTTTAACGATCACTTCTTACGAGTTAAAATCGTTAAATTTTTAATGTAAATAGTGAAAGCATTTACTTACTAAATACGATAAATGCTTTAAAAATGTTATTATGCTTCTTTTGCAATACTTTATATTTGCAGAGTACTTAAATATTCTATAGTGTGTTTCTCAGTCTATTAATTTACTATGTTAATATATATTAAATATTTTTTTAAATAATTACAACTAAATTGAATTAGTAAAACAATAATGTGATATGTATAAAGTTAAATTAATTCACATTATCTTATAGCTTACTATGAAACATTTTAATGAATTTCACAATAAAATGCTTTCAAAACTATTCAAACATTCAAATTCCCTTGTCAAGAAATGTTCTTCAAACATCTTCAATTAGCTGAAAGTGAAATATATATTCTTTGATTCTAAACAACAGAATTAGAATACGTACACGGAGAAAATTAATTTGCTTGAATCAAGCAAATGTTTTGCTTAAAAGCAAATCAGCAAAACTTTGCTCAATCACAATGTGATTTAAGAAAAAGATTTCTAAATTGCAATCACTCCTCGATTATTTAGGAAAAAGCAAAATTTTGATTACATTCAAATTTTTACTTAATTTCAGCAAAAATTTGCTAAGTTATTATAAATGGGAGGAGCAAATGCTTACTTAATTCAAGCAAATATTTGCTTAGTTGTTATATATTAGAAAAGCATATTTTGATTAGTTTTTGCTAAAATTTTGCATAATGTTGAAGTGGCTTAGAATCAAGCGCAAGTTTTGCTTAACCACAATACTAATTTTGCAAACAGTTTTCTCCGTGTATGCAAGCCATGTTTTTATGCTACACGACCTGTGCTCACTTTATCACAATGCTAAAAAGTATGCTATTATCTTTTTTAACTGTTGATAGTATCACATTTACAACCAGTGCCAATTTGTGGCAAAAAGCATGAGGTTCACTCCTTTTTTTGGAATTCAAACGAAACGATAAGCTTTTTTTGATGATTTTGTTTTTGTTTTTATAAAAAGCAACAAATAATATTTTTGAATACTATAAACCTTTAATTTAGACAGTTTAGATGCAGCGCTTCATTGAACTTGGAATACGGAAAAACACGTGAATTGGAAAATTTCGTATGGGAGGTGGGCGTGGCAGAAAATACTTTTTTATAATAGACATATATTGAAGATTTCTGACAGAATGGTTCTTGTATTGGTTTAAGACAAAAAAAAATATGGCGTTTTAAATATTTGTGTTGTATGGGAGGCAGGCGTGATTGAGGGCGGATTTAAAAATATTTTTGTGTGTATTCTAATAAGGCAAATTCCAAATAATACACAAAATTTAATTGGTTTACGATGAGTCCTTCTATTTATTGACAACTTTTGTATGGGGCTCAACCACTGTGCGGCGCACGTGTCTGTTTGCTTCTTGTGCGTAAACACGTGCAATAGAAGTGTAATTTATATTATGCGCATGTGATTTGGTAACTGAAGGCTACAGAAAAATAAAAAAATAATTTACAAATTTAATAATAATTTCTGATTGCAGAAAATGAATGACTTACGATACTATCGAAACTGCGTATTATTTTTAAGCCTTAACAACGTTACCTCATGCGCAGCTTTCACTGTGCACGATAAAAACAAAAAGCAACACAAGAATAACACATCTGTTATTCAGCATTTAGATATGCGTAGGAAAAAATAGCACAAAACAAATACAAAAGACTCGCTCACTATTTACTGCTGCGCTCTACTGCGCTCTACTGCGCTCTCTTTCATATCCGTGGCAGATGAGCCGAGTGATTCGGCTACTTGTGTCGATTATGAGTATTTGGGCAAGTAGGATAAGTATCAGCAAGACGACAACAACCATAAGTAGTTATGAACCGAAAAAACCCGATCTTTCCTGATCCGACTCATGACTTAGGATACTCATATTTATTTGAGCCGCCGCATTCTAGTTTCGTAGAAGAGAATATGAGTCGAGTTGTGTGCGCTTAGGGTGAGTAGGTTTTTGTACTTATTTTTTTCGGATATACTCAGAGTCGCAAAAAAGCTATCCGTTGCAGATCTCTGGTATGGTCCTTAGAAAAGTTTGATGAAGAAAAATTTTCTTCAGCGACGAAGCTCATTTTTGGCTCAATGGGTACGTCAACAAACAGAGTTACCGAATTTCGTCTGAAGAGCAGCCATGAGCAGTTAAAGAGTAGCCAATGCTCCCTGAAAAATGCTCTGCTTGGTGAGATTTGTAGGTCGGTGGCATTATTGGACAGTACTTTTTGAAAAATATTGAATATCGCAAAGGGAGAAGGTACCGTGCGATGATTACCAATTTTTTTTTGCCCAAAATAGAAGAATATGACTTGCCTTAAATGAAGTTACAACAAGATGGTGACACATGCCACACGAAACGCGATACCACGGACCTATTAAGAGGCGAATTTCGTGAGCAAATAAATTCACGGCTTTAAGCAGTCCATTGGCCAACAAGATCATTTAATTTCACCCCACTAGACTTTTGGTGGGGCTACGTAGAGTCTCTCGTGTACAGGGAGAAGCCAGCCACAATTGCAGACCTGGAAGACAACGTTAAAGCTATCATTGGTGAGATGCCGGCCGAAATTCTGGAAAGAGTATGCCAAAATTGGAGCTTACGGATGGAACACCTCAGGCGTAGTCGCGGTAAGCATTTACATGAAATATTTTTTAAAAAGTAATTGGCAAGCATTAATGAATCGCTTCAAATAAATATTTTATTCACTTTTGCAAGTTTTTTTTCACTTTTCAAAAACCAAACGCTTAAAAAAATCACCCTTTACAACATCAGTAGCTGACTTGCTGAAAATATGAAAATACGGTTATAAATCATTGAATAAATTTTAATACAAGCAAAGTATTACAGAAATTTTTAATACAAAAAGTTTTAAAATTCATACTTCACTATTGATTACAAAATTTTTAAATTTATTTTGTTATATATTTTAATACAGTTCAAATATTACAACAATATTTTATATCCTTGGTATCAATGCGATACTATGGTGAATATTGTATTTAATTTCTAAGACATGCTGTATTATGTTTTAATAAAATTTTAAATTCAATTTCAATGACTTGGTATTAATTTGATACTATGGCTAGTATAATATTTAATTTTTAATAAAGAATCACTATTAAAAATTAACACGAATTAAGCATTCAATTTTAAGACATATTTTTATTAAAATCAATTTTAATATTTGGTCAGTATTTAATTTTAATACAATTTTGTTGTGGTCATATATGTATTAAAAGTATTAAAATTTATTCCAAGATTTCTTACCGCATTAGTGACGTGTAAATCGGCTCCGACCATAATTGAATTTTTTTTCAACGAACAAAAGTTATTTTAGCTTATCATGATTTTTTTTTTTGAAACAAACGTCGTTATCCACTTAATTTATCATTTTCATCAAGGGACTTGAGGGCGCCCCTGGCATAGTTCCGCCCGCCCGCAACGCTGGCTCTGCGGGCTCGCTTTTTACGCCACTGATATGCAAGTTTACTTATCGAATGCAGTGGTCAGCAATTATTTTTTAAAATAAAAATTAAATCACAGTTGCCATTTAACGCATTATATGCTCTGTTTACACCACGATTTTGTGTTGTTAGCTGCGCACGTCGCAAAATGAGCTCCTGTAGAAATATCGCTCTTACGATATAAACATCACAAATACGGTGTTCATTGAATACCACTATTATTTCTTTAGCTTTTTAGTTGTAAATAGTTAGTGTAAAAGAAGTGTTAAAAATAAGTTTTTATTTTTGAAAACTTTACATTTATTTTATTTTGTTTATTTTTTATTTCTGAAGTCCCTTATGTATATTATTTTATATTAGAAATAAGAACCTAAATTTTTGAAAAATCATATTGTGTTAAAATTAATTGCTAATCACCTCACAAGCCACAAATATTTTTATCTTATTTTGTTTATTTATTATTTTATTTTTATAAGAGTAACTTCGTTTTAGAAATTATTAAATGGACACAAACAAACAAAATTCACAACCTCAAATATAAGACGAAAACATGTGATATGTATAAAAATTAATTTTATGTGAAACAATTTTTTATAGTTTTGAAACAAAGACAATAAATGCAAAATTTTTAACTATGGACGTGTTTATTTATTTCTGCTTATTAAAATGCAAAAATTTCTGGTATTTCTAAATTTTTTAAAATTTCTTATACACATGGGATTTTTCGTGGTATTTTTTAATAGGTATGGGATATTTTGTGGGATTTTTAAATGCATATGGGATTTTTTGTGATATTTTTAAAACGCATGGTATTTTTGTGGTAATTTTTAATGATCATGGGATTTTTTGTATTTTTTAATTGCTGTGGAAATTTTTTTTGTTTACCTTTACCATGGGAATTTTGGTAGTATTTAATTAATAATGCTTTGGGAAACAGGTAATTTTCGTAGGAATTGTTCCGAATTTTGGCTGGCAACCTTGTACGTATAGGAAAACACAAAACAAAATTACTTTTAAACCAAAGGAAAAGTTAAAAATTTTCTAATCCAAAAAGGATTACTTTTAATCCACAAAAAGTTTAAAACTTTTAGAACACATGTTAGCAAAAAAAAACACCAATATAAACAGTAAACTTAATATTAAATCTATTCTGACCATCTCCTGATTTGAACCCACGTTCTCGCGTCTGCCGGTCCGACATATTATCCCTTCGTCTATAGCAGCTGCTAACAAACTCTCGCTTATTTTGCTTCATTATGAATGCAAGCAAGGTTTTGGGAACGTGGGTTCCCGAGTTTCGTATAAAAAAAGTATTGTTTCTCAGTCTTACTTGTCTTTGGCTGGCGTTTTCGATTTACAACATTAGGTAGTAAAACTTAAACTTTTTAGATTAAAATAAATTTAAAGAATTAAATAAATTAAAGTAGGGATTAAAAAATATAGCTTTTTGGATTAAAAATTCCTTTAACCCTTTCAATACTGACGGTACACATGCCTTCCATTGAGTGCTCTTATTTAACTAAAATGCAATTATGCATTTATATTGCTATATATTTTGATCCCATCATTTTTTGCATGCTTTGGGATTATTTACGCATCCTTTATTTCCGTTAATCATAGAATTTGTACACAAAGAAGCTTTTGTTTTGCAATTAATTGTGACACATGCTAGTTAAAGGTGAGAAAGTTTGTGTTTTTTGTGAAATTACTAGCGATTTGTTTAAAACTCACTGAAAAATGACGAGGTAGGTTAATATCAATATAGAGAATTATATATTATAATTAAAATCAGAAAAAATATACTAGATAGGTTAAAAAACTGAATCTGGATCATATGTGTCCCAGCAGTAACTTTCGCTGGGCCACATATGTCCCAACAGTAACGCATAACAAGTAATTGGTTTGTTTCTCATAATCAGCGAAAGTTATCCAAAAAGGAAGCGCCAAAGAGTTATTGATGATGAAATGATTCGAAACATATGGGAAAACACTGACTCTGAAAGTGGTAGTGACTTCGATGGTGACAGCATTCTTGATCCAACTTACTCAAATCAAATTGAAAGCTCATCTGAAGATAACTCTGATTTCGAAAGAGAAGAACATACTTTTCCAGAGGAACAGAAGACGCAACTCGGCACCGGTGTGGCATGAAACAATGAAAATATTAATTTTTTGCCTCGAAAAACAGTTCCGTATTTGGAAAAGCCAGTTATTTGTGCAAACATTAATAGGGGTTCAAAAGAACTTGAAGTTATCTTCAAATTTTTCCCGAGAAGTAAAAATTGCCGATTGTACACATAAATGAATTGAAATATTAAATAGAAATATCCAAAAAGAGAAGAAAAAACTTAACGATAAAAACGCAAAATCCCTAGTGCAGGCTACTGATCAATATAAAATAATGATTGTTGTCGGTGTCTTGGTCATGTCTTATAATCATTTACCACACACGCACATGAAAAAAGTATAAGCCAAGACCGATTTTTATTTCCGTCAGCAAAATTATATATGAATGACCCAGAGAAGCCTTCAGATGGGCTCCGTGAAATAAGGCCCCAGGAAATAAAGCCCCCCCCCCCCCAAAAAAAAACGAAATAAGACCCCAAATATGGGGCTTTATTTCGTTATGAAATAACACCCTACGAAATAAAGCCCCAACCTAAAATGAAATAAGGCCCCAAAATTGGGGCTATCTTTCATTATGGAACAAGTTCTTATGAAATAAAGGTACAATTGAAGAATAATGAAAACTCGAATTTTAAAATTTTTAAACATATGTTTTAAAGCCTTCCATTTTTGAAAAAATTTCTCTCAAGTGGTTTAAAAATTATAGGGGTTCAAAGTTGCAAAAAATTACCATTTCAAGTATATATATGAAAACGACCAAATTTTACTAATGTGAAATAAAATGTACAAAAAAATGTTTACTTTTTAAAAGGTTTAAATGTGATCTATTAAATGAGATATCAATAAATGCAATCCTTTGAGTACTTTCAGAAATACGAAGTATAACTCTTGGCTCCAAATGTGAAAATCTGATTTTCTATATATGAAATATTCATGTTGCTGGAAGTCCAAATAAATGCTCTTTTTAATAGGCGGCCTTCGGCCGCTGCTTAGGGATTACAACCCTCATTAAGTCAAACACTGGCTACGCTGTCTACAGTTTTTCTGGATATAATTCTCTTTGTAATGAAACATGAACATAATTTGTGTAAGCAGTGCACAATACGTAAAGTAATATATCTTCAAAAGTAATTCATGGATTTTTATGATAATTAGCTCGTTGAGTTTTGTATGAAAATAAAAAATTATCACAAGTTTTTCAGGCCAATTTTTACAATTTTGGAACCATATAACTTCCAAACCACTTGAAAGCGACTTTAAATTCAAAATGAAATGTAAAATTGTTAAATTTGAGTTTTCACTATTTTTCAATTATGCCGAGAATAAAGCCCAATATGATGCAATATATATGCCCCAAACTTAAATATGCCAGTTTTTTAAAAGGCTGCGCAAAAATGCACCCCAAAATAAAAGGCCTCAAATCTTAAAATCAAACCCCAATATTAAGAATAACCCCACAAAAAAATAAAGACACACTTTAATTGCTATTATTTTTATTTATAAAGATTGAGATGCCTCTATAAAAAAGTTACCATTGCCACCGACTAAAAGTGAACCTTGATCTAATTTGTGACGATTCCCAAAATATTTTGGCTGTCATGATAACCGCCAGTGAGCTAAACCATTTTGAAATAACATTAAAAAATCAAGTTTTTTCTAAAAATTTGGGCTGGGGTGGTTGTTAAAAAAAAAAACAATCGGTCAAAAATAATAGTACTGAAAAAATTTTTCCAAACTGCATCAAAAAGTTTTTATTTTTTGGAATTGGGTTAAAGAAATTGCTATTTTTCCTGTATTTTTTTAAGGTTTTTTTAATAAAATTTGAATAACTTCATTAATTCTAATGCGATCCTCACTATCAAGAAATAGTTGGAAAGGTTTTGAGTGCTAGCACTGATTCCTGATTCGGAATTGTTTAAATTGATACATATAAAAGCTAAAATATTATAAAATAAACATATACTGAAAAAGTATTGCAAGAAATCAAAAAAAATGAAATAGAAATAATGCAGTTATTTGAATTTTGAAAGTTTTTTGTATTGAAATAAAATAAAAAATTATCAAAATTTTGCACGAAAAACAGCATAATTTTTAATCTGATTGCAAAAATGTAAAAATTTCTGAGTTCATTTTTTTTACAACTATTACACCAGCCAATAAATTTACAAAAAACATAATTTTTGGAGGTTATTTCAAAATGGTGTAGCTCACTGGCGGTAATCGTGAAAGCCAAAATATTTAAGAATCGTCATAAAATAGATCAAGGTTAATTTTTAGTCGGTGGCATCGACAACTTTTTTTTTTTCTATGGAGGTGAAGGCGCCTTAGTAAACAGGAATGAATTAATATCTTCAAGAATTCATTGATATTATCAAGAATTTGAAAAAATAATATTCCCCTGTACGAAATATTTTTATAAATTTGTAAACCAAATCGTTTGAGCTTAGATGATATAATTATAGTTTTGTTAATCTATCTTAATTTACAAATATGTAATTATAAAGAAAATTTTATTAGTGTTCTTATATCTCGTACCTAAAGTTTAATTTCTATAGAGTCCAATTTAAAGAGTTGTTTTCCTACTCGTAAGAGATCTTCTGAAGTGCGAACGTCACAAAATTTTCCTTCCAACAAAAGGTAAACTCTTGCTTTACAGGTCTCTTGCCGACATTCATATTTTGTTATAGTTTTATAAGTGGATTTTTTTCTATATATCATTTTTTGAGCGAGGACATAGAGAAGTTCACTGGTACTTCTTTTACCATGAAATTTTTCACAATTCATTTTATTTTTTAATTTTTTTTTTATGTCATCAAAAATATCAAAACATAACATATTTTTTTAAATTTTTTCAATTGAGAAATTTTTAGTTGATTTTATATAACAAAAATCGAAAAGTTGTAATGACCGTAGCCAAGTCTGACCCTCAAGGCGTGTTGAAATTTTTGGTGGCCTATTTTACAATGGAATAAAACCCTAATTTAAAAAATGAAATAAGGCCACAAAAATTGAAATAACACCCCACATATTCATCCTTTTAATTCCTTATATAATTTTTGGGTCCTTATTTCATTTTACTCTTGGGGCCTTATTTCATTATGAAATAAAGCCCCATTTTTCAAAAATGAAATAAAGCTCCAAAATAGGAAATAACATCCCAATTATTTGAGTTGTTGCTTTGTATAGAAATGTTTGGGGCCTTATTTCATTTGTAGTTTCATTTGTATTCCCTGGGGCCTTATTTCATAGAGCCTTTCAGGTGCTACAAAAACGTACTATGTTGATGAAATGGTTTCATGTCTAAAATACACATTCAAAAATTGTCGGACTGACTGCGTGTTTCAGTAAAATGATGAAGCTATGGCAAAGTTTAAGGGTAGATCTTCTTTGAAACAATACAACCCGATAAAACCCATAAAACGAGACATTAAGATTTTAGAACGATGTGATTCTATAACTGGAAACAGCTATGATTTAGACCAGTGCTGATCAAAAGTTGAAATGTAGTTGTGTTGGTGAGAAAAAGAGAATTGCACTGTAAGAAATGTTGAACGGGTTGGTAGGAATATTAGTTTCTGTATGAATTTATATTATATTTAAAATATGATAATGTGAATGTTTTATGTAAAAAGTTAAGTACTATCGGAAAAAATAAATAAATACTACACCGTTTTAAGAAATAAAAATTGAACAGTAATTCAATTTTTAAAAGGAAAAAAGTAAATACATATATACATTAGGGTGGGTGGCTTTTTTATTCTATAAAAAACAAAAAATAATAGATTTTTTCAATCAATATTAATGATTTCATTATATTTACATATTATTAAAATATATTTAATCTGTTGGATTTATTATGTTGTCCAATTATGAGTTAAAAAAATTGTTGCATATTTAGCAAATTTTTTTATTGAAACCTTTCCATGTCGAAATTGGTATCGATTCAATATAGAATGAGCCTTATATATTACAAGGTAATGCATTATTAAATACATTACCCAGAAATAAATTTTTCTATATTTACGCTTTCGTGACAATTGCGTACTAGTAAGATATTTTTTAAATTTACAGAGCTTAATGCGTTACGTTGTTTAGAACAAATAAATTTTAAATCTGAAAAAATTTGTTCACAAAGGTAGGTTGTTGGGAAAAACGATAATATTTTTAGTGAAATTGTTTTTAGTTCAGGATATATGGCGTGATTTAAACTTTTCCAAAAATCTATAATTTCCGTTCTGCTTGGTGCTTGCACCTCACTTCGAAGTATTATTAGTTCTACTTGTTCTTGATACTCGTAGTTGCTAACTTCACATGAAAACGGATTCTCGAAGAGATCTAGTAATTGTTTTATATTTTGCAGATCTTGAAACCTATCCTCAAAATTATAAAAAAGGGTTTCAAATATAACTAAATGTTCATATTTTCTAAAATTATTTTTATTGCCACATATTTGTAAAGTTTTTGGGAAATTTGAAAAATCGTCGAACTGGATTTGGAGCAGTAGCAAATATAATTTTGTTTTAAAATTGAAAAGAGTTTTGTACAATTCAGATATATTTTTTCCCTTTCCTTGAAGCTCTAAATTAAATTCATTAAGATATGAAGTTGTGTCTGCTAAAAACGCAAGATCTAAAATAAATTCATCGTCTTTTAAAAAATAATACTCTTCCATGCTTTCAATTTCAAAAAACTCTGTAATTTCTTCTTTTAGGTCAAAAACTCTATTAAGGCATAAACCACGGCTTAACCACCGGACTTCGGAAAACATTTTTAAATCACTGTGGGAAGCATTCTTACTTTTTAAAAATTTTTTAAACTTCCTGTGGGTAAGATGGTTATGTCCACCGCGAATCTTGTTAATTATTTGCTCCGCAGATTTCATGGCAGTGCACTCAGATAGGAATTTGGACGCAAGAGCGGCTTGATGGATAATGCAGTGAAAGTTTTGAACTGAAAAGCCATGTTTTTTCAATTGTCCAACTAATCCTTCGTTTTTTCCTGTCATGACATTTGCCCCGTCCGTACAGACACCAGTAAGTTTTCTAGGATCTACTAAAGATAATAATTTATTGCTGACAACATCAAACAGCACTTTCCCTGTCACGTTTGCGTCAAACGTTTCAAGTGAAAACATTGTTTCAAAAACATTTGAGTTTGCATCAACGCAACGAACGCAAATAATTAGTTGGCACAGACCGTTTATGTCTGTGCTTTCGTCCAAGCAAAAAGAAAAAAAAACACAATTTTCAAGAGTTTGCCTAATAACAGACTCAGCATAAACTCCCATTTCCATAGTACGTCTAACTACGGTATAACGGGACAAAGGAATGGATTTTATTAAACTTAAATTGCAATTAAGCTTTTCAAAAACTTTTTCAAACATTTGTTTTACAAATTTTCCATCTGAAAAAGGCCTGCCGTGTTTAACTATGTCCAAGCTTATTAAGCTTGATATATCTTTTTTTACATTTTTATTTGTCGATCTCGGTTTATTGGTTTCCAAATTGATTAACCATTCTTTTAATTTTTCAATAAAAATTAGTTTGTTTGAAGCAAACTGCTTTTCTTTTTCATTTTCATTTAATTCATTAAAATTGTCATGAAAAGAGTGAAAATGTCGTTTACAAACATTTAAATTATTTTCTTTAAATGTTTTATAACAAATAAGGCATTGGGGATTACCATACGCATTTATAATCATAAAATACTTGTCGTACATTGCTATTAATTTTTTTCAGTGCATTATAATAAAAAAAAAGAAAAAAAACAGACAAAATAAGCATACGTCCGCTTGATGTTCATTCGGCGCTGGTTCAGTGACGACTAAAAGCAAGAGCGTAAGAATACATGTGATTTGAGCGCAAACAATTGTTCTATGAAATGATCAGCACTGATTTAGACATATACTGTAGAAGAGAAACAGCTCTTTGCGATGGTACTCTTAGAAATCGAGTTGTAAGAAAACTGTGTTCCACGCTCTCAAATCCTTTAGGAATTATATGTTGTGATCGGTTTTTTTACTACCGTAACTTTATCTCAGACTTTAGATTATGGTTTAGTTGGTACAATTATGAAAAATAAGAAATTCTTACCAAATCTTGATGGACTAAAATTAGAAAGAGGTGACTGCGTTTTTAAATTTAACAACAATGGTAGTGTGATTTGTAAATGGCAAGATACAAAGGAGGTTTTATTAATTAGCAATGGCCACACTGATACCGTTACGAGCGTTAAAAGGACCAACAAAAAAGGAGACGCTATTGCAGTTTCTTGCCCTGAGGCCATTGCTTTCTACAATAATTATATGGGCGGAGTGGATCTTCCAGGTCAATTTTTTTCTCTTTATGATCCTGACAGAAAATCTGGAAAATGGTGGAAGAGTTTTTCAAAAGCTTCTTATGGTTTCTGTATCTAATGCTTGGATTCTTTTTCAAGAAAGTCGGCGTACACAGGTACTATTAGTTGGTTTTTTCGTTGAATTGGCAGAACAGCTTCTTGGCTATAGAAAAGAGTGAGCAAAAATCCAACGTCGTGGCACAAGCGGGCTGCCTTCCTGTCGATCAAAAACACTTTCAGGGGTTGGAGAACATCTTCCTGTTGAGGGAAACACACGCCGTCGTCGCAGATAATAAAATAGAGCAAAGTACGAAAATGATGTGCGTTTCTTGCAATATTCCTTTGTGCAAGCTATGCTTTGCCAAATATCATTCCAGTTAACTTGGATTTGTATTCATTTTATATGATACGTATATAATGTATACGTTTTCTTTCAATAAATAAATTCAGGATTGAAGTTTAAAAATTATGTGATTACAATTTCAAATACCTTTATTTTGCTTTTTGCCTTATTATATTATTATTGTCCCATATAGTGTCCCATGCTCAATTACTGCTGGGACATCCCTGTCCCAGGACATTTTCCGTGTTCTGGTTATTCCTTTTTTAAGCGCACTCTATGGAACATTATTTGCGCCTTAATCAACCAATACAAAACAAACAAAAGCTCGCATCTTTAAAACAAATCCGTATTGAAGGGGCTAAGTCAAAGTTTGGACTAAAAACTACTCCAAAATTTTTAATCGTGCAGTTATGTTTAGTCTCTGTATAAATGAAAGTAATTACTCTTATTCATTTTAAGAGATATAAACTTAAGCACATAACTACTAAAAAATACAATAATTTACTAAATACACTTTTTATGATTTCATTGGAATACATTTCGAAAACAATCCTCAAACATTTTGTGAACCGTGAAACGAAACAAATTAGCATTAACTCAATTTCAATATTACGAAATATAAGAATCCCTTCTTCGAAGTTGAGCGCATAAAAAGACTTGCAAATGACAAAGTCAAATCATGTTCAAAGTCAAATCATGTTCATACGAGTAGATTATCTTATATGCAAAATTCTTTTTCGCATGTGTATTTCTCATAAGATATATGCAATTATAAAATATTTGCAAAGGAAAATAAAAATCAAATCATTTTAAGATTTACATCTAGTTAGATGTAATTTATATTATTTTATTTTTTGCACCATCAACTGGAGCGAGCAGCTAGCAGCTAGCTTTCTCAGACAAGCGCCGCCTGAAAGTATGCTTTCGTTATTATGTGTAAATTTTTGCATTTTAATTTGATCACGTTACACATTCTTTTTTGAGCGAGAGAAATCGTACGAAATTCATTCGAATGCAAATCGTAATTGAGTCAGTCATGGCAAAATATTTATTTGCATGCACAACACTGAGTGTGTATGTATGTGACGTGGAAAACAACTGAAACGGAAATGAAGTCTCTGTTGAACTGTTGATGTTTGTACTTGCGAAATGTACATGTTTGAGATGATGTTCAATCATCACACAAACACACACCACAGCCACTAACCAGCCAACAATCAAACTGTCAAGCATCCCACCCAACAACAACAAATTGTCCATCCATCCAGTCATCCATCCGACCATCTAGCAGCCAGTCAACCCAATCAACCAAGCATCAAATCATAACTAAAAAGGTGTCGAAGTGTGCAAGTGTTTTGCATCCATCTCGAATCTGTCGCACACTTCCGGAACCTCATTCAACCCAGCAATCTGGGAGCAGATTGGAAGTTCTTCACTTTGCATGTAAAATTGCAAAATTTCTATCTTTGCTTGTTTGTTCGTTGTTTAAACTGAAATGATAATTTGCTGGATTTACAACCGAACGTTGCGGCCAATTCTCCAAACTAATCTATATTCATGGGTTGGGAATTACAACGTAAATGTAATCTGCTCGACATGGGTGAGCATATTAAAAAGGATGTGCGGGTAACTCTGAGGAAAAAATTAATTTTAGACACAGATATTTTGCTATGGTAAAAATATGTGTCGTTGTTTCTTTTTATCGTTAATATTAACATTAACATAAACATAAACATTAATATAAAAAATAATGATGGCATATTTTACTATATTGTTTTTATAATTCTAGAATTATATTTGAGTTTAATGCCAAATAAGTTCGTAAATCAACAGATTACAACAATAACAAGTTCTTTGCAAAACAAACTACTAAGCAGACACTAAAAAAACTGTTTCATTGATCGCTGCATGCACATTAACATTATCATTAACATAAATATGTATAAACATTAACATTAATATTTATATTAAATAAACATTAACATTAACGTTAACATTAACATTAACACTAACACTAACATTAACATTAACCTTAACATTAATATTAACTCTGACACTAACATTGACACTAACTCACTCTGAAACTAACATTAACATGAAAAATTAATGAGGGTATATTTTAATTAATATATTGTTTTTATAATTCTAAAACTATAAATGAGCTTAATGACAAATAAGTTCATGAAGCAACAGGTTACAACAATAGGAAGTTCTTTGCAGAACAAACCACTAAGCAGACTAGACAGACTGATTCGTTGATCGATACATGAACATTAACATTGAAATTAACATTAACATTAACATTAATATTAACATTAACATATACATTAACATTAACATTAATATTAACATTAACATTAACATTAACATTAACATTAACATTAACATTAACATTAACATTAATATTAACATAAACATTAACATTTACATTAATATTAACATTAACATATTTTTTCAGATACGGTAGTTATAACGATGGCAAAAATTGTGCTTAAATTGGAAAATATGGCCAATTTTTAATGCAGAATCATAGAGGACCATCGCACTGGTAGATTGGCATACTTAACTCAATTAAATTTTTTTCCAAATACGGTAGTCTGCCTTAACACGCTATTATATTTCTCCAATTTGAAATCGAAATAGCTTTACATCATTAATTCTACTTTCCCATCTAGTCAGTCTGCACGACTTTAAAGTAAACAGAAAAATGTGTTGAATTGAATTAATATTGACTGTCTATGTGGCGAAAGAGTCAAAAATTATAAAATGCTTTAACAATACTAAAAAAATCTAGGGCACAGTGTAAGATATTGTGAAAGTAAGAGCACTTAATTAATTAATTTTTTTTTTGCTAATTTTCGATAAAATTATAATGAAACACAGAAGAGCAGTGGTCAAATATAATACAAATATTTTTTTTTTAAATTGAATAAAACACAAAAGAGCATTTGTCAAATATGATATAAATAAAGTTTTTTTTAAAACCTGCCATCACTACAAAACAAGCGGTATTGAGAATATCAACATAATAGAATCAATATAAATAATGATCAAAACAATGTAAATATTTACTAGCTTGGAACGAAATTTGTGCGCTACAGAATGAAATTATTTCTATTCTTCTTTTTCCAAAGAAAGATCAAAGCAAATTGAATAAAATATTAAAAACCATTTCAAACACTTTTTTGCTGTTTTCACATTTATCTTTTTTGTAAGTATTACAATCAGCTAACAATTTTTGGTTAGCAAAATCTTTCTTATATCACAAAATACCAATAAACCATTATAAATGTTGTCTTATGTGTTATATGTTCTAACATATTTGCAAGCAATTTTTTGCTCCTAGCGATTCTACCATATACAAAATTTTCAAAATATACAATTACCTCAAAAATTTCAAGACAACAAATTTTCGATATGTGGTCGTCTTTTGATAAAGATCATCAGTTTGAGCGTACAAAGGACTGGATTTGTGGTAACATAAGCTTAGGCTAACACAGTAAAATAAATTTCAATTAATTATTTGAGATCCTTAAATCAAAAAATTAAACAAAAATGAATACGAGCATTTGGAAGTAAGTTCCGCCTAATAGCTTGAATTTGATTGACTGGAAGGGCAAATTAATTTATCTGAATTTATTTGTGGTAAAGCACAATCGATTAGTGCTGGTAGACAAAAAAAAATTTCTCAGACTGCTCGAAAAGATTAAAAAATAGGAAAACGAGATTCTGCTGCTATTGCAAAGAAGATTTATAGTTCGCCCCCTCAAATGGGTTCTGCATTTAAAAAAGCTGAATATTCAAAGAAAAGTACCAAAACAATTTCACCTGAAATGGCTCTTGCTTTAATGATTGAAACCATTTTGTCAATACGTTAGTATCGAAAGATTAGAGAATGTTGTAAGGTTACAAAATGTAAGATATTTCCCAGATTTGATAAAGTTTATTTAGCAAAGCTTGATTGTTACACAAAAGATATATCCGTAACTGAATCTTTTGCTGAAATCCAGTTGCAATCTTTGATTGATCATACAATATCAAGATTATTTGCTGCAGGGGAGGATATATTTCGCATACATTGGGAAACCATCTATGATTTGAATATAATTATAAATTGGGGCAAATTCGTTACAAAAAGTCTTATTCTTACGAAAATTGCTTCGACGAAAATTTGTTTGCTATTGCAAAGGTCCCAACCCAAATGTATAACCCTCAGCTCTACGAACGAAAAAACAATTTTATGGCAAAATTGAACAACGTCATGGCAGGTAACCCGCGAATTCATAGAAATTGTTTTTTTGAAAATTCAGAAAAAAGTGCGCACTGTTCTCTAGTCAGGGTCCACAAAGCACTGTATCACGGGCAACTGTCCTCCGAGGACGCCTAATAGGCTCGAAACAAAGATATCGGACAATATTGTTAGCTCTTTACGCTCAAGACTTATTGAACTAATACAAACACTGACATGATAAAGAGATTGTTGATATCATCTGATAATTATATAGGCAGTTAAAGAAAATCTAAAACCTAAAATGCTATGTCTGAAGATGTATTATCACTTCTGAATGTTTAGCAGAAAGACGAAGACAAAGAAGTTGATCATAACCAATGCCCGGACTTTGTGGCACACACTAAATTTGTAATTTTTCTCGAAATGCTAAAATTTTCAAGATTTTTTTAAACATTCATATCGTGTAAATGCAATATTTTTCTACCCGAACATTTTAAAATGTATTCTAAAATTAAAAAATTTTAATTATAAAAACAGTGTACAACAATGTGTATTTTAAAATGTACGGGCAGCAAACTCATGCGATTCTCCTTTAGGAGTGACTTGAATGTGCTAAACGAGCGTCTCTACGTCTCTTATTCGCACATTTTTGGGCAAAGAAGAATTTTTGGTCCTATTGTTTGATCACATCGTTTTTTTACGTATTTTTTTAAGACCTTTATTCGCAGAAAATTATTATTATTATTATTATTATTCAGCCTAACCAAAAAACATTTTAATGTCGACTCTAAATTTAGTTTAAGCTTATTGACAACAAATTCTATAGAAATAATGTCAGAAAAAAGCTCTTTAAATTTAGAGTCAACATTAACCCTATATCACGCAAAAGCGCCAATTTCAATTGTTTACCTAAAAATCTCTTAAACAGTTGTAAAAATAAATAAAAACAATTATTTATAAAAATATTTGCAAAAAATATTATTTTTTTGCAGATATAAAGATTTACATATTTCAGGGAATACAGCATGCTTTTTAAAATAATAATTCATGATTAATGTAATTTAATAACTTACCAAAAAGTTTTTAACCTTTTTTTAATTATTATTACTTTTTATTAAAATTTTAGTAACAATATATTCAAAATATAGCAGAACACAAACTGCTGCCAAATGCAAAACCACGTTGTTGCAACTAAAAATAAAAAATAACTGTTGATTGATTTACTCTCTAAAGCATAGTACTCTGTTCAGTTTCATGTGAAATTTCACTCAAATCTCCATACAAAAAGTGACAGCTGCGAAACAAGCATGGAAATTTTCACAACTTGTTCGTCAGAGCAGTACTCTGTTCCGCTGCGTGAAATTATGGCAACATGTTTCTGAGCAACATTTTTTTACGACAATTTAATTGTACTGCCTATTTATTTTGAAGTGAAAAGAGAGAGATCATATGAAATCTCCCAACTTATTTTCTGAGTCTCTCTGAGAAACGTTGCCATAGGAACTCCTCGCAACAAACTTTAAGTCAGAAATTTCACGCAACAAATAAATAGATGTTGCCAGCGAAATTTCACGTAAAAGAACAGAGTACTAGGCTTAATTTGAAAGTTAGAGTTATTTGGAATGTTGAATGAGTCACTTATAAGAAGTCCGACTTAAATTGTGCTCTTTGAGTTATTCTTTTAGAGCAATTTCTAAATGTTGCAGATCTAAAAAATTGCGCGATGGCTAAAATGTTTTTTGGTTAGGCTGAATAAGTTTACAAAATAAATTACATAAACAAACTTATATTCTAGGCACTAACAGCTAAGGTCTTCAGCCTACATTTCATAATTACATTCTTAAAATTTTTGAGTAGCTGTTAAAATATTTATAATGGCTTCTATATTTTCTTTTGTAACGTTTGATAGTAGTAAGATTAAATTTGTTCTATAACTATTACTATTAATAATGCAGTATTCATCTGTTAAGTGATTTATAGAGAGCGTTTCTGCGTCGCAAAAATACACATAGGTGGAGGTGATGATAATAAGGTGTTGATGTGTCAGAAGTGTATGTGCCATCCTGAGCCGGGTATATTTTTGAATATGCTTTCTTTGAGAATCTGATGGGTAAATACTTACTTACTTACTTACTTAGTTGGCGCTGCAACCGTATGTCGGTCTTAGCCTCATCTAAGAATTTGCGCCAGCCATTTCTGTCTTTCGCTTGCTGGATCCAGTTGGAAATTCCAAGCTTCGTCAGGTTGTCCTCTACTTGGTCTTTCCAACGAAGATGCGGTCGTCCTCTTCTGCGTTGACCGCCGCTTGGTACCGAATCGAATGTTTTCTTCACTGGAGCATCGTCTTTCATGCGCTGAACATGACCAAGCCAGCGAAGCCGCTCGATTTTAATGCGCTTGACTATGTCGATGTCAGCGTACAGCTCATACAGTTCATCATTCCACCGTATTCGGTACTCGCCATTGACGCAGATTGGTACGTAAATCTTACGAAGAATCTTTCTCTCGAATGCTCCTAAAGTCTTTTCATCTAAACTACTCAGCGTCCAGGTTTGTGATGCGTAAAGTAGGACGGGCATGATGAGCGATTTATAGAGCGTGATTTTTGTTCATCGAGAGAGGGCTCTGCTTCTCAATTGCCTACTGAGCCCAAAGTAAAACCTGTTGGCAAGAGTTATTCTTCGTTTGATCTCAATGCTGATGTCGTTGGTTGAATTAATGCTGGATCGCAGATAAACGAAGCTCTTCACAACCTCGAAGGAGGTATTGTCAACGGTAACGTGGGTTCCAAGACGCTGGGACTGTTTGTTTGTTGACACCAAGTATTTCGTCTTATCTGCATTCTCTGCCAGATCCATTCGACTTGACTCTCTTTCTAATCTGGAAAATGCTGCACTGACTTCGCGCGTATTATGGCCAATGATATCTATGTCATCAGTATACGCAAGCAGCATAACACTCTTGTAGAATATTGTGCCACTATGTCTCAGATCAGCAGCTCGGATGATCTTTTCCATCATTAGGTTGAAAAAGTCGCACGATAAGGAATCACCTTGTCTGAAACCTCGTTTGGTAATAAATGGTGGGGAGAGGTCCTTCCCGATTTTAACTGCGCTGCTGGTGTTGCTCAGTGTCATCCTGCAAAGTCGTATTAGTTTTGCAGGAATACCAAATTCAGACATGGTGGAGAACAGGTGCTTCCTTATTGCGCTGTCGAAGGCGGCCTTGTAGTCGACAAAAAGATGGTGGGTGTCGACTTGTTTTTCTTGAGTCTTCTCCAAGATTTGTCGTAGCGTGAAAATCTGGTCGATGGTGGACTTTCCAGGTCTGAAGCCACACTGATAAGGTCCGATCAGTTTGTTTACAATGGGCTTCAATCTTTCACATAAAACGCTCGACAGGACCTTATATGCGATATTAAGAAGGCTTATCCCACGGTAATTGGCACAGATAGTGGGATCGCCTTTCTTGTGGATTGGGCAGAGCACACTGAGATTCCAATCGTTCGGAATGCATTCTTCCGACCATATTCTGCATAGAAGCTCGTGAATGCATTTAAGTAGAGCTTCGCCTCCGTTCTTAAACAGCTCAGCAGGTAAGCCATCAGCTCCCGCGGCTTTGTTATTTTTAAGCCAAGCTATAGCTGTCAGAACTTCATCATAGTCGGGCAGCGGAACCTCGACGCTGTCATCCGCAATTGGGGTTTCCGGAATATCATCTCTATTGGCGGGATTGTTGTCAGCGTCGCCATTTAGAAGCTTAGAGAAGTGTTCCCTCCATAACGTCAGTGTACTCTGGACATCTGTCACTAGATTCCTGTTTTCATCCTTGCAGGAAGAGGCCCCGGTTTTAAAACCATCGGCAAGGCGTCTTATTTTTTCGAAAAAATTTTCGGGCATCATTCCTGTCACCATACATCTCAATTTTCTCCTGCTCGCACTTTTCTGTGATCCGAGTCAATGTTTGCACCACGGATCGTGCGTACATCCAATACACTGGAAGAGTGCCTTCCGTCGATCAAAACGTGATCAATTTGATTTTTTGTTTTTTGATCAGGGGATATTCAGGTGGCTTTATGAATATTGAGATGCTTGAATCTAGTGCTACTTACGACCATGTTTCGTGCTGCGGCGAAGTCAATCAGCCTCATTCCGTTATCGGAGGTGTTGTAGCGGAGGCTGAACTTTCCGACTGTTGGACCAAAAATATTTTCCTTGCCCACCTTAGCGTTGAAGTCACCAAGCAAGGTTTTACGTCGTGGCGGGGGCAGCGCTCGTAAGCATTTTCAAGGCGCTCGTAGAAAATTTCCTTGATCTCATCGTCCTTGTCTTCTGTCGGAGCGTGCGCACATATTAGGCTTATATTGAAAAATCTAACCTTGATGCGGATTATGGCAAGTCGTTCGTTCACAGGTGTGAATCGCAGGACGTGGAGCCGTAGTCTCTTGCCAACTACAAATCCGCATCCAAACTCGTGCTTCTCCGCATGGCCGCTGTAGTAGATATCACAGGGTGCATGCCGAATGCAACCCTGTCCCTTCCATTGCATTTCTTGGATAGCAGTGATATCAGCTTTGTATCTTTCCAAGACATCAGTCAGTTGGATAGAGGCACCTTCCCAAATAAGGGTTCGGACATTCCAGGTGCATATCCGTAAATCATTATCAGTTTTTCGTTTGCGGTAGTCGTCATCAGATTTGGGGATCAGTTTTCTTCTATTCTTATTTGTTTTTATTGAAATTGATGGGTAAATAGGTTCGTTTATATTTCTGTTAGTTCTTTTGTAGTGGTGTAGTTATTCCAGTTCTGTTAAGTTCGTTTGAGTAAAAACTGTTGATAGCATGTATGTAGTCAGCCTTATTAAAAACGTTTTGAAATTCCACTGGGGCTTTGGTTGCATATTTGGCGCCTTCATCTGCGATACTGTTGCCTCTTATGCCACCGTGGCTTGGTACCCATATTAATTTTAGTTTGTTTTTATGCCTTATAAGCATGTCACGTGTGTTTATTACTGTTTTTTTTCATTGCTGATATTTTCTGAACATATGTTTTATTTACCTTTTAAAGCTTTACAAAATTTAATTGTGTAAAAGATTGCTTCACATTCCGCAGTAAAAATTGAGCAGAAATAATTGACTCGCACAGTTCTGATAATTTTCAATTTTTCCAGCATAACCAACTTCTGTGTCGGTTTTGGAACCGTCAGTATAGAAGAAGTGCCAGTTTTGGAAGTTGTTGACGGTTTCTTCAAAATGGATGTTATAGGTTGCAGCGTTGGTAGAGTTTTGTGGTAAATGTCTAAGATTGTTGCTTAGCTATGGTTGCTTAGTTTCCATGGAGGCTGGGAAGAAAAAACTTGCTACGATATGAAAGAATACTTTGTAAGAGTAAAAAAAGATTAAAAAAACAAAAAAGTTTTTAACCTTGGCGCACCCTAACTTTTGGTGCCACTGGCGTATGTCTGCTCCGCTTGGCCCAAGGGACGCCCCTGTATTTGAGGTTACGTTTTTGACAAAATTAAGTTCCTTTAGTTCACTTTTGAGGTAATTCAAGACTCAGTTAATTTAAAAATTATGAGTTTTATATTGATCTTTTATTTTGCTTGTCACGGAAGTGTATCCAATGAAGTGTAAAAATTAACGGACGTATCAACAGTTGGTATGTTTGGATAAAAAAATTCCCTTTTGCTCCCTTTTATTTTTTTTCATTTGTTGTTTTAACAGTTTTCCTTTTGGCTCACATGCCACACTTTTCATCACTCACATAAACAGCTTCCTACCATCATTATTGGACATGCATCGTCTGTTATCATTACGAATTGCTTTTGCATCCTTGCTGCAACCAACGCCGTAGATATGGGGGAGCGTTCAGGGGGTTCAAACCCCTTAGCAATTAAACATTTTTTATATATTAAATAAAAGCACAGATATTCCAAATTATTTAATCACCAAATATTTTATTGTTCGATAAATTACACTGTAGGTAAAATTTCAGCTTTTGAAAAGACACAAAAAAACGTTAGATTAAATTCTGAAAGTTTAAGCAAAATCGGAGGTGGTCAAAATTTTTGACATCAAAAATAAGGAAAATATAACTAAAAATGGGTCTAAAAGTGACTAAATTTCAATCGCAAATATCTCCAGATTTTGATCTAATTGGGAAAAAATGAGTATGCGATTTTTAAGCTGTGTGTGGATATCGCAAAGTGGTTTTAAAAAATGTTCTCCTCACTTTCTAGCGGTGACACTTTGTATGTAATATATGCAGTTACGAGTCCAGAATTTTTTGTTGTAATTTATTTAATACATAAAATATATTAATTTACGTCAGCTTCGACTATACTGTTGTAAAAAAATCGATAAAGATCTAATAGAATGATGTTATGGTTTAGCGCTATTAAATATTCATAAGTATATTTCTATGGACGAGGAAACTGTCATCGATAAATTGGCGTCGCGTTCCAAGAAAATTAATGAACTAACTATGTAAGTATCTACAACTATATATATTAAGGCGCCCAATGCTCCATATACAAGAAGAAAGTTAATCGAGTGAGTCTTTCCTTCAAAATAAACCTGGGCTTATGTTATGATGATTCCTCAAATATTTCGACTCTACAGATAGCCATCCGTGAGCTGGAATGGTTTGAAATAACCTCTAAATATCGATTTTTGTGCAAAAATATTGACTGGTGTAATAGTTTTAAAAAACAAACTATCAGAAATTATAGGCTGGAAAAATCTCTTCCAATCTGCATCAAAAAATGTTTGATATTTTTTATTTTATTTCCATACAAAAACTTTAAAAATATAAATAACTTAATAACTTTTTTTTAATTTCTTACAATAGTTTTTCAGTAGGTGTTTATTTTATAATTAATATTTTAGTTTTATTTTTTTTTAGTTTAAGCAATTCTGGCCATCAATTCTGACCAGTGAGAATATCATTAGAAATAATTAAGTTTTATGAACTTTAGTGAAAATAACTTAAAAAAAAAAATCATAAAAGTGCACGAAAAACATCAATATTTTTAATTCGAATGCAAAAATTTAAAATTTTTGGATGCAGATTGGGAGAACTTTTTCAAAAATATTATTTCAGATCATTTCACTTTTTCTGATGAACACACCAGCCAATGTTTTTACAAAAAACTCGATTTTTAGAGGCTATTTCAAACCATTGCAGCTCAAGGATGGCTATCGCTAGAGTCGAAGTATTTGGGGAATCACCATAACAGAAGCCAAGGATTATTTTGAGGAACTGCTCCGAACAACTTTGTTTTGTGAGGCGCTTTAATGTATATATATTAGGGCGGGTCAAATTCTGGCTCAGCGAAATTCGTAAAATACATGTAATTTCAAGACTTTTTCTCCACTACAGCATATACAAATTCTGAAAAAAAGCTGTGCGGACTTTCGTAAATAGATTCATACACATACATTCATACATTCATATTTTATAATTGAGAACAAAATCTATTTACGAAAGTCCGCACAGCTTTTTTTCAGAATTTGTATATGCTGTAGTGGAGAAAAAGTCTTGAAATTACATATATTTTACGAATTTCGCTGAGCCAGACCTCCAAAAAATTCGTCCATACAAAATGACCCGCCCTAATATATATGCTTTTTTTTTTTAAAATGTCTGTTTTCGTTATATTACTTAAATAAATACTTGTCGTCCTGCTCCAAATAAAGCGATTGAATCGTTTTTTTTATTTTTTGTTTCAGCAACCCTCCTTCCCCCCATCAACCCTTCAGAATCTACAGCTTTGTAAAAAGCTCACATGAGTTCAAATAGAAATTGAGTAGGGAAATTAATCCCATTGTATCACAATGGGCCTCATTGGCTTAAGTGTGTCTCTGAAAAGTGACAGCCACTTTAACCCAACCTAAGCCCCCTTTATGAAACACCTATCTACGGCGTTGGCTGCAACTATCCATTTGAGTATGTTTCCTCCTCTATCTTTAACATATATGCTCTGTTATACAGGGAAAAATAAGGATTTTTGAAAATTTCACAACAAATTCTAAGTAGTTCAAAATTGCTCTTTATTTAAAAGCATTTGCTTTTTCCTTTTTTCGGTTATTCTGTTGAAACATACTAAGTAAGAATCATTTCGTTTATATGGTTTTTTTTACTTTTATTTTCGCCAAAAACCGAACTTTTGGCTCCTTAAAACAAAAGAATATTTTACTGTTTCTTTTGGAAAACACCAAAATACAATTTCTGTATTTCCTTTAAAAATATCGTAGGTGTTGCTTACCTCTAAAACTCATTTCCAAGGTTGTAACCACTTTCAGATTTCCCGTACTTGCATTAAAATTAATATTGTCTGTTCTCATAAACCATATAAAATTTAAATACGATATCGTATATAAGAATTGTATATACAGCGTTGATACTAGCTTAGATTTGATCTTTTGTTAAGGTTATCTATTACTATTACTTATTTTGCAACTGAGAATGTGAAAGGGTTCAGACTTTTTTTATACACAAAGTAAAGGGTTGGCTAAGCAAATTACCCATTATAGTCCCAAGTTTGAACAAAATTAACCACTTTGTTGTTAAACACTCAAAATTATTGCCTTTAATTCAATTAAACCATACAAAATACAATTCTCCAAAGTACAAAATCTTGTTTTTGTCTCCGTCACGTCATAATCAGACCACACAAATATGTTCATTGAATTGATTGTTTTTCCTCCTTGATCTGGCTCAACTGAAGTTGGCAACCATAACTTGCAACACATATGTTGCAAGAATTATCAAAACACTAAATCGCTTTTATGTGCTATTTTGTAGCAAACTAAATGTGAATTGCACACAACGCGTGCTTCGCAGCAACTATTTTGCTTCGAATTAATTTACGAATATTTGCACTTATGCACGTCGATCAACGACCACTGATAAGATATCGTGTTTGAGACACCCTCTCCTGGAATGGTTAAGGTAAGTAAGAGACGAATCAATGGTGTGGGCAGGGGTATGCGAAAGGGTAGAGGAATGTATTTCTTTCTAATGCACGACTTAAATATTAATTTTTACGAGCATTTCAGAGATATGGAAAGTTATCAGAAAGTAGTAATTGTGGAGCTATAATAAATATGATGATATCCAAAAATAAGTATGTCTCTTTGGTTGGATGCTGGTTTGGTAATAATATAAAACATCTGATGATTGTAGTTGATAAAAGCTAATTTCTGTATGTTCAAGTTGTTGTATGTACAATGTGTATGTACAAATGCAACAAAAGTTGACAGAAAACTTCCGTCTATCAGGCAACTCAAGTCTGTTGAGTTGAGTGAAGCTTATCTTAAAACAGATCAAAAGGCTCTTCCACAACAACAGTGAAATCAAAACATTTTTTTTAATTGATTTTGAAATGTGACATTTTCCGGTATCTCTTCGTGTGCGCGTTCACCTAAAAGCTTTCTACACCTACCCGCAGCCAGACGTCAGAATGTCTGGATAACTTGAGCATTAAACTCATTTAGAATTTCGTCTAAACCACATCATTAAGTATGTTTATCAGATATAGTGTGTGTGGTTTTTATCAAAATTTATTTCTTTTCCTGTCAGAATATTAAATTTTAATAAAGAAAAAAAAATAAATAAATCTTCATTTACTATCTTTAGGGTTATCTTTGCTACACAACCCTTTACTGCTTCAGTCGTGGGTGCCAATTTAAATAAATTTCAAGACTTTTCTCATTGCTTATCCAGACACTTATTTACTGGCGTTAAGTGTGTTTAGATGTATTGATTTTTCTCATTCCACACACACTCGTTTTAAGTTGAGTTCATCAACTTATTGTTCACTATTGCCTCATATTTTGGCTAAAATGCTGAGTAAAAACAAACAACGGAAGTAAATTTGCATAATTTTTGTTTGCCCACTTCCTGACGGTAACTTTAAAATCTTGCACGTCATCGCTTCACTGACTGAATTTCACTACATACATATTTGCTGCCTTGTGTTACTTGGTTCTAGCCAAAATAGACTTTAGCCCACAAATTAGCTATAATTTGCATTCTTCCGAAAATTTAAGCTCAAGTTATACGTAAATTTATGATTTTTAACAGTTGGTTATTTGAGGCTATAGCGGTATTTATGTTGGATTGTTTTTAGTGTCTTGTGGTTGTGGGCTTGAAATTGCTTTAGTTTTTGCCACAATTTGCTTAAAGTTGCTTAAACGCTGTGAGTGATGTTTCGTATACAATGGAAATGCTTTTATTAATTTTACTTTTAACTTGGAACTATTAAGAATTGTAAGGCAAATTACTCATTTGACGTTCTTCATCGAACTTTTCCTTTTTCTTTTTGCTATATAATTTATCATTCATTATCTATTATTCTTCATTCCATATATTCATTCATAATTTAGCAGTTACCAGTAATCAGAAGCGGCTTTAGGGGTGGGCGAGAGGGGCGCCGGAGTGTAAAGGGAGCTGTGATCACCAACTTAACCACTTGTGATCACAACTTAATCATTTGAATACCTATTGCTATCGATGTTAAGAAAAACGAAATTTATCTTATATACTTTTATGAACTTATCTTGTAGGAATGAGTATGAGCATCAGCTAACACGACTTTTAATTTTATTGCTTGTCTTGTCGTATCCCTTTCTAACTAGGCCTAAAGAGAGACTCATGCTGACAGGCGAGAAATTGTAGCTCGTATTAGGCTCACAGTATACTTTCCTAACTTTACTTACTGTTACTCGTAAGTTCCTAAGCAAATTGAAAAAAACTTTTATAGTCCATTATTTTGTAATCGTGGAAGTTTCCTAGAGTGAATGAGGTATAGTTACGAAAGCCCCAAAATAAAAATCCCCAAACGCAAAAGCCCCAACATTTTAATAAAGCCCCAAAAGCATTATTCCTACAAAATCCCCACACGGGGGATTGGCTAGGGCCCGGATTGGCTGGTAAGTAAAGTAGCAAAAAGCTGATTTATATTCTTTATTGTTGAGGAAGAGAACTGGTTTTTGTTTTCGCGAAAAGTATTATTTTTCATATTTCTTACCTCGCTTTGTATCGACGATATTAAAAATTATAAAGAAACTTTCTCGTGGCTTGGGAACTTTTGAATTTAATACATTGATACCTTTGCTCTAAGGCGGACATTTTTGGATAAATTTTTGGCTTACATGGATACCTTCTTTTTATATGTCGCGGCAATATTGTATAAGAGTGCTTTATATCATCAGTAGCAATATCCAGTAGAAAATTTGTCTTATAGTATACAACATGCAAAAAATCATGGTCGTTTTTATATTCGCATATCTGGACAATCATTGTGCTGTTATGTTATGTTCCATTTTGTACGTTAGGGTGGGCCAATTCGATTAAATTATGTTTGTAAAATTTTTCCCTGTACGAGGACAAAAAAAGGATATATTTTGTATAAAAAGGGTATAATTTTTTTCTCCGTGAAATAAAACGTACTTGCCCTAGTTTTCACTTTTTTATAATTTTCAACATTTTTGTGCTGGAGCCCCTTAATGGTCCGTCTGGGAAAAATATTGAAAATTAAAAAATATTAAGAGTGGAAAAAAAAAATCAAAAAATGTATATTATTTTTGACCTTATTGTAACGTGTAAAAACTACGCAAATTTTCCAATGACACTAATTTTGGTAAAAGATTTACAATACAAATCTTTTGTGTAGATTTACAATACAAACTGATTAAAAAAATATATAAATCAGCCGATTAGTTTGTTTGCAGGAAAAAGTATGGTAAAGTATTAGTGGCCCGTTTTGAAAAAGTATGTTTCGAGAAAAACGCGTTACAGTTACTCTGGCTCATCGGGCTTAAACGGGATTGATTTTAAATTTTTTCTGCATATTTTTGAATCGTTGTACAACAATAATCAGTTTAAAAAAAATTTCATTTTCAAAAAATTGTTTGCCTTAAAAAAATTGTGAGTCTGCTGCAGATGCATTGCTTCAAACATTTTACTTCCCTTTTTTTAAATACAAGCATTAAAAACTAAAAAAGCTTAGATGTAGTTTTGATCAATCTACCTAAGACGCTAATAACCGTTGTTTTGCCAAATTTAGACTAACGTTATATTACAATTAGGCCGGCTATATATAAAAATAGTTTATTCTTAAATAATACCGAACAAAAAATTAATACAAATTCAAGATTTTTTAATTTAAAATTAAATTAATGTTTTATTAAATCGTTATTTTTCTTGCTTTTTTGTTAGCAAAATCATGAATTACGTTGTCAAAGTCTATTTTATCACTTAACTTGTGTTCTATAGATAACATGGCATGATTTTGTAGGCGCAACGTACTCTTTGTAGTTCTTAGGTAGGTTCAGAGACGTCCCGTGGTGCAGGCGAAGCAGGCCCACGCCTGTAGCGCCAAATTCTTAGGGGCGTCAAAATGATACAAATCTGTATATAACCATTAAAATTCTTTTAATATTACCAGGTAGCGTATCTAGAGGAGAAAAAAGTTTTTCTGTGATCGAAAATTTATCTATGATCGAAAAAGTCTCAAAACCGTTTTTCTTCATTGTCTCTTTTGTCAATTTAATCTGATATAAGTACAAATTTAGATTAAGATGATATTTTAATGGATTTTGCCAGTGCAAAATTCAGCAGAAAATTTTAGATTGTTGTTAAATATTTTACAATTTTTTCTAATAAATTTTTATCATTATTTAATTTTATGATTACTTTCTTCTTTTGAATAATCACAAAAAAAATTAATTTTGTTTATATTAATAATATTAAAAAATTCTCGAATATATTTTTATGCTCCTGGAAAAATAAATTATTTTTAACTTTAATAAAAATTTCACCTTTTTGTGAAAATATAAATCTTTCTATATAATCGGGAAGCCCTAAAAAATTCATAATCAATAGGGCTTAGAGTCTCATGCAAATGCATGTTTTTTTGGACATCAAAAAATGGAAATGCATTTTTTCGCATGTTTTGCAACAAATGCAAGGTTTTGCATATTTTACAAAAATGCCTATTTATGCATATTTATTGTGCATACTTTTGTGTATTTGACAATAAATGCATGTGGTTATTGCATATTTTTGCTTTTTTTGATTTGCAACCGTGTATACCTAGTGCGACAAATTTTGGGATAAGATTACTTATAATTATAACATTTATACTCACTTCATATTTTTGTTGTTTTTTATAAATTAATTTTATATGTATTTTCAAAACAATTTTCTTGTTATTTTACATGTAATATCTATTTTTGAACCAATAATACAATATTAGAAAAATATTTTTAATTGCATATTTTACCTGTTTCTAGCACACATTTTAGAGTTTTAAGTGCATTTTATATGCGCGTATTTTCACTTTTTTAGTGCATGAGGTTCCTAGCCCTAATAATAATAAATAAAACACTATGAACAACAGTGTGCAAATAAATAGGGGCGCCAAAATAATAGCTTGCCTGTTCAAACCAAATGCCACGAGACGCCTCTGGGTAGGTTTTAATTAGTTCTAACTTAGAGAAGCTCCTCTCACAACTGGCGACACTAACAGAAATGGTTAGAAAGATTCGCAAAAGTATAACAATGTTTGGAACTATATATTCTAGACTTAAATTAAAAATAAACTATAAAAGTTCAAGTGGACTTTCAATACGTGCCTCAGTTTCTTTTTGCGCACCAGAAACAAAAGCCTGAAGTCTTTTTCTCTCAACGAGAAATTCTTCCTCGTCAATGTCTTCGTGACCGAGTTCATCCAGGTTACATTCTAACTTATCATTCAGGAGAATCGAAGGAGTAAGTATTCCGAATTTTTCAGCAAGAGCATCTATCGCTATGTTTGACTTTTGTTTTTTATTTCTTCGGCATATTATTTTGAGACTTGAAAAACGATTTTACATTTTGGTTGTGCTCAATACTTAGCTTGTAATGAATGATTGCATTTACAGTGGTGGTCAAATATATAGATGTAGCTTAAGTGCCATCCGGGGAGGACCGCCCCCTCAGCCCCCTCGGTACGCGGCTGCTTGTATGTTAATTTATTGACATCAGCTTTAAGTTTTTTAAGGTCTTTATTTCTGCTGGGTATGTAATATTGCGAGTGAATATAAAAAAATGCATGAAAAAACAGATCACAATTTGAGTAAAAAAAAAAATCGGAAATGTTCGAGAAAAAGAACCCAGTTCATCGTTAAATTGAGATACTTGAAAAATCGAGTTATTCGAATCGAAAATCGACGAGAGTTGTACTACTCGTTCTGTGCGGACAAGGAAATTCTCGAAAAATCGAATAAATTCGTTATAAAACCAGTTTTCGTTTATACAAAGGTAATTTTTTCTTAAATTCTTTGAAGATTGTGCTTTTTCATTTTGCTTAGAAATTTTTAGACAATTTGGTTTATTTAAATATTTATTAAATTAAAAAACTTTAATAATATTTAATTTTCCTGACGTTTCGATAAACACAAGAACATTATTTTTTGTTCCAGAATGTTATTGAAGATGTCCAAACTTTTATTATCAAAAGTTGAATTAATTATTATATATATATATACTGATGTTAAATTTAAACATGATTTTGTATCAAGTAAGTTTCATGATCAAGTAAGTTTTGAAGAAGGCAACAACAATAACTTTGTATAGAGTCAATCACACAGGAGATTAAATAGACTGTTTGAAAAGGAGCTACCCGTTCAATCATCAGTGGTCTTTACTGATTAAGCTGTCACCAACTTCCTGTTTAAGTTATATATGATGTGTTCGAATAAATTTTTTTAAATCATACGACGTTAAAGTAGAAGTTTTTATTAGATCAAAGCCTTAAACTCTACTAGGAATTTTGTCTTTTCCAGTTCCCTCTTCTTTTTTCAATATTCTTTTTGGACATGAGAAGTTTCCACAGAAATAATTAATTTACTAAACGGGCTCAATACGTTGCCATACTTCGTCAGTTTCTCATTGTATACTTTCATTCATGTATTGACTTTCATTCATTGAATAATTAGTTTCTTACCTTAAAGGGAACTTGTAATTGAGTCTTTAAAAAAAGTTGATAAGACCGTTTGATTAAATAATGCACAATACCTAAAACCTTGTATGGAAATTAGTCCCTTTTGTTCAAATATCTTCAAAAGCCATTTTTCAGTATGCATATTAAGGCCTTTTTGAACAGAAACATAAACTTTTATGCACAAAATATTGGAAAAATTTACGGTTTGATAATTTTTTTTTGCAAATAATAGGATCAAATAGTTTTAGTGATACACCACTGTAAAAACTGCTTTTTTCAAAAATGTTAAATAGGAACTTTTGAACAGACACTCGTCATTTGCATTAAGTGTTGTTTCAGAAAATAATTCAACAACATTTCATTACAATTTCTCAAATTTGGATTTTTACAATTTTTTTATTGAAACAAGAAATAAAATAACATTTTTCGAAAAGTAAAATATCACAACTCTGGTACTTTTAATCCAATTTTTATGTTTGTTTACTCATTTTAAGGAACAATTACATTTAAAACGAAATGAATGCCTGCTTTTTTTTTAAATTTACTTCAAGGGATGTTTTAAACTCTTGTTAAACGCTTCTCTATTTAGTGGACTCTTGAGCTAGTTTTAAAAGTTTATCAATCGGTACGAAACTTATAGATTTTATTTTTATATCAAATCGACTATTTTTAGACTATGTCGTCAACATTGGTCTATGGGGGAGCAAACATTTAATATACATATGAAAATACCTTTTAATTTATCGATATCAAAAACTTTCAATATTTTTTTTAACCAAGACCTCCCCTTAGGTAAATCCTGGATACGGGCCTGATTAGTGCTGCCATATCTTGCTAATAATTGGGTATGTTCAAAGCCAGTTTCATAGTTCTTGCTATGTTCTCACGTTTCTTTTTTGTTGCTGTTGCACTTACACAATAACAAAAACATAGCTCGTAACAAAACTAAGCTATATAAATGCAACCCTGCTTAGTCAGTTTCATTCTGGACGGGTTCTCTGTGTCTGGCGACCGGACAAATGTCGCCGGTCGTAACGACTTTTGATTTTGTTCGGGCTCTAATGCAAACAATAATTGTTCACTCCCAAACATTACGTTCTTGCACATTAAGAGAGAGAGAGAGAGGCAAGTGTACAAAAATATCGGCAAATACAAAGTGAGAGCGGGTATGTGCCTTGCGCTCTCTATATGTGTTAAATAATAATGCAAGAACAATATAAAGAAGATCACGCCTTAAGTGCGCAGAAATGACAATCTACTGCGCAGGTCTACGTCATAAGTGAAAATAATGTAAGTTACCCAAATAAGGCCAACCTAACGGTTTTTACCAGACAGAAGAGAAACGGGGTTTTTTAAACTTATTTTTGTAATTTTGTATTTTTGTTTATTCAAATCTTTTTTCAAAAACATAAAAATAAAGCATGAAAAAGTAAAAAATATATCCAGCTCAGAAGGTTTTAAAAAGGTCTGATTTTTGCCATATTAGGACCACCATGGCTAAGTAAGGTCCAATATATAACGGTTTTAGAAACATAACAAAACAGTCAGAAAATAATAAAGTAAGAACACATATTGTTATTACAAATGTTGGTTTACATTTATACTAAACAAAAATGCTATTCATAGCTTTTTTTTATAAAAACTTTTTCGAAAAAATACTTTTATTGCCAAAAGTTCATTTTGAAAATTAAAATTAAGCTACTCTGGCTTTTTAAAGAAAATTTTGGTAATTTGCTGACCTTTATAGTTGAGGGCTTTCTTTTTCGTAGTTTTTTTCTGCCAGGTAGATTTAGGTGTGGACATGAGATCGAAAAAAGAAAACCGGAAAGAAAAAAATGTTTGGGCCTTTTTAGGCGCTCTCAATATAATTTCATTAATCAAGTTATTCTCGGAATACACCACAGTTAGATTTGATCAATTAACCTTTTTGTTTTCGTTAAAATACCTCTCTTGATTTTTAATTCAAAGCTGGACATAGGCAATAGTTAATTCGTAGAATAACGCACTTTTACTGCGAGCACAATATTACATCAACCACGTTGTTGACGCTACCGCTGACTTCGTCCGACTGTCACTCGCTTCACAGATGGGCAATCGAAGTAATTTTATGTTTAAACCTGCAAAAAATCGTTTTGCAGGGAATGCAATAAATGTGCGTATTAGAAATCGGGCCTTATTAAGGCTTGGTCCTTATTTGGCGAAGAGACCTTACATCCAAACAAAAATATCACATAAACAACAAACGAAACTAAGCAAATGAATCTGATTGGCTGATTGGGAAACAAACGAAATGCACACAAAGAAACAGTCAAACTGCTCTCAAAATAAATCGAGCAACATAGCTTTTTTTTGTGAAGGGGTCAACACGAAAGTCAACACCCCAATAAGATATAAAATTTGTATCAAAGATAGTAATGAAAAATATTAATATTTTTTCTGTACAAGCGTTGTTTTTTGATTTAAAATTATTTCTTTTACAAAACCAAGATTTTATAAGAAAATGAGGAGATTTTTAAATCGAATACCCCTATTAAAAAATTTGTACTACGTTTTTTCAGTCAGTTTGACTCTCTTTTCTCTTGCACTTCTGACGTCACATGCACGTGCTCACAAAGAGAGCGGACATGCGCAAGGCGGAATCTTGAATACATACAATAATTCTTGATAATAATGTGTTGCCAGCCGAATTTGTCAGAGAAAGCATTATAAATTTGCTGCGTGTATCAATAAAAATATAGTTTGAGTTTTATAGAAATCAAACACTTAAGAGCCCGAACAGAACCAAAGCGCCAAAAAAGAAACCGTCGTAGAAAAAATGCGCGACGTTTTAATGGTAAGAAACACACCTATTTAAAAAAGCATCAACAATTTTTTACTCAACAATTAACTCAGAAGTTAACTTTTTAGAGCTGTAGGTGGACGCTGAAAATGGATTAACTTATCCGAGCGATTAACTTTTGCGCGAGTTGAATTTTCCGCGATTCCATATTTAACATATCCTCATTTAAAAAAAATTAAAATTAGATTATTGGGTCTTGTGCCAAATGAATTTTCACTGCTAATAATTTCTAAATGCTAGAAAGTATTTTTGTCAGTGAAATTAACAAAACTTTTGTATGAATTCACGGGTTATTTTCTGGAAATGTCCTTCGTTTGAAAACTGTAAGCTTACATTCCAAATATCATCTTTCTCGTTTAAATCGAGACCTTTTCATTGCAAAGGTACAACTATTGGTTCTACATCAATTTTTGTTTTGAACGAATTAACCTTTTCGCTTGATCCCACGCAATATATTAACATTATTAAATCCACATATCGTCAAATCAAAGGTGAGTTTTATGAATGGAAACGATGCCGAATGACTTCAACTTCTACTTGACTGCATAATCGCATTATAATTTGTTTGCCCCTCCCTGAATTGAACAAAAACAACTGTGTTAAAGCCAAAGCAACTTGATGTGGAGTTCTATAGATACCATTCAATCCATTCAATCTACCGGATTGCAGTACGAATAAAATTAAATACATTAATAAAGCACCAAAACGATCTGAACATAACTCTAAAGAGGGTCAACCACGACAACAACAACGCTAACGACAGCATAAATACATCAAGAACAACAACAACAAATATCCAAAAATTAAATAAATAAAAGCGCAAAATTAATCCCTAGAAATCACAGAGAAAACATTTTTTAAAGTGCCGACAAAACGATCGAGATCGCGACATAGCGTGATTAACAAACGCCAAAGCAACAACAAATGCAACACGAAAAAATTAATTTTTGATGAAATGACATCACGTGACGTAACGTTACACTACAAAACACAGACAGCCTGCGTGCATCAATGAATGAACGTGTATGGTGTATGTATGAATGGGAGTAGATGGCTGAGTGGAATCGAGCGACTGACTGTTGTGGGTCAAGCGGACGCACAGCAACGCCTCGTAGTGGAGATCAGGTTATAATTCGAAGCATTGCATGTGACGCCAAAAACATTGTTGTTTCTTGGCTTGGCGATTATATTGTCGTGGTAAACACTTTTGGATTGATTGCGTAGGAGCGGCGGATTTCGATGCTGAGTCGGTGCTGTATCCAAAAAGATTTGCTGCTAAAAGTCGCCAGCGGCATATCAAGGCGATTAGCGATCGTAAGCTTAAAGCGGCAAATGTTGTGCCAGAGCTCAATTAAAAATGTTGAGGATTTAGGCGAAACTTAATCGGTTGGCTCGCTAAATGGATTCAGGATGTGCCGTGAAGACAGATTTGTGACTGACGCCACGAGTCAGTCGAAAAATTAAGCGGGGTCTAACGGGAAGTTTTACTTTTTTATTTAAAATAAGCTTAAAGAGCTTCATAGTGAAGGTTATTTTGATTGTCTTTGAATGGATCTTAAGGCCTTAACTTATTTCGATTATCGGTTTGAAGTTTTCACTTGTATTTTGAATGCAAGCTTTTTGTTTCAAATATCTATTTCAAATAGTTTAATTAAATTTACCTTCAATCACTTTTTTCCTGAAAATAGATTGCTTTCCACGCCACATTTTCCACGGCTCCACGATTAAATTCAATGATTCGATTTAACGGTTAAGTTCAAATCAATTTTCAAGCTATTCCCCCTTTTGCCTTAATGGCCCTTATAATTTCATGCATTGCTCCAATCTACGGTTTCTTAGATACAAAAAACTCTTTCATTCATTTATTAAAATCTCACACGTCAGCATCAAAATGAGTTCAAAGCAAAACAAAACCTTTTTCTAAATATTAACAACGCCCTCAAGGCTCTTTTTTTCGTTCGATTTTATGTAGATTTAAATAGTTTTTAATTCGTAACAGAGTTGATTTGATTTCTCCGACGACGCCATCGAAATCAAAAATGATTTACTGCAATTTATTTCCAATTAATTTCCTTCTGAATGAAAAGGTTCTTAAAAAAGTTGAAGTAGCTACTGTTTACAGTAGCTTGAACTGCTTTCATTCGACGAGCGATTTTATACTGAATGCGTTTTGGTTAGAATTTTGTTTGGTGCATGGATAATCGTAATTTATATGAAAATAAATTCTACTGATTTAGAAATAGTAAACTTCAGTAAAAGAAAATTGTATAAAATTAACATTAGTGGAAGTAAGAATATAACTTTTTTAATCAAGAAATACTTTTTTAACTCTAATGAATAAATAAAAATGATGTAGTTTTTTAAAATTTTATCTTCAGCAATGAAGAATTTGTCCACAGAAGAAAATTATACCCTTATTAAAGGTATGGCTAAAAAAGAAAATGTGCTTTCTTGCAGTGTTTGTGTTTATTGCAAGGGGCCTAATATCAAGTTTAAGGAACCTAGAAAATAGTTTGTTTTTTTTTTACTTTTCCTTTCCCTTTTATCTCTTAAAGAATCTCTTTCATGGCTTTCAGTTGAACGTACACCTACGCTATTCAGCTCCTTCTTCATATTAAAAGCTGTTGAATCGCTTTATAAGGTGAGAATGTCCTTTATAATTTTTTGTTCATTCGGTTCTAACAAGGAACAGTGTATCTCTTTGGTTTGAATGATTTTCGGATATGTGATAGTGGCTTACAGGTTTTTTTTTTGGATTCGCCCGGAGGTATGAAATCTTCCAAAGATACGTATACCCGTCCTATACGCATGCACGATTTACATTCTAGATCCTGCCCGAATCAGCCGGGACAGATAGAATGTACCTACTAAAACATACCCCCTATTGGCAATTAGGATTTTCCACTAAGCACATTAATTGGCTTTTCAGCGGAATTTAAAAATTGAATATATATAAAATGCGTATTTAAATAAACTTGATTCTATATAAATAAGCAACATCGAATTAAATAATAGTAATTATCAATTTAAGGTACCCGAAAAACAATCCTGATTTCAAAAACAATCCAAAACACTAAACTCATTTTAACTGGTTTCCGGCCATTGTCCAACCCAAGGACCTACGTGGAAATGAGATAAATCTCATATCCGCCAAATCAAAATCCCAATTAGTTGGATATGCCAACGCAGGCATAAACTTGTGTGGAAAAGAGATATACTCTGGCACACCAATCCAGGTGATAGTGTGAGTTCAGTCTAATTTCAAATCAGGAAACCACTTGAGCACGTAAATCCCAATTCGATTAAAAATTAAAATATTGAATAATTAAAAAGTAAGTTAAAAAAACGATTCATATTTGATGGTGCTTACTTTATAAAACATATATCGCGACAAAAAAGAGAAACAGAACAATCTCAATTACCAATATTACATTGTTATAAAACTGCGTTAGGTATAATAGGATGAAGTTTAATTGATTTAATTATTTGAATGGAATATAATTTTCCGTTTTAAGACATCTACCGAATCAGAAAAATTAATTACGTTGAAGTTATTATTGAAATCATTGCACACACATCGTAAAGGTTCATGAAGAGCGTAATTATAATTGCACTGACTCAACTTGAAAAACAGAAAATGTCTAGTTCCTTTCCTTGGGATGTTAAAATTTAGAGCTGAGATGAGATATTCCGAATTAATCTCGCCTCGAAGTAATTTATATGGAAACGTGACATTAAGCATCATTCTTCTGCTTCTTAGGGAAGGTAGTAAAATAATTTTAAGGCATATTTCATACGATGGAAGCATAATATTGGGGTTCCAACGACTATGACGTAAAGCAAAAAGTAAAAACTGTTTTTGAACGGATTCTATGGCGTCGATGTAGACATTATATTGTGGGTTCCATACAACTGATGCATATTCAAGAATTGGCCTTACGAGAGAGGTATATAATAATTTAGTAGTAAAGGGATCACTGAATTCTTTAGCCCATCTTTTAATGAAACCAAGGACTCCTCTTGCCTTATTTATCACCATATTAACGTGGAGATTGAAGCGAAGTTTTGAATCCATAATAACACCAAGATCGAGAAAACTGGAAACAATTTCTAAGTTAGTGTTATTTATAGTGTAATTTATGTTATTAGCAGATCTTCGCGAGAATGTCATTTGCTTACATTTTTTTAAGTTGAGATTTAATATATTTAAGCTACACCAGTCCACAAGTCTATTTAGATCAGATTATAAAAGATGTCGTTCTTCGGGTGATTTGCAACAAAGAAAAAGTTTCACGTCGTCAGCGTACATTAAGACGTTACAGTGTTTTATTACCGAAGGAAGATCATTAATTAATAGTAAAAACAAAACCGGTCCAAGATGACTGCCCTGAGGAACGCAAGAAGTGACCGAAATACTTTTTGAAAGAGAATTCTTACATACAACCTTTTGAGTACGTCTAGATAAATACGAATTTATCCAATTTAATAATGTGACAGGAAACCCAATAAGGTGGAGTTTTTTCAAAAGAAGATTATGATCAACACTGTCGAAAGCTTTGCTAAAGTCCGTATAAATAACATCAGTCTGCAGTCTGCAGTTTGCAGTCCATGCAAACCATTTATAACACGCGTAGTAAACTCTAAGAGGTTTGTTGTAGTGGACTTACCCTTTAGAAAACCATGTTAAAAGACAGAAATGGTGGAAGACACGGAGTGGGTTAATTGATTAGTTATGATTTTCTCAAATATCTTAGGGATTGCACTTAATTTTGCAATTCCTCGATAGTTAGAAACATCTATCTTGGAGCCAGATTTATGAAGGGGTATAATATAAGAATCCTTTCATATAATAGGAAAATAGCCACTATGCAAGGAAATATTAAAAATGATTGCTAGAGGAGTACACAGCTTTAAAATACAGCTTGGAATTTTATCAGGGCCGGTCGTAAAAGAAGATTTTACTTGCCGAAGAAAGCACATAACAATATTTGGGTCTATTACAGGAGTTTCAAAAGAGTTAACTGGCGGGAGAAAAGGATACACCGTGCTAGTATTAAATGGTATATCGGAGTAAGTTGATTTAAAGAAGTTTGCAAACATGTTAGAAATCACATTGTCACAAGATGATTCTTCCTGATTGAATTTCATAAGGGGTGGAAAGCTGGAAGCTTTACGTTTTAAGTTAACAAAACTATATAAAAGTTTTGGATCATCTTTAAATTGAGATTTTATGTTAATTATATAAGCAGAATAGCATTGTTTATTTAATAGTTGATATCTATAACGACAAGAAGAATAGGAAGCAAAGTCTAAG
Organism: Dichetophora obliterata; assembly: GCA_963920525.1. Taxonomy (NCBI): domain Eukaryota; kingdom Metazoa; phylum Arthropoda; class Insecta; order Diptera; family Sciomyzidae; genus Dichetophora; species Dichetophora obliterata. The sequence continues at coordinate 88,816,484 of OY986439.1, read as the reverse complement.
CTAGAACCAGATATTTTATATTTTTAAATAAACGATTTTTTAAATTTTTAAGTGCCTTTACATCATTTGTTGGCCAGGGTGGATTTAAAGGATTGGAGAAACACCGTTTTTTTGGGACGGATAATAAGAAACACCTTTGCAGAGTATCATTGAAAAACTGTACAGAAGATTTGACGTCATAATATGAATATGATGTTCCGCTAGTTAAAATTGGAGACCAATCAGTCTACGAAAGTAAGGAATTAAGTTTTACATAGTCCGTTTTCTTAAAATTATAAAATTTTTTATCTTCTTTTTCGTGGGGGAGTAAAACTGTTATTTCAAGAAATGGATGATGTACATCTTCTGGAAGATTTATGGGATTCGTACAATGGAGATTAACAGTAGTGCATCTATCTACAAATACAAGGTCTAGGGTTCTGTGGTTTATATTTAAAATATCGTTGACTTGTTGAAGACACAGATCAGATAGCTTATCTAAGAAATCATTTATCCAATCACTATTGGAAACAGGAGTAAGAAAAGAAGAATCGTCAGACCCCAAAGCAAAATGCTTCCTCCTTCATGCTTCAGTCTAGCTCGGGTGTACTTGGGGTCGAACTCCTTTGACCTTGAGCGGCGGACATATTTATTCCATCGGGTGACACTCTGTTTTAGTTTCCACTCTTCTGGTTCCCAATGACGATACTTTTTAGCAAACTCAAACTTTTTAGCCTCTTCTTACGGTTGCGTTCAGATAATAGAGGCTTCTTCCAAAAAATCCTTCCAAAAAGTTCGGCTTCAAGCAAACGTCTCTTTATAGTGTTTATAGTGTCAAACGTCTAGATAGCCACTCGTACTTCGTTTGCAGATTTATACGGATTTTTTTTAGATTCCCGGACAATGAGAGTATCTTCTCGAGCAGTAGTAATGCGGCTTCTTTGTTTGCGTTGCCTCTTTTCAGCAATCGAATTTTTTTTAAAATACTGAAAAGTATTACCTACGATGGTTTTAGAAACTTTTAAGGCAGCTGCGATTTGTCGACATGATCTTCCATCTTGGTGCACCTGAACTATTTTTCTGGTGCTCACGTCACAAGATTTATTTTTGCCCATGTTAAACTAAAAAAAAAATAGCTCTAACAATAACTTGTAGCTATAAATCAGTGTCGGGCAGCTTTGCACACTTGAGATTGTGTTTGTGCAGTAAAATATGTATTCATCTCACCTACAGAACGATCAAAGCTTCAGTGTTCAAGCGAATGTCAAGCAGAAAGAATCTGCGCTTGCGTGTTCCTTGAATATATTATATTATATCTGTGTCGATAAACAATAATAGCTTAAGTCGATTTAAGACAGAACTGAGTTATTGATATAGTTGTGTTCCACGTATATATCATTATGAACACACAAAATCTAGAACTTTTAGCATGACCTTAGCCAAAGATATGACGCAAAAATGAAAGACCCTTGTATATTGCACGGCTTGTATATTACAAGGCATTACGATAATTTGCATGGCCAATATAAGGTAATTGTGGGCCATGCGATGAAGCAATTAATTAATAATGTAAAAGTTGCATGACCACATATCATATCATATTGTGATCAGTTCCAAGTACGTAAAATGAAAGCATCTTCCGCTGTCAGTTCGGCCTTGGAAAAACACAATAAGCAATATAAGCACAATAAAACAACATATTTGTTTTTTACTATTAGCCAGCCTTTTTACATTTCCGACTGCTTATCTGTATTTCACATTATCCGTCTGTCGGTCTGTTTCCTTTTGACATTTCGTCCTCTACTTATTAATTTAATTTTGCAATACAAATCCGAGCAAAAAAATATACCATAATGCCTAGTAAGATTTCTGCAAAAAGCGCTTTAGCACTACTTTGTTTTCAGTGTGAGCTTTAAAGCACTCATTAATACATACTCAAGATGAGAAAGTATAGGTGTGGAAAGCCGCCCGACACTGCTATAAATGTATATAAAATCCCCTTTTTTTATTTTATAAGGTTATCAAAAATTCTATTTTGCCACTGTACTTTTCTATTTTGCTTTCAAATGGCTTCACTGCTAAAGAATAACGGTAAAAAAGTGATGCCTATATCGTGTTTTCGAAAGTACTAGAGTTGCATTTTCTAAAAAGTATTGCTACTACGAATTTTGTTGCATTTTAAAAATTGTATGCATTGCTGTACACATCAAAAACCACTGTCCGTAATTAGTTGCACGTAGCTGTAAGTTTTAAGAAAAGAATTTAATATCACTTTATCCTTCTTATTGACTATTCCATCAATTATGGTAGTTAGATTCCTTCAATGGAATCTTAATGGATACTATAATAACTACGATGAGCTTCAACTAATTATCAGTAACAAATATCCCGATATTATAGCTCTATAAGAAGCCCACCTTATTTCCTATCCGGATAGCTCACGCATTCCAAAAAAATTCCGTCTCTATCACAAAAACGATGTCAATGCTAGTCAATGTGCTAAAAGAGGTACTGCCCTTTTAATTTCAAGAAAAATTTAACATCAACCGCTTAATATAACATCCCACATTCTTTGCATAGCCGTTGACATTGAAGCTGAAATAAATTTCACCTTAATAAGCATATACTCTGGACCCAACGAAAGCTTATCAGAAGACGATTTGTATGGTATTCTTAACTGCTCTAACAAACTGCTCTTACTTCTCGGCGATTTTAACGCCTGGAGCCCTTTATGGAGTTCAATACAATATATTTCAAAAGTCAGAACGAACTCTAAATGTTCAAACAATAGCAACATGGTTTAATGGCAACTCACCCACACATTTTCCCACTAATTCCACTTTTACTAACATCGCTCTTTATATTTGTTCACCACCTCTTAATTTATATTTCTCTTGGTCTGTTGATAATTACCTTCGTGGAAGTGATCGCTTCCCAATATTTATTGAACTTTTCTCTCATAATAGTAATATTAAGATGTCTAAGCCAATTAGGTTAGCAAAATACATTAGCCAACTGGAGCAGGTTTAAAGACGTACATGATAAAAAAATTGACTTCAACCGCCTTCAAAAACCAAATATTAACCAGTATGTAGCACTTTTCTAAAAACCTTATAAGCTCTGCGAATGATGCTATTCCGAGAACAATTAACAAAACACACAAAATACAACAAGTTTGTTGGTGGAATGATATTTTAGCTTCTCTTCAAAAACAAAAACAAACATGCTGGAAAATCTTTAAAAGACATCGGACACCAATCAATTTATTAAATTTCAAAATAGCCAATGCCTTATTCAAAAGAGAAATAAAGACCGCTAAAAGAAATTCTCTCATCAAATACAAAAAAGATATAGCCCCTTTACTCCTTCTAAGCTGCTTTGGGAAAAAGTTCGTGCACTTTCAAATACTAACACTATTACCACTATAAAATAGTACATTAAAACATTAGATAGCTGAAGCATTAGTGAGCCAAAGCAAATTGCAGATCTTTTCATTCAAACTTGATCAAACAACTCAAAGGATCATAATTTCAGCAAAATTTTTGTAGAAAAAAACATACTTTTTCGGAAATAGTATTGATTCTCAAAGCCCAAACAATGTAAATCTAGTTGAAACTCCAATAACCTTAATAGAGCCCGAGTCTTGTTTAAGTACTTTGAAAGGAAAAACTCCTGGACACGATAAAATATCATACACTTTATTAAAAAACCTACCTAATAGTGCAAAAAACGTACTCTGCGACATTTACAACAGAATTTTTTTACCAGTATTTAACCACAACAGTGGAAGCTGGCCACCATTGTACCAATTCCGAAACAAAACAAAGCTAAAAACAACATTTCTGGCTATCTGCCTGTATCCTTGCTAACATGCCTCAGTAAAGTTTTAAAAAAATAGTAGCTAAAAGACTCGTTTGGTTTCCAACAGAACAAAAACTACTGTAATTTAAGCAAACAGCATATAAAGCTGGAAAAAGCACTTTGGATTCTCTCTTTACCCTTGACCAAGGCGTTTGCGATACTTTATCATGAAAGGGCCATCTGTCTGTTTTTTTTCGATAGATGCTGAAAAGGCCTTTGACAGAATTGGTCTTCATTCTTTTATAGATAAACTTCTGCAATGAAAATTGCAAAGCAAATTTATGTTTTAAAGTCATTGTACAGAAGCAGAAGACAAAGTAAATAAATTTAATAAAAAAATTAAAATTTTCCAAAAAGTCAGCTTGTTTTTCTATCTTAATCTAATTTGGATTTTATTTAAATTTTTCCTAAACTTAATAAAATGACAAACAATCCTGCAGCATCAAAAGCGAAAGAAAAAATTAGGAAATTTAATAAAGTAGGCCAATTTTGGATCAAGGACTGATTTAAAAAAAAATTTTATATCATATTAAGCAAACGATTCTACATTAGGATATGCTTTAGTCAAAATGTTTTTATGACATAAAAGTAAATAGGTAACTCGATTTGAAACAACAATTTTATACTTCTTAAAATTCACAATATTTAGCGGCGCCCACCCAGTTTGAGAATTTTCTGAACTTTTTTACGCGTCACGTGCTTATATTAAACCAGGATTCAGAACTTAGCATGCGGGGAACATTTCAAGAATAGCGACAATTCAAATTTGTAATATTTGCGAATGATATGGATTTTGACTCTCTAAATCCATATCTGAAAAATTTCAGTCCGCTCGAAATTGGTTTAGGAGTTAAAGGCTTCCAAAGTTAACAAATTTAAAAAAAATTGTTTAATATTAGGAAATTTTAGTATTCTTATTTTAAAAGTTGAAAACTTGGGGGTTTGCTCCGGGTTCGGGAATGGTTCTTTTCACTTTCTTTGTTCCTTCCTAAATTTAAGAATTATGGAAAACAAAAAATCAAATAAACTGTGGAAAAACATGAAATTTAAGGACAGAAACACAACTAAGGGCTGGAAATGCTTGTCGAGATTAAGGCATAACACTAGCCTCCGTTAAAAGCAATTAAAATTGCCTTTAACGTTTGTTTCGCCTAATCAATAATTCACGTATGGTTCCAATCAATTCCTCTAAATAATCTATCCCTTTCCTTTCAGGTCAAAGACCAAACATTGTTTGTGTAAGGCGTATGCCTTGGTTCTTTGACCTTTTTAATAAAAGAAATTGACAAAAAAATTAAAACAAATTTTTAAATATTTCGGACATGATACGAGAAAAATTTTTACACGATATTTAAAATATATTAGATTTTCTTATGTGAATAAGCGTGTGTCAACCGGTGTGGTGTGCATATCATGTTTACAAAATTAGTACCAAAAGTCATAGTAAAGAGCATTATATAAGTTAAATTTTGTTTATGTTCATTCTAGATTCCTTTATGCCTTCTCCCCTGCCTAGAACAAAACCTGCAGACGCCCATGATTGTATTGCTAGTCATAAAGAGTTTAGAAAACTAGCTTAAATCATATCCGTAAAAATTCTTGAGAACTATCCAAGTAGTGAATTACTACTTTCATCAGATCCTTCTATTTCTTCTCATAGAAAAATATTGAAAAAAATAATAATGATAGTGAATTCGTTAAATTAATTTTATAGGAAGATCATGATACGAATGATAACACAATTGATTTTATCAAAACATTAGCAAATTTTGTTTCTTACATCTGTTTTATCAGATCTTGATAAAATTTTGATATGGTAATAAAGTGAATCTAATCAATAAAAACTTAGTTAATTTTGTTTCTAGCACTTTTTTGAACTCGGGATGTTGCAGTTATATATTTAATTTCGTATGGGACGTGGGCAAAGGGTGTGCCCGATCTTGATGAAAGTTTGTGTGGCGTTTCATGACACATGTTTAATTTTATATACTTACGATGATTCCTTCTATTTTTGTCCCTCATCCCATAGACGCCGCTTCACTGTGCGCTGGCTCTAATGAGTCTACTATTTTTAATATCTGGTTAAAATTTTAATTTTCTTCAGATCAGTGCCGTAGCCAGGTGGGCGCTGAGTACCGGTAAAACTTTAGAAAATAAATATATTAAAAACACAGGAAACATTATCTTGTAATAAAAAATTTTTCTTAGCAAAATTGTGCGAAAGTCTTCTTTTGCGTGGATTTCAATTTGATAAATGTTATCACAATGCAAAAGTGTTAATAAATCCTTGTTGATAGCCCTTAATCTTACCACTTTAACCAAATATAGCCTTTATACTTGAAGCCGCATTTTAAATAAAAATTAAAAAATTAAATTTAAGGCAATAAGCCTTCAAATGTCACATAAAATGTGTAAAGAACGGAGATTTAGTTCGATATCAATTGAAACAAAACAAAATATGAAACAATATTGCTTACATACAGCAACAATTATCGGAGTTTCGTCTTGACAAATTATGTTTTATATGTATCTATCCAAACATTTAGCTGTAAAAAAGGAAAATCTGTTGATCATCGTAATTTTTCAGAGGAGGTGTCATTATTTAGTTGTTATTTATTATTTGTCTATCATATAAAATATTTCCCTTTTTAGCCGTTAATGATGGTTCAGTGCTGCCCTTCAAATGGTGCCGATCGGTGTGGACCTACGCCCCTGATCCACAACATTTTTTGTGATAAAAAATAAAAATTAAATTAAAAACCTGTATTTTTAAATTGAATAGTAAAAGTCAACACTTAAAAGATAAGTAAGGATCGGGATACCCTAAGGATTGTAATGCTGCCTGTAAAGAGTGCGAAACAATTTTAAAGCTATTTCGAAAAATTTCTTTCCATTTAATTCCCTTCAGATACCATCTTCTCTAATACTTTGACAAGTGAGCAAAACATCCATCCAAACACCAATAGTTTTGGAAAGTTTTTTGTGTAATTAGTTAGAGTAACGGTATATTTCGACAGTTCTTTTTATGAAATGACATTAAGACACTAACTAAAGATTTTATTGTTTTTAATGAAGATATATAAAAAAAAAACCAAGAGTCAGACAAAAATTTGTACACAAAGCATTTAAAAAATTATTGTTTATTATTTTCCTGTTTGTTTTCTTGAATATCACTTGTTTAGTTGGTCATTATTATAATTTATTTGTCACGTATATGGTACCAAAGGGGTCAACAACTATGTCATAAAACTGTCAAAAACTGGCGTGCAGCAAAGTGAGATCTCATAAACTTAAAATTTCCTTTTATTACAATAACGAAAACCTTAAAATGTATCTTAATTAAATTATAACTTCCTAAAATTTTACATTTTTGTAATGAATTACTTTAAAATCACATTTGACGACACGGTTTCGTGCGCTAATGAGCAGTAATTGTCACGGACAATAGTCAGAATAGGCTGTGTGACCAACGAACAACTTCATCAAGATACACACAAATTTTCCAATTAAAATAAATTTTATAATCTTATGACAAATTAATGTTGAATTAAAAGATATGTAAACAAAACAGTTAAAAAGAGATGTAATAAGAGAAGTTGTAATAAGTGTCGTACACGGTAAGAAATTTTTACAGTCCAACTCACTCATACAATTAAACATACTCCCTCAGACATGGGCGTAGCCAGGACTTTACTCAGGAGAGGAGGGCCCGGCTAGTTATTGTTTCATGCAGCTCATAAATAAAATTAATTTTTTAAATAGTGGCTTTATTGAGAAAAATATAACAATAAATTGGAAACGATATTGAGTTAAACTCGATTTAACAAAAGCGGAAATCAAAGTATTCATCGGCGCGAATCTTCAGCTTCTCTTTTTTTCTGGCATCAAATTTCTGTGCACGCTTTAAAAGAATAAAAACCCGTTGTAAGGATGATTTTAATGAGTCGAGATATGGTATGCACAGCGACACCTTCCAATATTTGAAAGAGAATGTTGCTGGATGATTTGAAGGCTGATTTTAATTTTTGCGTGAAGCATTGCTTACTAAACTGCATGATTGGAGAATTGGTCTTTTCCACGAACTGGCAAGCCATGAGATTCACAAAAAACTATAACCGAAATAATCGAAGACAAAACCTTTCTATTTTGTTCCAGTAATTTTTTGTGACCAGACAGCATAATTACATCAACAAGCAGTTCGGTAATGAATGCGTGAGCTGCTTCTGCTGATCCTATGTGCCACTGACATGGCTGGCTTCTACAATACTCATGCAAATTTTATATTTTGTGAAAGGCTTTATAGCGAGTGATCCTAAAACAGCTTCAATGTTTTTAGATGGAAAGAGGGAACAGTACAAGCAAATTGCTCCTTTTAATTTTTTTGTGACAATTGTAACAAAATTTAAGTTTGGATTCAATCACGTACTCCTTAAATCGCAGATTTGGGGAAAGTTTAATAAAAAATTTCAATTTGAACAGCTGATTTGGCTTTGTTAGTTATGACAACGAGTGTAAGTGTTGCTGAAAAACCTGTAACGCTATCTATTGTATGCCGCCCACTAGGTTGTACGTGGCAACCTCCATGACCCATCGCTTGTTCACCGCGGTGGCAACACCGCTGGTTGGGTTTAATGGACGACCGGGTGGCACGCTTGCTTTGCCACAGCATTAACTCGCCGGATATATAGGTTCGGTTTGGTGTCCATGTCACCCTGTAAACTGCGTACAATAAAAAAATCGTGCCTAGGTTTTGCACTGACTGAAATAGTAGTAGAGAACTGGAAGGAAGATAGGTATAAGAGGGAGTAAATACAAAGAAATAGAAAAGAAGAAGAGAAAACAACAACACAGTTTTGCTGGTTCAAAAGAACAGATGTTGTCCTTGGGCTGGCCCACCCCAAATCAGTATCAAAAAGATACTGAACCGTGATATCCCGTGAGCCAGTATTCGAGGATATCCCTTACATGACCTTGCCTTGACCTTATGCACGAAACACCACCTTATTGGAAATTCTACACAGTCATGTTTCAACTAACACAATTAAACAATACAAGTTTTACAAGATATTAACATAAATACATTTATTTAGAGTTCCACTTACTATTTAATGATTGTTAATTAATTGTTAAGTAATAATTGAAATTAAATTAGAATATAAAGCGAGTAAACAAAAATGGTTATAGGATAATATAACTCTTTCGAAAGCAAAAACTTACATCAGAGAAGATTGGTTCTTTGAGTATTACTTATATTTATATATTCACATTAATTTACATGATAAATAAAATCTAATTCTATTTTAGAATGCCAAAACAATATTTTCATAAAGAGCAAAGAAGTCTTAATTATTTAAATCGTTGAAAAAAAGGGAATAAAAACTGTTATTATACGTTTCATATCCACCCTTGACAATTATTACACAAAAAAAAATGATTCACCTCTTTCACTAAACGATTCTTCAAAAGTTCTGCCTTAATACGGCACGCAAGATTTTAAACATACAACATAAAACACATAGAAATTTGGTACCAACTTTTTACGTGCTACAAACATAGAAGACAACCGGTTAACATTTATCACGAAAGAAAGTGAAGATTCGCTTAAAAAGGGAAACAAGAAAGAAACAAGTTAAATTTTCTTAAAAATTATTAAAAAAAGCATAAGAGGACGTAGTTTTACATTTTTCCTTTTTTTCCTTTGCTGTTGACCAAAAAAAATTATAATATAAAGGTAGAATATACATTTTTTTTTTTAACCCGAGTGGTTTTACAAAATGGCCGAAATAACCCTACTTCAACTTCTGACCTGTTTCGTCGTTTTGCCGCTATACGTGTGGTTGTGTAAGTGAACACGCGCTCTTTTTCCACAAAACCTTCGTGGACTTCCTGACGACCTTGACGTTTTGAGGATCACCCCTGTTTCAGATTTTATGCTTGGGTTTTCGTGATGGTTGTGGCGACCAAGTCTACCAGACAAGCGCTCTGTAAAAGTCGCCCGTTGAAAAAAAATGTATTTACTTGCTGGTGGAAGCTACAAAGTCTGCTATCCATGTGCCTGCGAATGATCCTCCTGCAGGTTGGTACAGCACGAGAAATCGGGCAGTAGCGACCTCGTCCACTACTCACTAGGCACAGCCCTTAGTGCAGTCAGTTGTCACGGTGTTGCTTATCACAAGCCGAGGGTAGCCAGAACACCGAAGACGTTAGGCGATGTTTCGACAGACTTTTCTTTATTTTATTATTAATTTTTAGTATTTAATCTTTAATAAAATTTAGTTGTTGGCGATTAATATTTCCTTTTTTTTTTGTTCAACGTGTGCTGCCGAGAAAAACCAAAAAACGGGAGGAAGTGAAGTCGTTCTTTTTTTTTCTTACTTTTTCCTTAACGTAGATTTCGTAGACGATCAGCATCCCACAATGTTACATCGGGTGAGTTCGCTTAAATGCTATTATTGTGGTAGCTCAAAATAAGCAGCCGTGAACTCATTGAAACTGAACGAAACGGTTTGACAAAACGTTTTGTTCCATACGGCAAGTAACTCACTGCGACAAAACTATTTCAAAATCGTTTTGGTTTTTCAAAAGTTCCAGAGCTTCAGCACAAAAAAATTTTGTCTTGGCCTCAAAACACGATGAGCGCGCATGCATTTAAATTAGCGTTTAGAAAACAGTTTTGAAATAGTTTCGCCGCATTAAGCTGCGCCCAACTAGCGCATCCCACCGCGTGGCATACTCCATGTCGGCACATCGGTAAAAAGCGAGCGTTCAAACTGTTCATACTTGAGTGTCACACGGTCCTTGGTTTTTGTCTCACGAATGTGGGTCATCGCTTTTTATTCATCGATAAGAGATATCGACAACTCACTCTACCATCGCTTACTGTTTTGTCGCTGGTTGTACAAAAACATGGAGTTGTTTGCTGGTAAGTATATTATTTGTTGACTAATTTATTAAATAAATTTTCCTTGCAGGTGGACGCAACAAAACCAAGTTCTTTTCATGTGTCTAACACGGCAAAGGACTTGGATAGGACACCGCGCGGGGTATTTTTCATGTGACTGGGAAATGTGTATCTGTGTCTACCTTTGCCACCAATGATAAACATAGCAGCACCAGCCTCCAACATTCAAGGCCACAACCGGCACCTCGAACCTACAGACTTGGAGTGGCATCTGAGCTGCGGGCCGTCGTGTTGTGGGAACTCTTGGTGTCAGCCTGGTGGCTATGATAAAAATAAATCAATGTTCTGTGGAAACTTTTCTCGCCTTGGGCAAGTGATGAGTGTTTCTATGGGATGTTATAAAATAATTAATTAGAATCTTCAATTTAACAACACGAAATCAAAGAGACTATAAATAACACCGAATATGTGATATAATCCTGCACATTTCTCTATTCGTTGGATAGAATTTTTGGAGACCACAGGAATATACTTGGGTGCTGTCCTGTCGATGTGAGTGAGAACCCACGTATGTTTGTTAGCCGGGCATCTGTTTAGAGCAATGGGTTCCTCCTATATACAACTGAATTCTGAATTAAATTTCCTAGCGAAATTAAAAACGGGGAATAATGTTTTAAGGATTTAATCTTGTGGCTTCTAACATCAGATATGGGCGCAAATATTTCTTTGCCCATTTTTATTCTTTGCTTTTAACATTTATGCCTGCTGTTAAGTGCTGCGCATGGTATACGCCTAAGGGTTTGCCCTGTAGAGTTTCTAGTTCGTAGAGAGCGCTGCCAATTCTTCGCACTACTCTGCATGGCAAGAACTTTTTACAGAGTTTCGCGTTTTTATTTTTAGACGCATCGCTCAGAATGAAATTTTTGCGATATATTTCCTGTCCAGGGCGGTAAGATATGCTTCTGCACCGAGTATTGTATGTCTTACAACCTTTCTCATAAGCTTTGTGCAGATTTGCTTTTAGTTTTGCTCGCATGACTTCCAACTTTGTTGAGATTGGCAAGACATGGATTTCTGGTTCACTCAAACAGTTTAATTTTTTCGCAAGCTTGTAAGCACTTGCATGAGTCACCATGTTATGGCCAAATAAAGCAAAGTATGGGGTACACTTAGTAGCACTATGAACTGCTGAACGTAGTGCACACTCAATTTGAGGCAGAAACAAATCCCAATCCCGTTGGTCCTCGTTTAAGTATGACCGAATTGCAGCTAAAACCGATTGGTTAACCCTTTCTGAGGCGTTTGACTGAGGTGCATACACTCCAGTGGTCATATGACGGATTTCAAAACCTTTTAAAAGTTCTTGAAATTCTTTGCTTCTAAACTGCTGACCATTGTCAGAGTGTATCACCTCAGGAACACCAAATTTGAAGAAAATTTCCGTCGTTAGGAAATTGCTTATATTTTTAGAGGTAGCATTGCGCAAGGCCTTCAGGAAAACGAATTTTGTCATGTGGTCTAATACAATAAAAATGAATGCATTTCCGCTGCGTGATGTGGGGTAGGGTCCTAAAAAGTCTACGAATAATTTTTGAAAAGGTTGTTCAGTCGCAGCTTCAGCTCCCATAGGAGGTCTTTGTGTTTGATTAGTGGGCTTGCATTCTTTACAAACAGAACAACTCCGGACAAAGTCCCTAACTTGCAAGGACATTTTGGGCCAATAGAAAAAATTTTTAACGCGGTGTAACGTTTTGGCAAAACCACCATGCGATACTTCCGGTGGCTCATGCAAGTTTCGTATGATTTCTGTTGTCAAAGCCGTCGGTACCCAAAGTTTCCATGAATAATCTTCGTCTAACACGTCTCCTGCAGGAAGAGTGATTCGCTTGTATAGCTTATTGTCTTTCACCCTAAGGTCTGGTAGCCTGTCTGCGTTTTCTTTATAGGTTTCTACGAGATTTGTGTATTCCTCCTGGTCAAACTCTGCAGCTTCAAGGTCTATTAATGATTGGGTCTTAACAATTGCTTCTACCTCCAACCTTGATAAGGTGTCAGGCACCACGTTCTGCGAACCCTTTCTATGCTCAATGTCAAAATTAAAAATTTGGAGTTTGAGGCTCCAGCGCGCTAAGCGTCCACTGAGGTCTTTTTGTCCCATAAGCCACTTCAGGCTTGAGTGGTCAGTGATCACAGTAAAAGGAAGTAGCTCAATATAGGGTCGGAATTTCATAACTGCCTCGACCACCGCCAGACATTCCTTTTCAGTTACTGTGTAGTTCCTTTGGGCCTGGTTTAATTTTGAGGAAAAGAATGCTATAGGGTGTTCACCTTCTTCTTCGTCCTTTTGAAATAACACAGCACCTATTCCGTAGTTTGAGGCGTCGCACTGAACGTAAAATCTCCTACCGAAATCAGGGTTCACCAGCACTGGAGAGCTTATTAGGGACGTTTTCAACTTTTGGAATGCTTCTAAAGCCTCTCCTGAAAAAACAAACTTTTCCTTCTTTTTTAAAGTTTCTGTGATAGGTGCAGCGATTGTGGCGTAGTCTTTTACAAATCTGCGGTACCATCCGCTCATCCCGAGGAAACCACGAACTTCTCTTGCATTTTTAGGAGGCACCAGTTTTACGATGGCCTCAACCTTGTCCGGATCCGTCCGTAGCCTCCCTTCACCTACAATAAACCCTAAATATTTCAACTGTTTAAAACAGAACTTGGATTTTTGAATATTTATACACAGGTTCGCTTTACTTAGACAGCCGGCTACCTCTTCTATTAAAGATAGGTGAGTGTCCAAGTCAGGAGAAACAATAAGGAGGTCGTCTAGATAGACGAAGACACGCTCCCTCAGCCTAGCAGGTATCACCTTATCCATCAGGCGACACATCCGTTGGGCTGCATTGCAAAGCCCAAAAGGCATAACGGAGAACTGGTAATGTGGCCTGCCAGGCACAGTAAAAGCTGTCTTGGCCCTGCTTTCCCTGTCCAAAGGAATTTGCCAGAAAGCATCCTTAAGGTCGACACTGGTGATAGAAAAGGTATCACCAAGTCGGCTCAGGAGTCCCTCTATATGAGGAAGAGGATAGGCGTCTTTAACGGTTCGTTCATTTAATTTTCTGGCATCCAGGCACAATCGATTTTTACCCGGTTTTCTTCGGAGGGTCACCGGATTGTTCCATGGACTTTCGCTTTCTTCTATGACCCCCATTTCCAACATCCTATCCAATTCCTCATATAGGAGTCTCTGAACGGCAGGAGAAACGGGGTAATGTCGCTGCTTTACAGGGAGCGCGTCTCCGGTATCTATTGTGTGGGTCTCAAGTGAGGTTTTTCCTAATCCATAATCTGCAAAGCTACGGAATTTCTTAATTACAGATTGTAGGCGCTGTTCATCAAAATCAGTTAGTTGGTGTTTGCTTGGGTCAGTCGTCTTAGTCGATAGGTCACAAATGGATCCAAGAAGCTTATCTTTTAACCCGAAGATTTCCCAAAAGTCAAAACCCAATATCACTGGTTGGTTGATGCTTGGTACAAGATAAAATGTCAAACTTCCCTTTTTATTTTGATACTCCACTGGGACCTTAACAAAACCTATGACGGCCTGCTCATCGCCGTCGGCTGTCTTTACATAAGCAATGTAATCTTTAACATTCACACCTAGACGCATACATAACTTGAGACAGTCCTTTCCTAAAACGCTAACGTTTGCTCCCGAGTCCAATAAACCTACCAAAGTTTCATCCATTACTTTGATTTTTGTATAAGGCCGTATATCATCTTCTCTTAATAATATTGTACTAACTAATTTTTTATAATTATCCTTCTTTTTTTTAAACCTTTCTCTGACTCGGGGTACCTGGCTTCCTAGGTTAGTATTTTCATTAAAAATTTCTTCCTTTTTTCGGTTATAGTTTTGTAATCGTTCACTGTAGGGTTTTAAAGGCTTTAATTGGTATGGGCTTGTGGTATTTAAATTTGCATCTCTTTTTAGAATATTGAATTTTTCCGGTGCACTATTTTCGAATTTAGGATAATTATTTGAAAGAGGGGTGGTGCTAGAATTTGACCGATCTACCTGACCTTTGAGTGTGACTTCTCGGTCACCTTCACACTCAATTTTGAGTTTCCCTGGCATCTTGTGCATTGGGGAGTGACAACATTTTCCAGACCACACCTATAACAGAACAAATTACGCTGGGGTACAGGACATAGAATGAAACTATGACCAACTTTTTTACAGTTCCAGCATACCATTTGTTGTATAGCACAACCTGGTTTAAAGTTGACTGCTGCAACTTCATGCGAATATTCGGAAAGTTGAGGATCAGGAATCATATTGGATGCAGGAAAAGTCACGTCTTCAGATTCTAAATGTGAAAATTGGATTTGTTCTGTAGGTGTAGAAAATCGAGGCGGAAAATGTGCAATTTCATTTAGCCTAAAGTTTCTGTTACTATTGTAACTTCTCTTAAGCATTGTCTCAGCCCGTTTTCCTTCGAACATGAGGTTTTCAATGGAATCGCACTGTATGGGAAACATTATTTGTTGCAAAGGGCCTCGCAAATTATCTTTTACAATCTGAACAAAGTCCTTTTCACTGATTATATGAGATAACTGATTTCTTAACCTGTTTATGTGTGAAACAAAATCTTCGAAAGACTCACTATGCTGCTGTCGCCTGTCCATTATAGCTCGCATGATTTCGAAATCAGACTGATGTCTTCTAAACCTGCGAATCAGGGCTGATT
Organism: Dichetophora obliterata; assembly: GCA_963920525.1. Lineage (NCBI taxonomy): Eukaryota > Metazoa > Arthropoda > Insecta > Diptera > Sciomyzidae > Dichetophora > Dichetophora obliterata. Next base: position 88,800,995 of record OY986439.1, on the reverse strand, counting down.
TCAGCTGCTCCCATGCATAAATTCTATATTGGCGAACATAATCCCAAAACCAATCAGCAGCATCGCCTGAAAGCAAGGTATAAAATGAACAGAGAACTTCCTCCCATTGGCATTGGTTCATCGCCTGGAGCATTTCGACTCTGAAAACGAAGTCGTAGACTGAAAGGGTCTTGTTGGTTCCGTCAAACTTTAAGTCCCATTTTTGGACATCTACTGATCTTCTAGGTATTGTTCTCTGATCAATCTGATCGATATTGGAATGTCTATTATGGGGTCGGGATTGTATATTCTGATTGAATTGGACCTGATTTTGTGTTGAACTCATTGGAGGGTTTTGCTGGCGGACATAGTCATAGGTGAATTGAGAACTGGACCCTGATCTAGGTTCCGCTTGTCCCTCAATCAGTGGTACCATTGGTGGAACCAATCGCTGACGACAATTATTTGGTCGCGTGGGGGCGGATGGAATAGGTATTTGTAGATGGGGCAAGTGGGGTGTATCTAATATACGGTCGTTTTGCTGCAGGGGTAGACTGGGAAGGTCTTGAATTTTGAGCAGAAAGTTATTTGTTGTTTCAAGGGGGTCTGCGTTTCCACACGCTTGTGGAATTCCCTGTGCCGGAAGGGGCGCAGGAGATACCACATTTTGATTTTTTTGTAGCTCTTTGTGTTTTTCAATTGTGTCGTTAATCATTCTAGGTATTAATTCCCTAAGGCGATTCTCCAAACCCCCAAGTAGGCTCGCTTCTGAGGCTCCAATGGCAGAGGTTATATAATCCTTTAATGTCATTCCATTAGGACTAACCACCGTATGCAAAGTTACTGCAGGTTGATTTTTAGGGATTGCTCCGCGAGAAATTGCTTGTCTATCTTTTGAGAGCGACTGAAAAGCACTAATTGTACCTTGCTCGGAAACAGCACTGTACTCAGGTCTATTTATCCCACAAGTAGAGTTTGCCGATTTATCTAAGGGCAAAGAAGGGTTCGAGGGTGTATCTGTATTAGCCTTATTATTATTACTCATTTAAAAAAAAAATCCTACTACTTCTGGTAATACAGAGAAGAGAAAAAAAGGAGGGGGGAAAAAAAAAAATATATATCTCGGATTAATTGGTATAAATTATATGATAATAATATAATATTTAATATAATATATATTTAGTATAGCTAATTGGGGTTTTTTCTTATTAATATACTTTAGAAAAATAATATGAATGAAAACGGTGGTGTCGGTAAAAGTCTTTAGGCAAAGTTATACTTTTATTAAATTCAAACCGCAAAAAAAAAATCCTTCGAATATTTCTAATATAACTATATTCATCCTCAAATATAAATGATAAAAATAACGAAAAATTTCAAGGCTTTTAATAGCAATTAATTTTCAAATCTAAATTTTTTTTAAAAAAAATTAGTTGAAAATTGTATTATGCTTATCCTGGTGTTGATGTTGTTCATAGAAAAGTTTAAGGTAAGTTTTAGACCCTTGGGGCCAAATATTTGAAATTTTAGACGTTTCAGTCGCCTTACTGCGACGCGAGAGATACTCAAGAACACAGACGGGACTCGTAAAGCAACTTAACACAAAACACAAGACCATTTCTGGATGGACGCAAACATCACTTAGCTCATTTCGGGTTTTGTGTGGACGTTTCAACCAGAAATAGCATATTCCATGCAGTGTACAATCATTAAACTACACAAGTCTACAACCAACTATTAAGGGTTAAGAAATAGAGAGAAAATGAAACTGGCCTGACTGCTGTAATTCCACGCATTACTATTTAAACTCTCTGGTTTTCAAGTTAAGTAGACGTAGGACTACATCAGCAAGAAAAAAAAATAACAGAAAAAAAAATAACAGAGGAGAGAATAACAATTCACTTTCAGTTTCAAACGTGAAGCAGTCCAGAGTCGCAGCGCGGTTAATGGGATACTCTACTCTGTTCCGGGTCGAATCTCTGGGGCTACTTAACGTTTGGAAACCTCCGTGTCCTGTCGTTGGGCGCCATTTATTGTAACGCTATCTATTGTATGCCGCCCACTAGGTTGTACGTGGCAACCTCCATGACGCATCGCTTGTTCACTGCGGTGGCAACACCGCTGGTTGGGTTTAATGGACGACCGGGTGGCACGCTTGCTTTGCCACAGCATTAACTCGCCGGATATATAGGTTCGGTTTGGTGTCCATGTCACCCTGTAAACTGCGTACAATAAAAAAATCGTGCCTAGGTTTTGCACTGACTGAAATAGTAGTAGAGAACTGGAAGGAAGATAGGTATAAGAGGGAGTAAATACAAAGAAATAGAAAAGAAGAAGAGAAAACAACAACACAGTTTTGCTGGTTCAAAAGAACAGATGTTGTCCTTGGGCTGGCCCACCCCAAATCAGTATCAAAAAGATACTGAACCGTGATATCCCGTGAGCCGGTATTCGAGGATATCCCTTACATGACCTTGCCTTGACCTTATGCACGAAACACCACCTTATTGGAAATTCTACACAGTCATGTTTCAACTAACACAATTAAACAATACAAGTTTTACAAGATATTAACATAAATACATTTATTTAGAGTTCCACTTACTATTTAATGATTGTTAATTAATTGTTAAGTAATAATTGAAATTAAATTAGAATATAAAGCGAGTAAACAAAAATGGTTATAGGATAATATAACTCTTTCGAAAGCAAAAACTTACATCAGAGAAGATTGGTTCTTTGAGTATTACTTATATTTATATATTCACATTAATTTACATGATAAATAAAATCTAATTCTATTTTAGAATGCCAAAACAATATTTTCATAAAGAGCAAAGAAGTCTTAATTATTTAAATCGTTGAAAAAAAAGGAATAAAAACTGTTATTATACGTTTCATATCCACCCTTGACAATTATTACACAAAAAAAAATGATTCACCTCTTTCACTAAACGATTCTTCAAAAGTTCTGCCTTAATACGGCACGCAAGATTTTAAACATACAACATAAAACACATAGAAATTTGGTACCAACTTTTTACGTGCTACAAACATAGAAGACAACCGGTTAACATTTATCACGAAAGAAAGTGAAGATTCGCTTAAAAAGGGAAACAAGAAAGAAACAAGTTAAATTTTCTTAAAAATTATTAAAAAAAGCATAAGAGGACGTAGTTTTACATTTTTCCTTTTTTTCCTTTGCTGTTGACCAAAAAAAATTATAATATAAAGGTAGAATATAAATTTTTTTTTTTAACCCGAGTGGTTTTACAAAATGGCCGAAATAACCCTACTTCAACTTCTGACCTGTTTCGTCGTTTTGCCGCTATACGTGTGGTTGTGTAAGTGAACACGCGCTCTTTTTCCACAAAACCTTCGTGGACTTCCTGACGACCTTGACGTTTTGAGGATCACCCCTGTTTCAGATTTTATGCTTGGGTTTTCGTGATGGTTGTGGCGACCAAGTCTACCAGACAAGCGCTCTGTAAAAGTCGCCCGTTGAAAAAAAATGTATTTACTTGCAGGTGGACGCAACAAACCGACTATCGAATTGTTCAGCTCAGATTGCAATATACATATACATATGTCAGAGTGTTCAATAAATATCAAATAAAGCTCTTCATAGACTTTTTTACTAAAAAATAAATGTGTAAGACCTAAGTTTAGGGCGTACCGAGGCCATTTTGATTGGGGGGGTATCAATGTATTTCTTCCGACTGGATACCCTTAAGTCCCGACTTTTTTTCATTGTTGAATTATATAAAGTTACTCGTCCGTTCGATCAATATAAATAAATCTTAAGGGGTCTTTTTCATTTGAACGGCTAAGAAAAACACTTTGTGATTATTTTTACTAAAAATTTTTTTAATGATGAAAAAAAAACTTGTGTACATCGAAATACATATAATTAAGTATGGTTTGCATTTTTTTTTGGTTTAGCCTTTTATCTGCTCTCTAAAGCTCTTTGCAATTTGGACATCATTTTTCGAATCCAAAAAGGTGGCAACGATTTCTCAGCTTTTACAACAGGTAACTGAAAATTTTTTTAGCTCATCTAAACGACAATACTTGAAACTATAAGATTACGTATAATCAGCCAACTAAACCTCATATCTGTTTTTGGCGCCATTTTCAAAACAAAATTTGAAAAATTACCCTATTTACATTTCTAACACTCTAACAATTCGAGTTTAAGGTTTTAATAGATGATTTTAGCTAATAATCTTAGAGATTTTACAATAATTAATATAATGCAAAACAGTTTCAGCTCAAACGGACTTTTTTCGTTAATCTTTGGTACCGTTTTAAGAAATCCTGAAATTTTTAACCCACATATAGTAACACTTTTCCCCCTGAAGAAGAATCCTTAAAGGCAGTTTTCATATCGTTTCCTCTATCAAAGAAAATAATATAAAAGTATTTCAACATTATCGAATCAGCATTTAAAAATTTATTTTCGTTTTTGTTATAAAAATTCATATTTTATACGTGATAAAAAATAGACAGGGCTTTAAAGTTCTTTAACATTTTTTCTTTTAATTTTTTAAATTAATTAAAAAAATAGTGTTTTAAATAAAAAATACAAATTTAATTTTTAAGTATAACATTAAAATATTAATTCTTCTTTTTTTAAGGTAGCCCATTGCTGCGCAATATTATCCAAGTTAATGAGATCAACTATATCCTTTTCCGATGAAAGCATTAATAAGTCATTAAGATGTAACATGACGTTACAAATATTATATACTTTTTATACACTAAATAAACTATAATATTAAATAATTTCGATGTATATATATATATTCATATTATATTTCTTAAATATTTCTACTTATTATTATAAATATAAAGACGTTACAAATATTATATACTTTGTATTCACTAAATAAACTATAATATAAAATATTATCGATGTATATATATATATTCATATTATGTCACTTAAATATTCCTACTTACTATTATAAATATAAAGACGTTACAAATATTTTATTTTTATACACTACATAAACTATAATATTAAATATTATCGATACATATATTCATATTGTATTACTTAAATATTTCTACTTATTATTATTAAAGCAGCAATAACACACAACCGCATATAATTCCCAACTGGTTTTCTGTCCATATCGAATAAAAGGGCGACACAAAACCAACCAAAGCAGCATTACTTCAGGTGAGCTTGAAGTAGTAACTCTATGGCGAGCCAGCTCTTCCCTTAGAGTCTCTCCTTGAGATGTCGCACTTGCGATGAGAACCAATACTTGGTTCATCCAACGCAGTCGGCATACTCTACATTTTTGGTCGCAGTGACTCAATGGCGAGCTAGCTTGCTGGTTCTTCCCTTTGAGTCTCTCTTTGAGATGTCGCACCGGCGGTGAGAACCATCTTTGGTTCGTGCAGTCGGCATACTCTAAGGGGGGTTTGCTTGGGTTTTGGCGCCGGTACTAGATGGTGAGCCAGCTTGCTGGTTCTTCCCTTTAAGTCTCTGTTCGAAACGTCGCACTTGCAGTGAGAACCAGTCTCCGGTTCGTCCAACGCAGTCGGCATACTTTTGTTTGTTGTTTTGTTTATTTTATCTCGGCCGCAGTAGCTCAATGGCGAGCCAGCTTGCTGGTTCTTGCCTTTGAGTACCTGTTTTAGACGTCGCACTTGCGGTGAGAACCAGTCTTTGGTTCGTCCAACGCAGTCGGCATACCTTTATTAAATTGTTAATTGATTATATATATTTGCATGGTGCGAACTTCATAGAGGTTTTTCCACCATGATTGTCTCTGAAAATATTAAATGTGAGCATTACTTCAGGAACCCTGGCAGTATTCACCGATTCGCCGATTTACCGATCTACCGATTACCGAATACCGATCTACCGATTACCGAATTATCGATTGCTAATCCACCGATTAACCGAATATCGATTTTGCCGTCAGCTGGACCCACAACCTTCGACCATTCGACCGCCTACATTCACTTTTACCCAAACTACTGACGTCACGCTGCATTAAGTATTTTTAAGGAGAATATATCAGTAAAATACAAAATTATAATATTAAACCAACACCGACTGCGTTCTTATTTGATGAATGTTTGTGAATTTTTTACTCGATCCTGGCAAGGCTGAGCTGACCTCAGCCAGAAGATAAAACCACTGTTACAAAGACGTGAGTCACTTTGCGTGGTTCTTAAATAATTTTTAACTAATTTTAATTTTCTGAACATTCTCTCATTTCCTGAAACAGTAACAGGCACTGTGCACAGCAAATGCCACATTTTGTTAACTGCAGGAAGAGATTCTTTATTGCATTCTGAAACATTAGCTGTACCCAATAGAGTTTCTACGCCTTCGCATAGATCATAGAATACATCAAATTCCCCTTTCAATTGAAGTGAATCCAACAAATAATTTTATTGATTCTAGAATTCGCTTTTGGGTCAAGTTAGTAGAAGATAGAATTGGATTAAAGAGTTTAAGCAGAGGCTTTGTTGTTTCTAAGCAACTGCTTAATTTATCTCGTATCAGTGAGGTTATCATATCCAATACAAGTTTAAATTCTCTTCTATAAAAACAGGGACCGAATTACAACACCCGTGATCGAGCAAAATTGTACAAGGTTGATATGCACTTATCTCGTCTTGCCCTTCGTAATTTTGCTCGATCATGGATGCTGTAATTCGGCCCTGTTCATCAAAAAATAAACCACGTTGGCATTTTTATCATCCAAACGTTTCGGCGCAAGACTACGGCTATGGCGGATTGAGAATGCCTTTTCAGATTACATTAAAAGATTTTAACTATACGACAGCACTACTAATTAGGTTATCCGTACCTTCAGAGTCCGAATTTATTTTTTCTAATGATTTAAGGGTACAAGAAATAAATTTCATAGCATCCAAAATATTCAGTTCATCCAAAGATTCAGTCAGGAGTTTCATTTTTACTAGCACATTTTTCATAAAAGCAAGACTTATAATAAAGTCAGAAATGAGTTGGTTTGATAGTGAATATGCAGCATTTCGAGTCCACTTGTCAATTTTCTTAGAGTTTTGGGAAATTTCGTTTAGAACGTCAACAATGACATAAAGCGATGCTTTTATAATAAATAAATTTTTGTATGCAGATTTAAAAATGGTCTTATTTTCGCCATCATCTCGAGTTTTGAAGTTAAAACGGACCTTTTTTCAATAGTTTGTGTATTTATTTATTTTAATTGTATTTAAATTAAAATGTTAAGTCTGTTAAATTAAGGATTTTACATCAAAGTTCTTGAGCTAAGAAAATTTCTTTAAATATGTTGACCGATTTCGATCATTCAATTTTTTATTAAAAATATTGGGTATTTTTAGATAAAAATTGCAATCTCAGAAAGTTCTACAAATATGTATTAGTTAGGTTTTAAAAAGGGGAATATGTGTGGCGACTGAGTAAGCCTTTGTTTGTTTGGTCTTGTTTTATTCCACTTATTTTTTCAACTTATTTGTATCAGGGACTGTTATCATTAAGCTGTATCCAAAAACGTAAGCATTAATCAGTATTTTATGATTTTCAAGTTTTTGCTCAGATATAAAAAATAGTAATCTGATTTTATCTTTTAAATCTTAAATAAAAATCATTAATATTTGTTTTGATCATTACCATGCAACATTACCATGCATTTCTATTTCCGTACTTTATTAACAAAATTTATACTATTTTTCTGAACTTTTTCTGCATTTTGTTACAAAGTGTTCCTTTGATACGACTTAAAATGAGTTGGCGGCTGAAGTTCGTTTAAGGTACGACCAGTAGCGTAACTATATTTTGTGCGCCCGCCCGCAGGTTTCTAAAAGCGCCCTGTTATTTGTTGAGTATATGTTAGAGTAAAACTGTGTTACTACTAGGTTACTAGAAGCGTAGGAGAAAACAAGAGAGCTCTTGACAAAAAAATAAGAACAAAAAGAGGCTTTTTTAATTCAATGATCATCATCATTTATTACAACAGTTACATTTTAAAAATATCTTATTTTATAAATAAAGTTATATTCTATTTTAATAGAATTTGTTAAAAAAAGCAATAACATAAGAAATACTTTTTATAATATCAAATATAATAAAAATTTGTAAGATGTTATCACAAAGTAGGTAAAAAAAAAGAAAACATCGCATATTAATTATTTAAAAAAGTAATCAAACTTAAAGTTTGAATTAATGGGATCAATAATTTTTTGTATTAGTGAAATGATAAGTTTAAGATGTTTAGCTTAAATGGTTTGTATTTGACGTTACCTGTTAACTAAAGAGTTTGCTAACGTCACAAAATATGACCAATTGAGTGATTAAAATAACATCAGTTGCTGACTTGCTGAAAATATGAAAGCAAACGGGCTAATCGACTCCGACCATAATCGAATTTTGCCAAACAAAGACGACTTTTGTTCAAAATAGTCGGTTTTTTTGACGTCGATTATTGCACCCTGCTCAATCGTATGTACGGGACTTAAATTTTATTTCAGCAAAAACGTCGCACAGTGTAACGTCCCCATTCTTGGCCAAAAAAGAAGGAGTTATCGTAGAGCTATGAAAATTGGAACGAATAACTTTCATGACAAAATTAAGAAATCTTGAAAAAGTTACACAAACCCGACCTCTGCCACACCCACCTCCCATATAAGCGAAACCCATTTTTGCTTCAAACTACAGTCTTGTCTCAAAACAACGAAGTTTGCTACATAAATTTCTTTTGTGATTAATTATATTTTAGCATTTGTATTTGTATTTATTGAGTAGGTATGTTAGCATATAAGAGAAGATTTCTTGTGCATGCCACAAATTAGAATATATGTATAACAATAAAACCTTTAAGAATTAAAATTAAAAATTAGAATTAAAACTGTAATTAAAATTGAATTAAAATTGAAATTGAAATAGATAACAACAAGTAATAACACATTTATAAGTTAACACATTTATGAGTAATATAACACCAAACTACTTAAGAATTAAAATTAAAAATTAACTCAGTCTTGGAAAATACCACCCACACAAATTAACTATGTTTTCGTTTAGAAATTTAGAAATTTGTATACCGCTTTTAATGTTTACTTTTATGATATGCTTAAAACCATATCTTCAAAATTTAAACAAAAACAGTAATGTTGTCAGACATAAGAAATCTTAAACTTTATTCTGATATAAAAAAAATATATAATTTGAATAACAAGAAAAATTGTATATTTAAAAATGCAACTTCAAAAAAATTCTTTTTGATTTTTTCGCCTAAGACATTTTCTATTGAAAGCTATAAAAATTTGGAAAAATTCAAACGTCGATATATTAGGTTTTTGGCCGCTTATTTTACACTGTGCGTCGTTCTCCACTTTAGTTATCAATTTCATCAAGGTACTTGAGGGCGCCCCTAGCTTAGTTGCGCCACCCCCAAAAAGCGGGCCCGCAAAATAAGCGGCCAAAAACCTAATATGAAGCCCGCAGAGCCCGCTTTTTACGTCACTGGGTACGACTGAAAGTGAATTGGCCGACTGAAAATAGTTTTGGGTATGCATTAAAATGATATAGTCGACTATAGTTAGTTTTTGTTATCAAAATGGCAATAAAAAGTACGACTGGCTATGATGCGTTCATAATTATTGTTTATAAAAATCAATATTTTGAAAAATTTTAGTAAAAAATAACAATTAGGCTGACTCTAAAGAAGTAGAAAGTGTAGTCTACCCCCTTACCCCTCTGCTAGTTACGCCCTGCCTAAGTTTGTAATAAAAAAGAAATAAAGCTTTACTAAGTACCTGTTAAAAACTTCAATACTATTTTAATTATAAGAAAAACAGTTTTTAATTTCTAAATTTAACAGTGAACATATTACTTTTTTTTAATTTTAGGAGGAAACAGCCCCGTTTAACCATCACTACGCCCATGCCCTCAGACAAAGAAAAAACAGTAAAAATTAAGTTTTTTGCTGTTCAAAGGAAAATCAAAACTCTTTATAGGAAATGTTTTTTTCCCTCCTTTACTATGTGCTTTGAAGCCATTTTTAACGCATGCACACATGCAGCTAAATATATCTACTATACAACCTCACATACAAACACACTCACACACAAACACCATTTAACTGCTGTCAATTTACTGTTTAAACGCCAAACAAAAAGTGTTAAAAGCCAAACAATGTGAAAATAAAACTTTTCTAAAAGAAAAAAAATGATACCCAAATAAAAGAAGAAAAGGAGAAAAAAACGCTAAACAAAAATTGGCATCATTGCTATAAAGCAGCGCAACCGAAATAGCAACATGTTAAGCAACAGCGCCACATGGAACGGGTTTTCTTCTGGAGGCGGAGCATCCGACAAGAAAAAATGAGATGCTGCAAAACGCAACACACGTTATTTGAGAATCAAATAACAAACAGAAGATGAAGACGTCAGTAGATGCAACAACAATAAAGCAACAAAAACTAAAACAAACTGCTACCACATTTGCTGTTACGTTGTTGTTGTAATCAACAATGGCGCTTTCGTAGTGGTGAATACAGTTCATGATGTGTAATAATCGATGTGTTGGGTTTTTATCAGGAGAAACTTCACTTTTTATAGCAAGAAATAATTTCAACATAGTATACAATTTGAGAAAACCATACAATGTTGAAAAGTGGTGAATATTATTTCAATTGTTAAAATAATTATAGTTGGCAATTGTGTTGAGTTATCAAAAAGTTTTATTATAATAGAAGCGCATAATTTTATACCAAAGTATACATGTTTTTCAATACCTATGATTGAACTTATTATATTGACTGCACTCATCTCACCAAAAAATAATCAGATGAAAATGAAATTTGGATATGCCATAAAAGACAAAATTTGAGTGAACACGTTTTATTTTTAACCATTTTGCTTAAAAGATAATGGCTCTAAGTTCAATTTACCAGCAAAACTGATTTTCCCCACACAAATCGTATATGAAAATTAGAAAATGAATTCGCGACCACTAAGCCTTTACCAATTAAGATGCGCTTCACAGAGGGTGTTACTAAGGTCAAATGGAAGTGGAAAAGCCGCGGACATCAAACACGATTTTTTTTGGGACAGCCTAATGTATATACACACCTGATCAAATTAATAGATACACTTAAGAGGTTTTTATGAAACAAAACAGAAATACGTTTTTATTGAAGAAATTAAAAAAACTTACAAACACATTTATTCTGAATAGAAGGTAAATAAAAAAACAAAGAATTTCAATGACAATGTTTAAATGAGTAGATATAAGAACAATTACAAAACATTTGCTGCTAATTTTTACTGCTCAAAATAATAGATACACTTTACGACGCTGTATAAAACTTAAAAAAAACTTAAAGAAGTTATACTTTTTTTATAATAATTTCATTATTTAATTAATATCCTGTGTATCCACCTCTGTTTTGAATTGTTTTTGATATTCTATTGGGCATGCTGTTAGTAAGGTCCTGACAGGTCTTTATTGGAGTTTCGTACCAAGTTTTTTGGACAAATTCCCACAGTTGCTGCTTAATAGCGAAAGTTTTTGCTGCCAATTTTTTCTTTAAGTCACTCCATAAGTTTTCAATCGGATTTAGATCCGGGGACTGACTTGGCCAGGTGAGCACATTTATTTTGCTATCCGCAATGAACTTTTTTACCAGCTTTGAGGTGTGCTTTGGGTCAGTATCATCCTGGAAGACTCAACGAAGAGGCATGTTCTCTTCGGCATATGAAAGCATAACGTCTTCCAAGATGCTCTTATATTCTGCTGCTGTCATTTTATGCGACGTTTGGTAAATCGGATCTACACCATGCCAGGAAAAGCATCCCCACACCATAATATTTCCGCCACCATGTTTAACAGTTTTCTTAGTTAAACGGACGTGAAATTCCTTGCCTTTAGGTCGTCTTACATTCCTTTGTGCATCATTTCCAAACAAATTAATTTTGGTTTCATCACTCCATAGTATATTTTGCCACTTTTTCTTACCGTCGGGTCCTACCCAGCTGGCGTGATCTTTTGCAAAATTTAACCTCATGCCCACATTTTTTTTTCGCAGCAAAGGTACCTTTCTAGCAATCCGTCCTGGCAGTTTTGCTTGTTGTAGACGACGTCTAACCGTTGGAGCGCTTATAATGTTGCCCATTTCGGCTGCAATATTTTTTGAAGACTTGAATGGGTCCTTTTTTGAGAGCATTACTATGTGGCGATCATCTGCCAGGCTTGTTTTTAACGGTCTACCACGCGTTTCTTTGGATGGATTGTTTTTAAAAATGTTTTGTACGAAATGCAATGATCGATTTAATAATCTGCCGATGTCTCGCAGAGATTTTTCATCTTTTCTAAGATTCGATGCCAAGATCTTCTCTTGAGCGGTGCAATGCTTATTTCGACCCATCTACATTAAATGTTTTTCGATATTTTATAAAATTTAAATTTTTTATTGAGAACACTTACCGTTTCCTTAAAAAAGTTTAACAAAATTTGTAATAAGAGCTCAAAATACCAATTATACTTTTGTTGTATCTATTATTTTGACCAAGCAAATTTTCGCACTTTACACAAAAACTTAGGAAGATAAAAAAAACCAGGGATGCACACTCTAAATTCTTCACTCAAAGGCGTTACCAGTTTGCATTTTTTAAATTAAAATAACCGCTGTATAAGAAAACTTACTTAAATGTGAATTTATGGTGAATAAACGTGAAATCTTCAAGGTGTATCTATTAATTTGATCAGATGTGTATATATATCAGTTCTGGTGAGGGGTGCAATTATCATAAAGATCAATTAAAAATTTTCATATATTTTACCATGGGCATTCACGGGGGAAAAGGGGGCGCTTGCCCCCCTAGGCAGTTAATTTTTTTAAAATATCTTCATATTAAATCAAAAAGCCGTAAGGTACAGTAAAAAATTTTTACGGGGAGTCTAAAAAACTATCTAAATTGTAATTGTAATTGGATGTTGCGCTCAAACTTAGGGATTTTAGAAATTTTTTACGTAAAAGGTCGTTTTTATTAGTAGGAGTGTACAATTTAACAGGAACATGCATTTTGATAAAGTGCATAAATTTCAATCAAAAAGTTGACTTTGAATTTATTGTAACTTACAGCTTTTTTGATTTTATATGACGATATTTTTAAATGTTAATATATTTTGAACAGATCTCAAAAATACTTTTGTTAAAGTATATATATAAATAAAGCTGAGCTTAACCATACATGCATTTTTAAATAGTATGTTGTATCCGTTACTATATAAGTATGTTGTTGATAAGTTACGATACCATTTCATTTATCCTTGTTTCACAGGCACTTTTCAATACGTATTCTTACACTCAAAAAATTTTGTGTGTAAATATTAGTAATCCGTATATATTAGCTTCCATTCTATGAATTTTATTCGTAGTTTTCAGTCACGAATAGGATTCGTAGATTGGACGTAGTTTTGCACATATTACAAATATTTTGTTCGTATTCGTACAAAAACAAATGTATATTGTTCGAAAACATTTGTTAGATATACTAATAACGAAAAGAAAAACATTCTGTCTGAACTGGGGTTTGAACCACTGTTGTTTAGCTTACGGGCAATTCACAAAGAATTTCAGAATTTTCAATAATTCTTTTTTATTCATTATTCATTTTTAATTCGCATAAAAAAATAATGCTTTCCCCAAAGTCGGCTCGTTTTTCTATCATAAATATAATTTAATTTAAATTTTTTTAATTTTTCCTAAACTTAATAAATGACAAACAATTCTGCAGCATTTAAATTTAAGAAAGTTGCTGCGATCTAGGCGAGAGTAAAGCTTGTAATTCAAAGCGTAAGAAAAACTAGGAAATTTAATAAAGTAGGTCAATTTTGGATCAATTACTAATTTTTCAAAAAAAAGCATATAACATGTAACCGAGGTTTTATCTTATGGCTGAGGTCAGCTCAGCCGTGCCAGGATCGAGTGAAAGATCCACAAACTTTCATCAAATGAGAACGCAGTTGGTGTTGGTTTAATATTATAATTTTGTATTTTATTGATACATTCTCCTTAAAAATACTTAATGCAGCGTAACGTCAGCAGTTTGGGTAACAGTGAATGTAAGCGGTCGAATGGTCGGAGGTTGTAGGTCCAGCTGGCGGCAAAATCGGTATTCGGTTAAGCGTTAAATCGGTGAATCGGTAATCGGTAATTCGGTAGATCGGTATTCGGTAATCGGTGGATCGGTAAATCGGTGAATAGGTTATCAGCAATCGGTAATCGGTAGATCGGAATATCGGTATTCGGTGAATCGGTGAATCGGTAATCAGTATTCGGTAGATCGGTATTCGGTAGATCGGTAAATCGGTAAATCGGAAGATCGGTATTCGGTGAATCAGTAATCAGTATTCGGTAGATCGGTATTCGGTAGATCGGTATTCGGTGATCGGTAGATCGGTAAATCGGTGAATTGGTGAATCCTGCCAGGGCCCTTAAAGCGAAGATCGGTAATCGATAGATCGGTAAATCGGTGAATCCTGCTAGGGCCCCTAAAGCAAGACTCATTATTAATATTTTTAGAAACAACTAGAGAGAGTCATGGTGGAAAAACCTCTATGAGGTTTGCGCCATGTAAATATATAGTCAATAAGAAAGTTAATATATGCCGGATTGCGTTGGACGAACCAAAGACAGGTTCTCAACGCAAGTGCGACGTCATCAAACGGAGACTCAAAGGGAAGAACCAGCAAGCTAGCTCGCCATTGAGTCACTGCGAACAAAAATATAGAGTATGCCGACTGCGTTGGACGAACCACGGACTGGTTCTCACCGCAAGTGCGACATCTCAAGCAGAGACTCAAAGGGAAGAACCAGCAAGCTGGCTCGCCATTGAGTCATTGAGTATAGCTTACCTAAAGCAAGACTGCTTTGGTTGGTTTTGTGTCGCCCTTTTATTCGATATGGACAGAAAACCAGTTGGGAATTATACGTTCAGTTTTGTCTTTGGCCTGCCTGGCTATGCATAGATAGGTGGTGTGCGTATTAATTAGTGGCTTATGCAGTAGTGCGGTTGTGTGTTGTCAATTAGTTTTATTGAGTAGGTATGTAGCGTGTGTTTGTTTCTATGGTCTGGTGTCGTAGTGCGGTTGTGTGTTATTGCTGCTTTAATAATAATAAGTAGAAATATTTAAGTAGTACAATATGAATATATATATCGATAATATTTAATATTATAGTTTACGTAGTGTATAAAAATATAATATTTGTAACGTCTTTATATTTATAATCATAAGTAGGAATATTTGAGTGATATAATATGAACATATATGTACATCGAAATTATTTAATATTATAGTTTATTTAGTGTATAAAAAGTATATAATATTTGTAACGTCACGTTACAAACATATTAAGCAAACGATTTTACATTAGAATTTCAATAGTCAATTAGAATAGTCAAAGGTTTTTTATGTAATAAACGTAAATAAGAAACTCGATTTGAAACAACCATTTTTTACTTCTTAAAATTCACGGTATTTAGCGGCGCCCACCCAGTTTGAAAATTTTCTGGACTCTTTTCGCGTCACGTGCTTATATTAAATCAATATCAAGGAAAATGTTAAGAAAATGTATGAAACCCAAAACAAATCTAACATACATACATGTACCTCTTTATATATTTATTCATACGTTTTGAATTTAAAAACTACATTTTTTAAATCATTCAGATAATAGGCATGTTTCTGTACTCGATTGTAGTAACTTGCAAGAGCTGCTAGAGCTGATTCATGCTAGAAAAAGAAATAAGTAGATTGATGTCCATGCAGTGTGAGATCCGGTGAAAAATATCTCCCTTAGCATGCGGGAACATTTCAAGTATAGCGACAACTCAAATTTTGTATTTTTCGAATGATATGGGTTTTGAACTCCTAAATTTAAAACTGAAAAATTTCAGTCCGCTCGAAATTGGTTAAGGAGTTAAAGGCTTCCAAATTTAAAAAATGGCCTAAAAATTTAGTTTTTTTCAGTTTTCCAAAAAAAAAAATATTGTTTAATATTAGGAAATTTTTGTATTCTTATTTTAAAAGTTGAAAACCTGGGGGCTCAATAGTAGTTAATGCAATTTCATTTAAGTATATAGGCCTCACATTATTAAAT
Organism: Dichetophora obliterata; assembly: GCA_963920525.1. NCBI lineage: Eukaryota > Metazoa > Arthropoda > Insecta > Diptera > Sciomyzidae > Dichetophora > Dichetophora obliterata. Next base: position 88,784,880 of record OY986439.1, on the reverse strand, counting down.
TTATTAAGCTATTAAGAATATTTGCTTTAGCAAAAAATGACTGAAAAGTATTACATGAAAAAAAAATTAAATAAAATGTTTAAATATTTCGGACATGATACGAGAACTATTTTTTCATGATCTTTAAAATATATAAGATTTTTTATGTGTAAAAGCGTGTGTCAACCGGTGTGGTGTGCGTATAATGTTAACAAAATTAGTACCAAAAATCCTTGTAAATAGCATTAAATAGGTTACATTTTGTTTAAGTTGATTCTAGATTCCTTTATGTCTTTGCCCTCCCCCCAGATTAAATCCTGCGGACGCCCATGCTCCTTAATCCTAATATATTCATATAATTAATAACGCATTCTTTTCTGGAAAAATTCTACATTTTTTCTCATCAAGAGTTCTGCATTTTTTCCGTTCTTTTCAAAAAAAAAAAAAAAATGTTGACCTCAAAATAAATCGCATTCTTTTCTCGAAAATTCTGACCGCAAAAGTATAGCAAATGCAGAATTTTCTGACCTGTTCGGTGGTTTTCCACTCTGCTCTCTAGAAATACCAACATAAAAAAAAAAAAAATAATTTTGACAGTAATATTATATGCTCTGACAATTGTGAGAAGCAAAATGTTCCAATTTTAAATTTAATCCAAAACAATTTTGATTAAAGTGGTTACTTTTAATAAAACTTAACAGCTCGATGAGTATTTCTTAAAAATTCCATAGAGTCGGCAGTATACATAACCTCAATCGTAAATACATCGGAATTCAAAACAACAGTGCCGCCAATATCAAATGAAAAAAATGTTGCATTTTTTCCGTTCTTATCTCAGCTCAAAAGAAGTCAAAATTCTACAAATTCAGATCAGAATTTAAAAATTCTGCATTCTGTGAGGTCAGAATTTTTTTCAGAAAAGAATGCGCTATGAGACTCATTGCTAGAAATCTGCATGCCTACTTTCTAAACTTTTCTCCATGAGGTATTTTGGCCGCCTCGTTACATTGTGCGGCATTGACTCGCCTTTGCAAAGAATTCAACAAGGACATAAATTGAAAGCTTTCACTTATCAAACAATATTACAATAATTTTATAGTAGTCAGTCAGTGATGTTGAAAAACATAGTAAAGCCTCTCCGCCCAAAATTCACCACTCGTTATGAGGAGGTAAAAATAAATAACTCACCATTGCCTTCTAACAACAACAACCAATTAATTGCGAACGTTTACAACTTTAGCGCGAGCGACAGAGAGAATCAAGAGCTAGTCGCGCTGTTGAAGTGCCATGTTGCTGTTAGTGTTGTTTGTGTTGTTGTTGTTGTTACTGTTGCTTTTGTTTTCATTGATATCTAATGAATGTCAATTGAAAACAATTATGACCAATAAATGCATCCAACAGATACGCCGATACGCACTCAACACAACAGCAACCCACTGACAAATGGTTGTGCGGACAGACGGACGGACGGACACATGAATGTGTGGAAACATGCGCTGTTGAACAGAAGAGCACCGTTGAGCGAATGTGAGCGAGTGTGACTGAATGAATAATGATGGAGTGAGTGAGCGAGTGAGTGAACAGCTAGCAGCAATTTTGTTTCAGTTAGAGCAAGATGGCTCGAGGCGACAGCAGTTAAGGCAACTCACGTTACTGGTTTTCCAAAGGTAACAAAAACTAAAAGATACACAGATACGGCTGCTTACCGTTGGAACGGTAGCACAGCAGTTAGTGTCGGTCGAACAGCAAAGACGAACGGTTGAGCAGTGAACAAGTTTTGCTAGCATCTAAAACAAAATACCGTCAAGTTAGATAAATAAAGCGACGGTATTTAGACTAGTTTTATCAGAAAAAAATTACGTACTACGTGAACAATAAAAAGTTGAAAAATAGATCAAGTGTTTGGAATATTGTAAAAAAAAAAAATTGAAAAATAGACCGTTTTGCTAAAACTTGCTAAATTTAAAGAGAACGCAAGAAACGGAAGTGTAAAATAATCACGCCCAATGACAACGATGCCCCCGGAAATGTCCAGCACCGCCACAGCCAACGTCGTCGTACCGCCCACATCTGTTCAACGTGAATCCATGTCTTCACTGCATGCATCCCGATCGCGCTTCATGATCACCGATATACTAGCCGGTAGTGCAGCAGCCGCTGCTGCAGCAATTCGCAACGGTTCGCCACCCAGCAGCAACAGTCCGACCAGAGCCGGCGGCATTAGCGCACATCTGCATCTGCACCAGCAGCAACAGCATCATCACCAGCTGCAGCAGCAACAGCAACAGCAGCAACATGCAGCGCTGCAGCACTACCTGGCGCAACAGCAGCACTTGTTGCAGCAACATCAACAGCAACAGCAGCAGCAACAACATTTATATCATAGTTCATCACCGCCAACAGCTGCGGCGACAGCAGCAGCTCAGCAACATCATCATCAACATCATCATCAGCAACAACATGCGCTGCAGGGCTCACATTCCCTACATCCACAGCTGCCACCCGCGGCGGCTGCTCATCTAATTGGCTTTCCTGCCGGCGCTCATAACGGATTACATGCGGTACAGGCGGCCCAAGCAGCTCATTATGCGGCGCTGCAGCAGGAACGCGAGCGTTTGCGCGACTTGGATGTCGCTGGATCGACAGCTGGGCTGGATGGTCATGATGATCGCTCGCGTTCGCCGCATCCGGTGATTGGAGTGCGTGATTTAAGCAGCGCTCCAACGCATGGCGGCCCTGGTGGCGCCGGTGGTGCTGGTGGTGGTGGTGGTGGTGGCGGCAGCAGCGTAAGTGGCGATCAGGCGAGCACCATCGATGACAGCGACAGTGATACTTGCGGTAAGTCGTGGATCAGCTCTTGCTGATACAAAATTTTTTGGAAATTTTACAGCCGACATTTTCAAAGAGCTTTTTGATATTATTTTTATGACTTTCTTTTGGTCGTTAAACATTGTTACTACCTAAATCACTGCCAATAAAATTTTGCTGTGACTTCAATCTATGGAACTGTGTTAGTTATAATTAAGCCATTCTGTCTCTCAGTCTGTCTGTAAGTCAGTCAGTCATTCAGTCATTAATTTTAACAATTCGTAAATGTTTATATTTACCGCTCTGAAAAAATTTTGCAGTTTGCTTTAATTTGTTTTTTTTTTCAATCAAGTCATAAAATTAAAACACGCTATAGCTCGCTATCTCGAGCAGGAACCTTTTAAAATTTTGCTTCACACACACACACATACAAACAGGCTCACACTTACACAAACATTTAACTAATGCGCTGCTCAGCTAAGCGCGAAATAATGCAGCAAATATTATTTTAACGTATTATTAATACTTTAGTTCATTTAGTTGTTACGACTAATATTTTTGTTGCTGCTATTTGTTGTTGTTGTTGTTTTCGTCTGTTGTTGGTAAATAGTGTGTTTTAGCTATTAGCAAATAATTTCGCTAATGCATTTTATCACCGTGTGTTTTTGTGCGCATTTTTCACTACATTTTTTTTTAACAATTTCCTGTTGAAATTAAAAACGATTGTGAAATTTGTCAAATTGACTAAGAGGACAGAACAGTAGTAGAAGATATCGATCTGAAAACATTTTTTGTTTAAACTTCTTTTTTAAAAAAACAATCAATCGTAATTTCTATTAATCTCAAAATATCAACAGAAATTAATAATTTAACTACTACCAAGGATTCGAGCACTGTTACCGTGGTAGCTTTTTTGAATCTTTGAAGTTGCAGAAAAACAATATACATTAAAAAAAAATTATACGAGAAAACAAAGTTTTAATACTCTTGGAGTTATTTTCGATCTCAAATGTTTGATTTTTTGAGTTAGTTTGTAATTTAATTTAGTGCTTAGCATTAAAGAAGACTATAATTTCTT